>CAWUFW010002683.1:0-1372500 GCA_963921515.1 Calotriton arnoldi | reverse complement strand
CACTGACTCACTCACTCACTGACTCACTCTCACTCACTGACTCACTCTCACTCACTGACTGACTCACTGACTCACTCTCACTCACTGACTGACTCACTGACTCACTCTCACTCACTGACTGACTCACTGACTCACTCTCACTCACTGACTCACTGACTCTCTCACTCTCTCTCACTGACTGACTCACTGACTCTCTCACTCTCTCTCACTGACTGACTCTCTCACTCTCTCTCACTGACTGTTATACAGGTACTATTTCCCAACCTTCACCCTCCTGTTATTTATGCCCCTATAACAAAAAAAACCATAACAAGCAACCATTGGGACAGGCAGATAGAAGTTGCCAGCATTGAAAGGACAGAAAAACTCAAGACATTATTTATTGTTAATACTTTTTTAATATGGTCGTTCAGTTGTACATAATGCTTTCTTGGTCATATATAAGGTAACAAAAATGCTTCTGACACTTCTTTATTATAACTTTTCAGCATGCTGCAGACTTCGGTACAGCACAGCTTAAAGACATAGGCAAAGTCGATATCTCTGGCTAAACACTTATAAGGTCCCAAAGGCGAGACCTATTGGCTATGCTAATGCTTGTTTTGCATTGGATCTCTCATTATCTTAATCTCTGTACTTTGAGCCAATCTACATCAATTTTGTTTGTACTCCTAATGGGGCTGTGTGTTGTAAGGATGTTTAGGATTCACTGATCTGTAGTGTTTGTAGATGCAGGTTGGTTGGATGTAGTCATTTGTATCTGAGGCTGTGAATTGGTTTGGCTGTGTACCTTGTGGTTAGTGCCATATAATCATATTGGACATAAATACAACAAGGCTATGCTGCCTCAAATCTTTTGCCCCTAGCAAATTGTCGCTCTCCTTTTGCCCCTTATATATGAAATTGTATTTTGGTTCCTAGTACGGTTATAAAAAAAGACTATATATATATATATACTAAAAAGAATGTTGCTTTTCCAATGCTTTATTCACCAATTATCTTAAAGATCCAAAATTCACCAATTCATGATCCTGAATTTTAGTATCTGGTTAAATGCCCTGCTCCTCTTCATTAACTAATAATTCATTCTATTGATCTTCCTGATCTCCCCTACATGTTCGTCTCACCAGACGCTCGTGAGACCATGGATTCTCTTAAAAGTGATATGTAGTGTTTTTATAATCTGATAGTTCTGGAAGAATTAATGGGATGTGGAACTCAAAGAGAACTTTTGATGTTTTTGGAAGGATATTCAGAAGTTTTTAGCTGGTGGGGAGATTTGATTAAGCCCTGAAGAAGCTGCAGTTCACTTTAAGCTGTGAAACATGTGTTTATTATACAACATCCAAGAAACCAATTATTGCACTTGATATGAAAAGAAAGTGACTTTTGAAATTGTTTGGCTGTGCGACATCAATAACATTTAAACAAGCAACACAATTTTGGAAGTAACGTTACGTACGTAAAGATACAAACATTTTGCAAAATGAAGAAGTAATGAAATTAATATTGTATTGATCTGTTCAAGAAATAAATTTAAGTTGTTAATTTGAAAAGTCTTATTTTTTTCTTTTTTGGACTCCTCACCAATTTGTAACTTTTATTGTTGGTGGTTGTGAAGTGCTTCATGTCTGCTGCTGCTGGTCACTGTTTTCCAATATTTACCTCTCACCGGCCGCACAGACCCAGGAATGCAAGGCATCTGCCCAGCTATCCCTGTTGGGATTGTCTCGCAGTGTCCAACATCTTTCTGCTTCTTGCGGCTCTGTGCTAGTTGGGGCAATCATCTGTTCTCATGGTTCTGTTGCTTCCTGTTGTGTTTCTCTTGGTGAGCCCTTTGTTGCTCCTGGTTTGCCACTTCACAGGCAGCAGCACTGCTAATTTTAAGGTCTGAATGGAGTAGGATAAATCTGCTCCCATATTGGCCCTGCCCCCACCCCGTGATGGTTTTGTTACTTAATATTGTTGTTGAGACGCCATACATTCTGAGATGACCTAAACTGTGCTTGTCGTACTGGAACATTGTAATAACTATAACCTCATACCATTGTCTTGCACATTCCACTAGCGCCCCCCCCCACCCATCCCACCCCCAAAAAAAAGATTGTATAGCAGCCTTTAGGCAGCTTATGTTCCCCAGGTTGAATCAGGTCATGAACATCATATGAACAGACATGTCAGAATCCCCCTCCATGCACATGTCCCGCTCTCCACTAGTTTCTCAACTTCTAGGCTTGGAACCCTAGTAAACATGTGCATCATACTACATAAAAATACGATGCAGAGATGAGCTCCCTCCGTCGACCTAGTTGTTAGCCAGGAGCTTCCCAACTATTAACGTCTTCTTTGTATCATAAGTGTATTACCACATTAGGTGAATAGAATTCAGCTTTACCCTTTGGAGACCAATGTCGAGGCCCTCTAGCAGAAAGTTGGCCAAACCCTCCAAAGCTGGCGTATGAAAAGCACCAAGCCCTCGCAAATAATAGCGTAGGTGTGAAAAATAAATGAAAATAGCAGAGGAAGGGAAGACACCCTATAGCCTTAAACAAGCACGCTGCACTCCTTTGTCCTGGCCAATTATGTGGTTGACCATTTCCTCTGTATGAACATTTATGACAGATTTAATCGGTTTTAGCAAATCATTAAATGCAATTAGTAGCAAATAGACTCCTGTTGATACAGCAAGACTTTCTGTTTTCTAACAGTGGGTTTACCATTTACCATTGGTTCGCTTCATCGTCACTCATTTGCTTGTTTCTTAATGGTCAGCTGCCGTAGGCTGCCCTTCCTCTTAGGGCATTCCGCTCTTCCCTGGAGCATGGCCACTGCTCGTTGTTTTTGGCGCTACTTTTTAGGTGTCGCTGAGCCAGCGCGCATGCGCTGCGAGACTTTAGTAAGGGGCTTTTGAAAGTGCTCCGAAAGCGGCCACCAGCGTGCGGTTACGCGCACAAGCGCGCGCGCGACGTGCCCAGCACTTTTTCTTGTCGCGCGCATGCGCACAACTCGCGTCACCACTCGCGGTTTTTTAAATTTCATTTCGCGGCCGCGCGGCGTTACTTTTACGGCCGCGCGGCCAATGCTTGTCTGAGCAGTTCCCTATTTCGCTGCTTTTCCAAGCTCAGCACCCCTGTTCAGATCCTGCAATCATGGCTTTCTTGTCCATCTGATGAAAAGTTGCAGTTCACTCTTGTTTTCACTGTCTTTTCTGATTTACTCCTAAGCACCTACAGGTGTCCCTCTGCTTTCCCATCTCAATTTAACCAATTAACCATCTCACTTATCAGGTTACAGCACTCCCTCTGCTTACTCCTTCTTTACATCTCTTTTTTCATCAACACCCGTTTTGCCTCTGTTTGCCCAAATGCCTATCAGACTGACTGCTATCCTCTCCTAGTAGTCCCTGTTCATCTTGCTTTCCTGATGTGTTTTGTGCTTGCATCGAGACACGAAACGTCCCTGTTCAACACTCCAAATCCGCAGTAGATGAACCCATCATTTCTCTCCAACTTTTTTTTTAATCATGTGCCACTAGGAGTCCTAGCAATAAATAGGTCACTGACTTCAGAGTACTCTACGACTCATCTATTCTTTGTGACCCCTACTTTAGTCTCTGGGCCCTTCACACATTTCATGAGTATCCACAATTTAAACAAGCATTTGCAATGCAAAAGGTCTCGCATTTACGCGAGTTTGAGCTATTGACATTACAAATAACAATGCCTTTTATTTTTGTTTTCGTTTTAAAAACATAAATAAAATGCATTGTTATTTACAATGCAAATAGCTTAAACTTGCGTAACTGCGAGACCTATTGCATTGCAAATGCTTGTTTCTATTTGCTTAAGCACTCTCCAAGAGTACGTGGTTTTTATCGGTCTCCCTCGTGTGCTGCCTCCACTGCCGTGTTCGTGTTGCTCCGTCCCTGTTGCTTGTGTGCATCTCTGACTCCCTCTGATGCGCTCACCCTCCTGTGCTTTTGCCCCTGTTTTTCCACCCTCCTGTGCTTCTATTCCCTAGCACCACATTGCACTCTACTCCTTGTTCTTACTCCTCTCCGTTTGCTTTCCTCCCCATGCCCTCCGTGTTGCTCCCCGCCAACCCTCTGTTTTTCCATCTCTCTGCCCTCATGGTTACTCCCTCCCATTCCCTTAGGGATCGCAATGAAGGTGGAGAGCTTAACTAAGGGAATGGGAGGGAAGGAGTAACAATGAGGGCGAGGAGAAGAAAAAAACGAAGGGTTGGCGGGGAGCAACACGGAGGGCATGGGGAGGAAAGCAAACGGAGAGGACTAAGAACAAGGAGTAGAGTGCAATGTGGTGCTAGGGAATAGAAGCACAGGAGGGTCTGCTGAAATTAGTAGTGTATTGAAGTGGCATCTGCCTCTGTGCTAGAGAAAACGGGTCACTTTTCTGAACAAATGTGATTTTCACCCACAGCACGGTCTCTCAAGGAGAGGATGTGGCCTAACGGCCAGAGCTGACAACTTTGGGGCTGGGAAACCTGGTTCTAGTCTCGGCGTCGGCTCAACATCGTGTGATTCTGGGCAAATCACGTAATCCTGGGCAAATCACGTAATCTCCCCTTGCCTAACAAAAATGAATGTGTCCTTGTGTAACGTAACTAACTGGTGCTCATATAAAGCGTGCCAATACATTCGGGTCGAGTTTGCGCTATATAAAACTGCAAAAATAAAAAGTCTGCCATGGTATTTTAGGGTTGGTCTCGTGTTTTTATGTTATAGTCTGACAGGCCCCTTCCATATCCCGTGATTTTCTGTTACCCCTGCCCCCCCCCCCCATCCCCTGCTTTTCCTTCTGCCCGGGAGAAGTTGTATTTGGCTGCAGTAAGATGTTATGTCAGTGACGTCAATTAAGCTTGGCAAATCGCAGCAAGGCGCATGCAGACAGTTTCTAAGGACATCTATAGCATAATTGTGCTGTGGCTCCTCGTCATTAGGGGGGCTTCCAGCCTTTGTTGCTTTTTCAGCCTTCAACGTTACGCACATCTCCGCTTACAGTTTCAGCAAGCATTGCGATTGTGGCTCAAAAGCTGGGATGGGCGAAAGTGATACACTTTGTGACACGAGGGCAAGTCAGCGCTGCTGAAGCTACAACTTAAGTACATAACTATCGCAGCTGGTACAGTGGCACTAGGGTCCTGGTGTGAGGAGAGATCTGGGGGTCCTGGTGTGAGGAGATATCTGCAGCCCAGTTATTTCCTTTTTACTAAAGGTGGAGGAGGCTCCATGTTGCATCCGGTAGATCTCCTCCACGCAGCACAGACGTTTACTAAGATGTGGTTGGTAACAACTTTTACAGAAAGGCTTAGGGACGGCGAGATATATTGGCTTTGCTAATGCTTATTTTATACATGTCTTCACTGGATTATATCGTGAATTTTAGCGTGTTTTCTCCAGATGTATATCAGCACACGTTCTCCTAGCTCGTGTCATGAGACCGCATCCGTTTCCACTTGAAAAACAGCTGAAAAGCCCCTCTGCTGACTTCCACAAAAGTTAGATCGCAATTTTCGAATGATCCCAATCGCTGAGAATAGTCCCAGCCCGGGATGTCGTTTAACAATATGACAAGGCTCTCTTGCCTTACCTTTATCGAGCGTCATGGGTGATGGACTGGACCACTTGGATTAGCACGACAAAGATCTCGGAAGCTGTATTAATGCACTGTGAATAAGCTTTGTAACCTGTTGTAAGTAGAACGACCGTTTAGAACGTCTGAAGGGATTTTTTTTTAGGTCCGAACTAAGAAGACACAACTTTTGAAATTATTTTTTGCAAAACATGGGTATAAGAGTTAAATTGCGTTAGCTTTTAAACAACGATCGATTTTAATATTAAATTAAAGAAATAGCTTAAAGTGTCGTTGTAAAGCCAGCTAAACGTGTGTTCACGCTTTCTGCAGAAAACGCTTGTTACTCCCTCTTTGCCTGTCCCGATGAATTCTCGTAAAAAATGCAGCATTAAAACGTCATAAATGAGCTGATGTCATCAGCATTATGTTTTCAGTGCCAGGTAATGTAGCAAACACTAGTCTGGCTAGAGGGAGGAAGCAATCTCAACATCTGCCATGTAGCATCTGCCATATAGAATCAACAGGTTTGTAATCGGTCTTGTTCCCTTCTTTTTTCCAAAGGTGTTTTGCTATATTTTGTAATTCATTGAAACTAATTGAACATAGCAATTTTTTTGCGAAAGTAGGTTAAGTATTAAACATTTTTTAAAGCGCAGCTGCTCCTTAAAGACATCACCTCGAAGTATTAATACTTTAGTGGACATTCTGAAAGTAAACTGTAAAAAAGTTAGTGAAAATATATTATTTACCATGAAATGGCAAAAAATGGAAGTGATAAAGCAGATGGGCTTTAAGAGATGGTAAATATTTCAGATGAAGACCGAACTGTGTTTTTTGGCAGTTTCCCGAAAGAAAGGAAGGGTTCTTTATAGGAGAAGACCATCCCAAAGATTTGGTTGCAGCTCCTGCGTTACATTTATTCAGGGCCAGAGAGGTTTGAATTTCGTGTTTCCATTCAGCTGCAGTGTCTTTACTCCGCCACCCTTTTGTCTGCTGAAGACATTTTAGCCAGATAAGGTGGATTTCCCTGGCGAAGCACCCTGTATGCCTGTCCGTAGAAATTAAATTTAATTCTGTTTTGGAGTGGAAGCCAGTGTAGCTCATTTAGAACCTGTGAGATGTGGTCACATGTTCTCTCGTTGGGCCTTGACTTCAAATCTGCCTTTAGCAGAGTAGGAGAGGATTGCCAAAAGCCAGCCAAATTGACATTTCCTTCGTTGATTTAGGACTTCAGTATATCACTATTCCTTATAGGATGATAGTTTTTGTAATGCTAAGTATCCTGTGAAAGTAACTGCTCAAATTAAGCTCTGATTGTATTTTTTTTAGTGCATCTTTTCCTCGTCCTCCTTATCCCAACCGTTGCATAATATATGCAGAAAAAGCTAGTAACGTTTGAAAATAATGCATATATGTAGCTCCCTGATTAATTTACCTTTCGAATATTTTGAGCCCGGAATACATTTAGCGGTTCATAGTCTAATGCCTTCATTTATTGTAAAGATGGAAACACTAAATATCTCCAGCACGTCTAATTTTGCAAGACATTTTTTTATTGAGATAAAAAGTACAAAGACCACAACGAATGCCATGGTGCTTTGAACACAGCAAAGCTGCAATATTCCAGTACATTATGTTAACCAAAGCCACCACAGCTGATGAAAGCAGTTGCATACTTCACGTATAAGAATAGGGCAGCCATAGAGTATAGGCATAGCAAGGAAGTACCAGTGCATCACTGTTGGAAAACCACTCATTCCAACAACGTAACAGGAAGAAGAAAGAAGAACCAAAAAACATGCACAATACAAGAAGCGTACCATACTAGGTTAGAGAGAACCATCGGATGCAGTCCCTCAACCGGCTAAGGGATGGGGTCCGCAGGGGGGAAAGGAGAGGCGACCAGATGTTCGCCTAAGAGGTGAAGCTCAGTCAAAGAGTTGGAGAGCTTTAAGTCTAGGCGGCGTTAGGCATTTGTATTCTAAATGTAAGAGTTATTGTAGAAGAGGCCGGCGAATACGGGTGAACTTCCCTTCTGTGCGGGCTATGTTGTGAGAAAGCGATGGCGTGTGAGCCTTTGGGCTGAGGTGTGGGGCAGCAGGTTGTTTCCAGTGCAAAGCAATACGTTGCTTAGCCGCTCCCAACATGTGGGAGATTAAGTGCCATTTGGCATGTGTCATGGCCTGCAGCTAAGGTCGAATACCGAGTAGCACTGTCTGGTATGAATCCGGGATCTGATAGCCTATTGTCCCCTTAATATGGCTAAGGATTTCTTTCCAGAAGGTGGTAATGCCGAAGCTTGACCACCATATGTGTAGGAAGTCTCCTGGCGCTGAGGTACATCGCCAACACATGGGAGAAGTTGAGGGAAAAATAGTGTGAAGTCGGGTTGGTGTGAGGTACCGGCACATCATGACCTTGTACGCCATCTCACGCTGGGGTATGCTTTTCAAAATCAGCTGGATGTTGCACCATAGGCACTCCCATTGTTTCGTGGGCAGATCCTCCCCAATATCAGTGTGCCATTGTGTTTGGTAAGGATGCAGGTGGATAGGGGGTGGAGTGTTGGAGGGCCTAGTACATGCGCAAGATGAGCCCACGGGTCCCGTAGAAGGACCTCACCAAGGTCTTGAAAGTAGTCAGTTGGCGGGTGGCCTCCTTCGTGTTATGTGAGGCAAGGGCCCAGTGGTGGAGCTGATAATATTGCAGTCTAGTGGACCCAGGGAGACGGAACCCCTGGCGACATTGTTCGAATGACTTGGAGTTCCCCTCAGAGTTCCCGAAGAGTGCTACTGTCACCCTCCCTCCAATGGCTATATAAATGGGGCTGCAGAGCGGGGGCAAATTCAGGGTTGCATGGAAAAGTAGTACGGCCTCTTATCGCAACTTTGGCCCAATTTCTAGCATAGTTTTTGTACGAATGGCAATATAGGTGCTTCATGGCCTTGCATGTCTGGCGAGCCACAATAGCTTCTAGAGGGGGTGACAGGCCACAGTGCGGTCCATATGAAACTAATGCTTATCGTTTTCACGTACTACCCACACGGAGATGAAGCGCAGGTGTGTGGCCCAATAATATTCAAGGAGGTAAGGGCATCCCAGCCCTTCCCGGTCCTGAGGGGCATCAGTAGAGTGTTGGAGAAGCCACTAACATCTCACCAAATAGTTGGCAACGACGTTGAGGGGCTTCCTTGCTTGTATTGAGAGCCTGGAAGAAATCATGAAATGCCTGCTGTTTAGCCGGGTCAAAGGTAGCCCATATCCCCGGTGCCATTTGGATCCCTGGGATATGAGCACGGGCCCTTTGCTGTTGGAGCCTGCACGCCAAGATAGTCTCCACTTTATTGCCCCCCCCTCATAGTATTTTTGTTTGAGCACAAGCAGAGCACGTTCCACCTTGTCAGTGAGCTTTGTCCACAGCAGGGCCAGCAGACGTTTAGTGCGCTGGGACAGGGATCGATTGAGTAATCTCACCCCTATTAGTAGCTTTAAACCCATCCCAGAGTGTATGTGCCAAGATGTCCGGGTGAGTGTTAATTTCATAGTAGTTTATAGCAGTGTGGTTTGCTTCAATGTCCCATAGAAGTTGCGGGGGAAGGCACTGCTAGTCCAAGTCAGTTCTACGTGCACATGGTCCGAGATCGAAATGTCAGATGAGGGAGGATTCAAGGTCTCGTAGAAGGGGATGAGTGAGGAAGAAGTAATCAAAACGTGAATATGACCAGCGGGAGAAGAATGAAAAATCCCTGGTGTCTGAGTGGCATATCTCCAGGTGTCTGCAAATCCCAGATCTGCTATTTCGCACTTAAGGGCTGCCTACATAGCGCTGGTTCCCTGGAAGGAGGATGTGCTGCGATCTAGAGAAGGATCCCAGACCAAGTTAAATTACCCTCTCAGGACTATATCGCCACCCTCCCATAACAGGTGTTCCCTAAGTAAGGTCATAAGGAATGCGTCTTGTGCCTGGTTGGGAGCATATGCATTCAGGAGTGTGAGGGGCACGAACCACACTGTATAGTAAGCTTCGCAAAACTGCTGTCTCTGTCCTGGACCACCCACAGGGGCTTAGAACAGAACAAGACCTTGCAGAAAATCACAACTCTGGTTGTTTTAGAAGTTGCAGAGGCCCAGTGACGGATGGGATAATTGGGATGTGCCATATACGGGGTGCCCTGCTTTAGGTGGGGCGTCTCCTGCAAGAAAATCACATCAGCATCCTGCTGGAGGAGATACCGCCACACTTGTTTTCTTTTTATTAAACAAGTTGAGCCCTCACACATTGAGCGTAAGGAATTTAACGCCAGTGACTGTAGTCATGTGGGAGGGTTAGAGGTTAGGGCTGAGTACCCGCGTGAGTAAGCAGCCTGCTGGAGGGAGGGAGATAGGGGGAGGGAGATTGGTGGAGGGAGATTGGTGGAGGGAGATTGGTGGAGGGAGATTGGTGGAGGGATGGGGAGTGGTGGAGGGATGGGGAGTGGTGGAGGGAGATGGGGAGGGAGATGGCGCTGTGAGTGGTGGATGAGCCAGGGTCTGACCTCATGGGGTGTTGCAAGTAAGTGGGCTGAAAAAGTGGGGCGGCGAAGAGCAACCAAGTCCCAGCTGGCCAGGACAAGCAGTATGATGAGTCAAGGGGATGAGAGAGGGTGGGTACCCCCAGAGAGGCATGCAACCTAGATAAAAGAAAGTGCACTTTGGGTAAAACAATATCCGGCCAACCGGGCCTAAACAGTTAATCCAGGGGTGAAGGGGGCCAGCACATGGCAACATCTACTGACCAGGGGAAGTCACTCCCTAAAAGTCTGAATTCACTGGACAGGCTGACAGGGAGTGTAGGTCCACAATGGCCAGGGCCAGTAATGCATCACTTCGGCGGCGTCTGTGTCCACATGCACAGCTAAGGAGAGGCAGTTTGTGGTGATGGACGTTGCTCGCCGCCCATCCAGGAGACAGCTAGTTAGTAGTCAGTCCTCTAGGTCCCTAAGTCAGCAGGGGAGGCTGGTTGTCAACAAAGGTCCGCAACAAAGGTCGTAGCCAGCCGCGGGCGTGTGATGCGGCGTGTGACAGGAGGCTGCCGCGCAGCCCCCCCGTAGATGGGTAGGGGAGGGCATGACCAATCCTGCTGAGGGGGGAGGGTGTGAAGGGTGCCTCCAGATTCGCTGAATAATGTCCTCCTTGGCTTCACGAGACTGGGGGTCTCTGCTTTGTTTAGAGGCATTTCAGGAAGCCACTGTAGACCACAAAGGCCGCTGGATCGGCTTGTCTGATGGGAACGGCTACCAAGTCGTCCCGCTCCAAGGCTGACTGGATGTTCAGAAGGCATTGGGCTTCCTTCAGTGATCGCAGGACTCTGCGATTACCCTCCCACTCAAAGATGATAGCAAAAGGATGGCCCCATTGGTAGAGGATATTGAATTTCCGAAGTCTGTTAATGACTGAGCGAAAGTTCCTGTGGTCCAGATTGCCCTTTTACTGTGAAACCTGCAGGACCCCCTCCTTTTCAACATAGAAATGTACTCTGGTGAGTCTATCAGGAGGGGAATTGGGCACCCCAGCGTTCTTGCCACCCTATGCACCCTGTCCAATGGCGCCTTGGTCTCCCCGACTAGCGTGCAGCAGATCAACTATGAAGAACGTGATATCGGGGCCCTCCATTCCCTTCGGATTGCCACTGATGTGAATATTATTCCTCCGACTGCGATTTTCGATGTCTTTGTGCTTCAGTTGGAGGTCAATCTGTTGGTCTTCCAAGGTTCCCATCCTGTGTCAGAGGGCCTCCAGCTCTTCCGTCCGGGAATTCAGCGTTCGTCCCATATCGTTGGTTCTCTCGCCAAGAACATCGATGTCTCATTTAAATCTTGCATCCACGAAATCAAATTCCTTTTTAAGGGAGCTGATCTCTACTTGCAGTTTGTTGAGGAAGTTATTCATGTAGGCTTGGGTGAGGGGAGCTGTAGAGGCGGTCGCTGGAGGGGCATCCGCCTTTTCTGTGGAGAAATCCATAGTCGATGAGCTCACATTTTGCCACAAGGAGGTGACAGATGTCTTTAGCCGCAGCACCAGATGTAGCTCTGGTGGATCTGCCTCGAGGCATGACAGGGTGCCCGCCGCAGGTCAGGAGGGGGGCCTCTCACACAGCCCTCCAGAGGCTCAAGCTGCAGCGCTCCCAGACGGTGGCATGGCTGGGAGGGGGATAGGAGAGGAGGGGGGGGGGCGACAACCTGCAAGTAGAAGTCAAAAGGCGGTACAGCAGAGCCCGGAGGTCAGCAGAACTCAAAAGCCCCAGGCCCAAATGATTCAGCAGGACCCAGGTAGCCCAAGGTCCGCTGGCCCGGAGCGTCTGGGGCACCCACACACCATCTGGGCAGAGGCGAGAATGGCAAGGAGGGCCCAGCGGTGACCCCCTTCTGTGACAGTCTGGAGCAGGCAAAGTGGAGGCCGCCTTGCCAACCACGCCAGGCTAGGGCCTCCCCTTCTTTCGCAGGGCTGTATGAGACAAAGCCAGTCGGCAGCCCACTGGATCAGTAGCCGCGAAGTAAGTCACACACCTGAGGAGGACGCAGGAAGGGGGTGCCGACCTGCCAAGGCCCATTCCACTGATTTCCAGGCTGATCCGCCCAAGGCACTGTGGGCCCTTGCCGCTGGGTTCTTGAAGCCAGGCAAGATGGCGACGGCGCGGTCTCTGCCTGCGGCGCGAGGCAGGGGCACAGCTTGCTGACCTAAGAAGGGTCGCCACAGACGAGTAGGTCCCCCGAGGCCACAAGGCCTCAGGTCGCTATTCTGCTGTCAGAGGGGCGTAATTGCAGCCCCGATGCGGTAGATGGCGGCAGGAAAGGTCTCGGTGTCCAGAGCTCCGAGGAGGTGCGTCCTACGTCATCTTGAGTCAGGCCACACCCCCAGCATGCCTAATTTTGACAGGATGGCCTACTTTGTATACTTTTTGCTTTTTGTCATTTGCCAATTGCTTAGTTTGCATGTAATGTTCAGTCACGCCTGCGGGTTTCAGTTATGTAGATTCCTGTCCTTTTGATTTTTTTCTTGGATTAGGGGTTAAAACGTGGCCTAGCTTTATAAAGCAGGTGAGTGCTGTATAGGGTAAGGGAGAAGTATGCTTTTTATTGATATATTTTGTTTTGAGTGAAGTGGGCATCGGAATTGTAGGGGTGCATCATAAGAGTTGCTGTTGTAAGTCTAGAGTAATAATCTGCTTTGTGATTGAAACTTGCTTTCAAAGTCTTGACATATTTTCTTTTGCCACGTGCTGGGTATTAAAGTGCAGGTCACTGTTCGGAGGTGATGACATACTAGAGTTTTGTGATATGGTCATTATCTCTAATGCTTCCTAGTAATTTTTTATGTCCAAACATGCTGCCCACAGGATTCTTCTGCCCATAGGATTCTTCTGCCAGCATTCAATAAGCTTATGATTTTATAATTGACATTGTTTTGTTAATAAATCTTAACTATTTGGCGTGAAGAAAAGTTGTTCAATTATTTTTTGTTTTTAAAATAACTTTGATGTGTGCGATTTTAATTAGTGATTTCTTTTTTCCCCCCAGATTTTCTATTTTGTACATACATTGTTTTGTATATACTGTATATGATGACTTCGGTGGGCAATGAACGTTCCCGGGGCACTCGGGAGAAGACACAAATTTCACCTCCACAGGCACAACCACAGAAACAAGTACAGGTAGCTATTGTGCAGTGTTGATCTTAAATGTAAATATTTAATTAAATGTTTGAAAAAGTAGCTAAAATTTCTCCCATTGGTGCATACTTCGAAAGCTGTGCTTGATTTTAACTTGATCAAAGCCATCTGATTAAATTCAGTATGTTGTATAACACTGTAGTGTCTTTTTTATTTTGAATGGTTTTTTTTGGTACTCATTTGCACTTGCTATTTAGTCAGTACTTTTACATAAATGATCGCTTTTTACTTTTTTGATATGTTTATACAAAGTTCTAGATATGAAATGAAACCTTAATAAAAAAGTGCTTGTAGTTTATACATGGTATACAATTAAAATGGGCAATGCTTGTTTTACACAAGGCAAAACCTAGAAGTAATATTTTGCTGGACATAGAATTCTGAATTTCCAGTAACTATTAATTACAGGATACAAAGACTTTATTGAAACTGGTCTTACTGACTGGGTGGAATACCCGTTTTGTACTTTTTGGCAGAGGCGATTTCTGATGAGTTGTTTATCCAGAGCGAAATACTTTAGTGTAAAGCGCAGACAGTTCATATCAATCTTTGTACTTTTTATAATTCGTTCCAGCAGACTTAATCATTTGATTCATTTTACAAACATTGTAGATCCATTTCTCGAACCATACCCACCCTCTTCTCGAACAATAGATTTACATGGTGGTTAAAGTTAATATTTGCCTGAATGCTCTGTTTTTGTACTGCTTAAATAAGATGAAGAAATCCATTTGGTGTTGCGGAAGGTGCACTTGCCCCTGGTATGTGGGCGTATTTTTTTTAAAATTTTTTTATTGCCTAATTGTTTTTTTTAATGTTTTTAAAAGCCTGATATTACTTGTCATTCAATAAAGTTATCCTCTTAGTTCTGTTACCAGCTGTGTATTGAGTGTGTGTAATTGGCATGCAGTGTCTTAATTTTTTTAATTCCCTCTCCTCATTGAATAAGCTCTGCACAATCTCTTTTGATAAAATACCTGACCGGATTAATTTGTTAATGTAACTGGATTAACATGGCCCTAGTACTCCACTGGGTAAAGGTTGTACTACAGTATACTGTGTCGGATATGCTATTGGAAGTGTAAGGACAGAATACATTCTAGTAGAATGGCATAAAGAAATCAACAGTGAGTGTAGAGGAATGTTGGTGTGGTGGGCCCTTATGCTGTTTGTGAGTCTGGTGGGGGCTCTCAGTTTGAACGTGGAAAAGTTCAGCAAGTGTTATCTTGCCAACCATGAGACTTTTCTCCATCTGGAGTTGGTGCGACTGATAGTCACCCGCGGGGCCTGCCTCTGGTGAATTTGTTTACCACACTGGAGAAAGTTTATTGTCCATTCCATTACGTTTCTGCTGCAATGAGCTATGACAACAGCATTTCACATGAGGTTGGGGATCCTGCCCATTCCCCTCACCCTTATTTTCAGAGAAAATAATCTCAGACCAGGCACAGATCTTTAATGCTCCAAAACTGGATGAGCAGGGTGTGGTGCTTAGAGCTTCTGTGACTCAGCAGGTGTTCCCTAAGCAGAAGAGGACCATCAACTGTATCAAATTAAGGGGGCAAAGTGCTTGACCTGCACTTTCCAAGCCTTTTGTGAGACTGAGCAGGGCAGTTTGAATTCTTTCATTCTGCGCTCCGAGATAGTGTCCATCTTATTCTCTGCTTGCCCCTACCTCTTCCCAATCCATTTACTTTGGTCTTTGGCCCTGTTTTGTGGCCAGGTGTACCGAAGTCTGTTAGCTCAAGGCCTGATGGTTTTCTTTCTCTGGCCCGTAACAGGTTTGCTCTGAGCATGTTAAAGACTACCTTTTAGGCATATTAGCTTTTCATGTTTCATTGACTCGATTGCTTCCTTTTTCTCTCTCTCTCTCTCTCTTAACGTACTCCAGTGGTAGTGCGCTTGTTCATGACTTTGTGTTCACCCATCATCCAATGCCCAGCTGATCTGAGACTTCTTACTTTGGTGATGGGTTATTTCATCACTGCCCCTTTCGGTAGCAGAGTGAGCAAACTGCAGGCCCTTTGGCCTATCCTCCATTAAACGCTTTGTTTTTTCTGCTTCCAGAAAAGTTGATGCTTTGGACGAGAGCCTCTTTTCTGCCTAAATCTTGCGAATCCATCACCCTGCTAGAGTTCTTCCATCCTTCACAACCATCCATGGAGGTGGAGCAGTTACATCCTTTGAATCTGTGTTGGGCTTTGACTCTGTACATTGATTGAACAAGGGATCACTGTGCATTATCAGCTGTTCTCAATTAATTAAATTGTCCAAAAAAAGCCATTTCGGTTCATTCAGACTCATTCTAGTAAGGTGAAGATTCTTGCTTGGTTCTATCCAGGGGTGGTTTGTTCTGGACATTTGTCTGATACGCTGAGGGCGGAAAACTAGCCGTCAGCCCCCTCTCTAGCTCTGGCATGGTCGCTATTTGAGTTCGAGCCCTTTTGGTTGTCAGATTCTGAACAAGCATTAAGAGCTTGCAAATCCGGATCACCTGATGATCCATGTCCACCACATTCTGGTGGCCTACTGCAAAGCGATTAACGCCAACCTCAATCTTCCCCTAAGTAAAACTCATACCACTGTTAAAGAAACCATTAGCAGATATGTCTAAAATTCGCCAATACCGACCTATCTCACTGTTACTGGCTTTCTCTAATATTCTCTAAGATTCTGGAGAAGTGGGTTAACAAGCAACTCTCTGGATATCTTGAACAACATCAGTTATTACATCCCTCACCATTGGGGTTTAGACCAGGTCTTAGCACAGAATTCACTTTTGTTGAGGTCTCGGACACCAAGTTGGCTGTGGACCAGGGGAAGCAAGTAGCACTGCTTTTCCTGGATCTATCAGCAGCTTTTGATGCTGTGGCCCACTCCACTCTAACGCCCCTACTGGCCCTCGAACCATGGGTTCACCCTGGATGTCAGTCGGGCCCCAAGGTCCATTGACAGATCCAGAGCGGTGCAGGTTGAGCGACCTCGCTCTTTCCCGGTGCCCGCTCCAGTGCCAACGGCCAGCGGTAGTGCCGTCACTATCCGCATGCCTGACTCGGATACAGAGCCGGACGGGTGTCGTGCGACGCTGACCGGGGTCAGACTTCCCATATCGGAGCCAGTACATTATTCATGACAGGCCTGGTTTTAGTGATGATTGGGAGGGGTCTGCAGACTCATATGCATACCAGCCATTAGAATATCCTGAGGGCAACTGTATGAGTTGTCTGATGCCAGTGCACTGGACACCTCCTCAGACACTGGCCTGGTCTCTCCTACCGTGGCTATGGAGAAGGGTGCAGTGGGCGGTATAGGTTCTGGACATTACGCTTCCCTCAGTGGCAGGCAAGACCAATGTCTTGACTTCAGCCATGAGTTGCCCCACCAAGTCATTACTCTCATCCAAGAAGCCCTTACCAGCGTCCTACTCTGGGCCTGGTCCCAGCCCTGCACAAGGTAATCTGTGCATAGGACAGTCACCGCCGCCATTGGTAGGGGACCCCAATTTCCTCACCACGCCGGAGAGCTTGGTGGTCCAGGCCTCCACCTTCAAAGTCAACCCCGGTCCATTTCCTACCACTCCACCGGATAGGCGAGCCAAAAGGCTGGATGCCTTCGAGAAGAGGAGGTTTACTTCTGCCAGCCTTGCACTGTGGTCGGTGAATACATTTTGCCTCTTTAGCCGATACTTCCATACGCTCTGGGGCTCAGTTGTGCAAGTGTTGCTCATGGTCTCTGAGGAGGCCTGAGCCATAGTCTCTAGCAATTGTGGACTGGATAGATGCAGCCACGTTCACCATAATTTCAATGTCAATATTCTTTATTCGATTTTTAAAAAAGATCAGTAAAGCACAGATTAAAAAGGTACAATAAAATTCAGACATAGCTCACTTTCACTGATATCAAACTCAGTGTAATACAAATAGTCACAAACATTAAAATCATAACAATTAAACAAATGCTAAAAAGAAAAGCCCCTGCGAGCAGCTAAGATATGTCCATTTTTTCCCCCAAGAGTTTTATATAGCGCGAACTTGACCCGAAGGTGTCTGGTATCCGAGCGCTTTACATGAGCACCAGTTGTGTTACAGACAGATACATTCATTTTTTTGTTAGGCACTATGAGATTAAGTGATCTGCCCAGAATCACAGGATGTTGAACGTCGTTGCAGAGACTAGAACCTGGTTCTTCAGATTCAAGATCGACTGCCCTAGCCGTTAGGCTACATCCTCTCGATTTTTTGCTACGAATGGCCATCTTAAAAAAACAGAAGTTCTAACAAATTTCCGGGCTGTTTAACATTTGAAGATAGGTTAGTGCCACTCTACATTTCCGGAAGGCAAATTTTCTCAATAAAGATTTAAAACATAACTGAAAAAAATGACGATAAAAGCCACAGAAAAACATGAAATGTAAGAAATTGTTCCTCTCTGCCATTACAGGGGCAAGGGGGAAGCTCTTTACTCCACTCACTTGCCGGTTCATGAAAACAAACCAAGCGCCACACCGACCCTGATCTAAATTTAAATTGGAGCGATCTCTCCCAGCGGGTCAGCTCTAGTGTAAGGTACAGAGGGATATCACCCATGGCAAGCCATGGTACGATAGTACAGACAGTATGCTAAATCACAATGTCCTGAGACCGCTTGGAAAAAACATGATCAGTGAATCAGATTAACAATTTTTTAACTAAATTTATCAAACAAAGTGGGGGTGCTAAACAATTTTGAAAGGCTGATATCGCCCTAAGAATTTCGCACAGATCGCAACCAGGATATGGCTAGACCCTCATCCAGGCTCAGGCAGTCATTAATGGCTGCCCTATTAAAGCTAGCCTCCCTTTTGTTCCAAATATTGACCCAGAGCAACAGGGGGGGCAATTTTACAGTACCGAATATATATTACAGGTTTAATTCACAGAGTACCAAATAAAAATGGCACTAGAGGCCGGGAGACTCGACAATCTTCTGCAGATTCTTTTTTCTTACACCTGGGCTGGGGTAGCATTACAAAAACCCCAGCTCCATAAGTGGCCATAGGGACGCACTATAGCCTTATAGCCCGCCGTAGCGGGCTATACCAGCTATTAAAGACCCGCTCCAGCGTTAAAGGCCCGAGCCGAAGGCGAGGTCTTTTAACAAGGGAGCGGGACTTTAATAGCCGGTATAGCCCAGCTACGAAGGGCTATAAGGCGATTAGAAGATTCTGCCCCTAGAGGGCAGAATGTTCTAACAAATAAATAAAAGAAAGGCTTCAGGGAGCGCGAGGGGATTGAAATCCCCTCAGGCTCCCTGAAGCCTTTGTTCACAGCCACAGCTGTGAACAAAGAAACATTTGAATGTTGGAGCTCCGGGCTTATACCAGCCATTATAAGCCCGGAGCTACTCCATTGTTTTCAATGGAGCTCCCAACATTCCAATGTTCTAATTTAATTTGTATAATTTAAGAAAATGAGAAATGGTAGACATACCACCCCTCTAAGCCAAATTTAAAAGAGAACCCACTGCCCTCCCTAAACTCCAATGTGCGCTGGTTTCTTGCGTCTGCCACGAATTACTTGCATCAAACGTCGGGCCTAGATAACAAAAGCTTGACACTCCACTTAGCCATTTGTCTCCCAAGTTTAATACCGATAAAGCTGGCTTTCCAGGACCACATCCCATAATGTGAGATTTGTCATAGTTGGTTTTCATATCTAATGTGTTCATGAAGGTCACAAATGAATCGACCAAATTGTGTAGGGCATCAATACCGCAACGTCAGCATATAACAGAGCTGGGACGGCTAAGTTATCGATTTTTGGCACATCTTTAGTTGACTGATGAACAAGCCCCCAAATTATTAATGTACAAGATAAAGACCAACGGTGCCAATACACACCCTTGTCGCACACCACTAGCTAAAGGAAACAAATCGGAGAGTTCTCCTGATTGGCCATATCTGACCTTAGCAAGTGAAGATCATGCAAAAAGTTCACTAGCGCAATGTCCACCCCCAGATTGCTCAACATCAACCATAATTTTGTTTCTGTTTATGCAATCAAATGCGGTAGAAAGGTCTATAAAGGCCAGGTACAGTGGACAGTTTACCATAAGATGTGAACTGGACAAGACGGCCTTGCTGGGCAGAACAATTTCATAGTATCTGGCCCTTAGGCGCTATTCTTGGTTGAGAACCACTGGCTTTTTGGGGAATGTCCAAGCTTCGCTCATGGGCATGCCACTTGATGGCTCCATTTTGTTTGGAGAGAAGCCTGACTCAGCGCTGGAGTGCTTTAAATAGCGCTTGTTACCCCTGATGGGATGTTGAAGTGCTTTTTTGGCGAGTAGCACGCTACTCCGGAACCCATAAAGAATTAGTGTTGAAAATTAGTATAGTCCAACCAAACAAGCAAAACCAGACTCGGTGGTATCCCAAGCGGTGCTCTAAGAAGCCGTCCACATCAATTTCCTCTTCTCCCCAGACAGTGATGGTCGTCGGGGTTGGTCTTGATAATATCTGCTAGAAATTCTCCTCCTTCGCAGCCACAATAGTTAGAGCAGCAAACTCCCTTGCTATATTGGGCCGTTATGACCATCAAATGTGGTGGATATGTCAACTTACATTGACTTCCTGACAACGGATGCCAAGCCGGAAGCTCGAAAGATTCTACAGGAAGGTGGAAAGAATATCAGCAGAGATAATAGACTGCTCCATTGAGGTCTCTTCTACTGGGTTCAGATAAGTTGCAGGAGTGGCTGTTCTCTGCAGATAAGGATGGTTAAAATCTACTTCTTTCCACCCGGAGAGCCACAGTAGGATACTGGACATGCCATTGGATGGCGAATTATTGTTTGGCAAGCACGTGGCTGATGCTCTACAATCCATAAAGGCTGACACGCATACAGCAAAGTCCCTTTGCACTCTCCACTATAGGAAGCAGCCCTTTCAAGGAGCCAGAGGAGCTTATTCCTTTAGAGGTGGTTACCAACCCTACAGGCCATATCAGTCGGGCCAGACACAGTACCGTCCCCAGTATGCACAACAGCAACAATAGAAAACCACCAGTAGCTGCATATAAGCATTCAGCCAGAGAAACATTGTCTGCCTGCGGC
Source organism: Calotriton arnoldi (assembly GCA_963921515.1). Lineage (NCBI taxonomy): Eukaryota > Metazoa > Chordata > Amphibia > Caudata > Salamandridae > Calotriton > Calotriton arnoldi. The sequence continues at coordinate 1,352,106 of CAWUFW010002683.1, read as the reverse complement.
AGAGATACAAACAGAAAACCGTGACCTCAATTTAGTACCGACTACACCCCACTCTTCACCAACCTTTATTGGAGGTCGAATGTCGAACCATCTTCACCAATGTTCTAAATCACATCCAGCAAGTGGGTACTCAATGTGATCTCCTGAGGACACACTCTGGAGTTCCTCCAAAAACCCCATCATCAGGACTACCTCCCCCTCATTTAAAAAAACCTCTATACCAGAACTCCCTCATGCTGAAAAAGGTAGCAATAGAAGTAATTTCAAAACTTCAGAAGGGATTGGGATTCTGCTCCTGTTTATGATCTTATCAAAAAAACCCTCAGGAGATTGGCGTCTGATTCTCTACATGCGAAGGTTGAACAAATTTCTTCTAAAGAAGCAATCTTTCTGTATTGACGCTTCAGGGTATATTACACTCCTCGACAAGGGAGATCATATGACGTCACTAGACCTTCAATACACTTACTTTCACATTCCTATACACCCAAAACACCGCAAATTCCTCCGCTTCCAGGTAACCGGCACACACTTAAAATTCAAAGTCCTTCCATTCGGCTAAAATCAGCCCCCAGAATTTTTGCCAAGATGTTAGCCACAGTAGCAGCCCATCTCAGACAAAAAGGAATCCAAGTCTTTTTATACTTGGACAATTGGCTCATAAAAGCTTCCACGCATCAGCTAGCATCAATAGCCACGTCCATCTGCCTCTCATTGTTCACCACACTCTGCTTTCACCTATCAGAAATCTCACTTGCATCCCACAACAACGTTGACGTTCTTGGGAGCATTCCTAGACACAGTGCGAAAAAAGCATTTCCCTCACAAAACTGACAAGTAAAGATTTGGCAGCTAGCTCACAAACTGTCCCCAAAAAAGTCAGTTTCTGTCCGGATCTACAAATTGTTCATGGGAATGATTTCTTCCTGTGTCCCTTTTGTTCCAAATTGCCGACTACAAGTGCGTCCACTTCAAGAGGAACTGGACAAGCAATGTCTCCAGGCGCATGGGTTCTTCGACCTCATTCAAATAACTACAACAATGAAAGTAGCCATGACTTGGCGGACGCAAACTTAAAATCTGTCCGGAGGTCTCTCATACCTAACACACATTCCTGACTATATCATAACAGCGGATGCCTCCCTAGAAGGTTCGAGTGGCCTCCTCCAAGACTTACAAATAAGCAGCAGATGGAGTCCAGACGAAACAAAGCTCCACATCAGATAACTGGAGCTCAAGGCTCTGAAATAGTTTCTCCCCAAGATAGAAAAATCATCAGTGCTCATACGCACAGACAATACCACCAGTATGTTTTATCTCAACAAGCAGGGGGGAACATGCTCACCAGCGCTATCTCGTCGGGCCCAACACATCTGGAACTAAGCTCTTCAACATCGGATATCGCTTAAAGCAGAACATGTGCCAGGAGTGTTCAACATCCTCACACACTCGCTAAGCAGAACTAGTATCTCTTACCATGATTGGGAGCTAGACCAGCATGCTGTGGTCAATCTCTTCCACTGGTGGGGCAAGCCGAACTTGGATCTATATGCTACTAAGGAGGAAGCCAATTCTCCGCAAGTAGCATCCCCAACATTGATCGTGGGGGAATGCATTTTCGATGAGATGGTTAGGAACCTATGCTAATGCTTTCCCCCCGATCCCGTTGGTCCCAAGGGTGCTCAACAAACTGAAGAGAGAGCCTTGCCGACTTCTCTCATAGCTTCCAAGTGGCCCAGACAGTTCTGGTTCGCGGAGCTCCTGCTCCTCTCGGAACAACATCATGTCCAGCTCAAACCAATACCAACATTGCTGATCATGAACCAGGGCCAAATCCGTCATCCCGACCTGACATAATTACACTTATTGGCCTGGCTCCTGAGTTAAATGAGTTCTCCACTATAGGCATTCCATCAGACTGCAGGGAAATCCTTGCCAAAGCAAGAGCAGACATAACAAACAAAACGTACAACATCTAGTGGAGACGCTTCTGCCTTTGATGTGCAGACTCTTAGGTCCACCCTCTCATATCACCACCAGAGCAAATTCAGATCTGCTCCACCTGGCAAGATCCTACTGGACTCCTTCTTCCATCAGAGTGCACCTGTCAGCAATTTCCAGGTTTAGACGATCCAGTAAGGCACATTCTCTATGGTCTAGTGGAATTGTGAAACAATTCTTCAAAGGCCTATTCAGGACTTTCCCTCCAATAAGAAAACTTCCACCTTCGTAGTACCTGAATGTACTGCTGGGTCAGCTCATGAAAACACCATTTGAGCTTATTCACAAGGCGGAAAACACCATTTGAGCTCATTCACAAGGAGGAATTGAAGTACCTTACTTGGAAAACTGTACTTCTTGCGGCTCTCACATCTGCCAAACGAGTAAGTGACATTCATGCCTTTACCATTAAGGAACCTTTCCTACAATTCAAGTCAGACAGTGTAATACTTCGAACCAATCCTAGGTTTATTCCCAATGTGCCGTCAGACTTCCACATGAACGAGCCAGTGGTTCAACGAGCATTCTTCCCGAATCCTCAAACGATTGCAGAAATATCTTGACATTCTCTAGACGTCAAATTATGTCTAAAGGTTTACTTGCACAGGACCCATCAAATCCGTAGAGCGGACCAATTGTTTCTGGCTCACTGTTGTATCAGAAAGGTCTCCCAGTATTCAAACAGACCATCGCCAGATGGATTGCATCCACCATACAATTTTATTACTCGAAAGCAGGACAAATTCAAAGCCAGTTCCACCTGACCAATTTCCACGTCTACAGCCCTTTTTGTTGGTGTACCCAATTAGCTAATGTGCCGAGGAGCAACGTGGTCCAGCAGGCACACATTTACGAAGCATTATTGCCAGGATAATACTCCTAAGACTGATGCGGCTGGGACAAGCAGTTTTGAGACAACTGTTCCAATAAGGGGAGCCTCTTTTAGCTTTTTTCCCACCGTCCGCTAAATATGTTTATATGCTATGATTACTCTTCTCTTGGCTTACTGCTTATTATTCGGATTCAAGCATGTGAATCTATGAAAGATCCAATACTGGAGAAGAAACCTAGTTACCTGTAACTGTAGTTCTCCAGTATTTCTATCTTTCATAGATTCACATGCGACCCACACTCCTACCCTGAGAGGCTCCCCTCTGAACTTATATTTATTACACTAGTGCGCAAAAATCTGAGGGATTCAGCCTCTCCTGGGAGTGTTCTAAAGGGTGCTATCGCCCAATTGGCAAAAGTTTGGTCTTTTTTAATTTTTTAATTTTAAAAAGGACATAGGCTATAAAACCTATGGTTCATTTCCAATCTCTGTGATATTAATACACATTGCTTTATTATAGTACTGTGGGACTTACACAGGGAATGATTCAAGCATGTGAATCTATGAAAGATACCAATACTGGAGAACTACAGTTCTAGGTGAGCAACTCATTTTCTTTGCTGTGCTCCCCTTTGGCCTTATCAGCGCCCCTCAGGTGTTCACGAAATTAATAGCAGTGGTCGTAGCTCACCTCCAGAGGTTAGGGGTTCCAGTCTTTCCCTACTACGACGATTGTCTGTTGAAGGCGGGCTCACCCTAGGCAGTCATCTCCCACCTCCAGACTGTGGCGAACTTTCTACATTTGCTGAGGTTCGCTATCAGTATTCAGAAGTCACACCTGACTCCCTCTCAGATGCTCCCTTTCATCAGAGCTGTTCTGGACATGGTGCAGTTTCGGGCTTATCTTCCTGAGCAGCGAGTCCAGGATATTCAGACTATGATACCGATAGTAAGGACAGGCTTTTTGCAGGTTTACCCCAACTTTTTGCCCCATTTTGCCTACTACTGAAATGCATTGAGCCCTGCTAAATAGGACTTCGGCATGTGCGCTGACTCTTAAAATTGTATATGTTTATTTTGCTCAGACCCCCAATTGGCACAGCCTAACTTGTACGTCTCTAGTATATGTTACCAGGGGTACCCAGGGCCTGTAAGCTAGTGCCCCAAGTGACTGCAGCACTTGTTGTGCCATCTTGAGAGGGGCAAGGTAAAACATGGCTCCCACTGGAACAGCAGTTTAAACTGCTAACTCGACTTGGCCATTTAAAGTAATGGCAAATCCCAAATCTCCCTTTTTAATGTATGTATGTAAGTCACCCCTATGCCCCTAAGGAAGGGTGCTGTATGTTAGAAAGTGGAACATGTACTTTTACATGTTCCCGCAGTAAAAACCCTAAATTGTCTTTTTTACTGTGGAAAGGCTTGTAGCCCCTTTGACCAGTTCCGAGTTAGACTGGCACCCCAGTTCTGCTAATTTCTGAATGGGACTACTAAGGCTAGTAATGCTTGGTATCAAGAGTCAGTGCATTAAATTCGATTTGATAGTTAAATCGAATTTTATGTCACTGGTGGGCAAAATGCAACTTTTGAAGTTGCCACTTTAGTTGCCCAAGGTTCAGTGCCTGGTTACTGATGTACCCGGGGCTTGTCCTCAGACACCTTTCTGCCATCCTGGGAAGATGTGCTTACAACTCCCAGGAAAGGACACAATAGGGGCCTACATAGCAGAGAGGTGTTACCTCCCTCCCCCAGGAATCCACACAGTTGTTAGCCCAAGAGGCGAGCTTTGAAGGAGACTTTGAAGGGGCTGCTCTATTATTTAGGTGGAGAGGCAGGCTGACCGGAGAGAAACCAGTTGTCAAACTGGTTTTTCCAGGGGCGTGTAGCCCCTTGGTAGCTAAATCTCTGGGGGTGGGCTTGGGAACTTTGGGTGTCGAGCGAGGGGTCTTGCCATGTTGGAGTGGGGAGAATGGTGCATCCTTGGATAGCCGGATGCCACATTTCCCAGGAAGTGGTCATCAGGAGGGAGGGAACCTGGTAGCCCTTGATTACTCAACACATCCTACCATGAGGGCATTTTCAGAAAATAACTAGGGCCCCCTACACCCAGAACTCTGATCTGGACTGAAGGAATGCCCTGCTGCACCAATAGGCCAGCAAAGAGATGCTGCACCGACGAGGACTGCATGTGCTGCACTTGGTGGCTAACTAAGAGAGGAACTGTGACTGCCTTGTCCTGCTCAAGGCGAAGCCATCTCTAAAGCCCATTCAAGCCAAGAGAACTCCAAGGGACAGCGGACTGTTGGTAGCCCAAAGACTTCAAGCCGCTACCTCCACCGCCGCAATGCCGCACCAAGGACCAAGACCCAATGCACAGAGTTGCACCCGAGTTCGCTGAGCCCAGAAGTGCTGTCGGAGAGTTGCTGGGACCCTCAAAGAAAGTTATTGACTCGGGAAGGATTGGTCTGTGACCGCGACAGCGGGCGTCTGGTAGTCCAGTGGGGAATCGACTTCGGCCAGACCTTTGTGGGATGTCGACCGTGCAACCAGGATCCCCATACCAGCTTCGTCGACTGAGGAATCCCTGCAGGAAGATCCTCATCTACTACGTTGCATCCACAGCATCCGTCATTTCCTGTATCAGGACCACTCCATAGGAATTTATTGCAACGCGGATACAATTTCTGGAACTGCTGAAGGACTGCTTCCCCTGTGAAGGTTCTTATTCTTACCCTGTGAAGGTAAGTGTTCTTGAGGACCATGCTAGTCACCCTAACTAGCTCCTTGCCGGAGTTCGTAACGCCAAGTACTTGTAACCGACCGTGTGGACACTTAACCTAACTTTCCTTGTAAACGTTTCTAAGTGCCCAATTGGTTGACTTTGCCCAGACTTGTTCGCTGTTGAGTGAAATGTTTTTGATTTATTATGGCTCGTAAAATCTATATCTCTGGACTCCTCCAGTAGATCTTTTTCATACTAGTGTCTAAATTCTTTTAAAAATGCAGTCTATTTTTATAATTTTGTGTTAGATTTCTTGAGTGTTGTCGATTTCTTAAGTTTTGGTGCAGTTTAAATACTTTATACTTGTTGTTCTGTGTAAGCCTTTCTGCTCTGTGCCGTAACTACTCAGGGTTGAACTGAGGGTCTGCAGATGAAACCTGCTGGACCCAAAGGGGTTGGTAAATGTTTGACACAGTGAGGTTGCACAACCACACCATTTAATGCACCCAATTTCCGCACACTGTTTCAGCCTCTATCCTGGATTTCGGTGAGACTGACTCATGACCTCCTGTATCCTGTTAGTAACACGTGTGTTGGCATTTGAGGCTCTGCAGTGGTACCTGAAGTCCCAGTGGGCTCCGCATTAGAGGATTTTTACCAACATGTTCCAGATCTCGGAGGGGACTGCAAAAGACCTGCTATGGAGGCTAACAAACCGAGATTGGGTCAGTGGCAGACCCCTTTCACTTCCCCAGCCAGAGCTGACTGTAGTGATGGATGTGTCACTCCTGGTCTGGTGCTGCCATCTGGGAGAGGTAGAGATTTTGGGACTCTGGTGTCCAGCAGAATCCAGGCTCCACATCAATCTACTGGCGCTTCGGGCGATATGATTGGCAGTGAAAGCCTTTCTTCCTTAAATCAGGGGGGAAGGCTGGTACAGGTGTTCACGGACAACTCCACCGCCATGTGGTATTGCAACAAACGGGGCCATATAGGGTTGTGGACCCTATGTCACAATGCTTTGCGCCTCTGGATTTAGCTGGAACATTTAGGCATTTACAAAAGGCCTTTCTGCCAATGCCACTCCTGCCCAGTTTTCTCAAGATCAGGGACGCCTGGATGCAAGTCATTTTTGTGACTCCGGATTGGGCACAGAGATTCTAGTATCCTGAGCAGTTAAGCATGAGCACTGGTCCTCCAATCATGCTGCCTCTTCAGGAGGATTGTCGGTTGCAGGGCAGGGTTCTGCACCTGAACCTGAAAACACTTCACCTTCATGCATGGAGATCGTACGGCGACAGCTTTTGGCCTTCTGCCTGAAGTCTGCAATTTTTTCTTGGCAGCCAGGCGCCCTTCCACCAAACGGTATACGCCTGCCGTTGGATGTAGTTTGTGGCATGGTGTATAGAAAAACACGTTGACATACTATCTGCATCGCTGCCCCAGGTTATTTGGTTTATTCTTACATTAGCCCAGCAGGGCTCTGCTTTGAGCACATTAAAAGGTTATCTTTCGCACATCTTTGCATCTGCGGTTACCAGATCATCCATCCCTCTTCAAATCACCTATTGTATCTAGCTTTCTGAAAGGTCTCAAACATATGTTACCACCAGCACCTTTCATTATGCCACAGTGGGACCTCAACCTAGTTCTCACAATGTTGATGTGTGCTCCCTTTGAGCCACTACATGACTGCCAGATCAGGCTTCTTCCCATAAAAAAGTTTCCTCATGGGGATAACATCTGCCCGGAGGGTCAGTGAGTTGCAGGCATTGTCAACACATCCTCCGTACCTCAACATCTACCCAGACAAACTGGTGTTTTCCGGACTAGAGATTAATTTCTACCGAAGGTGGTAACTCCCTTTCACATAGTCCAATCTATCACTCTGTTTGCCTTTTTATGCTCTGCCTCACCCCTCTAAAGAAGAGAAAAGACTCCATCAGCTGGACCCAAAAGAATGTTGACATTCAACCTTGACCACACAAAACAGTTTCGGCTGGACGAGTGACTCTTCTTGCGGTACATCAGAGTAAAGAAAGGAAAGGCGGTGCAGAAATAGACCATCTCATGATGGATAGTGCTCTGCATCAAGATCTGCTATGCACTGGCCAAACCGTAACCTCCTGAACGCTTGCAAGCTTATTCTACCGGAGCCGAGGCTACTAACACTGCATTAACTTGTGAGTTCCTTTCCTGGATATCTGTCGGACAGCAACGTGGACTTCCCTGCACATGTTTACGAGGCACTACTGCTCGGATACCCCGTTCCGGAGCAGCCGTCAGTTTGCCAAATTGGTCCTACAGATCTTTTTGATCTAATCTGTGTTGCAGCACCACCTCCGGGTAGATATTGCTTGGGTATCTATTCTAAGGTAAGGAATCTGCAGTCAGAAGTCTCCATCAGGTGAACAGGTTACTTAACTTTGTGGATGCCTTATCTGGTCGAGACGGTCTAGCTGCAGATTCCTTACCGACTCACCCATCCTCCTTGCTCTGAGCAGATTTCAGAGTTAAGGGCGGTTGCTCTTTTACTGGCTTAAGTCCACCAGTTGTCAGTGTTCTTCGTGGCTCTGGTCTTCTGGCATGGAAAGTTGCAAAAAGAAACTGATGTCAGTATGCTGGGGTGGTGCCTATATAGGCACCGCTCACGTTACTTCCGGCGTGGCAGACAACGCAGAAAGTGTCCGGGATACTGCTCACCAAAAATGTCCGGATCCAGTCTGACGTCTGGGCAATATTCTAAGCTAAGGAATCTGCAGCTAGATTGACTGTCAGAAAAGGAGTTACTGAAGGTAAGTAACTTGTTTTTTTCAGTGGTATGGCCTCATTTTGCTATCATTAGGAACCCATTTAACAGGCCAGGAACATGATGCTGCAATGTTGTTTCCTAATGACTTTCACTATTTAGAGAACTATAAATTTGAGAAAATTCGGCCTGAATAGGTTATGAAGAGTGAGCAGTTTTACATTAACTGTTAAATGCACACACTCTTTTTAAATATTTGTGAAAGGAAAAAAGTGTTCTGGGTTCCTCACGCGCAACAGGAATTACTGTAATGTTTAGTACTTTTAGTTCAGGTTATTACGATGTTGATTGAGCACTACAAATAACCATTTCTTCCTCGGACACATCCCAAACTTAGTGGATAACTTGACCTCAGAAATCTTGTCTTTTGTAGCTTGTCCTGTATTTCTTCCACTTTCCAGATTCACTTTTGGTATAAAGCCTGATCTTAACTAATTGAATTGGAGGCATCTGGGGTACAAGGGTGACCGTTTTAGCTGTGAGGGCTACATATATGTGAAAGAGTCTCTTAATCTAATAGCTTCCTACAGTTTGTCATTTCCTCATCTTGTACTCTGCAATGATTGTTCAAATCTGGTGGCCTGTGATAGGAAAAGATCAGAGTTGCATACTCTAAAAAGGCTATTTGATCAGAGGAATGTTGTCATAAGGTTGCTATCTTTTGTTTTTCAAAATGTATGCTAAGCAAAATTGTACATTGTCAACAGTTAAGTTACTACTTTCATTTGTGATCCCTATCCCAAGTCTCAATTTATGTATTCTGTCTTAAATTATCTTTCAGGCAACTGCTGAACAGATTCGCCTTGCTCAAATGATTTATGATAAAAATGATGCAGACTTTGAGGACAAAGTTAACCAGGTAAGTTGCAGCAATTAAGATTGTCGAAGATCTTAGCAAGGTTTAAAAGTGTATTCGACTGCTGTTAATAAAGTCTTTTTAGTTCTCGGGTGCAGCTTTTGCTGACTGTTGGAAACCTATTGTTTGTAAATAAAGCGTACTAAGAGTGTGCTTTGGGTAAACAGTTGACCATGATTGGGTGTTTGTGTTGTCTATCTCTGGTCTCTGCTCTTGATTTGATGGCTTCTCTCTATTCTTGTTTGTCCGGCCAATGCGCATTTCAGTCAGTGTTATGATTGGATACATTCTATCCTGCCACTGCTCACGTGAACAGATTTTTTTTTTCATTTCCATGCAAACAAGTATTGGCTAATTTATAGTTAGGCCTTTTCCTTCTGAAACTTATTGGCTTTGTTTATTGATTTATGTCAGTGTACTGGTTAGCAATTCACTATTAAATGGAGGTTGTGACATGTAGATTTCAGGAGACCGTACCCTTCTAAATCGTTTTCACATCATTTGCTATCAGAGCCTTTCAACCATAGTTCTCAAACCATTGCATTACGTGTAAAATTTGAAAGCTCCTCATTTACTCCTTCATTTCAACAGCTGTTCTTTCACTTTATGCTGTGTTCATGTGTTGAATCATTAAGCATGTTCTTCCTACTGGATTAACCCATCTCCAGTCTTTCCTTTATACATGTGGAAACCGCAATGTGATAGCACACCTTTTATGAAATTGTTCAAAATGGCTCCTTTGCATCAGCCTAAAGTACCAAAACAGTAGCAAGTCCTTGTTTGTATTTTGCCTTGTTAATGTAAGTCTACATTTATCTATGGAACTTAATTTTTCTTGTATTTTTTTAGTTTATCTCGATTTTCTAATTTTATTTACTTCAAAACATAAACTCTGTAATTCTGGACTACCCCTTCTTCATACTGGGTTGCAAATGCCTGAACCAAAGGCAGAAGGTTTAAAAAAAAAAAGAAAAAGAAAAAAAAAAGCTTATTTGAAAGATGTTGTCAATGGAAGTGTTTTGTAGAATGACCAGGCGCATGAATGTATCTCTTGCCACCTGCTCCAACCTCGATCATTAATCCCTGTCCATGTTTTATGCAGTTACTGACTTCGCCTGATCTTTGACCTTTTTTGGTGCATTTTCCTTTTTTTGTTCCTTCTATTTCCGCCTGGAAAATACTTTTTACTTGTGTAATGTCTCTTAGGATGAGTCCTCGGTATGATCTGCAGCGGTCATCCTGCTGTTGTATGTTTCTGGGCATCCCTGTGATTGACTGTCATGAGATTGACAGTACTGTAAGCCCACTGTCACTGCGTAGTTTGAGTTGTGTTTTCGTCGACATCCGAGCCAGGTCTCTGTCGGTTGGACTCCCAAAGTATACCTGGGATCATTGTTACATACCCTCTGTCCTTATCCCATCCACATGAGACCCCCTGCTTATTGCGCTGCTATATACCTTGGCCTTAAGATCAGGTCAAGAATGACCTGGATAAATTGTTTAAAAAATATCTGCCAGTCATTTATTAAATCTTCAAGACTATTTTACAATTCAATGTGAAGTACAGGACTGGTACTCCATGAGTGGTAATAAGTGCAAGGCAGTACTAAAAAAACTTTTACAGTAAGGGTCATTTTGAATCTTGCTGCATGGTCATCCATGCAGTACACCAGCCTACTTTAAATTTGGGGGAGTGGCTGAATGTTTCTTGTGGTGACGGGTGTAATAATGAATTGACGCATTGTGAATTTAGTGGCATTGTTAAGCATGTTTATTTTACATTGGTAGCAAATTGAAGACCCCTTTCACCATTTTCCTGAATTTAATTTCAAGAGGACATAAGGAATTGTTGAGCTATCCATTTCATGTGCAGCCAATTGTCGTGAAATGCCAGTTTGCAAACACATTAATAAAATTTCTTGTTACAAAAATACACACACAGAATTCTGTGGAGTTTCTTGCAGCATAGACCACAAGGAAGACTCCCTGCAGTAGGTCAGAGGTCACTGTATCAAGGACTTTGATTTTCAACAACAAATTGCATATCTGATAGAGGCTTCTAGCTGCAGCTTCTTTACCTTAGAAAGTTCCCCAGGTGTCAGACTGGATCCGGATGTTTTTGAGCAGTACCCCTGATCAACCGGAGGTGGCGTCGTCTGGCTCTGCATCGCCGTCGCCCGTGCCTGAAATAACGTTTGCAGCATCCGTATAGATGCCACCCTGGAGCTCTGATATCAGTTCTTTTCTGTCAGCGCCTGATGGCACTGGTCCGGTTAGATCTACCCTCAGTGGTTTTTTGGCTGGCTTTTTTTATTCTCGACTTTTGTGGACACTTTTTGAGAGATATTCTCTCCTTATGTGACAGGATGTCTCCTAAGAAGCCGCCTGGCTTCAAACCATGTGGTGCCTGTCACGGGCAGATGTCTGTGACAGATCCACACTTGATGTTTTTATGATGCTTGGAGAGGGACCACAACTCCAAGACCTGCGAAGGACTGCTGTACCATGCGCCCAAAGGTGCTGAGGGAGCGATCCCTCAACCTCCTTGCCGCCCTAGGACTCCGCTACACTCAAGATTCTGGTTGCGAAGAAGTTCCCGGGACCTGGCGATTGTTGCCACACTCTAAATCGTATGGGAAGTCCCACAAACATAAGAAGTTGAAGAGGTCTTCGACTTCGCCGCGCCTGTTGAAGTATTCTAATGAGGCACGGGAGTGTCAGCACTTCAGGCTTCGTGCTTCAGCGTAACCTAAGTTAGGTTCTGCTCCACGCTTCCCTGACTGTCCCGGAGGCAGAGTGACCCGGCCTACCTGAAGGACTTTTATGAGGCCATGCACTGCATATTTGGGCGACCCGGCCCTTCTGCAGCGCCTTCGGACCCCACAGGCTTGGTAGGGGCCCCCACTGGCAGGTTCACCCTCTGCTCCAGTTGGGCCCATGGATCTCATGTTGGATCCGGAGTGGAGCACCAATGAAAATGAGATTTTCCTTGGCACCCACTCCAGTCCTGGCGCTGTCTCACGGCGGCACCAAGTCCATCGTCATTGCCGACTCCAAGACGGAGCCGCACGTGCTGTGCCTGATGCAGTTTCTGGTGTTGACCGGGACCATGCCCTCCGGATCCGTGCTCCCCTTTTCCATTTGAAAGGCCTGGAGAGGGAGATGAATGGGAGGGGTCTGATGAACCCTGTGGATATCAGCATCCCCTCAATGAAAATGAGGTTAACTGGTATGTGGAACTGGCTGAGGACAGTGGGTTAGTTACCTCACCTGACACAGGCTTGGTCTCTCCCACTGTGGCTACGGAGGAGGTGGCCTCTTGCGCTGTGGTTGTGCGTAGGGTGGCTGAGGTCTTGGACCTTAAGCTTGCCTCAGTGGAAAATCAAGACAAATGTCTTGACTGAGGTGCTTCTGCCGGGAGTCACCCCTTCCGAACCTTTGCTCCCCGTTAATGAAACCCCTACTAACATCCTACTTGGGGCCTGGTCCAAGCCCTGCACAGGGGCTCCTGTGCCTAGGACAATTGTCTGCCACCATAACCCTGCTCCTGTGGAGCCCAGTTTCCTTACCCCGCACCCCACCCCGGAGAGCTTGGTGGTCCAGGACTCGACTCCACCTCTAGGATTATCCTTGGTGCGTTCCTTACCACTCAACTGGATAGGGAATACAAGAGGCTGGATACCTTGGGCAAGAAAATGTTCTCTTCGCCAGCCTTGCAGTGCAGTGCGTGAACACCGCGTTCCTTTTGGGCTGATATTCCAATACGATTTGGGATTCTGTTGTGCAAGTGTTGCCTATGATGAGGTCCGAGCCATAGTCTCCCAAACTATTTCTGACAGGAGAGACGCAGCAAAGTTCACCATACGATGTGGTCAGGACACAACCAAATTGCTGGGTAGAGCGATTTCATCATCTAAGGCCTTGCTTTTAAGGGATTTTCATACCTCGGTTATGGACATGCCCTTTGAGGAGTCTCGTCTTTTTGGAGAGAAGGCGGACTTCGTCCTATAGCGCTTTAAGGACAGCAGAGCTACGGCCAAGTCCTTGGGCTGGTCTACAGCCCCTTGTCATCCCCAATCCACCTTCCGCCCCTTTTGTGGTCACAGAAGGCGACTCAACTGTGTCCATACCCTCCCAACCAACAGGCTTCCCAGGCTTTTCATGGCGGATAACACCAGTACTGTTGACTGTGAGGCATGTAGCCAGAGGTTCCTGCTAGTCCAGCACCCCCTCCCCCTTTGGCCAAGAGAGCCATAGAGAGGGTGCTGGCATCTGAGGTAGGTCGGGGTTGCTATTACGGCTACTTTATGGTGCCCAAGAAGGACGGAGGCCTTCGTCCTTACTTATACCTGCGCCTTGGTAATCTATGCCTGATGAAGGAGAAATTCAAGATGCTCACGCAAGTTCTGTCTGCCCTGGACCTGGGAAACTTGGATGGTAGTGTTGGACTTGTAGGACGCACATTCCACATCCCTGTCCTGCCTTCCCACAGATGTTACCTGCGGTTTATTGTGGGACAAGAGCACTTTAATTTTTTCATGCTCCCCTTTAGCCTTACCAGTGCCTGTCGGATGTTCACAATGTGGCAGTGGTTGGAGATTTTGAGACTCTGGTCTCTGGCGGAGTCCGGGCTCCACATCAATCTACTGGAGCTTCGTGTTATCTGATTGGCTTTGAAAGCCTTTCTTCCTTAAATTAGGGGAAAGCAGGTACAGGTGCTCATGGACAATACCGCCATCATTTGGTATTACAACAAACAGGGCGATGTGGGGTCGTGGACCCTATGTCAAGAGGCTTTGCGCCTCTGGACTTGGCTGGAACACCAGGGCATAGCCCTAGTAGTTCAACTACTAGGGGGGCTCTCTGAATGCCAGAGCAAAGGAACATGGCCATCGATGCCTAGCGGATCACGGATGGCGTCAACTCCAAGAGTGGGGTCAGCCTGGGCTAGATCTGTTCGCCAATGCCGGGAACGCGCAATGTCCACAGTTTTGCATGCTGGAGTTTCCAAGGAGACCCTCGCTTGGAGAAACCTTTCGTCTCGAGTGGAGCTCTGACTTCCAGTACGCCTTTTCGCCTACTCCACTCCTGCCCAGAGTTCTTAAGAAGATCAGGAACAATTGTGCCCAAGTTATTCTTGTTATCCTGTGCACCCTTCACATGCGTGGAGATTGAGCGGTGACAGACTGCTTTAGACCTCCTTCCCGAAGTCTGATGTTATTTTGGCAGCCAGATGTCCCTCCACCAAGTCGGTATATGCCTGCCACTAGGATAAGTTTGTGACAGTGTGATTCTCACAACAGCGACTGTAGGAAAGTAGGAACGCTTTCCTGGTTACCCCCACTTTTTGCTTGGTGTCAAGTGTGTTTTTGACCTAGTCTGCTGGGATGCTGCTAATCTCTCCGAAATTGACATGGTAAGCACTTTGGTACTTCCACAATTGGCTACTGGTGTACTCTTGTAAGTTCCTAGTATATGGTACTAAGGTGCCCAGGGCATAGGTACACCAGGAGCCTACCATGGGCTGGAGCATGTATTCTGCCACCCATGGGACTCCACTTAAACTGTAACTAGAGGCCTGCCATTGCAGCATGTGTGAGTTGGTGCTTGCACCACTCACAACAGAGGTAAGTGTTCGAGGCATATGAGCTGTAGATCATATGCTTATGCATAGATCGCCATCTAGTGTTGGGTCCGGATGTTTGTACTTTGTTTTTGTTCGAAGAAGTCTTTCCTGTCACGAGGTAGGTGACTCCTCCTTTCGGTGATAGTGCGCATGGGCATCAACTCCATCCTTAGATTGTTTTTTTCCGCCATCGGGTGCGGATGTGTATTGCTGCGCTCTGGTTCGGTACCGTTTTCGGACCCCTTCGACGCGCAATCCACTACCCTCAACGGTATTGTTATCGATCGCGGTTCCCCTTTCGACGCGCATCGTCTCACCTCGGAAAACCTTCGATCGGAAACTCGTGGCAGGCCGTCTGGCTTACCCGCGCCAACCGCATTAGCAGTCGATGGAACGGACTCCCTTCAGGTTCTGTCCCGGGTGTCCTGCTAAGTTTCCACTCACCGACTTGCACTAAGTGTGCAACCTCTGCTTGTTCTCGGAACACGGCGAGAACGACTGCGACGCGTGTCAATCGTTTCGATTGAAAAAGACACTTTGTGACCGTCTGACTCGATGCCACGAGATGCAACACCACAGCGGCTCCGCACTGGACATCTTCGGCGAAGATTCCGACACCGAACATCAAGCTCAAGGAGCCGAAGAAGAAGAACTGATCTCCGTGTCCGAGGCAGACTCCGACATGGAGGAAGAGGAGCAGATTACTCCGGGTCAGCGTACCGTGAGTAAAGCTACCCCTTTGCCCCCTCAACCTAAAACAAAGGCTCCGGTCCCTCCTCTGCCCTCGGGCCAAGGTCGGCACCGACAAAAAGTTTCCGACACCCCGCCCTCGGGCCCGGCTCTGAAACACAGAGAAGCCTTCAGGCTCGGGCCGGCCCCACTCTGGTGCAGAGCCGAACCAACACCTTCGGCGCCGAAACACAAGTCCAAGCATGTGTTGGTCACAATACCACCGTTGACCAAGATTCCACCTTCCACACCGAAAGGCTCGGAGCCGAAACCTTCGATGCCGAAACCGGCACATAAAGAGAAAGATACTCCCTCTAAAGAGCCTCGGCCCGATGACCCGCCTTCGGATCCGAAGCAGAAAAAACTGGTGATCCACCCTGAAACAGGACATGTTCATGCCACTCTTCCAAGAAAACGGAAGATTGACCTATCAGAGGACTACCACATTCCTCTCAAAAGAAATAGTGTGGGTACTAACCCTTCTCCCCCTTATATTCCACCTCCCTCTCCCACTGATCCCAACTTGCTCCTCACACCATCAAATTCACCACCACCACCACTTTCACTTAACCCACAGGATGATGGGGGATGAAGATCCGGATAGGCCACAGGACACTAACCCTTGGGAGGATTACCATACAGATCCAAACACAGACTATGACCCTGATTTGTATCCCTCCAGACCCTCCCCACCTGACGACAACATTGGATACATTGAGCTCCTTAACAGGGCTGCTCAATATCATGGGGTGGAGCTCCATAAGGAGCCTTTAGAAGAGGATTTCCTCTTTGAAACGCTTACTTCTTCCTAAAGAGCTACTCATACCTTACCAATGCTGAAAGGCATGTTAAAACACACAGATGAGGTGTTTAAAGACCCTGTAAGGGCAAGGATAATCCCACCTAGGGTGGATAAAAAATATAAACCCGCTCCCACCGACCCAGTTTACATTAGAAGTCAGCTGCCATTAGACTCTCTTGTGGTCTCCAACGCTAATTCACAAACCACAGGCGAGGCTCCTCCTCCTGATAAGGAGTCTAAACTTATTGATGCCTCGGGCAAAATAGTGGCTTCACAGGCAGCAAATCACTGGTGCATTGCCAACGCTCAAGCTCTATTGCCTCGTTATGATAGGGCTCATTCCGATGAGTTCGAGAAACTCATACAACATTTACCTGATGAATACAAATCTAAGGCTAACTACCTTATTCAGGAAGGTAAACTTATCTCCAATACATCCATTAGGTGTGCCCTAGACGCAGCAGACACAGCAGCTCGTGCAGTCAACACCAGTGTACTCTTACGCAGGCTTGCTTGGCTGAGAATATCGGGCTTCAAGCCAGAGGTGCAAACCTCCATCCTCAACCAGCCATTCGACAAGGAACATCTCTTTGCGGCCTCAGTGTCCTTTTTCATCTTTTCCAGCAAGGTATCAACAGCTGGGCCAAAGTCCATGGGGGCTTTGCAGTTACCTACCAATAGGGGTTCCTTTCGCCGCTCCTTTTATAGGGGTGGTTCAAAAACTGTGTCTACCGAAAATCTCTCCTCCTCTTACAAGGGCAACAACCAATCCCCCCTCTTCAAGAGGTTATTTCAGAGGAGGTTTTGGAGGAAACAATGGTAAGGGAAGAAGCAGAGGTAACTCCACCGCACTTCCCCTGCAAACAAACACTGACTTCCTTCCGCTATCCCTCGATCACTCCACCCCTGTCGGGGGACGTCTCTCCCAATTCCTACCTGTCTGGAATTCAATCACCTCAGACAAGTGGGTACTACAAATTATCCAATATGGTTACTGCCTGGAGCTTACAGACACTCCCCCAAATATTCTTCCAAGATCACATGCAATGTCACCAGAGCATCTCACCCTCCTAAAACAAGAGGTTCTCTCTCTCTTGGGAAAACACGCTATAGAGCCAGTCCCATTACAATACCAGGGGAATGGAGTATACTCCCTGTATTTTTAATTCCCAAAAAGGACGGCTCTCTCAGGCCTATACTAGACCTCAGAGAACTAAATCTGTACATTCAGTCAGACCACTTTCACATGGTCACACTCCAACAGGTGCTCCCACTCCTGTTGCAAGGCGACTTTCTGTCCACTCTGGACTTAAAGGACGCCTATTTCCATATTCCCATTCACCCGGCTCACCGGAAATACCTCAGGTTTGTGGTGGACGGACAACATTATCAATTCAAAGTTCTCCCATTCGGAGTAACTACAGCACCCAGGGTCTTCACCAAGTGTCTGGCAGTAGTCGCGGCTCATCTAAGAAGACCGCACATTCACGTCTTCCCCTACCTAGACGACTGGCTAATAAAAGCCAGCTCGCAACAGAGCTGCCTACGACACACTCGGAAAACAGTCCAACTGCTTCACGACCTTGGGTTCACTGTAAACCTCACCAAGTCTCATCTCCAGCCATCCAACACACAAGTGTATCTAGGAGCCACTATAGACACTCTGAAAGCTCTAGCGTATCCAAACCCAGTAAGGATCCACAACATGCAGACTCTAATAGCGCAGTTTCAGCCTCAACACTCATTACCAGCTCGAGTGCTCATGCAATTGCTGGGAATGATGGCATCTTGCATTTTAATCGTTCCTTATGCAAGACTACAAATGCGTCCCCTACAGGAATGCTTAGCACGTCAGTGGAACCAGGCTCAAGGTCAGTTACCAGATCTAGTGTTGGTGGATGGCCGCACCCATCGCTCTCTGCAGTGGTGGAACATACAAAACCTTTCCAAGGGGCGGCCATTCATCGACCCGGTTCCACAGATAGTGCTAACAGCAGAATCATCGCTCACTGGTTGGGGAGCTCATCTTCAAAAACATACCATTCAGGTCATGTGGACTGCAACAAAAACAACTCCACATAAACCATCTAGAACTACTAGCAATTTTTCTAGCGTTGAAAGCCTTTCAACTTCATTTAGTAGGCAAAGCTGTCCTAATTCGCACAGACAACATGACAGCAATGTACTACATACAAAAACCGGGGGGGGACACACTCCAGCTCTGTTAGCCCAGAGCATCTGGAGATGGGCCATACCTCAAAAAATATATCTCCTTGCAGAACACCTTCCAGGAGTAAACAACCAAATTGCAGATCTGCTCAGTCGTCAACGACAGCAGATCCACGAATGGGAACTCCACTCTCAAGTCCTCCTCCCATTCTTCCAAATGTGGGGCTTCCCAGAGATAGATCTGTTCGCCACCCACATAAACGCAAAATGCCCAAACTTCGCGTGCAGGTATCCACACCCATTGTCCAAAGGCTATGCACTATGGATGAATTGGTCAGGGATATTTGCTTACGCTTTTCCGCCTCTCCCACTCATTCCATTAGTGGTTCGGAAGCTCAGACAGCAGTCCCTAACGCTAATCCTAGTTGCTCCCACGTGGGCCCGTCAACCTTGGTTCACAACCCTGTTGGAGCTATCAGTAGTCCCTCACCAAAAACTACACCTTACTCCCAATCTTCTCACTCAGAACCATGGAGAGATAAGGCATCCAGAACCCAGTCATCTCAACCTTGCGATCTGGCACCTGAAATCCTAGAGTTTGGCTATCTTAATCTTCCGCCAGACTGCATGAATATTATCAAAGAGGCTAGGCGCCCAACCACAAGAGCCTGCTATGCAGCAAAGTGGAAGCGGTTTGTCATTTACTGTAACCGCAATAAAATCAATCCGCTAGATGCTTCTATCCAAAACATCATTTGCTATCTATTACATCTACAGCGTTCCAATTTAGCGTACACATCCATACGCTTACATCTGGCTGCATTAGCTGCATATCTACAAAACAGACAGCATTTGTCTCTTTTTTTTTTTTTTATAGAGTGCCTGCTATTAAAGCATTTATGGAAGGACTTAAGAGTCACTCCCCCCAGACTTCCACCTGCTCCAGTGTGGAATCTCAACATAGTTCTTACAAGACTCATGGGCCCACCTTTTGAGCCATTGCACAAATGTGACCTACAATTTCTCACTTGTAAGGTAGCCTTCCTCATAGCCATCACATCTCTGAGAAGAGTGGGTGAGCTTCAGGCATAACCATAGAAGAGCCACTTTTACAAATACACCAAAACAAAGTGGTTCTAAGGACTAACCCCAAATTCTTACCTAAAGTCATTTCTGCCTTTCGTATCAACCAATCTGTTGAGCTACCTGTGTTCTTCCCTCAACCAGATTCAGTGGCAGAACGTGCTCTTCACACCTTAGATGTCAAAAGAGCATTACTGTACTACATAGAAAGAACAAAACCCTTCAGGAAAACCAAGCAACATTTTGTTGCTTTTGCTCCACCACATAAAGGCAATGTAATATCAAAATCAGGTATTGCAAGGTGGACAGTCAAGTGCATTCAAATATGCTACATTAAAGCTAAACGTACATTAACAATTCCCCCTAGAGCGCATTCTACACGCAAACTGGGGGCTTCTATGGCATTCTTAGGAAATATACCCATAGATGACGTCTGCAAAGCTGCAACATGGTCTACACCACACACATTCACAAAACACTATTGTGTAGATGTGTTAGCAAGACAGCAAGCTAGTGTGGGCCAGGCAGTTTTACGTACACTATTTCAGACAACTGCAACAGCTACAGGTTAGCCACCGCTTTGGGAGATAACTGCTATGTAGTCTATGCATAAGCATATGATCTACAGCTCATATGCCTCGAACGGAAAATGCTACTTACCCAGTATGCATCTGTTCTTGGCATATAGAGCTGTAGAGTCATGTGCGCCCACCCGCCTCCCCGGGTACCTTCACCTGTTGCAGTAACATCTTACTTAGATACAATATACATGGACATCTCTTTATTACTCTTACTAACTCCATCATCGCCCTTTACGGCAAAACAATCTAAGGATGGAGTCGATGCCCATGCGCACTATCACCGAAAGGAGGAGTCACCTACCTCATGACTGGAAAGACTTCTTCGAACAAAAACAAAGTGAAAACATCCGGACCCAACACTAGATGGCGATCTATGCATAAGCTTCTTGGGGCCTTCTCCTTCCATGGTGTGGTTCTGGCGGTACATCCAGGTTTCTTGGTGTACTTCTGTTACCCACGTGCGTGGCACTGGTTGTTACCGTTCTTTTATGCCTTGGGCTGCCCGCCCTTTTGCGTAACGGGTGCATTGGCAGGTCTTGTGTTTCTTGTAACACTAACTCATCTTGGGCGTAGTCAGTATCTTCCCGCTGCTGTTCCCACTCTCAGTGTTTCTTTCACTGTCGTGCATGGCCCTCGGACTCTACAGCTCTATATGCCAAGCACAGATGAATACTGGGTAAGTAGCATTTTTCTTCCTTATATCCGAGGTCAATGCACTTAAAACTTTAAATCTGATAGAGACATCTAGCCGCAGATTCCTTAACTTAGAATATCCCCAGTCGTCAGACTGGATCCGGAAAATTTTGCGCAGCAGTACCTCTGCGCGCCGGGGGGCGGCGCCGCCTGGCTCCGCCCTGACGTCGTCCCCAGACATGACGTCAGTGGAGCCATATCGGACCCTCCCGGCGCGCTGACGTCAGTTTCCTTCTTTTCCGCGTTACAACGCGGATCCGGGATTCAGCTGTTCCTCTGGCCTGTTTTTATTCAGGCCCTTTTTTCGACGTCGTATGCGTCGGGGAGTAGTGTGCGATGCCTCGGCGCCGGCCGAATGCCTCGACTCCGGCTCCGGAGTCGTGCCGGCGTCGGTTCCGACCGATGGGCGTTACAGCCCCACGCCGAGCCATTCTGCCTTGTCCCCGCATAGCCCCTGGCGGCTCCCTGCGTCGACATCGGCACCGGCGGCACTCTGCCTGTCGTCTCCTGGACCTCAGGCACTTTCTCCGCACCTCTCGGTGGTGGAGACGTTGCCGCCCACTCGTCCAGCCGAGTCGCCCCTCATGGGGCTCGACGTCGCTTCGGCGCCGGACCGCGTCGTTCGGCGCCGAGCCCCTCATGGGGCTCAACATCGCTTCGGCGCCGGACTGCGTTGTTCGGCGCCGGATCGGCGTCGGTCGTCGCCGGAAGGGTTGCCGGTACCTCTTGGCTCTCCGCTTCCAGAGGACACGGAACCGCTGTGCTTGGGCTTGTCTCCATGCCCGTTGGCTCCGCCGCCATGGAGGCAGTGGCCCCTTCTTCCTCCTGCTGGGGGAAGTGTTAGTTTGCAACCGTCCCCTACAGATGGGCTCTTGTCGTCCCCCCCCCCCCCGGACGCCCACTGAAGCTGGTGCTTTATTTTTACGGGGTGTTCGCAGGGCTGCAGCTGTTTTGCACTTGCACCCTCCTTCTGTCCTCTTGTCCTCTGATCCGTTGTTGGATCTCCTCCACCAAGGTGCGGTGGATCTTGAGCCCTTGCTGCCCTTTAGCGGCTTGTTGTTCGACGCCCTTCTCGGGACTTGGGCGCGTCCCTCTTCAGGAGATGCTGTCGACAGGGCCGTTGCGCATCGGCATCGTCCGGCCCCTGGGGGCCCATCCTGTTTGTCCCTTCAGCCTACTGCTCACGGTCTCGTGGTGCAGGTGTCTTTCGCCATGCAGCCTTCTTCTCCGCCTCTACTGCAGCCTCCTACTAGGGAGTCTCGTTGGCTGGAGACATGTGGACGCGGCATTTTTGCGTCCGCTAGTTCTGCATTACGTGCTCTCAACACAGTTTGCGTTTTTGCCAGGGCTTCTTCTGCCCTTTGGGACTCCGTGGAGTGTCTTTTGCCTGCCCTCCCTGAGTGTCCTCGAGCTGATATGGCTCGTCTCATTCACGAAGGCAGAGAGATGGCGCGGTTTACGATTCGGTCCGCCGTTGATTCTACCGATTCGGTGGGTAGGACAATGGCGCGGTCCGTTGCCTTGCGCCGCCATGCCTGGCTGCGCGACGGGGGTTTCCGTGACAGTCTCCGGGATTTGCCTTTTGATGGTGTGTCCCTGTTTGACGCACATGCGGACTCTGCGGTTCGCCGCCTTCTGTCTCACCTTTCGTAGTTTTTGTTCCGGTTGAGGTCCTTGTCCTCACCCTGCTCTGTTGTCTTGACTCATGTTGGGCCGGGTTCATGCTGTACTGCCTGAACGGCCTGGGCGGCTCCTCGCCGTATTTTCTTTCATTTATGCAGCAGTTTTGCTGCTTATCCTTCTCAATTCCTATAGCCTGGTGGTTCAGGTTGCACCCTTCCTCCACGTGTTATGCGTTCGGAGCCTGTGGTTTCTAAGTTCCACTTTTACGTCCTCTGTCTTGAGCTTCCGCTCCAGAGGAGCCCCTGGTTGGGGTTGATACTTACCCTATGTGGGGTATTTGTTTGCTATTGTATAGCTGCCTTCCTTCGACAGTTGCCTTTGTTCGCTTCTGTGGGGTCCTTTTCACTCGGTCCTCCTGCGGCTGTGCCTGTGTGTTTTGCACGCTGCTGCTGCGGGCCCTTCAGGGGCCTTCTTGCGTGCCATTGGTGGGGTGTCGGCTGCTGGCCTGCATTTTTCCCAATACCTTTCTTCAGGACGGAAGGGCTTTCTGCTCCTTCCCGTCCCCTCATGGTTCTTCGCTGCGGCTGTTCCATCTGTGGCCGCCTCTGTCGGAAGGCCCTGTCGTTGTCCCCGAGCACTCCTACTTAGCTCGGCACTCTCCTCTGTGTTCTATCGGCGTACCATGCCTGCTCCCTAGTGTCTCCGGCTGGTACGTTCTTCTCTGGTGCCTTCTGTTGCCTCGTTCTCCTCTGCTATATCCATGCTGCGTAGCCCTTTCCTGGTGGACTTCGCTCTCCATGGTGGCGTTCTGGCTCCAGACGTGGTTGATCTTCCTTGTCTTGTGCCTTGCCTTTGGCACTTCCTCTGCCACCGTTTCTCATGCCCCTGTTGCGTTCCGCGCAGGGTTGGCGTGCATTCCTTCGGGCTGCGGTTGCTGCTCTCAGCGGGGGCTGTCTCCTCAGAGCATTGTTCTCTCATGGGGCGTGTTAGGGGAGCTGATGTGGTCTCCTGGCTAGATGCCGATTTTTGAGCTGGAGCGCGAGGTTCCAGTCTCGGGGTCGACTCTACATCCTGTGATTCTGGACACATCACGGCTGGCCTGGCCTCCTTGCCTCTCTCTCGATAGCCAATGGGTCTGCTCCACCGTCGGTGGCTGTTGCTCTCGCTCTGGGCATTGTTCTGCCCAGTGCCGCTGCTGCGTGGCTGTTGGGGCTCTGGTGTTTTTTCTTTCTCACCAGTGTGCTACCCACACATACGCCTCCCACATGCTTACTACTCCGGGTAGTCGCCGAGGTCTGGTCCCTCACTTTCGTGAGCGCCGTTCACACAATGCGCCTGGTCTTGCGCCTCTTGTGTCTCAGCTTGCTCGTGGCGCTTCTTGGGGCCTTCTCCTTCCATGGTGTGGTTCTGGCGGTACATCCAGGTTTCTTGGTGTACTTCTGTTACCCACGTGCGTGGCACTGGTTGTTACCGTTCTTTTATGCCTTGGGCTGTCCGCCCTTTTGCGTAACGGGTGCATTGGCAGGTCTTGTGTTTCTTGTAACACTAACTCATCTTGGGCGTAGTCAGCATCTTCCCGCTGCTGTTCCCACTCTGTGTTTCTTTCACTGTCGTGCATGGCCCTCGGACTCGGTACGTCCTTGTGCCCTAGTTAAACCTTCCTCTTTCAACGGTCCATCGGATCCTGTGGGTCCCTCACATCCTGCATTCGTGCCTCTCCGGCTACGGCAGGTGTCCACTATTATTCCACATCCCCCGTTTGGGTTTGTGCTCATTTTCTCCGCTGTTGACCAACCGGGATTTCCTGCCGCCCTCGGCAGTCTTTGATGCCTTTGCCTCTCATTGTTGGCCTCTTCCTCCGGAGTATCCTGGTCCGGTGTTGGCCTTTTCTGGCAGCGCTGTCCCCACTGTGTTTAGTCAGCTGGTTGACACTTCTGTTCCCTTGGGAACTTAGTGGGGTTCTGTCGCAGACCCGCCTCCAATGGGGTATGGCTTTGGTATCTATTCTAAGTTAAGGAATCTGCGGCTAGATGTCTCTATCAGATGTACGAGTTACTTACCTTCGGTAACGATGTATCTGGTAGAGACGTTGCCTAGCCGCAGATTCCTTAACGCCCACCCTCCTCCCCGATCTGCGAGGACCTTTTCAGGTGGGGTTTTCGGCTTTCGCCTCCTTTGGGGTGGCTTGTCCTTCTACGGGCGGCGTTTTTCGCCTTGCTCCCCGTTGGCCTCTTCCTTTGGTTTACTTGTTTCCCTCCCGCCCCCCCATTTTCATGCTGGGGCGGTGGATTCAGGTGTCCTTCTGCGTTTTACGCATCAGTTTCTTCCAGTATGGTGCCAACTGGTGTTCTCTACCCTCCCACCCGCCTTCTCTGTTGACGCTCCTGCAGTCAATTAGTGTTCCGGTCTCTTTTGGGCCTGTTCCTACGACCGATAATTCTCTCACAGGGGACACGGTCTCCCTATTTCTTTCTTCTTTTCTTGATCCTATGGGTGGGTGCTTTTTGCCTGTCGCTCTCGGCTCATTCTTGCCGTCTTGCCTCAGGAGTGGGCACTCTCTCGCTTTTGCGGGGTTGCTTCTCAGTTTACTGTTCTGCCCTCTTCATTTCCTTTCATCTTGTGCAGACTTTGTCGTCTGCCTCGGTCTTCTTTTTGTAGGTCGATTTCCCTCAGGGGTGACATTTACTTCGCTCTTGCGAATTGGCTTCTCAGAGTATTGCTCTGCTCTTTCCTTTTCCACACCTTTCAGTCGACAGTGCTTCTCACTGTCTCTCATGGTGCTTTCTCACCAATTCTCTTTTTATTCGCACACTGTTCCCATACTCTCACAGTTTTGCTGGGGGCTCCGCGTTGTAGCGCGGAAAAGTTCCTCCGAAGAAAACTGACGTCAGCGCGCCGGGAGGGTCCTATGTGGCTCCACTGACGTCATGTCCGGGAGCGACGTCTGGGCGGAGCCAGGCGGCGCCGCCCGGCACGCAGAGGTACTGCTGCGCCAAATTTTCCGGATCCAGTCTGACGCTCTGGGGATATTCTAAGTTAAGGAATCTGCGGCTAGACAACGTCTCTACCAGATACATAGTTACCGAAGGTAAGTAACTCGTACGTCACCCCTATGGAAGGCTCTTCAGTCCTGAGGGCAGGGTGCTTGGTTATAAGTGTGAGGGTGCCCCTGCATGAGCAGGACACACCTACAAACCCCGGAGTCGATGCTCCAGGCTTTGTAAGTGCTGTCGGCCATTTTTAGACCTATAGTGGACATTCGTCATAACGAGATATCCAACTATGGAGTGGCTGCCCCGATCCCGGTCATGTTTGGTGTCAAACATGTTGGAATCATACCCAAACACCAATTCCAGTATTGGAAGTATGATCTCATGTACTGGGGGGGGGGCCCTTAGGGGATCCCCCTGTACTCCCAGTAACAGCCTTTCAGTGTCTGCAAGCAAGCTAGTGCTGCCGCCGACCACAGACCCGATTCTGCCCTCCTTCTGCTGAGCCAAGCTAGAGCAGGGGAAGGTAGAACAATAGATTTCCTGTCACAGGGAGGTGCTCCCAGACAGGACTTAGTGTATTGAGCTGGGGTGGGGGCGCTTGCCAGCAACACCAGACTGCTTTGAAGGGCACATTTGGTGCCCTCCTTGCGTACTCCAGTTTGAACCAGTTCAGGAACCCTTGGTTCCCACTCTGGCGCAAAACTGGACAAAGGACATGGGAGTAGCCTCCCCTCGGTCTAGCTCCTCCTATGGGAGAGACCCCTGAATCGTTCCAATCCTCTCCTTGGGTACTTAAGGGCTCTCCTGTGGATGGGTGTCTGGACAATTGGAATTCAACTGGAATCGAGAATGCACCTAGGAAGACTCCTGCTCCTGGTCTCGCTTTTTTTCAAGTCTTCTTCATCGTCTGTGTCTGTGCTTCATCCAGGTTCTTCAACAGAGCTGTGGACATCAAGGACACCCTAAGAAATCTCCTTTGGAGTGAAGGAGTCACTCCCCTGCATCTGCAGGCACCACAACAAAGCTGACCAGTCTGCTGCTCATGTCGTCCTACTGACTACCTGAGACTCAGTAACACAGGTGGTGGTTCTGCAACTCCCTCGAGGCATGACTGATCCTCTTTGCTTTTTTTGCGTGCCAGCATCCCTCGTCTGAACCGCTGGGTCCAAACCCCTGTGCACCTTGTCGACTTTGATGTTGCCAATGCTAGTTGGCTCTGCACTCCAGATATCTTCGGCCTACAAGAAGCTCCAGCCTCCATCACATCACTTCCTGAAAAACTGAGTCCTCCTTCTGCATCTCCTGTACCGTGGGCCTCCATCTTTGGTGAGCTTCTTGAGGTCCTCTTGCAATTCCTTTGCCTTCGGCCTGTGGGTCATCCTGAGGGTCTTCTCTTGCTTCAGTGGGCTCCCCTGCTTGCTCGGTGCGTGCTCAGACTCTCCTGCACTTAGGGAGTCCATTGGACCTTGCTGGTCCCAACGTTTGCTCCTTTTCATCTTCCACGCCAGTTGTGGCTACTGAGATTTGTTGGTGCTCCCTCCGGACACTGACCACCTAGACACAGACATCTGACGTGAACGGCTCCTGGTCTTCCTCAGCGTCGCCTGGTCCTCACAGATGCAGCGACCAGTTCAGTCGTCTCTTCAGGACATCCCAACATCGGTGGGCATTGTTTCCGTGCCTCTTGGTCACCTCTGAGTGGCATAGAATCTGTCCCTTCTGCTTGCAGGTTCATCACTTCCAGAATCGACCCTTGGATTCCACCAGACTCCTTCACAATCTTTTCCAGAGGCGGCATCTTCAAAGTCTTCCATTGTCGTCTACGGCAGGTTCAGACATCACATCACCCCTATGCACCCGCCTTCCCTGGTGCAAGTAACCTGGTTCCTTGGGCATCCTCGGGTGGGGTTGCTCTCCAATCTTTTGTCTTTCAAAGGGTTTGTTTGGGGTCTTCCGGAAAGGGTCCACCTTCTTTAAAACTGGAACCAAGACATCTCAATTGACTTTGATCGGGCACGCTGCTGTGTTTCTACTCTGCACACAGCCTATGTGGGGTTCCTGGGTACTTACCTTGGGTGGTTCCTGTATTCCCGGTTCCTCTGGGTCTCCAAGTCCCGTTCTCCTTTGCAGTTTGCATTCCACTTTCTTAATGTATGGTTTGTTCTCCCCCTGGAGACCAGTGCATATTTGTGCTACCTACCTGATTATTGCAAAGTATTCTTGTGTATTGTGTTGATATCTCTGGGTAGGAGATATACCAATGTGTTAGTGATAGTGTGTTTAATAAGTAAGACCTAGTTTTATAAACACTGTGTGGTTTCTTTTCATCTAACTTACACTACAGATTAAAGTTGGTAAAACGAGCTGCTTTTAACTCCTTCAAGGTAAGCCTGAAGGCTGCTCTCCACAGCTACCACTTTCAGAGCTTTCTATGGTTATCAAAGACCACTAAAATCACCATAAGGGTTGCCTGGATTAGTGCAACGTGCATCACTTGAATAAATGTGCATGATCTACTTAACCAGCCTCCTACATTGACCCTCTTTCTGCACCTCTATCTAAGCTTGTTCTGTTTGCTCTATAGTTGTCCGAGAAGTGTTCTGCTCTGGACTCAGTTAAAGGTTATGTATCGGCCATTTTGGCATTTTTGAGGTTCCCGGACCAACCTAATTTATTCAAGTCACCTGTTGGTAGCTAGGTTTCTTAAAGGCTTGCAGCACGTTTCCCTCCAGAGCATTCATCTATCCCAGTGTGATATAAATCTTGTTCTTACCTTCTTGATGTGTGCACCCTTTGAGTCGCTGCACAATTGCCCTTTTAGGCTGTTGACCATCTAAACTGCCTTTCTAGTGGTCATAAAATCAGCCAGGAGGGTTCGCGAATTGCAGAAACTCTCTGCGCACCCTCCCTGCACCACCTTCTACGTGGACAAGCTGGTCCTCCAGAGACATGCCTCCTTTTTTCAGAAGGTTGTGACTCCCTTCCATGTAGGCAAGAACATTAGATTGCATACCTTCTTTGCTTCGCCTCACTCCTCCGAAGAGGAGGGACTCCACTGCTCGGGCCCAAAGAAAGTTGTAATTCTACCTTGTTTGCACAAACTAGTTCCGGGTGGTTGATCAAGTCTCCGTGGGGTACGCAGGAGCTAAGAAAGGGAAGGCTGTGCAGAAACTGATCATCTCAAGATTGCTAGTGCTCTGCATCAAGCTCTGCTAGGCATTGGCCAAGAAGCAACCACCGGAGGGTTTGCGTGCTAATTCCACTGGAGCTAAGCCTGCGACCACTGTTAGCTTGTAGAGACCCTGTCCTGAACATTTGTTAGGCAGCAACTTTGGCATTTTTGCACATATTTACCAGACACTGTCTAGACTTCCAGTCCATTGTAATTTTCCTGTTCGGTCCTGCAGGACTTTCTGGTTTGAATTGGCTTTGCAGACCCACTTCTGAGAAGGCATTGCTTGGAAATCTATTCTTGGGTAAGGTGTCTGCGGCTAGAAGTCTCTATCAGATGAAGAAGTTCCTTACCTTTGGTAACACCTTATCTGGTAGAGTCTTTCTAACCGCATATTCCTTACCGATCCCCCATACTCTGCGAGTCGAATGCAGTGTAAGGAACACGCTACTCGAGAGCCTTAGTATTACACATCAGCGGTCCGTTCTCATTGTGGCTCCGTGCTCCTGGTGTTGAACGTCATGAAAGTATCTGAAGTCAGTAGTCCTGGGTGGCGCCTATTTAGGTACTGTGCACATCATTTCCTTCGCGGATAATGAGACAGACGTGGATCAGCGCGTAGGACTAGTGCTCAAAAATGTCTGGATCCAGTCTGACACATGGGGAATATTTTAAGGCAAGGAATCTGTGGATAGATAGTCTCTAGCAAATAAGGCGTTACCAAAGATAAGTAACTTGTTCAGTGGTAGCACGAGCTTCAACAGTGTACAAGTGTTATTTATAAGGCAGAACTAGATTGAGACGAGATCCTCAGAATATGATTTCCACTGCCTCTAAGCAGTGACTTAACATCTTTTCCAACCGCCAGTTACTAATATATATACATTCTCATTCCTCCCCCAAATCATCTGAAGCAGTCTGTGGAAATAACTTATGCTCATAAAAAACTATTGGAGAGAGTTATGTCATTGCATTTCGGGAAATAAATCTTCATTTGTCAAAGGGGTACTTGGCCAGTAAGGCTCCATTACACACCTGTTAGAAGAGGACGCATAGTCAATGAGCCATAGAGGAAGTACCTGTATCCAAATTTGTTGGATAGACAGCACTGCTTGATCCCATTGAAAGATGGAATCCTGGACCTATTCTTGAGCCTGCATGCTCTAGTCCCGCTTAGGCACTTTAAAACTCAAAACTGGTATAAAAAAGAAAGATAACTTGTGCTATGCTTCAAGATGATTTCCTCACCAGAAGTCCCCCGTCTGCTTCAATAGGCAGATTTAATCAGAATTTCCTAATTTAAAGGATGCTTAGTTTCACATTGTGATATATTTGGTACTTTGTCAGCTACCATACGCCTCAGATATCACCAAACATTAGTTAATATTTCTCCCATTTGGAATAGGTTATGCTCCAAAAGTGTCCAAATTCCTTTCTGTGGGGATCACTTGCCTGAGGTGCCCCAGTGCGTTGTATGTGCCTAGATCTGAATGATGGTTAGTTGAAGGTTACATCTTTTCAGTAGTGGTTGACTGAAGTATAGCAGGCAGTTCCATTAGTTCTCAAGGTGGGTTGCGGTGCAAGGATCCCAAAGTCAAATCTCAAAACCTCTTCAGTTCTAGAATTTCCTTCGTGTAAATTTTGATTCACATGTTTTCGGGCATTACTGAAGAAGGTTCCCCATATCAGATACCAGTGTCTCTGACTGTGAGGTTGTTTATTTGGGTTTTGGGCATGATTTCTCTTTCCCCTCTGTTCCCAGTGCAAGGGTATGCCTGCCATTACTATAGGAATGGTTGGTAAGTCAATACTCTAAAGCGACCACGTAGTTGCCCACCTTTTAGAAATTCTTTAAAATTATTAGCAAACTAATCTAAAATAATGCAGTCCCTGTTCAGTTTAAATACTGCAAATATATTTATGTAATCTTGATTATCACATTGTAAAACATTATATAAACTAAATGTGTGTCATATTATACTTATTCACTTTGATTAGCACATGGAATGCAAGGAAGGGAATAAAGGCTAGACATTGCATAATATTCATACCTCTGTGAGGCTGCCACTAAGGGAGGATTTTCTTTCACAGCAGCAGGGCATGGCACTGCATCCGGATCTGTGAAATCTGTACCTAAGTGCTTGGAGAGTGAGCGGCAGCAGTTGACCACATTTGAACTCCCTCCTAAAGTCATGGAGAAATTTGTGGCCTGTTTAGTATCCTTAATGCAGACCCATTAAAGGCCAAACTCTTAATGTGTTGCAGTTCCTTTTGTCTTTGGCTCAGCAAAGACTTGCTGTGTGCATGGTTAAAGGTTATCGGCTGTTTTGGCCTTTTTGCATTTACTGGACCAACTGTCATTCGTTCAGTTTGCCTGTTGTGATGTGATGTGATTTCTCAAAGGTTTGATCCACATGTTTCCTCCGCAACCCTTTGTGATGCCATACTGGGACCTTCATTTGGTTATTGTGTACTCTTTTTGTGCTATTGTGCAGCTGTCTTCTCGTTCTCCTGACCCTGAACACGGTTTATCATTGGATAGCTTCAGCTCGTCGTGTGAGTGAGCTTCAAGCTTTCCTACTCCACCACCGTTCCGGACTAATTGGTTCTGAGGACTATAGCGACCTTTCGACTGGAAGTTGTCTCCAATTGAGGTTGGACAGTTGATCACTCTTATCATTCTTTGCTCCACCTCACCCCTCAAAAGAGGAGATACTCCACCACTTCAACTCTGAAAGAGCTCTCACCTCTTACATTGATCATTCCAAAGAATATTACTCTATTGACGGTCAGGTCTCTGTGGGGTTCTCCTGAGCATAGAAATACAAGGGAGTGCAGCACAAGACTTTGTCCAGGTGACTAGTCCTCTACATTAAGATCTGCTGTGCAGTGGCTAAGAAGCAGCTTTCAGAAGGGTTGAGGCCTCATTCTATCCCGATCAAAGCTGCTATCACTGCTTTGGTAAGCGGGGTGACTGTACTATATATTTTTCAGGCGGCATTGTGGGCATCAGTGCCCACGTTCATGAATCACTGCTACCTTGATAGGCAGGTCCAATCGGAAGGGTATTTGAGCTGTTCAGCCCTGCAGGACTTTTCAGTCTGAGTAATTCCATAAACTCACCACCAAGGGAAGAACTGCAGTGGTATCTATTCTAGAGGTGAGGAATCTGCATTTAGAAGTATCCATCAGAAGATCAAGTTACTGAAGTTCGGTATAGCTCTTTGTGGTTAGACAGACTATCCACTAGAAATTGCCTCATAGCCCTCCCACCTTCCCCCTTGTGTGGAATGAACATGTTTCCATCTAAGTTGGTTCCTATTTACAGAGCTACACACAGGAATGTTTGTTGGGCTCCTCGTCTGAGGGCGCAACAGTGCCCAGAAGGAGACTGATATCAGAGTGCTTGGGTGAGGCCTGTGGCACCATTTATCACGTCTGGGCGAGAGCAGAGTAGACAAGCTGAATGACCCCACCTACTGGTACTCAATGGTTATGCTGAAAGATCTTTTGGATCCAGTCTGGTGCCTGTGCAAATTCTAAAGGTAAGTAACCTGCAGTTGGAGTATCCACTAATAAGAACGTTACCGAAGGTAAGTCACTTATTCTTCTTGGCTGGTGGCACATGATATAACCTAATTCCCATCTTGTGTAGTAGTAAAAACAGGATGGATATTGAATAGTCAAAGGCCTTTTCAGCATCTAAAGATGGAATACTGATTTGTTCCGTGGCCCTGAGATTAATATACAGCCTATGCAAGTTAAGCCTAGTGTGCCTGCTGGGCGTGAATCTAGAGGGGTCTGGACGGATCGTTGTGCCTGGTCCGTTCACCACTAGGAAGAATAATGTTTTTACTTATTCAGCAAGGATATGTGACAACATTAAGAGCACTTTTCAAGGTTGTCCTCTTTATATACATCTGTAGACGAGGATGTCGTTCTGTCTAGATTACAATTGCATGTTCAATATTTGTTAGTCCACCATGCCTGTTAAGCTTTTATAGCATTCCATAGGTATGCCGTTGGGTACTGATGTTTAACCAAATAAAGCTGTGTAATTGCAGCCTATACCTCTGCTGGAGTTTTATTTTTTGGTCTACTGATAGTCTCATTGGCCCGTAGTCTGACATGAATATCTTTAGTCTCTTAGTGCAATATTGTGAAAAAAGTTTTCAAAGTAAGTGGCGAATGCCTCAGTTACATCCTTGAATCCCATTACATATAGATTTATGGCTCTCATTAGTGCATGTATGTGCCTTATTGCACCTATTATTTAACCATGCTAGTAGTTTTGAGGCCATGTTGACTCTGTCGTACAGATTTTGTGAGCTAAGGTAAGAGGCCCAAGAATCGTTAGTCAAAAAATGCAGTTTTGAACCTTTCTGCAATCGGTTTTAGTGGTAGGATTACTTAGCCTTCCTCAGATTGTATTATCCACTTTCTAGACCTTCCTCGCTCTCTTTTTAAACATTTTTTTTTTTTAGTCATTCTGTTTATTGTATATCAGAATAGCAAAACATACACATTGCGGTGTCAGCATTGATGCATAGGAACAATTGGCAGTTCTGTCAGGATAACAGTGGCGTAATACATACCTGCGCATGTGATTAAGCAGCAATAAAGCTACAGGAGGCAGCAATAAAGCAGCATCTAATAAATGCACAATAAGTTGTCTAGCAACACCTTATGACTTAATACACTAATAAAAACAAGAAAGAAAGGAAAGAAACATTCATATATAAATCTAAAAAAAATCCATAACATGGCTAACACAGGTCGGAGTCTGCTGCAGGGAGGGCATGCGGAGGGGCGATGACAGCATGCGTGGGGAAAGGGCTATGGTATTCCCTTTGACATGGCAATAAGCATTACAGTAAATTGGGGTACTGAGGCAGTTTTATTCATAGAGCTGGGGCATCCGGAGTTGCACGGGGCTAAAGCAAGTGAACTATACGCGCATGAGATGGTGAATTAGGGACTTCCCCAGATATTGGAATTTTTTCTGTGTTTTAACTAAATTGTGTGATATTCGCTCCATTGTTATAAGATACCAAATGGGGGTAAACCATTGCACTATCGAGGGAGGGGCTGTCTGCTTCAATCAATCGGGGTTTATAAAGCGCGTTACTCACCCGCGAGGGTCTCAAGGCGCTGGGGGGGGTGGTGCAGCTCCGGATCAGTCGAAGAGCCAGGTCTTCCACATGTCGTGCCGCTAAGAGCAAATAGCTGATAAGCTTCCAGTCTGCATGTGTCATTGCAGCTAAGGCCAGGGGTCGGATGCCCGAAATAACCATAAGATAAGAGGAAGGAAGCGGGTAGCCTACGATGTCTTTAATATGGCCCAGTATCTCCTTCCAATATGTGGTAATTACACGATGACCAAATATGTTGGAAGTCCCCCATGTCCTCATTACAACACCAGTAGAGAGCGGGGAAGTACCCGGGTAGATAGTGGAGAGACGGGTTGCTGTGTGATACCATTGAAACATAAATTTGTATGCCGTTTCTCTGAGAGGGAGAGAGAGACTGCGGTAGGTTTTGGGTATATCTCGCCACAGCGTCTCCCATTGTTTGGGCGTTCTATCTTCCTGGGTGGTGTTGTGCCATGTTGACTGATCAGTGCGTATGCATTGGTGTAGAGTGCTGAAGTGTATGGTAGGTGTTAGATATTGGGCCTCTTGAGCCATTATAGGCTCAGACAAGCTATTCAAGGTGAGTGTAAGGACGAATAGCTGCCGAGGGATGCAATGCCCAGTGCCTCAGTTGGCAATACTGAAGCCGTGAGACATCCATAAGCTGGAAGTCTGCTCTGCATTGGTCAAAGGACCTCATGACATCTCCCGTGTCAACCGGACGCAGGGTAGGTCCTATACCCTGAGGAGCTCCACTTGCAACTCCTTCACTCGCCAGGTCCAGAACGTCACGAGGGGGCAATTTTCTCCCCCTTCTAGGTGCATCCAGAAGGTACCTTTTTTTTAATATCTATTTATGCTGGACTACATCACTAGTCCAAACTTCAGGGCACGGCACTTTACATACACACACTCAATCCATCCCCGCCTGAGTAGAAGAGGATCCCTTGGTCCTGACTAAATGCCGAGCTCCCTTGGACGTAAATAGGCATGAAACTTGTTGACCCCTTTCACTGCACATACACCAGTTAGAGCTCGTGAGGTTGTAATTCCCCCTCTCTAGCTGCAACTTTATAGTCCTTGTTTTTACTATAGCATAGGAACCCAGTCAATAAAGGATATTCTGTGGGACCCCTATAGCTATTTTTAGCTCACTCGCACCTTCCCATTTCTACTCACACTACCTCCTTGCCCCCTCACCCCTCAAACCTCACATCGGCAGAAAGAAAAGACCTCTGGCAAAGAGCTCCCTCGCGGGGACCGTTGGGCATTGCAGCGCCAGCCCAACGAGGAGCTGCCCGATGTTGAAGCATGACACTTTCTGGGGTGTGTGAGGGCCCTTGCTCCTAAAAGGAGCGATTCCCCCCTGTTGTCTTGACCTCCTGGCACCTGGGACACCACCCCATCTTTCCCCTTAAGCACTGCTTTCTTTAGGAACTGCATACCCTTGTTTTTGCCATCTCCTGTGAAGAGGTGACAGTGTGTCAGACATTCCCCATCGCTCCAAAGGTGGAATGAGAGGGGTGTGAACGCTGGAGGGAAGTCTTAGTTTCACGCAATAGGTGTGTTTAGAGAAGGGAAGGTAGTCGGCCCTTTCTTAAGGGCCACTTTGTCCCAAATATCGAGTACCATCCGAGTAGGAGTGGCAGTGTATGCACTACGCGGTCAGGCATGCTTGGGCAGCCAGGCCAGGACCCACAGTGGCCGACAAGCCACCGCTCGGTCTATGTGACGTAGCGCAAATGGACTGCCCAGTAATGCTCAAGATTGGGGCATGCTAGGCCTCCCCTATCCTGTGGAAGCATCAACAGTGTATTGGCTATCCGGGGCAGTTTTCCATTCCAAATAAAGGTTCGGATGTCACGCTGTAAGCGTAGAATATCCTCCTACGGAATCGACGTGGGCAGGGTCTGGATGAGAGAGAAGACCCGCTGGAGCACATTCATTTTTGTGACGTTCACGCGCCCCATCCAGTAGATATAAAGGGGCTTCCACCTCTGGAAGTCTGCCAAGATGGAGCAGCGAAGGTGAGGCCAGTTCGCCCGGGACCAGGAGGAGAACGTAGAGGTGAGGTTGAGGCCCATGTATCTAATGGTGTCCTGAGACCACTGAAAGGGTGCAAGGCGTTGCAGGGCTGGAAGGTCTTGGTCAGGGATAGTTAAATTGAGCACAGATGACTTGGCCATATTGATCCGAAAGCCAGAGACTGCCTTATAGGCCTGTAGTGGTTACATAGAAGGGTAAACCCAAAACGTCACTGGGACCTGGGTATAGAGCAGTACATAAGAAAAATGGTCCCAGTACACGATTGCATAGAAGAACCACAAAATTACATTGAATTAAACATAAATTACACAAACCATCTTATTCTTCATGTACAGTGTTGTTTAATCACACTGAACATACAGTAGTTCATAATATTTTCACTGATATTTATAAAGCAGTGCCCCAAGAGGGAAGGGTGGAGGTAAAGTGAATGAAGTGAGGATAGGGAAGTGAGTGAAACGGTGTACAATTCACATAATCAATTGTTATAAAACACAAAAGCGGCTCATAAAGGAGCCAGATCTCCTTATTAGGTACAAATGTTAGATAGCCATGATTGTAGACAGGGTCACAGTGATGAATCGCTGTTGGTCAAACTGGCTAGTATGGTAGATGTCGACGTTTCGACCCCTGAATAATAGTAGGTCAATGTGTCCCTTACGTCGGGGTCTTCTTCAGGACAGGAGTGTGGGTGGGTGAATGGGGGCAGGTTATCATCAATGGCCCATTCATTGGGCCTGAGGGGCAAGTGGGCGCGTAGGCTCCAAACTGTAGTAGGCGAGAACAATCACTTCAACGCGTACTCAAAGATGCCTGAATTGGGGGTGGGCCACACAGGGTTAATCTCCTGGGGCCCGGAAAAATTACTTGTGAGGTCAATGTGGAGGGCCAGATTGCTCCGTACTCAGTCGTTCTGTAACTCCAGGAAAACGTCTCGGTCCGTCAAAGGGAGTCGCCTACTACAGTTTGGAGCCTATGCGCCCACTTGCCCCTCAGGCCCAATGAATGGGCCATTGATGATAACCTGCCCCCATTCACCCACCTACACTCCTGTCCTGAAGAAGACCCCGACGTAAGGGACACATTGACCTACTATTATTCAGGGGTCGAAACGTCGACATCTACCATACTAGCCAGTTTGACCAACAGCGATTCATCACTGTGACCCTGTCTACAATCATGGCTATCTAACATTTGTACCTAATAAGGAGATCTGGCTCCTTTATGAGCCGCTTTTGTGTTTTATAACAATTGATTATGTGAATTGTACACCGTTTCACTCACTTCCCTATCCTCACTTCATTCACTTTACCTCCACCCTTCCCTCTTGGGGCACTGCTTTATAAATATCAGTGAAAATATTATGAACTACTGTATGTTCAGTGTGATTAAACAACACTGTACATGAAGAATAAGATGGTTTGTGTAATTTATGTTTAATTCAATGTAATTTTGTGGTTCTTATAGGCCTGTAGGCAGGTTACAACGCTTGGGAGGGAGACATCGGGTTGAGCGCAAGTGAGAAGGAGATCGTACCCAAAAAGACTAATCTTTTGTGGTTGGCCACTGAATGGAATGCCTTTCAGCGCATCCCTATTGCGAATTGTGATGGCAAGAGGATCAACCTCCAGGGCAAATAATAAAGGCGATAGTGGGCACCCTTGACACGTGCCCCGAAAAATGGTTACATGTCTCGTGGTGTGTCCATTAACCCGGACATTGGCCATCGGTACCACATACGCGTCCATTATCTTGGGGATCAAAACCTGCCCCAGCCCAACTATGTGCTATCCGTCGGACGTTGTCTGCACCCTGTTTATGGCGAATAAAGACCTCTTTATACGGGTTGATAAGGCCGGGGAAGTAGGGTTCAAGTCTGGAGGCCAGTATTTTAGTAAACAGCTTTGCGTCTGTATTGATTAGAGCTATGGGATGATAGGAAGAGCATGAGGTCAGGTCCCTGCATGTTATGGGTATATGAGAGATTTCGGCAGAGGCCATCGTGGGTGTGAGTTCTGTTTCATGTGTGAAGGAACTGAATAGCTGCAATAGGTGATCTTGTAGGAGGGGAATACAAAGCAGATAAAGATGAACCATGAGGCCATCAGGCCCTGGTGTTTTACACGGGGGTAGAGTCCAGACTGACGCACAGAGTTTCTCAAGAGTGATTGGTTCATCAGGAGATCCCCGTGGCCTGGATGAAGAGGTTCCCATTCAAAAGCGTCTAAGTATGTTTTGATCAGCTCAGGGGGCGGATCACCCCGAGATTATAACATTTGATGATAAATCTGAAAGGCCTGAAGTTTCTCGTTCTGCAGTCTCCCATCCGCAACTTAGCAATATTTGTCTTGGCACGTGCCTGACGAAGTCTACCAGCCAGGAGTTTGCCCACCTTGTTGCCTCCTTCGTAGTATTGCTGTTTCAGCACCAGGAGTGCACGCTCAGCCTTTCCCATCCGGTGAGTGCGAAGTTTGGCCACGCCGCACGGCAAGCCTCCGTTTGGTGCTGCGAGAGGGGGTGGCTTTGTCCAGATGCTCTAATTGTTTAATTTCCGCCAAAAGGTTAGATTCCACCAATCTGGTCTCCCGTCCTCTGGCAGTGGCGATAGATGTGATCGTACCCCGGGTGGCCTTAAACCCGTCCCAGAGAGTGTGCAGAGAGGTTTCAGGGAGAGTATTAAGAGTCAAGTAATCGGTAATACCCCTGCGTAGCTCAGCCAAATCTACTGGATCACATAGGTGTGTGGGCAGGCGCCAGGGCGGCTGACAACTTGGAGAAAAGCTACTGCCCGCCGATGTCCGTTCTAGGTGTGCATCGTGGGAAATGAAGATGTCCGAAAGCTTTATTATGTCTAGATGTGAAAGGAGGGAGGGAGTGAGTGACTAAAGCGTAGTCTATGCAGGAGTAGGAGGCATGTACGTGTGACTAGGAGTAATCCCGCGTGCCCGGTGTTTGTAATGCCACGTGTCTACTAAGCCCAGATTCTCAATTTCACGTTTGAGATGAGGACACGGCCCCCACATTTTGAAATGTGGCTCCGCTGCAGTCAAAAGCGGGATCCCACACCAGATACAAATCCCTGCATACTATGTCGCCCTCCTCCCCCTCTAATTGTTCCTGCAAAATGCGTCTACGGTAAGTGTCCTGTGAGGTATTCAGCGCATATATGTTGAGCAATGTGAGCCTCCACTGTCCCCGAAGGATGTAAGACCAGATACCGACCGACCCATCCCGGACCATCATGGTAACAGATGTGTAGAAGCCTGCTTTGCAGAGAATGCCCACCCAAGTGTTTTAGTATTCGTGTATGCCCAATGACGCCTAGGGTATTTCGGATGTGCCATGCGTTGGTGGTCGGTCCCCAGCAGCAGGTTGGTCTCCTGCAGAAGGATGACATCAGTGTCATGTTGCACTATATATCACCAGATTTGCTTGCATTTGTTTGGGGAGTTTAGCCCCGCACATTCAGAGATATCAATTTAGTATCTCCCAGCATAGACATGAAGCCAGATGGTGTGTGTGGGGTGCTGTACATATGAAGAAGAGATGGCACGAGAGGGCGCTCTGCGCTGGTATTGGTGGGGGGGGGGGGATTCAGCACTACCCAGCCTGTCTCCAGAAGGAGGCAGACTGAATAAAACCCAAACTAAACCCAAACTAAACCCATAATACTGGGAATCCACTAGGAAGAGCCATAAAAGAGGAGGTTATAGGATATGCACCTGTACCGCCCCCGCCACTCTTGATATATAACGTGACAGGTGTCATATGCGGTAGACCCCGCAGGTAGAGTAAGTCGACCTGGAAAGGAAAACAAAGTACAACCAGTAGAAACAACGGACCAACGGGGTCCAACAGCGACTTCCACTTCTTGAGGAGGCCGGCACCCAAGTGCTCCAGACCAGCTCCGGCACCCAAGTGCTCCAGACCAGCTAGAGGAGTCACCCTCCTGGGGAATAAGTCATCGGGGGATGGTCATTGGAGGAAGAACAGAGTCAGTAACAAAGTGTGGGTAGAGGGCCTCTCCACGGCCCAGATACAGGGCAGCGTTGTCATATGGATGCTGCTCAGTAAAGCGTCTGTGTTCAGAGGGAATGAGCAGACGTAACCACCCCCCCCTCCCCCGACTTCAGAGTGGTGAATTATATCCCGTTTAGTTTCCTGTGAAGGCTCCTCGGCCTGTTGCTTGTCGGGGCGTTGCGGTTTTACCGTAGTCCAGCTAGGTCGGAGATCCCTTCCAGCGGGACCCCGAGCAGGGGAGGCATCTCGGTCTTGCTAATTAACAGCATGTCCCAACAAGTGCTTCACCTCAGTGAGTGGCGTTTGCCCTCCTATGTAAACAAAAGTGCAAAGGGGTAGCCCCACTGGTAGCGCACCCCCAGATCAGAGTTTGTCGGTGACCGGCTTGAAATCCAGCCGTTTCTGCAGAGTGATGGGCGAGAGAACTAGTTCAGCTTTGCCCCTGGATGCTCGAAGTATTACCTCTTTCTCAGTAAAGTGCACTTTGGTCAGAATGTCTGGCACTTCATCCGTGCTTGTGGAGGCTGAGGCCATCCTGAGTGTCCTGTCAAGGGCCGGCGGGAGAAGTGTCGTAGTCTCCTCGAAACGCCTGGAGGAGGTCTGCTGTGAAGGACATGATATCAATGCCCCTGGGCACCCCCCGGGTGTGGATATTGTTATGGCGGCTTCTATTCTCCAAATCTTTTTGTTTGGTTTGTAAATCAGTGTTTTGTTCAAGGGCAGTTACACGCCACCATAACATCTCTTGGTCTTCTGACCTGGCATCTACTGTGCATTCAAGGTCGTCACTCACCTATTGCAGGGATATCTTTCCAGACGTCCCGTAGGCAGGATTTGAACTCCTCCTTGAATGAGCTAATGTCGGTGTGATTTCCTGCAGGAAGCGATCCTTGTAACCCTGTGTAATAGGGGCCGAGGAAGTAGGTTCTGTCTTGGATGTCAACTGGGAGGCGGCACCGCCGAGTCTGCTGACAAGGCCTTGTTCTAGAGAGACATCACTGGGTTGTCCTTTTCGGTTTTGGAGGCATATCAGCGAGTTGTGTGCCAAGTCCAGGTTGAGATAAGAAGGGTTATCAGGCGTGCATATTTCTATCTCTGCCACTGGTGGCGTGAGTATCCGCGAAAGCAGTGCAGTGTAGCCGGGGTAGGAAGTGAGAGTAGACTGATGTGTAAAGCTTCAGCAGGGCTTTATCCAGCTTAGATACTGGAGAAATATCATGCAGGGTGCTAGGCTGAAGGAGAGTAGGAAGCTCTGTTTTGGCCCCCTGTGCAACAGGGAACCTGCAGTCCACACCACCTCTCCTCCACCAGGAAGAGATGGGGTACAGTCCACTTCACTGGGGTAAGGAGGTCAGTCACAGGCAGATCAGGAGAGAACGCAGGGGCAGCCTTCGTTGATGGCCCCCCAGCAGTGTAGGGATCACTGAGGCCGACAGAGGATGTCTTGGGCTCTACCCCTGTGAGCGCGCCTCACCTCAGATTTTTCTCCCGGGAACAATGGCGCTGATGGGCCGTATCGCAGGCCTGGGATGAGAAGGTGAGGTCAGGCGTGCCCGCACCGTGGAGGCCTTGAGCCTGGAGAGTCGGTGTGCCCTCAGCCCCCCGGTATGCAGTTGACATCGGAGGCGCCTCTGGGCGCCCGAGGGGCCGCTGGTCCGCGGTCACACAAGGGGAGCACAGCCGCACACTCCCGGTGCATCAAGCCCGCCGAATGGTTCCTCCAGCAAATTGTGGGCTTCATGATAATCAGAAGTGGGGCGGTTTGCTCAATCCCCGCGACTGTGCCGCATCTCTGATTGTTTTCCCAGGGATTAAGGGCGCAATAGGCCGTACTGCGGGCCTAGGATGAGTAGGCGAGGCCATGCGTGCCTTCACCACAGAGGCCTAGCGTCTGGAGATTTGGTGGCCGCCCCCCCCTCCCCTGGTATGTAGTCGCCGTCCAAGTTACCTTTAGGGTCCTGATGGGCCCCGGTCTTGCAGGGGGAGCGCAGCCGCCGCGTGGTACCTCCAGCAAACTCTGTGTGCTCCACGATCAGCAGCAGGGTGGCCCCCACCTAAGGCGATAAAGAAGCAGTCCTCTCCGCCGGGCACAGTTCAGGGGTATGCCGCTAGACAAAGATGTTGCGACTGCGGCAGGGCTGGACGATGTCAGGGCTGCCGGACAAGATGGAGGCAAGGGCACCCAGCAGCCACGGTGAGCCTCCGCCCTGTAATAGCCAGTGTTGATGCAGGCGTGAGAAACAGCCCCTTCGCGATGAGGGTGGGAGGGCATCCAGCGTCCCACGTCGGTAGATCGCCACCCTCAGCTGCCCTGGTGTAGTCGATAGCGTTAGATGGGTCCTGGGAGTCTGAGAGCAGGCGAAACACATCCTACTCCATTTCCTCATAGCCCACGGCCCCCTTTGTTTGTTTGTTAATCGTTCTGTCAGTACCAGTGTTTGAAATCCGATAACTTTTTATCAACGACTTTTATGTCATTAACATAGTGACACTGCTGTCTACAGAATCTGTAGTTTCCTGAAAATATTATTCAGGGACTTTTTTTTTTTTTTTAAGCCATCCACATGTCTGCCAAACATCTAAACGCCACTCTTGCATGTGGTTAGCTTCGTGAGACGTTAAGATTGTTGCTAGTAAAGAGTTGTCCTAGACATTACCTTGCCAGAATGGAAGCACCATGGGATCTAT
Organism: Calotriton arnoldi; assembly: GCA_963921515.1. Classification (NCBI taxonomy): domain Eukaryota; kingdom Metazoa; phylum Chordata; class Amphibia; order Caudata; family Salamandridae; genus Calotriton; species Calotriton arnoldi. The sequence goes on along the minus strand of CAWUFW010002683.1, from coordinate 1,309,529 downwards.
TTGCATTTGCCATGGTCATGAAAAATAATCTCTTGTGGAGTACGAGTTATGGGTCCCAGAGAAAAAGGTGAGTACCTTGTCAGTTTTGTGTAAGCCTCGTCATAAGTCATGCAAACCCTTGGCCTAAATAAATCTTTTTAGCTTTGTGTCATATGGACGACCTGCCGAGTAGGTTGTCCATTTTCATTTTAAAAGTTTCTGCCCATTATTAGGAGCACTTGCTGGATGTGCAGCAACAATCTCCAACACATTTCCAGCATAGTGGAACATATCTGGTGAAATATACACATTAGTCAGACAGACCCTTTCCCCCTCCCATTCCCCCAGTGTGGCAGAGTTTATCTTCCCTGGTTGTCTGGCCTTGTGTTATCCAGATGAAATGTAGTGTGTTTCTATTACTAAGATTGCTATCACTCTGTCATATTGGTAGCCATAGAGATATAATAATCTATATTTGACGTGACCAGTGAACAGACAGTTGTTACCCTCTTGGAGAAAAACATACTCTGGGCCTTCTTTAGATAGTACTTGTCGGACTACACCCTTTTTAGGTCGAAGCCTACCAGACAGCACAGCTGTCTGGTTTGCTAACGATATAGTGGGGGCATTCGGAAAGTTTCCCTGGGAATGCTTTCCTCCCATTATTTACCATGGACTTTATGGTTTATAACTCACATTTGCTTGCTTTCTACTTGCTGACTTTGTTTTAGGCTGTCCAGCTTGAATTCGTCCCTTCCCATGCCCAAATCCTTTTTACTGTCTTTTCCACCAGTACTGTATTTCTGTGAACTGGCCTTTAAATCTCGTTTTTATTTTCTCACATTTGTTGTGCATTCAATGACCGTGGTCTGATGTGAGGCTGTCTCTTTCAGGGAGCTTTGTGTTTATTTTTCATTCTCCTAGTTGAAAGTGAGAGGATTTATGTGACAACCATGCTGGCTACTCTGCACCACTCCACACTCTGCCACTCCACACTGCGTCACTGTACTTTAGTCTACACCACTCCACTCTGCCACTTCACGCAACGCCTCTCTACTCTACACTACTCTATGCCAATGCACTCTACCCCACACTTCTAGCTATGCACCTCTGCGCTCTTTGCCTCTGCGCTCTTTGCCTCTGCGCGCTTTGCCACTGCGCGCTTTGCCACTGCGCGCTTTGCCACTGCGCGCTTTGCCACTGCACTCTTTGCCACTGCACTATCTACTCTGCACCACTGCACGCTATGCCACTGTATTTAGCTTGCGCTATTTCACTCTACATCATTCCCCTCTACACCACTCTCCCCCGCGCCGTTCCGCTCTCCCCCGCGCCGTTCCGCTCTCCCCCGCGCCGTTCCGCTCTCCCCCGCGCCGTTCCGCTCTCCCCCGCGCCGTTCCGCTCTCCCCCGCGCCGTTCCGCTCTCCCCCGTTCCGCTCTCCCCGTTCCGCTCTCCCCGTTCCGCTCTCCCCGTTCCGCTCTCCCCGTTCCGCTCTCCCCGTCTCCGCTCTCCCCGTTCCGCTCTCCCCCGCTCCGCTCTCCCCGTGCCGCTCTCCCCGCGCCGCTCTCCCCGCGCCGCTCTCCCCGCGCCGCTCTCCCCGTGCGCTCTCCCCGCTCTTCCCCGTGCCGCTCTCCCCCGCTCTTCCCCCGCGCCGCTCTCCCCCGCGCCGCTCTCCCCCGCTCCGCTCTCCCCCGCTCCGCTCTCCCCCGCTCCGCTCTCCCCGCTCCGCTCTCCCCGCTCCGCTCTCCCCGTTCCGCTCTCCCCGTTCCGCTCTCCCCCGCTCCGCTCTCCCGCGCCCGCTCTCCCCGCGCCCGCTCTCCCGCGCCCCGCTCTCCCCGCGCCCCGCTCTCCCCGCGCCCCGCTCTCCCCGCGCCCCGCTCTCCCCCGCGCCCCGCTCTCCCCCGCGCCCCGCTCTGCCCCGCTCTGCCCCGCTCTCCCCCGCGCCCCGCTCTCCCCCGCGCCCCGCTCTCGTGCCCCGCTCTCCCCCGCCCCTCTCCCGTGCCCCTCTCCCCCGCCCCTCTCCCGTGCCCCTCTCCCACTCTCCCACTCTCCCACTCTCCCACTCTCCCACTCTCCCACTCTCCCACTCTCCCACGCCACTCTCCCACGCCACTCTCCCACGCCACTCTCCCACGCCACTCTCCCACGCCACTCTCCCACGCCACTCTCCCACGCCACTCTCCCACGCCACTCTCCCACGCCACTCTCCACGCCACTCTCCCACGCCACTCTCCCACGCCACTCTCCCACGTCCCACTCTCCCACGCCACTCTCCCACGCCACTCTCCCACGCCACTCTCGCCACTCTCCCACGCCACTCTCCCACTCTCCCACGCCACTCTCCCACGCCACCACTCTCCCACGCCACTCTCCCACGCCACCACTCTCCCACGCCACCACTCTCCCACGCCACCACTCTCCCACGCCACCACTCTCCCACGCCACTCTCCCACGCCACTCTCCCACGCCACTCTCCCACGCCACCACTCTCCCACGCCACCACTCTCCCACGCCACCACTCTCCCACGCCACCACTCTCCCACGCCACCACTCTCCCACGCCACCACTCTCCCACGCCACCACTCTCCCACGCCACCACTCTCCCACGCCACCACTCTCCCACGCCACCACTCTCCCACGCCACCACTCTCCCACGCCACCTCTCCCACGCCACTCTCCCACGCCACCACTCTCCCCGCCACGCCACTCTCCCCGCCACTCTCCCACGCCACTCTCCCACGCCACTCTCCCACGCCACTCTCCCACGCCACTCTCCCACGCCACTCTCCCACGCCACTCTCCCACGCCACTCTCCCACGCCACTCTCCCACGCCACTCTCCCACTCTCCCACTCTCCCACGCCACTCTCCCACGCCACTCTCCCACGCCACTCTCCCACGCCACTCTCCCACGCCACTCTCCCACGCCACTCTCCCACGCCACTCTCCCACTCTCCCACGCCACTCTCCCACTCTCCCACGCTCCCACGCCACTTTCCCACTCTCCCACGCCACTCTCCCACGCCACTCTACCACGCCACTCTCCCACGCCACTCTACCACGCCACTCTGCCACTCTCCCACGCCACTCTACCACGCCACTCTGCCACTCTCCCACGCCACTCTCCCACGCCACTCTGCCACTCTCCCACTCTCCCACTCTCCCACGCCACTCTCCCACTCTCCCACGCCACTCTCCCACTCTCCCACGCCACTTTCCCACTCTCCCACGCCACTTTCCCACTCTCCCACGCCACTCTCCCACGCCACTCTACCACTCTCCCACGCCACTCTCCCACGCCACTCTCCCACGCCACTCTCCCACGCCACTCTACCACTCTCCCACGCCACTCTACCACGCCACTCTACCACGCCACTCTACCACGCCACTCTCCCACGCCACTCTACCACTCTCCCACGCCACTCTACCACTCTCCCACGCCACTCTCCCACTCTCCCACGCCACTCTCCCACTCTCCCACGCCACTCTCCCACGCCACTCTCCCACGCCACTCTCCCACGCCACTCTCCCACGCCACTCTCCCACGCCACTCTCCCACGCCACTCTCCCACTCTCCCACGCCACTCTCCCACTCTCCCATACCACTCTCCCACTCTGCCACTCTCCCACTCTGCCACTCTGCCACTCTGCCACTCTGCCACTCTGCCACTCTGCCACTCTGCCACTCTGCCACTCTGCCACTCTCCCACGCCACTCTCCCACGCCCACCTCCCACGCCACTCTCCCACGCCACTCTCCCACGCCACTCTCCCACGCCACTCTCCCACTCTCCCACGCCACTCTCCACTCTCCCACGCCACTCTCCCACTCTCCCACACCACTCTCCCATGCCACTCTCCCACGCCACTCTCCCACGCCACTCTCCCACGCCACTCTCCCACGCCACTCTCCCACTCTCCCACTCTCCCACTCTCCCACTCTCCCACTCTCCCACTCTGCCACTCTGCCACTCTGCCACTCTGCCACTCTCCCACTCTGCCACTCTGCCACTCTCCCACTCTCCCACTCTGCCACTCTCCCATGCCACTCTCCCATGCCACTCTCCCATGCCACTCTCCCACGCCACTCTCCCACGCCACTCTCCCACGCCACTCTCCCACGCCACTCTCCCACGCCACTCTACCACTCTCCCACGCCACTCTACCACTCTCCCACGCCACTCTACCACTCTCCCACGCCACTCTACCACTCTCCCACGCCACCTCTCCCACTCTCCCACGCCACTCTCCCACGCCACTCTCCCACGCCACTCTCCCACGCCACTCTCCCACGCCACTCTCCCACGCCACTCTCCACGCCACTCTCCCACGCCACTCTCCCACGCCTCACTCTCCCCACGCCACTCCTCCCACGCCACTCTCCCACTCTCCCACTCTCCCACGCCACTCTCCCACGCCACTCTGCCACTCTCCCACGCCACTCTCCCACTCTCCCACGCCACTCTCCCACGCCACTCTCCCACGCCACTCTCCCCGCCACTCTCCCACGCCACTCTCCACGCCACTCTCCCACGCCACTCTCCCACGCCACTCTCCCACTCTCCCACGCCACTCTCCCACGCCACTCTCCCACTCTCCCACGCCACTCTCCCACGCCACTCTCCCACTCTCCCACGCCACTCTCCCACGCCACTCTCCCACTCTCCCACGCCACTCTCCCACGCCACTCTCCCACGCCACTCTCCCACGCCACTCTCCCACTCTCCCACGCCACTCTCCCACGCCACTCTCCCACGCCACTCTCCCACGCCTCTCTCCCGCCACTCTCCCACGCCACTCTCCCACGCCACTCTCCCACGCCACTCTCCCACGCCACTCTCCCACGCCACTCTCCCACGCCACTCTCCCACGCCACTCACCCACGCCACTCTCCCACGCCACTCTCCCACGCCACTCTCCCACGCCACTCTCCCACTCTCCCACGCCACTCTCCCACGCCACTCTCCCACGCCACTCTCCCACTCTCCCACGCCACTCTCCCACGCCACTCTCCCACGCCACTCTCCCACTCTCCCACTCCACTCTCCCACGCCACTCTCCCACGCCACTCTCCCGCCACTCTCCCACGCCACTCTCCCACGCCACTCTCCCACGCCCACTCTCCCACGCCACTCTCCCACGCCACTCTCCCACGCCACTCTCCCACGCCACTCTCCCACGCCACTCTCCCACGCCACTCTCCCACGCCACTCTCCCACGCCACTCTCCCACGCCACTCTCCCACTCTCCCACGCCACTCTCCCACTCTCCCACGCCACTCTCCCACGCCACTCTAATCTATTCTGCACTTCACGCCACTTCACCCTGCTCTGAAACAGTCTACACTATGCCACTCTGTGCTGCACTACTCTGCTCCACTGTGTGCCATTCCCCTCTACGCTACTGTAATCTACTCTGCAAAACTCTACTCTGTCACTGCACTCTACTCTTTCACCTCACTCTACGCCAATGGACTCTACACCACTTTACTCAAAACCAATACACTCGATGCCAATCTACTCTGAACCACTGTACTTTACTCCACTTAACTCTAGTCCACTCTGAGGCTCGAGTTCAATAAACTCTACTCCACTCTGGGCCCCTCCCCTCCACTATACAACACATTACTCCACTCTACCTCTGTATGATACTGCTCCATTCTACAATGCTCTATGCAACTTCCTCTATGCCACTTTACTCTACTCTATTCCATGACACGCTACTCCACTTCTCCACTCTGCTACTCTACGCCACACAACTCCAACACTCTATGCCACTCTGCCCTTTCACTCTCCTACACTACTCCATTGTATGGCACTCCACTCTGACAACTTCCTCCACTCTGCGCCACTGCACTGTAGGCCAATGTACTCTGCGCCACTGCACTGTATACCACTATACCCTACTCTGCAGCACTGTAAGCCACTGCACTCTACGCCATTCTACTTCACTCTACTGCACGCTCTGCGCCCCTCTACTGCACTCTTTTTCTTTGTTTAAACCTCTTTTTATTGTGTTTTTAAAGTAACTACAGTGTTGGAAGTTAGGATAAATTCAATGCACAGCGACCCAGTTAACATCATTGTTTAATTAAGAGCCAAACATTAAGAAGTGTATAAGACCATGTGTCTTTGTCAGGGCGTAGCGTGCTGCACTCTATGCCCCTCTACTGCACTCTAAGCCAATGCACTGTACTTTATCCCACTCTGCCTTTCTACTCAGCATCACTCCACTCTAATCTATTCTGCAACACTGCACTCTATGCCACTCTGTGCTATGCCACTGCACTCTATGCCACTCTGTGCTATGCCACTGCACTCTATGCCACTCTGTGCTATGCCACTGCACTCTATGCCACTCTGTGCTGTGCCACTGCACTCTATGCCACTCTGTGCTGTGCCACTGCACTCTATGCCACTCTGTGCTGTGCCACTGCACTCTCCGCCACTCTGTGCTGTGCCACTGCACTCTCCGCCACTCTGTGCTGTGCCACTGCACTCTCCGCCACTCTGTGCTGTGCCACTGCACTCTCCGCCACTCTGTGCTGTGCCACTGCACTCTCCGCCACTCTGTGCTGTGCCACTGCACTCTCCGCCACTCTGTGCTGTGCCACTGCACTCTCCGCCACTCTGTGCTGTGCCACTGCACTCTCCGCCACTCTGTGCTGTGCCACTGCACTCTCCGCCACTCTGTGCTGTGCCACTGCACTCTCCGCCACTCTGTGCTGTGCCACTGCACTCTCCGCCACTCTGTGCTGTGCCACTGCACTCTCCGCCACGCCACTGCACTCTCCGCCGCGCCACTGCACTCTCCGCCGTGCCACTGCACTCTCCGCCGTGCCACTGCACTCTCCGCCGTGCCACTGCACTCTCCGCCGTGCCACTGCACTCTGTGCTGTGCCACTGCACTCTCCGCCGTGCCACTGCACTCTCCGCCGTGCCACTGCACTCTCCGCCGTGCCACTGCACTCTGTGCTGTGCCACTGCACTCTCCGCCGTGCCACTGCACTCTCCGCCGTGCCACTGCACTCTCCGCCGTGCCACTGCACTCTGTGCTGTGCCACTGCACTCTCCGCCGTGCCACTGCACTCTGTGCTGTGCCACTGCACTCTCCGCCGTGCCACTGCACTCTCCGCCGTGCCACTGCACTCTCCGCCGTGCCACTGCACTCTCCGCCGTGCCACTGCACTCTCCGCCGTGCCACTGCACTCTCCGCCGTGCCACTGCACTCTCCGCCGTGCCACTGCACTCTGTGCTGTCACTGCACTCTCCGCCGTGCCACTGCACTCTCCGCCGTGCCACTGCACTCTCCGCCGTGCCACTGCACTCTCCGCCGTGCCACTGCACTCTCCGCCGTGCCACTGCACTCTCCGCCGTGCCACTGCACTCTCCGCCGTGCCACTGCACTCTGTGCCGTGCCACTGCACTCTCCGCCGTGCCACTGCACTCTCCGCCGTGCCACTGCACTCTCCGCCGTGCCACTGCACTCTCCGCCGTGCCACTGCACTCTCCGCCGTGCCACTGCACTCTCCGCCGTGCCACTGCACTCTCCGCCGTGCCACTGCACTCTCCGCCGTGCCACTGCACTCTCCGCCGTGCCACTGCACTCTCCGCCGTGCCACTGCACTCTCCGCCGTGCCACTGCACTCTCCGCCACTCTGTGCCGTGCCACTGCACTCTCTGCCACTCTGTGCCGTGCCACTGCACTCTCTGCCACTCTGTGCCGTGCCACTGCACTCTCTGCCACTCTGTGCCGTGCCACTGCACTCTCTGCCACTCTGTGCCGTGCCACTGCACTCTGCCACTCTGTGCCGTGCCACTGCACTCTCTGCCACTCTGTGCCGTGCCACTGCACTCTCTGCCACTCTGTGCCGTGCCACTGCACTCTCTGCCACTCTGTGCCGTGCCACTGCACTCTCTGCCACTCTGTGCCGTGCCACTGCACTCTCTGCCACTCTGTGCCGTGCCACTGCACTCTCTGCCACTCTGTGCCGTGCCACTGCACTCTCTGCCACTCTGTGCCGTGCCACTGCACTCTCTGCCACTCTGTGCCGTGCCACTGCACTCTCTGCCACTCTGTGCCGTGCCACTGCACTCTCTGCCACTCTGTGCCGTGCCACTGCACTCTCTGCCACTCTGTGCCGTGCCACTGCACTCTCTGCCACTCTGTGCCGTGCCACTGCACTCTCTGCCACTCTGTGCCGTGCCACTGCACTCCTCTGCCACTCTGTGCCGTGCCACTGCACTCTCTGCCACTCTGTGCCGTGCCACTGCACTCTCTGCCACTCTGTGCCGTGCCACTGCACTCTCCGCCACTCTGTGCCGTGCCACTGCACTCTCCGCCACTCTGTGCCGTGCCACTGCACTCTCCGCCACTCTGTGCCGTGCCACTGCACTCTCCGCCACTCTGTGCCGTGCCACTGCACTCTCCGCCACTCTGTGCCGTGCCACTGCACTCTCCGCCACTCTGTGCCGTGCCACTGCACTCTCCGCCACTCTGTGCCGTGCCACTGCACTCTCCGCCACTCTGTGCCGTGCCACTGCACTCTCCGCCACTCTGTGCCGTGCCACTGCACTCTCCGCCACTCTGTGCCGTGCCACTGCACTCTCCGCCACTCTGTGCCGTGCCACTGCACTCTCCGCCGCGCCACTGCACTCTCCGCCGCGCCACTGCACTCTCCGCCGCGCCACTGCACTCTCCGCCGCGCCACTGCACTCTCCGCCGCGCCACTGCACTCTCCGCCGCGCCACTGCACTCTCCGCCGCGCCACTGCACTCTCCGCCGCGCCACTGCACTCTCCGCCGCGCCACTGCACTCTCCGCCGCGCCACTGCACTCTCCGCCGCGCCACTGCACTCTCCGCCGCGCCACTGCACTTCTCCGCCGCGCCACTGCACTCTCCGCCGCGCCACTGCACTCTCCGCCGCGCCACTGCACTCTCCGCCGCGCCACTGCACTCTCCGCCGCGCCACTGCACTCTCCGCCGCGCCACTGCACTCTCCGCCGCGCCACTGCACTCCTGCCGCGCCACTGCACTCTCCGCCGCGCCACTGCACTCTCCGCCGCCGCCACTGCACTCTCCGCCGCACCACTGCACTCTGTGCCGCGCCACTGCACTCTCCACCGCCGCGCCACTGCACTCCTCTCGCCGCGCCACTGCACTCTCCGCCACTCCCTGTGCCGCGCCACTGCACTCTCTGCCACTCTGTGCCGTGCCACTGCACTCTCTGCCACTCTGTGCCGTGCCACTGCACTCTCTGCCACTCTGTGCCGTGCCACTGCACTCTCCGCCACTCTGTGCCGTGCCACTGCACTCTCTGCCACTCTGTGCCGTGCCACTGCACTCTCTGCCACTCTGTGCCGTGCCACTGCACTCTCTGCCACTCTGTGCCGTGCCACTGCACTCTCTGCCACTCTGTGCCGTGCCACTGCACTCTCTGCCACTCTGTGCCGTGCCACTGCACTCTCTGCCACTCTGTGCCGCTGCACTCTCTGCCACTCTGTGCCGCTGCACTCTCTGCCACTCTGTGCCGCTGCACTCTCTGCCACTCTGTGCCGCTGCACTCTCTGCCACTCTGTGCCGCTGCACTCTCTGCCACTCTGTGCCGCTGCACTCTCCGCCACTCTGTGCCGCTGCACTCTCCGCCACTCTGTGCCGCTGCACTCTCTGCCACTCTGTGCCGCTGCACTCTCCGCCACTCTGTGCCGCTGCACTCTCCGCCACTCTGTGCCGCTGCACTCTCCGCCACTCTGTGCCGCTGCACTCTCCGCCACTCTGTGCCGCTGCACTCTCCGCCACTCTGTGCCGCTGCACTCTCCGCCACTCTGTGCCGCTGCACTCTCCGCCACTCTGTGCCGCTGCACTCTCCGCCACTCTGTGCCGCTGCACTCTCCGCCACTCTGTGCCGCTGCACTCTCCGCCACTCTGTGCCGCTGCACTCTCCGCCACTCTGTGCCGCTGCACTCTCCGCCACTCTGTGCCGCTGCACTCTCCGCCACTCTGTGCCGCTGCACTCTCCGCCACTCTGTGCCGCTGCACTCTCCGCCACTCTGTGCCGCTGCACTCTCCGCCACTCTGTGCCGCTGCACTCTCCGCCACTCTGTGCCGCTGCACTCTCCGCCACTCTGTGCCGCGCCACTGCACTCTCCGCCACTCTGTGCCGCGCCACTGCACTCTCCGCCACTCTGTGCCGCGCCACTGCACTCTCCGCCACTCTGTGCCGCGCCACTGCACTCTCCGCCACTCTGTGCCGCGCCACTGCACTCTCCGCCACTCTGTGCCGCGCCACTGCACTCTCCGCCACTCTGTGCCGCGCCTCTGCACTCTACCCCACTCTGTGCTGTGCCTCTGCACTCTACCCCACTCTGTGCTGTGCCTCTGCACTCAACTCTACACCTCCGCACCCGACGCCGCACACTCTACACCAGTCTACTCAAAACCAATGCACTCTACACCAGTCTACTCTGCCCCACTGTACTCTAGGCCGCTCCAGGCCACTCTGGGCCGCGCTGGTTCGGCCACAGTGCTCTATGCCACGACACTACAACACTCTACGCCACAATACTCTATACTGCCCTCCACCACAACACTCTATGCTGCTCTCCACCACAACACTCTATGCTGCTCTCCACCACAACGCTATGTGCTGCTCTATACCGCAACGCTCCTCTGCGTTGTTTTGCTCTGCTCCGCTCTGTATCACTCTACTCTACTGTGTATCACTCTGCGCCACTCTACTTCACTCTGATTCTGTGCTCCACGCAACTCAACACTACTGTATGCCATTCCACTCTAGGCCATTCCACTTAACTCTACTGTACTTGATAACACAACTCTACTTTAAGACACTTCATTCCATTCTCTTACCCCACTAACGTTTAGCCATGTTGAATAGCAGCCACACAGCTGTACAATATGACTAAAACCTATTGGGAAAGTCAACTCTTACTTAGATGAGACATGTTGGCTTTGCCAGTGCATGTTTAATTTGCTACGAATGCTGTTAATGTTCCATATTATGCAATCTAAATATCTTATCTGTATCCAAATAATGCATACGTACCGGTTTATCAGTTTATATGATCACTTTCCTCGTCAACCTGCCCTTCCTGCATATTGCTGCTGCCTCTACCCTTATACTGAAAACATTTAAACAACTGTGGAATAATACCTCAAGCAACCCATTTAACAAAGCAGGTTAATCAAAACTGAGTCAGACAACTTAACATCTATAAGTAGATAATTCAGTACATTTCATTCTCTGGAACTTCTGACTGTTTGCTCTGCATCCTTGTTTGTCCTGTAACGTTGCTTCTGGCGTTCTTGTTGCTGTTTTCATCTGCCCTAATTTGTTAGTGTATCTTCCCTTTCACCTATAGATTCATCTTTAAGATGTGCCTGAAATATATGTTCCATAGCGTTACGTTTTATCGGTCCATTCTTTCTAGCCATCTGCAGTATGACATTTCTATCCCTGACGTTGAGCCTGGTTATGTTGGTTCTCGGCGATGCCTCAGTTCTCTGCTCTGTAATCCCTCTACCAAGAAAAAAAAAGCGTGAATCCCTTAGACTTGAGTAACGCTCGTCCATAAACAGGTCGGCGCACAGTCCTTCTGCAACTTCCAGCATCCCCACCATTTGTATATTGTTCCTTCTATTTTTGTTTAAACCTACTTATTTTTTTTATATCTTAGTCTGTTGTATAGAATATGCAATGATCAATGAACAATAGTCTGTTTACAATTATTTTGACAATGAGGGTATTTTTTTATTCAACGAATAAACAAATACAGACGTTCATGAGCAGACCTCTTAGTATCAGATTGTGTTGAACTGCACATGTTTATTTGAGTAATTATCAGGAAATAAACAATTAAATATTTAGGCCTCCCCATTTCATTTTTCAGATGGACTTTGTTTTGGACTAATGTGTTTTCATAGTTTGCATCTGTTTTTAACTCTGTCACTTCCAAAAGAATTTGTTCCTTATGGCCCGGGCCACAAAATTATGCGATTGTGTGGCTGTGGTGTCTTTCGCATAGTTATGGATTTGCCACATATGTCACATAATCCGTCATATGCTGCATAATCTACATATTTTAACAAAGAAAAGGTTTCTAGCTCAAATGGATCAAAAGTTACTGAAAACTTGGCAACACATGTTCCATCTCAATGGAAGACCCTTTGCAAAGGTCGAATGGTCATCTTCCAGTTGCATATTACTGTGTTTGGTGTTACATTGGTACTAAGGTGAAAACGTTTCCCAGACAGTGTTACCATGTGTAAAAATGATAACCTAATGATGTAATCTTATCACAATGTGTCGCTATAATCTACATAATGTGCCTTTTCTTTTAGTCAATCCTCCCACATATTTTGGTCCACCTATGCTGCATAATTCCAGTGTCTCTGGTTATGGCCAACTCTGGTACAACTTTTTGGAAAATCCGCTCTATGCAGGTTAATATTAGAGTTTATGGTTTCCATCTTGTTTCAGAGTTGACTTAGTTTTCCTTCCTTCCTGTGACCGCCCCACCCCCTGTTCCCTTCGGCTTTCTGTGCAGAAAGGCATATTTGTCCAATCTTTTGCAGGAATACGCAAAATAGCTAGATGAATGAGAAAACGCACCTCTTGTCCACTTTAAATCAAAAGGAGTACAGGGAGTCGGAGGTAAAACATTTGGTTTATTCAAGCTTGAACAGATGCAGGACCAACAAGGAAAAAGCTATTCCGTGTAGGTAATGAACGACCACACAGAATTCTCCTTTCATATTTATACTATACTTTAAACAAGCCTGCCTACACACCTTCACTTCCCTCCCCCTAATCCATTGGAATAGCTAACCACACTAAATTTTCAAGATAAGGGATCACAAGCCATAGCTTAATTGCAAATTGAATGGAAAAAGACCAGCGTGACTTTCCATCTCAGAGAAACACAAATGATTAACAAAGTGTAATTATTCTAACAGCCACTCTGTACTTTTACAAGGACATGGAGAGAAAAAAAATAAAAGAATGTACAATGTCCGAACGTGCAAGGACAATTCCTCAAACAACGTTGTACAAGGTCAGATGGATTTAAAAAAATGTCTGCACTCATGTTCATATTATATAACCTTTTCCTCAAATGGTCCTAGAACATGAGTTCAACATTTACCAATTGCCTGCTATCACCAACCTATAGAATCAGTAAGATAATTTGATTTAGCCCCTCATATTATGACAGTACTTCATTTTCAGATATTCTCCATTATAGGATTGTTAACAGAGAAAATAAGAAGCAAATGGGTTTTTGTAAGAAGGCTAATCTGTGAGGGCACTAACACGAAGGTTCATTAAATCCCATATTTCTTCTTCTTGCATCATAAGCATATTCAGTTGTGGAACAGAAACTGAAGGGGGCTTGCAGGCTGAAAGGAGCATACTGCAACACATGGGAAGACAACTGACACACAGACAGCACCCTAAAATAATCCCTCCTATAACCAAGGCTATCACTAATAGTTTCCAACGCCATGTGAGCAGTACTTCTCTAAACCAACCTAACCAAGTCCAGTCTCCAGTATCCTGATGTATTTCAGCAGCAATTTTGTGAAGTTTTTGAATGGCCAAATTCACATTAGGAGCGTTATCTGGGACATATACACAGCAGGAGCTGCCAATTAATTTGCTCCCCCCCACCCCCCCCATTCTCTGCTAAAAGAATGTCTAATACAATCCGGTTTTGAAGGGAAACAAGACGGGTAGCTTGCATTTCTACAGTAATGTTACTGAGTGCACCAGTAGTCTCATTAATAACAGCTTCCACTACTCTAATCAATTGGCGCCCCTGTACACTATTGGCCATAGGACCCCAAAAAGGCACTATACCCTTCATTGCATCAATAAATTGCTGCAGAATGGTATCTGTCTGGTTAACCTGTACTTCCCGTTTATTAAGTTGATATGTCCTGTGATGATCAGATGGTGCAAGGTAAGTGGGAGGAAGAATAAATGCAATATAGCATCTGCCTGACTATCCTTTAGGGAGCCAGACATAAGCCTGATTACCACAAACAAAATAGGTGTTTTGTGAAGCCACAAATGATGAACTAGTACAATTTAATATCACTGTATGGGAGCAAATACTATTCCCAACAGCAAGGGGCCCTTCACCTTGAACACAAAAGGGGGCGTTATGGGCATGCACAGGTATGGGTATCATAGCCACCTTGGACAGTTTTCTCTCATTAAAGGATAATAACAGAGGAGTTATCATAGCCTGTAAATTCCTCATTCTCCTCCATAGTGCCATAGATTCTAACAGCATCTGGCCAGCATAGATAATAAAGGTGATCTCTAAGCTGGCTTTGTACTTCTTTATTAGTAACTTTGATATAAGAAGCAAAATTCAAATCCCACCAGGCACTACAAGACTCATTATAGGATAAAGGTAGAGGAATAAGAGGTGCCTTCCTTTTGACTGAAGATGGCAGAAAACCACATATCCAACAATCTGTAGCATTATGTCCAAGATGGGCATTATGTAAAACCTGAATGAATGTATTATTCACATATTGCAAGCAGTGTGCTTGCTTATGAGGGGCAAGGGTTATGTACTGAAGCTCTGGTATTGGTGTGGTGACTGATGTCACTGATTTAGAGATTGGGTGGTTTTCTTCTAACCACCAGAACAACCCTAGCATTCCTAATATTATCAAAAGACACAGAAGCAAAATAATTTTCACTTTCTTGGTCCAAAATTGTTGTATACCAGACACTGGAGTCTTTTCATCCTGCCATGAATTAGAGGGTGATTTCCCAAACGGTCTCAGTTCAATACTCCTAGTCTTACCCATATTGTATTATTTGTGTGTGATGTACAAATACCTGTTCTTGATGAGTGATGCTTCTCCTAATATTTTGTCTTTATGCTCAGACCGTTCTTTATTTTCTCTTCTTTTCCAAAAAGAGAACCAAATCAAAAACGCCCAACACCTAACAGCCAAAAGCAAAGTAACGTGGCTAAGGCCTCCTAAAAAAAATCCTTATCTATTCTACCAAAGAACATCAAGAGTTCCCAGTGTCCTTTACTTCAAAGCCTCACTGGCAAGCTTATGTACAGGTCCAGACGTTGGCGGTCTTCACCACCGCCATGGGTTGCTATCCCTCCAGAGATAGTTTTTTCATTCAAAGTCTATAGTTTTTGACAGTCCTAGTTCTCAAATTACACCCAGGCGAATCAGAATCCTGGTGCTCAAATAGAGGTATTGGTATCAATTTGTGCTCAACAGGAGTGAAGTTGACCAGTGGATTTGCTACTTCTGCTTCAATCAGCTCACCATCATTAAAGGATACTTGCTGTGGAGGACTTCCTCGCTTCACACATTGATCATGGAACAAAGGTGATGGAGCTTTCTTAACATGGTGGGCATGCAGCCAATGTTTGTGTCCCATGCACTTTACAGCAGTCTGAGTTACGAGTAGAACTTGAGCCGGTCCTTTCCAGCGTGGCTCAAGACTGGATTTCCTCTGAAAGTGACGGGTGAAGACCCAGTCTCCAGGCTTCAGATTATGACCTGAACCTTCAAGACGAGGAGGGAGACTGGCCTTCACCTGTGAATGAATCAAACGCAATTCTTTAGTCAATTGGTCACAATAATCAACAAGCGGAGGATATTCAATTTCATAAAATGTCCTAGGTCTAGGTACACCCCACACATTTGCAGGCCTCCCCATTACTACCTGGAATGGGGATAAACCCATTTTCGAGTGTTAAGTATTGCTCATTGAAAACAAAGCTATGGGCAAAGCATCAGGCCATTTTAATTTTGTTTCAGCACATATCTTTCCCAGTTTTCCTTTCAAGATACCATTGTATCTTTCCACTAGGCCTGCAGCCTGTGGATGGTGGGCAGCATGAAACTTTTGCCTTATCTGCAAGCCCTTGCAGACCAGGTCCATCACTTGGCCAATGAAGTGTGACCCATTGTCGCTCCAGAGCACTCTGGGCAAACCAAATCTTGAGAAGTACTCCTTCAGGAGTATTTTTGCATTCCTAATTGTTATGTTAACGCTATTGTTACTATAGCACATAGCCCAGCTCACATTGGTGCAAAGGAATAGTGGCAACATTAGACCATGTATGGTTCAACAAACTGATTCCCAGGGTGGCAGAGTCCCATGTCAAAAGATGCATGTTATGCGCTATTTATAATCCAGCAAAAGGTACCCCAGTCCAGACAGGCCATTTTGTACCTCCAGATTTGCCCTTTGAAGTCCTGCAAATGAATTTCATAGAGATGGAACGAGTGGGCAAGCTTAAGTATGTCTTAGTGGTGGTTTGCACCTTTAGTAGGTGGGTGGAGGCTTGCCGTTTACGAGATAATACAGCCCTAAGTACGCATCCATCTTTTTTTCTCTGACCGATCTATCCATAATCCGGTATCATCTAATCTGCCATACATCTGCCAGGCCTCTTTCTCTTCCATGGTAGCTTCCTGTTGTATCTCTCTAACACATTCTAAGGTATTGTTAAACATTGGTACTTCAGGGACCCCTCTAGCTGGTCCTGTAACATACATTAAACTATATTCAGATCTGGATTTGCTTGGCTGTTGCATCTGCAAAAGCATTTCCCTGACCTACCTCATCAATAACTTTTTATGGGCACTGCATTTAACAATGGCGACTTTTTTTGGTAACATCAGAGCATCCAATAATTTTACTATTAACTCCCCATATTTTATCGTAATACCATGTGAGGTCAAAAAGCCTCTTTCTTTCCATAATCGCTTAAATGAGTGGGCAACACCAAAGGCATACTGACTGTCAGTATAAATATTTACAATCAGATCTTTACTTAATTCACATGCCCGTTAAGGGCAATTACTTCTGCTGCTTGTGCTGACATTTGCAGTATTTTACATGACTCTACCACTGTTTTCAAAGTGGTGATGGCATATGCAGCAGTGTTTGTACCATCTGGTAATTTGAAACATGAACCATCCACAAACAACTCTCCCTCTGGGTCAGATATGGGAGTATCTGTTAGGTCTACCCGTCCCTTGGTCTCTTCTTCAGTGGTGAACACACAATCATGGTGTTCTTCCCCTGAATCACTGGGGAGAGGTAGCATTGTGGCTGGGTTCAAAACATTGCAACATTTCAGAATGATATTTGGAGCAAAAAGTGTTAACTCATACCCTGTTAAATGTGCACTGGTCAGGTGCTGGGTCTGAGTTTTGTTTAGCAGCACATCCACAGCGTGCGGTACCATAGCTGTCAAATTGTGATCTAGAACGTATATTTCAGATTGTTTGACAACAGCAGCAGCTGCTACCGAGCGTAACAATTTGGCAAAGCCTTAGCTAAAGGATCCAATGTGGAGAAAAAATAAGCACAAGGTTTATTCCTCCCCCCATGGGATTGTGTTAAAACCGATAGACCACAGCCATCTTTCTCATGGACAAACAAAAAAATTCCTTAGAATAATCAGGGTTACCCAAAGCAGGTGCATTGCATAAAGCGTTTTTTAGTTGTTGAAAAGCATGCTCACACATCTGTCCAAGGGAGTGGGCTAATAATATTCTTAGATGTTAGAGCAATCAAAGGTTTTGCAATTAAAGAGAAATTAGGTATTCACTGCCTGCAAAAGGAAGTTATACCTATAAAGGCGCGAACATCAGTTTGGGTCTGGGGATGTTTCATTTTCTGTACCAAATCAGTTCTTTGTGGGTGCAGTCTTCTACCCCCTTTTGACAGGAGGTGACCTGATTAGGCAACCTCCTGTTGACAATATTGCATTTTAGATGAGGACACTTTATGTCCTAGGAGTGCTAAATGATGTAACAAATTAACTGTTGTTTCCTTACAACCTTCCTCTGTACCCGAGGCAATTAATAGATCTCGGATGAACTTACGACTCTTAGACGACAATGTCGAAGGCAAGAACGGAGGTGGCGGGCGGACCCCTGCCTTCGGGGAAAAAGTGAAACAGAGATCCTTGCTGAAGGAGTATAAGCGTGCCATTTTCCAGGCTAAATCCCAATATTTCACTGACCAGATTGAGTCAGCTGATAATTACTCCAGCATGCTCTTCAAAGTCATCAAAGAAATTGCTGAACCTCCAGGAGCACCGTTCCTGAATCCTACCCAAGACTTTTGTGATGATATAGTCCTTTACTTTCAGGAGAAAGTCTTAAATCTTTCACGAGCTCGCCCCTTCCGAGGAAACTGAGCCTGCTGCAGATCTCGCTTTCGCACCCTTACCTCCTATACCTGTTTTGGCATCGTTCCCTTCTATCACAGTCACTCGTATAAAGGAACTCTTACTTGGCCTCAAATCCGGCTCCCCCACTGATCCTTGCAGGGTGTCCACACTTAGACTTGCGCCCGAACTTATAGCTGATTTCCTGTGCAAAGTTTTTAATAGTATTCTTTTATCTGGGCAATATCCGTACGTCTGGAAGGAAGCCACTGTCTCACCCCTCCTTAAGCCCAATGCCAACCCTTCAGAGTTGAAGAACTATAGGCCTATCTATCCTCTCCCCGCCCCCGCTAAAATGCTGGAAAAACTTATCAACATCGAACTTATGAAATATATTGAAACTCAAGACATCTTGGACAGTTCTCAGAACGGTTTTCGGGCAGGTCACAGCATTGAATCCGCCTTGGTAGCAGCCTCGGATTGCATCCGCATGCAGGTCGACCAGGGCGGATCAGCGGTGTTGATTCTGCTAGACCCCTCGGCGGCATTTGACACCATTTCCCCAGTTCGCATGTTTCAGCGACTGCAGGAAGCAGGTGTCACCGGGAGGGCCTTGCAGCTTCTTTACTCTTTTATGCACGGCACAACCAATGTCGTCGGTTACGGTGGGTTCAAAGCCAAGGCCTTCAGCCTTCCGTGTGGGGTCCCCCAGGGCTCCTCGCTCAGCCCCACTCTTTTCAATCTTTGTGACCCCCTTGGCTTCATTGGTGAGATCTTTTTGCTTCCAGGTCCTCTCCTATGCGGATGACACGCAAATCATAATCTCCATCTCTAATGATTTGCAGCTGGTTGCTCAAAGGTTCAATCTATGTATGACCAGCATAATACGTTGGATGAAGGACAACTCTCTTAAAATCAACACGGATAAAACTGAAGTATTGGTTTTCGGCCCTCAGTCCTCGATTTGGTCTGCCGCCTGGTGGCCCGAAATCTGCGGTCCTCTTCCTGTCCCAGTGACAATGGCCAAAAATCTGGGAGTCCTTTTTGATGAGGGCCTGTCTTTTGATGCCCAGGTGAACCGCGCGGTTATTACTTGCTTCCACATTCTTAAAACTCTGAAGAAAGTGCTGCCATACATTCCTCCGCAGCTACATCGGCCTACCATCATTGCCCTAGTTACCTCTCGGCTATACTATTGCAATGCATTATACCTCAATGTCAGCATAGGCTCTCTTAACAAACTTCAGGTGGTGCAAAATGCTGCAGCAAGGCTTATTCTTAACATCCCTAAACATCAGTCCGTTAGGGAAGGAAATCCGTGCCTTGCATTGGTTTCCGATCAGGAAGCGCATCACCTTTTGAGGCTCTGAACTTGGTGTACAAGGCCTTGCATTGTACAGGCTCATCACATCTTAAAACCTTGTTCAATTGGTACACCCCAAGCAGAACCTTGAGGTCCTCTACTCCGAAAAAACTTGTCTCTCCTAGATTTCGTAGGTCCAAGTGGGGTGGCCGCTCATTTTCTGTGGCAGCCGCTAAACTTTGGAATACTTTGCCTCCCTTTATCACCACGGCGAACTCACTCGAGTCCTTTAGGAAGATCTTAAAGACCTGGCTCTTTGCCTCTTAGCTGGTTGGTGCTAGTCTCTTTTTCGTCCCGCCCAGCGCCTCGATACCGTTCGGTTTTAGTGCGCTTTATAAATACTCATCCTATCCTATCAATGTATTGGAATAATACAGAGCCTTTTGAGAGGGTAAAAAGATCTAATTGTATATACTAGGGCTTTCTGTATACCTTTGAGGAGCACGTGTAAATTTTAGGGAACGCCCTTGGAATAAGAATGAAAAAAGGTATCGACTTCCTTTAGCAATGGGCACACTAAAAAAATGCATTTTTTTAAATCCAGCACAGTAAAATATTTGGCTGAAGACGGAATCATGGTAAAAATAGAATTCATGTCAGGAACAACAGGATATTGGGGTACTACAATTTTATTTGTAGCTCGAAGATCAATCACTAATCTATATTTGAGGGGTTCCCTCTGTGGTTTTTTTTAAGAACAGGAAGTATACGACTATTACATGGGCTGCCTTCGGTTTCTTTTATTATCCCCTTATGTATTAAATCAGAGATAACCTCTTTGAGACCTTCCTCTCCCTCCCGGGACATTTTGTATTGAGGAATGCGAGGTAAGGGAACACCTTTTTTTAACAGTGATTACTATGGGATCTATGTCCATTTTACCAACATCATTATCTCCTGATGCCCAGACCGTTTTATCAATTGCCTGTAATTCAAGTGGTAGGTGAGATACATCTGTCATTGTAAAACATTTGCTAAAATTATCAGAAGCTATTGATATAAAGACACCATCAGGCGAACAATAAATGTTAGCATTGTCTTTTCAATAGGTCTGGACCTAATAAGTTCTCAGCACAATTTTTATTGAGCACAAATGGGACAGAGGTGGTGAAGGGACCTATAGTAACATCTAGGGGTTTGAAGATGGGGCTCTGGATGGGGATACCTGAGAATCCCACTGATGTATTCATTCTGCCGGTCAGGGGAGCCCCTGGAAATTGGTCATGAGCCACAGAGGTGCGAGTGGCACCTGTATCAACAAGGAAGTCGCATACTTCCCCTTCTATATCCATGGTGGCGTATGGACCTGCTTGATTAACTGGAATCATAACCCTATTTCCACCCTTTTCATTGCTGTACTATTGTGAATACTCAAAGGTATTGTAATCAATGTCAGTAAAATCTTCAGTATAAAAACTTCTGTCAACTTGTTGACTATCAAAATAATACTGACGTCTATTGTCATTCTGACGCTGGGTGAAATCTTGCCCATTTGTGCCACCTCTCCCTGTACCCCATGTACCACAGTTGCTTGGCCCTGTAGGCTAGGGCATTCATCCTTCCAATGACCCTCTTGAAAGCAATAGGCACACTGATTTTGGCCTAATCCTGCTGTGTTGCTGCGCAAGAGCTGATGAGGCTCTGCCAGCCCCTCTTCCACGTCCACCTCCCCTCACATTTCCCATACCCCTTTGTCTTCCCCTGTCTGGGAATGCTTGCTGTAGCAAAATCTTTGTTTTTAATTCTTTCAGTTTCTTATCGTTATTTTCTTTATTTATTTTCTGGTAATTCTCATAATATGTTGCCATTACCAAAAGATCTGCAGGTTCTTTAGTTGGCCAGGTGCTCTCTGATACTTTAATCAACTCTCCTAATTCTTTCATCAAATTATTCACAAATTTGTCAGCAAACATTCTTTTCCCCGTGACAGTTGCCAAATCCTGACCACTATGAGCCCTGAATATTTCCTCCATCCTAGTGAAATAGTCAGACTTCTTCTGTAGGTTTTTGTTTACAAGCTGCTATTTTATCCCAATTTACATCTTCCCTTAGTATTATTCGTAGCAATTTAGCAATAATAAGATCAGGTAAATCAAGTATAAGTTGATCTGGTCTGTTTCCTGGTCTTCTCTGTGTGTCAAGATTTTCAAAATGTACCCAAGCATTTCCAAAGTGCGCTACATCATCATGTGTACGTATTCCATTCTTCTCTGGGGAGTAAGGCATCAAAAAATAGATCCAAGTTCTTGAATGTCATTACACATAATTTAGTGGCTGATTCTAAGGCTTCATAAAACCCCCTTTGGGTTTTTCCTAAAGTCTGGCAAATCTTTCTTTATCGCCATTAATTCATACCTACTCCACGGAGTATGAACAAATTGAGGAATGGGGTTCTGAACAGGAACAGCAGCAGGGGGTGCAGGAAGGGGGTGTATTTTCCTCATGGGATATTCCACATTCATTTTTTGATATTTTCTTCTAACCTTAACACCGCAATGCAAACAATTTTCAACAGCCCGTGGGACATCTGGGGAAGGGATCATGAATGAATGAATGAAATAGCACTTATAGAGCGCATAGTTACCCGGAGGCATCCCAGCGCTAAGCGGTGAAACTGAAGCGTCAAGAATCACTTGGGAAAGAGCCATGTTTTCAACAGCTTACGGAAGGCCAAATGATTATGTTCCTTATGTAGCTGAAGAGGGAGGGAATTCCAAAGTTTGGCAGCATTGTATGAGAAAAGCCGACCACCGGTTCTGGCCCTCTTGATTCTGGAGACAGCGGCCAGAAATTGCTCGTCTGAATGCAGCCGCCTGTTAGCTCGGTAGGGCTGGACCATAGAGGAAATAATTGATGGTCTTTTAACTCCTATCATCTTGTGGGTGATACACAAGGCCTTGAATTGGACTCTCTCCCGGACCAGGAGCCAGTGGAGAGCTGTCAAGGCAGGTTTTGCAGACTGCCGGCTCGGAATCCCCACAAGAATCCTTGCAGCGCAGTTCTGCACTATTTGAAGTTTAGCAAGGACCGAGCTTGGGGCACCAAGGTAAAGGGCATTCCCGTAGTCCAGGCGGGAACAAATAAGCGCCTGGACCATAAGTTTTCTCGCCTGGAAGGGGAGCAGAGGGAGCACTTTACGGAGCATCCTTAAAATGCCAAAGCAGGAAGCCACGACCTTCCTGGCTTGGGCTTTAAAGCTGATGTCTATATCAAGCCAGACGCCCAGGATCTTTATCTCTGGCTTAGGGACAGGTGCGGGGCCCATGCAGGCTGGCCACATAGTGTCTGCCTTAAAAAGAAGGGGATTGCCAAGGAGCATAAGCTCGGTCTTATCACCATTCAATTTTAGATGTGAGAGTTTCATCCATTTGGCTACTTCAAGGCAGAGACAAAGGCGGCTAGAGCTCCTGTCAGAGTGGTTCAACGCAACAACCAGTTGGGTGTCAACAGCATAGGTCACAATATGCACCCCAAAGGGAAAAACGATGTCCGCAAGAGGAGCCATGTACGCATTAAAAAGAGTGGGGCTCAGGGACGACCCCTGAGGAACCCCACAGTGGAGAGGCAAGGATTTTGAAATAGCCTCATCCTCGAATACCTGGAAGGATCTTTCTTCCAGGAAAGATTGCAGCCACGTAAGGGCGACTCCGGACACCCCCAAACTTCTGAGTCATTGGACCAGAATGTGGTGGTTGACCGTGTCAAAGGCCGCACTGAGGCCCAGGAGAATCACAGCCGAGGAGCCTCCTGCGTCGAGGATCCTTCTGGATTCTTCAACGACAGCCGGGAGTGCCGTCTCCGTTCCTTGGCGCGGGCGAAAGCCCGTTTGAGAGGAATGAAGGAGTTTGTGGGATTCCAGGTATGTGGAAAGCATCGAATTAACATGCTTCTCTGCAATTTTGCTGATCCCTGGGAGAAGTGAAATGGGTCGATAGTTGCCAAGGCAGTCTGGGTCCAAGCCGGGCTTTTTCAAAAGGATTTCACCATGGCTTTTTTCCATGAGGGAGGGACCACACCAGCAGAAATCGAGGAGTTGATAACATCCAAGATGATTGGGCCGACTGATTCAACCACCTGTTTCAGAATATTGGGCGGGGCGGAGTCTCTGGGTGACCCACTCTTGACGAGTGCAGAGGTGTAGTGTAGTTCCTATTTCCCTAATAGGCTCTGCGCATTGGAATAATATACCCTATAGGTTTGACATAGGACTGAGGTCGGTATGTCCCTATCGAGTATATTAAACTTAATTACTTTGTGCCAGCTAGCTCAGAGGCCACTAGAAACTCCTTGAAAACAAGAAGGGAGTAGTTTCTGGCAACCGCATAAACATGACTACTTTGTTTCCCTTTAGAATCGGAACACTTCTCAGAATCGTGGAAACAATAGATAACAGTTTCACTCAGCTAATCGTGCATTCTTAGTTTCCTCAGAGTTACACAGAAAGAATAGACGGTCGTTTCAATAAAAAGGTTTTATTGAACAGTCTTGTTTCTCGTGTAAGAGATATGCGCTGTTATGATCACAAGACAGTATGCAAGATATATAATGTACAGCGTAAGCAGTAGAAATAAATAATACTGCGCTAGCATTATCTTTTGGCATATATTCACGTACATAAATAACATGAGCTAAAAATGCGAGTACTAATACGATGCGTCTCTAAGCTAGTTCTACCCCAGTGTACCTAATCTAACCTAGGTGTAGGGAATGATAAGAAGTAGGTGGAGTATTCTCTAGTATGGTATACTAAGAGTATGTTAAGTCTAGTATGCCAAGAGTCCCTCTAGGTTCTAGTCAGCTCCATACCTTGAGAATGAGAGAGGTGGGAATCTCTTTCCGGATCTGGAACTCTTAACACCCCGCGAAGGGAGTCAGAACACTGGATTCTCTGCGAGCAGGGATGAAAGCGTCTCTTCTCAGTGCGTCAGGCCGGGATACGGGCTCCTCTGAAGTCGAGGTCTCCTCTAACTTGCTTGGGCAAGGGAAGGTATATTTATACCTGGTAGATGCCTTGGAATGTTAGCATTGACGTGAAGTCGGACAGAGGAAGTCGGGAATGAACCCTTAAGGTATAGCGGTTCATGCATAATAGATGAGTTCTTGGAGAAGTCAATAATCCTGTGCTAGGGGAACTCCCAAGAGCTTAAGGGTCTGGTTTCTAAGAACTCGTAGTGACGTTGGGGTGGACGGATGTCGGTGACCATGCCTGTATTTGGAGTGCACAGCTAATGCCTAAATAAGGACTGGCATTCTATGCCTATATAAGGGCAATGCGAATTGTGCCTATATAAGGACATGTTTCAGGAAAACCTATATACGGACACCTAAAGCGGAATACAACACCCACTCCACTTTCGAATGAACGATAATACGAAATGCTAAACTTGAAATGCTAAACATTAAACTAAGTACCACATGTTGCTAAAAGCATATTAAAAGAAGTTTAAAATAAACTGTTGAATGCAATAGGTACTGTACATTTTAAAGCATTTTTTCATTCTAAGCATATATTGGAAATCAATGCAACATGAATGAATAAACAAATATATACATATGATGAAATGGTTGACAAGTTTTCAAAAATCAAAGCCATTGCATATCACGGTATTAAATGAAATTTTAGACAAGTAAGGTGACAATGTGTCCCTGGAAGTATTCAAAGAAGTCCGTTTTATAAGAATAGTTCTACTGTAAGCAGATTGTTTTGCCATGTATTTTCAAAAAAAGAAAGTTCAATTTTAGGAAGCGTTCCAAGTTTTGAAAATATGAAGGTCAAATTCATTGCGTCCCTGGTACACTGTGAGCCGAATCAAAGTCGGTGTATGGGTCTGGTGAAAACATGAAATCATCTATTTCTGTAGACAAAATCTCGTCTACCGATGTCGGTGACAGTTGGAACACCTCGTTCAGAAGGTTAACTGCACAGAGATGTGAAGCATCGCCTTCAGCATAGGATGCCGCAGCAATGCTCGCGTCCGTTGTTACCTGTGTGCCTGTTGATCCATCTTGTACCTCAGCAGCAGCAGGAAGTGTCTGTGAGATCTCAATGAATGCCATCATCAGTATTGGTAGCCTCTGGGGACAATACAGAGCATGGGCCGTTACCGGGTCCAGCAGAGTATCGATATCCGTTGGCATGACTGATGGGAGTGTTAGACAGGTGTCTAGCACACATTCTTCACCGCAAAGAAGGCAGCGTAGAACAGGTAAGATGCAATCTTGTCAGATTGGTCTGAATGATAGGAACCACGTGGTATTAAGTTCCCGTAGATGAGGTATGCCCAAAAGTTGCACTATGCGCTCACGGCACTTCCGTTCTAGGAGAGCTTTCTCCACATCGCTCGGAGTGATGTCGGCGGATAGGCTTGCCATAGCGTAATAGTAGGAATAGAAATAGGATTCCTGCAACAAGTGCTAGAATTAATGGCACACCACCAAACACTGAATGTGCGAAGTTTGGGATGATTCCGAGGACTGCTTGAAAAGGTGCGAACAGTCCCGAGCAGATGGTCTTAAATACATGTACAATTCCGCTCGTATCAGACATGTTAAAGATGCGTCCCATCATTTCTGCGAAATGTATAGGGCAGTTTGTACGAATTAAAGCCTGTATCTCAGCCGAAGTCCTTGCAATTTGTAAATCATAGATTTCTTTGGCCGAGGTCAAAGGCACGGTTTGTTGCAAAAGCATGGCTTTCATTCTGCTTAAAGTATCAAATCGTATAAAAGAAACATTCAATGAAGGCCATAAAGGTGACTCCCTGACTGTGTCTATTGGGGGGAACAATACTTGCATACAGCAAGTGACCCTGGAGTCCACCGTTACCAGATATGGGATGCCTGGCAACATGCCACAGCAACTCTGATCATTCAACATAAGGTAACTCCCGTTAGAAAGTTGGCCAAACGTTGGATTAACCACAGTAGCTGGTGTACCCTGCTGGTGGCAGGACAAATTTGCCACAGAACCATTACAAGCCCCGTGTAAAGAAATGTTCTGACATATGAGTGAACGGCTTAGTGCATTTTCACAGTGTATACCGCTAAGAAACACTTCACGATCCCCACTCCAACATCTGTATTCGTAAGGTAAATTCCAGGATATCTTAATGTATTCTTTACCCAACCTTTCATATTTGCCTGTTTGCATTTGTTTGAGGCAATACTGAAACTGAAAAGTAGTGACAGGCAGAGTGATTTTGCCATGAATAAGCCATTCTGTAGCTGGATTTTCTGCCACTGTGAATGGTAATTTTTCCAGTTTTTCAATGCTCAGCACTGTATACTTTGCTCCCCTTTGTGCCAGTTCGATCTGTTTATCAGTCCGATTGTATTCTGCAAACAGAGAAGACGTGTTGATAAAACGCCAAGGCACATAGCCCGCACGCAAAGATAGCAGCGTCCAGCTTAGTAACATAATAGAACGTAACTGAGATTGGCCTTTTGTAACATGGCTAAATCTTGTTCCAGTATGTCAATAGCAGAGGATACAATGTTGTCCAATGAATAAATTCTGGATGACAAAGTTGTTAACCCATTGTCGACCACAGAGAGAGATTTCTCTAAGTTAATACGATCAAGTTCACGTATTCGTTCTGCGGCCTCTGCCTGTGAAACCTTCCATACTTCATTATAAGCAGCATAGATGCCGGCATATATGAAACGTTTTTGACACGGTTTTCTCGGTCCTAGCAAGAATTCCCTAAGGTCTGCGTCTTCTTGAAGTAAAGATAAGTGTTGTTTCACATCCTCAAGTGTAGATTTTTGTAGCCAGTCGAGGCACAATTTTCCTACACTGTATGTTGTTACTACCCCCGGATGTTGTCTTTGAACGTATCGTGGGTCTGGCCTATGGATAGTAAAGCCCTGTCTTCTATTCAGGAATCTTTCTTGACAGATGTTTGTGTCTGTGTGCCAGAGTAACCAGTTTTTCCAATCCGGATCTGTTCTGTTGGTTTGTAGTATTGTGTCAACTGTAACCGCTGCCTGTGTAGTGTTATTGCTTGCAGGTGTTGGTACAGAAGGTGTTTTCATGTCTTTGATCTTGGCTAAACCAAGGCAAGACGTTTGTTGCACAGTGTCATTCAAAAACATTATTTGATGTGGGATGATACATGCTCTAAAAAAAGCTTCTATCCCCTGCACTTGCCATTCTTTAGAACCCCAGACAGTTTTTGTGTCTATTGTGTCTTTCCAAAAGTCAAATCCTTGTCTAGACAGTTGGGTAATAAAGGCTGCAGAATAAATCTGTTTTGTATTAGTTAACATAATTTTCTGTCCTGTTATGTTTACATTTTTATAGTAAAATGTTTCTGGATCAGATGTATTGTACCCTGAAAAATATGGAAAATTTTTAGCAAACGTTTTTGAACTACCTTTTGGTAGTGTAGGACAATGCTCCCATTGGTTAAACATAAACACATTTCTAGGTGTTGCAGATTTATGCAAGAAATGATGACCATAGTGGTTGTAACAATATAGCTGTTCATAGTCTGATAAACCCTCGAAGTATTCATTGTTAGAGAATGCAGCAGACCTTTCTAGGTCAGACATCATATCATTTACAGTCTCAAAGTCCCAATCATCAGAATAGGTACTGGACGAAATAAAGTCACTTAGTGAAATTTTAAATAAATGTGGAATGTTCAAAAGTTCCGTAGGGCCGAAGATATCAATCTGTTTTGTCCCACACTATACCATCCTGTATAGGAACGGCTGTGATGTTCACTGCTGACAAGTCTCTTGCTTCACGATGGGATGATTTGTGTGGTTTTAAAAGTAAGTTCACATTTTTACTTTCAATGTCCAAACGGATGTATCTGCCATTTATAAGCACGCTGATAGTCATAACCAAAGCTAGCCAAAGCAGAAAGAAAAATATTCCAGAAATAATCCACAGTTCAATCCATGGTGAAACCAGATGAGTCTTTTTCAGAAAATGAAAAAAGTCTTGTACTTGCTGGTTGAAAGTTTTTGATGCTGGCGTCGCTTCAGGTTCACTCGGATCCTCAGAAAACGTATCAAAGTTAATGAAATAGCCAGAAGCAGTTCTGTCAATTGTTGGAATTGCATCAGGATTTGTTGATATCGCTGGAACCAGTTGATCACTTGTTACTTTGGTGTAGACAGGTGTATTTGGACGAACTGTTACTTGAGTTTCAAGAGGGATGAGTTCCATAGCATTGTTGCTTAGTCCTTCATCTGTTACTGCTGAATTCTCGATGGTTATCAGTCTTTCAGTCTGAACCTCTTGGATAGTAGCGAGAGGAGTGCGTCTGCTACTAGGTCGGAGTCCAGGAGGCCTACTATTTAGTATTGGCCACATACTGTGGTTTTATGAGGTCGATTGACACAAATCTTTTCTCCTTTTTTCCAGCAATGGGCGGCAGAAGTACTATTCTTGTTCCGTGAACGGCTAAGACAGGTACTGGTTGTCTGTAAGAAGGTCCAAATTCCTTCTTGTCCGCAATCTTCTCTCTGACTAGATCCCCAACTTTTGGGATGCAGACAGGCCTTGCTGGGACTGCCGGTTTTTCCCCAGTGGTGGTTGGCTTCAGGAACACGTTGCTTTGTTTCGATCTTAGTTCATTTAGATCCTGTAAAACAGCCAAACGATCTTTGATATCAAAGGGTTTATTTTCCACCACTGTGCCTTTACATTCGAGATCAGGAACCCACATTCTCATCCCAAATAGGACCTCATATGGAGTGACCCCCCCTAGAGAACTTCTTGGCAAATTATTTAATGAGGGTTGGACCCCATAAAGATGTTTGACCCACCCATCACCCGAACCTAATACCGTAGCTGTTATAGACTGCTTTATGTCCCAGTTTTTCCTTTCCACAACAGAATTTCCCTCCGGATGAAACTGAGAGGAGTACCGCAATGCAACGCCCAAACTGGCCATGGCTTCTTTGTAAGCCCGAGAGCTAAACGCAGGGCCCTGGTCAGAATGTAGTGTGCCTATTGCGTATGTGCCGATAAAGACTCGCAAAACTTTTATAACTGTTCGAGCGTCAGCCGAGCGCTGAGGCCATATACATAGCAACCTTGACTTAGTATTTGTGGGATTGCATTTGTCCAAAAGGACGCCTGCGCGTAGATAGTCTAATGCTATCTAACAATGGTGTCTGTACTGGGCAGGCTACTTCGTAGCATGGTGTCTGGTGGCGTTCTGCATCACGCTGTACCTTAGTCTATGCAGTCATTGATGAAGATGTGAGTCTGTGTATTCATTCCAGGCCACCAGTACATCTCTTTTAATGTTAATATTGTTTTAGAGATCCCTCGATGTGACAGACCCTCCCCCAGATGTGCTTCATAAATCAAAGCTGCTCTACGTTCCATGTTTGGAATTACCCTATCCCCCACTCCAGGGATTCGAGCAAAAGGAACGTTGTTCGCATCAATTACATAAGAGTACTTGGGTGGAAACTTTTTTGGTAACGCTGCACCACTGCCTTTGCTTGTAGCATTGACAGCCAACAATATCTCACTGTCTATTCTCGTTTTTGAACGAGTGATCGCAGCTACGGAAGCCGTTTGAACAGCCCCCTTTGCGGCTTCGTCAGCCAATGAATTCCCTGCAACGTGAACGCCATCACGTTGATGACTCAGCGTGTGTATCACGTGAGCTCTTGGTAGTTCGTTTTTTAACTGAACTACTTGTTCCCAATGCGTTTTATGCTTTATTGTGCCACCTTTTGCATCTTTGAACCCATTTTCAAGCCAATTTTGTATATATTCATTATACGATTGAACACAGTAAAAAGAATCGCACACTATCAGTGTGGGGAATTCGCGATCTGTACTTTCAAGTGCCAGTTTGAATGCTTGTAGTTCAGCTCGCTGAGCTGTACAATCTCCTAGAGATTGAGTTTTAGTGACCATTGGTCTGAAGTTACCATCTTGCATGCGACCTTTAACGATTGCGCACGCTGCACTGTAAGCTTGCTTACTCCCTGTAGCGGGTTGTGCTGATCCGTCAGTGTAAATTATGAATTCGTACTGATCGAGAGGCAGAATTTCAGTGGGCAGAGGACATTCTTGTTCATATTGCAGGAACGCTTGTGTTTTTAAATCCGGATCAAAAACATATTCAACATCTGTTGCAGCAAGAGAATTAACCCATTGTATCCATCTAGGATGTAATGCTTTTGCATTCGGAATGCTCGCTTTTGTGATCGCCTCTAAGGCTGGTACTGGAGTTACGACAATAATGCGTTTCCCTTGGGCTCGAGCTCTTTCTTTTGCTACAGCAGTTTGAACTGCTGTCAGTATTTTTTCTGTTGAAGTGAAGCGCAATTCTGCTTGTGTATACAAATGTGATTTGTATACTATTGGTACTTTTTCACCCTCATTAAATGTTAAGTAGGTGAATCCGCATTGACCCGAAATTATTCGGATCACTAAATTGCGTTGACTTACGCGTGTTTGTAAGTGATTTGTTGCTAACATGTTAGCTTGGATTGAACGCAAGATTTCTGTGTGTTCCTGTGTCCAATGTTTGATTGAAAAATCAGGTTTGATTAGTTCGTAGAGAGGTTTAACCCTTTCTGCCTAATTTAGAATGTAAGTTCTTCCAAAATTTAGGAAACCCAAGATGGATTGTAAGTTTTTCAGCGTTTTTGGAGGTTGGAGCAGCGCACACTTTTCTAAAAAGTTAGCTGCCAGGCTCTTGCCTTCACTTGAATGCTCATATCCTAGGAAAAGGACATTGAGATGGGCAATTCTGGATTTTTTAAAGTTGAATTTATAGCCCTCAGAGGCGAAGCCCAATATAATGGTACTCACCCTGTTCAAGTGCCTATCCAGGTCATCGTCTGTCAGATAGATGTCATCGACATATGACAATGCCTCATTATCAAAAATTTGTAGTAACTCCGTTACTCTCGCTGAGAATAACCCCGGGCTGTTCTTGAACCCTTGTGGGAGTCGACAAAAGTGACGCTGGGTCCCCATTATGGAGAATGCTGTTAAGTACCTGCTTTCAGGTGTTTATTTTTTACGCACAATGTTATTCATTAATGCTGTACTATGTGCATTTTGCACTGCAAATGTTTTAGAACAAGTGTTTAGGTGTCTGTAATCCAAACCTAGACGATATGTATGGTCTGGTTTGGATACAGGAAACAAAGGATTGTTCATTGAGGAGGTGCATGTTTCAATCACCCCTTGGTATTCAAGTTGATCTAAGATCTCCCTGACCTGTTTTTTAGCTTCTTGCTTTATTGGGTACTGCCTTTGTGCAGTAGGTTCATTTTTTAGATGTATTTTATGGTGAGGTGAGTCCTCATCCCATCCTACATGATTTTTATTTAATGCTGGGGCCTGGGCAACTGCCCATTTCCTGGCATAAGTATATTTTAGGTGAATTGGAATATGGTTGGAGAAGGCAGGCATAATGATGTCCTCACCATGTGGGCACTCCCTGACAAATTGTGGTGGCCAGTCTTTTTCTGCTAGAAGTATATCATAACCCCTTGAAAGTTTTTCCCAAAAGAGCGTTTTCACCTTTCTTGGAATGTCTCCCTCCATTCGGAGTGTTATTTCATATAACTTTTGTGGAGTACTAACCCTGGTGTCTACAGTTTCTATTGTGATGTACTCATTCAAGTCCACTATCTCCAGAAGTTCCTTCAGGTTCTGGCGAGCTATTGTGACTTCTGCTGCACTGTCCAGCATTGTCTGAGCCCATTCTCCGTTCTTGAGTTGTGTTCTCAGTATTCTCGGCATGTCTGATCTTCAGACCTGCTACCTTCTTTTTTGAGAATTGAGGTTTTGATTTATTTTTCTGAACGTTTGTCTTCTTTGGATTTCACGCGTTCTTCTCTATGTTCTGACCGTCATCTTCTTTCCGATGTCTGTGACGATATCTGAAAGGTATGAGCGGAACGTGTATCAGTATCTTGATACCTGTCAGGCTTTCTTAAATTATCCCTATTCCTGAGGTTATACCTCCTTTCAGAGGGCTCTTTTGAGGAGACCTACCTCGGGATTGAGAGCGTTTCTCGTTTGAATTTTGTTTATTAGTTTCCCACTTCTTTTTAGAAGATGTAGGAGTTTGTTTAATAGAGTCCTTTTCAGGACTTTCAAGAGTTTTGGCTTCACTGGTCTTCCACCCAAACTATCTCTGCCTAATTCTGCATAAGATTGTTCTATTATTCTGGGTAGTTCAGTTTGATGTTCTGTAACATCAAATTCCCTTAAGCGTTGGTGGATCGCCACTGATGCTGCCTCCCCTTTAATATTAGATAATATTATGGTTGAGACCTGGTCGAAATTTTCCAGTAATTTCATACCTAAATTCAGAGCAGGTTCTGCCCCGTATTCGTTTTGAATTTGTTTCAGGACATCTGGTATTACTGCAATTGACGAAACACCATGTGTTTTAGTATATATGGCAGCAAAGACTGCGCCCCATGTGGTGCAATCTTCCAGTTGTGGTGTGATCCCAATTGGTAAACAGATTGTTAGGATTCTGTGTTTCTCATAAGGGCTAGTATTAGGAAATACTGCTTCGATTTGAGTAATTTTTGAGCTATCCAGAATGGAATTTGCTCACGTTTTGTGGGCATTTTACCCATGACTGCGTATAAAGTCTGTGGTGTAATTTTTAGTGTATTCCCCTGTTGAGGGGTTTGATTTGGAATGGTCAATGCTGGTTGGACTGTGAAAGTCCGCATCACATATTGGACCAATTGTCTGTAAATTTTTATTAACTCTGTAAGTTGAGTAAGTAATTCCTCGTCTGACATCTGTCAGGATGAGGTGTGTAGCCGGCTAGAATCGGCCATGTTGCTCCTGGTCTACCTAGTGGACTGAGCCTGGTAATGTTTTTGTGATGTTTTAGGGCGCCTTTAAACCAGAGCTGATGCTCCTGGTATGTTAGTGGAATTTCAATATCCTCGAAAGGAATATATTCCTCTGGTGGATCATCTTCTTTGTAGAAGTGAAACAGTCTTGTTACTGGATTTGATTCTGGGAATACTATCCATGAATAGAATACCTCTGTCTGAAAGGATTCGTGTGCCTCTATCACGAAAACTGCTCTACCACCTCTTGGTGGTAGGCCGTGTTTAATAAGTTTTAGAGTGATGGCTCTTGTTAAGTTTGGAGCGATGTCTATAACACCCTCCTCGGTTTCATTTAAACCTGTAAAGTTAAAAGCTGTTACGACTGGTTCAGCCGCAGCCACACCGTTCCCGGTGTCATTGTCCCCGTGTATGGACATTTGTTTTTTGAAAAATGTAGAACAAGTTTCAAGGAAACAAAAGATAAGGTGCACAATATTTTGGAACACTGTATCCTTCAACGTTGAACAAACCAAGCAACTAATATATAGGGTTTTTTGTCCCATT
Organism: Calotriton arnoldi; assembly: GCA_963921515.1. Classification (NCBI taxonomy): domain Eukaryota; kingdom Metazoa; phylum Chordata; class Amphibia; order Caudata; family Salamandridae; genus Calotriton; species Calotriton arnoldi. Next base: position 1,275,636 of record CAWUFW010002683.1, on the reverse strand, counting down.
TAGTTTTGGCGGATATTTAACCCTACCCACTCCAGACGTCTTATGTAGTATGTGAGTAGGGGTTTCTAAGAGAAAAGCACGACTGAGTTACTCAGAATCTAGCGTTAAATTACTGCCTTACCAAACCGTTGGGCGCCATGTAGTGTAGTTCCTATTTCCCTAATAGGCTCTACACATTGGAATAATATACCCTATAGGTTTGACATAGGACTGAGGTCGGTATGTCCCTATCGAGTATATTAAACTTAATTACTTTGTGCCAGCTAGCTCAGAGGCCACGAGAAACTCCTTGAAAACAAGAATGGAGTAGTTTCTGGCAACCGCATAAACATGACTACTTTGTTTCCCTTTAGAATCGGAACACTTCTCAGAATCGTGGATACAGTAGATAACCGTTTCACTCAGCTAATCGTGCATGCTTAGTTTCCTCATAGTTACACATAAACAATAGACGGTCGTTTCAATAAAAAGGTTTTATTGAACAGTCTTGTTTCTCGTGTAAGAGATATGCGCTGTTATGATCACAAGACAGTATGCAAGATATATAATGTACAGCGTAAGCAGTAGAAATAAATAATGCGCTAGCATTCTTTTAGCATATGTTCACGTACATAAATAACATGAGCTAAAAATGCGAGTACTCATACGATGCGTCTCTAAGCTAGTTCTACCCCAGTGTACCTAACCTAGGTGTAGGGAAAGATAAGAAGTAGGTGGAGTATTCTCTAGTATGGTATACTAAGAGTATGTTAAGTCTAGTATGCCAAGAGTCCCTCTAGGTTCTAGTCAGCTCCATACCTTGAGAATGAGAGAGGTGGGAATCTCTTTCCGGATCTGGAACTCTTAACACCCCGCGAAGGGAGTCAGAACACTGGAGGCTGGATTCTCTGCGAGCAGGGATGATAGCGTCTCTTCTCAGTGCGTCAGGCTGGGATACGGGCTCCTCTGATGTCGAGGTCTCCTCTAACTTGGGCAAGTGAAGGTATATTTATACCTGGTAGATGCCTTGGAATGTTAGCATTGAAGTGAAGTCGGACAGAGGAAGACGTCGGGAATGAACCCTTAAGGTATAGCGGTTCATGCATAATAGATGAGTTCTTGGAGAAATCAATAATCCTGGGCTAGGGGAACTCCCAAGAGCTTAAGGGTCTGGTTTCTAAGAACTCGTTGTGACGTTAGGGTGGGCGGATGTCGGTGACCATGCCTGTATTTGGAGTGCACGGCTAATGCCTAAATAAGGACTGGGATTCTAGGCCTATATAAGGGCAATGCGAATTGTGCATATATAAGGACATGTTTCAGGAAAACCTATATACGGACACCTAAAGCGGAATACAACAGAGGTAGCCTGGAGTATTTTACAGTCCATTAAGGGAAAAGCTTCTAAAGACTGTTCCTTGTTCCTAGGGCTAGAATCCTCTGGCTGCAGGGTGGTGTAACCATCGGTTGAGGCGAAAGACCCATAGATCGTTTGGATTTTGTTATAAAAGTAATCTGCAAGTTCGTTGCAGCGTTGAACCGTTGCTTCAGGTGTATCAGGGGGAGAGGGAGCTTTCAATAGTTTTTTTGCGATGAGAAATGTTTTGCGGGGGGAATTGGCTGCCAGGGAGATTTTCTCCTCAAAATAAGAGGTCTGAGCCTTTTTAATTTCCGTCTTGTATGTTTTGATAGCGTCCCTGTATTCCCTTTTCTTGCTGAGGGAGAAGTCCTTTCTCCAGATTCTTTCAATTTTTTGGCAGATCTGCTTTAACTCTCGGAGTTTAGGGGTGTACCAAGCCGTTCTGTTAGACCTTTTGTGTATCTGAGTGACTTTCTTTGAAAGAACCTGGTCTAATGTCCCCTCAATCCAGTTGTTGAAACTTTCGTTGGCTACAATTGGGTCGGATTCAGGAGGTGGCCTAGAATTTTCCAGTACCGACACCCACTTTTCTAAAGAAAGTTTCGGCCAGCAGCGGGACATTGTTCGTGTTGTCTGGATGGGGGGGGGGGGGGAAAAGGGGTTGACATAGGTGGGGCACCAAAGGAAGGGAACCAGAAAATGGTCTGACCAGGGGATGGGGATCGGTTCCTGACCGAGTAACTCCTCCAGATTAGAGAATATAGAATCTAGGAGGTGTCCTTTCGAATGAGTAGCGTATAGCACCTTCTGTGTGAGCTGATAGGCTGCAAGATCAAGGGATAGGTCGGTTGCGGCTGTCGAAGTTAGATCATCAAAATGAACATTGAAGTCTCCCAGAAGAGTAAAATTCGAGGCGGTGCTTGCGAGTTTAGCAACTATTTCGGGTAGTGCTTTGCAAAATTGAGACATTACTCCAGGGGGTCGATAAAGTAAAATACCTGAAAGGGATAGAGTAGGTGTGAATCTAATTGAGAAGTGGAGGTTCTCACAGTCAGGTAAGGGGCTCCCAAAAGTCCGGCAATTAAAGTGGCTTTTATAAATAATGGCAATGCCACCCCCTTTACCGGATGCCCTGTCCAACCTTTGTACTATGTAATCAGGGGGGAGGGCTTGGACAATGTCTGGCTCTGAGCCCGCATTCATCCAGGTTTCTGTGAGAAACAGAACATCAGGGCTTGCATCCATTAGCAGGATGCGCAGCTCTGCTGCATGTTTAGGCAATGATCTGCAATTTAATAAGAATAATTTAAAGTGTTTGTGATCAAGCCGTGCGATGGGGGAGATACGGGGGGGGGGGCGACCAAAGCCTCAATGGGCAGTGCGTACAACAAGAGGCTAAGCTGCTAGGGATAATGCAATGGGTACATGTCAATCCTAAGGTTGAGTTTAGCTGTTTTAATTGCTCCGCGCTGTAACACAGTTTATCTGAGGGAAAAGGGGCAGGGGTCGTGGCCCCTGGCCCCGTGCGGACGGGTGCAGACGGGCTTGCCTTTTGGCGCGCCATCGAGCTCTTATGAAGCCCGAGCAGGGTCCAACAACTAGAGCGCTGACCCAAGATGGCCGCTAAAGTGCGAGTACCAAGTATTAAAATAATGTCAACTTGCCCCCTGAGCTATAACACAGCTCTTGCAGCACAAGTGAACAGGTATTAAAAGCAAACTTCAATTTTAAAAAGGGATCTGTGCCCCTTCGCGCCTATTGTAAAGCGCGAGTGTGAGTACAAAAGTTTAAAACCAGGTAAACTTGTCCCCCTGAGCTATAACACAGCTCATATGTGACCTTGCTCATCATGCCACAATTGTAACACCTTTTGTGGGGTATTTTTATTACACCATGTCCACCAGTCCTCTATCCTTTCAGTCATATATTTAATGAGTAAGTTTTGCTGAAAAACATCAAACCTATTTACAGTTGGCATAACAGTATTCATGGTGGCATTATTTATGTCATCCATCCATCTATGGGCTATCCTTTTTAACACTTCTGGATCAGCTCTCTGTGATCCATATCTAGTATTAGGTCTGTCCCTCCAATTCCCACTCCTATCTATCAAATTACCACTATGCTTGTGAACCAAAGGTGAGGTACCTACAAACGTATTTCCAGCAGATTGGGACGCAGAAGGGGTTTGTCCAGTCACTAGCCTTGGTAAAAAATGTACCTGAGGGGTAGTCGATACATTTGGTGCAGGTATCTCTTGTCCTGCTTGTGACTGCTGTTGAACAGCAGACGGATTAAGTATTGGTCTGGGTGGGACAGGCGGTTGCTGACCTGGTAATGGAGCAGGAAGGATTGGTACATTTAAAATGGGTACTAGAGGTGCATGTCCCTGCTGAACCATCTGTAGTGGTACATTTTGTGCCTGTGCAGCAGGTATGGGAACCTGTGGGACATATGGTGGGGGATTCTCCAATAGTCTCTCTAATACCTCATCCTTGTCCACATGTTCTTTCTCTTGTCACATATGTCTTGTTAGTGGTCATTCTAAACTCTGTCCATACATTCAATACTTTCAGTTTGTTTTAATTGATCTTATGCTTTGGCTTTCTGCAACACTCCCTTTTTCTGTTCTCGTGCCTTCTCTTTTTGTTCTTTAATTACTAACATTGTAGCATGTTTTTCCCATTTATTAAACCTGTCCCACATTGCTTGCTTGCCTTTTGGCGCGCCATCGAGCTCTTATGAAGCCCGAGCAGGGTCCAACAACTAGAGCGCTGACCCAAGATGGCCGCTAAAGTGCGAGTACCAAGTATTAAAATAATGTCAACTTGCCCCCCTGAGCTATAACACAGCTCTTGCAGCACAAGTGAACAGGTATTAAAAGCAAACTTCAATTTTAAAAAGGGATCTGTGCCCCCTTCGCGCCTATTGTAAAGCGCGAGTGTGAGTACAAAAGTTTAAAACCAGGTAAACTTGTCCCCCTGAGCTATAACACAGCTCATATGTGACCTTGCTCATCATGCCACAATTGTAACACCTTTTGTGGGGTATTTTTATTACACCATGTCCACCAGTCCTCTATCCTTTCAGTCATATATTTAATGAGTAAGTTTTGCTGAAAAACATCAAACCTATTTACAGTTGGCATAACAGTATTCATGGTGGCATTATTTATGTCATCCATCCATCTATGGGCTATCCTTTTAACACTTCTGGATCAGCTCTCTGTGATCCATATCTAGTATTAGGTCTGTCCCTCCAATTCCCACTCCTATCTATCAAATTACCACTATGCTTGTGAACCAAAGGTGAGGTACCTACAAACGTATTTCCAGCAGATTGGGACGCAGAAGGGGTTTGTCCAGTCACTAGCCTTGGTAAAAATGTACCTGAGGGGTAGTCGATACATTTGGTGCAGGTATCTCTTGTCCTGCTTGTGACTGCTGTTGAACAGCAGACGGATTAAGTATTGGTCTGGGTGGGACAGGCGGTTGCTGACCTGGTAATGGAGCAGGAAGGATTGGTACATTTAAAATGGGTACTAGAGGTGCATGTCCCTGCTGAACCATCTGTAGTGGTACATTTTGTGCCTGTGCAGCAGGTATGGGAACCTGTGGGACATATGGTGGGGGATTCTCCAATAGTCTCTCTAATACCTCATCCTTGTCCACATGTTCTTTCTCTTGTCACATATGTCTTGTTAGTGGTCATTCTAAACTCTGTCCATACATTCAATACTTTCAGTTTGTTTTAATTGATCTTATGCTTTGGCTTTCTGCAACACTCCCTTTTTCTGTTCTCGTGCCTTCTCTTTTTGTTCTTTAATTACTAACATTGTAGCATGTTTTTCCCATTTATTAAACCTGTCCCACATTGCTTGTCTGACCTTTTTCTCAAACAAACATTGCTGCAAATATTGAATTTTATCTAGATCAATTGAACCGTCCAGCGGCCATCTCAAATCCCTTAGTATATTGATGCCATAGTCTGTTCCACAAGTTCACCCCTGTCCCATATTTTGTCATCTTCCATGCAGGACTACCCTCAACTGGGACTGGTTGGGACTCATCCAGGCGTGGACTCATGAAACAGCAAAAACGACCCTGAAATATATTTCATTAGTTTGCTCATTGTGCCTTAAAGTCAAAGATCATCTAAATGAGAAAACTTACCAATACAATCAATACAGACCTATTTATCAGGTCCAACCTGAAACCCAACCAATATAATGCAATAAATTCTCAATAACGAATCAATAATTCAAAACGCCTGTTACAAAATATCTCAGAACAATCTCACCAGGTTGTTGCTCAAGACGTCCTGCTCTCTGTACTCTGCAATTCAGCCACTTTTCGCTTGACCAGTTTGGAACCTCTGCCGGGGAGATCCTGTTGCCGAGGGACAGCAGTTCGGGACTTCAGATGGCAGCTGCGAGAAACTAGTCATTAGCAGGGGCCCCAGCGATCCGTCTGCCTCTGGTCATGTCACCTCAGCCACAGACATAAATGCTGTTGGATTTCCCACGTAGAGGCCCCACGTTCGGGCGCCATCTGAGAAAACGCACCTCTTGTCCACTTTAAATCAAAAGGAGTACAAGTAGTCGAAGGTTAAACATTTGGTTTATTCAAGCTTGAACAGTTGCAACACCAACAAGGAAAAAGCTATTCCGTGTAGGTAATGAATGACAACACAGAATTCTACTTTCATATTTATACTATACTTTAAACAAGTCTGCCTACACCCCTTCACTTCCCTCCCCCTAGTCCATTGGAAAATTCCTTCCAGTTATACATACAAAAAGAATGGCTAACCACACTACATTTTCAAGATAAGGGATCACAAGCCATTGCTTAATTGCAAATTGAATGGAAAAAGACCAGCGTGACTTTCCATCTCAGAGAAACACAAATGATTAACCAAGTGTAATTATTCTAACAGCCACTCTGTACTTTTCCAAGGACATGGAGAGAAAAAAATAAAAGAATGTACAATGTCAGAACGTGCAAGGAAAATTCCTCAAACAACGTTGTACAAAGTCAGGTGGATTTAAAAAAATGTCTGCACTCATGTTCATATTATATAACCTTTTCCTCATGAACGTCATAGGAAATATATACTAGATACTCTTTATTTATATACTACGTAGATCAGAGGTTTAGGTTGGTTGGACCGTTATATAGACGTTGTTTATTGTGGCTTTGCCATTTCACACCATCCACTGCTTCATGGGAGATGAGCCCAGGCTTTACACAGCCCATGAATCTTCAATTGATGTATTCTGCTTAGCTCTCGCCATTAGTTTGCAGCTTGTTTGGTCATATTGTATTAGACCATTTGTGTTGCACTTCATATTCACGAACAAGACCCTGAAGTGCTTTCCGGGGTGGTCAAGATGCACAGGTTACCCTCGAACCTCTTTGTAGAATTAGTGGAGGAAGGGGGTATCCCTTTTTTAAACAGTATTACTTATACCACACTGGGTGAAAAATGTATACACTCGGAGGAAATATTAGTATGCCGGTGTATTTTGGAAATCGGGGTACGTGATCTCACATCATTTTGACAACTGAAGTTGAAAATAAGACTTTGAAAAAAGTCTATTCTAAGCCCATCGCTATATGGCAAGAGTGCACATCATGTAAATCTTCACTAGAACAAGCTTAGACCAATGATTACAGTGGCGTAACATTTTCTGTTCTTCATGGATGAGTATACCTGATTTAGCTGCAATATGGGTATTGCCGAGAGGGTATAGGAAATACACAGCAAAATGTATATGAATGTTTTGTTCGATTTCTTTTTTTTTTTTTTTTTTTTTTTTAAAGTAACTTTATATAAATTAACCTAAACTGGTGTGGTAGCGAATGCTGGTGGGTTTTCACCACTGTGCAGCATCTGAAAGTATAACGTAAAAAGTTATTATATTTCTGTTTTTTACAGCTGATGGAAGTGACGGGAAAGAACCAGGATGAGTGTATGGTGGCTCTACATGATTGTAATGGGGATGTTCACAGAGCAATTAACACACTACTGGAAGGGAACTCTGATACGGTGAGAAAACTATTTTGCCTTTGAATATTATTACGGGATTATCTCTAGTTCGCCAGCAATCTCAAAAATGGGAATACAAAAGAATTGGTAACACAGTTTAAGGGAAAGCATTACCTAAGTATAGTAGGTTTTTAAAGGTAATGTGTATTGATTGCTCATTCTGGTGTTTTATTTGTTAAGGACATTGTAAAAAATGTAAAACCTTGGTCTAATTGAAGATTGAAGCTCTTGACTTATTTAAGCTTTCCCGTTGGTCATTTAAAGTGTATACTCTGTCCTGTTCCATCTTGTGTTTCTAGTTTTTTTTTCAAAGTTCCAAACATTGTTGCTTTGTAATGCTTGTCTTAATCTCTCTAATTTCTAATCCGTCTTTTGTGACTTTGGGAACGAGGTTTAGGCTGACCATCGATAGCACCTCTCCACACACTGAGAAACTCTTTGGCTGGCTTTCTTCTATTTTTTTTTTTTCCCCACTCTAAAACTAGTTCAGTGTCTATCCATCTGAGGTATTTTAAACCCACAGCACCTAACTGCACTCTTTCACTAAATTCCTTCCACATTTTAGAGACTACTACCTCTCTCAAATAGATCTTCATCATAGAATGCAAGTACTCATTTTCCTTATGTGACCAATGCAGGAGGGGTTATCTAGAACAGGCAACACCGTCTCTGAGTCGCATAGAGACTGCTCTTTTAAACGTGTTAATTTGCAAAACTTAAGTAGGTGTATTCTCAGCTCGCCAACTATACCTTTGACTTTGTTTCCTCACTGAGACATGGCTTTGTGAAGCCTCAGGAAAATATATAGTGACTGCGATCTCTGAAGGCCAGTCTTCTTTTAGGAAGGGGCAGGACATTGCATTGGTCTTCGAATCCTGCTCAGTAGTCGCCCTTTATGATGATGTTGTGGAACTTGCATTTGAAGAAGTCAGTATCACTCTTAATTATGATTTGGTATACCGGGCACCCTCTACCCACCTGGCTTTCCCTGACAACCTTTTAGATCTTGTAGGCATTATCCATCAAGGGGGCCAGGACTACTGGTCTGCTTTATTAAAACATTAGTGCCGAAGATTCCACTTTTAGCCAGGCCAGTAACGTCCTAGTTGCTATGGCATCTTTGCGTCATTTTTGGATGGGAGGCAGAGGTCACTCACATTGCAGGTCATACCCAAGGCCTGGACTTATCCTCCCAAAAAATGACAATATTGAAGTATCTTCCTCTTACATGAATGGGCCACTATCTTATCACCTTTGCCCTGGCCACTGAACAGCAGTCTCATCTTACACATCAGTTTACTTAGATAAGCATGTTTTGCTCCTGGAAGAAATCTGATGCCAGGTTGTGGGAACCTCTTAGCTTCTATTCTCACACGATTAGAGAGCGAGAGATTATAAGACCAGTTGCACTCTCCCAGAGTAATCAATCACACATAAGAGCAACTGGAACATTTCCATATATTAGTCATGAATGCAAATATAGATCCTTTCATTGTACCTATTGGCTATCAAAAGATATTGGATTAGATACCTCACACATTTGATAGTGACATGTTTCGTCATCGGCGCCAATTCACACTCTGGTAGGATGATACCACCAGGACGGACCCAACCAAAGTTGGAATGAGAGTTCTTCGATAAATCGAAACTGGATAAGCAGGGATCCAGGTGGGAAGTACATTATAAAAAATATCTTACAGGTATACCCATCAGTGTTTTTTTTATTCATGGGGTACCTCGGATATGGTTAAAGGAAATTCTGGGGCTTTTGTTGAGAGTAATTGTTCAACTAAACCTGCTCTGTATTTGCCAACATGTTTCGGCCCCCGCTCAGAGCCCGTCCGGGTCTGGGACCTTCGTTAGAGCTTGCTCTGTGTATCCCTGCTTTGCTATGCATGCACATAAGTGAGGCCTATGGCTCTCACCTGTCTCAGTCTTCTGTTCTTGGGAATTTCCTACAAGACAAAAGGGTTAACGAGGTTGAAGTAGGACCGTACTTCCCTGTGGGAATTCAAACCCCAAATCTTTTGCATAGTCCCTTATCTATAAACATTTTCATGAGTTATGATGGTCATGCTTTTCTTGCCATGCGAATAAAAAGGGAGGGGAAGTGAGTGGTGAAGGGAAGAGGGGGGCACCTCCCTGGGAATACAAAAAGGAAAATTGTGCTGCTGAATATTCTCAATGTAGATGACACGTTTGGGTTGTTGCCATATCCACAGAGGAGTTCATTCACTATTCTTATTGATTGAAACCAATATTTGTTCTAAAGACCAATGATTAGTTGTCAAGGATGTATCCAATGCTTCTGATGCAATTCTAACAAACATCCCTTGTAGATGAAAATTAGGTGACAAGTGTGAGATAAAAACGTGTAAAAAACATTCTTTAAAGTTGCTATGCTTACCCGAGTTCTTGGGTTTTCACAATTCATGCGGTACTGGACAGTGGTGCCGTCTTATAGTCACACTCTTTGTAAGTGAAAGACACTCATTAGGGTGAAGTAACGTACTCCGTTCATACCACTCAACCAATCCTCATTAATTGTGACGAGTTTTGATTCTATCGCGTCTCTAAGGTATCAGTTTACGGTGAAAAAATCAACCTGATGTAGATGCTGGTTTCATGTATATTCCTTTACTACGTCAAGGTCGTTCCCACGCAGTGAGTTGATATCGCTAGTTTTTTGAGAGTTGTATGGATGGGGTTCTGGTGTAGTTCAGTTCTTTTCCGTATTGCCCCTTTAAGAATATAGACTTAATGTTATAAAGTGTTGTTTGCTGGCAATATATGTGGGTCCAGTGTTAATGATCACCCGCCTTATATATTATGTGACCTAAGGTCATAGAGCGACCAAACTAATTTTGTTTTTAAATTCTTTTTTTTAAGCCATGGTAAGGGAAATACATCAGATACAATGAATGCTTAAAGGGGTTTACTGGTATCTGGCCCGATCGGCTAAGCCGAGCTTGTAATTCAGGATAAGTGAATTATTATTAATCCGTGTCGTTTGATGTAGTCACGGCATACTGTCTCCTACCCGCCCTCTCGTGCAAGCTTCTTTCTCATATCATTCAACTAGGTTTTCAACCACACTTACTTCGTCAAAGATCGAGCACCACCTGTGTACCTAACCGTCTCCATGTCGGCCGCCGAGTGCCAGACTGATTTTGGGAGACCGTATATGTAAGAGGCAGCGAGTCCCTCTGTGCGCCCATGATGACGTCATACCCTTGACGTAGTGGGAAACCTGGGATTTGTAGTCTTGTTTCTTTTTTCTCTTTTTGTTTCCTTTTTCTTTCTGGTTCCAATTTAAAATCAATTTATTAACCATTGTCCCTGGACGTCTCCTAATTCCATGGGCCCAATCTATATTGTGTTTATAGGGGATTGATGTCGCTTAGCCTAACGATCCCATGTCTCTGTTCAGATTCATTTTTAGGTCTCGCCTAGGCAGCGCTTGCGCTGTCTCTTTGAGACATGCTGTATTCAGGCTGTGTGCACAAAGCTCCGCCCACTTTCCACCCATCTTTTTAATTGGCCCCTGTCCTTTGTAAATGGTGGCTTTTCATTGGTCAATAGGCTTAGTAGTCCCTCCTTAGTAACCGCCTTGTCTCTTCTTGTAACCTCCCATGAGGACCCCCCCCCTGTTACATGTGTTGTTACTCCCTAGGTCTTAATTACAGCCTCAAGGGACTATGTTCTTAAAAGGCTTCAGGCAGTACACACACTTGGTCCTAAGCTAGGCTGGCAGTGCTTACTTCACTCACAAAAACATCTCACATTTATATGAGACCGTCTATTAATTTCCCTTCATCAGCTCCACACAGAGTAGAACCTAATAACTCCAACTTTGCAGGGTGCAGTACTATATGTGGCCAAAAGAGTGCCCATGGGACCTCTTTTGGCCACATATGGTACTGCAACATGGCTAGGTAAAAAAGACATTGGCATTTGTAATGCCAATAGCTCTAACTCCAACAAATGCGATTCTCGCATTTGAGCTGTTGGCATTGAAGTCTTTTTTACTTTTGCTTTTTTATACCATTGACAATAGTGCTGTGCAAATATAATAATTCCACTGCAAATAAAAACAAAACTAAACTTTCTGCCCCATCTTTTTAATTGGCTCCTGTCCCTGTCCTTTGTAAATGGTGGTTTTTCATTGATCAATAGGCTTAGTAGTCCTTCCTTAGTACCACCTTGTCTCTTCTTGTAACCTCCCATGAGGACACTTCCTGGTACATGTGTTGTTACTCCCTAAGTTTTAATTACAGCCTCAGAGCTCTGCTTTCTTAAAGGATTTACAGACGGAACACAAGCTATGTCCTCTGCAAGGCTGGCAGTGCTTACTTCACTCACAAGAACATCTCACATTTATATGAGACCGTCTATTAATATTTCCCTTCATCAGCTCCACACAGAGTAGAACCTAATCCGGAATTAATATAATAATTCTTTTGTCACATTTCAAAGCTACTAATCTTATATATGGACAGAGCTAGTAGAATGTACTCGTGGTACTGTCTTGCATGCAATGCATTATGGGCAGGGTGGATTTACCATATCTTCTGCAGGGTGCAGTACCATATGTGGCCAAAAGAGGTCCCCCTGGGACCCCTTTTGGCCACATATGGTACTGCACCCTGTAACATGGCTAGGTAAAAAACATTGGCATTTATAATGCCAATAACTCCAACTTTGCAGGGTGCAGTACTATATGTGGCCAAAAGAGGGCCCATGGGACCTCTTTTGGCCACATATGGTACTGCAACATGGCTAGGTAAAAAAGACATTGGCATTTGTAATGCCAATAGCTCTAACTCCAACAAATGCGATTCTCGCATTTGAGCTGTTGGCATTGAAGAAGTCTTTTTTACTTTTGCTTTTTTATACCATTGACAATAGTGCTAGGCAAATATAATTCCACTGCAAATAAAAACAAAACTAAACTTTATGCCCCATCTTTTTAATTGGCTCCTGTCCCTGTCCTTTGTAAATGGTGTTTTTTCATTGATCAATAGGCTTAGTAGTCCTTCTTTAGTACCACCTTGTCTCTTCTTGTAACCTCCCAGTAGAACATCCCTTGTAATCAGTGTCATTACTCCCTAAGTTTTAAGTACAGCCTTGTTTTATGTGTTATTACTCCCTAAGTTTGAAGTACAACCACAGAACACTATTTTCTTAATGGGCTTTAGACGGAACACAGGCTTTAGCCTCAGAGAAAGCTTGCAGTGGTTACTTTACTCACTAGCACATCTCACATTTATATGAGACCTTCTATAAATTTCCCTTCATCAGCTCCACACAGAGTGAAACCTAATCCGGAATTAATATAATCATTCTTTTGTCACATATCAAAGCTACTAATTTTATATATGGACATAGCTATTTGAATGTACACGTGGTACTGTCTTGCATGCAATGCATTAAGGGTAGGGTGGATTTACCATATCTACTGAAGGGTGGAGTACCATATGTGGAGGTCCCATGGAACCTCTTTTGGCCACATATGGTACTGCACCCCATAACACGGCTAGGCAAAAAACATTGGCATTTATTAATGCCAATAGCTCCAACTTTGCAGGGTGCAGTACTTATATGTGGCCAAAAGAGGTCCCATGGGACCTCTTTTGGCCACATTTGGTACTGCACCCTGCAACATGGCTAGGTAAAACAAGCATTTGCAATGCAATAGGTCTCGCATTTACGCAAGTTTGAGCTATTAGCATTGTAAATGACAATGCCTTTTATTTATGTTTTGGTTTTTAAAACCTAAATAAAAGGCATTGTCATATACAATGCCAATAGCTTAAACTCGCATAAATGCGAGACCTATTGCAAATGCTTGTTTGGACCCTTATTGTGGAGCGTAAGTGACGTTGATACGTTTTTTACGTGTTTCTGATGTTTGGTAAGCAGAATTCCATTTTCTTTTTCTGTCTTTTATTCTGTTTGATATAGGACACATCTAGTCTTTTTATACGACATAGGGTAAGGTCTCTTCGTATAAATCTTATATTTTTGTGTACAAAACTAATTCTTGAGGTCTGATAGAAGAGGTTAATGACTTAGTGCTGATGTATACTCATCTTGGTGTTTATCACCTTATGTCTTAGTTATAACGAATGGAGAACATGTTGGGTCAGAGGAGGATGGTCTAGTGTATTCTGTTATTCTTTTAGTGTGTGTCTGTTGTGCTTCACAAATGATCCACCCCCTATGACAATTGTGTCCACGGTTCCAGAACTATGTGGAAACCTAACAATCCCTCGGTCACCTCCAATGTAAGAAAGGAAAGGCTTGGCCTAAAATAAAAAAAAAACAGTTTTAGCTTTGGTCCTGTTTAGAGGAAGCCCATTTGGCCTTTTATCAACTTTGTAGAGTCTATAAATAATGTTTAATTGCTGCTGATACTACCTTCTATGGTAATTCCATCACACAGGCTTTACCTATCCTGCAGTCTTATTTAGCTGGTGTAGCTTAGCCGTCCCTCTTTGTAGGTGACCTCTATGGCCTCACAATCCTGATAGAGCGGTCTGACCACTTTCTTTCATAAAAAGACTAAGGACATTTAGGATAGTATCTTTCAGGTTCACTAGACAAATCTTATCTGGGCTAGCAATTACATGGTGATTCTCCTTTTTTTGTTACCTCAGTGGGATTATTCCATCCTGATCGAGTAAATTGAGGTAGGTTTGAAATGGACTGCCAGCCAATGGCTTCTCACCTTTTTGTGGAAGAGGGATTGACCTATTAAAGTAATTTTGTGTTGTGTGCTGTTTTTCAAGGTCTTGATTTCCCTTACCCGATTTAATATTAATTTCTACCGACTTGTTAGTCGTGAAGGTGTATGGATTCAAGTTAGTTTTCTTTGCTGGTGGGAACATTCTGAGATTAAATAATTCAGCAGGAGATATTCGAGAACTGACAAATGGTTGTCTATCTGAAGTCTATCACTGGTTAGTTTAGTTCCCTTAAGTTTAATGCCTTCAAAACGGAAGTGCTGATAATGGGACAGGAGTCCCTTTGGTCCTGGGAACTGTAGCCTCTGTGTTTGGCAGAATATGCCGCTACTGACTGACCTGGTAAAAAGCCTAGGTTTCAGACTGGATGGAACTTAATCTGTACCCTCAAATCAACTCCGTTTTTTTTTTCTCTCTCGTTTTTTTGCAGCAAAAAGATTGATACAACATCAGAATACATAATCATAACTCAAGAAGGTGAATACAGTGCAAACGGTGTTCTTCTAAAATTGGACAGATCAAAGCTTAGTTTAACTGACAGAAGAAAATGCATTGTAGTATAATTTGTATAAAAATTAATATTCATCAATTAGTGAATTATACAAAATTTACAATCCCTTAAAAGAACTTGCCTTTTTAAAAAAAAGTTATTTACGACGGCAAGCTTGTAAAAGTGCATTCTAAAATACTGATGTCATTCATTAAACAGGTCAATGTGCATATCGTAAAGTGCAAAGCAAAGATAATACCACCCGGACCATGCCAGAAACCTCGGCATCGTACTCGACCCCTCCCTCTCCATGAACAAGCAGGTCAACGCCGCCGCATCCAGCTTCTTCAACACCCTCCGAAAGACCTTCAAATGGACCCCCCCCCCTCCCCCCGAGTCAAGTGAGACAGTCACCCATGCACTCATAACCAGCAGATTGGACTACGGAAAAGCACTCTATGCCGGCATCAGCAAGTCTCTACTCCGCAAGCTCCAGACAATACAGAACACTGCAGCCAGACTCGTCCTCGGCATTCACCGACACGAGCACATCAGCCAACACCTACGGAAGCTCCACTGGCTCCCCGTCGAGAAGAGTCACTTTCAAGATACTCACCCACGCCTACAAATGCCTCCACAACACCAGGACCCCAATACCTCAACGAGAGAATCACCTTCCATGTACCCAAAAAAAACCTCCGCTCCTCCAACCTCTCCTTCACCGAAACCCCTCGCATCCGCATAGCCAGAACAGGGAGAAGAGTCTTCTCCTACATCGCGGCCAAGACCTAGAAGGAGCTCCCTATCGACATCAGATGCGCCCCCTCCCTGAATACCTTTAGGAAGGCCCTCAAGACCTGGCTCTTTGAACGGAACTGCTGCCCCCCCCACCCCCCAAGCGCCTTGAGACCCTCACGGGTGAGTAGCGCGCTTAAAACTCCGACTGATTGATTGATAAAGCATTAGTCTATTGCTTAGGTATTAGAACAGACATTGGTATATATGAGAAAAACATTACATATAATGTAATTCATCCGCTATTAATGCTAAATTTGCAACTCCTTAATAAAGCTTGGCAAATAAGCTCTGCAATGGCAAGTTCGAAAAGTGCATACTAAAGTGTCAATATTATTGTAAAACAGAATAAAGTGCTATACCTCAATTAAGAAAACTCAGTTCTTTCCAACTGTGCATAA
Organism: Calotriton arnoldi; assembly: GCA_963921515.1. Taxonomy (NCBI): domain Eukaryota; kingdom Metazoa; phylum Chordata; class Amphibia; order Caudata; family Salamandridae; genus Calotriton; species Calotriton arnoldi. The sequence continues at coordinate 1,259,814 of CAWUFW010002683.1, read as the reverse complement.
CATACTCCGCTCCTCCACATCCACCCCTGTTTTCACTGCCCTAAAGTCATCTATACTGCTAAGATATTGGACTCTCGATCAGTAAAAGAGAATTTGTTACTCAAACACCTCCGCATACTTCCAGTCCTTCCTAAACCACCTTCCCTTCCCTATCCCCATTGCATACAAGAGCTCTTTAGCATATACAATGTTAACGTTGTCCACCCAGGTTAGCAGTTTAGGAGGATCATGTGAATTCCACGGACGCGTTGTTCGAGATTGTGCCAAAAGAAGTGTGATGAACCACCAACTATGTGCCAGAGCTGGTTTATTTCCTAACCGCTTTCAGCAGCCCAGCAACATTGCATTCATATCCCCCCTCCTCCTAAAATGTTATTAACAAATTCCAGATTTTTGAAAGCAGCATCTGATACCACTCTGATAGGAAGCATTCTTCTGCTGTTTTGCCTCTAACAAGAGCTTTATCTGCCCCTTAAATCGCCAATAAAGATATTGTATGGCGAGCTTTTGAATTCCTTTTTTTCAGCCTCCAGAGACCGATACCAGCCAAAAACCCGGCTGTTTCATCATTGCATGGATGTTGATCTGCAGCATAAACGCTGGCAAAATGCTGTTGAGAAATTCCATCCATTTAAAAGGGGTCCTACCACAAAATGCCAATTAACGGATCTCGAAGTTTATAAACAGCATATCTGATTGAGACATTGATCCGCAGATTCCTTATCTTTGAATTCCTCTAGGCATCAGACTGGATCTGAAAGATTTTTCCTGAGCAGTACACCTGCACGCCATATGGTGTAGTCTGCGCCGGAAGAAATGTCCACGTCTCCTATATAGGCACCACCTCGGCTCGCTGATGTCCGTTCTTTTCTTTCTGTGTCAGCCAGCGCAGAACCGAGAGAAGAGCTACCCTCTGTCAGTTTTTAACTGGATTTTTGCAACGTTTTGTCGGTTTTTTTTGGTTTCCTTCTGGCGTGTTGAGGAATGTCATCAAGGAAGACCGGTTTTAAACCCGGTGGCGCCTGTCACCGCGCCATGTCAGTGACGGACCGCACCTCATGTGTTTTTGGTGCTTGGAGCGCGATTACGACTCAGTCGTGCTCAGACTGCAGAGCCAGGGCACTGAAGGCTTTGAGGGAGCAGTCTCAAAAGCTGCTCGTGACCCGGGATGCAACTCCTCGAAAGTCACGGTCCGTTTGAGAGGAAGGTCTTTGGACCGTTCTAGGAGTCCAAAGTCCTCTTCGGCCTACTCCAAATTGTCGGGGCACTTAGGTGAGAGGCACAAGAAGTCGAAGCGCACTTCGCTTAGTCAGCCGACATGACGAAGGAACATTGGCTTTCGAGGCCTGGTTCCTCAGAAGCTACGCCTATGGCCACTCAAATAAAGGTATTTTGCGAGGACATTCAAATCTATTTTGAGCGGCCCAATCCCTCCAGTGTGCTTTTGGGCCCCAAAGGGTTGTAGGGGGGCCCAACTGGTTCAGCGCTGGAGGGTCAGGCTCCTATGGGCCCCCATGGATCCGGATCGGTCGTTCCACTGCTACCATCCCCGGTGCCGGACCCAACACCGATGCTCCTAACGCCACCGGCGCCAATTCCATTCTGATATCAGACGACAACGAGCCAGATCCGTGTCGACCGCAGATTCCGATGCCAACAGGACCCCCACATCCTAGGCCTGAGCCCTATTCTGAAAAGCTAGGCCTCATGGAAGAGTGGGAGGGATCACTTGACCCTTTAGATTACCAGTATCAAGAAAAAATGGACTGATGTGAGGAACTGGTTGATGCCAGTGGACTGGATTTGTCTCCAGATACCGGCATGCTTACTCCCTGTACCATGGCCACGGAGGAGGGAGCTACTAATGCAACAATGGTGTGGAGGGCGGCTGAGGTCCTCTACCTTCATTTGCACTCCCTGGCAGTCTAGACTAACATTTTGATGGAGATGTTGCAACTCGGAGTATTCTCTTTTGAACCTCCTACTCCTGTTCAGTGAAGCACTCGCCGTCTTCCTTCTAGGGACCTGGTCCAAACCAAGCACATAGGACGATTGCCCAATGCCCTGCTTCAGGGTATCCATATTTCTTCACCTAGCACCCTTATCCGGGGAGCTTGGTTGTCCAAGCCTCCACTTCCCATAGCACATTTACTGCTGCTCGCTCGGGCAGGGAGTCCAAGAGGCTGGATAGCTTGGGTAAGAAAATGTTTTCTTCCGCCAGCCTTGCATTGCGGTCAGTGAACAATGCATGCTTATTGGGTGGCTGTTCCTACAAGCTATGGCAAACGGTTACACAAGTGCTGCGCAGGAGGCCAGGGCCATTCTCTCTCCTGCGGTTACAGACGGGAGAGACTAACATAAAAAAACAAAGGTAACCCCTTTCAGTAGTACTATTGGGTCTGGGATGAGGGGGAGAAAAGAAGGTGGTTGGATGATTTTCATGCCCACACCGAAACGTGTTGACCGTTTTTGGAAAAGTGGTCCCAGCGCACAACATTGCAACGGCTAAAAATCGAAACTGTTTTTCCGTTGTCAGTTCAGTGTATGTGTAGGATGCTGGGACATGCAATGAATGTAATGTATGGGAGTTAGTGATTCTTCATGTGTGTAGCAGTGAGTGGGTTGGTGTGTGTGGGGGGGGGTATTTTTGTATTTTTGTTTTTATGGAAATATTTTATTGTGATGAATAGGTTTTGTTGCAGTACACAGAAGGAATTGTTAAAATGTACTTGTAGACTTCTTATTAGATGTCGTTTGATACGAATGAATTTGAGAAAATAGAATAAACATTGTTTGTAAAAAGATACTGCATATGTAGCATAATTCCATTTGGGGATCAGAACCAAAAGCACTTGTTAGGCGTAGAAGAAGAAATACAGGTCAAGTGGGTATTCTTTCTTGAGTAGTGGTAAAGACTGGAGAGATGCAGCGAAGTTCACTATATGTTGTGGCTCGGACACGACTGACTCGCTAGGTAGAACGGTTTCGCTGATGGTGGCCCTCAGACGCCACACTTGGCTGAGAACATTGGGCTTTTCGGGGTTGAACAGGCTTCCCTCATGGTGATGCCCTTTGATGGCACCCGTCTCTTCGTAGACAAGGCAGACTGCGCTGGAGCGCTTTAAGGACTCGGCGATGGCCAGGTCCTTGGGCCTCATGGCTGCCCCACGTCCCCAGTCTGCTTTTTGCTCCTTTTAAAAGTAGCCACTGTAGGAGCTTTCAACTGCGCCAACCCTATTCCAGCCAAGGAGCCACTCAAGCTTCCCAGCCTCTGCATGGATGAGGGCGCGTTTCCTACTGGTCTTGTGGGTCAGGTAGCCAGCTTTCTGGTACAACCACTCCCTACCCCTGTCGCCCCCACCCTTCCGGCAGCCCCCAAACCCTCCTAGCCTCGCCCTTTTAGATCATGGGCGTCCAGTTGATGGCAGGATCCGCCATCCCCTCCACCACTGACCATCCATAACATTGGACAGGTGGGTTCTGCAGATCGTCCGGGACTACTCCCTCCCCTTCAAGACTACCCCTCCTTCCATGCCTCTGTCCTACAACTTGCTGATGGAGGATCATCTAACTCTGCTCCGGGAGGAAGCCAAGGGAGATATAGAGAGAGTTCCGGGCCCAGAAGAAGGCTGTGGTTACTATTCCCCCTACTTTCTGGTACCGAAAATTGACAAGGGCGTTAGTCCTGTCCTAGATCGCAGAGCCCTCAACTACTTCCTCAAAAAACAGAAATGCAAGATGCTCACATTGGCTCAGGTCTGGTCTTCCCTGGACCCCAGAGACTGGATTGTAGTGTTGGACTTGCAGGACGCCTATGCTCACATTCCGGTCCTCCTGGCCGATCGGAGTTACCTGCAGTTTACGGTAGGCCACGAGCATTTCCAGTTCACCATGCTCCCTTTTGGCCTTAACCAGCACTCCTCGGGTGTTCACCAAGTTGATGGTGGTGGTTGCAGCTCATCTGCGCAGATTAGGGATGCCAGTCTTCCCTAATCTGGACGACTGGCTGCTGGTGGTGGGCCCGCCCCAAGCTTTCTCTCAGCTCCTGACTACGTCGGACCTCCTGCATTTGCTGGGGTTCCCTATCAACATGCCGAAGTTACACCCGACTCCCTCTCAGAAGCTCCCTTTCATCAGAGCTGTTCTGGACACAGTGCAGTTTCGGGCTTATCCCCGAGCGGCGAGTCCAGGATATTGAGGCTATGATACTGCTGTTTCAACCTCTATCTTGGATCTCGGTGAGACGGACTCTGAGGCTGCTGGGCCTCATGGTCTCCTGCACCCTGCTAGTGACACATGCCAGATGGCATATGCGGGCTCTGCAGTGGGACCTGAAGTTACACTGCAAACACAAGGAGATGGACTGAGCGCTGAACCTTTTCGTACACTCACCCCAATCACAGATCTGGGTTGAATCCATCATAGTTCTTTAGCTCACTTCGCCACCTTAGTTCAGACCCAGCCATATGCAAATCAGTCTTGACCCTGTGCCTCATGGGAACAGTACAGCCTGAACTGCCTAGCCAGGACTTCCCTGGACCGGAAACAAGCATACTGGGACCGGTTTCGGGGTAACACCCCTCATCAGCCAGGCTAGCTTGAATCCAGTGGCAAAGTGAGCAAGGGACCCACATCTGGGCATACCCTGCCAACTTGGGTTACTAGACCTGGAGGTCTAGTAACAATTTTATGATTTTTCGAGCCCTGTTGGAGGACCCCAGGGGAAGCAAGGAACCACCCGAGGTGAGTAGCCAGGGACCCTGAGGCTCCTGGGTGCAGAGTGGTTACACCGGGTCAGACGTCCATAGGGCAACACACGTAAGTCGCAGTTTGGATTTTAGAGATTTTAGCAGAGATGGATACCTGCCCCAGGGAGCCCTGGTGCATACGGGTGAAGTGATGACTGAAACCTCCATAGATGCCAGTGGAGTGTCGTGGAAGTACTGCAGCTACACCGTCTCGTGGACCAGGCCGGTGGAACCAGGATGAAGAATCCGGACTAGAAGTTCCTGAAAGCAGAGGTGGCAGAGTCCAAACCACCCAGAGGTGACCAGGAGGCACGGGAACACAATACCAGCCCTGGTTGAAGATTCTTGCTGAGTTGCAGTGAAAGAAAACAGCAGCTGTGGAGACCAGGCAGCGATGTAGAAAACCAGGAGCCTCTCACAAGTTGTCCCATGCCGGTCAACGTGTGCAGGAAGGTCAGTGGCTGGCAGGACCACCACCAAGTCTTTGCAAACTCAAACAACGGTTCGTGGGTGTAGATGCAGTGGTGCAGACCAGCAAGGACTGAGGGACTAACCCAGCAAGGGTAAGTCGGGACCGGCCCTCAGCACGAGGGAGAGCCAGAAGGAATTAGTGATGCCCCTTGAAGAGCCTTTGGCAGCAGGCACAGGAGGTCACAAGGAAACCCAACAGCACACAGAAGCAGCCCACCGAGGCCAGAGATGCAGGCAGGATGACTTGATTGGAGCTGTGCAGTGCTGGAGGCAGGGGCTGCTTGCCAAAGCTTGTTGGCTCACTTCACAGAAGATCTTCAAGCTCCAGTGACAAACAGACGTGGTGCACAGGGAGGTGGTCACATTTGGCTGGAGAGGAATTACCGTCTCCCAACATGCAGGGAAGACTGGTGAGGCCTCTGGAGAACCAACAAACCACCACCTGTGTTGCAGAGCCAGGCGATGTCCATGGGACAACCGCATTGGGTTTACATGGGATCCCATGGTGTACCAGTAGCCTGGGTACCCCAGTACCATATTCTAGGAACTTACAATGGTACCCCAATATGCAAATTGTGGGGTGTACCAAGTACTTACTAGCAAATTTAGAGGAGAGAGCACAGTCACTAGGGTCCTGATTAGCAGGATCCCAGTGAACTACAGTCGAAAACATACTGACCCTGACAAAAAGTGGGGGCAATCTATGCCAGAAGGATTCTAATTTTCTACAGCGAGAGCCTTTGTTAGATCTGTTCGCCTCTAAGAAACGTACAATGTCAGCAGTTGTGCATGCTAGAGTTTTCAAGGCGGCTCTCGCTCGACTCCTTATGTCTCAAGTGGAGCTCAGGACTTCTGTGCGCCTTTCTGTCCATACCACTCCTGCCCAGAGTTCTCAAGAAGATCAGGAAAGACCAAGCCAAAGTCATCCTTGTGGCTCTGGACTAGGCACGGAAAGTCTTGTATCCCCAGCTTGTGAACATGAGCATCGATCTTCCGATCTCGAAGCCCCTTCAGGAGCATCTTCTGTCGCAGCAGCAGATGAGGGTCCTCCACCCGAACCTGTCAACTCTTCTCCTCCTTGCTTGGAGATTGATCTGGTCCGTGAAGCCAACAATCTCCCACTAACTTCTCCCTCCTCATGTAATCGCTGGCCGAATGTTCTGCTAAATATGCCTCCAACATAAAATGTAACTTCTTTGCTAGGTTCCTTGCCTTAAGATGTTGGGGATTAACTGACTGTCTAAGCTTAAGCTCTGCTAAAGAAAACGATTTAGATAATTCCCTGGTTTTCATATTTCTTAGTTGTAAAAATGTTGCCTGGAGAAGGCAACAACCTGCCCCCATAGTCCCTTTAAATTCCTCCTATATATTTTCAGTGGAAGAGCTATGTTGATTCTCCACAAAAAAAGCTTTTTCGCTCCTTCATTTGTTAAGCAAAAGACACTAAGTGGGCTCTTAAAAAAAAAAACAAACAAACAAAAAACAAAAAAAACTGATTAAGGAAGACCAGATTCTCAGCAAAAGACAAGGGGATCTGAGGTGTATCGGAGGCAAGATAGCCATGTGAGGACTGTTGTTTTGGCCCTCCTCCCTAATTGGAAATGAAGCGGACTCCAGCCTGTTCTGGCCTCCCCCCCCCCTCCCCCCTCTTGTCGGTAATGAACTGAGGACTGCAGCACTAGTTTGCAGCTGGTCCTTTACTGCTATTGCTAACGGAATTGCTGACGCGCTTGAGCAGGCCTAAAGATTGCTGGTCTGCTCGGCTGTATTCCATGCAGCTGCATGGCGGATATGCTTGGGAACCTGCTCCATTGCTACGATGGCTCTGAAAACCGCGTGAGTCCCCAAAGCCCATGCGACCGGCACTGCTGTAAACCGCTCGGAACAAGCGAAAACTGGGCCACGCCATAGCACCCGGGAAGAGGGCCGTGGGGAAATGTAGCCCTGATGCCAAGGCCTATGGCCCTGTAGGGACGACAGCCGCAGGAATGGTGGCAGACTTTTAAAAAAAGATCCATCCGGGTGCAGGAGCCTGATGCAGCAGACGGAAACGGCTTCTCCTCCCTAGCAGAGTTTTGCGCGAATCCTCACCGGGATGCTACAGCATCTTGCACACCTCATGATATCCCCAGTGTTGACACAGTGAAACCTGCCACATCATTGAGCTCCACGGCTTTGGATTTGACCTCAACACCATCTGAGTGGGGCCCTGCTCTCAGAAATGCCTGCACAAATTGCAGAACCTGAGACCAGTAGAACCAGTAGCACTGGCAGCATCGGCAGGTATGTACGCTATGGGCTCACTAATGGAGCTAAATTCGCTTGGCACAAGAAGTTTGATGGTGAATCTTAGGCATAGTCCAGGGGTACCCCATAACTCAGAGAATGCAATTAACAATGTTGATGAGATCTTGGAAGTAGGGGATTCTCAAAAGCCCTGTGAGGTAAGCTGTTCCGGGAACACCAGGGGGGTGTATCTGGCACTGAAGGCAAGCACAAACCTGATCGCTCTCAGATCAATGTGCACACATATGCTGACTCTGGAGAACATTTATTCTCTCTCTCTCTGATCGATCAAACTGGTCTGAGGATGATGTAGAGCCTCTTGGGGAACGCCACATAGTTGATTACTTTTTTGTCTCGCAAATATATTGTGGGGCTATTTAAAGAGGCCTTCCCGGAACGGTCTGACTGGAACTGGGACTCAGAGATCCAGTGTTTAAACAGCATCCTCAACTTCTACTGGAGGGAATAAAGCCAAGGGTAATTTTCATTTTTGGAGGAAATTTTCTTCTCCGGCAATTGGTTTTTAATCTGGCTCGCCTGGATCGGAAATGTACTTTTGATGTATATTCATTTTTTGTGAAGTCTGATTTTTGCCGCTTCACTGTGGAGAGGATGTGGCGCTTGAGACAAATGATCCAACCCTTTCAAAACAAAGGAGCTGAGGCTTACTTAAATAATTTAGCTAAATTAAAGGTTATCATAGAAGATGGGGCCCATTTTGTTTGCATCGGAAATCAAAGCATAAGTTTCTTGAGAGCCTGAGCCTGGGATAGGCTTGCCCAAGTTTGGATCAGATGTTTACATGACAGTATGATTATGAATGATATGCTGCTTAATAGATGTGTATTTATACATGATGATTACTGATCTATAACTTGATTTACGTGCATTTGAAGGAGTCTGAGCCCAGGATAGGCTTGCCTAAATCTGGATCAGATGTTTGTGACATTACGATTGTTAGGATTATCAGTGATGTATTGCTTAGGGGATTTGTTCATTTATACATGATTATTACTGATTTGTCGCTTGATCGACATGTATTTGAAGGGATGGGCTGGGAGATTTTTTTTAGCTGCATCACAAGCCTGATTACAGTAGGGGATGGATTTGGTGGAGCAGACTGTATATTGATCACTGTTTTTTTGTTGTTTACTTTGGTAGTTATTGGGGGGGAGGGGGGTCAAATCTGGTAGGAGGGCAAACCACCATCAACAGACCTGGCTGGTCCAGTTGCCTCTAGTGAACGGCAGGGGTTAAGGGGGTGAGAGGGGTAGGGGTGACTGTGGTTCAGTGGGGTTCAGGTCACTCGGTTGTACAGCAGATGAAGACAATCTTTTAGAATACAGCTAGTCATTTGGGTGGCTTTTACTTCTATTTTGTTCTTGTTGCAGAGAGCTTGTCTGTTTCATTGGGAACATGCAGACGGGTGGTTTAAGTGGCGACAGCTTAAATAAGAGTTTGAATGGCTGATCAGATGCTACGGATGTGCACAATCAATGTTTGCGGTCTGAGTGATTGGGCCAAGAGGGGCAGGGTGGCACTGGGCTCGAGTGTTATGAAGCCAGATAAAGTGTGTATACAGGAGACCCACATTCCCTGGGACAAACCAGGACTTTCGAAGGATCTTGGTCTCTCACTCTTGGGTTGCCCATGGCAGGGCTTGACTTCTAGAGGGGTGGCTATTCTTGCGAATAAGGCTAGGTGTTCTGTTAGTCGTAGTGCTACTGATAAGACGGGCCGGTGGGTCATCTCAGAATGCGCATGGGAGGAGGGCGGTTTATGCTGTTCAGTTTATGGGTCCAACATGAATTAAGCTGAAGTTTTTGACTATTTGAATATTGAATTGACATCTTGGCCAACCCCTCTCATTGTACGCGGGGTTTGTAACATCCACTTGGAGGTAAAGTATGATCAGTTAAGAACTCAAACTTATGCGGCTAGGAAGCAGTTAGTATTTAGAGCTTTACAACGTATGATTAAAGATCATGGGCTGTTAGACGTGTGGAACAAATACGGAAAGCTCCAGACCCAGTATTCACGTTTTTCCCCTTTCCACATAGTTGATTACTTTTTTGTCTCCACCTTACTTGCTTGCCAACCTACAATAGAGAGATCTATAGGGCCCTCTTGTATCGCAACCCATTGGTATTGGAAATCCATAACTGGTGTTACCAAACCACGGGGGCATTTGACTTTGGACAAGAAACTTTTGCTCGATGTTGAGTATTTAGATTATATGTGCAAATGGATAATAGAGTTTCTGGCGCTTAATAAGGGGTCGGCCTCAGACTGCATGGGGTGGGATGCTTTAAAGGCTGGTGATAGGGGCGTAACCCTTACCTACAGTCTATAGCAACAAAACGAAGGTGTACCGAGATTCAGGGCTACACAAGGATTTATCTTTATTAGAAGAGAGGCTGACTAGTCTACTTTCTAGAAATTTGGATAGCTTAGGGGTTCAGAAAAAATGGCCATACTGAAGGCAAAGATTACTCAGTATGTCAGTAAAGAGGTGGCCACTAAATATCATAACTGAAGGTTGAATTGCAATTCGCAGTACGTATTAGACAAAAAGAGGGGGGGAAAAAGGGATAAAGGCTATATTAAATACTCCAGGGCGGAAATGCAACTCCCCGGTTGAAATCTTCAGGGTCTTCAAAGATTTTAATGAAAATATGTACACGGAAGACATTGTCCCCCATGGGTATGTGGATTTACTTGGGGCACTCAATAGAGGTCGACTAAACGAGGAAGAGCAGGCTGACCTGGATGTACCACTATCTTCAGTGGAAGTATTCGAGGCAAATTAATGCTCTAGCCTACGCGAAAGCCACGGGCCCAGACAATCTGCCTCAGGAGTATTTTAAGGCCTTTTTAGCAAATTTCCACAAGATTTGCTCCTGGTCTTTTTAGAAGTACAGGCTGGTGAACTCCCACCCTCATGGGAATCAACTAACCTTGTTATATTTCGGAAAAAGGTAAATCACCCCTAAAACCAGGTTCATATGGGCCGATCGCTCTAATAAATTGCAATGCTAAAATATATGCCAACGTTCTGGCAAACCGGTTGGGTGTAGTTATCTCTACTCTGGTATCTCTCAAACAGCATGGCATTTTTTGCTGGGGTGCCGGACAGTGGGTCATCTCAGAAGGGTAACCGCTTTGCTCAACATAACTGAGGCCAAGGGGACACCAGTGGGCCTAGTTTTATTGGTTGCTGAAAATGCCTTCGACCGAGTGTCATGGAGTTTTCTGTGGGCAGTCTAAAGATGGAAAGGTTTTGGCCCAGGATTTAGTAGGGCAATTGGAGCATTGTATCAAGCACCTAGCATATTAATTTTGAGGATCAAGACGGGGCTGTCCTTGCTTACCATTGCTATGTGCTTAGGACATTGACCCTTTCATAGCACCAATGGAGAGTAATGAACAGATAAGGCCAGTTATGGTGAGCCAAGTAGAATATGAAGTTCTGGCCTATGTGCAAATGACATAGCGGTCACAGTAGATCCTCTAGCAGCACATGTGGCAATTGAAAACGAAGCTAAACAATTTGGGGAGGTTTCTGGTTATAGACTGAATGAGGGCAAGACTCGGGTTGTTTGCACTAAGAGAACTGGGTTCAAAGATCAGCGGCTGGTGGTGGATGCATTGTACCTAGGAGTTAGAGTAACAGCAGCCTTGGATCAATTAGTCAAAATGAACTTAGCACCACTGTTGTATGATATAAGGCAAGAACTTGGGATGATTAATTATTTACATCTCTCGCTGGCGTGGAGATGCAATGTTTTAAAAATGACAATTTTGCCAAAAGTGCTGTATATATTTTGGGCTTTCCCCTGGACATTAGTAAATCTTGGCTGACTGAGCTTGAAAGTGTATGTCTTAGCTTTCTTTGGTAATTCAAGAAGCCAAGAGGGGCAGCTAAATATATGGTACGTCATAAAATGTGCAGTGGTGTGGCTGCTGTTAACTTCACGCTATATTGGTCCTGCTTGCTACAACATACGTGGATTCTAATAACAGGTGGGATGTACAGTTAAAACCTGGCGGAAATGCAGACAAATTATGAGATTTTCGGAAACCAGGCCAGGGGCTGCTTCTTGAACGTTGAACCTAGCTATTATAAGACGACTACATTTTAAGTCTTAAAAGCTGCATTATAGGCTATGGGGCAAAGCGGAGATCTGGAATCAAGCTTAAGTATTATACAAGGCTCACCGGTACTTCCACCAGTGTTCCATGATATAATGTAAGCAGGTGGGCAAAGAATGGGATTGCGGTATTGGGTGATCGGTTTAGGGCAGGGAAACTCCACTCATTTGGTGAGCTTCAGGAGATCTATGGTGTGACCAAGGGAGTTTTTTTTTTTTAATATCTCCAGATTTGAGATTTTATTAGTAAAGCGAAAAAGGAATCGCTCTTGATTTGATCAAATCCCTCTAGGTGAGGCTATTAGTCCGAGGGCCAGGGTTGGATCAATCTACAATCTCCTAATATAAGGAATACCTGATGATTTGGAAGCTCAAAATACCAAATGGTAGACCAGACTTGGTTTAGAAGGTCTGCTTCTTCAAGAATCGCTGGATATAGACATCAAATTGCTGCTGACGGCTGGATTAAAAAGCAGCACTTTAAGACTATATTTGACTTGTACTACACTCCGGCCAAGCTGGCTAGATGGGGTGGGAGATCTAGTGCTAATTGCCATCGGTGCGAGGCGGAGCAGGCTGAGATTGTCCATATGTTTTTCTCATGCCCCAAAGTGGAAAATGGAGTTCTAAGGAAGGAGGCATATTTACTATTAATTGCTATGGCGGTGGCATGGCTATGCATCACATTGGGCTGGTTAAGCTCAGAGCCCCCAACTTTCTCTGAGTGGAAGTCCAGGTTTTTAGCTATTTACAATATGGAAACTAATTTGTATAAGTGCAAGGGCTGATAGAAGCAGCTACAGGGAGCCAAGATCTGCCTGTAACTAAAAGGATCGAGAGTGTGAATGTGTAATGATGAAATCGGTGGGGATTCGGAGAAAATTGGATCCCTGACTGGTCGACCCCGGTCTTACTCTGACTTGGACGGTCTTGGCTTTTCTCGATATGCTTGATCTCCATTCCTGCTGACATTTTGCTATGCTTTTCATTATACTGTGAAGTCATTACTGTGGATTATGCGCTTGCATTTTATAGGGTCCTTAGATCTGGGTTGGCCGCTCTCTGTACGAAAATGACTTGTCGCATTGCATTGATGCACTGGTTCGGATTAAACATCTGCACTTTCTGCTATTCGCACTGAAATTGTACTATATTGCACTGGTTCTGAACTAAGCATCTGCACCTTATATTTGTATCGAAATTGTACTGCAAGGTCTAGCTGCTGACTAACTATGCTCTATTGCTATGTACGTGTATTGTGTGGATTCACTATTCACTGGCTCGGAACGAAATCTGTCTTCTATTTGCACTAACTATGTACTGTATTTTATGTCTATACCTGCTGCATACAATGCAATCGTAGAACTCAAATTAATAAAAAAAAATAAAAAAAAGAGGGATCTTAAAATGACTAAAAGTAAGAAAAGAGTTTATCCTAGAGGCAGATTGAAATCGAAAGGGAAAAAAAAAAGTATACCAGTGAGGGATAAAAAGCCCGCCACGGCTCTAACAAACTATGCTTCTCGTTAAGGCTCTGCATTGCCCCTAGCAGTCTTTGGTTTGTCTTGAAAAGCTGCATGCTTACGTATGTCTAGTTCTAGATTTTGTGCACAATTAAAATCCCCACCTATTTTATCAAGGACACTCACCATCTGAAGCGACAAGCGATAATAGTAGCTGTCGGTCGTCCGAGGTCGAGCCATAAAATGACACAAAAATATTGACTTGAATTTCTATCGCTGCCCATTTACCAGATGAATCGGAAACCCCTGTTCTGCCCTACCCGCAAACTTCCTACTGGCAAATACCGCTACCCCCCTAACAGAGGCAGATGCGGAGGAGTGAGCAAAAAGTTGGAAAAGACTCCAATCTACTGACATTATTTTAGATTTTTTAACATGAGTCTCCTGCAACAAAACAAGAGTTGCTGTCGCTCCACTAGCCACTGGATAACTGTCCTATGCTTCCGTGGATTATTCAGCTGATTAACATTCACAGAAACAAGCCTGCAACTGGTCTGACCAGATGTAAGTCTAATCATGAGCCCATTTTTTACCTAAAACACTTGGCCTCTTCTTTGCCATCCAGAATATATACTTAATTATATTGCTTTGACTCTCTTCCACAAGAAGAACCCCTCCCCCCACCAAAAGCTGCCACCACCCTACTTGGGAGCTATTAGGCTCAACCTCGACCCAAACCACAACCCAAAAAACCCATCCTCCACCCCATTCCCCATCCCAAAAAGCCCCACTCCCAACAACCCCCTACCTTCTGCCCTCTTGTTGTGACTCTAGATCGCCTAGACACAGCACCCCTATCCTCCACCTTCTGGTGCAATGTTTGTACCTTCCAAAGGCATTATTTCATTGGGGCCTCCCCCTCCCCCCCGAACTAAGCGTTGATGCATGCACTTTTAGTTTGACGCGCGAGTCAGAGGCCTCTTGAGAGTGTTGGTGACAGACTGCAGCCGTTTTAGCTTGCAGGTGGCTGCTAAGTGGCCCAAGGAAGGAGCAGAATGAAGTCTTAGCTGGGACAAATTAAGGCTTTCATTGGACTTTCAAACAACGCTATGACAATCAGATGCCAAGCTGACAGTAGGTGCCTGGGCCTCTCTGATTGACAGGGCTCGGCTTCCTGTCTAGGGGAAACCATGTCAGGCTCCTGGGGAACTTGGAGCCGAGGATGGAGTATCCCGGATAAGGTGGATGGCCGTTTTGGGTCCTCTGATATCCTCCCTTTTAGTTGGGCTTCTGAATTAGTGGTGGAAGCGCCCTTTCTTAAGTATCTTAGCGCGAGCCACTTTTCATTTTTTAAAAACTGTACGGCCTAGGATGTTTAAACCATGCCAAATTTTTTTATCTAATGCCTATTTATCGGTCTTAGTGAGGGAACTTCAGAAGGCTATACCAAAGTACGGTGCAAGGGACTGGTAACCAAAAGAGGTGCATCATGCGCCTCTGCCAAATTTAAGGCCCACCCCGTAACTCTTAAAGCAAAGGGGCGAAGTGACTTTGCTGTTGCTGGAAGGATTAAAGAATTGGAGGTAGTTGATAAAATAAGTGTCCGTCCTACCTTCGGTACAGAGGGCAGTCCCAAATCTGGTCATGCTACAGAGACCGAGCTCTCTATGGTCATGGCAGATCAAGAGAGAAAAGAACCACTTACGCCCAAGAGAGAGATGTCTGACACTAGCTCCCCACTGAATCGGGAGGTGGTAGATATTGGGGGCCACAATTAGAATATGTAGTAGTGGCTTGGATTTGGAGTAGCCGGATAGTAGAGCAGCAACAGGAGTGGACTTAATTTCTGAAACAGAAAAAGCGGATGTGTTCAGACTGGCTATGGTGGTATACAGCTTAACGACTTCACCAAATGGTAAGGCTGCTACAGTTTTTCCACCTTTAGCCGCCACAACTTTGGCCTTTAATCAACCAAATTCAATTTCTGCAGAGAAACTGTTTTCATTATTTAGTGTGGTAAATCGAGCTGCAACGAATGCAAAGTCTGTTAGATACCCTAATGTGGAAGGAGGGACAAGTGAATGAATGAAATAATTTTATAAAGCTTGCGAATACCCTACGGTGTCTTAGCGCTATAGGCTGAACATCAGAAATCAGTCCGATACGGAAACTCCATAAATTGTGACTGCAACATTAATCGACCTCTTCGGTAAATAGCCAGGACTTCAGCTATTTCCTAAATTGCATCAGAGAAGGTTGACAACGCAGCTTAAAAGGTAGTGAGTTGCAGCATTTTCCTGCCCCTGTGGAAAAAGCCCTACCTCCCCATCTTGCTTTAAAAATAATTCTTTTTTTCCAAGGAAGCCTATGAAGATCCTGCAGTGATTGTGCTACAGAGTTAAATTTAGGGATTTTGAGTAGCAATCGCGCCGCCGCAGCTGCATTTTGCAATGCCTGCAATTTCTTTCACACATTTTTGAGCACCCAAATACAGAGCATTGCAATAATTCAGTTTTGACAACACAACTGTTATCACTGTTTTTTGTAGATCAGTGGGAATATACGGAAAGATTTTTTTTCAATACCTTCAGTACAAAGAAACCTGAAGAGGTGATTGAATTTGTTTGCTCCGAAAAGGATAGTTTTGAGTCAAAAATGACTCTTAGATTTCTTACTTTCTGGACCGGAACAGGTAACGTGCCTAGGCTTGACGGCCACCATAAGTCATTCCAGAAGTTGGTCTCTTTACCAAAAAGCATCACCCCGGTTTGGTCTGAGTTCAGTTTCAGACAATTATTTTGCATCCATAGTCCAACTTAGGACACACAGTTACAAAAGTTTCTTGCTTCTTTGTTTGTCAGATGAAATAGATGCCGCTATCTAAGTGACTTCAGCGTAGGAAAAATAGCCAACCCAAAGCTACGAATCAGATTAACAAGAGGACTAACATAGATATTATACAGCGTGGTACTAAGAGAGGACCCTTGTGGAACACCACAGGGTAAAGAGAAAGGCATGGAGCTTGCATTCCCCATCTCCACCCGCGGTTGTCTGTTACTCAAAAATGAGCTCAACAGAGCCAGGGCCGAGTCGCTGAAGCCTAATAGGTGGAGCCTCTCTATGAGGAGTGAGTGGTGAACCGTATCAAAAGTGGGAGATAGATCCAATAGGATCAGTGCCGCTCCCATACCCCCCTTCCCCCCCTCTTGTCGACTGACATTCTTACTTCCTCCGAGCCGCTACCAAGGCAGATTCTGTGCCATGATTTGCTCTGAAGCCATACTGTGAGGAATCAAGCAGCATGTTTGCATCCAAAAATGCTAGCATCTCCTCATTCATTGCTTTCTACAATATTTTTGCAGTGAAAGGTAGGCGAGATATAGGTCTATAATTTTCCACCTTTGTTGTATCCAGAGTGAGGCTGAGCAACCTCTCTAGCCTTCTGCAAAGCAACCCAACTACTAAGTTTGCGGAGCTGGATGATATGGACTATAAGAAGTTTGGGGCTGACACAAAAATTGAATCACTGTTAACAATTCTGTCCGAAATTCAGGCGGATAAGTATCCCAAAGTGTGTTTGGTCAAATAGTAGTTTCTAGAATGACAGAAATGGAGAATGTTTTTGTGACATTTGCGAACAAATGTATGCGATGGCAAAAAGGATTTCAGATCCTGAAGAAACTCAAACCGAATTGCTGAAAACCAACTCCATTCATAAAAGATAAACTTAGCTCAGTGAGGCTACAGCTAGAGTAGAATGAAAACCGTGCAAGGTCTTATCTCAGATCTATGGGGATTCAAGAGCGGGAAGAAGGAAAGTCAGCTACGGTTGTTGATTTTATGGACGATTTGATCCGTACACACGTACTGCAAAGGTTTTCAAATGATTTGTCATTAACTTTTGCCGACCTTTTTCGAATATGCAGATAACGCACATCCCCCGCACAATGCTGGATAATTTGGGAGCCTATAGAATTCAGTAGACAGTGCTTATAGTGCGATTAAGCAAGGAGGTGTAAAAGTTAGAGATTGGTTTCATGTGTAGGTTTTTTTTAGATAAGTTTGAGACCTCTAAAAGACTGAAGTAGTTCAGGCAAATATCTGCTTTTCAAGCTCTAGTGGGTCAAGCCAGGCTTCTACAGCCTGCTAGACTGAATGTTGAGTATAAGGGAACATTAAAATGTTTCAGTGACCTAGAGATGTTGCAAAAGTATCTGTCTGAAATGCAGTCTTCGAAATTGCTTCTGGTGATTAGAAGATGGCCTTTATGAATATGTATTTGGGGAAATGAGCGGATTTGGAAGGAGGAGTTCAGCAGGGCCATTTTTTTAATGTAAAAAAGAAGATTGTAATCTTCTTTTGAGAAAATAATAAATGAATAGTATGTAGGCTGTTGTTCAGTAGCCCCTGTGCCAGCCTTTGCAGATCAACTCTGTAGTCTTGTTCGGTTTTCACCAGCGAAGGAACCTAAAGTTCGTCCCTGTCTAGACTGGATTACACTGACCACTGCTGTTTAGACCTCCCAGCCTATTTCTGTGATTGTATAGCACATGGCTACCTAAAACGGTGCTTCCCAGTGCAGGTTTTATTTTTAAATGAATCCTCATCAGGGATGGAGAGTAACTTATAGGGCAGAGACTTCCAAAGTCCGGAGGCCTCCTTGTCTCATTTTATGTATTCTGGATAAGGAGGCTAACTTGCGGTTTGAAGAGCTTATCCTAACAGCCAATCTATTTGCAGGTTGAAAGGTGTGCAAAATGTGGTTTGTCTTAAACTCAAGAAAATTAAACAGGGTCTCATTCCAGTTGTGTACTTAATTGTTTTTTGATTTCCAACTGGATTCACTTTGTCGCTTTGTCTGGTGCATAAAGCGATTTATGGTCCTGACCCTATTTATTTCCCCCCTGAAACTGTTGCCTAGCCATTTCCTTTAACCACCCCTGACTATACCATGTGTCAGATAATCTTAGCTAGGAGGTTGCACCCACTCTGTGATTTGAACTATTTGGAATGTTACTAGTTCATGTAAGGGGGTACTTATAGAGGTGTTGAGGACCTCTAATTTCTGTTTAGTCATTGCTACTTCAATTTCTTTCACATTTTAATATTGCTTTCCACATCTCTCACATTTGTTCATGTGCAGTGTGCTGACCTATACACTGAACTGAATCATGATACAGGGAATGATTATATACCTCGTAATACAGCCACTCAGTAATTCTCACACCCATCAGTTAACCATTTTAAATGTTTGTCCTGACTACTCAAAACAATGAATCAGTAAAACTGCCGGTGTTAAATGTCAAGGGCATTAATCATCCGGTAAAGCGAAAGATAAACTGGATACTTTATGCAAACTCAAACGAGACATGTTTTTCCTTCAAGAAACAAATTTTATGCCAAAATACTTCCAATTTGTATGGCAGTAGAGCAAGCGAGGTACTTTGCTGTCCTGCTATAAACAAAAAATGGAGCGATAACCATATTAGCAAGCCAAGTGAATGTTTTAGTATTAGTAACCCTCAGATAAAGAAGGGAGATGGATAATCATCAAATTAACTAAAGTAGCGTAATAGTTCTTAACACAAAAAATTTGTGCCCCTAATGTCAACTGTACAGTGTTCTAGAAGGTACTTAAACTATGGGGCAATAACGCAATTATTACATTTGGGTGACATTTTGTTTTCCCATTAGATTTAACTTTAGCTCGCTTATCAAAATTCAAAGCATGCCCAACACCATTGCATAAAACTGATAAAAAGATTTGTGATAAATATAATCTTAAAGAGGTCTCTTTGTAGCACCTTACATGGAAGGTCGCCTTGTAGCAGTTGAACCCTACACTGTTTACACAGCAACAGTATAGTCTTAAGAACACCTTTTTTTTTTTTAAACCCAAAGTTGTATCAGATTTTCACATAAATCAAACCATTTCCTTGCCAGTATTTTTCAACAATTTAACTTAACCAGCGGAAAGATTTCTACATTCGTGGTATGTCAGAAGGGTCCTCAAGTTTTACTTGGATAAAACAAAAGATGCACATAAAACGAATCCATTCTTTAATTATGGTCCACTCAGGACTGGTATGGTTTCTTAATCTAAACATTCCATTGCTAGATGGATAGTTTCTAACATTTCTTATTGCTACCAACAAATATTTCCCAGGAAAACCAAGAGCTAATTAATGTACCTCTAACAGCTATTTGTAAAGCAGCTACCTAGAAAACAGTACACACATTTATCAAACATTACTGTTTAGATGAAGATTCGCAAACTGACACAGTAGGTCAGGCTACTTTGAAGAATTTGTTTCCTTAAATGATTTTGTGAGTTTATCAATACACAATATGATTTTTACTTGTATTATTCAGTTTTTTGACAACTGTGGACCAGGGATAGGCTTTCTATTGTATTCTAAATTTGACTATCAATGAGGATGCTACGATGCAGAAGAAAATGTTACTTGTAATTCTGGTGCTGCATTGTAGGAATCCCCACTGAATAATAAAGAACCCACCTACCTACCTGGTTGTGTAACTAGGCTAGCTTTCGATAATAAAGTCGCACATTAGTGCCAACAAAAAGAACTGGATTTGAGAGGCAAACTGTCAGTGCTGTTGATGCTGATTCAGAACCTGCTGCCTTCTTAAAGATAGTGTTCTTAGATATTTCAGCCTGTGACCTGACATTCACCCTTTCGCTGCATTTTTCATTAGCACACGGAAAGTTAAAAAGGTTGTTTTGAATTCTTTACACATGCCTTCACTTATGTGCTGTATTGTGGTCTTGAGAGTTGTTAAAACTGGATTTTTTTTTCCCTTTTAGAAAAATGCTGGTAAACCAGTGCAGTGACTTTCATTTATAAAAGTGTCCTGATCACATAGACGGAGCTAGTCTATGTTTATAACTTCAGTGAGGATTCCTGTGAGGCAGAACCAAAGTAATACGTAACATTTCGTTACAGGTTCTTTTAATGCTCCAGGGTGGCGAGGTGGAGCTCCTAGAGAAAATACTTTTAAATTTGAGGTACTATGCAGATAATTTTGTTGAATATAAAATTAACCAAAAATTATTTATATATATATATATATATATATATATATATATATATATATATATATATATATATATATAAATGTGGAGTAGAATACATTTCATTTAAATAAAGGTTTCTGCATCAGAAGGGGATAACTGATGAAACCAAGTGCTGCACAATTATTCTTCCATACCCATATAATTGAATTCAGTTCCTGAAGAAGATGCTTTGAAACGTTTGTGTTCAACAGTTACTGTCTGTATATGTGAACAGTCATTGATTATATTTATGTTCTTTGGAATGTGGGCATCACACTTTTTTTTTTTTTTAACCGTGACACTACTTTTGAATTTTATAGTTTTGATTTCCATTCCAGTTGTCTGCATTTTCCATTTAGTGTGATTTGCTGAACCTTTTGCTTGTGGTTTTGAGTTCAGGTTTTGCTTTCCACGGGCTGTATGTGAAAACAGTTTCTAGGATTTACACTTTGTATTTTATCTAGACTGTCTCTGGAACTGTCCAAGTCATGCATGAAGTCTTTTAGCGAGGAAAATGTTTTGCAGTGGTTCTGCGTTTGAGTCATCTGTGAGCACTTTGAGTAGTGTGTTGTTGGTTCTGCTTAATTTACGTTTCAAGTGGGAAGCTAGCAGGATGATGAGGTAGGAGCATAAGTGGTGAATGGCCTTTAGATCATCTTCTACTTCAAGACCTGATTTGAAAATCACATTTGTAATTTATCTTGCTGCAGGTAATATTGTGCACACATTCAGAGATCGTAAGGCCATCCATGTTCTTGATCGTGTTCATTTTTCTAAAGCTTATCGCCCTACTATCAAGCAGTCAGTTTGATAGCTAGCGCAAAGGCATAATTATTAACTTGATAATTAAGGATGAGATGTTTGAAGGCATGTAGAATGCTCACAGTAACGTGATTTGAGCAGTAAGTTCCCCTTGATTACACTAAGTTCGTCATGCATGCCTCTCCTGTTAGTGTGCTTTTTTTTTTGTGCATTTTATTTGTGCATTTTATTTGTAATACTTCCAATCACTTCGAATCACAACTTGTTTCTACTGCTTCTGAATCTGTCCTACACGTTCAGCTCACTATGCCGCAAGGAGTATTGAGAGTCATGTCAATAGCATCACCTTCATACCATAAGTGGAAGAGGTGTGGCGCAGCAGCCAGGGCAACTGACTCCGGAACCCGGGGGCTCACGGTTCGATCCCCGGCACCGGTGGCAGATCAGCCCAGCACCATGTGAGACTGGGCAATAGCTCGCTTAATCTTCCCGACGTCCCCCAGCACCTTGACACCCTCGGGTAATTGTTCGCGCTTTACAAATACTGGACATTTACATTTAAGGATAAGTTGAATACAAGAATGCTTGCTACCAACAATTGCCCCGGACGTGACAGAGCAGAGCCGTATATAGTGTGGAAGGGAACCATGCCTCCACTAAAGTCTACAGTCATTGTGCTGTGACTGTCGGAAACTGATGCCTGTGACGCACCCACACGCGGTGTGCCTCTGGTATCTGAAAGAGACTGTAGTTATAGATTCTTTATCTTAGAATTACCCCCAGACGTCAGACTGGATCCGGAGAAATTTGTTCGTAGCAGTACCCCTGCGCGTCAGTAGGTGGCGTCTGTCGACTCCGCGTTCGTCCTCGGCGTCGTAGTCACCGGGGTGTCTATTTAGATGCCGCCCATGTGCACGGACGTCAGTTCTTTATTTTTCCGCGACAGCCAGAGCAGATCGAGGGAGAGTGTGCCCCTTAGTCACTTTTTGACTAACTCTTTTTCGACTTTTGTCGACGTCTTTTTTTGAGTCTTCGACTCCTGGTCCACGAGGGATGGCCCATCGTCGGACCGGCTTCAAGCCCTGTGACTCACTTCACAAATTGATGTTGGTTCCCGATCTGCACCTCATGTGCCTTTGGTGCCTGGAGCGCAACCACGATCCTAAGTCGGGCTTCGATTGCCATGCCATGAACCCGAAGTCTTTGCGGGAGCAGTCCCGAAAGCTTTTGGAGGCTCGGCAGTCCGCTCCGCGACGTTCCAGGTCCCTGGACCGGTCGCAGACTAAACATAATTCCTCTTCCAAGTCTTTGCACTCCTCCGGTAAGTCGAAGCACAAAAAGGTGGTAAAGAAGCATCGTCACTCTTCGTCTTCTTCTGGTCCGTCGGCCTACGCAACGCAGGACCCGGAGTGTCGCTGCTCTCCGGCTATGTCTTCGGAGCCTGCTTCTGGGACAACTCCACCCTTCCCTCCCTTTCCCGGAGCCGGAGCGTCCCCTGCCTAGCTTCAAGCTTTCTACGAAGTGCTTTACAGCATTTTTGGGCAGCCCAACTCTACTGGCATGCCTTCGGCCCCCGTGGACTCTGCTGGGGGCCCTGGGCCTTCAAAGCCGGCGGCTCTGGCGCCAGAGGGCCCCCGAGGTTCCAGGCCTGGATCCGGATCGGCGCCAGTCGACCTCACGGTACCTTTCACGGCGCCGACTCCAGTGACTAAGCCTCCGACGCTGGTTGGGCCCCCAACCGGCGTCGACCCCAGCCTCACCCCTGGCTTGGACCCGGCGCCTGACCGACATCTGTACTGGCGCCGGAGGGTACTTTTTGTACCGCTGTTCATCCCTGGCGTTCCCTACCGCCCTGAGTGGCAGCCAGAGGAGGGTGAGGAGGACTGGGAGGGATCTGTGGACCCTCTAGCAACTTGAGGAGCCGGACTGGCGAGAGGAGTTGGGTGATGCCAGTGGTCTGGACACCTCCCCAGACCTTGGTATGCTTTCTCTCCCCATCATGGCTACGGAGGAGGGAGCTTCCTACGCAGTGGTGTTGCGTAGTGCGGCTGAGGCCTTGGGCCTTGAGCATCCTACTGTGGCTGTCAGGACTAACCTCCTGACTGAGGTGCTTCAGCTGGCAGCAGCCTCTTCGGAGCCCATGCTGTCTTTTATTGAGGTCCTCACAGACATCCTTCTGGGCACTTGGTCCAAACCCAGCCCAGGGCTCCTGTGGACAGGATGATTGCCCGACGCCACCGCCCGGCCCGGGGCGACCCACTTTTCCTCTCCCAACACCCTACCCCTGAGAGCTTGGTGGTCCAAGCCTCATCCTCGAAAGGCGCATTCCCTACTGCTCCCCCAGATAGGGAATCCAAGAAGCTGGACCATCTTGGGAAGATGATGTTTTGTTCCTCCAGCTTAGGACAGCGGTCAGCGAACATGGCATGTCTCTTGGGCCGTTATACGCACACATTGTGGTATACGGTCGCGCAAGTGCTGCCACAGTGCCCGGAGGAGGCATGGCCTGTACTCACCCACGTTGTTGCTGAGGGTCGCGACGCAGCTAAGTTCACCATCTGGTGTAGACTGGATACTGCCGACTCGCTGGGTAGAACGGTTTCCACGTCAGTAGCCCTGAGGTGCTACACCTGGCTGAGAACGTCTGGCTTCTCTGGGGATGTTCAATCCACACTTTTGGACATGCCCTTTGATGGCCGTGGCCTGTTTGGTGACAAGGCGGACAACGCGCTCGAGCGCTTCAAGGACTCTAGGGCGATGGCCAGATCCTTGGACCTCGCAGCAACTTATCGCCGGTTCAGTCTGCCGCAGGGCCTCGCAAGCCACCAAGCCTAGGCGTGGCCGGGGACGTGGGACCCAGCGTCGTGGGTCTGGGGGCCAGTGGGCGGGCCAGTCCACCAATTCCCCCCTGCAGCAGCCTCCAAACCTTCCTAGTCCGACTTTTCAGGGCCACCAGTTGTCAGTGGGCGGCAGGATCCGCCATCACCTCCCCCACTGGCACATCATCACGTCAGACAGGTGGGTTTTGCAGATAGTTCGAAGGGGCTACTCCTTCCCCTTCGAGACTACTACTCCCTCCATGCCACCAACGCTCCATTGCATGTCGGAGGATCACTTGGTCCTTCTCCGCCAGGAAGTTACAGCTCTCTTGGCCAAGGGAGCTATCGAACGAGTCCCTGTGCCAGAAGTAGGTCGTGGCTGTTACTCCCACTACTTCCTGGTTCCCAAGAAGGACAAAGGCCTGCGTCCTAGCTTAGACCTCCGGGGCGGCAACCGCTTCCTCCGGAAGGAGAAGTTCAAAATGTTAACCTTGGATTAGGTCCTGTCTGCCATCAACCATGGAGACTCAATGGTAGCGTTGGACTTGCAGGACGCTTATTTTCACATCCCTGTCTTGCCTGCCCACTGGCGTTACCTACGGTTCACGGTAGGCCACGAGCATTTCAGTTTACCGTGCTCCCCTTTGGCCTTACCAGCGCCCCTCGGGTGTTCATGAAAGTGATGGCGGTGGTCGCAGCTCATCTGTGCAGATCAGGGGTTCCAGTCTTCCCCTATCTCGATGACTGGCTGTTGAAGGCAGGCTCGCCCCAGGCTGTCGTCTCCCACCTCCAGGCTACGGCGGACCCTCCTGCATTTGCTGGGGTTCACTATCAACGTGCTGAAGTCTCACCTGATTCTCTCTCAGACGCTTCTTTTCATCGCAGCAGTTCTGGATATAGCGCAGTTTTGGGCTTATCCTCCCGAGCAGTGAGTCTGGGATATTTGGGCTATGATTCCGATCTTTCAGCCTCTATCCCGGGTTTCCGTCAGAATGACCCTGAGGCTGCTGGGCCTCCTGGCCTCCTGCATCCTGCTGGTAGATCATGCCAGATGCCATATGCAGGCTCTGCAGTGGGACCTGAAGTTCAAGTGGGCGCAGCATCGGTGTAATCTTTCCGATGCCGTCCAGATCTCGGAGGGGGCTGCGAGCCAATTGCATTGGTGGCTAACGAACCAGGATTGGGTCAACGGCAGATCCCTCTCCCTTCTCCTCTCTCTTGTGGCCGCCCCATCCCAGGAGTGACATATGCGTCACTCCTGGGATGGGGCGGCCACATGAGAGGCGGAGATCAGCCAGGCTATCTTTGCCATTTTGGCCTTTCTTCGCCTTCCTGATCAGCCTTCTCTTTTCAAGTCCCCTATTGTTAACAGATTTCTGAAGGGCATTTCTCATCTCCTTCCTCCTTCTCCTTTCGTAATGCCCCAGTGGGACTTGAATCTTGTGCTCACTTATCTTGTGTGCTCCCTTTGAGCCACTACATAATTGTCCTCTTCGTCTTCTTAATTTGAAAACTGCTTCCCTGCTCGCCATCACCTTGCAGGGTGAGTGAGCTTCAAGCTCTTTCTTCCAAACCTCCCTTTTTTGCTGTCCATCCGGACAAAGTGGTTCTCCTCACCAGGCCTTCTTTTCTGCTCAAGGTGGTTACCTCTTTCCACATAGGCCAGGCCATCACATTGCCCACCTTCTTCCCGCCTCTGCACCCTTCCAAAGAGGAGGAGAGACTCCACCGTCTGGACCCAAAACGTGCGCTGTCCTTGTACCTTGACCGCACTAAAGCTTTCCGGGTGGACGATCAATTCTTCGTGGGCTATGTGGGTGCCAAGAAAGGTCTGGCTGTGCACAAACGGACCATCTCTAGATGGGTTGTCCTATGCATCAAAGTTTGTTATCCTTTGGCGAAAAAGGAACCTCTAGTAGGCCTGCGCGCCCACTCTACCAAGGCGACTGCAGCCACTACTTCTTTGGGACGTGGAGTTCCGTTGGTTGACATCTGCCAGGCAACCACTTGGGCATCCCCGCACACGTTTTTCGGCCGTTCTGTTCTCCGGGCCTTCCCTGTGTGAACTTGGTTCGCAGACCCACCTCCGGGGTTGGCATTGCTGGGGTATCTATTCTAAGGTAAGGAATCTATAACTACGGTCTCTTTCAGATGAACAAGTTACTTACCTTCGGTAACGATGTATCTGTAAGAGACATTAGTAGTTATAGATTCCTTACCACCCCACCCATCCTCCCCGTTCTGCGAACTGACTTCTAGGGATAGGGACTCCCTTCCAGGGCCCTAGCTATGTGCACCAGTGGTCAGTGTCTTGCATGGCTCTGCGCTTCTGGCGTGGAAAGTCGTTTCAGAACTGACGTCACAGCGCAGGGGCGGTGTCTAAATAGACACCAGGACGTCAACCCGGCGACCACTATGCCGACGACGAACGCAGAGTCGACCAACGCCACCTACCGATACGCAGGGGGATCCAGTCTGACACCTGGGGGTAATTCTAAGGTAAGGAATCTATAACTACTAATGTCTCTTACAGATACATAGTTACCGAAGGTAACTTGTTTGATTGGGCTTGGGGCACGACTCTAAGTCATGTGAAGACTGTGTCCCCATACACCTGAAGGCTTAAAGCAAAGCGTTGTTGCCAAACAGCAAAAGAAGTTATGAACCTCTTCCAAGTCCTGCGTCACACAAATTAAGGGTGCTAATCTGCTCCCACTTTCGATACTGCTAATGTGCCAGGCCATCTTCGCAGTTTAAGAAGTTGAAGTGGGACTCAACCACATCCTGCCACTCTGGTACCTTGATGTAGTCACATCTCTTCTTTGGACAATCAATCTTCGTCTCAATCGTGGAGCTGATCCCACAGCTGGTTCTTTCCTGGGGTCTCTGCAACACCGCTGCTGGTCAGTGTCTTCGTAGAAGCCATGCTGTATAATTTTGCCACTCTTCCGGTTCCCTCTGATGTGTTTTAGGGCCCCTAGAGCCCATCTCTTGCTCCGCACAGCTCCAATCAGTTAAAGCCAAGACAAAAGTCCTTCCTTAAAATTATCTACATGGGCAGACTTTGTGTATAAAACCTGGACTTATTGTATGGCTGGCATACATTTGAAATGCCTATGCAGCAGTTAGACCATGAAATCCTAATGGTTCGGTGTCCCTCAGCTTGCGGCCAATTGTCAAAACACCTTTTAGAGGGCCACGGTGGAAGCAGGAGCCACTGGTCTCCATCGTAGTGGTTGAGGCCTTTTACTCCTAAAAATTTTGGGGCCCGGCTAATATGAGCTCTAAGCAACTGGGCCAATTACCACTTTTGTACTTGGCTCTTTGGTAGCACAGATCGAGCCGTCCAAGGCTTCTTAGGGAAGAAGGTAGTTGTGGGGCGAACATAGGACCACAACTGCGTGCGTTCAGAAAGCACAATAAATGTCCAGCCAAATGCTTGTTTTTATAAAAAAGTATTTATACACACAAAAGCGAGGTACTGTACACAATAATAAACTCTTCGTAATGTCTGCATTCTAGCATGGTCCCTGTGGGAACCAGCATCCCACTCTTCGAACTTGGGACCAGGTTATTCCTCATCCAGGCTAGGCCCCGCTAGAGAAAATGCTTTGTGAAAGACCCACAATGGCTAATTAGTGTCCCATCACCCTCACCATGGCAGTCGGACTAGTTGCCCTCACACATGGGCTCTGCGACTTGGGGTTCAGTCTTACCTGTTCCAGTTGGAGAGAAGTCCGAGAGCCTGGGAGCGTTCAGCGATCATGGGCAGAGGTCAATGGTGGCATGTGCCAGACAGGAGCAGCAGTCTCTTCGCGGTCAGCACGGGGTCTGGACCTAAGCGGCAATCCTCTGTTGCGATAAGTACCCTTGGACCCTGATGGCAGAATCTGAGTTCACCTGAGACGATGACATAACAGCGGAGTTCAAAATGTACACTTGAGTCATGGGTCACAGCCCACTTTTTTTCCGCTGACCACTCCTGGCATACCAGGGTAACTTCCTGCGCACTCAAGGTGATGTCTCTCTACAGTTCACAACACTGTCCAGGGCAACAGCCCTCTTGTTAACACAGCGCTGCACCAGTGTGATATCCCTCAAGATTCACTGGGCCCCCCACCTGGCATACAGGGGTTGCGAACACTTAAGGCAGTGTAGCGCTTGTGGTCACCATGTTGCACAGGGCGACAGCTCCCTCCAGGCAATCTCATGCTCCTCACAGGGTCCTCAGATCTTGGGCCGGCAGAAGCTGGTGCTCCATGGAGAATAGTCTTGATTCTCCTTAGTGATGTCCTCTCGTCCAGCTGGGAGACTGGCAGATCCTTTGTCTCCAGTCCTGATCCAAACAGGCAGACCTCGTGCTGAACTTCTCCATGCTGATGTACAACCTCAGTATGATAGTTCGGGAGTCTCCAGCTTTCCCGTTTTATAATCCATTTCCAGACACAAATGTGATTTTGTCTGTCTTTGAAGTTCGTTTTCTGAGGGTTGCCCACTTTGAAGTCCCAATTGTGCTCTTCCTCCACTGAGCACTCTGTCACAGCAAGAGTGCCCCCAAATTTGATTGACCAAAACACAGGCCTTGGGAGTCCTGTAGGTTGCACCTTGAATGTCACCCTCAGTGATTATGTGCCTCAAAACCTTACCAAAGGCCTCCCTCCCTTCTCTTAGTGATTTGCTTATTAGCCCATCTCCTTCCTGAGCTGTGTCCAGGCCCCTTTGAATAGTGACCTCTCTTAGAATCAAAGAGCTCTTTTGAAGTGCACAAAGAGCCTGGGGTCTACCTTTCTCCAGTGTGTGTCCCACCCAGCTCTTATGAATGCAGCAATCCAGAAATCTGTCTCGGGAGAATCCTCTACCTCAGCATGCTCCCGCAGCAAGCCCTGGGTCTCACAAAATGGAACACAGAGACTTGAATGTATTGTGCCCTTCATGGTTGCACATAACGTCCCTGTACGCAAACGCCAATACATACAGGCTCCAAATTACTGTACCATTTACAAAAAATGAATGAATATTAGTTTTATAAAGCGCGAACTTAGCCCAGGGGCATCAAGGCGCTGCGGAAAGCAATCAAAAAGAGAGATGACTGTAGAATAGAAAGCTCAGAGGTTAGGACAGGTGAAAAGCCAGGTCTTCAAGGACTTACGAAATACATCCCAGAAAGCGCACACAACAGCACATGCTAACTCACATCTACTGTATCACTTCACAGGTACACATACATCCCAGCATGCACACGCAACCATGCGCGCTAATCCTCATGTACTGTATTATTTCACAGGTAAATGTACATCCCAGCACGCACAAGCAACTGTGTGCTGTGTCCGGCACTGCATAAAACCCAATGCAGATCAAGGGTGACCTAAGCACACAGCAGCTGAACTTTACCAGATTGGACTAGGAGGCATCACTCTCCTTGATGCAGGTAAAACAGCCTGTTCAGTCCACTGACCACTAAAACTTAATATACGGTATGTTGCCACCTCCACACTACTTTACTCCCTGTGAAGGCAGTAGACTTCGTCCACTCAAGGCTTGGGGTGCCACTCCCAGTCTTGGCAAGACCGTAATCCAAGAGTCGGGCTTAGGTCATGACGCACACATATGATCCCTGTTAGCCCATGACCAAAAATTGTTACCAAGGATCCAGATATCACTGCAGATGAGGAAGTCGGGTCAGAGATACATATGCATTACTACGTGAGGGACTTAATCCCAACGGATGACCCTACCAGCTCCGACTACCCTAAACCAACTCCTAACCTGGGGAGGTTGGGTCTGCAGGTTGGTAAAAAACAACGGGAAAGTCCATCTGCATTTCCATGGCTTGATCTGACTCTGTGCTCCACTACAAAGACTTGTAAAGTGAGTGACTATCTCAGCAATTTGAGATTCTATCCCTTCATAGCCATCAACCACTTCAATGGCTTATGATCTGTTTGCACTACAAACCTTGTGCCTAACCAGTAAGGGCAGAACTTACATAATGCTCACAGTATTGCAAAGCACTCTTTCTCAATGGCTGCCCAATTTTGTTCCCCGTATAGTAACCTCCTACTAACAAAAACTATCCGATACTGTCTACCTGTCATCAAGGTGAGCTAATACTGCTTTAACTCCCATGTTAGTTATCTGTAAAATAAAGGCTGTCAGTAGTCGGGTCTTTCAGTGCAAGTGCATTGCATAGCGCCTTCTTCATTTCCTCAAATGCCTTTTGACACTCCTCAGTCCAGTTCACTTTTCTGGGTTGCCTCTTGGCGGTCAAAGCCTTCAATGGTACAACTGTACTCACATAGTTTGTCACAAAGTTCCTGTAATACCCAATGAGTCCTAAAAAAAGCCCGGACTTCATTCTGGGTAGTATGCACTTCTCACATCTTCCTGTTTCGCACCTTAAGCCCAGGTAGACTTTAGAGGACTGCCCCACCTGACACTTGATTGCCTTGATGGTCAGTTTCCCCTCCTGCATCCTGTCTTGTGTCTGAGGTGGTCCTGCCATGAATTACTTAACACCGAAATGTCTTCCACGTGGGCCAAACAGAACTCTTCCAGCCCTGCAAGAACATGTTTCACCAGGCACTGAAAAGTAGCTGGAGCATTCTTCAACCCAAACTGCATTACCTTAAAGTAATGCAAGCCCTCTGGCATCGAAGATGCAGTCTTCTCGTAGGTGCTAAGGTGATCTGCCAGTAGCCACTATCGGGTTCAAAGGTGCTTAAGTACTTAACTGATCCACTAGCTTATCTGCTCTTGGTATTGGATCGACATTGGCCTTTGCTCCCTGATTGAGGGCTCGGTAGTCAACACAGAACTGCAAGTTAGACCCTTGCTTTGGTACCAGCACCACAGGACTAGACCACAGACTATGAGTTCACTCAAATACCCTCGGGTCCAACGCTTTGGCAACTTCTGCCTTGTGCATCCCTGAACCCCATCAAACATTCTGTACATTCTGGTCTTCACCGGCAGACTGTTCCCTGTGTCTGGCATGCACACAGACCTGTGTCAACCCTGGAAACACCAAGAAGAGGTCAGAAAACCACCCAGCACCTCTACACTCCCCCCTGCTGCTCAGGCTTTAACTTTGGGGCTAACTGAACCCACTTCATGTGACTGCAACAAGTCCGGAAGAGGCTATTCCTCATCTATTTGACTGATGCATGAAATTCACTGGGCTCTCTCCAGAGGTTTGCATTTAGCCTAGAATACCCTTTTGGGTTCCATTGTAGTACTTGTCTCCAGCAAATAGTTTATCTCTGAACCTTTTTGAACTACCTTGTATGATCCACAACGTTTGTCCTCCAAATCCTTGGGACAAATAGGCTATAGCACCAACGCTTCCTGACCTTTCTGATACCAACCCAGTGTAGATTTCTGGTCATACCATTCCTCGATCCGCGCTTGTCTAGCCTGAAGGTATTTCTGTGCTTGACTCCTGTATTTGACCTACAGTGTCTTGAGGCCAATCACATAGCCCACCTCATCCTTCCGTGGGGACTGAGGATCCTTCCCACCTTTCTCTGACAAAGGTGAGTGGACCCTGAACCGGGTGCCCATACAGAAGCTCAAAGGAACTGAACTCTACTCCTTACGCTGACTCTCTTGGTAAGCCAACAAGAGACATGGCAGGAAAAAATACCCCTTCCTCCTGAGGTTCTTTGGTAGAGTTTGCCATCATGTTGATAAGTATGTTGTTCAGCTGCTCCACCAAGCCATTGGGTTGTGGGTGATATGCAGAGGATAATTGGTGTCATGCAAGCTTCCACCCACATCTCATGTAAGATGAGATGAAGTTGGTTCCTCAGTCTGAGATTACCATCCTTGGAAAGCTTACCCTAGAAACAAATCACCAGGAGAGCTTTTTGCTACCACCCGTGCAGTCATGCCCCTCAGGGAATGCTTCCGAGTACCTTGTTTGATGATCCACCATATCCGAATTGTACTTGTTGCCTGACACTGAGGGGAGAGTCAAATTGACCAACTGTGCATTCCTACCTGCTCAAGTTGAACAGCTACATTTGGTAGGGCAATGAAAGTGCCTCCTTTGTCTTCCCTCCTGACTTGCCGCACACCTTGCTAGAAGGACAGGTTTTATAGGCAAGCAGGATAAGTTTCACAGAACCACTTTGTCTCTGTGCATCCCTGTCCAGTATTACAGAGGGTCCAACTTAACCTGGATTTTTCTAATTCCCAAGTGTCCTGCCAAGGGCATTTCATGGGCCAGTGACAAAAGAAAATTCCTGTGCACCAATTGAACCACTGGCCTCTTGCTAGACCTTGGCTTAGGATTCACTGGCTCGTTGTATAGTAGGCCATCCTCACAGTCAACATAGTGTTTCCCAACCACTCTATTGCCGACCTTTTCCTGCGCTTTATTTTGAAATACCACAAGTGTAGGGCACACTTCTGTGCCTTGCAGAAATCATCCTGGGTAGAATTTTGAGATCACATATACATATACATTTTTTATCTAAAAAACTGTCCGTTTTACATGGAGGTACACACTGAAGCTTTTCTAAGCTAGATGTATCGAATTTCATGTGTTTTTCTTAAATAGATAATTATATGAAAAATTGAATTAAAACTACTTGTGCATCCTTACATCGAGCTTGTGCATTTGTAAAGGAAAACATAAGGTAACAGTGAGAAATGCAGGCAGATTTGACACTGTTCCTCTAACATAACGCATTTGACAGAGCAGGTTAACCCAGAACAAGAAGTTATTTACCTTCATTTACTCTTTATTGCAACTACTGCCACCCTTAAAAGGGATATTCAATATTCGGTGTAGACAGGTTTTCATTGTGTACCTTACTGGCCCTTTATCTTTGTGGTACCGTCCTATGCTGAGGGTTGAAGGAGGTCCTGCCATCTGCAGCCTGAGTGTGAATGCAGACAGTCCTGCAGTATTTGAAAACAAATCCTTGATGGAGAGGATCTAGAACTATAGGGAACCAAGAGTATGTTCACTATCTTTAGTTAGAGTAAATCAAATATAGTTTGTCTGGTCAGTCTGTGCCAATGACCTATATGATATAATTGCTTAACTCTTTCAACCATTTTTTTCCCATTTCATGGTGGTAGTGTCCATTTAAAAAAAAAAAAATAACTTTGTTTTATTGGCATTTGCGTCAAGAGAAATAGACATTTCAAGGCAGACAAGCATACTGTTCAAGCATACCCTATCGGAGATAAGCCCCCTCCTGGTGACCAGTATCTGCGAAGCACATAGCCGCCTCAGTAACCCCCCCGGCGCTGTCGCACTAACCACCGTGCAAACGGTGAAGGAGATCGCTATACTGCCATGTAGAAAAAGAAAGGAAACCCCCTCACCCCCTCCCCCAAACACCCTCTCCCACCCCGAACTGGTGTGCTTTCCTAGAGTACCAAGGTGTGTTATGAAGACAGGGAAAGTCCTGCCTGAGTCTTCGGAAGCTATGACGTAGGGGCCAGACTTGGAAGTCGAAGAAGTCGGAGATATTTAGGACATGTAATCTCATTCATTTCCGTGGATAATAAAGCAATCAATGGCTGCCAGTCGTCGGAGAAGCTGTCCATATTGTGGGAAAGGGAGGCCTGTATGCGTTCCATACCTAGGACATACCATAGTTTATGTAACCACCCCAATCTTGTCGGTCTCACAGATGAACCCCAGTGTGATAGGATGTTCCGTGTAGCAGCCCCCAAAGCTATCCCCATCAATCTGCCCCGCCTAGATTTGAGTGGATATGTAATGGGGTTAGGCAGACCCAAGATCACATAAGCAGGGAAACGCGGGAGCTCAGTGTCAAAGTGGCGATCTATATCGTCTAGGACCTCCCCCAGTAAGTCTGGAGCTCTCTGCATTCCCATAAAATATGAATCGGGTGCCCTCCTCCCCACACCCCCCGCCAGCACCATGGGCTGCGTGTTGGATTCCCCTTATGAAGACGGGCTGGGGTCAAATGCCAGTACATTGCCACCTTAACCGCCGCCTCCCTGCTTCTGCGTGGTTCGCGCGGTAATAAATGGCCGCCCACTCCTTACACGTTATGTGCCTCCCTAGTTCTGTTTCCCATCTTCTCTGGCCTGCAGTTGGCTCCACGGGGGCCTCCACTCTAAGCATATTATATATATCAGTTATCAGTGCTTTGTCCGTGTTTTTGAGGTACAGCCACTTCTCAAACTTAGTCAATTTCCTGGACACCTTTGGGCGAACATCAGCCTGAAGGAGCCAGTGTCTGAGCTGAAAATAGCGAAAACGCTCCGTGTCCGGTAGACCATAATCACTCTTAAGATCGTGAAAAGAGATGATACCCTCAAGGTCAAAGAAATGGCCCGCTGACCGGCACTCTGATGCCCTCCAGGCAGGAAAAGCCCTAGCGTCCACCCCTGGGGAAAACTCCTGATTATCGAAAAGCGGTGTCGTAGGAGAAGGGAACGTCGTCCGGCCCCGTCTTACCGCCACCCCATCCCACGCTCGCAACAAAGACTGTGTAACGGGCGAGGCCCGGAGGCCGGGAGGGTCTATGAGTCCGATTAAGAAAGGGGACCTTCCAAAGATCCAATTGCGCTATCGAGCGATCCTGGAAAAGCCAGCTTTTCTCAGATTCGGGGCGCTTCCACTCCACCAGATACCGCAATTGCGCCGCACGAAAATATTCCAAAACATTGGGGATGCCCAGTCCCCCGTCATCCGGCCTCAGATATCCCAGGTTCTTGCGCAGCCGGGGTCTCTTCCCTCCCCAAATAAATAGATTAATAGCCCTCTGTAGAGCCTGAATCGTGCCCGGGGGTGGCCAGACCGGAATAGTTTGAAAGAGGTACAGAGCTCGAGGTAAGAGCGACATCTTAACCGCTGCCACTCTGCCCAGTAAGGAGAGCGAGTGACCCTTCCATGCATTCAGGTCTGCGGTTGAGCGTTGTAAGAACTTAGAGTAGTTGAGATGAGCCTTTTGGGACACCGACGCCGCAAGCTCTATGCCCAAGTATGGGATGGAGGAATGAACGGGTATGCCCGCATATCGCCCATCCCCAGATGCTATGGCTGGGCCCTCTTCTCGAAACCATAATACTGAGGACTTCCCAATATTGATTCGCAGACCCGAAACTTGACAAGTCCTCCAGTTCCTGCAAAAAGGCAGGGACCGAGCGAGCTGGGGACTCCAGGGAGGCGATGATGTCATCGGCATACAGACTAACTGCATGCATCTCTCCCCCAAATGGGATGCCTGCTATCTCCGGATGGTCCCTAATCCTCTGCGCCAACGGTTCTTCTTATAAGGCGAAGAGAAGGGGGGACAACGGGCACCCCTGTCTGGTTCCCCGTTGTATCTCAAAAGGTGTGGAGCTGACCACATTTACCCTGAGCGCCGCCCTAGGGTTGGTGTAGCAGCTCGATATCCACGCTCGGAACCTGTCCCCAAATCCAAACTGTAACAGAGTCCTATCCAAGAAACGCCAATCGACCCGGTCGAACGCCTTCTCGGCATCCACCGACAAGAGAAGGGCGTCCATGTTAGTGCGATGGGCCTTATCGATAAGATGAAAGATACGTTTCGTATTGTCGCTACATTGTCGGGCCTGGATAAAACCAGACTGAACGGGGTCAATGATGCCCGGCATGAGGGGGCCCAGACGCGCTGCCAAAATCCCCGTGAACAGTTTTAAATCAACATTAAGCAACGAGATGGGCCGGTAAGAGCCACACTGGGAGGCGTCCTTACCCGGTTTGGGTATCACCGCTATCGAGGCTAACAGCATCTCTGAAGGAACCGTGCCCGGGCCCGTAAAAGAATTGAAGTCTGGTAAGGACTGGGGCCAGGACCGTGCGAAAATCCATCCGGTCCCGGGGCTTTCAGGGGTTTGAGGCGGGAGAAGGCCCCTATCACTTCCTCGACGCGAATGGGATCATCAAGCTCGTCGCTATTTGACTGGGTCAATGCCGTTATGCGTGCCTGCCGGAGGTAGGCATCTATCTGTGAAACGGGCGCGGACTCCCTCTCATACAGAGCTGCATAAAAATCCCTAAAAGCCTGTGCTATGCCTATATCATCAACGATCTGGCGTCCCTCCGAATCTGTAAGCTCCTTGACCCTACCCTGTTGCATCTTTGCTCTCAACCTGCTAGCCAACAATCGGCCTGTTTTGTCCCCCCCCACATAGTAAGAATGCTTTAGGCGAAGAGCCGCATATTCTGCTCTGTCCAGGTCGAGCCCGGCAGCAGGGCCCGAGCATTCTTCAATTGGCGCCAGATCCGGGGGGCTCCCGTTCGACCGTGGACTCTCTCCAGCTCGAGCACTTGGGCCGTAAGCTCTTCCCTTTTAGCCTGGCGCTCCTTATTCTCCGCTGCTGACACAGCGATTAACTCCCCCCTCACTACTGCCTTAAGCGCCTCCCAAAGTGTAGCGACAGAGATGTCCTGTGTATCATTAATCTCTAAGTAATCTTTGATGCATTTAAGGATGTGTTCCTGCACCGTGTGCTTGTGGAGCATGGTCTCTCGCAGACGCCATGTCCCGGCAGGCCGGGCAATACGGGGGACCCCCACTGTGACCATGACCGCGTCATGGTCTGACAAGGCCGCCGCCGTGATCCAAACATCTTTAACCGCAGCTTGAACCTCCGAGGAACCCAGAAAGTGGTCCTGTCTCGCGTAGGTACGGTGAACGTGCGAGTAGTAAGAGAATTGGGAGGCCAGAGGATGAAACGCTCGCCATAGATCATTCAAGCCCCTATCCGCTAACCACTGCTTACCTTCCTCCGAGACTCCTCCCTTCCCCCCACCCCTCCCGGGACTGTCGACTAGCCGCTCTGTCCGCTGTTGTGTCCATGACTAGATTCAGGTCGCCCCCCACCAGAATGAAGCGGTCTTATGATTCTAGGACGCTCGACAAGGCCGTTCTAAGAAACACCTCCTGGCCTGAATTTGGAGCGTATAGCGATCCAATCGTTAGAGCGAGGCCTTTAATCCAAAAACGGTATGCTAGTAGTCGGCCCTTAATTTCTGCTATTTTATCTCCCACGGACCCCCGAAACTTCCTTGCCACGAAAATCGCCACCCCCGCCCTCATCAGTCATAGAAGAGAGATATTGATAGGGAAATGCCTTGGACTTTAACCTGTGCCAATCGCGCGCCAACAAATGCGTTTCCTGCAGGAGGCATATGTCAGCTCCCACATTCTCTAAATAGGATAGAATAGCACGCCTCTTATTGGGGCTATTGAGACCCTTAACATTAAGTGTGAGGATGGTTAGGTCAGCCTCGTGCATATTCGGGTAAAGAAACAAAGCGCTCCCAAGCTTGTGGTGTTAGCCGATGAAAGAAACCCTGGTCCCCCTCCCCCCCGCTAGGCCACCTAAGACCCCGAGTGAGGATACTCTAACTCCCCTCTTGAGCACACCAGTTCCCCTCCCTCTCCCTCTCCCCCCAAACCCAAACCCCAACACCCAAAACAACCCCCCCCATCACAGTCCCGCACGCACCACACCCAGTAGTGTGTTCGTGGTAGAGTGAGCCATCCCGGGCCATCCGTGGCAAGGGCGATGTAGCCACCCACCCCCCCCCCCCGCCTCGCCCCCCAGCCCCATCATTACAAGAGCACACACAAAGCCCCAGTCGCCCTCAAGAGTCTTCCTGTGGGGAGGTGTCCGTTGAAACTGCCTCAATTGCCGCTCGTCGTTCCTGCGCTAACACCTCCGGATCGGGCCCACGGGCAGCTCCCCCAGAGCGTCTTCTCCCAACGCGCTGGTGGCTGACGGCGATCCGATGAGCTCTCCATCGCTGGGTTTTGCTGCGGCAGACCCAACAGCTTGCACGCCTCGGAAAGGGACGGAATCTGATGTAGTCGACCTTGCCATTTGAAGATGATACGAAAGGGGTGCCCCCAGGAATATGCCACTCCTTTGTCCTGGAGGTGCGCTGTAACCTCCTTGAATTCTCTCAGTTTCTGCAGGGTACTGGCCGCGAGATCTTGATACAGGGTGACAGTCATACCTTGGTACTGAACTGGGTGCTTAGATCTAGCTTCCCTGATGATGCGTTCCTTTAGAGGATAGTCCGGGAGGAATGCCAGTATGTCCTGTGGGGGAGCATTGGCTCGCCGCCGTAGGCCCACCCTATGAGCTCTGTTAATGCGGATCTCCGTCTCTGGGGACGCTGCTAGTATGTCCCGAAACAAACCCTGCAGGAAAGCGGTGATATCGGACCCCTCGGCGTCTGATGAAACACCCCGGACCCGAATGTTATTCCGCCGAGAGCGGTTCTCAAGGTCCTCAGCATGGGCCTGCAGATCTAGCTGTTGATCCCTCAACCGGATCACCTCCTGCTGCAGTTGAGTGACTTCATCGTCCTTGGCCCTTTCCTGATCCTCGATGGCCGCCACCCTGTCCCCGAGAGTGTCCACCTCTCTCCGCAATTCACGCACCTCTCCCGCTACTTCGCTCTTCAGGGTGTGAAAATCTTCACGGAGAGTATTAAATAAGGACTCCAAGAAGGACTTGGTGATGGGTGTATCCTCCTCGTCATGGCCTGCAGCAACCTGGGGGCCCTTAGTCAGCATTTCCTTCAAGGTACGCTCCTTTCTCACCCTTTGGTTAGACATGGCGGCACTCCGGTCAAAAAATCACTAGGTGCTGATCAAATAGTGGCGCTGTGTAAGGAAGGAACCAAAATCACTAGCCGTGAAGGGACGGGCCCCGGACAAGCCCAGCAGCCAGCCGGCTAGCGCTGCGAGTCACCCACGTGGTGCCCGCCAGAAAAGTATACCGAAGCTCCTCACTCCACGCACAGGGTCCTCAGACGCCGAGCATGGAGATGTGCGTCGTCTCCAGTGCGGAGCAGTTCACCCAAGTGGCGGCCCGGGACCCCTCCGGGCCTACATACAGCTCCTCCCCAGAGAATGATGCGCGCAGGACAAGGAGCGGTGGGCCTCGCCTCCGTCAGAGCGCCAGTCGACCTGCCCTGGCCGATGCTCCACGCCGTACCTCTCTCCCTCAGTGTGCCTTCGTTCTCACACCTCCGCTGCTGCGCACCACCCTGTAGGCTCGTGCGGCGCTGCCTCTCCCCAGGCCCAGCCCGCCTGCTTCAGTCCCAATCAAGGCCCGCCCGGGCCGCCGAGGGACCTCTGGAGCTATATGTTAATTTCCCCGCGTAGCGTTTGCCTCCTCTTTCCGCCTTCTCGCCACTCTCTGGCGCACTTTCGTCACTTCTCGCGGGGGGGGGGGGCTCCAGGCAAGCTGTCTCACTGAACTCCGGTCCATATGCCGCAGAGGGTGCCCTCAGTCGCACTCCCCCGACCAGGGCCCAGCCGATGCGGCCACTCGCCGGTTACCGGGCAGCTCTCCGGCCTCCGCTTCGTCTCGCGGACCTCGTCCACCACCAGCTGTTCCCACTGCCTCTTTAGGGGCTCGCCCAAGGTCCGCTTCGATATGCGCCCCTCACCGGCGCTATCAGGGCGCCCGCAATGCGAGCCGGTAGAACGCCGGCCGAGCTCCAACCCAGGGATTCCGCACACCGAGCTCCAACGCTGTTCAGAAGTCTGCCGCCATCTTAAATCCCAGCCGGCTCCGCCATCTGCCACTAGCCGGGACCGAAAGGCTGTCCCCCGCCGCCAGCGCAACTCCGCCACACTTCTCCACTCGCCAGGAACTTCAGGGGCTCTCTCAGCACTGGACTCCGGCTCAGCGGACCTGCTCACACCAAACCCCGGCAGCTCTCAGATCTCGGCCGCCATCTTGGGCTCCAGCAGGCTCCGCCGGCTCTCCCCATTAAGAGTCCGGGAACGGCCCCCAGCCGCTATCTCAGTGCAATCTAGCTTCCCGGTGGCTGGGGGGGCAACTCTGCTAACACTTGGTCGCCCCTGAGGGGCTAGCTATGCAGATGGGGCCGGATCGGGCATCGGCGGGCGGGGAGACGAGACAACACACGTCTTACCCGCTCGCCATCTTGGCCACGCCCCCCGTAGTGTCCATTTTGAATGAAAATTTGACATGTAACATAAGCTTTATAGCAATGGTTTTGCACAGTTGTGCAAAGTGCACATAATATAAGTCCCAGTAAGGGAAAACCTTTATCTTACGGCACTTGAATTGTAACATGCTTTTAGAAGTGTGTGTTTGGTCCAGCAAGATTCAGAACCTGTAAAATTGACACTCTTATTCAATAGTACGTCATAGAAAAGGGATAGCATAACCAAATTAGCGGTGTAGGTAGTCTAGTAGTAAATAAGAATTTGGCTGGTCAAATTTGTATTGCATATATCCAAACCCACTTGAATCGTGCTTTTTAAAAAAATACTTAATTGGAGAGAAAGGAAATTCATAGTGTATAAAGCTGTTGTAACATTTAAATTGCACATTAGGATCACAACTGTTAGATGGTACACCTGATCTAGTGCTAATTCCTTGAAGACAGACCAAGACAGAATTTGGTGCAGTTCTAGAAATTCTATGATGACATTTGTTGTCCACGGGTAATCATGTGCCTCGAATCAGATCAGTACTCTTTGCTGGTCAAGTACTGTTGATGGAAATTGGCAATTTACCCCCACTCCCACCTACACGGGCTTATTTTCTGTAAACAATCAATTTCCTCTTAGATCCCACGGAATCTAACCCAAAGCTTTTTAAACTTAGGCTTCTGATTAAACAGTTGACATTATTTTTTTCGTTTGAGGCCATGTGCAACATTTCCTGCATTCAAATATCTACCAATAGGAATTGCACAGTTCTCTGTAACAAATAACTTGTCAACAGCCATTGCTGTAGCGAACCATTGTCCATACCATCTGAAAGCGACTATTATTTATGGATTCCTCACCCTAGAATTGCCCCAAGGCGTCAGACTGGATCCAGAGAATTTGTTCTTCAGCAGTACCCCTGCGCGTCGGTAGGCGGCGTTGGTCGATTCCGCGTTCGTCGTGGTCGTCGGAATGACGTCGCAGTATCTACTTAGACACCGCCCCTGCGCGCTGACGTCGGTTTTCTTTTTCCGCACCAGCCAGCGCAGATCCGGAGAGAGTGGTACCTCGAGTCACTTTTTTACTCTATTTTTGCGACTGTTGACTTCTTTTTTTGAGTCATCTCTGCACACTGGCTTCAAGCCTTGTGGCTCCTGCCACAAGCTGATGTCGGTGACGGACCCCCATCTTGTGTGCCTCTGGTGCCTGGAGCGCGACCATGACCCAAAGTCGTGCTCGGACTGCCGGGCCATGGCCCTGAAGTTTTTGCAGGAGCGGTCCCGAAAGCTTCTGGAGGCCCGGCAGTCGGCTCCGCGCCACTCGAGGTCTCGGTCGAGAGGGATGTCGCGGACCGGTCACAGAGCCATCACCATCACTCCTCGTCGAAGTCTTCGTGTAAGTCAAAGCACAAAAAGAAGGCGAAAAAGCACCGTCGCTCTTCGCGTTCTTCCCGTCCGTCAGCCTACGCGACGCGGGATGTGGACTGTAGTCGTCCGGCTCTGCCCGTGGAGGCTGTTGGGTCGGCTCCGAGCCTCCCTCCCTTCCCGGGAGCCCGAGCGACCCCTGCCCAACTTCATAGTTTTTACGAAGCCCTTCACTCTATTTTTGGGCAGCCCGACTCTGCTGGTGCGCCTTCGGGCTCCGTGGACTCGGCTGGGGGTTCTAGGCCTTCAATGCCGGCGGCTTTGGCGCCACAGGGCCCCCAGGGATCCAGGCCTGGATACGGATCGGCGCCGGTCTACCTTGTGACCCCTCCGGCGCGGAATCCAGTGGCGACACCTCCGCCGGTTGTGTCCCCAGCCGACGTCGACCCCAGCCTCCCCCTCGATGTGGACACAGACCCGGACCAACGTCGGGACCGGCGCCGACCGGTACTTTTGTAACCCTGTACTCCCCTGGTGTTCCCTATCTCCCTGAGTGGCTACCATAGGAGGGTAAGGAGGACTGGGAGGGGTCTGTGGACCCTTTGGCACACCAGTTAGAAAAAGCGGACTGGAGAGAGGAGTTGGGTGAGGCCAGTGGTCTGGACACCTCCCCAGACCTTAGCATGCTTTCTCCCCCTACCGTGGCTACGGAGGAGGGTGCATCATACGCAGTGGTGTTGCGTAGGGCGGCTGAGGCCTTAAACCCTGAGCTTCCTACGGTGGCGGTCAGGACTAACCTCCTGACCGAGGTGTTTCAACGAGCAGCGGCCTCTTCGGAGCCCCTGCTGCCGTTCAATGAGGCCCTCACGGACATCCTTTTGGGCACTTGGTCCAAGCCCAACACAGGGGCGCCTGTGGATAGGATGATAGCCCAATGCCACCGCCTGGCCCCGGGCGACCCCATTTTCCTCTCCCGAGAGCTTGGTGGTCCAAGCCTCGACTTCCAAGGGCGCATTCCCTACCGCACCACCAGATAGGGAATCCAAGAAGCTGGACCACCTTGGGAAGATGTTTTCTTCCTCCAGCTTAGGACTGCGGTCGGTGAACACCGCATGTCTCTTGGGCCGTTACTCCCAATCGGTGTGGGAAACAGTCGCGCAGGTGCTGCCACATTGCCCGGAGGAGGGCCGGGCCACGCTCTCCCATGCAGTTGCCGAAGGGAGAGACGCAGAGAAGTTCGCCATAAGATGTGGGCTGGACACCGCCGACTCGCTGGGCAGGACGATTTTAACGTCCGTAGCCCTGAGACGCTACGCCTGGCTGAGGTCCACTGGCTTTTCGGGTGATGGCCAAGCTACCCTTTTGGACATGCCCTTTGATGGCCGTCGCTTGTTTGGCGACAAAGCAGACAGCGCGCTCACGCTCTTTAAGGACTCCAGGGCTTCGGCCAGGTCCTTGGGCCTCGCTTCCTCCCACCCAGCGCAGTCTGCTTTACGCCCCTTTCGTGGCTACGGAAGAGGCGCCCGCTCTGCAGCAGCCTCCAACTCCATCTAGTCCGACCTCTCGGGGCCACCATTCGCCAGTGGGCGGCAGGATTTGCCATCACCTCCCCAACTGGCTCAACATCATGTTGTACAGGTAGGTTTTGCAGATAGTCCGAAAGGGCTACTCCCTCCCTTTGGAGACCACCCCTCCATCCATGACTCCTCAATTCCATCGCATGTCGGAGGATCACTTGGCCCTTCTCCAACAGGAAGTTAGGTCTCTCTTGGCCAAGGGAGCCATCTAGCGAGTCCCTGCCCCAGAAGTAGGTCATGGTTGTTATTACCAATACTTTCTGGTGCCCAAGAAGAAGGGCCTATGTCCTTTTCTTGGATCTCAGGAACGTCAACCGCTTCCTCCGGAAGGAGAAGTTCAAAATGTTGACATTGCCTCAGGTCCTGTCTGCCCTCGACCCTGGAGAATGGATGGTAGCGTTGGACTTGCAGGATGCGTATTTTCACATCCCCGTCCTGCCGGCTCACAGACGTTACCTACTTTTCACGGTAGGCCACGAGCACTTTCAGTTTACCGTGCTCCCGTTTGGCCTTACCAGTGCCCCTCGGGTGTTCACGAAAGTGTTGGCGGTGGTCGCAGCTCATCTGCGCAGATCAGGGGTTCCAGTCTTCCCCTATCTTAGCGCCGGGAGACCCTGTTGGGTAGCTGCGCGCTTTATAAGTGTAATAATAATAATAATATCTAGACGAA
Source organism: Calotriton arnoldi (assembly GCA_963921515.1). NCBI lineage: Eukaryota > Metazoa > Chordata > Amphibia > Caudata > Salamandridae > Calotriton > Calotriton arnoldi. The sequence continues at coordinate 1,216,487 of CAWUFW010002683.1, read as the reverse complement.
TGGCTGTTGAAGGCGTGCTCGCCCAGGCTGTCGTCTCCCACCTCCAGACTACGGCCGACCTGCATTCGCTGGGGTTCACCATCAACGTGCCGAAGTCACACCTGATTCCCTCTCAGAAGCTCCTTTTCATCGGAGCGGTTCTGGGCACAGCGCAGTTTTGGGCTTATCCTCCCGAGCAGCGAGCCAGGGATATTTGGACTATGATTCCGATCTTTCAGCCTCTATCCCGGGTTTCGGTCAGAATGACCCTGAGGCTACTGGGCCTCATGGCCTCCTGCATCCTGCTGGTGGACTATGCCAGGTGTCATATGCAGGCTCTGCAGTGGGACCTGAAGTTCCAGTGGGCACAGCATATGGGGAATCTTTCCGATGTCGTCCAGATCTCGGATGGCACTGCACGACAATTGCAGTGGTGGCTAACGAACTGGTATTGGGTCAACGGCAGGTCCCTCTCCCTTCCCCAGCCAGAGTTAATAGTGGTGACAGATGCATCACTTCTGGGTTGGGGCGGCCAAATGGGAGAGGTGGAGATCAGAGGCCTCTGGTCTCCGGCAGAGTTCGGGCTCCACATCAACCTTCTGGAGCTTCGGGCGATCCGTCTTGCACTGAAGACATTCCTTCTTTCTCTCAAAGAAAGAGTAGTGCAGGTGTTCACGGACAACACCACCGCCATGTGGTACTGCAACAAACAGGGCGGGGTGGGGTCGTGGACCCTATGTCAGGAGGCACTTCGTCTCTGGAAATGGCTGGAACATCAGGGCATGTCCCTGGTGGTTCAGCACCTGGCAGGTTCTCTGAACGCCAGGGTGGACGAACTCAGCTGCCGGTGCATGATGGATCACGAATGGCGTCTTCACTCGTAGGTGGTGCAAGGTCTCTTTCAGCAGTGAGGAGAGCCTTGGTTAGATCTATTTGCCACCGAAGAGAAGGCACAATGTCCGCAATTCTGCACGTTGGAATTTCCAAGGCGGCACTCGCTAGGCGACGCTTTTCGTCGCGAGTGGGCTTGCGGTCTTCTATACGCTTTTCCGCCTATACCACTTCTGCCCAGAGTGCTGAAGATCAAGCGCGCCCGGGCCCAAGTCATTCTTGTGGCTCCGGATTGGGCACACAGAGAATCTGGTATCCCGAGCTCTTACACATGGCCATCAATCCTCCGATCAGACTGCCTCTTTGGGAGGATCTTCTGTCGTAGCAACAGGGGACGGTCCTCCACCCGAACCTGTCCAGCCTCCACCTCCTTGCGTGGAGATTGAGTGGTGACAGTTGACAGCTTTCGACCTTCCTCCCGAAGTCTGTAACGTTATCTTGGCAGCCAGGCGTCCCTCCACCAAAACTGTATATGCCTGTAGATGGAACAAGTTTGTGGTATGGTGCGCATGGATCCCCTTTCTGCCCCCCTTTCAGAGGTTCTCCTCTTTCTTCTTTCATTGGCCCAGCAAGGCTCTGCTCTGGGCAGTCTCAAAGGCCATCTTTCGGCCATTTCGGTCTTTCTTAGGCTTCCTGACCAGCCTTCTCTTTCAAGTCCCCTATTGTAAATCGCTTCATTAAGGGCATTACTCACTTGTTTCCTCCAGTTCCTTTCGTAATGCCCCAGTGGGACTTGAACCTGGTTCTGACCTATTTTATGTGTGCTCCTTTCGAGCCGCTACATAACTGTCCTCTCAGACTTCTCACATTTAAAACTGCCTTTTTGGTTGCCATCACCTCTGCGCGCAGGGTGAGTGAGCTTCAGGCTCTTTCTTCCAAACCACCTTTTCTGGCTGTTTATCCGGACAAAGTTGTCCTTCGCACTAGGCCTTCTTTCCTTCCCAAAGTGGTTACCTCTTTCCACATTGGACAGACCATCACTTTGCCCACCTTCTTCCCGCCCCGCATCCTTCTAAAGAGGAAGAGAGGCTCCACAGTCTGGATCCAAAACCTGTGCTTTCATTCTAACTGGATCGTACAAAGCAATTCCGGGTGGATGACCAGCTCTTTGTTAGCTATGTGGGCGCCAAGAAAAGTCGGTCCATGCAAAAACGAACCATCTCTCGATGGGTCGTTCTTTGCATCAAAATCTGCTATTCCTTGGCGAAAAAGGAGCCTCCAGTGGGTTTGCGCGCCCATTCCACCAGGGCGACTGCAGCCACTTCTGCTTTGGGGCGTGGAGTCCCCCTTCATGATATCTGCCAGGCAGCTACGTGGGATTCATTGCACAAGTTTACTAAACACTACTGCCTGGACAGCCAAGTCCGGAGAGACTGCTTCTTTGGCCGTTCAGTTCTCAAGGATTTTCTGGTGTGAACTTCGTTCGCAGACCCACCTCTGGGGTTGGTATTGCTGGGGTATCTATTCTAAGGTGAGGAATCCATAACTAATAGTCTCTTTCAGATGAACAAGTTACTTACCTTCGGTAACGATATATCTGCAAGAGTGGTATATTAGTTATGGATTTCTCACCACCCCACCCATCCTCCCCGTTCTGCGAACTGACTTCTAGGGTAAGGGACTCCCTTTTCAGGGCCCTAGTTTGGTGCAGTGGTCAGTGTCTTGCATGGCTCTGCGCTTCTGTCGTGGAATGTAATGTAAAGAAGTGACGTCAGCGCGCAGGGGCGGCATCTAAGTAGATACCGCAACTTCATTCTGGCGACCACGACGCCAACAACGAACGCGGAGTCGACCAACGCCACCTACCGATCCAGTCTAATGCCTGGGGGTAATTCTAAATTGAGGAATCCATAACTATTGTCTCTTACAGATATATTGTTACCGAAGGTAACTTGTTCGATATGTGGTTTATGGGTGCATGGTAGTGTGATGTATCAGCACTGCTAGGTCTAAGTCCCCAGAAATATCTAAGGAATCTAACTATTTTCGAATCCCCTTGTCAAGTAATTGTATAGCTGTTGCCACCCCAGAGTGTGCACTGTATTACAACTAAACTGCCCGCATCTCCAACATGCAGAACTGTGATTTAGTTTTGCCAATTTAGTTTCAGTGTAGGATTCTTTAATACCCTAGTTTCAGCTGGGCTTCTCATAGATATTTATCATGAGTCCCTAAGAGTTATGACCAGTCTTCATCTTTATTTTTTGTCTGGAGTTTGACTACCGATCCATAAGTTAAGATGCTATTAGGTGTGAGACGAGGCGATCTGTTATAATGGAATAGTGCTTTTATGCGATCGTGTAAATATAAATTTGAAAAACTTACCTCACCATCTGCTGCAAAATGTGCAGATTTCAACGTTTATTGCTGGAACTGATCAGAAAAGAAGCATGGCACTGGTAATGCAGAACTTAGTAGAAGGTGACAGGTCACTTGTTATTTGGTTGCTGTATTTAGTTGTTAAACTGGAAATAATGACGGCAAACTGTTTCCCAGAATGTAATTATGCATACTGTTGTTGGACATTTATTATACATTATGAACATATTTTTTTTGTTGTCGTAATTGTTTTTGAGTAACGGGCAGTGAGAACATAAAGCGAGAACAACATAGCAGTGCATTTGGCACAAGACATTGTACAGTCACGAGACATACATCTGTACTGTAACTGGGGGGAGGTCAAATAGAGGAAGGAGGATGGGAAGAGGGAGAGGGAAGGGATGGGAAGTGAGGGGGGGAGTAAGGGGTGAGGCAAGATATTGAGGGAATACATTATACATTTTATACGTTGTCCTCGTTGGCAATATGAGAAAGAGATCTGACCTCTTCGATTGCGATAACTTGGTTCAGAGCAACATACATCAGTAACAACATTGCAACTAGATTTTTTATCAGTAGCCATGCAGTAGGCCCTGATAGGGAGATCCTAGGCCTCGGAGGGATGGAGGGGACGCTAGGCTGCACTGGCCTTTCGTCTGCGAGGTAGTGTGTGCGTCGGTCATTAATGTCCGTTGGAAAGGTATGGTGGTGATAGGGCTGAGTAGAGTGAGGGAAGGGAGAGGGGAGATGGACGTATTTTTCACGGGGTGGTATAGTCCGTGGTATGAGGGTCCTAGGATTTGCGGGACGGGGTTGTGGTTGCGTCTCTGCGGAGGGGGGGTGGGGTGATATGTCAAGTTTTATTCGTATGGCATTGACCCTTCCTGCCACTGGAAGGATGGGGTGGAAGGTAGGTGCTGGACCTTGTGCCCACGGAAGAAAAGAAGAGTAGGGATGGGTAGTGGAAGGGAGGGGGGGGAGAGGGTGGAGGTATAGAGGAGGGAAGGTGCTGGTGGGGGAATGAAGGGGAGGGTAGAGGGGGGAGGTAGGGGTAGGAGGCTGGATTTTGGGGTTGGGGAGCGCAGTAGGCCTCTGTGTAGGATCCCGGAGGAAAGGAGCCCATGTTTGTTTATACACCTCCTCTTGGTCTTGCATACTGTATATAATGTGCTCATGGGACGCTGCATGAGCCATTGCTACCGTCCAATCCTCCTGTTGGTGGCTGATCTCCATTGCCGAAGAATGCATAGTTTCGCTGTGGACGAGTGAGGTCGGGGGAGTCTCTAATGTCATGCAATAAAATGACGGAGGGTTAGGGGGAGTTGGAGAGGCATGGATTCACTCAGGGTGTTTCCTATATAGGACCAGAACGGCTGAATGGAGGGATACTCACATAGAATGTGGGAGAGGTCGCAACTCGTTCCCGTGCATCTCCAGCATTTACAATGCAGCAGTAAGCCATCTCGTTGCAGTTTCAAAGGGGTCCAGTACCATTTGTGTAGGACTTTGAACAAGCAGAACTTCATTCGGACTTCAAGAGTTCCTTTGACTAGAGCTTCCACTATCTCTGACCAGTCCTCGCTGTCAACTGTGATGTGCAGACGGGTCTGCCATTTAGCTTGATGGTCGCTTAGGAGAGGTTGTGAGTACAGATTATTCGTCAGAACCCCGTAGAGTCTTGACATCACTCCTTTGTGACAGCCCCATATCGATAAATAATCCACTATCGGTGAGGATTTTAACGTCTAGGGGTGGGGGCCAAGGCATCACCTCAGGTAGTGCTGTAGCTGCAGATGTCAAATTTGCTGCAGGCTGGAGGTCAAATTCCTCTCTTAGCAGGGTAAAGGGCTTGAGGCTGCCGTCCAGTATGACCTGATCCAAAGTATCTATCTCCTCTGCCTTCCATCTGAGCCAATGAAGTCGTTTTCCGTCTATTTGGATACTGTCATTGCCCCATATCGGTGCTTTGGCATGTAAGTGGCGGTGTACACCCAAGAGGCGGTGCGCACGGTTCCAGGTTTTTTGTGTAGCCTGCATCACTGTGTGTGGGGGGGCGGGGGCTGTTGGACAGGGTGCTCCCCATAAAGGGGGCTTAGGCCTTCGCCGCAAACAAGAAGCGAGCATTCCGTTGTGACCCATTGCGGGGCTCTGGTATGCCAGGGAGGAGGTAGGCAAGTTGCGAGAGGTGGAGGGCTAAAGAGTAATGCTCCACAGACCAGGCTGCCATGGGAGAGGCGAGCTAGGAGTTTGGATGTGGCTAATTGGGTGTGGGTTGAGCCCCAGATGAAGGCTCGTATCCGGGCGTCTGGGGCGCAAAGTGGTTAGGGGCACCACAACGGGTAGTATCCCCAGGGTATATGTGAAGCGTGGTAATGTGACCATTCGTACAGCTTGCACTCTCCCCCCACATAGAAAACCCCAGAAGGGACCATTTATCGAAGTCTGATTTCATTTGTGCTATTAGAGGCGCCAGATTGTCTGCAACCATTCGTTCCAGACCTCTGTTAACCATGACGCCTAGATATTTAAGTTAAGACACACAATTGATGGACGGAATGCAGAACAAATCAAGACATTCACCCCCAGTTAAGAGATCTGGGTTAAATCCATCATTCTTTTGCTCACCATGCCACCCCAGTTTAGACCTGGCCATATGCAAATCAGTCTTGACCCTGTGCCTCATGGGAACAGTCCAGCCCGAACTGCCAAGCCAGGTCCTCCCTGGACCGGAAACAAGCATCCTAGGACCGGTTTTTCAATTGTTTCTTTTGCATAGATATTTAAGTTGGCAGGTTTTCCATCGAAAGGGGTATCCATGTATCGCTGCCGCCTTGGTACCCAAGGAAAGGGCGAGGGCCTCACTCATGTCCCAGTTCACCTTGTTTCCAGATATGGTTGCAAAGCCCTCATAATCTAGTAATGTCGGTAGAGAGCGTGGGAGGTCTCTGAGGGTAAGAAGGATATCATTGGCCTATAGATACAGGTTGGAAAGGCCTCCGGCTATGGGTATACCCGCTATATGTGTCGAATAAGAGAGGCTAGGGATTCCATGGCCAGTAAGAATAAGAGGGGAGAAAGTGGACACCCCTGGTTTGTGCCCCGTCGTATCTTAAAGGTGTCGGAGAGGAATCCCCCTGCAGTTGAGTTGGGCCACGGGGCAGTCATATAGCAAGCGGACCATGGAGATAAACCGTTCTCCCAGGTCAAAGCGCTTCATGGCAGCGAAGAGGTATCTCCAGTCAGTGCGGTGGAAGTCTTTTCTGCGTCTTCAGGAAAGGGCGACTATCTTTGGGCATGTCTTTTGCAGCCCATAAGGTGTGGGCCAGGGTGCGAAGGTGACTACTAGAGGAGCGGCCCAGGACGAAGCCGACGTGTGTGATGAATGAGGGATGGGATGACCTTTCTAAGGCGTGTAGCTAGTATGCTGGCTGGAATTCTAATGTCCCCATTTATAAGGGAGATGGATCGCTAACTGCCGCACAGGAAGAGGAACCTTGCGCGGTTTGGCTATGACCGCGATCTTCGCTCTATTGGAGATAGGGCCTGAGGACGCTGTCTCTTCAGCTGCTTGCAGGCAAAATGGTTTTTAAATGGGATTGAAACACTGGTGGTCATGTTTCTTTCTTGAAAATATTTAGTATTTGTGCTTATTCATTCTGCAGCATCAACACTTTGCAGAGCAGCAGTCATGTTTTTGTTTAAATCTGTTATATTGATTTTCCATGAATAGAGCAGACCTTCTCATTACAGGTCACAGTTTGTTTAGATTGCATCAGCTCCTTACACCATACGCAATTGACTTTTGTACAAAGTTGGTTTGTGTATAATAGCAACATTGAACACATAGGGTATTCAGCCATCGTGTCTTACTGTATATATCTCTTTTGGCCCCCTAGCCACAGTGGGGGTCAGGCGCTAGGGGCATCCCATCTACACTATAGCGGTATGTGGGCTGTAAATCAGTCTGCCAACTTGGGAAGCGGATGATAATGTGTGGGACAACGTTAACAAAAAAATTGGGGCATTGGTGTTTTGAACTAGAACAGCCTTCGATCCTCACCTCATTAGGCACGCGCCTCGTCATCATGGTCTTCAAGCGTATGGTACTAGGTCTATGTCAGGTGATGTCCGATCGTGATTTCTACTGGCGATCCCTCTCACGCTCTCCTTGTGATCACCGCGCCTCCCCTAATTCACGCTGTGTAGTGTTGCTGGGGACTAATCTGTCCATAATGTCATTGCCTTGACTCTGCAGGTCACGTAGAATCGTGTCCCAATGTGCTGCAATTGGGATTTTGCGAAGTCCTAATGCGTCGTCCTGATGCGATGCAACGCTTTCTGCTTTAGCCCGCACCTGCAGGGAGTGCCTCCAGGCCAGCACCCGCGTGGGTTGAGGGGACTTCGATCTTTTAGTGATCGGCCTCTTCGCCACCACCAGCCCCAAGGCGATAAAGCGAGCAGTCACCCTCTAGCTCTTGCTCCTACGCTAAATGTGTAGAATGCATGTCTCCCATAGAAGGGGCACTGTGCGCTCTGTGCAGTGAGTCAGGGCGTCTGTCACCTCCCCCATTATTCCCCGAGTTGCGGGCAGCTCCACAGCATGTGTTGTAAATCCGCGCCTGTGACGCAGCATCGCAGGCAGCGTCTGCGTGGTTGAAATACCTGTTGACCTTGGCCGGGGTGAGATACGCCCTTTGTGTGATGTAGTATTGTATATACCCGAAGTGCATGTTCCTTGACACATTGACGGGGCCTTCTAGCACAGTGGTCCACTCAGCGTTAGTGAATGGATGGCGAAGGTCCCCCTCCCATCTGTCGCAGGGTGACAACGTTGTCGCTGTATGGTGTCGAAGGGATGCGGCAAACCATTTTGTGAGGTGCCTGCCCAGCCCCATTACATGCAGGTATTGAATCGTTAAGTGCATTGGTGGTTCCTGGGTCATGTTGCCCCAGTGCTTGCTCAGTGTTGCTATGAGCGCGCGATGCAAAACGAACTGACCAGGATGGAGCTCATCTTACACAGCCAGTGAGGCAAATGGTTGCAGGATTCCCGCGCTGTATAGTTATCCTACATTGTTGGTCTCCGCCTCCTCCCAGCAGCACAATTCAAAGCGACATGACTGGTGTGCGACCTCTGGGAGAGCCCAGTAATGGCAGTGCAGGCACATAGTTTTGTGCTGTTATGTATGAGCACCTGCGGCGGCAGCAGTGCGCTGTATTGAGCATCAGGGGAGTTGGTGATTTCTCCTTAGTACATGGGTGGAACAAAGTGAGCAGGGCATTAATGGGCCAGGGCGCAGAAGTGGCCAGGGCGGAGAAGCGGCTACCTTGTCAGGCAGCTGGCTTCCATAGAGCCATCTGGCCACCCACTGCAGTTGTGCAGCGAGAGAGTACTGTTCTAAGTTGGGCAATGCCAATCACACCCTAGTTTGTCAGTAGGTAGAGTTTTTGGCGAGCCACTCGGTGGCAGGAGCCCCCCCTCCCCCAATAAAGTCCGTCACCACACCCTCAAGGGTCCGGAAGAAGGACATATGAGGGCAGGTTGGTGAAGTAATATAGGAGCCGTGGCAGGACCACCATTTTAATCGGGGACCCACGGCCCACAACCGTCAGAGGGAAGCGTGCCCCAGAATGACATCTGAGAGCGAATAGATGCCAGTACTCTACCCAGATTGCTGTTGAATTGGTCCGCGTGTTGATGGAAGATCCTTACTCCTAAGTATCAAAATGTGTCTACTCGAAATTCTATGCGAGCATTGTTGAGCCTGTACCCCGGGTCTGGGCACGCACTATCAAAAGGGTATAGACACAACTTTGTTGCGTTCACTTTCAGTCCTGACAGAGCGGCAAAATCTCCTAGAGTGTGCGCCAGCGATGATGGAATCGATTAAACATCCTTGACGTAGAGAAGGTCTTCTGCATACAGTAAGATTGTGTGTGTGCGCGCTGTCCCCAGTGGAATTCCCCAATCTGAAAGAAACACGTTAGTTATAGATTCCTTACCTTAGAATTACCCCCAGGCGTCAGACTGGATCCGGAAAGTTTTTTCGTCCGCAGTACCTCTGCGCGTCTGAAGGTGGCGTCGGTCGGCTCCGTGTCCGTCGTCGGCATCGTGGTCGCCGGGATGACGTCGCGGCAGCTACTTAGACGCCGCCCTCGTGCGCTGACGTCAGTTCTTTCTTTTTCGGCGCCAGCCAGCGCAGATCCGGGAAGAGCGGTACCTCGGTCATTTTTTTACTAACTTTTTCTCGACTTTTGTCGACTTCTTTCTTCGAGTCTCCGACTCCGAAAAGGTGCACGAGGGATGCCCGGTTTCAAGGCCTGAGGTTCCTGTCATCGCATGATGTCGGTGACGGATCCGCACGCGTGTCTTTTTTGCCTGGAGCGCGACCACGACCCCAAGTCGTGCTCCGACTGCCGGTCGATGGTGCCGAAGGCTTTGCGGGAGCGGTCCCGAAAGCTGCTTGAACATCGGCAGTCGGCTCTGCGCCGTTCGAGGTCCAGGTCGAGAGGGAGGTCAAGGCATCGGTCGCGTAGCCACCACCATTCCGGTTCGAAATCATCGAAGTCTTCGCACTCTGGGTCGGGTAAGTCAAAGCACAAAAAGTCGAAGATGCATCGTCGCTCTTCGATTTCTCATCTGTTGGTCGATCCGCCGAGGCACGCGGGTGGTGCCCCTCTCGCAGCTCCGCGCGCGGAGCCCGACAAGTCGGCTCAGAGTTTCCCTTCCTTTCCGGGACCCGGAGCGACTCCCGCCCAGCTTTGTACTTTCTACAAGGCGATGCATGCCATCTTTGGGCAGACCGACCCCGCCGGCGTGCCTTCGGACCCCGCGGACTCGGTTGGGAGGCCTAGGTCTTCGCTGCCAGCGGCTCCGGCGCCGCAGGGGGCCCCCTTGGATCCTGGATCCAGATCGGCGCCGGTTGACATAGTTACGCCTCCACCGGCGCCGCTTCCGACGGCACCACTACCGCGTCAGACGCTGGTCGGCCCCCTGGCCGGCATCGACCCCGGCCTCCATCCTGACGTGGACACGGAGCCGGACCGACGGCGTCCGACGCCGGATCCGGCGCCGGGCGGGGTTTTCATGCCCTGTTCACTCCTGGGGTCCCTTTTCAACCACAGTGGCACCCGGAGGATGAGGAGGACTGGGAGGGGTCAGGTGACCCTTTAACTGACCAGTTAGACAGTGAACAGGACTGGAGAGAGGAACTGGGGGATGCCAGTGGTTTGGACACCTCCCCTGACCTTGGCATGTTGTCTCCTCCTACCGTGGCTACGGAGGAGGGAGCATCACACGCAGTGGAGTTGCGTAGGGCGGCCGAGGCTCTCAACCTCGAGCTTCCTACGGTGGCGGTCAGGACTAACCTCCTGACGGAGGTGCTTCAACCGGCTGCGAGCTCTTCGGAGCCCTTGCTGCCGTTCAATGAGGCCCTCACCGACGTCCTTTTGGGCACCTGGTCCAGGCCCAAAACGGGGGCTCCCGTGGACAGGATGATTGCCCGGCTCCGGGCGACCCCACTTTCCTCTCCCAACACCCCACCCCGGAGAGCTTGGTTGTCCAAGCCTCCACTTCCAAAAGCGCATTCCCTACAGCTCCCCCGGAAAGGGAATCCAAGAAGCTGGACCACCTTGGGAAGAAGATTTTCTCTTCCGCCAGCTTAGGACTGCGGTCGGTAAACACCGCATTTCTCTTGGGCATTTATTCCCACTCCGTGTGGGATACGGTGGCGCAGGTGCTGCCTCAGTGTCCGGAGGAGGCCCGGGCAGTGCTCTCCCAGGCTGTGGCCGCCGGGAGGGATGCAGCAAAGTTTGCCATACGTTGTGGGCAGGACCATTTCAACGTCGGTAGCGCTTCGTCGCTACGCCTGGATGAGGTCGACTGGCTTTTCAGGGGATGTCCAGAACACCTTGATGGACATGCCCTTTGATGGCCGTTGCTTTTTTGGCGACAAAGCAGACAACGCTCTAGAGCGTATCAAGGTCTCACGGGCTACGGCTAAGTCCTTGGGCCTCTCCACCTGCCCTGCGCAGTCTGCTTTTCGCCCCTTTCGTGGCTACGGAAGGGGTGCCCCGCTACGTCCCGCCCAGAGCCACAGGCCGCAGCAAGTTACCCAACCTTCGCGCGGCCGGGGACGTGGGAACAACCGTCGTGGTTCCGAGGGCCAGCGGGCGGGCCAGTCCACCAACCCCCCCTCCGCAGCAGCCTCCAAACCCTCCTAGTCCGACCTTTCAGGCCCATCAAACGCCAGTGGGTGGCAGGATTCGCCATCACCTCCCCCACTGGCGCACCATCACGTCGGACAGGTGGGTTTTGCAAATAGTCCGAAGGGGCTACTCCCTCCCCTTCGACCCGCAAGACTGGATGGTAGCGTTGGACTTGCAGGACGCTTATTTTCACATCCCCGTCCTGCCGGCCCACCGGCGTTACCTACGGTTCACGGTAGGCCACGAGCATCTTCAATTTACCGGGCTCCCCTTTGGCCTTACCAGCGCCCCTCGGGTGTTCACGAAAGTGATGGCGGTGGTCGCAGCTCATCTGCGCAGATCAGGGGTTTGTCTTCCCCTATCTCGACGACTGGCTGTTGAAGGCGGGCTCGCCCCAGGCAGTCGTCCCCCACCTCCAGACTACGGCCGACCTCCTGCATTCGCTGGGGTTCTCCATCAATGTGCCGAAGTCACACCTGATCCCCTCTCAGAAGCTCCTCTTCATCGGAGCGGTTCTGGACACAACGCGGTTTCGGGTCTATCCTCCCGAGCAGCGAGTCCGGGATATTCAGGCTATGATTCCGATCTTTCAGCCTCTATCCTGGGTTTCGGTCAGAATGACTCTGAGGCTGCTGGGCCTCATGGCCTCCTGCTGGTCGATCATGCCAGGTGGCATATGTGGGCTCTGCAGTGGGTCCTGAAGTTCCAGTGGGCGCAGCATCAGGGGAATCTGTCCGATTGCGTCCAGATCTCGGAGGGCACTGCACGTCAACTGCAGTGGTGGCTCCCGAACCAGGATTGGGTCAATAGCAGATCCCTCTCCCTTCCCCTACCAGACCACACTGTGGTGACGGACGAGTTCCCTTCTGGGATGGGGCGGCCACATGGGAGAGGCGGAGATCAGAGGCCTCTGGTCTCAGGCGGAGTCCGGGCTCCACATCAACCGTCTGGATCTCCGGGCGATTCGTCTTGCACTCAAGGCATTCCTTCCTTCTGTCCGGGGAAGAGTAGTGCAGGTGTTCACGGACAACACCACCGCCATGTGGTACTGCTACAAACAGGGCGGGGTGGGGTCGTGGACCCTCTGTCAAGAGGCCCTCTGCCTCTGGACATGGCTGGAACATCAGGGCATATCCCTGGTGGTTCAACACCTGGCAGGTTCCCTGAACGCCAGGGCGGACGAACTCAGCCGCAGGTGCATGATGGATCACGAATGGCGTCTTCACTCGGAAGTGGCGCAAGGACTCTTTCTGCAGTGGGGAGAGCCTTGGTTAGATCTATTCGCCACCGAAGAGAACGCGTAATGTCAGCAATTCTGTGCGTTGGAATTTCCAAGGCGGCACTCGCTAGGCGACGCCTTTCGTCGCGAGTGGAGTTGTGGTCTGTTGTACGCCTTTCCGCCTATACCACTTCTGCCCAAAGTGCTGAAGAAGATCAGGCGCGACCGGGCCCACGTCATTCTTGTGGCTCCGGATTGGGCACGAAGAGTCTGGTATCCCGAGCTGCTCAACATGGCCATCGATCCTCCGACCTGTCTGCCTCTTCGGTAGGATCTTCTGTCGCAGCAGCAGGGGACGGTCCTCCACCCGAACCTGTCCAGCCTCCACCTCCTTGCGTGGAGATTGAGCGGCGGCAGTTGACGTCTTTCGACCTGCCTCCCGAAGTCTGTGACGTTATCTTGGCAGCCAGGCGTCCCTCCACTAAGACGGTATACGCCTGCCGGTGGAACAAATTTGTGGCATGGTGCACAGCAAAGGCTGTGGATCCCCTTTCTGCCCCTCTTTCTGAAGTACTCTTGTTCCTTCTCTCTTTAGCCCAGCAGGGCTCTGCTCTGGGCACTGTCAAGGGCTATCTGTTAGTCATGTCTGCTTTCCTTCGGCTGCCAGATCAGCCTTCTCTTTTCAAGTCCCCAGTAGTTCACTGTTTCTTAAAAGGCTTAACATATCTTTTTCCTCCAATCCCCTTTGTTATTCCTCAGTGGGACTTGAATCTTGTACTAACTTATTTAATGTGCGCTCCCTTTTAGCCTCTTCATAGCTGTCCCTTACGGCTCTTAACTCTTAAGACTGCTTTCCTGGTAGCCATCACTTCTGCTAGAAGGGTGAGTTAGCTCCAGGCCCTTTCTTCAAAACCTCCTTTCCTGTCTGTTCATCCGGACAAGGTGGTTCTCCGAACCCGTCCATCATTCCTTCCTAAGGTGGTCACTGCCTTCCACATTGGGCACACCATTACTTTGCCCACCTTCTTTCCGCCTCCGCATCCTTCGACGGAGGAAGAGAGGCTCCACCGTCTGGACCCAAAACGTGTGCTCTCCTTCTATCTGGATCGCACGAAACCGTTCCGGGTGGATGATCAACTTTTTGTTGGCTACGTGGGCGCAAAGAAGGGTCGGGCCGTACACAAACGCACCATTTCTCGATTGGTCGTGTTGTGTATTAAGGCTTGTTACTCTCTGGCTAAAAAGGAGCCTGCAGTCGGGCTACGTGCTCATTCCACCAGGGCGACGTCCGCCACTACTGCTTTAGGAAGAGGAGTTCCTCTGAATGACATCTGTCAGGCGGCCACGTGGGCATCGCTGCACACGTTCACCAAACACTACTGCCTGGACAGGAGGTTAGGCTGTTTTTTTTTAGTTAAGTCAGGAAAGTGGCGCTCAGGCTATTGCGTGTACTAACTATAGACCTGTATTGGTGCGGTGCTACCAGGTCAGGGGAGTAACCCGATAACCTCTGGGAAATGTGTGAATCGCAGGATCCACAATTAACATTCAGTATTGATGCGTTATATAAATGCAGTGGTCGACATCAGTATTGGTTCAAAAAAGTTTTTATATTTCAACAACGACTATGTTGAATACTATAAACCAGCCGACACGTGTTTCGTCACTGGGAGAGGTCCCTTGACTCATCAGGGCTGGGGAGGATACAAAAAATATATATTGGGTGAGGGTAATAAAGTGGGTTAGACAAAGGGTACCTAGTCTATGGCAAACATAATAAATGGGTAAAAAGGGATCACCCTAGGTGACTACTGGGGAAAGAAATGCAAAGTGTGACAAGTATAGTGTGAGGTGACACTCGTGAATGTGCCGCTATTCATGAGTCAGGGCTCATGATGGCAACGCGGGAAAACATGTTAAACACAATGTGACTGATGTGATTGTGCCGCTCTCATGGGGAGGAAACATGAGGTAAAGCGCGGGAAACATGGTACATTGTGTGATGTGGCAAGTAAACAGTGCAAGCAGTGGTGTATGGATGGTGTCCGAGGATATCCCAATGCACGAAAAGGTAGTGGGTGATAGACCGATACACGATATGAACTCAATACTGGGCAAGATGCGATGGAAAGAAGGTCCTGCAAAGGACTAGGAAGGCCTGAACTGAGGGGGAAAGGGGGAGCGGAGGCAGGGTAAAAACTAAATTACCTAAACAGCGAGAGCTACTGGAGGAGTGCTGGACCCTGGTGGGGAAGAAACACAGGAGGAAGGTAGATAAGTCAAAAGCACAGGAACCGTGGAACGAGGTGAAAAGGAGTGGAAATCTAACAGGTGAGGCTCACCCGGAAACCGGTGATACTTCCAACCCGGTAGGGGGTGAGTGGGAGACGGGAGCAACTGGGCAGACAGGCGCTGGATGTAGCGCCACGCTGGAATCGAGGGTAGGAAGGAGGGGGACCGCTGTGGAAGAAGGGGGGAGTGAGGATGTGGACGATACTAGAAAGCGACCAGGAGGGCTGAGGACATAAGAGGCATAAATAATTCTTACCGGGCTGAGGTATGCAGGCGGCGAATATGAAGATAAGGCTGGGGCGGGTACGCCACGGCGCTTAGAAGGTGGAAAGGAGGACGAAGAGGGGACAGCCAAGTCCGGAGAGACGGCTACTTTGGCCGTTCTGTTCTCCAGAAGTTTCTTGTGTGATCTTGGTTCGCAGACCCACCACCGGGGTTGGTATTGCTGGGGTATCTATTCTAAGGTAAGTAATCTAGAACTAACGTGTTTCTTTCAGATGAACAGGTTACTTACCTTCGGTAACGATATATCTGTAAGAAACATTAGTTAGTTATAGATTCCTTACCGCCCCACCCATCCTCCCTGTTCTGCGAACTGATTTCTATGGTTAAGGACATCCTTTCAGGGCCCTAGTTTTGTGCATCAGTGGTCAGTGTCTTGCATGGCTCTGCGTTTCTGGCTCGGAAAGTCGTGTACAGAACTGACAGCGCGCGAGGGCGGCGTCTAAGTAGCTGCCGCGACGTCATCCCGACGGTTGACGCGGAGCCGACCGACGCCACCTTCCGACGCGCAGAGGTACTGCTGACGAAAAAAAATTCCGGATCCAGTCTGACGCCTGGGGGTAATTCTAAGGTAAGGAATCTATAACTAACTAATGTTTCTTACAGATATAACGTTACCGAAGGTAAGTAACTTGTTCATCCGTGCCCCGTATCTGAAGGCCGCCGCCAGGGGCTCAATAGCCCGTGAGAATAGTAAGTGGGACAGTGGGCATCCCTGTCGGTCCCCCGTTTCACCTTAATCTGAGCTGGAATGTGGGGTCCTGTCTGCACTCACACTATTGGTTCGTTATATAAAAGATTAACCATGCGGATGAAGGTGTCTCCTAGCCCGTAGCGTGGTAGCATGGCAAATGGATATCCGCACTCCAAGGAGTCAAAGGCCTTCTCCAGGTCTCATATCAGACAACCCGAGTAGGGCCTTTGGCCTGTTGAGTATGTGGCTACCCAGTAGAAGCGCCGCAAATTCAAGAAGGTTCTGAGTGCCAGCACAAACCCATTTTGGTCAGTGTGAACCAGGGATGGAACCTGAGGCGCTAGTCGGTTGGCCAGTAGTTTAGCCAAAATCATATAGTCCATGTTTAACAGGGCCAGGGGGCGATATATGCCCAGCTCAGCACTGTCCTTATCAGGTTTGGGTAGTGAGACTAGTCTGGCCTCACACAGTGACATGAGGGGGACACATTCCTCCACCGCAGTGGTACATAGGGCATGAAGGCATGGGGGCAGCATATAGGCTCTGTAATATTCCGCAGGCAGCCGATTGGGTCCGGGGGTTTTGCGCGCGGCTAGCGCCGCGATGGCGTCTCTGATCTCGTCGGGGCAACCGGTGTGTCAAGCACTGCATGTTGCTCAGGCGTTATGATTGGTAGGCGCACCGAGTCGAGGAAGGCATCCACGCACGTCTGGTCTTGTTGGACAGTGGCTTCGTAGAGTGTTGCATAGTGTCTCGCCATGTCCGCGTATGTCTCGTGCTGCGTGTACTGTGTCCCGCAGCGGTGCGTATTGCCTGTTTAGCGTGTTGGGGTTGCTCCCGGTGCAGCAGCCATGCCAGCAGCTGCCCCGGTGTATCTGATACTGCATTACACCACATAATTCCGACATTGTAATCTTTCCAGCACTTCTACGTGTTCGCTGCGTGGTGCGTCCTGTCACTGCATGTCACTCGTGCCTATCGCTACCCGTGTTTCACGCTAACCTACCAACATCTTCGCTTAATTGCTTGCGTTTGTTCCATGTGAGTCCCATACTACTATGTCCCCTAATGGTCACTTTAAAAGCATCCCATTCAAGAAGCGTGTTTCTTATGGAGCCCTCATTGATGTCGAAGTATACCGCTGTTGCGGCCCCTAAGCAGGAACGAAATGCTGGGTCCTTTAGTGTTGCTGGTTGAAGGCGCCATATAGGTACGGGCGGCGGACCCACGTCCCAGCTGAGCTGCACACATTGGGGGTTGTGATCGGCATGTGTTCGTCATAAATACTCGATCTGTCTGACAAAGCGCAGCAGTGAGGGCGAACCCACAATACGGTCCAGCCTGACATGCAAGTCGTGTGTGTAGGAGTAAAAGGAATATATGCATGTGTCGGGGTTACAGGCACCCCATATGTCTGTCAAGGACCAGTGGGCGAGCCAGGTGTTCAGCCCTACGGCATTCGATAGGGCTGTGGTGCATGTTAGAGGGAGGATGAGGGCCAGGACATCAGTGAGCTGGCAAAGGAATGGAGCAGCAGTTATTTCATGAGTGCTCGGAGTATAAAACCACGCCAAGAATCTTCATTTTTAGGGCTCGCCTGGACAGCACATGCGCTGACTGCGTGTCTATTCTGTCAACCACAAAAAAATCCTTAAAAAGGGCATACCTCCCACCTGTTACTTATCAGTGGTTGGTTTTAAGGTCACTCATTTATTTGCTTCCCATTGATCAGATCCTCTCCGGCATCTCCCTCCTCTTCGTTTCTCTTTGTGTGTTAGTCCATGCTGTGGAGCATGAACCAAATACAATTTCCGGTGGTTAGTATCCTTCCACTGTCCGTGCACATCTAGAGGTACTTTGTTTTTTTGTAGCACTTAAACCAGTGCTTTGCAGTCAGCCATCGCTCTCCCTTTCTGCCATGCCCCCTCCTGCCCTCCGTTGTCTTGCTTCCTCTTCCCAGGCCCCACTATCCCGCTTCCTCGATTGCCCCCCCCACCCACGTCACAATTAAGGAATTGTAATGTAATTGTTTTTATATAGCACTTACTACCCCTAACAAGGCATCGAAGCACACTTCGGCGAGTAGCATGCTAATCCGGAACCCAAAAAGGATTGGTGGTGGATTAGTATATGATATTTTAGCTAATTTGAGCGGTGGACATGTGAGTCTGTTAGTTGGATTGGAAAGGATAATCAGGGGGGATAGAGATGGAAAAGTCTAGAAAGTGTTTATTGGGAGATCATAGTAGTAAAATGAGTTTTGGGATGAGTAAAAGGAGAGATAGGTAAGGGAAGAATTTAGAAGGGTTGTTTGGGAGAGCTTGGTATTAAAACGAGGTTGGGGTGATCCGAGGAGGGACAAGTCTAGAAAGGGTTGTTTGGGAGATCATAGTAGTAGAATGAGGTTTGGGAGAGTGGAGGCAGAGGGGGGGGGGGGATATATTGAGAGAGGTATAGGGTGAAATAGAGTAGTGCATTGGAGAGTCAGTTTTTTATAAACAGTAGGAGTAAAGTAATAAATATATAGATACATAAATACATATTTATATCAAGAAAGTCACATTTCTAGATGCATACATATAATCAAATTATCTGTTTATAGACACAGATATGCTGCACATTTGTGTTTGAGTATGGTGGTTAAGTAGCAAAGAGCCAACTCTTGTAGTCTTCTGATAAGATGGTTGTCTGTGGATGTTATGTTTGAGGGATAATGAATTCCATAGTTTGGCTGCTTGAACAGAGAAAGATGTGCCTCCTATGGTTTTTTTGTTGTATGGTGTTCTTTTGATGCGAGGTGCCAATCTTGAGCGGAGGTTGCTTAGAATGTATTTGGTGATTTTATTCCTGATATAAAGCGGACCTGTTCCATGTATTGCTTTGTGGATAATACAAAGCAGCTTGAATGTGGCTCTTCTGACAACCGGTAACCAATGTAGGGCCCCCAAGGCAGGGGAGATGTGGGCTTGTGGCTTTACTTGTAGGAGTAGTCTGGTAGCAGAGTTTTTAATCTGTTGTCTTTTCATAGTTGATAAAGGTCCATGCTAGAGGCCATTGGCGTAATCCAGTTTAGACAGGACAAGAGAGATAGTGGTTTGGACCTTGTGTGGAAATCCCAGGTGTGGGGAGATGTGTCGCAGAGTTTTCCTAGTAATGAAGCTTGATCTTATTTGTTCACTTGGGCATTCATTGATAACTTGAAGTCCATGGTAATTCCAAGGTTTCTTACTTCCTTAGATATTTTAGAAGGTGGTCCAAGATAGTCAGGCCAGGATTATAGTGGGTCATAATGTTTCAAATCGCCACATGTGAGTATTTACATTTTGGAAGCATTTAATTTGAGATGTCTCCATGTCATCCACTGATCAAAGGCTCCGAGGCAACTGAAGATTTGTCAGTTTCTAATGTCTTTGGGGCTTAACAGTTTAAGGAGTATTTGTGTCGTCTGCATAGTTATAGCATGTGAGCTGACATTCATTGATCATTTCCGGTAATGGCTTCATGTAGATGTTGAAAAGCATGGGTGAGATGATAGAGCCTTGAGGGACACCTGCTTTTGCGAAGTACAGTTTGGATGAAAAAGGTGGAGAATGGATGACATTTGTTCTGTTTTGAAGGTAGGATGTGATCCAGTTGAGGGCAGTCCCCTCTATGCTGGCTTCATAGATTAGTGTCATGGTCAATGGTGTCGAAGGCAGCGGAGAGGCACAAGAGAAGTGGTGCAGCAACCCGGATGCGGTCTACTGTGTTTTTAAGGTCAGCCCAGATGGTGATAAGGGCAGATTCTGTGCCTCTTCCTGGATGGAATTTTGTTTGGAAGACGGATAGTATGGAGTTATCGTCAATAAATTGTGACATCTGGGCGAGTGCTGCTTTTTCTATCAGTTTGCCCAGGAAAGGTCCATTTGTAATGGGTCTGTGGTTGTCGGGGTCAAACGGGTCCAGTATAGTTTTCTTTAATGGGCGTATTTGTGCCTTTTTTAGGTCTTCTGGAAAGATTCAACTAGTTAAGTAATTACTGATGATTATTCTTACTGGTGTGGCAGCGGATGTAGTCAAGAGAATGTTCTTGAATGTTTGTGGTGGATAAGGTTCAGAAGGGCTGATTGCTTTGACCAGATCCATAAATTCACTTTGTGATATTTGTTTGCAGGAACGGAGAGGCTGGGTTAGAATACTCTTGGAGGGTATTTTTGGAAATGGGTTGGTGCTGGTGGTTTTCCTTTGTTTTAAATATGAGTCTAATGTGTCTACTTTGGTTGTGTAATGATTTGCCATTTTGTCTGTGAATTCTTAAGTAATTGGATGAGTTCTTTCTATGCTTTTAGTTTTACGAAATAGAATTTGGTAAAATTCTTCATTTGCACATTTAGCATTTTGAATTCTGTCTGGATAGTACCTTTTTTCAGCATTGTTGATAGCTGACTTGTATAATCTGTTAAGTTTGTGTAGGTGAAGTTTGTCTTGATTGTTCTTTGTTTTGAGCCAGGTGCATTGCAGCTTTCTAATTTGCTGTTTTATCTTTTAGTTCAGTATTTCTCCAAGGTGCCTGTTTTCTTTTGTCCTGTTTTGTTGTTCTGAGTGGTATTAGGATTGCAAAAGCTTCCTGTAGCCACTCATATAGTTTTTGAACGGAATGCATTGTGTTGGATGTTAGTTGTTTCTAAGTATTCAAAATTGAGTTTGGTCCATGATACATGTAAGGTGGTTTTAGATGTGTTGCTTTGTACTGTTTTATGTTGGAAAGCAAGCAAATGGTGGTCTGACCATGTGACTGGAGTAATCGTTTGAAAAGTAACTAGTTCTGGATTCGCAACAAATGACATCTAGGATGTGTCCAGCGATGTGTGTGGATTTGTGGACGATCTGATGTAGGTTCAGTGTGTCAAGGCCAGTGATGAGGGTTTTTGGATGGGGCATATTGGTTTTGTCAAACCAGATGTTGTCACCCAGAGCGCCTAGGTTGGAGTGTAGGGTTATGTTTGAAACTGCGTCTATAAATGTGTCTCGGAATGTTGCATTGCTAGGTGGAGGTCTGTAAAGGAGAAGGAAGTTTCAGGAGGAAATTGGTGTAGGGTTGCATCTGGTGAAGAGGGCCTAACAATCTGGTATGGAAACGTTGTCCGCTTTAGTGAAATGTATTGTTTACTTGAATATAACCGCTTGTCCACCTTCTCTTTTGCCTGTACGATTTTGTGATGGTTTGATAGCCTAGAGGAGCGACTTCATGCAAAACTGGAGCCATGTCCTCTCCAAACCAGGATTCAGCTATAAAGAGTAAGTCAGGTTGTGTCAGTGAGTAGGTCGTTGATGTGATGCTTGTTTTTAGAGAGTGATTGAGCATTTATTAGTAGGCAGTTTAGAGATTGTGTTTTGGAGATATTGTGACTTTGTTTTGTAGAAGTGTGAGCAGTATTTATTGAATTTGCAGCAGTTCTCATTAGTGCTGGTATTAGCTGTATGAGGATAGCAATCGTGTTGCTTTTCAATATCGTATTCCTCGTCCAGCATGCTTAAAAACAGTCTCCACCACCTACACACGCAGACCTATCAAAATGCCTTCTGAGAGTGAGTTGGTGAGCTGTGTTTTTGCAGAGTAGCCTTGTGTAATAGTGTGAGAAAGTGCCCTCTTTCTGCATGGTAGCCCCCACTTTTTGCTGAACTGCTGATGTGCTTTGACTGAGTTTGCCCTGGGCTCCTGCTAATCTGGTATCTAGGGCCTATGTTCTTTCCCTAAATCTGCATTAAAACCAAAACCCATTTGGCATCCCTGGCCACAGGTCAGCCCATGGTAAATGGTACCATAGGTATCCAGGGCACTGTGAGCAGGGAAGACCTCTAAGGGCTGCAGCACTTATTGTGCCACCCTTAGAGGCCCTGTACCTTTACACACACACACACACTGCCTTTGCAGGCTGCATGTCTTGGTGCAGAACAAAGTGATGAGTCGACATGGCACACATCTCTGTGTAAAGATATAGTATCTGCGGTGCACTCCTATATATTACTATTTAAACAAAACACTTTTGTTTGAATTTGTCTGACCTAACAGACTGGGTTTTTGTGTGCTACGCAGTATTTGTGGGCTGCCTGTCCCACATGTGTAAGAATAAAGAAAGTCAAGTAACACTTTACGTGACAAACTGCGTGCACTACAGTGTGGATTCAACAAGTTTAAATCAATGTAGACTAGATCATCAGAATGTATGCTAATGCTTTAAAACAAAATATTTGAACAAACACGAACACGTTTCAAATTGATTATATTCAATAATTTTTCTTATTGAAAATGTCAAATGATAATTGTATCATGTGAAGCATCAAGACATGTTAACATTACATGATCAAGTGTAACTTTTTAAATTAATACATGGTTGTTCAACCTCAGTGCATTTCAAATTTATACAGTGTCGATTATACACAAACAGTCAAAAATAGCCCGATGCATTTCGGGACGAAGTCCCTTCTTCGGGAGCCACTGTAATGCAAAAAGAGTACATATGCAAGTAAATATTAACTGCATGATTCGCAATTTTATGGAAAAAACAACAACTTGCCAAGAAAATTACCGCATCGCTACCAAGGTGAGACACCCTGTTGCCTAATTAAGTACATATCGTGGTGGTCATCCTGGAAGGTAGGGAAAAAATGAAAAGAAAGAAATGAGAGGAGGAAGAATTGCCGACACCAGTGAATATTACTACTGAGTCATCCTAGTAATAGCCCCCAACGAGGAAATTGACGACTTGCCAAAAGCTGCCGCCTGGTGCTACATGTTAACGGATTGCGTGCAAAAAGGAAGTGCAGAAAAGCGAAGAAAAGAAAGGAAGTAAGTGCTAGTGAAAAATCTGGCAGATGCCGTAAACGCACCTACCGGTCAAGTAACCGAGTGTGAACATATAATGAAATGACACGGGTAAGCTGATAAGCTGATAGAAATATGCTACAAGTCAACAACCTGAAAATAACAAGGATAAAAATGAATGAGAAACATGAATGCAAAATAGTGTGAAAGA
This sequence comes from Calotriton arnoldi, assembly GCA_963921515.1. NCBI lineage: Eukaryota > Metazoa > Chordata > Amphibia > Caudata > Salamandridae > Calotriton > Calotriton arnoldi. The sequence continues at coordinate 1,193,587 of CAWUFW010002683.1, read as the reverse complement.
ACTTGCCTCAAACCGTGACATCTCAAGAAATCTTGGATGACTCAGTAGTAATATTCACTGGTGTCGGCAATTCTTCCTCCTCTCATTTCTTTCTTTTCATTTTTTCCCTACCTTCCAGTATGACCACCACGATATGTACTTAATTAGGCAACAGGGTGTCTCACCTTGGTAGCGATGCGGTAATTTTCTTGGCAAGTTGTTGTTTTTTCCATAAAATTGCGAATCATGCAGTTAATATTTACTTGCATATGTACTCTTTTTTGCATTACAGTGGCCCCCGAAGAAGGGACTTCGTCCCGAAATGCATCGGGCTATTTTTGACTGTTTGTGTATAATCGACACTGTATAAATTTGAAATGCACTGAGGTTGAACAACCATGTATTAATTTAAAAGTTACACTTGATCATGTAATGTTAACATGTCTTGATGCTTCACATGATACAATTATCATTTGACATTTTCAATAAGAAAAATTATTGAATATAATCAATTTGAAACGTGTTCGTGTTTCTGTTCAAATATTTTGTTTTAAAGCATTAGCATACATTCTGATGATCTAGTCTACATTGATTTAAACACATCTCTGTGTGCCATGCCTACAACCCACTTCCCTGGCATAGATCAGTCACCCCTCTAGCTGGGTGTACTATACCAGTGGTGAGGTTACAGGTGCATGAGCCCTGTACCCCTACAGTGTCTAAGTCCATTCTTAGACATTGTAAGTGCAGTGCTGCCATTAAGAGTATATGGTGCTGGGAGTTTGTCATTACGAACTCCACAGCACCATAATGGCTACACTGAAAACTGAGAAGTTTGGTATCGAACTTCTCAGCACATTAAACCCACACTGATGCCAGTGTGGGATTTAATGAAAAATGCACACAGAGGGCATCTTAGAGATGTGCCCTGAAAAACGACCTACCACTAGTGTCCAGGCTGAGTGGCTGCTTTCAGCTGCCACCACCAGACGTATATTTCTGGACGCCTGGGTCGAGAGCCTGCTGCTCTCGGGGGCCTGAAACAATGCACATCCTGGGACGAGGTGCCAAGCCTCCTCCCCCAGGATGGGCAGGGTTCACGAAGGGGAAGCTTCAAAGGGCTTGCCGCCTTTGTGAGCTTCCCCATGCCACTTGCTGCTTTCGGCAACTGGTCCTCACTGGTTCTGACCCCCACTTTGGGCGGGAGAATCGGTGGGAAAAACAAGTGAGAAAGAGGTGTGCCCACCTCTGCCAACTCCACCCCAAAGGTGGGGAAGGCGAGGTGAAGCACAACTTAGTCCCCGCCATCTTGCAGATGGGGGGACTCCGCCAACCAGGGAAAGGTGTATGCCCCCCTCCCACTGGAGGGTGGCATAATAGGCGGTGTACCCACCCCAGGGAAGGGACCCATAGATCCCAACCTTTTTACCTACCTGTAACGCCCCTAACTCTAGTATTTAGGAGCACCCCTAAACCTTGCTTCCTCAGACAAGAACCTGCAACAAGAAAAGAAGGACCGAATAGCCGTGCCGAAGCTAACAAGAGGAAGACGCCCACTGACTTGGCCCAGCCCTACCGGCCTGTCTCCACCTCGAACCTGTTTCTGCGAAATCCCGGTGTGTCCTGCAGCCAGCAACCTCAAACCCCAGAGGACCTGCCAGCCTTCAACCACAAAGACTATGTCTCCCGTGAACACCGGATTTGTTCAAACAGACTCCAGTTCCACAAAGATCTGTGGGTCTGCACCACTCTGCACCCGACGCCCATGGCCCGAGTTCGAGTGGCCCAACACCAAGAGGAGGTCCCCCTCGCGATCCTGACCCGAGATCCGGTGACCCCTGACCTGTCTCAAGCCTCCAGCCAACGCCTGCAGCCTCAAACCAGAAGGTCCCCCCAACCACGACCAGGAGCTGTTAAGAAGCTCCAACCCTAAATGGCACCCCTGCACCCGACGCCCCATGGCCTTGGGTGGCCCAACCGAAGGTGCCTAACCAACCCCCAAGATCCCAACTTACCTCTCCAAGTGGTGGTAGCTCCCAGAAGACCTTCGTCCCTGAGCCTGCAGTGCTTTTGCAAACCGGAGACTCCCCATTGAAAGCTACAGGGCACCCGACGCCAAAACGGCACTCTGCACCCGGCCGCCCCAGTGCCGCTGAGGGTGCAACTTTTGTGCTTGCCTAAACCCCCATTTGCCCTGAGCTTAAGTCCAGGGGCTTTGCTCCCACAACCCAGTGGCCTGCTCGTCGGCAGCAATCAACCGGAGGCTCTCTATTCCCCCATTGGATAACATTGGGCCTCAGCACTCTGCACCCGGTCGCCCTAGTGTCGCTAAGGGTGTAACGAGTGCATCCTTGACCCTGGGGGACCCCTGAGTCTAACCCCAGGACACCAACTCCCACAACCAAGTACTTACCTTTAAACCGATAACACTGTTTTCCTTCATAGGATAACATCAACTGTTTTTCTGTGAAAAGTTTTCAAGTGTGGAGTTGGAAAACCTAAAGAAATTCTTTAAAATTGTACTAACTAACAAAAACGCTTTTACTTAATTGTTTACGGGAAATGTCCCAGTGCAGTATGCAGGCATACTGCACTGTGTAAGAAAAGTAATCTCAAAAGTAATTTACCTGTAATTTTACTAAAAATCCTATACAAAGTATATATACTGTATTCTGAAAAGCATTGCATTATCAGTAACACTACTGTAATCAAATCAAAGTACATTTACAATTGCAATTCAAACTATTTACAAACTGCATTACTACTGTAAAGTATTTATTGCTTACCTGTGCCAGGCTTGCTTTGTTCTAGAAAATAAAATAACTAAAAGAATATTTTTAAATAAAAACAATTGGTCTGAAGTCTTCGAGTGTGTGAATTCATTTGCTGACCGAGTGTGTACAACAAATGCTTAACACTGTCCTCTGATAAAGCCTTACTGCTTGATCACACTACCACAAATAGAGAGTGAGGTGCTATCTACTTTACCTCTGCCTACCTTTTGGGTTCCACTGGACCCTGTGCACACTATACCTCACTTTGGTATAGTATATACAGAGCCAGCTTCCTACAAATAGACATGGAGATGCAAAGTTTTGAAGAGTGGCATGTTTATTTTTTTTTGCGTCTGTTTAGGATGGAAGGTGTATGAGTGAGGGGTGGTGGTGCAGCATGTGGGTCATGAAAGGCTCTGAATTGTGCCATGGATGAGAAGCGTTTGAGAGACGTGTAGGGGAAAAGAGAGCAGCTAACAGGAAAGATGGTTTAGAATGTGTATTTGTGCAGTCAGGAGGGTGAGAGTGGGTGTTGTGTTTCTAGTGTGTGATGGAAAGTATTATGCAATAGTGTTTTGTTGTGCTAGTGTGTGATTTTATGTAGTGTTATTGTGGAGTAGTGAGAGGATAGGATGTAGTGCTTTTTGAGAATGATTTGTAAGTGAAGTATAGTTGGTAAGTGTAAGTTGAATGGTAAAGGGGTGGTGATGTGTTTTGGAAAAGTGTTTATGATGAGTGTTTGTGTTAGACTTGATAGCTTGAAGAGGTAATGTGTGGAGTGGAGTGTGAGGATTGTTTTGTTGTGTATTTTTGGTAAAATAGAGCAGTATGGTGCTGGCGACTGCAATGATGTAGGGCTGAGTATAGGTTTGGTTGTGACAGAAAGGAGTCTGTCTGGAGCAAGTAGAGGGTAGAGTTGGTGCTTTGTATGAGCAGAGAATGCGTGTCTGGATTGTTTAAGCTATGTATAATGTGGGTTTGGGCTGTGTTGATGTGTGGATTTGTTAGTGGTATCGGACAGAGTGGTGTTTTGTGGGAGAGTGAAGGTGCCATTGTGTGGCAGGCTGGGTAGAAGGGTGTGTATGTGTGGGTTATTGTAGTTTTTTTGAGACAATTATATGTGGTTGGGGTTGTTTGTAGTAAATGAGTCGAGTGGATTTGATGCGAGTGTATTGATGATTGTGAATGGGTTAAAAAAGGATGGGTGAAAAAAGTTTAGTATTTCTGGCCCTTGGACCGACCAATCCTGTACAGGCCCAAACAAGCAACTGTCCTTTATGTATTTGGCGGAGATTGGTATTGGAGGCTCAGCTTTGAAACTGCCCCGGTTCCTTCCTCACCTAGAGAGAACATTCAGTGGCTTTGGGTGACCTCGTCTCCAAGTCATTTACATTGCCTTGTGGGGGTTCCTCAGGGCCCTTCATTATTCAATATCTATGTGGCCTCCTTGACAAAGCGAATTCAATTCTTTGGCTTTGCGGCTGTTGCATATGCAGACGATACACAGCTTGTAGCTTTTTCGAACAATGCTGAAGAGATGGTTCATCATTTTAATAACTGCATGAGTGATATAGTCCAATAACAGTAGGCTTTTGTTTAATTAATCACAAACTGAGATCCTTCTCTTTGGGAAGAACGAGCCATCATGGGACCAATCTTGGTGGCCACAAATGCTAGGCCCTCTCCCCACACCAGTATCCGCTGTCAAAAATTTGGGGACAATCTTTGAATCCAACCTGAGTTACAATGCACAAATAAATAAACTTACCTCCTCCTGCTTCTTTTTATTACGTAAGATCAGGAAGATTTTCCTGTATATACCCTTTGAATTACAAAAAGTAGTAGTAACAGCACTTAAGTGATCAAGACTCCACTATTGCAATGCACTACATATTGCTATTTATCATTTTTCCTTGCAAAAACTGCAATGTCCCCAGAACGCTGCAGCACGACTTCTGAAGAAAAGTCCCAAGTTTCAGTCGGTGTCTGTAACTTTACAAGATCTTCACTGGTTACCGGTATAGAAGAGAGTCCGATTCAAGGCCCTCTGTCTTGCCCACAAAGCCCTATATGGAGCTGCCCCAGACTACTTAAAGAAGAATCTCACATAGTACAATCCCAGCATGTCACTAAGATCGACCAATTCCAGAACAATCGATGTCCGGAAAATCAGGAGATCCAACTGGGGACCAGAAGCTTCATCCACACTACAGCCCATCTCTGGAACAACTTACTGGAAAACTGAGAAATCAATCCAGTTTTCAGACTTTCACAAAACGCCTTAAAACCTGGCTGTTTTCCGTTCCTTAAATTGAGAGGCAAGCTCATTTGCAGGATTACATTAGTCCTTAGGGTACACAAGCGCCAAGAAGCCATTGACATTTGTGCGCGCTAGAAAACATATCAATAATCTAAAAGGTGTGGCATTTAGTCTTTTAATTTCAACCCGTTCCTCGGGCAGAGAGAGAGACTTAAGAATTGAGATTCCAGTTTAGAACAGTGCATTTGTTAGATGCATTCTTGGATGACTCCTGGGGAATGTCATCATTCCTTTTCCCTCCCCCCTTCCCCAGTTACTAACCTCTGTCTTTTAAATATCACCCTGCCTTACGAAGCAGAAATTCGGTGACATTTGGCAGTGCAGTGCTTATGGAGAGGCCCTTCCTGATCCATCAGAACCCCTTGTATTACCTATTTGAGCTTGAAGTGAAATCGGAGCTGTGCCCAAGGAAGTGGGAGTCTATACTTGTGTTTCAATAGCCCATTTGATTTAAAATGTTTCACTGATAAAAGTATACAACGCACAAACGATAATGTGTGGAAATGTCATCACCTAGTGTATTAATTTGTTTTGAACGTTTTCAAATATTTGTTTCCACCACACTTCAGAATTACCCAAAAATGTGCTTCATTTGGGTTTTTCTAATTCTGAAATATCTGCACAGTACATTCACAGACATTTAAATTTTGTTGTGTGATAGAAAACAAATATAACATTGTACAGCCTTCCTCAGGAACTCCCCGGAGCCTGTACGATTGTCACATAAATCCTCTCACTTTGAAATCCGTGAAAGAAAAGTAAACACCAAGCACCCTGGAAGAGTACCTGACATTTGACCTTTGTCTTTGATTGCACAGCAAATGTGACAAGATGAGAACAAGATTTAAAGGCCTATTTACTGAAATCAAGCACTGGTAGCTGAATACAGTAAATAGAGTTTGGACAATGGAAGGTACAAACTTGAGCTGGACAGCCTTAAATTCCCCGGGGAAGCTTTCCGAATGCCCCCAAAATGTCGTTAGCAAAGCACACCGCTGTGCTGTCTGGTAGGCTTCGACCTAAACATACTTTGCCTCATCCCACGTCACATTTAGTAACATTTCAAAGGCTCAGATTATGCAGCAGAGAAACTGATTCATATAGGTCTACCAATGGTTTAGTAGGGGCCATTAAATGGGTCTGGCATACCAAAAAGTAGAATTTGTTTTTGTGCGCGTTTTTATAGGGCACATACTCGACCCAAAGGCATTGGAGTGCTTTACATGAGCACCAGTTACATTACACAAGGAAAAACATTTTTCTTTGTTTAGGCACGGGGAGATTAAGTGAATTGACCAGAATCACAGGATGTTGAACCAACGCCGAGACTCAAACCTGGTTCCCCAGTTCCATAGTCAACTCCTCTGGCTATTACACTACATCCTCTCCCATGCAATGTGAACCTTGTTGCCTACAACAGAGGGAATTTCAGTTCCTGAATGGTGATAGGCACATCTAGAAATACTTATATTTACATGCTACACTTTGCAATCAGAATAGCCTCAAGACGCTCACATTTTTGGCAGATAAGGGAAGCAGATACAGGAGAGTGTGTGAGTTGCCCAGCATCACAAGAAGCATTCAGTGAGGAAGTCAGGATTCGAACCCACACCTTGCTTAATGTCTGCGCTTCTGCTAATGGATAAGAGCACATACATAATGGTAAATACTGCAGAGTCTAGCGAGGAAGTGTCACTGCTTATTTCCAAGAAGAGATGACAGGAAGATCAGTTGATGAGCGCCACAAGCTGCAGCGAGGCTGCCATGTCCCCAGCCATCCATCAGCATATAAAGGAAGTATCCTCATTCTTCTCCAAGCTCCCATCAAGATCAGTGTCATTTCGCGCTCCTCTTGTGTGATAAAAGCACTTTATGGGATGGATAGTTTATGAAAGTATATCCCTAGAGCAGGACCTAGATCACATGGCTACACAACATGAGAGAAGGAATAGTAAGATTTTTTTGGTTTTATTCTAATATTGGAAGGTGGAGTATTAATTATGTAGTAATGCTAGCTAGGCTTCACTATGCAGTACTCTCATAATACCCCAAATATAGTCCATGGATTCACAATAATAAATCCCTAGCTCAGTCCTGGTATAGTGGCAAAGAGAAGTCCGGCTTTACTAGAGGAACATGTGTAAGAATTTCAGAGTACCAACATGGACAATAAGTAATTGACTCAATTCGAAAAATCCAACAGTTAATAAAAATAAAGCAGATTTTAATATAAATTTAAACACCAAAATAGGCAATCGGTTAAGTATAACTGTAGTTATGGATTTTAGAAGCAAAATTAAATCCGTGCAAAACAGCACTGCAAAACTTTAATTGCAGTCAGTAGGAAAAAGCACTAGTGACAAATGGTCACTTACAGGTCAAGTTACATGGAAACGGAGGAGGGTAAAGGTGATGCAGGTCCCAGGACTAAGCCACAACTGTCAGTAAGATTTTACCTAGCCCAGGTGCAGAGTTGTCGGGCTGTCCTTGATGCTAAAGCGGGTCCCGCAGGGAGCTGGTTTTACCACATATACGGAGATGGTGACGAAACTGGTGTAAAAAAATCGAGAACTAAGCCTCTGCTGGCGTCAGATGAAGGTGTTGTGGTGGTCTTTGAGTTGCAGCGTCGAGTAAAGGTGGTGGTTTCGAACGAGCCACCAACAAGCCTTGTCAGCGGTAAGCTCAGCTGAAAGTTATTTCGATGTCCGGGGGAAAACGGTTGCCACCTGAAACTTGCTGGAGGTCAGGACTACGTTTCCCACAATGCACCGGGCCATCTGCCTTTGGGCTATTCCTTGGAGGGTCCGAATGCCAGCGATTCTTTTGTTCCGGTACTTTGTTTTTACCTGCAGTGTGCAAAGGACTAGTACCACTAGTCCAAGGTAGTCTGGAGTTTTCTTTGGCTCTCAGTGGTCCCTCTGTCTGAGGGAACCGGTCTTTGGTCCAGGATGAGTTGGTCGTGCAGTTCAAGGAATGTTGCCGCAGGTGCAAAGTATCACGCCTTTGGTTTGTGCTGCTCCTCTTGTCGAATGCTCGAGTCTCTTCTATGTTCTTAGTTGCAAATCAGATCAGAATTGAGGTTCTGATGCCAGGGGTGCCCCTTATACCCCAGATTTAGGGGCGTTAGGGGTATGGGTGCAAGTGGCCAATGGGCTACTAGCCCCAGTGGCGAATCCGTCCCAAGGTGAGGTGACCACATCCAGGAGTCTCACCTTTTCTCCGAACCCTCTACTCTGCCTCTTTTAAAAATGGCAGAAACCTTTCTTGGCTATACAGACCAGGTAGCCCACCCTAGAGGTGTGGCTAGCTTTCTGAGGGTGTACACCTCCTGAATACCTAATTTTCCCGCCTGCCCGGGTGCAAATGTGCCTGGGGCCAGGGGGGGGGCTGTTTCCTCTTATCGTAGGCAGCTTAGTTGTATATCACAGGAAGTGAAGTCTTTGAAGCTCACTGCATTGATGTGCCACTTCACTAGCCATCCTGTCAATGAGGGGGGGGGGGATGTGACTTTCTTAAAGTCCAGGCCATTGTTTCTGACTTGTCAGAGGGTCATGTTCTTGTCTTGGTTGTAACATCTGCATGCTAGCAGCCAGAGCACAGGAAAGGCTGGGGCAACCAGGTGGGCAATCTCTAGGGTAGCCACCTGGGTGCATGCCACATCGTCCATGATATGAGAATCGTGTCTGCTGTAAAGAGGCACGTTGTTTGATACCAAACATGACATATTTCGGCGGTACAACAGTGGAACTGCCAACCTCGGCGTGCCCGGTTGCCAGCCCATGCTATCCTATTGACCACTGATCACTTATAGTAGCCCTTCATAGGAAAGGCTACTATAGGGACATAGAAGCTTGCACTTAAATGCTCTCACCTTTAAAATAATGCACCCTGCCTTCTGGGCTTAGTTGGCCTTCCTTAGAGGTGACTGGCATATATGGAAACTAGTGCATTGACCTTTCCACACATGGTGAGGGCAAAGTCAAGTTTGAGCAGTTTGCACTCCACCTGCAGCCTGAAATAGCAGGACTGCTGTCATCTGGTTACTTGGGTCACTCAGTGTGGCACAAATAGTGCTTCAGGCCCTGGTGACCCCTTTTACTCCCATGCCCTGGGAACCACTGATACCATAAACTAAGGACTTATAAGCGGGTTAAAGTAAGTGCTTGCCAATTGAATTTGCCAATTCACATGTATCAGTTTTTTGGGGAGAGAACACGAACTGGGGCCTGGTTAGCAATCTTTAGTGCACTTTCTGATTCGAAAACCAGCATTTAATATTCCGAATGAAGGCAAAAAGTGGGGGGGACACCTGCAAAAAGGCCTGTTTTCTTACATTTTCTATTTGCCGACAGATCATCACCAATGGCTTACTGGCTTTACCCTTTTGAAATGCCCACTGGACACACTTGCAATAGACATGGGACTAGAGTAGGAAAGGCCAATGCGATATCTCTGCTAGTTGAAGTGAAGAATTACTGACTGCCTTATTGAGGATAGTGGTAAGAGCTGTTCCCAGCTCTTAAACCTCTGGTCCCAGAAAGTTGAAACCAAGAGCCAGTTGCGTTGGCTTCAAGCAAATGTCATAGGCTATATTAAGATAATGCCAGTGAAGTCTGCATTCCCATGTAGAACTTACTTCCTGTGGCTAGCGATCGCAGAAGGTCACAGAGCAGATGAAGCTTTAGATATCAAAGACAGCAGATGGATCAGATACAGCAGGACATTTCTGCTTCTTGCCTCTGTGAAACCCTCTCCACTGTGTCTTGGGATTACAAGAGGTACTATAGACAGTTGAAGGTGTTGCTACATAGAAATCCTAAGCCTTATTGGAACTGGCTATTTTTCTGTGGAACTCAGCTGCATTTGAAGAGCCTGTCTGCAAGCAAAACACATTGATTGGTGTCTGAGGAGCCAGTTCTGAAAATGTGGAGACCCTTTCCAGCAACAACAAAAAAATAGGGTTGTTACATTCTTTTTGCAAACATGGTACAATCTATAGGTAAGGAACATGGTGCTAGCCTCTCTGGGAAAAGGTATAACTTTGACACCTATTTGGTGGGGTTCTTATTTTGTATTTTTGTGTTGCAACAGCAGCTTTCATCCTTTGCCGGTTGAAGATTTCCAATTTCCGTAAAAATGTCCAGTACTGAATCTTTATAGCACAGCAAACCACTAGCTGTTACTTAGCCGTGTGGCAAAGCGAACTGGGCATCAAAGATGCATAGGTTGTAGTCTACAGCATGGGTCTGATGGGAGCTTAATCACAGTTAACCCCAAGACAGTGTTCTCACAGTTTGACATAGATTTACTTAAGTCCTCCAGTGTTTTATTCAAAATGTAATCTTTCATCCTCTCCCATGGGCAATTGGCAATATGTTGCCTTGTGCAATAGGCAATGTTCTAGGAATTCTCTGTTGAAAAGGAAAAGTTAGTATTTTAATTAATTTTAATATACTGAATCCAGAAATAGTCTTCAAGCCTGCCCTTGGATAAAGGAGATGACTGTGAACCTTGAACGTACACTGCTCAGGAGAATCACTGCTACCTAAGCTTGTGGTTGTGCAGTCCTTGGCCCCATCTCAGACTTTTGTGGTGGTGTTTTTATGTATTCTGGCAGTTGGCTGGGATGCCATAACGTAGAATATCAATTATCATACAGTCTGGCATTCCAAAGCATTCTTTTTAAAACATTTTTTATTGGTATTTTTTCATTACAAAAGTAGCATCACATACAAGAACAAATTAAACTAACATGTGGTCTGCTGTTCCTACTACACATGTGGCCTTAGTGGCAATCACGTTGACCTTTACATTTTGCACAGTTACAGTTTTACATTATAATGCTTTAAACATCATCATTCCCAGCTGGCTTATCTTGCTCCCTGGTTCTCAAATATTGCATAAGTGGTTCCCAGATGTTCTTGGGCCTAGAGGGGGCAGGCAGCTCCTCTGCATAGAGTTCCAAGTTCTCCCTGCAGTACACCAAGTCTTGTAACCATTGTTCGGGCAGTGGGGCTGTCCTGCTCTCCCAGTTCATTGCCACCCTCCTTTTTGCTAATAGCAGTGCTTTTATCTGAAAGAGACACGTTAGTGACAGATTCCTTACCTTAGAATATCCCCAGGCGTCAGCCTGGATCCGGAAAGTTTTTGCGTAGCAGTACCCTTGCGCGTCGGTAGGCGGCGTCGTGCGGCTCCGCGTCCGTCGTCGGCGTCGTGATCGCCGGGATGACGTCGCGGGCAGTACTTAGACGCCGCCCCTGCGCGCTGACGTCAGTTCTTCTTTTTCCGCGCCAGTAAGCGCAGATCCGGGAAGAGCAGTGCCCTAGTCACTTTTTGACTACCCTTTTTTGTGAATTTTTTCACTGTTTTCTTCTACGAGTCTTTCCGACTCCTAAGGTGTCGTAGGGATGCCCGGCTTTAAGCCCTGCGAGGTCTGTGCCCGCATGATGTCCATCACGGACCCGCATCTCGAGTGTCTCTTCTGTCTCGGCCGAGACCACGACACGAAGTCGTGCCCTGACTGCCGGAAACTTCATCCGAAGGCTTTGCGAGAGCGGTCTCGAAAGCGGCTCGAGGTCCGGCAGTCGGCCCCGCGCCAAGCCCCGGTCACGGGAGAGGTCGAGGGGCCGGTCGCGGAGCCCCCATCGTTCGTCGGAATCCAAGTCTTCGCGGTCCTCCGGTAAGTCGAAGCACAAGAAGTCTAAGCGGCGTCATCGCTCTAAGACTTCGCCTCGCCGGTCTCGCGACTCGGCTGAGGCCCCTGTCGGCACCGTCCCCGCGGCCCCGGACGTGCCTGTCGAGTCACCCCGCATTACCCGTCCTTCCCGGGTTCGGGGCGACTCCGGCCCAAGTACAGGAGTTCCTGTCGGCCATGGCCCGCCTCTTCGGGCCTCAAGGTCCCTCCGGTGCGCCTTCGGGCCCTGATGGGGTTGCTCCGGCGCCGCCGTCGACTCCGGTCCCGGCGTCGCCTGTCCCACCAGCCTTCATCCCGGCCTCGGCTCCGGCCTCGATCCCGGCTCCGGTGGTGCCGCAACCCCCATCGACGCCGGTTGACCTAAACACGCCTCCGCCGACGCCCGATGTCCCCGGTGTGCCGTTCTGACGCCGTCCGGGGCTCCGGACGGCGCCGTTCCTCGGCTCTCTCCGGCTCCGTACATGGAGCCGGACCGACATCGCCCGACGCCCGGTTCCGGCGCCGATGAGACCTTGGGTCCCTAATGTCCCTCCTCCTCCATATTATGAACCTGAGGAGGACCAGAAGAGCTGGGAGGGGTCTGAGGACCCTCTCACACAACAGTGCGAGTTTGACCCGGACTGGGTTGAGGAACTTGGGGATGCCAGTGGTCGAGACACCTCCCCTGACTCTGGAATGCTGTCTCCTCCCGTGGCTACGGAGGAGGGGGCTAATTTTGCAACTGTGTTGCGTAGAGCTGCTGGAGCCTTGAATCTCCAGTTGCCTACTGTGGCCGTCAGGACTAACCTCCTGACAGAAGTGCTTCAGCCGGCGGCCTCCTCTTCGGAGACTGTGCTGCCGTTCAATGATGCACTCACTGACGTTCTTTTGGGTGCCTGGTCCAAGCCCACCACAGGGGCTCCTGTGGATAGGAACGTGGCCCGACGCCATCGCCCTGCTCCGGGCGACCCCCTGTTTCTCACCCAACACCCCACCCCTGAGAGCTTGGTTGTCCAAGCCTCTGCCTCCCAAACCGCCTTCCCTACCGCCCCTCCGGATAGGGAATCCAAGCGCCTGGACCACTTTGGGGAGAAGGCTTTCTCTTCCTCCAGTGCTGGCTTGCGGTCCGTCAACACCGCTTGCCTCTTGGGCCGATATACCCACTCCCTGTGGGATTCGGTGGCGACTGTTTTGCCGCAGTGTTCTGAGGAGGTCCAGACACTGCTTACCCGCGCCATTGCGGAAGGGCGAGATGCGGCTAAGTACACCATACGTTGTGGCCTTGATACCGCCGACTTGCTGGGCAGATCGCTTGCAACGACGGTGGCGTTGCGTCGCCACGCCTGGCTGAGGACCACTGGTTTTTCGGGTGATGTCCAGAATACACTCATGGACATGCCCTTTGATGGAGTCGGTCTGTTTGGTTCAAAAGCAGACCATGCGCTGGAGCGTTTCAAGGACTCGCGGGCTACTGCCAAGTCCCTGGGCCTTGCTGTTGTGCGCCCTCCGCTCACATCTGCTTTTTGCCCCTTTCGTGGCCACGGGAGGGGCGCCCAGTCACGTCAGCAGCCCGGCCAACGGCCCGCGCAGCAAGCGCCGTCGCGTGGCCGAGGACGTGGATACCGCCGTGGCGGTTTGGGCAACCAGCGTGCGGGTCAGGCCACCACCTCCAACCCGTCCGCGGCCTCCAAGCCCTCCTAGTCCCTCCTTTCAGGTGCACGGCACGCCAGTAGAGGGCAGGGTACGCCATCACCTTCACCACTGGCGTCCCATCACCTCGGACAGGTGGGTCTTGGACATTGTCCGAAGGGGCTACTCCCTCCCCTTCGAGACCACCCCCAGCCATGCCACCTCAATTCCACCGCATGTCAGGGGATCACTTGGTGCTTCTGCAGAAGGAAGTCACGGCCCTCTTGGCCAAGAGGGCCATCGAGCATGTTCCGACCCCAGAAGTAGGACGTGGTTGCTACTCCCACTACTTTCTGGTGCCCAAAAGGACAAGGAGGACATGCGTCCTATCTTGGACCTCCGGAACGTCAATCGCTTCCTCCGGAAGGAGAAGTTCAAGATGCTCACCCTAGCTCAGGTCTTGACTGCCCTCGACCCTGGAGACTGGTTGGTAGCGTTGGACTTGCAGGACGCTTATTTCCACATCCCCGTCCTGCCGGCCCACCGGCGTTACCTACGGTTCACGGTAGGCCTCGAGCATTTTCAGTTCACCGTGCTCCCCTTTGGCCTTACCAGTGCCCCTCGGGTGTTCACGAAAGTGATGGCGGTGGTCGCAGCTCATCTGCGCCGAGCTGGGGTTTGTCTTCCCCTACCTCGACGACTGGCTGCTGAAGGCGGGCTCGTCCCAGGCAGTCGTCTCCCACCTCCAGACTACGGCCGAACTCCTGCACTTGCTGGGGTTCTCCATCAATGTGCCGAAGTCGCATCTGATTCCTTCTCCACAGCTCCTTTTCATCGGTGCAGTTCTGGACACGACGCAGTTTCGGGCCTATCCTCCCGAACGGCGAGTCCGGGATATTCAGGCTATGATTCCGATCTTTCAGCCTTTATCCTGGGTTTCGGTACGGATGACCCTGAGGCTGCTGGGCCTCATGGCCTCCTGCATCCTGCTGGTCAATCATGCCAGATGGCATATGCGGGCTCTGCAGTGGGACCTGAAGTTCCAGTGGGCGCAGCACCAGGGGAACCTGTCCGATCATGTCCAGATCTCGGAGGGGACTGCAAAACAGTTGCAGTGGTGGCTCACGGACCGGCAATGGGTCATGGGCAGATCCCTCTCCCTTCCCCAGCCAGAGCACACAGTTGTGACGGACGCGTCCCTTCTGGGATGGGGCGGTCACATGGGAGAGGCGGAGATCAGAGGCCTCTGGTCTCCGGCGGAGTCCCGGCTCCATATCAACCTTCTGGAGCTCCGGGCGATCCGACTTGCACTCAAGGCATTCCTTCCCTCTGTCAAAGGGAAGGTTGTGCAGGTGTTCACAGACAACACCACCGCCATGTGGTACTGCAACAAACAGGGCGGGGTGGGGTCGTGGACCCTCTGTCAGGAGGCTCTGCGCCTCTGGACATGGCTGGAACATCAGGGCATGTTCCTGATGGTTCAACACCTGGCAGGTTCCCTGAACAATTGAGTTCTGGGGCGACACTCCGCCCCAAATCCAATGGCACAACGAAACTGCTTCTTGCAGATTTTCATGTATACAATTTTAGTCCTTGTTTTTTCTTCCTTTTGTCATTTTTACTCTCAAATTCCTCTGTCTTAATTCCACACGTACGGTGTCATGCCAATTTTCAAAGATTTCTCATGTTCAAGTTCGTCCATCCGGACCTTTCTCCAAGAACAAGTACAGACGCAAAGGTTCATCAAAAGCAGTGTTATATTAACCCAATGCATTTCGGGCAATTCATGCCCTTCATCAGGAGTAACTAAAAGATTAATGGAACAAGCATTACTGTTACTACAGAGCTGTATAATCCAACCAATGTAACAATCCATAGCATAAAAGCTACACCCAAGTTTAAATTCCAACAAAATATTTCACAATTTTTACGTAAAAAATTCAATTCAATACCATACGATATGCCATTACCATTGTTCTAAACCTTATTAGGTACCAACGTTTTATACCTCTCTTAACAACCAGTGATACCTCAGACATGCAGCTAAACCCTATACATGATTTGTCATTTTTTTAAATTTTAGCCATCTTACTTTCATTCTGATGTTAACCCTCCTATTCTCAACCGGCATGCTCACAGCCCTTTTTCTCCTCCCGGGACTGATTTGCGCAACCCACACATGATTTATTATGTTTTAACAGTATCGTTTCCCCTCTATTTTGTCCAAACTTTATCAATGCACTCTCTCTCACTCACTTGCTCACTCCTCCACACTACCATACGTACCTCCCCACTCTAATCCCCTCTTCATGCCATGCTCCTTTCTATCTCTAACACAATCACACTACCTCACTCAAATGCAAACAACCCCACATCTCCACACTCTTCCTACCCGCTTATACACATGCGTCTTCATCAACACTCAAACTGATTAAGCCATTAACTTAGAGAAACAAAATCACATTCACAACCATTTAACATACCTGCCTCAACGCAATAACATGTCCCTTCTCCTCTCGCTGTTCCCGAGGAAATGTTTACCGTATGTTGCTAAACCGCCAATTTTAAACGAGCTGCCGTATCCTAACTCCTCCTACATTTCTCATGCCTAATTAACCACCGGATTGACTCACCTCCCCTAGTGCCACACCCTTATTGGCAACTTACTACGATTCCCATAATGCATTAAACAGTTGCTAAACTATCACAATGGTAATACAAAAATTGATTTATAAAACTGATGCGGTCGATACAGCATAACGTTTATCAACTTTTAAAAATTACACTGGTTCTGCATATGCCTTCCAGGATGTATTACAATCTTTCTAAAAAAAACCCTTTTGTACAACATTGCTAGATGAAAAAGATCTCCCGCCGTGCGTGTGAAAATAACACTTTTTTTAGAATATCTTTATCTTTGGGTGCAAACCCGAGGTAGGGCAATATTATAAAGACTCCATTCACAAAGGTAGGGGATGCACACCTATTTAATGCAAATTCATCAACGTTAGTCCTCAACAAATAATCAATGATGCGTGCTCACTGGTATGATGCCTTGCCCTAGTGGCACCTGGGTACAAAATAGAGTTCTGGGGCGACACTCCGCCCCAAATCCAATGGCACAGCGAAACTGCTTCTTGCAGATTTTCATGTATACAATTTTAGTCCTTGTTTTTTCTTCCTTTTTGTCATTTTTACTCTCAAATTCCTCTGTCTTAATTCCACACGTACGGTGTCATGCCAATTTTCAAAGATTTCTCATGTTCAAGTTCGTCCATCCGGACCTTTCTCCAAGAACAAGTACAGACGCAAAGGTTCATCAAAAGCAGTGTTTTATTAACCCAATGCATTTCGGGCAATTCATGCCCTTCATCAGGGGTAACTAAAAGATTAATGGAAAAGCATTACTGTTACTACAGAGCTGTATAATCCAACCAATGTAACAATCCATAGCATAAAAGCTACACCCAAGTTTAAATTCCAACAAAATATTTCACAATTTTTACGTAAAAATGCAATTCAATACCATACGATATGCTATTACCATTGTTCTAAACCTTATTAGGTACCAACGTTTTATACCTCTCTTAACAACCAGTGATACCTCAGACATGCAGCTAAACCCTATACATGATTTGTCATTTTTTAAATTTTAGCCATCTTACTTTCATTCTGATGTTAACCCTCCTATTCTCAACCGGCATGCTCACAGCCCTTTTTCTCCTCCCGGGACTGATTTGCGCAACCCACACATGATTTATTATGTTTTAACAGTGTATCGTTTCCCCTCTATTTTGTCCAAACTTTATCAATGCACTCCAGGGCCAGGGCCAGGGCGGACGAACTCAGCCGCAGGTGCATGATGGATCACGAATGGCGTCTTCACTCGGAAGTGGCGCAAGGACTCTTTCTACAATGGGGAGAGCCTTGGTTAGATCTATTCGCCACCGAAGAGAACGCGCAATGTCATCAGTTCTGCGCGTTGGAATTTCCAAGGCGGCACTCGCTCGGCGACGCTTTTCGTCGCGAGTGGAGTTGCGGTCTGTTGTACGCCTGTCCGCCTATACCACTTCTACCCAGAGTGTTGAAGAAGATTCGGCACGACCGGGCCCAAGTTATCCTTGTGGCTCCGGACTGGGCTCGAAGAGTTTGGTATCCCGAGCTACTCAGTATGAGCGTAGATCCCCCGATCCGTCTGCCTCTTCGGGAGGATCTTCTGTCGCAGCAGCAGGGGACGGTCCTCCACCCGAATCTGTCCAGCCTCCACCTGCTTGCGTGGAGATTGAGCGGCGGCAGTTGATTCCTTTCGACTTGCCTCCCGAAGTTTGTGATGTGATTCTGGCAGCCAGGCGTCCCTCCACTAAGGTGGTATACGCCTGCAGGTGGAACAAATTTGTGGCATGGTGCACAGCAAAGGCTGTGAACCCCCTTTCTGCCCCTCTTTCTGAGGTCCTTCTGTTCCTTCTTTCTCTGGCCCAACAGGGTTCTGCCCTGGGTACCATCAAGGGTCATCTCTGTGCTATCTCGGCCTTCCTCAGGCTCCCTGATCAGCCCTCCCTTTTCAAGTCCCCTGTTGTTAACAGGTTCTTAAAAGGCATTACACATCTCTTCCCTCCTGTTCCGTTTGTGATGCCTCAGTGGGACTTGAACTTGGTTCTTACCTTTTAATGTGCGCTCCTTTGAGCTCTCTACATAACTGTCCTCTTCGTCTTCTGACTCTGAAGACAGCCTTTCTGGTGGCCATCACCTCCGCTCGGCGGGTGAGTGAGCTCCAGGCTCTATCATGCAAACCCTCCCTTTCTGTCTGTCCATCCAGACAAGGTTGTTCTTAGGACGCGTCCGTCCTTCTTGCCAAAGGTGGTTACTGCCTTCCACATTGGGCAGACCATCACTTTGCCTACCTTCTTTCCGCCTCCGCATCCTTCCAGAGAGGAAGAGAGGCTCCACCGTCTGGACCCAAAACGTGCGCTCTCCTTCTATATTGACCGCACAAAACACTTCCGGGTGGATGACCAGCTCTTTGTTGGCTACGTGGGCGCCAAAAAAGGTCGGGCGGTGCACAAGAGAACCATCTCCCGCTGGGTTACCTTGTGCATTAAGGCCTGCTATTCTTTGGCTAAGAAGGAGCCTCCTGTTGGGCTGCGTGCCCATTCCACCAGGGCAACGGCTGCTACCACGGCTTTGGGCCGCGGTGTTCCGCTGCAGGTTATCGGTCAGGCAGCTACGTGGGCCTCGCTGCACACGTTTACAAAGCATTACTGCCTTGACAGTCGGGTCCGGAGGGACGGCTTCTTTGGCCGTTCTGTCCTCCGGGACTTCCTTGTCTGATCTTTGTTAGCAGACCCACCACCGGGGTTGGTATTGCTGGGGTATCTATTCTAAGGTAAGGAATCTGTCACTAACGTGTCTCTTGCAGATGCACAAGTTACTAACTTGTGTAACGATATATCTGTAAGAGACAGTAGTTAGTGACAGATTCCTTACCGCCCCACCCATCCTCCCCGTTCTGCGAACTGATTTCTAGGGTTAAGGACATCCCTTTCAGGGCCCTAGTATTTTTCAGACACCTATGTCCGCTTCTTGCATGGCTCTGCGTTCCTGGCGCGGAAAGTCGTGTACAGAACTGACGTCAGCGCGCAGGGCGGCGTCTAAGTACTGCCCGCGACGTCATCCCGGCGATCACGACGCCGACGACGGACGTGGAGCCGCACGACGCCGCCTACCGACGCGCAAGGGTACTGCTACGCAAAAACTTTCCGGATCCAGCCTGACGCCTGGGGATATTCTAAGGTAAGGAATCTGTCACTAACTACTGTCTCTTACAGATATATCGTTACACAAGTTAGTAACTTGTGCTTTAGTAAATTTACCAATTGCGCCCTTCAAGTGTGGCATAAGACATAGGAGACAAACTTGTGGGCTACACTGCAGGGGCACAGCTGACAATCTGCAGACTATGTACCACCTCCACCCAGAACTCATACACCCGCCCGCATTCCCAAGCCAGATGCACAAAGTCCGCTCCCTGCAGCCCACTTCTCTTGCATGCATCGTCTTCCCTGAGGCCATATTTGTGCAGTCTGGCTGGTGTGTGGTGTACCTGGTGGAGGTATTTGAAGTGAATAATGTGAAGGTTGCCGTTTGAGGTAAGTGCCATCAGGCAAGGCTTCGGGTCTCAACAGCAGCCCTCTCGTCCCTAGCTGCTCTGTATAGTTTGGTAACTAATTTATGCTGTGTGGGACTGACTAGAAGGGTCTGCAGTGTTTGTAATGTCGGTGGCTCGTCAGGATAGGTGTGGTAGTGCGTTTGCACCGCCATCTTGAGCCTGTGAAGTGTGAAAAGAAATAGCGATGACTTGTTATGTATGTAATTGAGCTCCTCTGCCGTGAGAAATCTGCCGTTGGGGTATAAATCCTGCATTTTTTCTATGCCTGCTAGCCTCAAGGTTTGCATAGCTCCTGCCTCGCGAGTTACCGATAGCGCTGCATGATGCGCCAGAGGAAGCAATAGGGCGTACAGTTGAAGCTTCGCTGCCAAGCGACCAATAGCCTGCCAGGCTGCAATTGTGGTGTCTATAGTGTTAATTTCCGCCTTGGGAGTTCCTCTTTGGGCGTGTGACAGTATACAGCGTAAAGGGATTGGATGGGCGTCGGCATCCTCCACCGCCACATGAGGAATGAACTCATGAGGGCTGATCCAATAATGTGCGTATTGCGCTTGCGCACACAGGTAGTATAAGTGCATGTCTGGTACGTTAAACCGCCTTTATTGTAATCAAGAACGAGTGTATCCCAATCCACACGGGGTTGCTTCCCACCCCATATCCGCTTCACCAATAACGAGCGTATATTTAAAAAAAATTGGGATGTCAATTTTATAGGTATGTTGCTAAACAGGAACAAGAATCTAGGCAGGACAGTCATCTTGATGAGCGCTATTCGGTCGGCCAGTGATAACGGCATTCCCGTCCATCTAGCTACCTGGTGCTCCAGCTTGGTGTATGCTTTACTGTAGTTTTCCCTCACAACTGTCTCCGGGTCACGACGAACCCATATACCTAGGTACTTGACAGGCTCAGTAGACCCCACAAGAGGAAACTCCAAAGTATGGGGAGCGGTACGCTCCGTCAGACGCCACAAGTGATTTGTTCCAATTGATGCTAATCCCAGAGAAGCTCCCAAATCTGATGTATTCACATAGTATTGGCGCAAGATTTATCTGTGGCTCCCTTACGAACAAAACCATGTCGTCAGCATACAGCGATATGCTGACAGGCCGATGTGCAAACCGCAGAGCTGCCTCTCTGTGACGCTGCCTTATAATGCAGGCCAGCGGCTCCAGCATCAATGAGAAAAGGAGCGGTGAGAGAGAGCATCCTCTTCTGGTCCCTCTACAAATCCGAATTGGATCAGATGTAAGTCTGTCTATCCGGACACGTGCCGATGGGTCAGCATATAACAACTTCACCCATCTACAGTAAAATTCTGGGAACCCCATACGTTGCATAATTTGAAACATGTAGTTCCACTCAACGGAATCAAATGCTTTGGCCTCATCCAGCATAACTGCTGCTGCTTGAAGGTCAGGGTCAACGATGTGGAACATGGCAAAAATCGTGCGTAGGTTATGCGACGTGGACCTATCTGGAATAAACCCAGATTGATCCGGCAGGACCAGCTTCGGCATTAAAGGTTGGAGTCTAGTGGCCAGAATTTTTTCGTCTATATTAAGTGACAGTGGGCGGTACGATTCGCAGCCGGAAGGTGTCTTATCTTTCTTTAACAATGTGATTATCAGGGCCTCTCTGAGCATTGGTGGCAGCCTGCCTGACTTGTAAGCTTCCTCATACATGTCTAGCAAATGCGGTATCAGCTTATCCGCGAATTCCTTGTAGAATTTGCACATGATGCCATCCGGCCCCGGTGCTTTCTTGTTTGGGAGAGATCCAATTGCTTCCCGAATGTCAGCAGCTTCAGTCGGCTGGCATAGATATTCCTGTTGCCCTCTAAACAGCCAGGCGATTGCAATGTCCTCCAGATAGTCATCCAGCTCACCAGGATCAGCCCACCTCTTGAGGTATACAGATCCGCATAGCAATCTCGAAATTGCGCGACTATTGCTTGCGGAGAGTAGTGATCCCTACCAGAGTCGGCTGTGATTTTTATTTATTTTTTTATCACGTGATTGTCAGTTCTAAACTTTATCTTGGAAGCTAGGTTGTGTCCCGGTCTACCTCCCTCCCCGTATGCACGAGCCACGTGCCTCTTAGATAGGTAGCGCACCTCTCCTGCCGCTAGCTCGTTGTATTCTAGGATTAGGCCTTTGATCTGAGCCAGAGTGTTCGTGCATGGAGACACCTCATAGTCCCGCTCAAGCTATTTTAGTGCCGTTTCGACCTTGGAGAGCTGACCCCGAATGTGTCTGAGTATGCCCGCCGTTGTGCTGATGCATGTGCCCCTGATAGTGGCCTTGAAGGCCTCCCAGAGAGTGGAAGCCTCACTCACCGACCCCTTGTTTATACAGAAGTATTGTGCTATGGCCTCCCTAATCGTGGCTGTGTATAGCGGGTCAAGCAGTGCCTCTGATCTAAACCTCCAGGTGAATTGGCGGGGAACGCATACCGGGATGTGTAGTGTAAGTCGAACGGGGTTGTGGTGAGACAGAGTTCTGGGTAATGTGTCTATGGCAGAGACCCACTCATTCGCACCCCCACTCAGCAGCCAGTAATCCAGTCGCGACCAGCTTCCATGCGCAGTGGATGTGTGTGTGCCCTCCAGCGTATCTATATTGCGAAGCCTCCACGTATCTACTAGACCCAACTCAGCCATCCCGCCTCTGATAATATGAGCTGCCTTGGGTGATTGCCCACCCTGTCCACTCAATTTGTCTTTGCTGGGGTCTAAGTGTGTGTTCAGGTCACCTCCCCATATAATTTCAGCTTCCGGCCAGTACCGTAGCACATTTAGGATACCTGCGAAGAAACTTGGGTCATCAGTATTTGGCCCGTATACATTCACCAAGGTTATAAGCGAACCTGCTAGCTTACCATGAACTATGGCGTATCTTCCGCCGTCATCTATGCTGGATTTAATCATTGTGAACGGGAGCCCTTTCTTTGAGTGTGACTACCCCCCTTGCGTACGATGAGTACGAGGAAGCCAAACGGTATCCCGCCCAATGCAAGCCCACCCTGGTGTCAGTTTGCCTTGTCAGGTGCGTTTCCTGAAGGAGAGCTACCCTAATGTTGTCTGTCCAAGTAGGCCAGTACTTGTCCAATTTTTTTCGGGGAGTTCAGCCCACGGACATCCCATGTCATGCAGGAAATCGATTCGCTGTCACCCAGTTTCATACCAGCTATCCGGTGAGACGCATAGTATAATCAGGAGAGAGGGCAAAATGTAGTACAGCAATTGAGTCCACGAATTCCAGCAGGCCACATAAAACAGTCCCATAGTACCCCCCGCCCTCCTACCCATCCCACCCACAGCAGCATCCCAATTATGCTGAAGACAGAATCCCCAACTACCCCAAACAGTAGAAAAGTACTTATCAGTTCAGCTGGAGGGACGGTAGGAGCTCGAACACCCTCCTAGACAGGAGGTGGCCAGACGTGGTAAGCCCCACCCACACACAGCTGCTACAGTTGTATGCCCACGATGAGGACCGTTCTTTTTGTACCTTGCCCTGGCTTGCCAAGGCCCCAGGGGCGTCTCGGCGCACACGAACGTTGTTAGTCAGAATCTTCAGCTGTTTGTGCATGATGATTGTGTTTCGTTTTTGGACCTTTTTTCAGAAATTCCTGTACTGCCTTCGGGGACGTGAATATCTTGTGTTGACCGTTGCATTCAATTCGTAACCTGGCTGGGTACAGCACCCCGTAGGTTATGTTCGCCTTCTGTAGTTGTTTTTTGACCGGCTGGTATTGTCTTCTTGCCGCTTGCACCGTAGCCGTGAAGTCCGGATAGAATGCAACTGGAAAGCCTTGATGTCGTAGTTCCTTCTCACAAGCCATTCGAAGTATTACGTCTCGGTAGTTTAATAGTTTTGTTTTTTTAAAGTATGTTTATTAGCATTTGTAAGTATTCAACATACTTGTCATAATTTAAACAACCACATATTTAGAAACCAACGTTTGGCGTTAGAGGTGGTATCTGACCGCAGGGAGTATCCACAAATCTAAATAGAACACAAGAGAGCAAGCTCTGTGACACTTTTAACAACCTCCACGTTCTGTGGGTTACTCTCTCGCAATTGTGTAGTGTGTCGCTGCTACCCTCCATCAGTTAATAGCAGTCCCAACATGCGCCTTAACCACATTTTGTTCGCAGACATTCGCAGGCGAGAGCCACCATCATTAGTCCTGTGTATCAATATAACTTGCACGTATGCTGCAATGTTACTCCAATCGTTTACATACACAGCTAGTTAAAAAATAGAAGAAAAAGAGATACAAAATGCAAACAATAACAAAATAGGCGGGCTTCATGCAGAGGGGGGAGGCATACAACAACTAATAAAGCATGTACTTAAGGGGAGTGACGCTGGGGTGGGACTTCCCCTAAGCATTTGGCGGGAGAGGGGGAGGCATCCCTAATGATAGGTAATCTCAGTGTGTGGAAGTGGCCAGATGCCATCAGTCGCTGACGCTCAGGCTACCACCCATCCGACAGGCGTCCAGTTCTATCAAAGAGGCCAAGAAGGAACTTGTGCTACGTGTCGGCAGTTCGGGGTCTCTGCCCTAGGTCAGAGTCCGTCTCATGAGCCTCACTCACCGCAGGGGCATCCCAGCTCGTCAGCACCTCTCGCCATTGCTCCGCCATTGGGTATTTCCTCATTCCTTTAGCCTCCTCCCAGTTAAGTGCCCTACCGTTCCGCCCCTGCCCACACAATGACGTCCCTATTCCAAGCTTAAAATTGGGGCCCTCGTATGGATTTCCAGTCCATCGCGATACGACGTTTAGCTAAACCCAGCCCCAGGTCTATCAACCTGTTCCCGACTTTACGCTTTGGTGGCCTGGGGAAGAGCCCCAGTAAGCAAGTCTGCACTGTGGGGGGACAGTGTTCTGCCCAAAACCTCTCTGAGCTTACCAAGTATAGCCTCCCAGAAAGGCCGTAAGCTTTGACAGTCCCAGGTCATATGGGCGAAATCTGCATCTGGGTGCATGCATCTCGGGCAGTGACGGGCCTCGCCTCCATAGGTCACATGGAGGCGATGCAGTGTCATGTATGTCATGTGGGTATAATTGAATTGGATGTATTTGAGACGTGTATTGCGAGAAATTGTCTTGGGATATCGCAAGACCCTGCGCCATTCTGCGTCCGTAAGTGCTCTGCCTCCCACCTTATCCCACTTCGCCCGTAGTTCGTCCAGGGGGCCGAGCAATGCCGATTGTAGGGCCACATAAAACCACCGCACCAGGTGCCCAGCTGTTCCCAGTGTAAATAGGGCATGCAATACCGGGTGGGTTTCCGGTTCGCTCCTCCCCTTGTTCCATAGCTGTGCAAATGTGCGTACCAGGGCCTCCACCAGGTTGAGGAACGGGAGTAAGGACCAATCCAAGAAGCAATCTCCGACGCTATCTAACCCCACGTCCGTCCAGCAGGCCATTTGCTCACTCGTGAATGTAGTCTGGGGATTAACGTGTAGCAGCCCCACAAGCGGCAGCACGAGAGTGTATTTTGTAACGCGCCGTCCCCTACCCTGGCAGCGACTCCAGGTGTAGAAGGCAGTGCGTTGTAATAACGAGCAGTATGGGGAAGGCGTTTTTGGTAGTAATAATTTCGTCATCACTAGCCTAGGATGGGTTTCTGGATGTGCCAGAAATGTTCCGTCCTCATTCACACCGTCCACCCATTGCGCCAACCATTGCAGCTGAGCACCGAACATATAATACTCAAAGTTTGGTACCCCCAGGCCGCCCTCGGACATTGGACGTTGTAATGTTTGAAGGGACACTCTGGGACGCCCATCACTCCACACCAGTTCCCGCACCAGGGAGTTCAGTGACCGGAACCAGCTGCTGGCCATTAAAACCGGGAGATTGACAAAAAAATACAGTAGGCGCGGTAGCATGACCATTTTAGAAAGAGAAGTCCTGGCCATTATAGGCCGCTGCAGTGTGTGCCAAAAGTGCACGCATGAGCGCAGGGAACGCAGCGTCCTGCCCAGATTACTCTCCTTCAAGTCCTCCAGGGAGTGAAAAATCTGAATGCCTAGGTATTTAAATGTATTCTGGGCCCATGTTATGTCAGCCATCAGGGCGTCAGGTCGATGGGTAGGGGCCTGCCAACGGAAACTGGTGCATCTTGGTCTTAACTCGCAGCCCGAGATGCACGCAAAGCCCTCTAGTATGGGCATGGCTGCCGAGGTACCAGCAACTGCATCCGATAAGTAAACTATTAGGTCATCTGCGTAAAGTGAGACCTGGTGTGTCTGCCCTCCAACAGCTAATCCGATCCCATCCCCACCCTGGTGAAATTTCGCAGCCAGGGGTCGATAGCCAGGGCAAACAGGAGGGGGACAGAGGGCACCCCTGCCGAGTCCCTCTGGTCACCTTATATTCTCTGGAGATCGTTCCACCCGTTCTGACCCTAGCTGTAGGTGCTGCATACAATAGCCGCACCCACCGCACCCACTCCTCTCCCAAGCCCACACGGAGCAGCACCTCCTACAGATATTCCCACCCCACTGTGTCAAAGGCTTTTTCTAGGTCCACAGAGAGCACCACCGCCCGGTGATTGGTCGGCATATCAGCATGGTAGAGAACGGAGTACAGCCGGCGTAGATTATATGATGTGTTGCGGGAAGGGATAAACCCATTTTGATCGGGGTGGATCAATGCTTTCATGTGAGGGGCTAACCTCCCGGCCAGGACCTTATTCAAAATCTTAAAATCTGTATTAAGCATGGAGGGGTCTATAGTCCCTAACCCCGCCTCCCGTTTCTTAGTTTTCGGGAGGGGGATCACCAGGGCCGTCCGGGTGGAACCAGGCAAGTCCCTAGTTTCATAAGCATCGGCATATAACCGGACTAAGCGTGGGGCCAAGAGATCCGCGTATCGCTGATTAAAATTCGTCCGGAAGGCCATCCGGTCCCTGCGTTTTTCCGGGGGCCAACGCATGGATGGCAGCCTTAATTTCCTGCAAGGTCACCCGCTCCCCCAGTTCCTCTTGATCCTCTTCTTCCAATACCCGGAGCGGCAGTGGATCTAGGTATTCTCTTATAGCCAATTGGGTGGGCGCTCTCGGGGCTGCGTATAATTGCTCATTGTATGCGAGAAAGGAGTCATTGATCTCGTCCGGGTCGTGCACTATCTCCCCAGTGTCCAAGCCAATTTGCGTAATTGGGGAGCCTCCTAACTCAGGTTTAATTAACCGTGCCAGCAGGCGGCCCGCCTTCCCCTCCTCCCTCTGCACCTTATCTAAATGTTCTTTGTAGTTATAACATCGCAGTCGCCCCAGAGCTTCATTATACTTTGCCTGCGTTTCCAGCAACGCCTCCCGAGTCACTTCGCCGGTACCCTGGACATTATCCAGTCTACGGATATGCCCCTCCAGATCAATATTTCCCGCCGGAGCTCCCTAGCAGCTCCCACCGCCTGTCCCATGCAGTGGCCCCGCACCACCACTTTAAATGCCTCCCATTCTACTTGTGAGGAGGACGCTGTGTTGGCGTTGGTGGGGAAGTATGTATCTAGTAGTGTATACAATGATGTATGGAAGGGGGCATCATCAAGCAATGCTGTGTTAAGTCTCCATGTGGGGATCGGTAGGCATCGTCCAACAGGTGTATGCGTCATTACCAGTGGACTATGATCCGACAATGTACGACCTAAGTACTCCGTTTGGGTAAAGGAGGCGTTGAAGGCGGGGGAGCAGAAAAACATGTCTAGGCGTGTGTGTACTTGGTGTACTGGTGAGAAGAAGGAAAACTATCTTGCGTTATGATGCTGTAGCCTCCAGGTGTCTTCAATACCTCAGTGTGCGACCCATGTTCGAAGTCCAGATGCCGTACGGCGTGGCTGAGAACCCAACAAGGGAGGGTGGGACCGATCAGTATCTACGTCCACCACACAGTTGAAGTCCCCCCGAGAATCAGGTTACCCCTCAGGCCATCAGCCAATACGGCCGAAAGGGAGTCCAAAAAACCAATCTGGTCCTGATTAGGAACATGGACGTTACCCAGGGTGACCATCTGACCCGCCAGCCTCCCCGTGACCAACACATACCTACCCTCCACATCAACCCACGACTGCTCCACAGCAAAGGGGACCCCTGGTTTGGTCCATATCAGGACCCCTCTGGCGAAGGCGGAGTAAGTGGTCGCAAAGATCTGGCCTCTCCATCTCCGCTTCAACCTCGCCACTTCCTCGCTATTTAAGTGGGTTTCCTGAAGGAAAGCTATGTGTATATCTCTGCGCCTAAGATATGAGTAAACGTTATGACGCTTTACCATGGACCCCATTCCCCTGATGTTCCATGTAAGAAACCGTATAACATTACGGGTGTCTGCCATAGGTGTACAGTGTCATTGACCAGGCCACAAACCAGCAACCCCCCCTCCCCGCTGGCGACCCCACTCCCAGGCCATCCCATCCCTCTGCAAGCCTCGAAAACCACACAAATCCAACAAAAGGACCTTTATGATGGTCAACTCCCCAACCCCAGGGCAGTCCGACAACGGTCGGCCGCCCAAACATTATGCGAAACATGTGAGATCAGCGGAGGTCTTACCGTGTCACGGCACTCAGTGAGGGGGTTAGCAAAGGAAACTGAAGAGAGGGAGAACATCTTCATGCCTCAGCCTTAATTGGCCTTTCCAGCCCACGCCCGGGCACGCCCCCAGTCGCCCCGCTCCCCCCAGGGACCCCTATTGGAAGGAGAGGAAGGCTAGATGGGGCAGAGCAGGGAAGAGGCGACCCAGCACAATAGAGCAGCAGAAGAGAAGATAGAAAAAGGGGGGGAGGGAGTGGGGGTCTCCAACTAATCATCACACTATCCCATCTGCTGTCTGGGGGTCACAACAGGTAGGTGGACACTGCCAGTATGGGACGTGTCCGATTCTGAGCCATCAGTCCCTCGTTTTGACCCTGAATCTCTCTCCGAGGACGTTCTTCGATTCTGCATCATGGTCTCAACCGCCGGCTGCACTTCAGCTCTTTCCGTCGCTGTCTGTGACGGGTTCGGCTTCTTTACGCAGCCGCCAAAAGCGGGGGCCTGTTGTCTCTTTCCAGGGTCTCTGGCTCTGGTCGGGGTTCTGCTCCCCTGTTCCAGGGGTTGGCCTTCAGTCTTATAGGCCTCAAACCACTCCCAGGCCGACTTAGGGTTCTCGCAGAAATGAGTCTTCCCATCCACCATTATCTTAAGCCGGGCTGGGAACATCAGGGAGTATTGGATCCCCTCATCACGTAGGGCCCGTTTGACTTCAAGGAAAGAGGTACGGCGTCTCTGGACCTCGAACGTGTAGTCTGGGAACAGTGACACCTTGCTGTTCTCAACTTCATATGGCCCATCCGAGCGTGCTCTTTGCAGCAGCACATCTCTGTCTCTGAAATGAAGCCGCTTAGCTACCACAGGGCGCGGCGGCCTCCCCAGGGCCGGCAGTCTGGCGGGCACGCGGTGGGCCCTCTCCAGCGTGTAGAACTGAGACAAACCCTCTGGGGCCACCACCTCTCGGAACCATACTTTGAGGTACCCGACCATGTCCCGGCCCTCAACTCCTTCCGGCAAGCCCAGGACCCTCACATTGTTCCTCCGGTTCCGGCCTTCTGCGTCTTCTGCCAGTTGCTCCAGTATGTTGACTCTGCTGGATAGTTCACCCACCCGCTCCGTCAGGGCCTGTTGCGCCGGGGTGAGCACCTCCAGGGAAGTCTCCGTTTGCTTCACTTTGTCCGCCAGTTTGGCATGTTCCGCCCTCAGCAGACCCAGGCCCACTGCGACAGTGCTGATATCCTGGTGCAGTGTCGCCTTGGTATCGGCAATGGCCTCCAGTATCTTGGCCAGTTGCTGGTGTACAGGTGTCTCCGACGGTTTGCCGCCTGGTTCCTTCGGCACCGGATCTGGCACACTATCGTACTGTTCCTGGGGGGGCCCCCAGTTGTTTTCCCCTAGCCTTCCCCATCGCCGGAGGAGTCTGCTCTCCAGCCACAGATCTAGTACGGCCTTCTCTCAACGGCCTGGGGATTGCCGTCGGGGGGGGGGGTCGTCACCACACCTCTCCAGCGTTAGGACCAAACCCCACTTGTCACTGTTCGATCATTTCTTTTAACTGCCGCCTCGTAACTGGCCCCGCCTCGCAACAGTTCAGGAGGCCACCAGGTACGGCCGTCCGCACCCCTTTCCAGTGACTCACACCCACAGTGCCTGGGTGAGTCTATGCTGTCCACGTGGTGGATCCCCCCGTCAGCAGGTCGATCCCCTCCGCAGTATCGTCCCGTTCCGCTGAGTCTGGGCTCCAACCCCGCCGCTGGTCAGAGGAGCTGCGGCATATGAAGAGGAAGGGGGCTCCCGGACCATCTCAAACGTACCACACCATTGGTGTCCTGGCGAAGCGCCGCAAGTTATACCAGAAGCCAGGCAGCCGTATAGGTGGTAGGCCTAAAGTTCCCAATGCCGGTGGCCGGCAGGGCGGCGTGGAGAGGCCCCGAGTGTTTGTGCGTCCCACCTGCACCCCCAGAAGAGTCTCACCGCTGGGTGCCAGCCAGTCCTCAATGTGGGCGGTAGCAGCGTGTCCACAAGTCGCACAGCGATGCCCCCACAGGGCGATGGAGCCCAATTACTCTGGTCCCAAAAACAAGCAGCTGAGAGTATGAGTGTGCCCAGGGCATAGCCCACCTCCGTCGCGTCGCCAAGGCAGCACCACGCCGCCTCCTCTTCAGTGGCAATCGCGTCCCGGCCTGCCAGGTGCAGGGGCAAGCCGAGGTAGTGGTCCGTAGAGAGGTGCGCACTGGCCAACTCAGTACCAGGATATCTTTAGCCTCTTACTCTGGTCCAGTCCCTGCCCGATCGTGTCTCCGGAGGTGGCACCCAACCTCCGGGCCGCTCGCCCTCTTAAGGCCCACAGGAGATCTCCCCTCGGCAAGCCCGGGCGGGCACCGAGGACCGCCAATCTCCTTCAGCCAGACTCTGAGATGCAGCCACCGTTCCCTCATGCCGGAGCCAGGGCGGGCGCAGGGAGACAGCACCTGGCAGTAATTCGCCTCCGGTAATCTTCAGTGAGCAGGAGGCGCCAGCCGTATAATGTACTGCAGGCCACTCTCAGCATTCAGGGCAAGTTTGCTGGCACCCCCAACCACTCGCCGGACAGCGGAGAAGCCAGGGGGAATTCAAGGGCCGTCCTCTCACAGCGCGGCAGTCCGGCAACGCAGCTGCCGCTGCAGGAATTCCCTCCGCTCTGGAGAGGCAGCCAGGGGTCCCCCAGCGCGGTCCGCGCTCAAGATCTGCAGCGCCGCACACAGTGTTGTGCCACACGGGGGACTCAGCAGGGTCAGGGACGCCTCTTCTCCCAATCGCGGCGACGGTCCCCCGCAAGGCGTCAGGGTATCGGCAGTGCCTCAGCTTCCGGCATCGCCAACCTAGCAATTGCGGTCTTCGCCAAGTTCCGGCTTCGGACCGCTCCCTCTCTCGGCGCTCCGGCTCAGGGCGCCATCTTGTCTCAGCAGCTCTTAGCCCCCGATTCCTCGATACCGCACTCCGCTCGTCTCCTGGCAGTAGAGGAGCGGGGTTAGGCTTCCAGGCACCATCGGCAGGTCAGATCCCCAAAGGCGCGCCCCTGGGCACGGGCGGAATCCTCGTAAAGCAGGATAATATGCACGGCTGGCGCGGAGCTCTCAGCTCACGCCTCTGCCATCGATGGCTCCTAAGCCACGCCCCGCGGTAGTTTAATAATTTGGCGATGACCGGACGTGGAGGAGCGCCCGGGGGCGGCCTCGCCACCAGTGTCCTGTGAGCGCGTTCAACCATCAGAACAGATGAGAAGCTTTCCCAACCAAACAACTCCGTTGGCATTTGTTCCACGTACAGCTCCATTTTGCCTGTATTTGTTGACTCCGGTATGCCCACTATGCGCACGTTGCTGCGACAAGAACGTGCCTCTAAGTCTTCATTCTTTGCTTGAATGATACTGAGGAGCTTCTCCATTTCCGAGCACCTGTTCGTGGTGGTCTGCATGTCATCCTCGACCGTGGACAATCTGTATTCAGCCTCCGTGAGCCTGGAGGCCTGTTTGTCCAGTTTGGCCGACATACAGTCCATACGCTAATTTAGTGTATCTATTTTGGCGTCAATGGATAGCAAGCTCTGTTACATGGCCTGCAAAGTCGCCGCCAGCTGCGGGATTCCCAGGTCCTCTGGATTCTGACCCGAGTCTGCCTGGTCGCTTTGTGATGGACGCAGTGTTTTCTTGGACTCGAATGTGAGTCTTGGCTGCCCTTTGTCCGGCTTACCCATGCTGTCCACTGAGGCACTTGCGCAGCGTGTGGCGGCAGCGATCGTTTTTGGTGTGGGGCCCCGATGGACAGCCGCGTACGGCCCCAGACCTGGGCCCTCCCAACAGTGCTGTATAGGACCCGGGCCCTCCCAACAGTGCTGTATAGGATGCCTGAAGAGTAGGGTGGGGGTATAGTAGGCACAGGGCCGCACCACGGGCTGGCTGTCGCGCAGCTCACGCAGCGGGTCCAGCACTGTCCATGTTCTCACTGCGCTCAATCGCCAGTGCTCTCTCCACCCCAAACTCGGATCTGCACCTGTGCACGACCTTGTATTATACGTTGACCGCCCTGTTTGGGGGGGGGGGGAATGGGGGAGGGGGAAGGGGAGAGGAGCACAGCGGGTGTCCTTGTGTGCGGCCTCCTCGTTGG
This sequence comes from Calotriton arnoldi, assembly GCA_963921515.1. Taxonomy (NCBI): domain Eukaryota; kingdom Metazoa; phylum Chordata; class Amphibia; order Caudata; family Salamandridae; genus Calotriton; species Calotriton arnoldi. Next base: position 1,161,355 of record CAWUFW010002683.1, on the reverse strand, counting down.
GCCAGGGGGCCACCTCCGATTCCGTTCCGCAGAGTGTTTGTTTGGGGCGAGAGCAGCGCGGCCCAGTATATCCGCATCTGCTGCACCGTTCTCTTGTAGTTGTATATGGGACCCCTTTGAATGGCCATGTATAGTCCCAGGCCCGGCCCTTCACCAACAGTTCTATGTTGGTTGTCTGAATAGCAGGGTGGAAGTGCAGTATGCGCCGGGCCCCGAGGCTACACCCCGGGCTGATAGTGTCTTGCAGCTCACCCGGCGGGTATAGCTCTGTCCATGTACTCACTGGCGCTGCCCCCCCGACTCGGTTCTATGCCAGTATGAGACCCTGCGATGCGTGTTAACTGTCCTGCAGAAGGGGGAGTAAGAGGAGAACGTGCAGCAATCACCTCCGTGCGCGCATGCCAAGCCAGGCCGGGGCCTACCTCTGAGCCGGTGCTAGCATGCGTTGTTGCTCAGGCCAGCCGTGACGCCATCCGAATCCTCCGCACCCGCGGCGCAGTTCACTCGTTGCCAGCTGCGCGGCCGCAGCGTGTGTCCACGCCGCGCCCACTTCAGCAACACTGCCACTGTGTTATTCTGCCACTGCGACGCAAGGCCCGGTCGCCCTAGGCTGCACACCTTGAAATGGTTCCGCAGGCCCCAGCCATTCGACAGTCTTTGGTGTGCACACTGGCGGCAGACAGTCCCCGATGTAGCACCCACCGCTCTTCCAGTACGTCTCAGCGGGGCCGGTGGTTTGCAACGCGCTGTGCTCTCAGCGCTTGGCCCAACAGCGGACGCAGCAGTTGAGGCCTGCCGCGGCCCGACTCACAACGTCGCGCAGTCAGCACCACACAGCGATGGTTGTAGTTCCTTTCAGGCAGCACCGCAGGGTCAGCATTCTGTGGCGTGGCGGCAGCTCAATTTGTGGACATAAGGGTGGTGGATGGACAGATATTTCACGGATCGTTGACGCCTGGCCAGCAGAGCTGCACTAAAGTGCGGCCATCTTGCATCGCGCTCTCTAGCGCCCCATGCCAAAGCATTCTTAACACATTCCACCAAGTGTTAATCCTATGGTCTATCTAGAAGGAAAAGACAAACCATCCACCAAACATTGGGCCATTTAGTTCCTATGTTCAGTTTGTGTAGATTTACTTGAAATATATCGAGTGGATTAATTTTTCTCCTCACTCTGATTCCTGTGGCCTTAATTGCCTTCCCTGTAAAGAATGGAGGAACTAAGTTGTAGATTGCTCTTTTTGATAGTGTAATCAACAAACAGAATAACTTAATTTCTATATGCAGCATTTACTTGAATGCATTTTCTTTTTCCATTCCTTAGACATCTTGGGAAACAGTTGGTGGGAAGAAGAAGAGCATTGGAAAGGAGAGCTCAGAAAACAAAGAAAACAGAGAGAAGAGGGGGGACAGAGAATTGAGCCGAGGACGTGGAGGCTCAAACAGGCGAGCAAGAGGAGGAAGCCGCGGCAGAGAGTGTGAGATAGATGTTCTCCTTTGAAAGTTGCTTGAATTTTTTCTTTAGTTAATAATTTGTTTGTTGTAAATACAATGATGAAATCAAAACAAACTCCTCTTTCCAGCAGATCTCTTGCTCAGATGTTTAATGTTCAAATGTTGTTTGCAGCAGTTCCCTATGATATCTTTATAAACACAATGGTCCCGCCCATGTGCAGGATTACAAAGCACTTATTGTTTTGAAAAGCCATTTTTTAAAGAAAGTATTTTTAACCGCCTTTAAGAGGATAAATTGGCCAATTTTCTCCTTTTAAAACAATGCGTTATATTTTTTATTAAAAGATTAAAAAACAAATATGAAATAAAGAACATTATCTAGAGTAGCTAGATCGGCACATCAGTTAATATATTGTCTGAGTGTGTTCTGAAGATATTCAAAAGTTTATAATGGGGCGTGGGGGTTTATCCTTTGTGTATGACCTTTGAAGAGAAACTTTGAGTGGCATCCAGATCTATTGGCTATAGGTGTCTGCTCTGGCAAAGTTGTTTTCGAGTCTATGGGTGGAGCAAAGAGCGTTCGTCCAGTGACGGTGGTTAGAAGGAACTGGGTCTTGCAACGTGTGGCTACTTGCGCAATTGCTAGAGCTGTGATAAGCTCTAGTAGCTTGGTCTCATATGGATTTAGTGCTTTATTTGGATGTACAGACAGCAGGATAATGAGATCAGAGTTGAGGCTGATGTATGTAATGTCCTTTTTGTTATCTTAAACCAAAATGTGGTTAGTTTTGTGCACAGGGTAAACGTGTTCAATGTTGGCACTGAAGGAATTGCATCTCCATTGCATGGGTTACTGTTTTGTGAGCTTGCTTTTTTTGAGTTTGCCAGGAGACCAGAGTGCTCTGTGGTGAACGAAAGAATTGTTTGAATAGAGGTAGATTTGGCACAGCTGCTTAACCTAGTCCAGATTTTTTTAGATATTGATGGGTAGATCTAGGGATTGAGCCCCTCTTTTAGGGTAGTTCAGTTACATGAGTGTGAGTTAAGTCTGATCTTTTTATAGGCCTGTGAGGTGGGAGTGCTGAGGTGAATTAGTCAGCTCGAAATTGGATGTGCGTATTAACTTTTCGAGATTTTGTGCTTAACATTTTGTTGACCGAGAGTGTAAAAGTTTGGTAATTTTCTTTTTCGGAAGGTGGCCGACCATAGTGAGCTTGCTATGTTGTAAAGAGTATTTGAATGTCCTGTTCGAGGAGTTAGCCTAAAGATGGTATACCTTGTTCTGTCCATGTATGCCATCATGGTTAGGGGTTGGTGCTATGGAGTGTGAGTTAAACCATATGGAGTAATTGGTGTTTTGTTTTAGGTAAAATATTTTTCTCTTAGGCTTGTAAGAATCCTTTTTTGTAGATCTGGAGACAACTAAGATACTATTGTTTTTCTTATCGATTGTTGGCTGGAATAAGGCCTGGGGTATACTGTTAGTAAGTGATGCTTTGATTTATATCTATATGATCGGTAGGGTCAAGAGCCTATCTTTCAGACCACCTGATAGCTTCGTATAGGGCTTGGAACCTGGGAAGTTAACAATTTCCAATGTTGTAGGGAGTTGACATTTTTAGAGAGGTTTTTTGACCTCTCGTCTTTGATTGGGAAGTTTGTTGATCCGCTTTGGAAAAGGAGCGAGCGGATGGGAAAACATTTGTTGGCAGTATAACATTAAAGGGGTTATCTTCATTTTGATAGTGTCTAGTCTAGTGTCTAGTCACCATGAGAGGTTGAGAGGGGACTATATAGAGCATTTGGCTTTTAACTCCGGTCTTATTTTAATTAAGGGCAAGATGAGCACCAATGCTGGTGCTGAAGGAGGAGCCCAGATGTGGTATTTCAGTGGGGCACCTTTCAAGTTTTTAAGACTTGGTCTGTGGCGGGCTTAAGATTTTTTTTTTTAAATCCTGATGTAGTTGGTATCCAGAGTTCCACAAAACTATTGAGTTCCTTTAATAGATTGGGGATTGAGCTTTGTGGATTGCTAATAGAGAAGGGGGTCCTCTACATAGGCACAATTTGTAAGATTCGGTCCTACTTTGATACTGTCTATTCCGTTACTGTTCCTGGCTCTCTCTGAAAGGTTCAAATGCAAGTATAAATATGAGCAGATATAGGGGACAAACTTGCTTGGCGCCACATAATAGATGGAACCTGTTGGAGGTAGTATGTGGTTAAGGAATTTTATACAGATGCCATGCCATTCTAAAGTCCTGAATAGGTCAGAAAATTCTGTTCTGTCAAACAGCTTTTTGGTAATTGTGCTCTAGGTATTTTATTCTCATTTTGCGTGTGCAATATTGGCAAACATTCTGGTATTTGCTGCTGCAAATCTGCCTTTGTCAAATCCTATTTGATCAGTATTGACTAGGTGAATTAGTCTGACTAAAATGTTCACTAGAATTTTACAGTCTTTATTAATTAATGATATGGGACAGTAGTTTTTAGTGTGCTGCTATTTCTCTTTCTTGTACATTAGTGTGATAATAGTAGCTTCTGTGAAAGTTCTAGTTGGCAGACTTGAGTCTTTAAATGAGTTGATTAGCATAAAGAGTCTTGAAGTTATTGTTTTGTTGAGGACTTGATTAAATTTGGGTATGAAGCAGTCTGGGCCCGGAGCCTTTTTACGTTTAAGAAGTCTTTGGAAACTTAGGATTTCACGCTATGTAATATGTTCAAGACTCGAAGTCTGTTTTGGGGTTTGGACGTAGAGTAATTTCTGAGTAGTGAGAAGAGCTTGTGAAAAAGCAATAAAGTGAGTTTCTTTCGTTGGTTTATACGACTTTGTAGTATTTTATGAATGTGTTGCTAATATCAGCATCTTTTACTGTCTTAGACCAGTTTTTATTATGATTTCTGTAACTCTGGATTTCCTTTTCTAGCTTCCCGGTAGATGGCTAGAAGATTACCACCAATATGATATTTTGCTTTGGTACATAGGAAGATGTGTCGACGCCGTAGGTGCATTTTCTGTTGAAGTATTTTTAAAACTTGTATGTAGTACCTTTGCGGTCTTTGATGCATTGGTCTTAACGTTTCTTGATGTTTGTGACTGTATTTTCAGCTTCCTTATCTCTTTTCTTACTTATTATTGTGACCAGTGAGATGATTTTGCCTCTCAGATGGCTTTGTATTCATCCTAGATGGTGTCATTGGACAGTTTTTCTAGATCATTGTCAAATAAATCCTCAGTGAAGGCTTTCAGATGATTAATCAAACTAAACTTGTTTAGGGGAGATGTGCTCAAGTGTCATCTTCCTGGTTTATTGCAGTAAAATTTTCAAACGTGATGGATATTGGCACATGGCATGAGTATTATTGAGCCGATGCTTGCATCAAATGTTTAGAAGGGGGTGTGAGTTAGAGGTAGTCACTTCTGGAGTGGTAATTCTTGGGGTTTAAGTAGAATGTGTATTTGTTTAGTGGGATTTGCTAGACGTCTTTGATTAATTTGGTAAGTGGCTTTTGGGATCTATTTGGTTAGTGTCTTGTGCAGGATTTCCTATCTGGAATTAAATCTTGGTTGGAGTTAGACTACTACTTTCATGGGGTACTGTTGGTGTTTCTTTAATGAGCTCTTGTATTTCTTTTTAGAAGTGTACGCAGCTTGTGTTAGGGGCATATAGATTAATTAGGTTGTATGAAATTCCATTGACTGAGATGTTCGCTCTGACTCATTAACTGTTTTTGTAAGATTGATGGGAATTAGGCTATTGAGTTGTTTTTTTGTGGATTAGGATTGCTACACCATTTTTTCCCTTCAGTTTTAGAGAAAATAACTCCCCTCAATCTCCCACCTAGTTTTTATTTAGTTTAGCATTTTCAATTTCATTAAGGTAGGATTCTTGGATAAAGGCTATATTGTATCCGGGTTTTATCAGGTGAGTATTTTTCTCTTTTTAAAAAGGACTGTTGATGCCTTCACATTTCATGAGAAGAGTTGCTGTGGATTAGTGACAAGTCTGACAAACCCTTTTTTAAAGGAAGGGTGACCAAAGTGGGTACAGTTTAGGCCAAGACTGGAGCCTGAAAGGGTTTGAAAACTGGGTCTGCTCCTTTAAGTAATAGCAAAACAATAGTATCATATCATGCACTGCTTTTGACAGTGCTACCCATACTTTTGTTTTTTTAAGACCGTGAGTGAGGTTAGCAGAGCTTATCTTAGAACAAAAAACAAGTTAGGTCCACATGCTCTAGAATTCAAGAAACCCATGGGGGCTAGAAGAATACCGAAATTGCAGCTAGAATGAGGGTAGTGCCAGTCACCTGTGGGCTTCTTTTAAGATTTGATTGACAAAGATTCAAGCCAGTGGGTGGAAGAAGAATAACACAGAAAACAGTTTGAAGTAGGCTGACCCTTACTTACTAATTGTTAAATTATTAGAAACAATAGGCCTGTCTGATGGATAATTAAAGCGGTCTGTAGGCAAGGCCGTATTGGGAAACGCCAGACAGGTGCTTTCTCTTCCCAGTTTTCATAGTTCTTACATGAGCTAACTTTTAAACCTACCGTTGTTGCTGCTTTGTGGCTGTCATGAGTTGACCCTACACAACTCTGTCCCCGATCCAGTGGTAGCAGTAGGAGGGCACGGTGAACTTCAGTATTTAGTGGAGCCTATTAATTGGCTGTGCCGTGCTTTGATTGGTTATGGGCAGGATAAAAAATAAGCAAATATTATAGTGGTGTGTGCAACTTCCAACTTGTGTTTTGTGTGCAACGTAATTTGCTGTTGTGCTGCCTGGTTGGAAGGGCAGAAGGCCAGACAAGCCGTCCGTCAGCTAGGGATATATTATCTATGTGCCATGCCTCAGTTAGGATAGTTTTGTATTTAAAATGCTTACAGTAGCAACTTGTCACAAATAATAGCTGCTTAAGAGTTCGTGGTGGCAAGATGTGGAATTTCATTTCTGATATGCTCGGAGTGGCTTTAATTGATCTGCCCTGTTAGCCCGAGCGCCTATTTTTTCGCTAATGTAGGCCTCGTTTGCAAGAACTTACGAAAGAGGAGTTTGAATTACGGCACTTTGTACACTTGAAATAACTTTGAATTCTTGATATTCAGACTGGTAAGTTTTATTTCCAGATTGATCTATTACCAATGCTTGCCACACATGGTGTGGCCATAGATGATAAATTTGAGCATTTTAATTGCATAGTCAGTTTGACCAAGGAAGACCTTGATAAGATGCAAAGTAACAGCCACTGTTCACCAGATTTAGATAAAATAAGTTCCCCACTGATTCATCTTCAGATGATAAATGAGAATCTAGCAAAAAGTATGCAGAGCGGGAAGGCTTCAGTGCTCTCTGTAAAGGAAGTACTGGTTACCACCCCTCAAGATGCATTTTCAGTTGAGGCAAGTACATCAAATTAACACTCCCTCTCAAGTCGTATATAAATAATTTGCCTGTGATGGACCTCTGTATCAGCCTCTAAAGCAAGACACCTCAATAGATACAGATGTGAAAGATCTGCAGTGTTGATTCCTATAAAAAGTGGTGCTACTGATGCTGGTGCTACTCAGCAGATGCTATGAAATTCTAAAGCTTTCTCCATTTCAGAATACATATCAGTTGGCTCTGAGTCACTTGAGCTTCCGAGCGAAGCCTCATTAAGGTAGTCTTCAAATCATTGTATTAATTTATATTTTCTGATGCACACCCCTCTGCCTTTTTCAGCTGTTTGAGACCACATAAATGTATTTTCTCCACTCTGCTAATAACTGGCAGTATTCTTAAATCGTGGCTGCAACTGACCATTGGATGACCTAAAACAACTCTGGTCTTGTTTAGAATCAAACGGTGAGAGATTGTTACCCTAACAGCTCCATCACTTCGTACTCCATCCCTGATGATTGGAAACATGCTGAAGTGAGTCCGCTCCTGAAGAAACCATCTGCCAACCCAGCAGAACCAAAGAACTAACAGCCCATATCCCTGCTCCCCTTTCCAGCAAGGGTTCTTGAGAAAGCAATCAACCAGCAACTTACTGAACACCAGGAATGCAACAACCTCCTGGACCACTCTCAATCCTGATTCCTTGCTAACCACAGCACTGAGACAGCCCTGTTCGCATCTGGCGACGACATCAGGGCCCTCCTGGACCCCAGCAAAACTGCAGCCCTCATCCTCTTAGAACTGTCAGCCACCTTCAGCACCATCTCCCATCACCATTAAAAGACTCCGCAACATCGGAATCCAAGAAGACGCCCTCGAAGTTACCCTCTGGTGATCTAACCAAAGAACCCAGAGAATCTGCCTCCCACCGTTCACCCCGAAACCCAAGAAGATTATCTGTGGCCTTCACCTAAGAATCATCCTTCAGCTCCACCCTCTTCAACACATACATGACCCTCCTGGCCAGCACCGCCAGATTGCACTGATTCAACATAGTCTCCAATGACACCCAGTTCATCATCTTGCTGTCAGAAGACCTCTCCACCTCCAGAGAACTTCCACAGATGCATGATGAATGTCCCCAGCTGGATGAAGGAAAGCTGCCTCAACATCAACACGGACAAGACTGGAGTCGTCCTCTTCAGAAACACCTCTCCAAGGAACAACAGCACGGTGGCCTACTGAACTCTGCCCATCCTCAGCCACGACAGACCATGCACGCAACTTTGGCATCATCCTTGACAGCAAGCTTTCCATGGAGAAACAGGTTAACACATCTGCCTGCTTTCACACCCTACGCATACGCCGCAAGATCTTCCTGTGGCTCCCAGTCAACACAAGAAGGACCGCCACGGAGGCCCTAATCACCAGCAGGCTGGACTACGGGAAACCACTATATGTAGGAATCGCTTAACGCCTCCGGAAGAGATTAGACAGTGCAAAACTCAGTGGCAAGACTCCTCAACCTTCCCAGATGAACCAACATTGCACCCCACTGTAAGAAGCTACACTGGCTCCTGATCCAGAAGAGATGCCAGTTCAAGATGTTGATCCACGCATACAAAGCCCTACATAACGAAGGACCAGCTTACATCAACAAACGTTGGCCTTCCACCACCCAACCAAACCCCTACGATCTGCCTCCCTCTTCAAAGGCAGACCCCAGTCCCACCCGAAGCAACAGCGGAGGACGCTCCTTCTCACACCTTGCAGCCAAAGCTTGGAACGACTTACCCATGCACCTCAGAACCACCCCATCGCTCCAGCAATTCAAGAAAGGACTTAAGACCTGGCTGTTTGATTGAATGGATCGCCTCAAAGCTAGCAGCACCTCAAGCGCCTTAAAACCCTCACGGGTGATTTGCCGTGCTTTACAAATCTCTGATTGGTAATAAGGCGTTTTGGGTAGTCCTGTAAATTGTGATATTGGTTCACTGAGTGATAGTCTAGGTTGGAAGTCTTGTTACTCAAAGTTGTTGATCTTTTGAGCAGCAGATAGCGGCCTGCTATATTGAGAAATTCTCCAATACAGAGGTTCTTAACATTTTGACTGCTGTGCAGCCCCTCCTAATTACTCCAACCAGAGGACCCCCAGTGAAACATTATTGGTATTTGGGGACCCCCACAGAATCCTTGCTGGAAGCGGTGACACCTGACCTTAACATTACCAATTATTTCAGTTGCTAAACTGTAGACAAAAAATGCAGAAACCAGCATTCATCAAACAAATGATGAAATATTTTATTTAATTCCCAAACATTTTTTTTTCTTTTTTTTTTTTTCTAAATTATGACTTTAATGGGAAGGTTGGAGCTTTTCTAAATTCAATTGAGGCCACTCATTGTCCATACTATATTCTGTTTGATGCATTTGCACTTCTCCCACAAATCTGAGGATACTAACTTAATTTTTAGCCTCCATCTTTGAATACCTTAACATTTGCAGCACGTTTTTAAAATTGTCGGTTTTAGATTTTCCTTACACTTTGTTAATCTGTTAATATAACATTTTCTAAGCAGTCATGGACCTCCTGAGTATCCTTCGCCGACTCCCTCGTTTCCCCGGAGTGCAGGTTAAGAACCACAGCTCTAATGGATTATGGCACATTATGTGACCAAACAAGTTGTTTACGAGCTGCATGGTGAACCATCTAAATACTTGAAATCAGCTGCACCCATACCTTCTTTCATACGTTTCACAGAAACAACATGAAGAAATCAACGAACCTTTTATCCAGATTTTGAATCAAAGGGCACATCTGTCGCTCTAAATCCAGATAATTAAAGATAGATTTTTCTGTTTTTTTGATAAACATCCACCAGAGCGAATATTTGCTTTTCAGTGGAACGTAGAAAACATCGTATTTTGCTGCATTTAAACTGCTTTGGCACCCTGTTTTACCGTAGTATGTGTAGCTCCTACCTCCAAGCACTTTTCTTGATGTGTGCTCTCCCATAATGCCACACTCTGGGCATGATAATCTACTATGTATGTCAATGTGACCACCCAAGGTCCCTCGGCCTGCATGACTACTTCCAGCTCTTTGTCCCAGCCATTTTTGGGAGCATGGCTTGTCTCATCTGGATTCCGCTTGATGTTCTCTACTTGATGCTGGTGCATTTGTTGGCGACATTTTTAAATGTGGTTTTTCTTTCTGCATGCAATGGAAAATGTACTAGAACAGTGCATGGGGGAAAACCGCTTCACAGAATACAAAGATAAAGTATCTGATGCAACTATCATAAATGCTGGGCATGAGCAAGGAAGTATTGCTTTTATAACATATAGGTAGAAATACCTGATACCTGAACCTTATTTCTACCAGACACCTGGTAGAAATAATTGCTTATAAGGACGAACACCATTTTCCAAATGTACACAATATCTGGTAGGCATGGCCAAGTAATGTAAAAAAACACTAAGGGGAAAAAAACTAAAGATTCAGCAAAGTGCACAGACCTTGCTCTCTGGTATTCCTGCATTTAGCAGTTTGCATTCTGTGTTGCACTGAGACTTCATTTAAACAGCCAAACAACTTAAGGTCTCCTGTAGATCAAAAAGTTTCTTTACTACCTCAGCTGTTCTGTGTTTAATCATCATCAATCATCATTTGGTATCTGGAGACAAAGAACAGGACTACTTAACACTGGCTTAAATAGTGGAGCATAGAACTCTCCACAATGTATACACCAAGCCCGACAGAAAATCTCCTTCAGCAGGGATGAAGCCCGACGCCCAGTACATATTGTTTGGGGCAACAAGTTATCATGTGTATTTTGGCCTCTGGACAAGTAGGCCCAACCCCCTACAGCACAAACCCTTTGGCTGCCAGTTTATAGTACCACATTATGGATCAGGGGAGGGCACTGTCTGCAGTTAAGGTAATATTTGTGTCCATGTGTTAATGCTGTTCAGACTTGTATTTATGGTTCATTAATGCAAAGCTTTTACTATTAGGGTGAGCATTCTAAATAAATGTTCAAAGCTCGAACAGCACTACTGACAATGGTTCCAGTATAAAAATGTGTACATACGTTTTCAAAGTTTAGCAATATGAGGCTATGTATAATGCTCCCAGAATGCTCGCTGATTAGATGCAAATATTTGCAGAAGCTTGAAGGCAAGATTAATGATTCTTTGCTTTCAAAATAAAATGTTCACAAAAAACGCAAGTAGGCAAAAAACATTTTGCTAAACGACGGCAAAATTTTAGGTATTTCTTTGCAGCATCATTTTAGTAAAGTGTTGATTCATGGTAGTATTTCCCAAAAATATTCATAATGGGAAATCAGCATAACCAGTTTCAATAAGATTATGGGAAATATAAAAATAAACAGGCAATTGGTTCAGCCTTTTGGTTTTTGTCAATGTGTGACTTGTTTTGGCATGGTTTTTGTAAACCCTTATTGGTGTGGGAGCTGCTGGGCCTTCACCATTAAAACAAACATTGGCAAAAGCAAAAACTGTTTTAGGTCTCAAAAAGCACACATTGCCACAGTAGTTCCTGGCACTGGACAAAACTACTTTTGTGTGCTGCTATGCTCATTGTGAAAGAGCAGTATGCTGTTACTCGCAGTGAAGCCAGCCGATAGAGAGACAGAATATTAATAAACACAAAAGGTCCTGGTTAACGCCAGACCTAATTAGGGGCCCAATTATTAAAGAAAGTCTCAAAAGTGCATCCATGGTATACGCAGTGCAGATATACAGCTGTCGTGAATTCGCAAGAATTTACAGAAGTAGCCCAAGAAATAGTACTCCTAGAAAATATCTATGAACTGCATTTTAGCATGAGCAAATATGCATATGTAGATTTACTTATGCGAAAATCTGACTGGTTGCAAGTTCACTTTCCCTCCAATCACTTTTTCCCCAAACCTGGAATAATTTTTACGTCTGCCGTTATCAGGAATACATTTCCAGCCTTTCTCAGTATGGGAAAAGATTAGAGAAGAGTTGGTGAAAACCCTTAAACCATGCAAGTTAGTAGGTTTGCACAGACTCAAAAGGGCATTCCAACCCTGGAACTATTGCTAACCACTACCTTCAGCCCCAGTATGTAGATCTGCTGAAACATGGCAACATAAGGAAATTGCTAGTATTCAAACCCTACTATGGTATGAGCCTGGCATAATCAGAGAGGCTATATCAGAGCGCTTAAATAATGAGATTTCTGGAATAATTTGTCGCCACATTACATGGTACAATCGGGACAAGTGGATTTTGTTACAGGACAAGTAGATTTATGAAGCAGCCTGCCCCATGGACAAGTAGATATTTTATTCAATTCCACACCCCTGCTTCAGTCTATCATTTACATTTCGACAGCAGCCTGATTGTGTTAAAAACATACTATTAATCTTTTATTGGCTGCAGTCAAATCTTAATGAGGTGCAAACATATCTCCAGCTAGGCACATCTTTGACCTGCGGTGGGACTGCCCTGCTGGTAAGAAGTGTTTAAGTGCTGGAAAACCTGATGGGCAGGGAGATGAGAGAAATAATGTAAAGGTAAATGCAGGAGTCAGTTCAAGGAATGGATGGAAGGAGAAGGGTTGAGATTCAGGAAAAAGCTGCCAGTAGGAGTGAAGGAGGGAGTGACGGAAATAAAGCAGAATTCTTTAGAAGAGTCGGAAATGAAGACTGTCCCTGTGATCTTTATAACAGAACGAGAAATAGAAACTGAAAAGAGGAAAGCCCGATTGTATAGATTTTAAGGCCACCTGAATTAATCCTTCAAAACACGGAAATCATCACATCAATATGAAATAAATGTTTGCCTGATTGGAAGTGAAACTGCCAGGATTGTCACATGGCCATCAACTGAGATAGCAGCCCACTTGTTTGAGTGTAAAGACGTTTTTAGATGTTGAGATGTTAAGCTTTCAAAAACTTTCGCCATGTGTTATCCCTTAGTGCCTGAACCCACAAGCACAGAATTTAAGAGCATACCCACTGCAACAAAAAAGTGTATTTCCATATTGAAAGATTCCTGTGGTTCCTTTCAGCAAATTCTTGAATATATTCAGACATTGAGCATCTTGTGGTCCCAATTGTCTTTTTAATCATGTAGGACAGTGACTTGAGTTGGTTTACAGAGGTGTTCAGTACAATCCAGCAAGTTGAGCATTGAGAGACACATTTCTGCTCTTGGAAAATAGATGGTGTTAACAATTTGACAGACTTTGTCTGAAATGTTTGTTAAACTTTGGTATTTTAGTAAACAAGACACCTGAAAGACCTGTGATTTAGTGCTTTCAAATTGTTACAGGTCCCAGTTAAACTCCATCCAATAAAGCTCATGAAGAGAGAGTTCTCCGTATATATTAATATTGTAAAATTACTTTTCTTGAACTTCATTTACCTTTACTTTTAGTATTGCTGATAGTCTTTTAAGCTGAGTCATTTCAGTGACCATATTGCTGATATTTAATTTTTATTTATATCCAGCCCAAAAATTAAATGCAGGAAAATGGATATTATGTGGTGTGAGGCCTCACCACGTAATGATGTCACAATCTTGATCAGGTCCAGTTAGGTTTCTTTTAGAAAACCCTTAGCTCAGTCATGGGTAGTGGCACAGAGATGTCAGGATTAATCAAAGGAATAAGTGTAAAGCATTTAGAAGTACCGAAACAGGTAAGCAAGAAACATGACACAATAAAGATGTGACACCAATTTATAGACATAGTATATTTTTAGCTTTAAGTATTTACTAAGACTCCAAAATCTATTGAGGAGAGCTGGTAATATGATTATTCAAAGGTAAGTAAAAGGTAAGTAAAAAGGTAAGTAAAATACTCTAACTTTCATTTTGGATGCAGTAAATCATTGCAAATAGTTGGTAGCCAATCGGCTAAAACATCTTTTAGAATCTTCTTGTACTAGCCACAACGGGCTAGTCCAGCAGTCTGCCCTAGTCAGCAGTCTTGGGGTCCTTTTTGTACTTTTCTCCTTGAAAACAGTCCAGCAAAGAAGTGGTTTTAATGCTGGGGATAAAGGGTGCTGAAAAGGTGCAGTGAGTTTTTCAGGGGCCACACTGGGGGTCCATGAATTTTAGGGGTCGTCTCCGGCCTCGGGACTCAACGTCCACGATGCAGACGGGGTGTCCAGTTGCCACAGCGGTTGCTTACAGGTAAACAAATCTTTTTATTTGGCGGACCAGAGTCCATTTCGATTTCAGCTATGGGTCCCATGGAAGACTCAGAAAAGTCTTGGCTAGGTTACCCAGCAGGCACTCTGTCATCCAGCTGCAGGGAGGTGTTATCGGCAGCTGTGCTTACAACTGGTGCAGGTTCCTTTAGCTTTTGGTGATCCTTGGGCTTAACAGGAGACTTGCCACCTAGCCCTTGGAGTCACTTCTTTCATCCTGGTACACGTGGAGCTCTTTTCCACTAGTGGTCAATGGCACAGTTCTCTTTGTTGGTCCCTTAAGTGTAGCGAATGCAGTCCAGTCTTTGGTTCATCCTCTTTGATGGGTTCATGGAGCAGCATGGCAGCCCTTCTGTCTTATTCCACTCCAGAAGAGATCTGAGGACTGTGGTCTGGGGGTGCCACTTTTATGCCATTTTCTTCTTTATAGGGGGATAAGGACTCAAAAGCCAAAGGTGCAATATTTTCCATGTTACTACCTTTTCAACTTGACATCACTTCCTGGATTCCAGGATCCCCTCCCCTCAAAGCCAAAATGCTGCAAGCCTTCGCCCCCTGCAAGGAGCCCTGGGCACACCCCTGAGGTGTCCCCAGCAAAATGAGCTACTCCTGGAAAACCGATTCTGCAACTGGTTTTCCCCTCTGGAGTACATGCCAGCCTATCGGCCTACACAAAGGAGATGGCAGATGAAGGTGTGATTGTCATTTGCTTTACTGAGGCAGTGACCTCTTTGAAGCTGGGCTATATATGGCCACCACCCGGTAGTCACCCTGATGGAGGTCACACCTTTTCCCTTGAGCAATTCTTTGTTCCCTGTTCCTGGTAGCGCTTCACACTTTCTAGCAGGGGGGTGGCTAACGTGTATCTTGAGTGACAACTGCTGCAGATAGCCGGGAAAGTCTACCAAAGGTTTGGGCAACAAGGTTTAGTGACTTTCTAAAGTCACCTTTCTTATTAAAAGTTAGCCTAAATCCGATCTCAGCAATGAGTTGTATTTAATGTAACAAATAATTTGATACCTTGGAGTATTGTCTTTGGTGGCCCCAAATGGAGGTTAGCACTACACATTGGCCAATGGTCTAATTACAGTGAAAACGGAAATTGCATGTTTACTGCCTCAGCATGTCTAACATAAAAAGAAAACTCCTTCCTTTTCAATATCAAGCACCCTACCTTGTGGGCTGTCAAGGCGTTTTAAAAAACGTTTTGACCTGGAAGAATGGTTTGTTTTACCATATTGAGGTGGCAGTTTAAGGCTACCCGACCAGGCGTCAGTGGTGGACTAGAGCCAAGTTTTTACCTTATCACAGACAGTGGTGGCACAATCAAGTGCTGCAGTCTACCTGTGACATTTAACTTACTTCCCTGAGTACCTCTGGTACCATATATTATGGACTGAAAAGTAAGATAAATGAACTGTTTGGATATTAGCCAATTGTACACCTACTTTGGGGTTAAGAGCATTCGCACTGGGGCCTGCACTACAGTCTCGAAAAACCAAAGCATCAGTTCAAAAATTTGAGGCGGGGGGGTCCTTTCCTACAGGAAGAAATTTTTGGTTTAAGTTTAGATTCCGTAATAATTTAAAAATCCAATAACCTTATTCTGCCTGAATTATTTTAGGGATTTTAATTTAATTCTTATAGAAGCAAATGAGCACAGGATCGTTTATTGGCAAAAGTTCCTTTGAAAAATTCCAGAAAGCATCTGCCACTATAAGGAGATTTAGGCATTGTTCTTAATTTTCTCCATCATCTGGGGTAATGGCAGTTCTATTTCAATATACCTCAATCACATTCATTCACTCTTGCCACGGAGGAAGGAGACTTTGGATTACACATTAGTTTCACTTGAAATATTTTCAAGTATTTTCGAATCCTAAAAGGTTAGACAACCATTAGCTGTCAGTGTTTACTATTAGCAGTACGGTTTCTCTGCTTACTTCATTAAATATGATTGGTAACTAGAGTCTGACCAGAATTAAGTGGGCAACAAGTAATTGAGAAAAAATAGTTTTGTGGAGGTAGCAGTACACCAATTTAGATATATCTGTCCATCTGAATTATTTGTCATCAGATAGTTTCAAAAACTTGGTAAAAGATAGTTTGTTTGCCTCTCCAGTATTTTAAAGATGATGGGCGAAGGTCTTTGAAAAAACCTCTGTTAAATCTTAGAGTGAAATGTTCTTGGGAATAAAACAAAAGCCTTAAAAAGAAAGGTAAGAATATTAATCTGATTAACAATGTACAAACAAAGTTGTTGTGCCTGCTTATGAAGGTGTGGAAAGATGTTGAGAGTAAAACAAACATGGATGGGAAGGGTGTGTCGAAGCCATCTTTATAATACAGATAATTGAGCCAGTGGGTCACAAAAATATTTTCATACTAGGCCACATTGCTTAGCCATAATGTCGAACGTGTAGTTCAACTGTGTAAATATTTCAGGGGTATGCATGTGCCAAATCGGGTAGAGAATATTAAAAAAAAACCAAAGTGGGTATCTTGGCCCTAGTGGGCCTCTGGCAATGTATTCCGTAAGTTTTCAAAATACTGGGGAAAGTTGTTATACCAATTAATCCCTCAGTCATGAAAGGGACTCTATTTTGCAGCCACTCTGAGAACGGTTCCACAGTTGATTAGGCAAATTTTCTTCTAATGGCTTTAATTGACTAAGACTCCCTGTACTGTAGAGAATGGGCATGGCATCCACTTGCAAAACAAAATACCATACCACCAAGAACAAAGACCCCCCTCCAGATAGGAGTTACTCAGTCTACATCTACAGCTGCAAGTGATGGTACTCCTACTAAAGTGAGCAAAAACTAACGCAAACAAGGGGTTATTTGGGTTACTTCGTACCAAAGGGAGGTTAGTTCATACAGCCAATATTGGCCCTCACGCCACTAAACAAGGGCAAATGAACCCAACTTTTCAAAATGACGACACTTCAGGAGGACATACGTCCCCTAAAAATTCGGGACTACGTGGCCGTAGTAGACCTAAAGGACGTGACTTCAAGACCCTAAGGCCAGACTTAATTTTGAGCAGGCAAAAGCTCCATTTTCTGCCTGATCAACATCATGCCTACCTTTGATGTAGTTGCCATCTGTCCTTATCTTTCGAAGAACCTGTGAAAGTGTTAAAGCAACTAGACACTGACATCGATAAGACACCAAATGCAACATCAGTCTGGGAGAAGTTCTTTGTTTTGTATATTTAACGGTCAGATAATGAAAATAACAATGTTGTGTGAATAATTTATTTTTACCATACTGGTGCGTTTTAAGACTAGCATATTGATGCATACAGTTTGTCAAATGCCTCAAAAATTCCCCATGCAAGATAAGATCGGTGGTCAACAGTATAAAAGGCTCATCAAATGGCCACTTAGATTGAGAGGCCCTTTGCCCAGATTCTCTCACAAGATACTGCTAGTGATCCTGACAGACCGCCAGATTGCTGTTCTACAGCAGCATTCAGTCCTATGCTCAGAGCTTATACTGAGCAAAGTCTGAGAGGAGCAGAGCCCAGCTGATGTTTATTTTCCTTTCGAGGAACACTGTCTCCTGACTACTGATAATTACAGCTTCTTGCTGTGAACCGATATGCAGTCCGCTGAATCGTAAGAAACTCTAGATGAAAGATGAGCTGCTTCATGCTCCCTTTGAATAGCACATAGAAGTAGTCTTTACGGTGTTAGTTTGCCAAATGACATTTCAGATATGTTGGAAACATTCATATTTATTCTCTTTGATAGTAACCTGCATCAGTGCTGTTTTAATAATGATCTGTGTGGTCATTTTACATGTGCTAAGCAACAGGATGAGAATGTTGGGGGGAAAAAAAACACTTTTAAAAATAAAGTGTCTTTTCACTTAGTGCAAAATTTGTGTGATATTCTACAGAACGAACTTGGGTTTGAATTAGCACTATCCCTGACCCCCTTTTTAAGGGACTGTTAGTAACCCAGAAACCATAGGTACCACGTCAGCTATGTATTGAGTGGGGTTGTCTGGGGCCACAGGAACCTGAAATTTCATGCTGAAGCAGTGGTGCACTGAACTAAGTTCAGACATCCATAGGTGGGTAAGTCAAACCTTAGAGAGCTAAGCCAGAATCTTGGTGTATGCTTACCTGCACATACCAATGAATCACAGCCACAAAGACGTACCTCTGGTTCGTCATGTAGTACATTGTCAATTCCAAGTGTAATCTTTCAGCATAGAGTCTGCATTGAGGGTTTTTTTCTTTAACAAAGTGCGTGGCTGCAGCAGTAGCTGCCCACCTATGGAGGCAGGTGATTCACATTTCCCCCAATCTAGAGGATTGGCTTCTAAAATCGAGCTTGCAACACCAATGTCAAGAGACCATTCACATTCTTATGCTATTACTATACAAGCTGAGATTCACTGAAAACTTAGACAAGTTGTCCTACTTTCCAGAGTAGGAGAAAGTGTTCTTGGGGGTGACGCTAACTTCATGGAGGACAGGGGCATACCCAATTCACAGGAGAATCTCGTCATTAAAGTCACAAACTCACCTCTACCACATAGGGCAGTCTCCAATAGGAAGGCCACCAACAGGACGATAATGAAACTGATGGGAATAATGGCAATCTACAAACCACTTCTCCAGGCTGCTCATGCACCCAATTCAGGAATAGTTACAGATCAAATGGTCACAGGCCACTGGTTGTTAGGAGGATTTAGTAGTTATCTGAGAGATAAAATAGTGGACCACAGAATACATTACCATTGTGAGACCTTTCAAATTGCCAACTCCAACTGTGACCATCATCAGGAGATGTGTCCCACATGAGATTGGGGCACACATGGGAAGCCTCAACTTCAGGGGCTTGTACATCCTTACAGAGGAAGTCAAGGACATAAATGTGTTGGAGCTTAAGACTGTTTTCTCGTCACTGAAGGCTTTTCATGCACTGCTAAAAGGAAAAAGTGTGCTGATTTGAACGGACAATACAACCACAATATTCTTTATAAACAAGTAGGGAGAAACAAGATATTACCCGCTGTCAAAGCCTGGGACATATGGAAGTTGGCCATGATGGCAGTGCGCCCGCTGAGTGTACAAAATGTACAGATAGACAAGCTAAGCAAACCCATCCCACAAATGGGAGCTAAAGCAGCTGGTACTAAAATAAAAAATCTAAAAAACTTTTTCACAAGTGAGGCACTGCAGATAGTCTTGGTTGCAACCCCAGAAAACGTAAAAAGCCAAGACTTTGCTTCTAAAACGAGGCTAATATATTCTAAAAGATTATTTATTAAGCAGCACTGTACCAACAGGACTGTGTACGTAAGCGTCTACTGGTAACTGACTCTTCTATGAAGAATTCTAGAATACAGAAGAGCACTGGCATACTCCAAGCACTTCAAGGGAAACAATACATAATACAATGTATATGTACACAGGAAACAGAATGAAATATTTAAGCATATAAACATGCATAGTACTATGAACGTATAATATGTAACGCATCTTCCCCCTTAAATTGGAAGGGCTAATCACTCCCAAACTAACTGGAAGATACTTGCTTGAGGGGAAACCAACTAAGCATTCCTTTTTTTTCATAACACATTTTATTGGATTTCCTGCCACAATATGGCCCGAAAGGACCGAATACAAATACAGTTGGGCTTGCAGACATTGAAATGGCATTATTCCCAAAGCTTGTACCAAGCATGTTGGCTAATAAAGAAAGAAAAATACAAGCCAACATTACAAAATGCCCTTTAACCCGCCAGTGCTCCCCATGCCCACCCAGTCCGCGGCCCACAGTCCGCCTAATTCTTGAGTTATGAAGCATTACGTGAGTCCAGACTATATTGCTGAATTTCAGTATCTAAATGCCCGTTCAGAGGCGGTGGGTTCAAGAATTAAGCCTCGATAGTCTGCCCATCGATGCCAAATTTTGGAATGTTTGTGTGGGCATCCCCTTGCTTGAAATGCAGGTAACTCTAGGCCCATACTAAAGTCCATGCCCTTCTTCCATACGCCCAGCAGGGGCGGAGTCTCAGCCTTCCAAAGTTTGGCTATGTCATGCTTAGCGAGGGTAAGACCAAGAAACAGGCGGCGTTTAGATTTGTTATGCCCAATCCCATCAGTGCTATGTAGCAGAAGTAATTTCGGGGAGGTGGGAAGATCCCACACCAAAACATCAGCCAGGCACTCTACTATCCCCCTCCAAAACCGAGCAAGAGCGCTACAGGCCCATACTGTATGTAAAAAGGTACCGTCTTCATTGCCACATCGCAAGCAAACGGGGAAAGCAGCAAGTCCCATTCTCCAAAGCCTATGTCGGGTATAGTAGGCATGATGTAGATATTTAAATTGAATAAGTCACAAGCAAAATGAGATCGCAGCCACACACGGGAACTCCAACGCCTCCATCCAGTCATCGTCATCAGTCCTAAATCGCTCTGCCACGCTTCCGGAGGGCATCTATTGTGGTAGAGCTATCGGTGATTAAGGATTGGTAGATCTGTTATTTTATGATCACCAAGATCTCCCATAAGGAGTTTACCCTCTAGTGGGTTAAACTCTGGAAGGGCCGTACGACCATTCATAAATGGGGTTAAGGCGTGGCCAAGTTGAAGGTACTAAAAAAATTGGCTGCTGGGCATGGATAATTCAGATTGTAGTTCCTGGAATGATTTAAGTGTAAGGCCGCGCATAACATCCCCTAAAGAGGAAATGCCAATATGGTCCCAACCCCGAAAACCCAACAGGCCCGCCAATTGAGAAATAAGTCTTTTCTGATGGATACATCTGCCTGTGGATTCCTCACCTTTTGAATTATCCCATTGCGCAGCATTCCACTCCGCATGCGACTCCGCGTGACTTCATCGGAGCCATAAGAAGACCTCATCGGCATGCTGACGTCAGTTCCCTTTTTTCCGCGCCGTCAACACGTAGCTGTTTTTTCCCAGGCTCTCCATTTCTGGGAGTTTTTTTTTGTTGTTGCGGTTTGTTGTGACTGTAGCCATCAAGGATGGCTACTCAAAGAAAATCAGGTTTCTAGCCATGCAGCGAATGTGCGGGCCAGATGTCCATGACATGGTGTCTTTAGTCGGACAACAAAGTCAGGGAGTGCACTTCGTGCAAGCGCATGAATCATAAAGCGCTGAAGGAGAGAGAGGCTAAATTATTCATGGCCAACGCCAAGAAGCAGAAAAGGGGTTGCAGGAGGTCGACGTCGCCGACTCCACATACTTCAAGATAGTCGAAGAAGCAGAAGAAAAAGCTGCTCCATGGTTCTCGGCGTCGTTCGTCGTAGGATGTGACTCCGAAGTCAGTGTCTCCATGTCCCAGACGTCATCGAAGGAATGAGGTCTCTCCATCTCTTTCACCTGAGGGGACTCCGGCCCAGTCTCCGGTTCAGAGAGCAGTTACTCCACCGGCTCTGAGAGATGAAACGCCTCCACTGTTGCCGAAGTCTACCATTCCACCTCTGGCTCCAGGGTCTCCGGCGCCGGAGCCGAATTTGCTTCCTCCCAGAGCGGCTTCAGAGCCTTCAGTACCGGATCTGATGTATCCTGTCAAATTTTTTCCGTCAAATTTTTTAAATGCAATGTTTGGCTTGTTTGCCACAGCAGCAAACCCTACTGGTGCGCCTGTTGGCCCCATGGGTCCGTTAGCATATCCTCTGGGAGGTTTGCCACCTAATTTTCCTCAGGCACCTCTGATGCCTTTCATGCCTATGGAGACTCATGGAGAGGCTGAGTAAGGAGAGATTGTGGATCCTGATCTGCATTTTGAAAGCTTACAGGAGGCTAGTGGTCTGGATACCTCTCCTGAATGGGAGCGTTCATCTCCAAAAGGTCTGCCGATGCAGGTGGTGACCACTTATCACACTGTGATCAGGAAGGCTGCAGATCTCTTGGAATTGCCTCTTCCCACAGAGGAATTAAAGTCCAATATTCTGACTGAGGTGCTCCATTCTCCTTCCTCCATCTCAGAGCGTTTACTGCCCTTTAATGAGGCTTTGACAGAGCCCATTCTTGATGTCTGGCAGAAGCCGATGTCTGCTCCAGCGGTGTCCAGGACTGTGGCAAGGAGGTACAAGGTGGCTCCGGGGGATCCTGCATTTCTGTCCACCAATACTTTGCCGGAAAGCTTGGTCATCCAGGCTTCGTGCTCCTCGAGGCAGTCTGCAGGTTCCTTCCCATCTACGCCTGCAGATGGGGAGTAGATATGCATGGAGCAATTGGCGAAGGTGTTCTCGTCGGGGAGTATGGCCCTCAAGTCAACAAATACCACACGCCTTTTAGGTCGCTACTCATGGACTCTGCCAGGGAGGTGGTCCCAAAATTGCCTGGGGAGGTACAAGGGCATTTCTCAGAGGTGCTGTCTGATGCCCAAGCTGCTGCCCGTCAGGTGATAGAGTTTGGTCTGGACACTGCCGATTCGGTAGCCAGGGCAATGGGATCGTCTGTGGCTACTAGGAGGCACGCTTGGTTGCGGGGTTCAGGGTTCTCTCCTGATGTCCAAGCTACTTTACTGAATCTGCCATTCGCTGGATCTCGCCTGTTTGGGGCCATAGCGTATTCAGCGCTGAGGCACTTTAAAAACAGTAAAGCCACAGAAAGGTCATTGGGTCTTCAGTTTCAGCCCAAGGCCTTTGGACAGTTCCACAAGTTTTGCAGCTTTGGGAGGAACTTGTCCTTTCGTGCCAGGCAACAGCCGCAGCACCAGGCTAATCCCTTATTCTGATCCTATAGGGGAAAGGGCAGAGGTCGCCAGTGGGTGCTGCGTGACGACATGTCTCCTCCTCCTCCTCTTCTGCTCTTCCAGCAGGGAAGCAGCTCTAGCTCCATCCTAGAGCATACTTGTACCGTGGGAGGACGGATGTCCCATTTTCTACAGCATTGGAGGTCTGTTACTACAGATCTCTGGAGGTTGAACATAGTGGAGAATGGGTATGTGTAGGTAGCTGGCTCTGTATATACTATACCAAAATGAGATATAGTGCGCACAGAGTCCAGTGGAACCCCAAAGGTAGGCAGAGGTAAAGGTAGATGGCACCTTACTCTCTATTTGTGGTAGTGTGGGCGAGCAGTAAGGGTTTATCAGAGGGTAGTATTAAGTTATTTTATTTCTAGAACCAAGCCAAGCCTGGCACAGGTAAGTGAAATAAATGCTTTGCAAAATCTTATGCAGTGTTTTACAATTGTATTTAAGTTCAAATGCAATTGATTGAAATACAGGTAAGTTAAAATGTCAATTACTTTTCAGATTACTTTTCAAGTTACTTTTTCTACTCGGTGTGATATGCCTAGATATCACACTGGGACATTTCGTAGAGAAAAGGTAAGTAAAATCAGTTTTGCACAGTTGTAGTTATTCAGGTTTTCAAACAAATCAACTCCACAGTTAAAACATTTATCAAGGAAAAACAGTCAATGTATTCCTATGGAGAGAAATGAAGTTATCGGTAATACGCAAGTACTCGGTCTTTGGGGTTAAGTTTCTGGGGTTAGAACAAGGGTTCCCCCAGGGTCAAGGATGCACTCTCAAAGCACCCTCAGCAGCAGTAGGGCGGCCGGGGGCAGAGTGCTGAGGCCCAATGTTATCCAATGGGGGGGATAAGGGGCCTCAGGTTGGTGGCTGCACACAAGCAGGCCACAGGGTTGTGGGAGCAAAGCTCTTGGTGTTAGGCTCAGGGCAAAGGGGGATCCGAGTTAGCACCCGAAGTACACCCGCAGCGGCACATGGGCGGTTGGGTGCAGGGTGCTGCTTTGGCATCGGGTGCCCTGTTGATTTCAATGGGGATTCTCCGGTTTCAACAAAGACTGCAGGCTCGGGGACGAAGATCTTCTGGAGGTGACCACCGGTTGGAGAGGTAAGTGGGGATGCCTGGGGATGCTGGGACACTGTCGGTTGGGCCACCCAAGGCCGTGGGACTTCGGGTGCATGGGTGTTTTTAGGCGCCGGGTTTTCTTACCAGCTCCGGTCGCGGGCGGGGGGATCCTCCAGAAAGAGGCTGCAGACTTCGCTGGGAGATTCGAGCCAGGTCAGATCACCAGATGTCAGGATCGTCGGTGAGGTCCCCTCGTGGTATTGGGCCACTCGGGCCGTGGGTGACGGGTTCAGAGTGGTGCAGACTCGCGGATTTGGCCGGAGCCAGAGTCTGTGGGTGAGCAAATTCGGTGCTCACAGGAGAAAGTCTTTTCTGTGGCAGGCAGGGCAGGTCCTCGGGTTTCTTTAGGTTGCTGGCTGCAGGACACACCGGGATTTCGCTTCTGCAGGTTCGAGGAGGGGACATGCCGGTAGGGCTCGGGCCAAGTCAGTGGGCGTCCTTCTCTTCTTAGCTTCAGCATGGCTCTTCGGCCCTTCTTCTTTTCTTCTTGGTAGGTTCTTGTCTGAGGAGGCAAGGTTCAGGGGTGCCCCATAATACTAGATTTAGGGGTATTACAGGTATGTAAAGTTTGGGACCAATGGGTCCCTTTCTTGGGGTGGGTACACCCCCTATTATGCCACCCTCCAGTGGAAGGGGGGCATATGCCTCTCTGGTTGGCTGGGTCCCCCCCTCTGCAAGATTGCGGGGACTGAGAGTTGTGCTTCACCTTGCCTCCCCCACCTGAGGGGTGGGGTTGGCAAAGGTGGGCACACCTACCTTCTTCACTTGGTTTTCCCGCCGATTCTCCCGCCCAAAGTAGGGGTTAGAATCGGTGGGGGCCAATTGCTGGAAGCAGCAAGAGGCCTGGGGAAGGTCACAAAGGCTGCAAGCCTTTGAAGCTTCTCCTTCGTGGACCCTGCCCATCCTGGGGGAGGAGGCTTGGCACCTTGTCCCAGGATGTGCATTGTTTCAGACCCCCAAGAGCAGCAGGCTCTCGACCCAGGGGGTCCAGAAACATGTCTGGTGGTGGCAGCTGGCGAGCAGCCACTCAGGCAGGACACTAGAGTTAGGTCGTTTTTCAGAGGGCATCTCTAAGATGCCCTCTGTGTGCATATTTCATTAAATCCCACACTGGCATCAGTGTGGGTTTAATGTGCTGAGAAGTTTGATACCCAGTTTTCAGTAAAGTCATTATGGTACTGTGGAGTTCATAATGACAAACTCCCAGTACCATATACTCCTAGTGGCATTACTGCACTTACAATGTCTAAGAATTGGCTTAGACACTGTAGGGGGTACAGGGTTCATGCACCTGTACCTTCACCACTGGTATAGTGCACCCAGCTAGAGGGGTGGCTGATCTATGCCAGGGCAGTGCATTGTAGGCATGGCACACAGGAATGTGTGCCATGTCGACTCTTCACTTTGTTCTGCACCAAAACACGCAGCCTGCAAAGGCAGTGTGTGTGTAAAGGTACAGGGCCCCTAAGGGTGGCACAATAAGTGCTGCAGCCCTTATAGGCCTTCCCTGGTCACAGTGCTTTTGGTACCTGTGGTACCATTTACAAGGGGCTGACCTGTGGCCAGAGAGTGCCAATTGGGTTTTGTTTTCAATGCAGTTTTAGGGAAATAACATAGGCCCTGAGTACCTGTTTGGCAGGAGCCCAGGGCACACTCAGTCAAAATACATCAGCAGTTTAGCAAAAATTGGGGGCAACCATGCAAAAAGAGGGCACTGTCTTACACAATGCCCTACCCTTCTGGGATTTTCCCCCTCCTTTCCCTCCCCGTCAAGGTTTGTGCTCGGAAGATCACCTTCTGCTTCTTCAGCAGGAGGTTCTGTGATTACTGCAAAAAGGTGCGATCGAGGTGGTTACGGAGCAGGAAAGGGGTCAAGGATGCTACTCCCGGTACTTCCTGATTCCCAAAATGGACCGACGTTTGAGGCCGATCCTAGACCTCAGGGTTTTGAATTTTTACCTCAAACAAGAGAAATTCAAAATGTTGACCCTGGCTCAGGTTCATTTTGCGCTGTCGAAGTAAGACTGGGTGGTGTCCGATTTACAGGATGCGTATTTTCACATTCCCATCCTGTTGTCGCATCGGAGGCATCTCAGTTTTACGGTGGGGTCTCAACACTACCAGTTTGCGGTCCTTCAGTTCGGCCTTACTTCCGCATCTCAGTTCTTCACAAAGGTGATGGCGGTGGTGGCAGCACATCTCAAAAGGTTGGAGATTCCTGTTTTCCCCTATCTGGGCGACTGGCTGCTCAAAGCGAAATCGCCAGACATGGTGCTGCATCACTTGCAAGTACCAACACAACTGTTGTTTGACCTGGGATTTTTGATAAATGTACCCAAATCTCACCTGGTGCCCTCTCAGTGCAACCTGTTGATAGGGGCAGTACTGGACACTACTGTAAGTTGTGCGTTGCGGCCTCTAAAGAGTGTTCAAGACATCCAGGCTATGATTCCACTTTTACAGAATGGAGCAGCTGTTCCAGTCCTGAAGGTCCTGCACCTGCTCGGTCTGTTCGCTTTCTGCATACTGTTGGTCTACCATGCACGCTGGCATATGATGGCCCTCCAGTGGTGCCTCCACAGACAGTGGTTTCAACACAACGGAGATCTCAAAGAGGTGGTCAGAATCTCCAGACACACTGCAGCGGAGCTGTTATGGCGAAGTGTTCCAGGCAACCTGTCTCAAGGGAAGCAGTTTCATCATCATCATCCTCCTCTGGTGGCCACAGTGATAATGGATGCTCCCACTCTAGGGTGGGGAGCCCATCTGGGGTATCTGGAGGTCAAAGGTCTTTGGTCTCTAGTGGAAAGATTGTTTCACATCAATCTTCTGGAATTACGGGTGATATGTTTGGCTCTCAAGGCTATCCTTCCCTCCCTTCGCGGTCAGTCGGTCCCACTACCGACTGACTGCGATGTGGTACATCAACAAACAGGGAGGAGTAGAGTTGTATCTTCTTTGCAGAGAGGCTCTGCGATTCTGGTCCTGGGCTCAGGACTATCAGATTTGCGTGAATGCGAATCATCTGGCTGGGGAAATAAATGTGCATGCGGACAGTCTGTCGGCAGTATTCGGCCGATCACGAGTGGCGTCTCCATCCGGAGGTGGTCCTCCACATTTTCCAGATGTGGGGGTTTCCTCAGTTGGACCGGTTTGCCACTCACGAGAATGCACACTGCCCGTCATTTTGCAGTCTCTATTATGCGATGCTGGGAGCATTGGGAGAAACGTTTCAGTTAGTTTGGGGCTCACAGCTTTACGTGTTTCCTCCCATACCCTTGATTCCTCGAGTTCCGAGGAAGATTCGCCGAGACAGGGCCCAAGTCTTATTGATTGCCCCGGATTGGCTGCGAAGGGTGTGGTACACAGACCTTCATTACCTCTCCTTGCACCCTCCGCTCCGTCTTCTTCTCAGGGCAGAACTCCTCTCACAGTCGCAAGGGCAGGTTCTACACCCCCACCTTCATGCCTGGAGATTGAACTGGGCAACCTGAGCTTTCTCTCTCTCCCACCGGATATGGTGGATGTTTATGTTATAGACCAGGAGACACTCCACCAAATCTGTCTATTCTGGTAGGTGGGCCAAGTTTGTTAAATGGTGTGGAGCGAGTGGAGAGAGATAGATTTATTCTTTGCAGGCCCATTTGTCTGATGATCTATGTTTCTCTCTTTCCTAACACAACAGGGTTGTGCAGTGCTTACTGTTAAGGGCTACTTGTCTGCTTTTCTCTGTTTACCGTAGTTGTTTAAATCTCCCATAGTTAAGATTCATTAAGGGCCTAACAAATGGCTTTCTTCCCACTCCATTTATCATGCCTCAGTGGGATTTGAATTTGGTTTTCATATTCTTGATGGGCTCACCATTTGAACCATTACATAGTTGTTCCTTAAGGTTCCTAGCGTTTAAAACTATATGTTCGAGGCATATGAGCTGTAGATCGTATTCTTGTGCATAGATCGCCATCTGGTGTTGGGCTCGGATGTTTGCACTTTGTTTTTGTTTTGGAAGAAGTCTTTGTAGTCACGAGGTAGGTGACTCCTCCTTAGGACGATAGTGCGCATGGGCATCGACTCCATCTGCAGATTTTTTTTCCGCCATCGGGTTCGGATGTGATTTTTGCGCTCCGGTTCGGTGTTGTTCTCGAACCCCCTTCGACGCGCAATTCCTTCACCACTCGACGGTATTGTCTCGATAGCGTTTCCTTTTAGACTCGTATTTTCGGGAGACATAAAATCCTCGACCTAGATCTTCGACGCGGGCCGTTGGGCCTATCTGCGCCGACCACGCCAGCAGTCAATGGAAAGGACTCCTTTCAAAAAATGCCCCGGGTGTGGTGCTAAGTTCCCACACATGGACTTACACGAGGTTTGTAACCTCTGCCTCTCCCCGGAGCACGAAGACAAGAACTGCAAGGCCTGTGCATCTTTCAGGTCGAAGAAAACCATCCGTGACCGTCTGGCTCGACGTCACGAAATGTCTCGCGGAAGCAGCTTGATTCCGGAAGTCTTGGGAGCAGATCCCAGTCTCCAGCCGGAGCAACAAGCTGATGAAGAAGACATCTGCGTCTCCGAAGCCGACGACTCTGACGTTGAAGACAAGACAGTCACCCCGGCTCAGCGGTCCGTGAGTACCGAAACCCCTCTCCCGACCAAAACCAAACCTAAGGCTCCGGTAACGCCTTCGCCCTCGGGCTCAGGTCGACACCGACAACACATTTCAGACCCACTGCCCTCTGGTCCGACTAAGAAACCAAAAGAAAAGCCTTCCGGCTCTGGATCGAGCCAACCCCATTCCGGTGCTGAAAAATCACCTTCGACACCGAAGTCCAAAACCAAAGAGGTGTCACGCCCTTCTTCCTCGGCACCGAAAACAACCTCGACGTCGAAACCCTAGGCGTCGAAACAAAGAACAAGCATTCGGAGCCGAAAATATCTTCGGAGCCGAAAATATCTTCGGAGCCGAAAATATCTTCGGAGCCGAAAATATCTTCGGAGCCGAAAATATCTTCGGAGCCGAAAATATCTTCGGAGCCGAAAATATCTTCGGAGCCGAAAATATCTTCGGAGCCGAAAATATCTTCGGAGCCGAAAATATCTTCGGAGCCGAAAATAGTCTTGGAGCCACAAACTCCTATACCAAAAGCTTCAGAGACACGGGCTAAACAACATTCTGACCCTAAGTCTTCGGCACTGAAAAAGGACGTTGTACCCACACAACAGCCTCTACCAGATTTTTCGGATCCAAAGCAAAAAACTCTCCACATTGACCCGGAAACTGGCAAAGTTGTCGCCAAGCCTCCTAAAAAAGAGAAAATTGGACACTTCAGAAGACCCTGAAATACCCATGAAGCGGAAGGAGATAGGCACTAATACTTCTCCACCTCTCTCTCCTTCTCCAGCTGATCCAAATCTGCTAATTTCTCCAGCACACTCCCCACAACATACATTTTCACCTCAACCACAGGATGATGAGGATGATTATACTGATAAGGGTGGGGATCGAGATCGAGATGATGACGCCCATACCATCCCACACAATACAGATCCTTGGGATGATTACAACAAAGATCCCGACCCACACAATGACCCGGACCTCTATCCCTCTAGGCCATCACCACCAGATGACAATATTGGGTTTGCGCAACTAATTAATAGAGCTGCTCAATACACTGGGTACAATTACACTCTGACCCTTTAGAGGAAGACTTTTTGTTGGAAACATTTGCACCCACACAAGTCCACGCACACCCTGCCAATGTTAAAAGGCATGCTAAAACATGCACCAGAAGTTTTTAAGGACCCCGTCAGAGCCAGGATTCTTAACACCAGGGTAGACAAACAATATAAGGCAGCTCCCAATGACCCAGTCTATATTAAAGGTCAGGTCCCTTTAGATTCTCTTGTGGTATCTAATGCACGCAAGAGGGCAAATTCACAAGGCACAGGCGACACCCCTCCTCCTGATAAGGAATCCAAGCTCATAGACGCATCTGGAAAACGTATCGCGTCACAGGCGGCAAATCATTGGCGGATTGCCAATGCCCAAGCTTTGTTGGCCAGATATGACAGAGCTCACTATGATGAGCTTGAAAAGCTTATGCAACATCTTCCTGACCAATATAAAGACAAAGCTAATGACCTTATACAGGAGGGAAAATTAATAACAAATACATCAAATGTGCGCTTGATGCGGCTGATACGGCATCTCGTGCTATTAATACCGTTTTGCTACGCAGGCACGCTTGACTCCGAATCTCCGGATTCAAGCAGGAAGTGCAGTCTGCTATTCTTAATCAGCCTTTTGACCAAGAGCATCTTTTTGGGCCCACAGTCGATACATCTTTAGAGAAGATGAAAAAGGACACGGACACTGCCAAGTCCATGGGGACCTTGCAATTACCTTCCCCTAGAGGTTCATTTCGTCGCTCCTTTTACAGGGCTGGCTCCAAAACTATTGGCTCGGAGCATCCATCTTCTTCCTATAAAGCCCCAATCAAACTAATCCCTCCAGAGGTTACTTTCGTGGAGGGTACAGAGGCAACAATGGTAAGGGAAGAGGTCGCAGTAACAATACCCGCAACTCCCCTACCACCAAACAGTGACTTCCCTTCACTTCACCCTGATCATCCCATTCCTGTCGGGGGACGCCTCTCACAGTGCCTCCCTGTCTGGAATTCTATCACAACAGACAAGTGGGTAAGACAAATTATCCAGTATGATTATTGCCTGGAACTCACCTCCACTCCCCCAAATATCCCTCCCAGACAACGTCCAATGTCCCCGGAACATCTCACTCTTCTGAAACAAGAGGTTCTCTCTCTATTACAAAAACATGCAATAGAACCAATCCCCTTACCTCATCCAGGCACAGGGGTTTACTCCCTCTACTTTCTAATCCCAAAAAAGGACGGCTCTCTCAGGCCTATACTGGACCTCAGACCGTTAAACCTCTACATTCAGTCAGACCACTTCCACATGGTCGCTCTCCAACAGGTGCTCCCACTGCTTCAACAAGGCGACTTTCTCTCCACTCTAGATCTAAAGGACGCCTACTTTCATATTCCCATTCACCCCGCTCACAGGAAATATCTCAGGTTCGTGGTGGACGGTCAACACTACCAATTCAAAGTCCTTCCGTTCGGAGTGACTACAGTACCCAGAGTCTTCACCAAGTGCCTCACAGTAGTGGCGGCTCACTTACGAAGACAACACATTCACGTGTTCCCTTATCTGGGAGACTGGCTCATAAAAGCCAAGTCACACAGCAGCTGTGTGCAACACACACACAAAACAATCCAGCTGCTTCACGACTTAGGATTCACAGTGAGCCTCACCAAATCCCACGTCCAACACACAACAATACCTAGGAGCTACGATAAACACTTCAAAAGCTTTAGCATACCCCAACTCTCTCAGGATAAGCACTATGCAAGCTCTAATATCCAAATTTCAGCCTCAACACTCATTACCAGCTCGAGTGTTCATGCAGTTGATCGGGATGATGGCCTCTTGCATTCTCATCGTCCCTTATGCAAGACTCCACATGCGTCCCTTACAGGAGTGTTTGGCACGTCAGTGGAACCAGGCTCAAGGTCAGCTAACAGATCTGGTGTTGGTGGACAGCCGCACACATCGCTCTCTGCAGTGGTGGAACACACCAAACCTTTCCAAAGGGCGGCCATTCCTTGACCCGGTTCCACAGATAGTGCTAACAGCAGATGCATCGCTCACCGGCTGGGGAGCTCATCTTCAAAACCATACCATTCAGGGCATATGGACCCCTCGGCAAAAACAACACCACATAAATTACCTGGAATTACTGGCAATTTTTCTGGCATTAAAATCCTTTCAACTACATCTAGTAGGCAAAGCGGTCCTGGTCCGTACAGACAACATCACAGCAATGTACTACATACAGAAACAGGGGGGGACACACTCTCTACAGATTTCACACCTAGCTCAAAGCATATGGAGATGGGCCATTCCGCAAAACATATATCTCCTTGCAGAACACCTCCCAGGGGTACACAATCAGATTGCAGATCTGCTCAGTCATCAAACACAGCAGATCCACGAATGGGAACTTCATCCTCAAGTTCTTCTTCCATTCTTTCACATTTAGGGCCACCCAGAAATAGATCTGTTCGCCACACATCAAAATGCCCAAGCTTCGCGTCAAGGACCCATTGTCTAAAGGCAATGCGCTATGGATAAACTGGTCAGGCAAATTTGCTTACGCTTTTCCGCCTCTCCCACTAATTCCTTTAGTAGTTCGGAAGCTCAAACAGCATTCCCTCACAATGATCCTGGTTGCTCCAACATGGGCCCGACAACCATGGTTCACAACCCTCTTGGAACTATCAGTAGTTCCTAATCAAAAGTTACGCCTCTCACCCAGCCTTCTCACTCAGAACCATGGAGAGATAAGACATCCAGATCCCAATCAACTCAACCTTGCGATCTGGCACCTGCCTTCCATCTTAACCAGTCTGTTGAGCTTTCAGTTTTTTTTTCCCTCAACCAGACTCCGTGGCAGAACGGGCTCTTCACACGCTAGACGTTAAAAGAGCAATACTTTACTATATTGAAAGGACAAAATCCTTTAGGAAAACAAAACAACTTTGTGGCTTTTTCCCCACCTCATAAGGGCAATCCCATTTCAAAACCAGGGATTGCAAGGTGGATTGTTAAATGCATCCAAATATGCTATTTTAAAGCCAAACGCACATTAACCATTCCCCCTAGAGCTCATTCCACACGCAAACTAGGGGCTTCTATGGCATTCTTGGGGAACATTCCACTAGATGACATCTGCAAAGCAGCAACTTGGTCTACACCACACACTTTCACAAAACACTATTGTGTAGATGTGCAAGCAAAACAACAAGCTAATGTGGGCCAGGCTGTATTAAGAACACTTTTTCAAACCACTGCAACAGATACAGGTAGCCACCGCTAAAGAGGTAACTTCTGTATAGTCTATGCACAAGTATACGATCTACAGTTCGTATGCCTCGAACGGAAAATGCTACTTACCAATATGCATCTGTTCTTGGCATGTAGAGCTGTAGATTCGTATACACCCACCCGCCTCCCCGGATACCTCTATCTGTTCCAGCACTATCTTACTTAGATACATTACACATGGACATCTCTTTCTATTTCTTACTAACTCCATCACAACCCTTTATGGCAAAAACAATCTGCAGATGGAGTCGATGCCCATGCGCACTATCGTCCTAAGGAGGAGTCGCCTACCTCGTGACTACAAAGACTTCTTCCAAAACAAAAACAAAGTGCAAACATCCGAGCCCAACACCAGATGGTGATCTATGCACAAGTATACGAATCTACAGCTCTACATGCCAAGAACAGATGCATACTGGTAAGTAGCATTTTCCTTTTGGTTGTAATCACTGCCGTTAGGAGGGTGAGTGAGTTGAAGGCTCTTAGCTCCAAGCCTCCTTTTGCATCATTCTATGCAGATAAGATGGTTCTTGGGGCCAGAGCAGCTTTCCTGCTTAAGGTAAGTCACTCCTTTCCACTTAGGGCAGTCCATCACCTTACCCACTTTCTACCCTCCCCCTTCAAAGGAGGAGGAGAAACTTCATCGCCTGGACCCCAAGAGGGCGGTCAGCTTCTACCTGGACAGAACCAAGGACTACAGGTTGGATGATCAACATTTCATCGGATATGTGGGCAAGATGAAGGGCAAGGCTGTCCACAAAAGAACGCTTTCTGAGTGGATCATCCTCTGTATCAAGATCTGCTACGCCTTGGCCAAGAAGGAGCCTCCTGAAGGTATTCAAGCTCATTCTACCAGAGCGAAGTCTTCTTTCGCTTTAGCTAGAGGTGTCCCTGTGGTAGACATCTGCAAGGCGACACCTTGGGCCTCCCTCCACACTTTTGTGAAGCACTGTTGCTTGGATTCTGAGGTGAGGAGGGACGGCCATATTGCATGTTCTGTGCTGCAGGAGTTTTTGGTATAGACAGACAGGCACCCTCTGCCGGGAGCGGGACTGCTTTATTCAGTTAAAAAGGTGATGAATCCACAGGTAAATGCATCCATCAGAAGAACAAGTTACTTACCTTTGGTAACGCTTTTTCTGGTGGATACAATATCTGCCTGTTAATTATTTAAGCTGTTCACAAATTTAGCACATCTCCCCAGCCCCCCGGTGATCTGCTGCTGAAGCAAAAGGCTGATTCCTGTGCACAAGAGCGAACTCCCTCTGCCAAAAAAATGGGTTTTAGCAGTGGTCTCCTTTGTTAATCTAGGGCAGGGCAACAGCATAACAGATGAAACCATGATTCCTGATAATTGTTGCATAGCCTACACGTAAAATCACCCCCGCCGCCAGCCCAACACGGGTTGAAATCTCTTATTGGTAATGCAAGCACTTTCGTATAAAGGATTTGATCACGAGTATTTGCATTAATGAGATCCAAAAATTATTTTTGTGGCTTCCCAACATGATAGGAATCCGTTAGGGGCTGAGTCCAGTCTCGAGACTCAATGGACCGTAAATCCTGTTCCCAGGAGGACTCCATCCCCCAGAGTGGACTCCTCGATCTCGAATAGCAGGATCATCTCGTTAAGTTTACTAGACCATTTGTTGCCCCGTTTTTCATGAATCGCTTTCAGATAATTTTTTAACGAATGCTTGGGTGGGCCCCCCTACACCTGATAAAATATTTTAACAAGGAGGCCTTACAGTCAATTGATTGAATTGTTAGCCCCAACTCAAGTCTTAGCCTGGAGCGTCGGAAGTGTCGCGGTAGATGGAATCTTTTTTTATATTCTCTGTGACATGGCTCTAATGCATTTTCCATTGCGCCAGGGGCAAATGCGACTATGATCCAATCTGTCTTCACACATTCCGTCAAAGAGGCCAAATTGCGATCCCAGGAGATGGACCGACTGCCTGACAAGAAGACACCCAGATATTGCATGCCGTCTACTGCTACAGTTTGTTCCGTCACCCACGGACTATGACCCGACAACCCCGGCAGAGGCGATAATATAGACTTGCCGATGTTCATATATAGTCCGTTGTTTCTCCGAATACCTGCATTATTCAGAGGATCCTGGTACTGGATTTATGTGGGTCTGTGAGGAAGAACAGGACGTCATTGGCATATAGCATGATGTGGTCCGAGACCAGTCTGTGGTTCGGAAACTCAGGCAGTCTGTGGTTCGGAAACTCAGGCAAACATCCCTCACACTAATTCTAGTTGCTCCCACATGGGCCCGTCAACCATGGTACACCACCCTGTTGGAGCTGTCAATAGTTCCACATCAAAAGCTGCACCTCACCTCCAGTCTCCTCACACAGAACCATCAGACAGCCAAATCCCAAAGAACTGAATTTAGCGATCTGGCTCCTGAAGTCAGAGTTTGGTTATTTAAATTTGCCACCAGACTGTATGAATATTTTAAAGGAAGCATGAAGGCCTACCACTAGAGCTTGCTATGCAGCAAAATGGAAAAGATTTGTTGTATACTGCAATAACAACAAAATCAATCCTTCAGACGCTTCTATACAAAACATTATCTGTTACCTCGTACATTTACAGCAAACTGGACTAGCTTACACATCTATTCGTTTGCACCTTGCAGCGGTACCCGAGTACCTACAGAACAGACATCTGTCACTATTTAGAGTTCAGTAATCAAAGCGTTTATGGAAGGATTAAAAAGAGTAATACCATCAAGGATTCCTCTTGCCCCAGTATGGAATCTCAACATTGTTCTCAAGGCTCATGGGGCCGCCTTTTGAACCATTGCACAAGTACCCTTTGCGATTTCTCTCATAGAAGGATGCTTTCCTCATTTCCATCACATCACTAAGGAGAGTTGGTGAGCTTCAGGCATTACCATTAGAAGAACTTTTCTTTCAGCTACACAAAGACACGTTAGTTCTCCATACCAACCCTAACTTCCTTCCCAAAGTAGTTTTTGCTTTTCTTATAAACCAATCGGTTGAGTTACCAGTTTTCTTTCCTAAACCTGATTCTGTAGCAGAATGTGCTCTTCACACGCTTGATAAGATCTTTACAGGCTAGTGTAGGCCAAGCAGAAGTTAAAACACTGTTCCAAACAACTGCAACATCTATAGGTTAGCCACCGCTTTGGGAGTATACTACTTTATAGTCTATGCAAAGCATGTGTATCTACAGCACACATGCCTCGAACGGATAATGTTACTTAGCCAGTAAGCATCTGTTATTGCAATGTAGAGCTGTAGATTCACATGCGCCCACCCGCCTCCCCGGGTACCTGAAGTTGCAGTTATTCATTGTACATTTATATGCATGGACATCTCTATACTACACTTACTTGCTCCATTCTCGCCCTCTTGCAGGAAAACAATTCTGAGTGGAGTCGATGCCCATGCACAGTATCACCGAAAGGAGGAGTCACCTTACCTCGTGACTGGAAAGACTCCTTCGAAGAAAAACAACTTGCAAACATCCAGACCCAACACTAGATTGCAGGAGTATGCAAAGCGTGTGAATCTACAGCTCAACATGCCAAGAACAGATGCTTACTGGATAAGTAACATTATCCTTTTTTGACTAGTCTGACTGGGATCCTGCTAATCAGGACCCCAGTCACTGTGCTTCCTCCCTAAATTTGACATGGTAAGTAGTTCAGTACATCCACAATTGGCTACTGGTGTACCCATGCAAGTCCCTAGTATATGATACTGAAGTACCCAGGGCGCAGGTATTCCAGGCTCCCCCCCTGGGCTGCAGCATGTATTATGCCACCCATGAGAGACTACTTAAGCTGTGACTACAGGCCTGCCATTGCAGCCTGTGTAAGCTGGTGCTAGCACCACTTACGACAGATATGTTTTCTTATATCTGAGGTCACTACGCCTAAAACCAGTTACCCCTAAGGCAGGCTTTTCAATGCTAAAGGCAGGGTGCTTGGTTAAAAGTGTGAGGGTGCCCCTGCATGAGCAGAACCCCCTACAATCCCCGGAGTTTATTCTCCTGGCTTTGTAAGTGGGGTCAGCAATTTTGATACATATAGTGGCCATCCATCATTACGTAGTGGCTAGCTATATGAGTGGCTGTGCCGAACCTGGGCGGTATCAAACATGTTGGAATCCTACCCCGTTACCGGTGTTGGAGGTACGAGTCTATGCACAGTGGGGCTCCTTCACGAAGCTCCTGTACTCCTGGTAACTGCCTTCCAGGGTCTGCCAGCAAGCTAGTGCTCCTGCCGACCCCAGACACGATTCTGCCCTCCTGCTGTTGAGCTGAGCTCGAGCAGGGAAAAGTAGAACAATAGGTTTCTTGGCACAGGGAGGTGTGACCACCTCCCAGACAGGACTTAGTGTATTTGACTGGGGTGAGGGCGCTTGCCAGTGCCACCAGACTGCTTTGAAGGGCACATTTGGTGCCCTCCTTGCATACTCCTTTTGTAACCAGTTCTGAGAGCCTTTGGCACCCGCTCTGGCACGAAACTGGACAAAGGACATGGGAGCATTCCCCCCTCTGTCCAGCCCCTTCTCTGGGAGGGACCCCTGAGTCGTCCTAACCCCTTTCTTAGGGTATAAAAGGACTTACCTGTGGGTGGGTCCTCAGATTCGTCGTGGGACAAGACTCCAGCCTGAAACCCCGTCACTTCACCCGTCTGGACACTTGGACTTCGCTGGACTTCGCCTGGAACAAGACTGCCTCAAGGAATACTGCTGCTGCTCGTGGTCTCGCTGTTCTACAAGTCGTCTTCGTCATCTGTCTGTGCTTCTTCCAGAATCTTCAACAGACCGGTGGGTATCAAGGACACCCAAAGTAATCTCCCTTGGAGTGAAGGAGTCACTCACCTGCATCTGCAGGCACCGCAAGAAAGCTGACCAGTCTGCTGCTTCTGACGTCCCATGGACTTCGAACGGTTCAGCAACACAGGTGATGGTTCTGCAACTCCCTCCAGGCCTGACCTGTCCTCTCTGCAATTCTGAAGCCAGTATCCCTCGTCGGAACTACTGGGACCGAAACCCCTGTGCACCGCGTCTACTGTCCGTTGCCAGAGCTTGTTGTCTCTGCACTCCAGAGATTGTCTGGCTACAAAAAGCTCCAACCTCCAGCATAGCTTTCTGCCAAGATCAGCGTCCTCACCATTTCCTCTGCACCATGGGCCTTTTTCTTTGCTGAGCTGCTCCACTTCCTCTTGCGACTCCTGTACCTTCAGCATGTGGGTCCTCTTGAGGGTCTTCTCCTGCTTCACTGGGCTTCCCTGCTTGCTTGGGGCCTGCTCTGTCTTTCCTGTACTTGGTGGGTCACTTGGCCCTTGCTGGTTCCAATGTTGCTCCTTCGTTCTCCACGTCTGTTGCTGCTGCCAAGGCTTGTTGGTGCTCCCGCCAGACACTGACCCCCTGGTTCTCGACTTTCGACTTTCGACAGCTTATGCACGGCTCCTGGTCTTCCGTAGCGTCGCCTGGTCCTCACAGCTGCAGCGACAAGGTCATAGTACTCACCCCTGCATCCTCTGTCATTGGTGGGCATTGCTCTTCCGTGCATCCTGGTCACCTCTGTGTGGCATTATCTTTGTCCCCTCTGCTTGCAGGTTCTTCTCTTCAAGAATCCATCCTTGGATTCCACCGGTTTCCTGCACAGTCCTCCATTGTGGTCTACTGCAGTTTCCTACGTCACTTCGCATCTATGCACCCGGCTTCCTTGGTGTAGGTATCCTGGTTCCTATGGTATCCACAGGACTCTCCAACCTTTTGTGTTCCATGGGGTTTCTTTGGGTCCACTGATAAGAGTCTTTCTTTCCCTTTGACTTCTATTGAGTAAGCAGCTGTGTTGCACTCTGCACAGAGCCTCCGTGGGTTTCCTGGGTACTTACCTTGGTTGTGTCCATGTGTCCCCAGCTCTTCTGAGTCTCCTGGTCCAAGTCCCGACTTTGGTCGCAGTTGGCATTCCACTTTTTTTAGTATATGGTTTGGTATCCCCTGGAGACCACTATGTGTTGTGCTTACCTACCTATTGGCAATTGCAGTATTGTGTGTATTTGTGTTTATATCTCCATGTTGGAGATATACCAATGTGTTAGTGAGTGTTGTGTAATAAATAGACATAGTTTTATAACTACACTGAGGTTCTTTTTCGTTTGACCTACATTACATGATTAGATTTGGTAAAACAAGCTGCTTATCACTCCTGGATTAGGCCTAAAGGCTGCTCTCCACAGCTAACACTTGGAGATCTTTCTATGGTTGTCTAAGACCACTAAAATCACCATAAGGGTTGTCTGGCTTTGGTGCAAGGTGTTTCACTTAAATAAGTGTGCAACATATATACTAAGCCAGCCTCCTACACTGTCTGCTAAACGCCTCAGGCAGGAATCCCCAATCGCCCCAGAGGCCTGCCATTTATCCCTGTCAGGATGCATAACATCATCCTAGTCTCTGCCTGTGACCGCTACTCCTTCCGGTACGGATCCCCATATGTCTACCAGTTGGTCTACAAAGGTTTGACTAAGTGGTGGAGGGGTATACATGCTATTAATGACTATGGGTTCCCTTTGTATGGTTCTCATCACGAAAACATACCTGTCCTACGTGTCTACCCAAGTCATCAGGAGCTGAAAGGGAACTCTTCGGTGAATTAGAATAGCCACTTCACAGGAACCCCTCGTAAATCCTGAGTGAAAGGTGTGGGCATAACCAAAGCGGGTCAGACGGAGTTTTAGACCCCAGAAGATGTCTCTTGCATCAGTAGTATTTCGACCCCTAAGTGCTTGGCCTGGGGAAACACTGCACCCCGCTTCACCTTGTCCAGGCCCCCCCCCCCCGAACATTACAGCTTATAATATTGAGCCTCCCTGGTGGAACATTAGCATTCAAATCAGTCATCTGGGCACAAAATTAACACATGGCGGACTATCTGTACACAGAGCCACAGCATGGAGAGCATCTAAATTTTGCATAACATACAAGAAACTAACCGTAACTGCGTAAGTGTCCAGGCGTGTGCGATGCGGCCTCATGCCTCACCAAAGAGACTATCCATCTGCAATATGCCGTAGGCCCAATCCTTACTCCGGGGGGGACAATAGTTTGTTCCTCGTTTCGGGGCCTGCCATGATGATCAGGACCTATGTTGACGTTTCTCTTTAAGCTTAGTCTGTTGGTGGCGTGGGTCGCTGGAGGATGAATCCAAATCAAGGTGCACTTCATCAGTCCAGGTGAGAACCTCCTGAGGGGTATGAAAAAAATAGTGTGCGGGATTTATAGATTATGCGCAAACAGGCTCGTAATATGAGCATGTAGGACATTTTAGGATCCCTAAGGCAGGCTTTTGCCGCCATAAAGCACTGGCGCTGCTGCTGGACCATTTTGGTGTAGTCCAGGAAGATCCTAATGCGATGGGATGATTCAAAGGAGAGAGATTCTGGAAATCTTGCCAGTTTGAGAAGTGTCTCTGTCATGGGAATTTAGAATCTTGGCAATGACAGGTCGGGCGAGGGGGGTGGCGAGGTGGCTTCTTTACCAGAGCTCTGTGAGCGTTCAATTATGAAACAGGGGGAAAGGCCATCTGGTGGATTCCATGCCCTCCCCCTTGCAGCCCTCTGCAAAGCCCACAAAGGGGAGGTTATATCTGCAGGCCCGCCCGTCGGCATCCTCCACATGTGTTGCCATGCCTTGCTCAATGTATCAAGGTTATCAACTTTCTTTTGCAGCGTGGAGATGCGATCTTCGATGCTAGAGACTCTGGTTTCAGCCTCCGTGAGACGCTTTACTGCATCGCAGAGATCTTGGCGCAGCAGCATTAAGTCTGATCCCACTGCCTCAATCTTTGCATCCAACATGTCCCTGGACTGGGTAATTGCAACCAGCAAAGTTGCGTTGTCTGAAGCGCATGGGGCTCCACCGGTATCTACAGTTGTCGCTCCAGTCCCTGTATATCAGTCCATCGTGCTCTGCTTAGAGATGGACCCCTAGGGCTTGTCTTTTGTCATTGTGGGGGGTGTATTATTCGAGGATTGTCAATGCAGACTACTGGGGCCCGTGCTCCTACGCCGCTCAGGCAGTCAATGGTAATTGTCCCTGATAGATATGTGCACGTCTGTTGATAATGGGGTTCCACTGCATCAGGAGCTGCTCCGCTGTCCAGCAAATTCAGGGAGGGGAAGGTAGCACCACCGCCCACAGCCACGCAAGGTGTCGGCTGGTTGCCCCCGACCACTTCCGTAGATAGGAGTGTACTCCCCTGCCCATCCAGCACAGAAAACTACCTCCCCCGCTGGTGAGCGCAGGCTGCAGAAGACTCTTGGGCGGGAACCTCCAAGCCCTCGATCTTCCACAAGCCTTCAGGTCGCCGCAATGGAGCTCCCACGGCCCCCGCTCAACTAACCACCGTTTAGCGCCTCAGATCCTCTCAGGCTCCAGCCAGGCAGGCGAGCGAGCCAGCCCAGTGCCCGGCAGCGGCCACGCCCACCAGGCCCTCTCGAACTCCATGCAGCTTCGAGGCCCTGGCCTGACCCCACAACATCAGGGGCACGTCA
Organism: Calotriton arnoldi; assembly: GCA_963921515.1. Lineage (NCBI taxonomy): Eukaryota > Metazoa > Chordata > Amphibia > Caudata > Salamandridae > Calotriton > Calotriton arnoldi. Next base: position 1,119,903 of record CAWUFW010002683.1, on the reverse strand, counting down.
GTGCCACACAAGGCAGTGTTGCCGATCACGGGCAGGCGAACGAACACTGGCTCAAGGTCCACCTCCACTGCAGCAGGCCCAGCACCGCCTCCATGGCCTTGCTGACGACACCCACCAGGCCGCTCGATCAGACTTATTCGGATCAATTCACTGGTGCCACCGTGTTGCGCCCTTTACTCCATGCACCGCGTCAGATAGTGCTGTTGTGTTTTCCCAGGCCAGCGCGAGGCTGAAAAGTGTGAAATGGATTGGTAATCGAGCAGGATTATGTAGGATGTAGTCTGCTTCCGGAGCTCGCCTAAAGTGCGTCTGCCATGTTGGACCGCTAGGCCACGCCCCCAACTCACGATTATTTTTGACCATTTAAAACCACAGAATCATCTACTTTCACAACATTATCATCAACACTTGTTCCCATAGCATCTCTACACTTGACCATTCTATGAACATATTATACTTACCCATCCTGTGTGACCAAACTATTCTTGTTTACCTTTACAACTTTAAGAGCAAGACCAAATTTGGAATCTCCCCTTTTCACAAATCCTGGCTTGAGTAGCCTTGTCCAGTCTCCCACTGAAAAAATGGATACAAATTAGAAACAGGATCTCTCCCTTTAAGCAAATGGAACAGGCTGACTTCAGTAACCGAATGAAGTGTAATGGTGGTACATCAAAAGTATTTCCCTCAGTGCACTTTTCCAATCAGCACTAGAATTTTTTGCAGCAACCACACTTTCCTTAAGCACACGATTTAAAGCTTCCAACTTGACCATTCTCTTGTGGATCATATAAGGACGTGGTAACATGCCTGATGCCATGCAAAACTTAAACCTCTTCCATCTCCCTTGACTTGTTGCACTCCATTATCTGTCCCGATTGCTTCCGGACAGCAATCTTTGGAAAATTCTTCTCTAAAAAATTCAATTACAACACAAGCGATTGCCTGTGCCACGAACCTGAACTCTAGCCATTTTGAATGATAGTCAATCATTACCAGGGCAAATCTCTCTTCCTTAGGTAAACGATTAAAGGAACCATATATGTCAAAGGCCACCTTCTCCCAAGGTGAAGCTGGCCAGGATACAGGTTTAAGCGGAAGATGAAACTCTCTGAGCATCTTATCGCTGTTTACACACACTCCACAGTCTCTTACCAACCGTCCAACCCGGGCCACCAAAAATAGATCTAATAAGTTTGTTCATGGAAGACATCCCCTGGTGTCCCTTATGAGCCAACTCCAGAATCCTTCCTTGCATTCTTTTGGCCATCCTTCCATCAGATACTTCCTAACTATTTGCAAAATTTCATCTTCCTCAGTTTTCTCCCACACTTCCTCTGACAAGCCAGCAAACTCTGCGCCCACCAAATCCTTAACAATTGCAACCATTTTCAGCTCATCCCGTTCCCCATCACCTTCATCTGGATAAACAATCTACATTAACACTGTTTGTCCGGAACATATTCTACTCCAAAGTTCTCGTCCTGTAACGTAGAACTGAGTCTGGCAATTTGTGCAGTGGTGTTCCACCCCCCTCCCGGTGTCAAAATTCCCACCAAAGGCTTGTGGTCAATCCTGAGAATGAACCTGCTTCTCCACACATAGTTGCGGAAGTGTTCAACCTCCCATACACATGCCAGCAATTCCTTCTCAATTACAGCATACCTTTCGTTCTGTTTCGCTAAATGTTCTAGATGCAAACGTTACACACCATTCATCCTTACCACTCTTTTGTCCTAAAACCCCTCCAATTCCATACAAACTCGCATCTACGGTAATAATGCAAATCTTATGGATTCAAAACTGTTTTAATGTTTTTGATTTACTGAAAAAGCAGCCGGTTTTTCCATCCACACAAATTCTGCTTTGTTCCTCGTAAGTTCTCTGAGCGGTTCCATTTTGGTGGCAAAGGCTTAAATGAACTTGATGTAATATTCACACAGCCCTGCAAAAGACAAGTTTGTCTTTGTTATCAGGAGCTGGTGTATTAATGATTGCATCCGCCAATGATTTATTTGGAACCACCCCATCACCAAAGTGTGCCCCAAATATTAAACATATTCACGTAAAAACGTACATATCTCTCCTGTGTCAACCCATGACTTTCCAACAGTTTGCACACAGCACCCAGATGCTCTCTGTTTTTTCTCAATTTTTTAACATATCAAGATTTCATCTTGGAAGCACCTCACAAATGTATCCAGATCTAGGTGAAATTGGGTGATACCTACCTAGAACAAGTAAAACAATTGGACTACTTGGGGTTAAGGTTTACAGACTGACACTTTATCTTGAACACCACTTATCTCCAAGTGTCAATTAACTCTTCAGCAAGTTAGCTCTGCTGTAGTCAAAAGCTTGAAAGTATGCACCTATAGGCCGGCTGCTCCAGCAATTGACATCTATCGAGCAAAGGGGGTTGGTGCTGCAATTTATGGAGCAAAGATCCGGCGCTTCCAGAATTTAGATGAGATTGTAAAGATAGAAAACATTTTTATGAAATCAGTCCTGAGATTGCCATGTAATCCGGCCGTGACCCCAATACTTTTATACCGGGATTTAAAAACATAACCCACATAGCAGCATTTAGACCTTTAGCATAATGGAGCCGGGCATAATAACTCCCCGCTCTCCATTCGACAATCGTTGCTGAAAGTGATGGCACTTAACACTAAGGGTATCATAACTTGGCTCAAACACATTAAGTCATGGTTACACAGACTAAGTATGAGTGAACTTTGGTCCAACCTCACTGGCATACGGAAAAGTACTGTGGTGTCCCTTAAGAAGAGCTACTGGTTTCGCATTCATGGCCTCTTGTTAAACCATAGCAGTGCGGGGCTTTGACAGAAAGGTTATTGCACTACAAAGACCACTTGCAGTGGGAGGAGTTCATGAACCAAATCGAACCCCCTCAAGCGAAATCGTTATATTTTCAATTTAGATACGGCATTCTGCCTCTTTATGGTTTTCGCAGCAGGTGGAATGGACATAACTCTTCTATTTGCCCATCTTGCTTGCCCCTTCCTGAAATAGAAGACCATTTCTGTGCCCAAGATACTCCGCTCACAGGAAAACTTGGCTAATTCCAATTTGCCGTTTCTTGTCGACAAAGCAAATGAGATCTGAACTCAGAATACTTAGAAGTGACAGCTCTGTATGGTTTGTTTTTGCCTCTTCCAGATAATTGATGTATGCGTGGCGCCTTAGATGTAAGTACTTGTTAAGTCAACATAGAATGAAGTGGTTGTCTCCCTAGACTTAATCCTGAGAACCAAAGTATAGACTGCAAGCTAGTCCTAGAATGTACAGTACCTACAATATATTACACCACTCTTCTTCTTTTCATCAATTGTTTTTAGGGATGTTTTAAATTGGATATTATGGCGCTTAAGTCTTTTATGTTTGTAATTTTCTGCATCTTAACTTTTTACACATACCTATGTAGATAGGTCTTTTTAATTATTCATATGTAAAATGTTATATAGAATTGATTGTAGAAGCTATTTATGGATGTATGTGTTTTTGTGGTTTGTTATAAACTGAATAAAGACTATTCTACTACTACTATGATACAATCTTTTCCTGTTTAAAAAGAGAGCATTCTCAGCATCCATATTTGTGAAATGTATCGATTTGGTGAATTGATTAGTTTTTGAAGTTTATACTGTTTTTTACATGTTCTTATTCTTGAGATGTAATGATTTGATTTTGTCAGCTGGTGACTAACGTTTGCTTTACGTTCTGTTTGAAGCACTGTGCTGAAAGGGACAAACCTAATATGTTTTAATGTTGAACAGTTTTATCTTTTAATATGGTTTTAACTAACTAAGCAATAAAATGTAAATTTGAAATATATTTAGGTGATAAACTTTTTTCACGCTGGTTTCATTGGGTACAAGCCTCGCCCACTCGAGCCTTTTTACCCAATATTGGTTTTGGGGAGAGGAAGGGGAAAAATTAACTATTGAGTGGGCAGTATGCTGAGAGTGTAGCCTGAACACGTTAAATGAGTGGAATCGTGCATTTTACTTCTTTTCTTCGAAAACCTCGAATCCCTTCACCTTCTAGGAAGGAAGTAGATTGCATCAATGTCAAGGAAAGTAGTACATCTACTGGACATAGAAACCTCACTATGTTGAGCAATTTGTGATTCCTGGGTCACAACATTCTTGATAACGGTGCTGCGTGCATTATGTGACATTAGTGCTTAATGAGGGTCGACAAGCCATACAATTGTAGCCTGTTTAATACAGAATAGAAATAATGTTGGAGTTCGAGTGATGGACGCTTTTCCCTGGAGCATACTGCTAAACTCCACCAAGCTCAAATTTCAGATCATTCATGCGGGACGTAAATCCCTGCCACCTTTCAAAAGCCCTAGTGCGTTAGGAAGCTTTCAGAGTTGTGTATTTAAGAAAACTAGAAATGATGCTTGATATGTGGTGGACTGAATTTTCATTCCTGCTTGCTTCTCTGCAAGGACACCATTGGGTGCAGTAGTTGCATTAATATGTAATGTTCCATGGTAGTGCTCTACGTTTTGTCTTGAGCAGAATAGCTAAGTTATTTTGTCTGATGGAGTTAAATACATGTGTATTTGAAAAATTAACATTGAATATTCAAAAACCCACATTTGTCTTTCTCTTCAGTTAGGATAGAGGAAAATGGTGTGGATGGGTTTCCAAGCGACAGACCTTCAGACCGTGGGAGACGAGGGGGGCGTGGAAGAGGTAAGAAAAGAAGACAAAGTTAAACATGAATAATATGAAACTTGCTATGCACTAACATGTTACCTAGTTTTAACTAGTTTAATGCCTTTTACAGCATATTTAGGGTACTGAGCTGCATAGTTGATATAGGTTTATTTTCTAATTGCAAAACAAATTGGACGTACAAGTTTGATTAGGCTATATAGAGGTAATTTGCATTACAAACTACAGAATCACATCTTTTTTTTGTTTGATAATCAACTTTATTGATTTTGAGGAAACAAAGAAAATAAAGAAAATCAGCACAAACAGCACAGTATGTAGGTTTGCAGGCATGACATTATACATCATCAATGGCGAGTTAGTCCAGTGAGCACATTACTCAAACAGCTACCCAACAGGCCGGGGGGGATGTGACAGAAAAGGGGGGGTCCCTCCTCCCGAAGTGTTAACCCATTTGGTCCATCCATTTACCCCACACCCGTTGGTACTTGGCTGGGCAGCCCCTGGCTTCAAATAAGGGTTTCTCCTGGGTGGCGCACCAGTCCACTCCTCTGCGCCATTTAGCAATCGTGGGGGGGGGGGGACCAGGCCGCGGCAATGTCTCGCTTAGCCACCATGCTGACTGACCTCTAGAAAAGTTTATCTGCGCGGGACCAGTCCAGGCCATCTGTAACCCCAAGGAGAAGACGCATAGGATCATGAGGAACATGCCAGCCCAAGATATGTGCGAGTTCGTATTCTATTTTGTCCCAGTATTTTGCGAGGCGGGGGCAGGACCAGACCATATGGTAGAAGTCTGCGGTGTGTTGCCTGCATCGTGTGCATTGAGACGAGGTACGCAGCCCTGCTCTATGCAATCGCTCAGGGGTAAGATATGCTGTATGGAGGTAGTAGATCTGGACAAGGCGGAGCCTGGCTGAGGCAGTAATAGTTTTGGGGGCCATAAGGGCATCCCGCCAGTCCTCATCCTCGAGGGGACCCAGCCAGCCCTCCCAACGAACCCTGAACGGGTCTAGAGATGCGGGGCTGTTGTTCGTGAGGGTGCGATATATACTTGATATGCCTCCCTTCCCGAGTTGCCCCATCATGACTTGTGCTTCTGGTGGGCTGAACTCGGGGAGTGTGGTGCCCGTCGAGATGTGTATTTAGGGCGTGCCGAATCTGTAGATATCTATAGAATTGTGAGGCGTGGAGGGAAAAGCGACCCTGGAGGTCCTGGAAGGTCCGTATATGATCACCTGTCCATATGTCGCCCAGTTGGGAGATTCCAATGAGGTCCCATCGTGTGAAGCCTTGCAGTGCCGCCACGTGCCCTGCCAGAGCAGTGTTTGTTGGGTCAATTTGGCTTCCCATCGTGTATGGCGTAGGGCCGAGCGCCATGCTAAGAAAACCGTGCGAGTCCCCATTGGGAGAGCCTTGGGGATGGGGGAACCATACAAAAGGGCTTGGATGAGAGGGAAGTCCATGTCTCGGAGTTCTGTTTGGTAGGCCGGATCAGACCACCCCCCCGTGAACCAATCATGGAGGACAAGCAACCTTGTGGCTATGTAGTATAGGTACAGATCCGTCATGCCCATGCCCCCGTCGAAGGACGGAATGCGACAGCGGTCAAGAGACCAGAATCACATCTTAAGAATGTTTCATATGTTTAAAAGAATAGTTCTTTGATCCCTGCAATCGGATAGTAAATATTCAGTCTTTGACTTCAGATCCAGCATCTAGAATGCATAACTTGGATTGTAGGTCCGTTATGTTACCCTTCCTCGTGTGTCCACCAGAGTTTCACCCAGCTTTTCCACCCCGTTAGACATTCAATTTTTGCGGATGATTCAGTGATCCAGGAAGCGCAGTTTGGGTGCACACCAGATACAATAAGGGGCCTGTGGAAGAGGGGAGCCACTGTGCGTCTTTTTCACATGGTGCAAGGCCACATTCCGAAACTTCAGCATTACCTCAAGCCCACTCAGTTTATACACAGGAACACTGAACCTGAGAGCAGGACACTTAGTAACCTTTAATCAGAGCAACCTTTACACAGAACATAACATGTTTGTGAAGAGCTTGTTTATCTTTGGGTTTCTTTGCTCTGAATAACAACACTTATTTTCACCCACCTCAGTGGTACACATTCAATTTAACTTGGGAATGTCAAATACTGAGTCGATGTGGCGGGTTACAAATCTGTGGTGAAACACTTCTGTGGATGCGTTGGTCCACCGAACTCTCAGGCCAGGCTCAAATCGTCCTTTGTCGGGTACCCTAGCCTCCTTGAACTGAGATTGTTTACCAAAACGGTAGTAAAGTTGGCGAGTTTTATAGATACTTGAGAGTTCATGAACCTTGCTTATTGGTACAGTTTCTAGCACTTAAACGCTTCTTTTACCTATCTGTGAATCATGTGGGTTTGTACAAGGTATAGCACTGACTGGATATAGGCTGTGTTGTGTTTACTGTTATGCTGTTGAAAATCTGCTTCCACATCCTGGAGTAAGTCTTGAACTTTTCTACCTTTCAAGAGTTGAGCAACTGAAGGGAATAGCTTGTTATTCGTTTTGAATGTTATATTAGTGACTCTTGAACAACAATGGCATATGACCCCCTCCACAGGATGCTGACCATTAACTGCTAAGTGCCCTTGCATCCCCCTAAAAGGTCTCATATCTCCCTTTATGTACTTAAGATGGATTCAAGAGATTTCTATTGCATGCATTAATGAAATGATCTCTTCACAGGTCAAATAGTTAACCTAAAAGGGGCATGTTCTAGAGGTGGTTTTAAAAATAAATAAATTTAGGGAGCGTTTTTGTATCTGTGACTTTTATTTCTGAGTTTAAGAATTCTAGGGAAATGTTTAAGACCTGCTGGTACTCCAATCTATAAGGACTTGCAAAGAGGGAAATCTAAAACGAGGTCACAACACAAACTATCAGTGCTTTCTTGATGTTTGACTTCTGCAGTTACAGCAGGCTCGATTTTCTTTTTAAGGTGGTAGTCACTGTAAAGGCATCACTGCGCAGAAGTCCAAATATTGATGTTGAAGCATGTCTCAATATAGAAGCATGGATTTACATTGAAACATACTGATGATTCTGGCCACTAACCTCTTAACCATCTTTAGTCAGGATGAAGAGATTTGAAGTCCAGACGTCTGCTAGACTCAGACTTCCATTTTCCTCCTAACCCCCTTGCTGCTCCCTCTTCCAGAGATGTTGCTTTTCTTCACCTAGAACAGTCAATCTTTTTTAGCTCCACGAAACAGCACCTTCTACTGTCAGAAGCTGCATGGTTCCTCAGCCAGTGACAACTATACCACTACATTTTTACCTCTCCAGTGTGTCCAGTACCATTACTGCCTCTCCACCAAGGTGTATTTGTATATCCTTGAACTTAGAAGTCACAGAAGAGGGTTTTTGCACACACGAGCACATTACAGAGCTTCTTGAATCCTGTCATTTTTGACAGAATTTTCCCTCAAAACTCCTACAGTGTGCAAACTGTCACCCCCTAAAACATGGGTACTTTACTACTTGGAGTCATGGAATGCTCCAGGCATCTCTAGGCTGTGGATTTGCCGCCCCCAATACACTTCTGCAGAACCGATTCAGACACTTGTCCCACTTTGGCTACTTGTCAGAGGGACAATGATACAAACAGCTCCAGCATCTAAAGGTAGCAGTGGACCAGATTTTTGGTTACTCACCAGATCCCTCTGGAGCACCTTCTGGATCCCTAGGATTTGAGTGGACCTCCAGTTGGTTCACTGTTGGTGGATAGGTCTTCACACCAACTGTTCCCCTTGACCTCTGACAGAGGCTGACCCCTTCACAGATTTCGGCCCATTGGCTCTGACCCCGACACAATGCATGATCCCTTCTTAAGCGCCACGACCAACACCATTGTCTCATGTGTCAATGCAGCTACAGACACCAATGTAAACGTAGTTGATAGATGTATCGGACTCTGGAGCCACCCTCCAATGGCCAGAGCTCTGCCCACTCAGAACAGGTCACCTTCACCCCACAATATAATGTTGAAGAGATAACCAATATGATGATGTAAATTTTGGGTGCTGGTTGTAGGTGGCAACAGTCTTCTTCTGAAGTCCATTGTCAATTAAATTTTGTAAGAAGAAAGGCAAGGATTGTGATCACAAATATTCCATTACCAAAAAGGTTGAAAGCTAGAGTACAGGAAAGGGAGATGGCCATGCTTATGAAAATCCAACTAGATCCCATTAAAATTCCACAAAATCCACAATCCTCTGAGGTTTTTAACTGGTACTCTGGGATAATGAGGAAATGTATTAATTGCATAAAAGTGGAACAATGCAAAAGTAGGAAAAAGGGTACCATCGTATGAGAAGCAGTCAGCAAATCAGAACCAGTGGTTTGACGCAGAATGCCAGAAATTGAACATTTAGTTAAGGAAATTACAACCGTGTATGAAGAGAAGACAGGATGGTGAGATGGAAGGGAACATGTGTAAGGCACAGCAAAATTACAAGGAAACAATTTGGATTTTTTTTTTTTTTTTTAAAGTCTATCTGAAATGAGATGCTGAATGTCATTTCCTCAAAGGATGTAAGGAAATTCTGGAGACTAGTACATTTGGGGATGGGAAATAAACAACTGACCATAGATTGTATGGTCCCAGAAAGGGTTGGAGAAAATACTTGGAGGGTACATATGTAAAGAGTTACCCAGAGTTCCGAGCAGGGGAATATGTGGTAAACAGTGAGCTACTGAATAGTTTAACAGTTAAAAATGTAAAGAACATTATTAAAACCCTATCCCTGTCGAGAGCAGCAGGATCAGATAATCTGCTGGCTCTAATAATAAAAATTAACGTAGATTGGCGGCCTGAGATCTTGGTGGTACTGTTTAGAACAATTATGGCAGGCTCAGTACCTGAAAGCTGGAAAGGGAGCAATTTTTAAACCTATACACAAAAAGGGCACTACTCTTGAACCAACGATTAATAGATTGATATGTCTATTGGATGCGGGGTTGAAGTTTTTTTGTAAGTTGATTCTAAGAAGATTGAAAGATTGGACAGAAGAGCGATTGATACCAATTGAACTTGTGGCCAAAGCTGATCATTCGACCCTAGACCATTGCTTCAATCTATGGGCTACTGTGAAGAAGGCAATTGATCTGAAGGTAAATCTTTACTGCTGTTTAGTAGATTTTCAGGCGGCATTCAAATTGGTGAACCGTGAAATACCTTGGGCTAATTTAGATAAGTTGGGGATTCCTAGGCGTCTGTGGCGTATACTGAAGGAACTGAACTCTACCGGGGTAATTGGGTGCAAGTGGAATTAGTAAGAAAATAAAGAGCAAGAGGGGGGATATAACCAGGTGGCCCTCCACTCACGGAACTCATACAAAAATAACCTGGTTAAACAGAACACATTATGATCTTTTTACCTTATATAAAAGCGGGTATTGTATACTCCTAGGTATGGCTATGCTGAATTATCTAGTCATGCCTACATCCAAGTGTTCTCATTTAAAAATTAACAACCATCCACCGCTAATCTCGCACCCACCAAAGAAAACAATGTGAGAGAAGTCAGAAAGTGCCTCACGTAAGCACCATCCACGGAGCTTCTGGTTGGTGCTCACCAGTTTGCTAGTTCTGTCATCATTGGCAACTTTCTTGACAGAAAAAGAGTTCAAATAGTACCTTGAGAGGACACGGATAGAAGAGGTGAAAACGTGCCAATATTTGGGTTTGCACTTTTATCTAAGATGGAAAATACATTGCGAAGCAGTTAAAACAAACGCTTTGCCTACTGTAATGGGGAAAAATACATTTAGGAAGGACTGTGGTGGTCCCGATCTGGGCCTTGTTTTAACTGCCTTTAAAGCGATATTTCATACAAAAAGGTTCTATGGGGCTGAAATCCTATATTTGAGCAGAAAGCATCATTGGGAAAGTATTGAAATCAGTGATTGAAAAGGGTTCTTAATCTGCGAAAATCTGTAATGACCCAGGCTTTTTTTTAAAAGACACGAAAATCTGTAATGGCCCAGGCTCTAAAGTTGGAATTGGGAAGTGCCTCATGGTCAGAGAGGGCTACTTTGAAATTTTGGAGGAAGTTGCTAGTACCGGGTGAGCTCAGGATACCCCAGCTGTGCAAAGATAAGATATTAAGGAGTGAGAGGAACTGGTATGCGAGCATAAGGAAGAGGTTAGCATCAGTAAAAGAGTTCTACTTACCTGGCTCTCCCAGGTGTAATATTCCTCTCTTAATCTCGAAAAAAGAGCTATGGGTAATGATGGAAGAAACCTCCAGAGAGATTTTAGGTATATCCTTATGAAGAAGAGGCAAACCCTACTAGTAGGTAAGAACTCCTACGATTTCGAATAGGGATAAACCCAATGCATTTTCTTTGGGGGTGGTGGTGTGGGGTGGGTTGTTATGCAAATATGGGTTGCACAATGAAATCCAATAATGAGCATTTGTGATTAGACTGTTGGTATTTTAGGTTGGAGCGAAAATGTTTTAAAACCAGTTTTAGGGAAGTATGAAATATCTAACATTTGGAATGCTTTCAATTTTCTATTTCGTATGCAATTTTTAGATGCGAATTGTGCAATAGGTGACTTTTTTAATAGCAAGCAGGAAAATATGGTCAATTTTAATGGGGATAGTTTTAAGCAGCTTCTAGAAATACAGTAGACTGGTTTAATTGGTGCTATGAGTATTAAGTAGACTAATTGTTGCCACATTTTAACCTGTTTTGTATTTTAATAACGAATGGTATTTTATTAATGGGTATGAAGTTGTAAATTTTGTTGAATTATATTTTGCATTGATTTTATGTTTGGGTTGTGTTATACTGATTTGTAATAGCACACTAATTACAGTGGACATCCAGGCACTTAGTTGTGCATTTATGGTTGTGATTTATGGACAAAGCCTTAAAATAAACATATTTTTGACTTGACATTAAGAGTTTCTGCAGACACATGACTCCTTCAGAACGGCTCTTGGAGCCATCCTGGCCACGGTGCTCTTCCGAGCTCTGTCTGCCTCAACAAATCCAGGACATTGGGCTTTGATCCTGATGTTTAAATTCTTGACCTTGGTCTCAGTGAGAGTGGCTCTGAGGCTTCTAGGTCTCTTTGCCTCCTGCATCCTACCTGTGCACCACACCAGGTGGAACATGCGTGCTATGCAGTAGGATCTGAAGTCTCTGAGCTCAGCACCAAGGCAACCTGTCCGTTTTCATCCAGGTGTTGAAAGAGACTTTAAACAGTCGGCAGTGGTGGCTGCAGGACAGCAGTTGGACAGATGGCAGACCTCTCTCCCTACCCCACCTAGTGCTAACGGTCATGACAGAAGCATTGTTGTTGGGTTGGTGTAGGTCATCTGGAAGAGGTGGAAGTCAAAGGACTCTGATCTATGGTGGATGCTCACCTCCACATCGATTTCCGGGAATTGACACTGACACCGAAAGCGTTCGTCTCGACCATCAAAGGGAAAAAGGTTCAGGTCTCATGGACAACACAACCGCCATGTGGTACTGAAACAAACTGGGTGGTGTGGGGTCATGGGCAGTGTGCTGAGTGGCCCTGCACATATGGCGGGGGCTGAACTCTCAGGGCATCTCCCTGATGATCCACCATCTGCCAGGATTTTTAAATGCCAGGACGGACAAATATATCTGCCGTTGCCTAAAGGATCACAAATGGCTTTTATACTTGAAGGTGGCTCAAATTGTCTTCCGGCAACCCTAGCTTGATCTGTTAGTCACTGCAGATAACGTGCAGTGTCAACATGTTTGTGTTGGAGTTCCCAATGCAGTCATCCCTTTGCGATGCCTTCCACCAGCATTGGGGTTTGGGAATCCTGTGCACCTTTCTGCCTCTCCCTCTCCCTCCCATGGTACTAAAAAAAGGTCAAAAAAGATTCTCTCATCCCAGGAGCTAGGTGTCTATTTACTAAATTGGTCTACGCAGGACGCTGGTGTTTGGTGTTCCTCCTGAGGTACCCAACCCCTGAATGCACAGTTATTGGATGTTCTCCTGTTTTTTCATAAGTCCGTCAAAGCTTTGCTGTGATAAAGGTTAACTTTTGGCTCTCTTACTTTTAACTGATCAACTATTCTTCTTCAAGTCACCTGCGTTTTTCGGAGTGGTTGCTCCACATATTCCCACCACACAATTTGTGATGCTGCAGTGGGAGATTAATCTGGTGCACTTTTACCTAATGTGTTGTCCCTTCGAGCCTGTGCACAGTTGTCCTCTTCACTTCCTAGCCAACAAAACAGTTTTCCGCATTGCCATAACATTGGCCAGGCGAGCGAGTGAAACTTTAGGCATTGTCTCAAGTTCCACCGTACACAGCTTTCTTCCCGGACTAATTGGTCCTCCGGACAAAAGTGTTCTTCCTACCTAAACTAGTCTTTCACATAGGGCAATCTATCACCTTGCCGACTACACAGCGCCACCTACTGACACACGGATCCAGTCTGGTGCCTGGGGCGATTCACAAGTTGAGGAGTCTGCAGTTAGTCTCTAACAGAAAAGGTGTTGCCAAAAGTAACTTATTTGCTTAGCATTAGGGACTGTTAATACACTAAAACTTAAAGTTGCTCAGTCCTGTGGATTGGCACCTGAGGCATAAGTGTTTGACTATTTGCAACTACCTAAGAAATGCATTATTGAACTAAGCAGCTAGGTAAATCTACTATGCAAGCCTTTTATGCTCCTAAATGGAAGAGATTTGTATACCTCGGTAGCACTCTTAACATGCTACCCTTTACACTCTTAGTAATAAATATTTCATACTTGTTAACACTGTTTAAAGATGCATCTTGCCTACTCGTCAATACTGGTGCACTTACACACCCTAATACACGAAGAGGAGTGCCAGATGGAGCACCAGAGGAGATGAACGGAGGGTTACTACGCATTAAATTCAAGATGATTGATACTGTGCAATCCTTTGTCATACTCTATTATAGTGTTGTATGCAACAGTGGTGTAATGTTTTTACTGCCTCAAGTTAATAAGGTATATAAAGAAAAAAATACTGGTGCACTTAGCGGCTATGACACATACCTCAAAAGCAAAGTCAACCAATCAATTTTTTAAATACTGGTAGTCTAAGCTTTTATGGAAGCTCTCAAAAGAAAATCCTGCCTACTACTTTACTGCCCTATTCGTTCATGGAATCTGACAATTGTCCTTACTAAAGTTATGGGACCTCTGAGCCACTTCATTCGTGTCCTATACAGTTATTGCCACAGAAGGTGGATTTCCTTGGAGCCATCCCCTCTCTCTGAAGGGTGAGTGAACTGCAAATTTTAACGGTGGTGGTACCCTTTACAGACTACAGAGCAGTTATGTACAATGTTCATCGTACCTGCTCCATATAAAAACCAAGAAACTGTTAGTTGCATTTGCACAGTCACATCTTGGGTTTCTAGGTAGATTATTAAATGCATTCAGATCACAAAGCCAAATGCACGCTACCTTACAAAGCCAAATGTAAGCTACTTTCTGCATCTAGGGTGCATTCCGCTCTTAAAAAATGGAGCCACAATGTCCTTCCTTGGTTGCATCCCACTACTATATCTATGTATTTTTGCAGCTTGGTAATATCTACGTACATTCACTAAAAATGTATGAACATTCAGGGTTGCCCAGAAACACAAGTCTGTCAAACTGTTCTAAAAATAGTGTTCCACACATTCCCTATTTTCGCATGCAAGACACTGCTATTGGCATTCGGGACTGCTTTGCAATCTAGAATCAGCTTGTGATGTACGGTAAACTTTACCTACCTGTAACAGCCGGCTACAAGTAAGTAGATCCACTTTACTTACCTACCTATTCTGAGTGCCCAGGCTTCATGAAAAAGTAGGGAGCCATTCACCCACATGCCATCACCCAAATTCCCATACCGTGAAGGAATGCCCCTTCTGCCAGTAGGTGTTGACTGTGACAACATTCACATGTGGGGAAGGATGGAGTATGGCAATTAGATGTACACATAACCTAACGTGTATTTGTAAAGAGCATGTTCACTGCGAAGGATATCTTGGCGCTGAATAACAGATGTTTATTGTTACCCAACTCAATGGTACTCATTTTTCGACCTTAGACGTATGAAAGGCTGAGTTCCCCCGTCGGGATTTGAACCTGTGACCATAAGGTCAAACACAGGCCCTTATAGTGGACGCATTAGTCCACTAAGACACCAGACCCGGTAGAAGCTCAGGGAGTTTGAGAAGCACCATAAAGTGGCCAGTGAAAGGGGGAGGGGGATCCTTTTACTGCATGTGAATTTTCAGTCCTTAAGGACACTCCAAGGGAACGATCCAGAGAAAGTAGTAGGTACAAGCGGTATCCGCCACTCCAGACGCTGGCATCAGGCCCAATAGACATTGAGGATACTGATGTCAAAGTCTGTTACACCATACTACTTGCGGTCTTAAAAAGGCTCTACACTGATGCCACAGACCAACAGATAATTGTTAGTGTGGACACAATCGACATTAAGACATGGATCATGAAGATACTCAAGGCACTTGATGATGTTGCAGTTGCTGTGACGGTTATCAATGTCAACTTAGAAATTGTTTTTGAAAGGAAGATCCTCGAGGAGAATTATGGTGGATTAAGCCATTCATGTAATGATTTGTGAAATACTTTTTTGAATTCCTGTAGCCCGTGTTTTCTTCTTTTGTGAGACATTGGGATACTTTTGCCGATACTTACTATATTCATTAGGCCGGATCTGTGTGCATCTAGGATTTGCTATGTAGGAAGGTGGAATCTGACTATATGGTTGCCCCCACTTTTTTCCTGGTGTTTTGCTGGTTTATGACTTAGTTGGACTGGGATCCTGCTATTCAGGGCCCCAGTCTATCTGCTTTCTCTGTAAAATGGTTTCCATGTGCCTTAGGCACATCTCTGATTGGAATCTGGAGTGCCCTTATAAGTCCCTAGTATATGGTATACTATGTACCCAGGGCATAGGTACCTCAGAGGCCTACCAGGGGCTGCAGCATGTATGTGCCACCCCTGGAAGGCCATCCAAAATGACACCACAGGTCTGCTACTGCAGCCTGGGTAAGGTGGTGCATGCACCCTTACTGTGATATAGGTTACCTATATCACTACATACCTACACACATATAAACCTATAAGTCACTCCTATGGCAGGCCTTGTCAATCCTGAAGGCAGAGTGCATGGTTCCTATGTGAGAGGGTGCCCCTGCATGAGCAGGGCCCCTCTGCAGCGGTCGGAGACCCTTCTCTGATGCTGTTTGTAGTGCAGCCTGACCATATACTCTTAAGCGCATTACTAACCTCGCGTTAAATGCTAACTTTGGGATGGCTGCACAGAAACATGTCGTGTTTGGTGTCAAACATCTTGGAATACTACCCCCCGCCAATTCTGGCGGCGGGGGTAGCATTCCACCCTTCTAGAGGAGAGACATGTACACACTGGCTTGCCCGGTAACTTCTTTCCAAAGCCCTGGCATCACAAAATGGATGCTGCTGCCACAGACACAAGTCTGGCCTCCTGCTGCTGACCGAAACTCCGGCAGGGAGGCCTGGACAACAGGTTTCCTGTCCCAGGGAGGTGTGACCACCTCCCCAGACAGGATAGTGTGTATTGGGGCTGGGCGGGAGCACTCTCGGGTGCTTTGAAGTCCTGCACTGGGGGCACATTTGGTGTCCCTGTGCATACCCCAGTTCAAACCGGATCAGGGGCTTCCAGCCCCTGCTTTGCGCGAACTGGACAAAGGAAAGGGTGTAGCCACCCCTCTGCCCTGACCCACCCATAGGTGGGGCCACAGAGTAGTCCAACCCTAAACTTGGTATAAGTATAGGAACCCAGTCCTTAGGACTTTAGATTATCCCTGGACGAAACTCTGACACAGAATCCTGGACCTTCGACGCTCTACTTAAAGATTAGAGGACTGAAAAATCTCCCTTGGGGTCAAGGAGTGACTCCCCTGCTTGGCAGGCACCAAAGAAGCAATTGTCCGGTCTGCATCGCTGAAGCTCCCGTCGGACGCCGAAGTCTTTGCATCACCAGAGGTGGATTTCCAGACTTCCCCGAGGCTGCCCTGAGTCCCCAGCAAAGCTGAGGCCCGTAGCTGTCGTGGGTAACGTGGAACCGTGACCCCTGGACACCGCACGCATTTGCAAGTTCATCCTCTTCTGGGTCTCCCACGAAGTCGTGCTTTGGGCTCTGAGTAGCCCTAGCCTCCAGCACCAACTGCACCGAAGATCACTGGCCTCCACTTCACGAGTGTCCTGTGAGCCAGCTCCACGTGCACCGTCTCGAGGCTCCTTCGCGGTCGCTAGCCCGTTGGCTAGTAGCCCTTCCACGAAGGCCAATCTTTTTCTACTTGGGCTCCCTGGTTGCTCCAGGCTTGCCCTCACTTACCCTTGCTGGGTGAGTCCCTCAGACCTTGCTGGTCTGCACAATCGTCAATCTTCATCTTCATCGAGACTTGCCGTTGCCAAGGCTTGTTGGGTCCAATCCGGTCGCCGACACCTCAGCACTCGACAGACATCGTGTACCAGCCCGAATCCTGCTCCTGGTCGCCGACAACGCCTCCTGGACCTCGTGGCTGAAGAGTCAAGGCGACCGTCAACCTACCTGAAGCACTCGACATCGGTGGGCATCTGCTAATCGCCTTCCTGGTCACTGGCTAGTGACCCAGACTCTGTCCCCTCTGCTTTCAGGTTCTTCAGATCTCCGATCCACCTTTGGATCCACCCGGACACTTTTCACTTGGTCGCCAGCAGCACTTTGCAGCAGATCGCCATTCAAATCGACGACGAAACCCGACCCCGAAAGGCACCTATGCACCCGGCTTCCCTGGGTGAGGTAACAAGAGTACTCCGGTGCTCCCGTGGGTAGAGACTCTAGAACGACCTAGTTCTCAAAGGGTTTGCTCCAAGTCCTTCTTTAAGTGTCCCTTTTCTTTAAATTCCCAACCGCGACTTTCTCCATAGAAGTTAACGGCGATTCGCGGCTGTGTTACTACACTGCACGCGTCCCCGTGGGTCCCCTGTGTCACTACCTTGGGTGGTTCCTTGTGGTCCAAGCACTTCTAGAGGCTCTAGGCCTAGTGTCTAGCTCAGTCGTGGTTCTTATACCACTTTATTGGTATATGGTTTGAGTACGCCCCTAGGGCCCAAACGTGTATTTGTGCTATTACTGTGTTTAAATAACTTATAACTTATGTACTTCGAACTCTAGCCTCATAAAGAGACTAGAGGGGTGTGTTTAGTAATAAATACATATATTTTGAATATATACCTGGTGTGGTGCTCTTTCATTTGGTCACTCAAGAGATTATAGACTGGTAAAACAAGCTGCTTTACATTCCTTCAAGACTTAGCCTGAAGGCTGCTCTCCATAGCTACCACTAGGATAGCTTTCAATAAAGGTTGTCTTTAACCTATCTCCAATAAGTGGTTGTTTGGACTGGTGCAGGGTGCCCACTATAATTAGTGGACAGCATATGCCAGGCCAACTTCTCACATGCTACTGTTATCTTCTCATCACTGACTTGACAATATTAGTTCAGTTTATCTTGTGTTCTGCGGGCTTCTGTGATTGGGCTAAACAATTTCACTTCTCATTGAAATTGTACTCTGTACAACGTATTAACTGAATTTGTACTCTGTGCAACTGATTTTTTAGTTGATTATTTTTTTTTCCCTCCTTTTAATTTTTCCATTTACCTAGCACGCTTAGGTCGATCAGGTTTTGGGGTGCTTGACAGTTAAATATGACTGGACATCAAGGGTTGCATAATAAACCGGTAGGATTAAACAGTTGAAAGAAGAATACAGTGAATTATCCTGAGAGCAGTGCATTGGTTTAGGAATTGTCCAAGCAGATAGACCTTGATCTGTTTCTTGAAAGCGATGAGTGGAGTTAGTTTTCTAAGTTCAGTGGCTACAGTTTCAGGCTGCTTCGGAGAATTATTGCATTTGTTTAGTACTCTCTTCTTGGTCATCAACATCTGACTCGAGAAGGTTTTTGCCTCCTTTAACAGATTCTCCGCCTGCAAGAATTTCCCTGGTTGATATGAGCACATTTCAAGAGGTGCTCATCCGAAGACCTAACAAACTGAATATCCCTCTAACCATGTAGTAGAAGGTTTGAACTTGGAGACTTCAAGGTCAAGCATGTCTCTGCTTCAGAGCCTTCTCGAGCCATCAGCAAACGAAATAGCTAGTTATTCCTCGTGGCCATTGGATTTGCCATGTACATTTATGCTCCTGTGGTGCTTTGCTTTACCCACAACTAATTCACTGTCCTGTTAAATAACAGAATACTGTTTGAGGGACAGGAGAGGGACTGCTGAGGCCTTCCTTGCCCTTCTCCATTATCTCCAACTGTCACTGAATGACCGTTATTTCTGAGGCAGTGCTTTCTGGTGTGTGCAACCTGTCAGCAATTGTCTTTTATAGATTGTGAAACCAGTGGGGAGAGGAACTTATTGAGCCATAATATTTTAAATGCTCCCTGCCCTGGCAAAATTAGGCTTTTCCAACCATTAAAGTTCTGCTGCTGTTCTTTCCCTTGCGTCTCTATCCAGTTGAACTCTTGCAGCAAATTCTGCCATTTAGGTTTCTTTAAAAAACAAGGTTAGCCAGACTGTTGGTTATATAGAGGCAGTATAACATCTAGGATCACACCATTCATAGTGTGGTAAACATTGTATTGTCAAAATTGTGTTTTTACCCCGTTATTTCATTCATTGACAGGTTTCGGTGGCCGTGGCCGAGGAAGAGGAGCAGGAAGGTTTTCAGCACAAGGCATGGGGTAAGTTATATCTCGCTTTGTCTTGATGTAATTGTTTTTCAAATAGTTTGAATGTGCATCACAATTTCTGTATTTCATTTGATGTATAGTAGTTATTTGTACTGACATGTAGCACCGTTGCGTGTATTGAAGCACTTGCCGCCAAAACTTTAATGGCAATCATTTAAACTACAGAATAAAAAATATATTGTAAAATGTCAAACTTTCTTGCTTCTCTTTCACATGCATATTTATATGGAATTGTATCTAATATGATGTCTGAAAAATGACCAATAAAGTGGGATTGGATCGAGGATGGGCTCATCATCTGGAATAAAAAGGACCCTTCATTACAGGCTCTAGTACAGTTCGGACTGATCACAAATGTGTAAGCTCTGAGGTGGTGCTAATCCTGCAAGCAGGCCATCCATCCTTGGATGACCATTTTGCTTTACTGTTGGTCCGTAAAACGGATTGCCAACTCTATTAGAGCTGATTATAAAGAGACGTAGTGGGCTAGCAGGAGGAGGTTCGTAAAGGAATGATTATGTTCGAATACCAGTGAAAATCCAATGATGCAGAAGTGAAATCTATGTACTTCGAATACTAATTCTGCATCTGAAGTATCTCCACTGAAGCCCTAAATCACCATCTGCCCGACCATGTTTAATTGGCAGCATGGCTTGCATGTAGTTGGAATATTCTCCTGTGGTGTTCTGTTCAAAAGAATTGGTGTTTCCAGCAACTGTCAGTAACAAGGCATGATTGGATTGAGCAGACTGATGGATTCATAAAGGAGCAGTGTATATTTTATAGACTGCAAGAATGCTGCATATGTGGCTGCATTTTAATTTCGTTGTGTATTTGAAGGTCATTTAGATGCAGCAAGTTGCAATAAGGTTTTGTTTATATTTTTAAGTATTCTCTTTTTGTGGTTTGAAAACTGAATGGAAATCCTCAATTTTTAAGAGTTGGCTTGCTGATAGACCGTATGTAAGAAGTTTTTAAAAAATGATCTGAGATTGTTTTATACATACTTTGGCGCCCGTTACGATCTCGTCCGGAAAGCATTCCGACCGAATCGGTTCCAGAATGATTTCCTAACGACTATGATCAGGGGAGTCCGACTGAGCGATTTGAATGCATCCGGATACGATTCGGTCGGACTCTCATTGACTTCAATGGGAGGCTGTGTTCCAAACGAGAACACAGGCTCCCATTGAAGAAAGGGGTGGCTTGGGAAAATCGTGCACCCCTTGGTGCCTGCCACACTGTACATGGTTGGGAAAAGGGGACCCATGGGTACCCCAACAGGCCAGATTCGGAGGGCCTTGGGCTTCACCCTGCTACGGCCCCCCAAAGACAGATTCCGACAGCCGTTTTGGGCAAATCGGAATGGCTGTCCAGATTTTGTCATCGTAATCGCTCGCTCGGAAACTGTGTCCATAGAGCTGTACGATTCGTCTCTGAAAGGCTCAGCCTGTCCGAATGCCTTTCGGAAGCGATTCAGACAGCCCTAACGGTTTCCGGGCATCATAATCAGTCGTTTGGAACTGGGTACAATTCAGTCAGCAACCAGGGCGCTGAATCGGATTCGGCAAACCCGAATCCAATTCGGAGCCCTTCCAAACGGGTTATCGTAATCGACCCCATTGTTAGCCACGTTCTGGAATCCCACGTGACACAGGGACAGTTTCTAACGTTTAGGACTTAAGTGAATGTACCTATAAGTCAGAATCTACTGTGCTTTGTAGCATATGGTTATCTTCTTTACATTTAATTTCAAGTTGCCTTCTCTGGCGGACATTTTTATGATTGGAATTTGCTTGTTTTTGAATACTCCCTCTTTCCCAGCCAGCTTACCAACGGCTGTGATAACTCCTGGTATTCATCCACAGACTGTTAATATCTGCTTGCCTGTGCTGCCTGCTCTGGAGCTTCTTTTCCATTTCTGACCCCACTTCTCTAGGCATTTCTTCAATTTGAATATGTTCTACTGTATGATGTATGTTGCATTGTTGGTAGTAAACTTAAATTGCTGTGTATCCTAGTTGTTTAGTAGGTACATCTTCACACCTTCCATGTGCTGTTAAAGAATCAGGACTGTAATAAAAAAGATGGACAAACATACAACATTAAATTAAGCTGCGATTAACATTATTTCTGGGTGCAGTTTAGTAGCATTTTGTGTATTCGAAAGTGGTAATCAAAAATTGTTCGTATTTATCCTCAAATTTAGTGTGGGTGTGGGTTGTTAGAAGTAAATTTCTGAGAAATAATTGTAAAGTTACAACTTTGAATGGCCTTGTTTAAGCGAAATTCATCAATATTAGACGTTGTTTTATGAAAAGATTTTGATTTATGTACCATCAATACACTAGTCATCACATGTAAAATAGTGCAGAACAGTAAAACGACTAGCCGAGCCCCTGGTTAAGTGTTGCATGTTAGTGAGGATATGTGTAAAAACTAGCTCAGGAACCACTCCTCCCCGAGTCCACCCATCGGCTTGCACCCTAACCCCATTGTCGTCTTTCCTGCCGTTTGGGGTTTCAGATCATCTCCCTCCTTCATAGGACTTAAATCTCTTCCTCAAGGGATTAGTTGGGGTTCTCTGGGCTCTCTAGTGCGATGCCTTGGTATTTTCACCAAACTGCCCATATTTTAGGTTAAGGGGGCAACTTCTGGCCTAATTTCAAGGTCCTACAACAGTTTAGCCCCTGTTTCCCCAGTTCTAATGGTGGGGGGTTGCTATCCTTCGAGGCTCTGGTGATGTCCCTTTTCGCTATAACCAGCCACAGCAGGGCAGTACGATATCTGTTGGCAACCAGTTCTTCTGTTGTGTGGAGGAGAAACAAATTGGGGCCCTGAGGTTGGTGTACTGCAGTCACTTCCAGATGATAAATTTAGGCCCAAAGTTAATCTTCTGAAATAGGCAGAACAGATAGTCCCAATGTACAGAGTCAAATGCCTTGTGAAAATCCACCAGCAGGAGTGCGTGGGCTCCTGGTATTCTATGATCTAGTACTTGGAGCCAGATTGATCTGCGTGGACTAAAGTGGTGATCCGGAAGCCTAACCTGTTGGCTAGGACTTTTGCCCAGACTTTATCCTCTGTGTTCAACAGAGAAATCGGACAGTAGAATGAACAGTCGTCCGGTGGTTGTCCCGGATTAGGAATTACAACTGTTTCAACTAGGTCAGCATGAAGTGTGCTTGTTTCTTGGGCCCACTTGATCATATTCCAAAGGGGGTCCAGCAGTAATCCCTTGTATATCTTAAAGAACTCCACCGGTAGGCCACTGGGTTTTGTCCAAGTGGAGCTGCGACAAGGCCTCCCCCATCTCATACATGCCAAAACTCCTGACCCTGGCGGGAGACTACCAATTTCAAAACTAGTCTCCTGCCTCTCGAATACTGCATTCAAAAACCCGATTCCTCTGAGTGCTTCAGCCGGGACTGGTCTAGTGAGACTCGTAGTATTCACTGCCAGTAACCTGCTCCTGCAGGACAGTGGACACCGTTTGTCGTGCACTCGCTGCCTGCCATCGAGCCCTTTCTTCGCGCCCCTGACAGGTAAGGGGAAAAAAAGTTAGCATTTCTGATATCTGATCCTGCAGCAGCACACTTTCAAGACCAGCACACTAGACCAGGGTCAGACCTCAATAGAAGTCAATGGGAGAAAAACAATCTCCCAATAATTTTTCTAAAATCTCCCACTTTCCTCTTCTAAAATGTAGGCATGTATGCCAGCTCCTCACAGGTGATGTTTTGCTCAGAGAGGCCCGGTCTTGTTCTGACAGGGGTCACATGGGCAAATCTTTCACAAAGTCTTGGAGGGCCTCGTGTTTTCCCTCCAGTGGTCGATTGTAAAGCGACGTGTACTAGGTAGCAAGGCATTGGGCAATAGCCACGTTATGTCCGTTATATACGCAATAGGTGTGCGATGCACAGTGTTTGGTCAGAACCAGCACAGGATCTTGCTGGCCTTGACACTCCACTGATAGATGCGCCTCTGTGTAGTGAGCCAAGCTGTTCTGGCCAGACCCATAAGCAGTTGACGAATTACTTTTTGTTGGTGTATGGAGTCCCTCATGATGGTAAGGGAGCCGGACGCCACATCAGCTGCCTCTAACTCGGCTATGTGGGTCTTCAGGTTAGTTACTTCTTGTCTGCGCTTCTTGCGCCTTCCCGAGGCATAGCCAATAATATCGCTCAGGACGGTGGCCTTTAAGGCCTCCTAGAAAGTCTCCGGATCCTCTACTTATCTCGGTTTGTATCTATGTATCTCTTTACTGTGGTGTGGATGTGAGTCTTGGCCTTTGCGTCCTGAAGCCGCCAGGCCAACCGTGAGTGCTGTGGACCAATATGCAGCCACAATTTCAAGGGCAAATGGTCTGAAAGACCATGAGCATGTATAAGGTGTCTTGTACCCTGTGGGGCTCTGAAGCAGTTAAATGGAAGTAGTCTAGTCGGGAGTGAACTTTGTTGGCTCCAAAGTATAGCCCCGTTCTCCAGGATGCCTCACTCAGCACGGATCTACCAGGCCCATGACCTTGATAAATCAAGCGAGGTGGGAAAGCTACCGGTCTGCACCTCTTGCTCTGGAGGTTCTGTCCAGTCCCCAGTTGGCCACCCCGCTGAAGTGTCCCCCAAAAATCCAAGCCCCCAGTCAGCAATTCTCACTAGGGCCCCCAAAATATGTAAAAACTAATTGCTGAGTTTTTAGAGGGGCATATATGCTAGCCAGTGCAATAGGGTGTTCTTGGAGAAAGCCTTATATTGATACATAGCGGCCTTGGTTATCTTGCCATATCTTATCCACCACCAAAGGACAGCACCGATGGATCAGTATGACCATTCCCTGTGAATCTCGAACAAAGCCTGCGTGGAACACTTGTGTGTACCCTATCTGGGTGAGAATAGGGCACCTAGTGCCCACTAGGTGTGTTTCTTGCAGAAGGAGCTCATCAGAATATTGGAAGGGTTAAACAATTGTTTTCTCTCAACATGTCATGTGTCCCGTGCAGGCCCATTGTCGTTTTCCCTAGGTTGGCATAAGTGCGTTGCATACTGTCCTCTGCTTTGTGAACATTACTATACAAATGTATTTTGCTTTGTGCCACACTGTACTTTCACACAGAACCTGCTGTTTTTGCATTCTGTTCTTTCCTGGGATTTAGTCTGAACACGGTAGACTAGGTCAAACAACAATGTTCCTTGTTCTGTTCTGGTCAGGCCCTAGACAAAACACACAAATGGAGCTGTTTGGGAACACGTACTTTTGTCATGTAATAGGTAACACACTTGGAGAAGGATCTTTCCAGGGAAGAGATCATGACAGCACCTGAGATGTAGAACTTTCATCTGAGCATGCTAAGGTACGGGGCCTGCTGCCAAAACCCTGAGATCTTCTGATATATAATCATTTTGCTTCTGTAGAAGGAGAGGGAGGTTAGGCTATCCTGACTTGTACAATGACTGCTCCTTTTATGATTTATGGATTACTTACTATGCTGCCCGTATTTGTGTTAGGCATTTTTTTTTACCTATTAGAGCACAATAGTTAAAATAAACTTTTTAAAATGTTCTCGTGTCAGAATTTATTGTGGACTAGTATGACAGAGTGAAAGGGTGTGTCCTACAACCGCGATTTCAAAGGGGGTCGGGAGTGTTGTGTTCTGGGGTGTCTAATCACTTGTTCCTCTGAGTGAGTAGGAGGGCAAGTGAGACACTATAGCTTGTCGGTCCCGGGCTCATGGGTATTCAGGTGGTGGGATGACTTAGTCCCTGCCTACTAAGGTTCTATGATCCCAAGTGTAGTTCTGTGACTCTGCAGAATCCCTGCAAAATGGTGCCGCCAACATTTGGTCTGGTTCTTATTCACGGGAGCCTGAGTAGTGTTTGTGCACAATACCCTCACACTGTTTCCCAGAGGCGTCCGTAGTGGGAGGGCTTTGCCTCCTTAGTTTGTAGGGATCATCTATTGCTGTAGGTTTTTGAAGCTTGAATTTTAAACTGTTTTTGACCCGTTTTAGTGCTACAGTTTGAATCCTATTGTTCGTCTTTATGGCTCAACCAGTTGCGATTCTGGGTCATTGCTGCGCAGCGGTTACTCAACATTTGTTGCAGCATGTAGTCCCCAATGTTGGGTCTCCTGTTTTTGTTGTTGAGGTGGATCCTGCGTACTGTTTCGAAGTCTTTTACTCCTGGGTTACGTTTTTCTGCTGTGGATGCAAATAATTCCTTACATGCCTATACTGCTGCCGCTGTTGCGGCAGCTTATCGCCCATATGCGGTTGTCGAAGTTCCTCTTACGGCCTGGGAGCACCAGATTTGGTTTAATGGCGCCCTACCCCATCCTATTGCTACTGTTCGAATGGGCCTCTTAAGAATTTACTTGGCCTGTGTTGGCCGGTTTTACTCCATACCCTAAATATCTAAACGCCAATTTGGCGAAAGTACATTTGTTGTATGCTCAGGTGATTCTCCTTTTTAGACGCCTGATCAAATTTGTTGCCCGTGCCTTTCTTGCAGCTCCGCCTGGAGCAGCGCCACCTTTGCAGGCTGCGCACGGTGGGGGTCTTATTAGTCCCGTTATCATTATTTTGGGGATGGGCAAGTGTCCTCAGAATCGTGAGGACTTTCCTTTTTGGATTGCACAGAAAATTGAGCAGCTTGATGCAGTTTTCCCGCTCACGGGTACTGTTGAGAAACTTAGGATCCTTACTGTGTGCTTGGCTAGTCGGCTGATTCCGCCGTTGGCCAACTGCAACACCTGGAGGACGGTGTTTGTCTCAGTGTATACACTTTGTTATGCCACCCCCTCAATGAGCGTTCTTCCACGCTTTCTCAAACAAGTACAGAACGAACATGGGGCAGGTCCTGCCCTGGATTTGGGGATGAAGTTGATGGGTATTTTTCCAGTAGTCTCCAAAATGATTCTTTCTAATAAAGGTGAAGCAGCGTATTTAATGGTTCGTCATCGCCTTTTGGCGGTGGCTGACATTGACCGGGAATGCGAGTTGCCGATTATTATTGCTGACATTTATACGTTCTTAAGTCGCAATAATTTGGGGGTTAAACCTTCTAATCTCAAGGTAAGCCCCCTCCTTACCTAAAAAAACATGTGACAAATCTAAGCAGCAGCAAAAGCCTTAAGTCTTGGGGTGGGTCACTACCCTCGGACGCTTCTGGACGTAGATATGATTTACGTGATCACTCTAAAATTAAAACTCCTGAGAGGTTTCAGGTTTCTGATCCTCGTTCTCCTTGTTCCTTTTAGGAATAGTCTGATCCACAGTACGACCGAGGAGGGCAGCAAGATCGCAGATGGGGCGCAGCGCTCTTTTGACGTGAAAGTTGAGAGGAACCACCTCCATATAGAGCCCCATTCAGAAGAAGGAAGTTGCCACTTTGACAGCAAAGTATGCCCCAGACAGTGAGAACCCATCTCCTGGACAGGAGTTGGGCAGTGACTCTCCTTGACAGCGCGGTGAAAGTAACCGTAGCGCGCCAGACATGCCGCCAGTTTCTGCAGGCGAAAGCAACGGACAACTTTGTAACTGTTGAAACCGCAGACACCCGCGTAGCTCCACCTGATAGACTTTACCAAGTAAAACTTCAGATTGAAGGGGACATTGGTCGCACCGTAAATCTTATTTTTTGGGATAACTTGAGGTCTTATGACATTTTGTTGGCAGAGGTCGATCGGCCTCCTCTATTTGTTCTTGCATGTTCTCGGGGCAAGGATGTGATTACACATTCCTTTTTAGCAATACGTCCCTGATGAGATGAAGCATGCTTATGCTTTAGAGTGGGCTCTTGCTTTGGCTTATACCGAAACTAGGCTGGTTGGGATAAGGACTCTCCTTCGCATGTTATTCCCATATGTTCTATTCCGCAGCCTCAATTTCAGATTAAGCATGATATTAAAGTGTCCGTAAAAGAAATTCTTACTCGATTAAAATATCGGGGTGTGATTGAACCCTTTGTCTCTGCGATGAATAATCCTCTTTTTCCTATCTTGAAACCTGATGGGTTTTTTCGCATAGTTTTGGATTATATACATTGGAATAGTCATTCTCATTCTTTGCGGTGCAAAGCACGCATAGTACAGCTTTAATAAATATTGTGCCCAAAAAGTTCAAAACTACACTTGATATTTCAAAAGGATTTTTCATTCTTAACCTGGCTCCTGAGAGCTGGGATTTGTCGACGTTCAGCTCCCAGAGGCGATTCGCGAGAATGCGCATGGGGTTTAAGAATAGCCCCAGAGTTTTTGTAGCACGTAAAATGTCTCTTTTGCATGTTATTGATCGTGATGTTTTCTCTTATGTCGGTGACATATAACTTACTGATGATCAATTAAATCCTCATCTTGCAGGAGTGGATCGAATCATTACACGATTTGCTGCTCTGAGCTACAAATTCAATTTTGCAAAACTACATACTTTGTTTCTGGACCTTCTTTTTCTTGGTTATGAATTAACTAATGAAGGTCGTGGGTTAGCTCTCCATTTCTTGGAGAAGTGGGCTCAATTGAAACTTCCATCGGCCCTTCAAAGTTGCAGTCTCTGTAGGATTTTAAAATTTTGACAATTTACATTCCTGACTATGCTCAGCGTATCAAACCGCTTTATGCTTTGATACATCCATCCTTTTCAGCTTCTTCTTGGCTTCCTGGAAATACCGCACTGTTGCGTGGTTGACAGTCAGATTTGTATGCAACGCAATACTTACAGACTAGGGTACATATTACCAATTTGGTCATCCGGATTGTGCCTGGTGCAATCGGCTTCACTTATTTGACATTCAATGAGGGTGACACTGTTCCAATTGCTTATAAGTCACATCTGTATACTCCTGCGAAATTGTGTTTATCCTTTATGGATTTTTATTTTGACTGCTGTTCAAATGGCTGTTCTTAAAGAACGCCCTCTTGCTCAAGGTAAACACATTTTTGTCGTTTATCCTGTACCCGCCTTCGAGTCAGTCACAAGAGCCAGTGTTCCTAATTCTAAAGCTCTGCATCCTCGTTGGATTCAATGGGCAACGTCTTTGACGTCGGCTGATGTCAACTTTGTATTTGATCCTTCCTTGCAAGAGTTTATTCAGTATGAACATGTTCACCCTCTACCTTCTTCAGTACTTCCTCTTGACCAGTACAAATGTATTATTTACACTGACGGTTCGGCTCAACCAACCGTTAGCTCTAAACAAGCTTACTCTGCAGCTTGCGCTATTGTCATAGGTTCAATAAACGAGGGAGTTCAATCTACCTTGGTGCATGCCCAGTCCCTTGGGGACTGCACGGCCCAGCTGGCCGAATTGAGGGCTCTCCTTTTAGCTCTCGAGTAGGCTGATCCTGAATTACCCACCTTAGTTGTGTGTGATTCTTTCTATTGTGTACAGTCTTTCAATGACAATTTGTTCTTTTGGAAACTAAATGATTTTCGGGATTCTAAAGGTAGCATGATAAAGCATAAAACGCTTTTGGTTTGAGAGGCTGCTCTTACAAAACGCTTGCCACTTGCACATGTTGTACATACATTGGGCCATCAACGTGCGGGAGCGCACGCTGTTGGCAATTCAATGGCTGATGAAGCAAATCTGCAGTAGCCACAGTTAAAGTAGCAGCGGTTACACGCAACTTGAGACGGTACTCCCTTTCCGCAGGGCTTTCCTTCTAAATACTTATCAGTTAACTACTGACAAAGTTCCTTTTGTGTCCATTCCTGGGGTTGGCGATCGTCTGAATCCCAACCTTGACCGCAGACACTCTTTAATAGTGGCCGCCCTTGAAGGTATTGCTTTTGCCCACGCGGGAGTGGCCGCCACTGTTTCTCTTTTACAGCAACGATATTGGTGGCGCGGTTTATACCAGCACATTCGTAGATATGTTCTTTGTTGCGATGTTTGTCAGCAAATTAATAGTTCTACTGTGTTGCATCCACCTCAAACACCTTTTTATTTCTAATCAGCCGCTTGGCTTCATTTATCTTAATCATTGCGGTCCTCTCATGTCTGACAATGCTTTCAAATATATTTTGGTTGCAGTGGATTCTTGCACAAGGTTCCTCTGGGTCTGGCTGCAGCGCTTGGCTGACGCTCGCACTGTTATAAAAGATTTGCATGTCTTTGTCAGGACATACTGTGGCACTTTCCATTCAGACCAGGGCTGGCTTTTTCCTCTAAAGTATACTGCGATTCGATGACGTCGATGGGAGTGCAGGTGCATTTCTCCTCTCTATTTTGGCCCGAGGGCAATTCTGTTGTGGAGCGGATGATCTGGTACCGGTTTTACCTTCTTCACACTCTACAATGGAAATCATTTATTCTGTTCCACCCCTCGAGGCCCCTTTGGGGGTGCAAGCTTAGGTCTACATCCAGAATCCCAGCCTCCGTTATTCCAGCTGAGTTCTTCTGGTTACTATATATTGATCAAGATAATTTTCCTTCTGACCGCTCTTCATTGTCCTCTGTTTTAACCCCACCCCCAGCGCGAACTTGTGTCTTTATCTCCTGGTTAAAACGCACTTGTCTGGTTCCACCTTGGATATATGTCTGGATCGTGTTTTCCATGGTATTCCTGTTCATGTGAATTGGATTTGTGACTGTTTTTTTTTCCTTTCAATTAATGGCCATTATCTCCCAGAACTTTTTGTTGCTGAACTTGTCGACGGGGTGTTGGATAAAATGAAACAAGACTAGTCTCTTGTTAACATTTTGGCAGTCCGAGTCCCTGATGGAATTGTATGGGACAAAGTATCAGTTGTGACATCATTTCATACTATTTTTGGGGTAATCCCAGCTTTTATACATCCTATTTTTTCCAGCGTATTCGTTGGGTTCCCGCTGATGCTCGTCTTAATTTGTGGTATCATCTTGCTGTTCCTTCTATTCCGCAATGGGTGCTTAGTTTGTGGTCCTGCTCGGACAGGCATCGCTCCAACTATACAGTGAGTGCCTTTAGACGATCTGGATGCCGATTTTTATCTAACCTTCCGCTATGCCTCTTTCACCTGTGTTTCATTGCATCCAGTGCCCCTTTCAATGGCGCTGGACATCTGCCTGGCTACATCACCTCACGCTGCTCTGGATTTCAAACTGTTGATGGGTCCCTTAGTGGTCCATAAGCAGGACTCTTCCTTGGGTATGCAGCTTTTGTACAACCTGTCCTTTTGGTCGATGGCCGGAGGTGATCCCTGTGCAACTGCACAGCGTCTTCTGGATCTCACTTTCATCGAAATCACCACTAGTTGCCCTTTCATGGTCTTAAGTACTGGATGCGAGGAGCATGTTTATTCCTTTGAGCTGCTCAACTGGTTGGCTAACATTTCTAATATGGAAGGCTCGGGTTTCTTATTGGAATCGTTGTCTTTTCACTTGGCATCCTACATCCTGGGACCCGGCAATACACTGTAATTGGATATTTTTTTCACAGAAAACTTTTTTCTCCAATTTGGCCATAGTCCATATACAAGACACTGACGATGAACTGTTTTGATCGTTTTGGTTCTGCTTATCACCTGATTTCTGTCGTCATTTTGGCGCTAACATACTGACCAGGGAGAGAGTGTCATGTGTCCCATGAAGGCCCATTGTCGTTTTCCCTAGGATGGCATGAGGGTGCTGCGGACTGTCCTCTACTTTGCTCACGTCACTATACAAATGTATTTTGCTTTGTGCCACACTGTGCTTTCACACAGTCTGCTGTTGTTTTCGCGTTCTGTTCTTTCCTGGGATTTAGTCTGAACACCGTAGACAATGTCAAACAATGCCGCTTGTTCTGGTCAGGCCCTAGCACCTTGACAAAACACACAAATACAGCTGATTGGGAAACGTACTTTTGTCATATAGGTATGCACGAATAGGTAGCACACACTTGGAGATAGATCTTTCCAGGGAAGAGATTGTGACATCACCTGAGATGTAGAACTTTCATCTGTGCATGCTAAGGTACAGGGTCTGCTGCCAAAACCCAGAGATCTTCGGATATATAATCAATTTGCTTCTGTAGAAGGGGAGGGAGGTTAGGATATCCTGTCTTAGACAATGGCAGCTCCTTTTATGATTTATGGATTACTTACTATGCTGACTATTTGTGTTGGGTATTTTCTAACTTATTGTGGCACGTATACTGCATATTAGGGCACGATAGTTAAAATAAACATTGTAATATTTTCTTTTCTCTGTCAGAACTTATTGTGGACTAGTACGAGTGTGAGAGCGAAAGGGTGTGTCCTGCAACTGCAATTCCTGAGAGGGTCGGGAGTGTTGTGTTCTGGGGTGTCTAATCACTTGTTCCTCTGTGAGCGAGTAGGAGCGGAAGTGAGACACTATAGCTTATCGGTCCTGGGCTCATGGGTACTCAGGTGGTGGGATGGCTCAGTCCCTGCCTAGTAAGGTTCTATGATCCATACATAGTTCGGTGACTGCAGAATCCCTGCAACGACCAGAGGTATTTGGGAAATAGTGGCACATGGTGCATGTGGAAACATATTTGGATTTAAATGCCATTGTTGCTCTATTGACTCCTTTACTTTCCTTTTCCTGTTGTAAATGGAATTGCAAATATTTCCTAAAAGCTAACAAAAAGACCTAATAAAGTAATCACATAAATGCTATTTACAGAAACCCTCCTTTCTGACTTAATCATTCCCTCTCAATTTAAAGAAACTGAGGGGACTTCACTGTTTGTAAACCATTAATAAATTGTATTCTAAAAACGTATGAGTTCACTTTCAAGGTTCTCAGTCCTCATTGTAATATTTGAATGTTTGTAGGGCTGCAGTTGGCATTAAAACCTATTTCTTTACTATTGTATTTTCAATGACTGTCTCAGTCATGCTTGTCAGCTTAACATCACTTTCTGTTGCGTGTGAAAAGCAAATGCAAAATGTGAGCCCTAAACATTTGGTTAAGTTGAACACAGGGATTTCACCCGATTTGGTGACTACCAATTTGACAAATTTTGTAGGGCAGTTTTGAAAGGACCTCTGTACTTGGCTTAACTGTTAAACACCTATGCAAATTATGGGTCTCAGAATAAAGCTCTGCAATGTAATGCTGCCATTGCTGCTCAGTTATAATATATCTGGCTCATGCAGTAAGAAACAAACAGTGGCTAGTCTCCAAAATTGCACATTGCCATTTTCCTTAATTACAGATTTTGTTTGCCCTGCTTTATCAATGCAGACTTTATTTTTCCTTAACAAGCCTTTATATTCTAAGTGATACTTCTCTAGCATTGGATGTTTAATAGATTCACATGCTTGAATCCTTCCCCGTAACCTAGCTGGAGTCCCACTGTAACTTTTCCATTAGAAACATGTACTTAACTTTCTTAGAAAAGATCAGAACCAGTGAGGTGAGAATGCACAGACCTTTACCCCTCCAGAGACTTCCACTTTTCAGATTTCTGCTGCATGTTGAAAAGATCCTTAGTTCAGAGATTTCTGCTACTCTGCTCGGAGATCCTTCAAAATCCTTCATTTTGCACAGTTTTGACGCTTCTTATTGCTCCTTACATATTTCTCATAGCTTGCTTCTAGAAACAGAGGAGAGGCTAGTGGAATGACTTTATAGGTCCAGATAAGGGTGAACCTCCTCTCCAAATAATACCCTGTTCTGTAGCGTAGGCTCTTCAGTTATAGTCATAAACTTTGAATAATGCCACGCTACCTGCGTGGACCCCGCAACATCTTTTTCATATATAAACTTTGGAGAAATTATCATTGAAGAGTGTTCATCATTCAACTTAATTTTCCATACAGTTTCAATGTAGTCAGTCAGATGTGATTTTCTTTCTGAGTGCTGGAGAAAATAGATGAAGCTGTTAAGTAGTTTTTGAATGTACATCATTTGTCATGGAGAAAAGCAACCTTTTATATCAAAAGCATGAGAAGACCAT
Source organism: Calotriton arnoldi (assembly GCA_963921515.1). Classification (NCBI taxonomy): domain Eukaryota; kingdom Metazoa; phylum Chordata; class Amphibia; order Caudata; family Salamandridae; genus Calotriton; species Calotriton arnoldi. The sequence continues at coordinate 1,086,477 of CAWUFW010002683.1, read as the reverse complement.
GCAGCCTGATAGGCTAACTCTGACAGGTGAAAAAAGAAACCTGCTCCTTTAAGAACCTAATAAGCACCCATACCCACAATACCTTGTAGTGGCAGTTTGCCTGTGAGAGGCAGTTCGCCTGTGAGAGGCAGTTCGCCTGTGAGAGGCAGTTCGCCTGTGAGAGGCACTTCTTTTTTCCAGCTCCTTTAGTCAGGATCTCTGAATACTTCAGGTGTTTCTTCACACCTTTGAAACAATTGTTTTTTTCAACAGCGTTTTTTCAAACCACTGTTATTCGACATTTTTCATCTTTTCAATTGAGTAAAACTAATTTTCCTTAATTCTGGCACGTTTTTCTGGTCGGAATGCCTTCTGTTTACCAACAGCCCTTCATGTGGAAGGAAGAAGGCAAGTTCAGATGCACACAAAGTATGTGTGGTTTGACTTTCACCATCACATCAGACAAAAGGATGTGGCATTTTTTTGCAAATGTCAAAAAGGACTCTTAAGGACAGCGAGAGAATCAGACTCTGAGGTCTAATGCAAAACATGAAAAGAGAGAAAGAAGAGAAAGATTGGAAAGAACTACCTCTCGTCCTTCTGAAAAAATGCACACATCTGGTAAAGACTGCCAGAGCGGGAGATCTACAGACAGAAAGAAGATCTACTCCCAGACAGTCATCAACGTCACTCATCGATACCGATAGTCGACATCAAGACCACCAAAGTCGCCGTTGAGTGGCTCAGCACAGACATGCTTGCCCTCGAAAGAAGGTTCAACGTCGACACATCGTCACTGTTCAGCAGCTAAATCAACGTGAGACGGTCTACGCCATTGATGCTGAAAATGTTCTGTTGTACACCAGAGATCTGTATGGTGTTACATTGGTCTGTGTTTCTATCTGTTACTTAGCCTTGAAAAAGTCGCGGGACAATTTCCCATCTGGCGACGAAACACGTGTTGGCTGGCTAGGAATTCAACACAATTACAGAAAAAAGAAAAAGACTATAAAAAAAAAAAGAGAAACACAACAAGATTGATTATTTGTTTACATTATATCAACATAAATGTTAAGTGTAATTCAAGAGTGTGCTGGGGACTGTGTATGTTCTTTTGTGTTGGCCTAGGCCACATTATAGGGGGATAGGTGGTTCTGCTGCACCGCTATACAATTGTAGCTAATGAACAGATTTGTAGGTGGACTTTCCCGAGTGGCGCCATCATCCCTATAAAAGCACCACCGATTTGGACTTTCCTCCGATACTGAAGACCATGTTGGCTCCTACTTCGTCGCGTCACACTCTAGATGGATGTCAAAACCACACCATACGACTTCAAAAAGGCATCTGTTGCCGCTGCAAACGCCACTACCAGCAAAAAATGCTTGTACAGTGTCGATCCCATTTATTTTGATGTCAAGGGCTTTCCAAGTCCAAGCTTTATTCATCCCTCGATTGGTCTGGCTCCCGTTCTGCCTGTTGTTCAGCTTCTCAAGCATCTGATGCTCCAGTGACTCAGATATTCCACTTCACCCACTGAGGCCTATAATACCTCCTGATGACCCTGCACCGACACCATTACACCCCTTAGATCTTTCACCAGTTAGAAGGGTCTCCAGCTCTACTTCCAGGTCTCCTGTTAAAATGGAAACCTCCTTCACCTTTTCAGTCGAAACCACCCAGAACACCCTCTAACTGAAGGTCTCTTACTTTTTCACGTTCCACCTCAGGCACCATCTAAGGTGTCTCTGGTAGATGATATCCTTATTTTCCAAGATGCATTGGTAGGAGGTGCTACAAACTAAACATCCACATAGACATTCAACCAACCGTTTCGGTCATTTTCTACACTTTCCAATCAAGAGCATTTCCAAAACCTCTTCGACCTCTTCCAGGTCTTCTAGATATTATTGAAGAAAAATTCCTCAATCCGGATACTGTGAAAGCTGTTACATCATGATTGCTTAAGAAATAAAAGCCACAGCAACAGGATCCTCATTTTCTTAAAATGGATCCTAAACCATAATCGTTCTTACTGCTGTAAGAAGTAAATATGCTTCTTCCCCAGAATCCACGACTCCACCGGACAGAAAGAGAGAGCCAAAGGCTAAAGGTAAAAAGATCTGCGGCAAATCCTCCACCAACTTACAGAATGCCAGTGCAGCAGCCCTTCTGGGGAGATTTCACAGTGAGTTTTGGGCTGTCATTAATTCTTTTCTGTCTGATCTTCCAACTCCCAGACAACAGGATTTTTTGGAACTGATTAAGGAGGGCTCACTAATTTGAATCAGTTTATTAGTGCCACTGTGGATTAAGTCAAACTCTTTGCTACCTCATTCTGCCATGGAATTTCCCTGAGATCATCATCCTGGCTTAGTTTATCCTCCTATAACCTGATGCCCAGGCAAAAATTGCAAACTTGCCCTTTGTGGGTACTTTACTATTTGGTCAACACACTGAGGAAGAAATGCTCAAGATGAAGAACAAGGCTGAAACTCTTAAAGCTGTGGCTGTCGAAGAGCAGAAACAATCTTACAAACCATACAAACCCACAGACCAGCGATACTACTATCATTAGGTTCAAACCCCTAGATGGCCATAACAGTCTACCCACCAACAGAAACGTCTCAAAAACCATACCAGAGGGGATATCAAAGAAGACCCACTGCAACAAAATCCTCTGTCCAATGGGCGAAACAGCTCCTAACACCAAACAATGAAATTCTGATACCCCTTCACAGTTTCCCACTCCTGTGGGGGGAAGGGGTGACTTTTTTTCCTGGAAGAGTGGAAAAACATAACCGCGGACAGATTGGTGTTAAACATCATACAAAACTGATATTAAATCCGCTTCAAATACTTCGCCTGTCCGACCAAGGCCTTTTTCAGCAGCTTGTCTATCCAATCTTAATTTCAAAACTTATTCACTACTGCAAAAATGGGCATTTGAGAAGGTTCCTTCAAAGCAGATCAACAAAGGTATGTACTCAAGGTATTTTCTGGTCCATAAGAAAAGCCATCCCAAACAATTTTGACTAATTTTGCACCTCTGATTCCTTAACAAATGTATCAAAAAAGAAAGTCAGAATGCTGGCCCTTCACCAAATATATCCACTCATAAGAAAAGGTGACTGCTTATCTGTGATAGATTTACAGGATATGGATTTTCACATTCCAGTTTCTCATCCTCACAGAAAATATCTAAGATTTCTGATAAGGAACGAACATTATCAATATGGTGTTCTTCCATTCAGTCTAAAGTCAGCTCCTTTAACCGTCTCAATGTATGACAGTAGTTGCAGCTCATCTCGGAAAGAGGAATATTTGTATATCCTAACCTCGACAATTGGTTAATAAAGGCAGAATCTCTATTGAAGGCGAAGAAAAACTTCATTACCACAACAAACTTACTTGCCAGACTAGGTTTACAGATGAAATTTGACAAATCCATCTCCGCACCAGGACAGTCCCTCACCTTTCTAGGTGCAAAAATGGATACCTAATAGGAAAAAGTGTATCCTTCGGAGGAGAGAGTATTAATACAGATGAAATGTGCGCACCTAATCGAACAAGTCAAACCGATTGTTCGTCAAATCGCATCCCTCCTAGGATTTATGGCATCCTGCATATTCATAATCCCAAATGCAAGACTCTTAATGAGACCTCTTCATTATTGTCTAGAAGACCAGTTGTCATAGAAATCGACACATTGGGAGAATCAAATATATCGAACACACAATGCTCGTCAATCTCTGACCTGGTGGTCCAAACCTCACAATCTACTAGTAGGAGTTTATTTAAAAAAAAGAAGCACCTTCACAAACTATAGTCACGGACGCTTCACTCATGATGGTGCACATATGTGAAGCCCCTCACAATTCAGGGACGTTGGTCGCAAAAAGAAAAGTCTTGCCATGTAAACTTGTTAGAACTAAAAGCAGTGCATCTAGTGTTCAAGGCTTTTCTGCCATCTCTCTGCTCCAAGGATCTGTTGATTCAAACAGACAATACCACAATGATGTATTAAATCAACAAATAAGGTAGGACAAAATCAAGACAACTATCACTTCAGGCTCAAGCAGTGTGGCACTTGGCACTAGCAAGAGGCTTGTCACTTGCAGCCTTCCACATACCAGTAATTCAAAATGTCAGAGCAGAAAATCGCTAATGGGTTCTCAACGATGAGGTAATATAGGACTTATTTGCAGAATGGGGTACACCAACATTAGATTTATATGCCACGGCACAAAACAAAAAATGCTGAGACTTCGCATCTAGGGTCCCAAACCACACTTACTTTTCAATGCCGTTTTGATCAACTGGTCAACTCCATTTGCCCATGCTTTTCCATTGATACCACTAATACCACTGGTGATCCAGAGATTAAGAAAATCAAACCTCAAAATGATTCTAACAGCAGTGGACTGGCCGAGACCGCGGTGGTACACAGATCTTCTTCAAATATCCATGACACCACAGACTTCTTCCATTTAGACCAGACCTCCTATCCAGACTTCAGGGCCAGATCCTACATCAAACTCTCCAGTCATTGAATTTGGCAGCATAGCTCCTGAAATTGCACAATATGGATATTTAAACTTACCTGGCGGAATGTATGAATATCCTTAAATAATCACAACGACCATCAACAAGATCATGCTGTGCTCGCAAGTTGAAACTTTTTTTTTTGTGGTGTCTAAACAGCGGACATAATCCTATCAATGTAGAAGAAAATGGCAATCTACCCTATTTGCTTCACATGGCCAAGTGTGGGCTACAATTTAATTTTCATCATAGTCCACTTAGCCGGTATCACTGTGTAGAGAAAATCTCCAGTAAGGCCGTAATTTTCCAAGATTCCTCTGACTAAAGATTTTTTAGAAGGACTTACATTTTTTTTCTCCAGTTAAAATACCATTCCATCCATGGGAGTTAAACCTAGTGCTTTCAGAATGGATGTGTCTTCCATTCGAACCTGTTCACAAATCAACCTAACAGCATCTTGCATGGAAAATTATTTTTTAATAGCCATTACCCCGTACGTAGATTTAGTGAACTACAAGCATTGTCCTCTGTAGAACCATTTACAGTTTTTCATCATAATAGAGTAGTTTTACGTACATATCTTTCCTTCTTACCGAAAGTAGTCTCAGATTTCCATATTAACCAATCGATCACACTTCCTACCTTTTTTCCTAACACTTTTAAATCAGTAGAGAATAGACTATGTTCTCTAGATATAAAAAGAGTGCTCCGTTTTTATTTAGACCAATCAAAAGATATAAGATGATGTCACCAACTGTTTCAAGCCATTGCAAGATGGATAGCTTCATTTGTTTGATAAGATTACCAATAAACTTTTACTAGGAAAGCCGAAGGCTCACTCTACAAGAGGTAAAGCAGAAACCACAGCGTGGATCAGGCATGTCCTGATTCAAGATTGTTATGAACCCCAATGTACCCCAATATAGGCCTAGGCAGTTGTCCGACCTTTTACCTACATTTGTCCTACCTTGCTCTACATAACCGTTCTGGCGCTGACCTTTTACCCAGTTAGGTGCCGAATAAATGTCCTGTGGGTTTCTTCAAATACTAGTCATTTTTTATGCATGAGGATTCTTAATATCACAGCAGGATTACCATTATCTGCTTAATAACTCTGTACAAAAGTTACCGCTATTGTCATCCTTGGCAGACATGCCCACAGTACCATGACACATCTAGGTAGATTTTCTTGAGGGTACTTTTTGGGTATATAAGTACCAAATCTTCTCAGGGCAAACTAGAGGAGAAGCTTCCATGCAGACACGAGATGCTGAAGTCCCTGCCCGCAGACACTCCAGCACGCAGTGGCCTGACATCCCTCAAGGGGTGTCCAACTCGAGACGTAGACGGGGTCCTTTGTTCTCTCCCATCAGGTAATGGGGTTTGCTCTTTCTTGGCTTTACACCTACATACATGCTAGGTACACTTGAGTACACTTAGCTAGGGTTAGCATCTAAGGAGTACGCATGATTACTGCCATATGCCATTGCCTGCATCTGTTCACTGTTTTAGCACCATGATAGAATTCTACTTTTTATTTACTCTGTTGGTGCTTGTAATCGTATGTATCTGTTTCTGTCTAATGGTTGTTGCAGCACACGTATTTTATACTAGAATGACACTGGTTCAATAAATACTTATTGAAAATGTCCCCACCGTTTATTCTGTGTACCTCTCCGAGACCAAGTGAGCATGGGTGACTGAGCGAAAAATGCTGTCCTGTGAAAAGTACTGTACTCTTTCCACGATCCCTGCGGGGTCAGGGTTGTCATGTTCGATAGTTGCCAGAAACTATTCGCTCCTTGGTGAGGTTGTGGGGTTTATAGTGGCACTGTGAGCTAGCTGGTCTACAGATTAACATATCCTTTGGGGATGTCTGGAATCAGTCTGGACACCAATTCCTTAGTTTATGTTGTCTAAATGCGCTGATCCTATATATATTTAAAGGAACTACACAACAATATCTGTAAGGCAGCCACATTGAGATCTATACACACCTTTAATAGACATTATTATCTAGACACAAACTCGAGCTGAAGCAAGGTTCGGTCAAGAGACAAACCTCTTTAAATGATTTTGCTGCATACGGACCACGTTTATAGATCGTATCCTACATTGTAGGATGGTCTTCTCACTCTATCACGTATACCTGACAGCCGCAGAATAATTTTTTCTACAGCTTACTACTCTCTTCAATGTTTGGCTTATTAGTGAAGACCCTACGATGCAGAAGGAAAGGTTGCATACCTGAAGTCCTAGTTCTGCCTCACAGGTATTTTCATTGAAGTCCCAAGCGACCCAGCCTCCTCCTGACTGTCATGGCATACGAGTTATAGTTCCCGTAAAAATTAACTGACTCTCACAGGCAAACTTCCACTACAAGGCATTGTGTGTAGGGGTGCTTCGCAGGCTAACACTGACATAGGTGGAAAAAAGTAGCCTGATCTTTTAAAAACCTATCAGGCTGCATTTTCTCCTCATGCTTTTGATATAAAATTTAGTTTTTTTCCATAACAAATGATGTACATTCAAAAGCTACACAATTTCTTCTATTTTCTCCAGCCTTCAGAAAGAAAATTACATCTGTCGGACTACACAGACTGTGTGGAAAATTTATTTGAATGATGAACATTCTTCAATGATAATTTCTCCAAAGCTTATATATGTTAAGGAAGGTGACGATCCCTTCCATACAGAACTAAGATTACAGGTATGTAACCTTTCTTTTTCATTCTCTGGTGTTGAAACTCTCGACTAAGGCCATTCCAGCAATTGACTACATCTGGCAAAAGGGGGCTAAAATGATCAAACACACCAACTTGTCTTATTGACATCCAAATGCAGTTAAGTGAAGAAGGCTGTGTCGTTCCAGAAATCCCTCGTCCCTTGCACAGCACCACCTAATTGAGAAGGTATAAAGAAGGACTGTTATGGATATCCTGTTCCTACCTTGGTGGCCTCGTCAATTAAGATGAATAATCCTATTCTTAGATTTGGTTACTATGTCCGTTAAATGTTGGTGGCCATGGCGGCGTACTTGGATTTTCTACCAGAGGAAAAGATGCTCTGACTATTCTCCGAGAGGCAGAAAAGGCTTCTAAAGCAATAATTACTTGAGGCAGACATGACCAGCACTGGTTTCTTGCAAATAACAGGTGCCATGGGTCTCAGAAGGCAGCTGTAGTTATGATTGACTTCTTAAAGGCCTGTAGTACAGCCAGAACATTAGATAGGCCCTTTGATGGTAACAGACTCTTCATCGTGGTGGATCACCATTACTGAATTCAGCCTCATCAGTGCAATAGACAAAGGTATCTCGTTTTTCAGAGGTGATATCAAGCCTCCTGACCTCTGCAACGACAAACGCTTCTGCTCCCATATTACCTGCATTCTTATCTGACACACTTTATTTGACCATCATACTTGTCTTACTCCAACCAGTCCTCTGAGTAGAAGGACTCGGGTCCATTCAGCTGGATAAATCATGCAGACAGTGACACAGGGGGGGCCCCAGCTTAAATAACGGAATTATGATTTGGGGTTGGTGACAACCTACTTCATGGAATAATTACAAAAACTTGCCAGGGCGAAACCACAAAGTTGTTTAACCTGAACTTAGCTCCCTGGTGGCTATGGCACAGAGCAGACAGACTTAACGTGGGGCAGTGTGTAAAGTATTTACGCTGTCCCAAAACAGCAATGAACTCAAAATGAAAAACAATAAAATCCCAAACCTAAATGGAAAAATAGAATAAAATTTCATAATAAAGGACACCAAAAAAGCCAAATTCAATAAGGGCAAGCGTGAGAGAGCCTCTTTTGACATGGTTAGCCCCCACTTTATGCCTGAAAAATGATGTGGTTTTGATTGAAAGTGTCACAGGGTCCCTGCCAACCAGGTCCCCTGTGCCAGAGCTCCTTCCCTAAAACTGTACCACGATTGGCACCACTTCAGACCGCCCTGTAAGTCCCTAGTAAATGGTACCCCAGGTACCTATGGCATTGGGACTGAAGAGGGTCCCCTCTGGACCCCTCACTAAGACCACACAAACTGCCACTGCAGCCTGCATGCCTTGGTGCTGAGAAAAATGACAGTCGAATTGGCACACTGCCTGTGTGCTATGTCAAGCAGCTCTGCCTAAGGTGTAGGTAAGTCGCCCCTCCTGGAGTCCTTACAAGCCCTAAGGCAAAGTGCACTATATGTCAGGTGTGGGCATATCTGCCTGAGCAGATATGCCTCTTCAATATTTAACTCTATTCTTAAATATTGTAAGTGCCTGGGAAGCCATAGAGTACATTTGCTGGAAACTCACCAACTCAAGTTCCCCAGCACTGTGATGGCTTCACTGAACCCAGGAGTGTTTGGTACCAAACAGCTCCTCTTAATAAACCCACACTGATGCTATTGTTGGATTTATTAAAACATATACCCAGAGGGCACCGTAGGGTACATGTTTTGTACCTGAAAACCTACCAAGCTTTCACCACCCAACATGTTTCTGGACCCATGGGGTGAGAACTCTTGCTCTTTGAGGCCAGAAACAAAGCCCATCCTGGACAGAGGTGACAGAGGTGCACTGTGCCTCCCCCCGGGAGGCACAGTGCATGAGGGAAGCTTCAAAGGCCTTGCTGCCTTTGTAATGCGACCCCCAGCCTCTGCTGATAGTAGCAGATGGCAGCCTTCGATTCAAACTCCCACTTTTGGCGGGAAAATCGGTAGGAAAACTAAGTGGGAATAAGAGTTGTGCCACTCTTTGCCAACTCCACCCCTCAGGTGCTGGAGGCGAAGTGAAGCACATTTTACAATGTCCATTATCGTGAAGACTTACCAAATGGGGTAGACACCACAGGTAAGGGACCTATTGGTACCTACCTGTCACTCCTCTGTAACACCCCTAAATCTAATATTTAGGTGGAACCCCCAGACCCGGAAAGTTAGATTCCTTACGAACTACGATGCCCGGACACCGAAGAGCCACTCCAGCAAGAATGAAGACGGACCAGTGACTGACTTGGCGCTAGCCCTGCCGGCCTGTCTGCTGCCTTTCGCCCGTGTTACAGAAAGTCGACTCGTCCTGCTGGCCCAGTGACCTCCACAACCCTGGGCGGACTGCCTGCCTTCATTAAAGATGAAGAATACCTGTGGACAGCGGGCCTGTCCAGAAGAAACCAGCTATAAAGATCAAGAGCTCAGCACTGAGGAACCGCGAAACTGCCCACGGACCCACCTCTGCACCAGACGCCCACGGCCAGAGTCCAAGTGGCCCACAGGTACTGCGAAGGTTCTCCAGCGATTCTGAGCAAGAGTCCATCGTGAGTTTACCCCTGCCAGACTCCACATCTCCACCTGCAGCCTCTGCCTGACGACCTCCCTAGCCGCGACCTGCTCCGGTAAGCCTTGTCCTGACTTCTAAGGACACCCCTGCACCTGAAGTTCTTGGCCTTTGGGAGCTCGACCGACTGTGTCCCTATGTGCCCAAGCATCAGTACTTACCTGGGCAGCTGTGGGTTTTCTACGTCTGGCCTCCTGGCCAGAGCCTGCAGCCTTTTACTGAAACTGATCTCCTCCATTGATTTGCATTGGGTGCCCAATGCTGTTGGCACTCTTCACCCAGCCGCCTCTGTTCCGCTGAGGGTGCATGTTTGGTGCTGCCCTGTGGTCTCCCCCAGTGCTTGCCTAAACCCCCGGAGATTGACCCCAGACACCGCTTTTACTGCCCTATAAACTGCGCATCTTCAAACACCCCCAGCCTCCATTGGTTAATATTGGGCACCCGACTCAGAATTTGACCTCTGCACCTGGCCGCCTCTGTGCCGCTGGTGGTGCAATCTTGGTGCTGACTTCAACCTTGCCTGATGTTGACCACAAACCCCGACTACTGGATATGTAAGTAGTAATCTTACCTACAAAATTGCATTCTTTTTTTTCCTCCATAGGTTAACATTGCTGAACTGAAAATTGCACGGTGTATTATGAACAACATACTCCCCTTTGAACGCATATCTTGGTCTTAAAATAAACCTAGAAAGAAGCTTATTTTTCTAAAATTGGTGTCGATCCCTGTTAGAATTGGGGGTCTCTAGTTGGCACAGGTAGGTACTTGTGACAAATAGGGACCCTCGCCTCTAGTCAGGGTAAAGGGGTACACTCCTAAAATAACCCCTGCTCACCCCCTTGGTAGCTTGGCACGAGCAGACAGGCTTATCTCAGAGGCAGTGTGTAAAGCATTTGTGAACACATACAGTAATCTAGTGACACACCACAGATGGACACCACACAAGGTTTATATAAAAAATAAGTATTCTTTATATAGTTTTAACACAAGACCATAAACGACACAAATCCACAATACTGTACTTAAAATGGTAGTTTTAGCTTAGTTCAGTTCTTAAGATGCGACACTTTAAGTCAATGTACCTTTACGATGCGGGACGCTTCCACAACAAGCAATGTTGCAGCGATGGAAATGCGACAAAGTTCTGGTGCAAAGAAATAAAGACGTCAAGTTCTTCCTGATGCGGCACGCTTCTCCGATGTTGCGAGAAGTCTCGATTCGATGCGTCAACTGCAGCGGCGACACCCTTGTTCAGCGATGCGACGGCAACAGCTTCGGCTGCGACACTCTTCTCCAACGTTGCGAGACGCTTCCGCTCGTTGCGACAACTGCAGCGGCGACACCCTTGTTTCGTGATGCGACGGCAGCAGCTCCGACGGCGGCACGCTTCTCCGTGGATGCGAGGCGCTTCTCTCGATGCGGTGCAATGCGTCAGCTACAGCGGCGACATCTACGATGCAGCGGCGACACGCTTCTTCCTCGATGCGAGACTCTTCTCTCGATGCGGTGCAATGCGACAGCTACAGCGGCGACATCTACGATGCGACGGCAGCGGCTGCGACGGCGACACGCTTCTTCGGTGTTGCGGGACGTTTCTCGAGATGCGGTGCAATGCGACAGCTACAGCGGCGTCATCTCCGTGATGCAGCGGCTGCGACGGCGACACGCTTCTCCCTCTTGAGTCGCGCTTCCAGCTCCTTGCGACACGCAGTCCCTTTAGAAGGCCCAAAACAGCAGCAGGCACTTCCAAAGGATTCTTGGGGAGCTGGTGGTTGAAGTCTGTTGTCCCTGAGACTTCAGCAGGAGGCAAGCTCTTTTCTCAAGCCCTTGGAGATACTTTACAAGTTGAATAAAAGTGCACACAAAGTCCTTTCTCCTTCCTTTGGCAGTCAGGCGACCACTGCAGGCAGATCCCTCTAGCTTAGGGATAGTCTTCTCCTCAGTTCCTTCTTGGTTCCGCTCCTCAGCAAAGGTTTCTTCTTGTTTCCCAAAGTGATCTAATTTCCTAGGGGTCTGGGTCCCCTTTTTATACACAGTTTTCCTTTGTTCTCTGAAGGCAGAGAGGCCTCTGCCTAGTCAAAACCAGTTCTGGTCAGTCCTGGAGCACTTTGTTTTTCTGACTCCTTCTTTCCTTTCAGAATGTGGGGCAGGGTGCTCAGCCACCCGGCAGGAGGTGGAGCCAGCATTGTGGAAGGCCGGCACAGCCCTATTCAGACCCAGGTGCAACTCCTCCCTCCATTCTGGATGCAGATCTTTCTATTCAGCCCTGTGCTGACTCACCCTGTCTCCTGTACCACCCCCAGCCCCTGTCACTCAATCTCCAGACAAGGAATACACAACCTAGCAGAGGCAGGCTTGGAAGTTTAGGCAAGAAAATACCCACTTTCTAAAAGTGGTATTTTCAAACACAGAATGTTAAAACCAACTTCACTAAAAGATGTATTTTATCATTCTGAGTTCAGGCATACTAAATTCGTTTTTCTACCATGTTCCCTGGGTCAGTTCTGACTATAAGGTGTAATAGTCAGTCTGCCCATTCTGGCCTATGGGGAGCAGGTAGCCTTGCAATAGTGAAAAACGAAAATGGCTGTAATTCACTATTAGGACATGCCACACACACCAGGGCATGTCCTACCTTATACTTACAATGCACCCTGCCCTAGGGCCTACTTTAGGGGTGACCAACATGCAGTAAAGGGAAGGTTTAGGGACTGGTAAGTGGGTGTACTCACCAAGTCGACATGGCAGCCCTAGGCTGCACACAGGCTCTGCAATGGCAGGCCTTAGACACACTTTTACAGGCTGCTTCTGTGGGTGGCACAACCAGTGCTGCAAGCCCACCAGCAGTATTGGATTTACAAGCCCTGGGCACACTTGGTGCACTGTACTAGGGACTGACAAGTAAACCAATCATCCAATCATGGAGTCACTAATACATAACACAATTTACAATGGGGAGAGCATATGCACTTTAGCACTGATCAGCAGTGGTAAAGTGCCCAGAGTCATAAAACAGCCAACAACAGGTCAGAAAAAATATAGGAGGAAGGCAAAAAGTTTAGGGATGACCCTGCAAAAAGGGCCAAGTCCAACAATCCCCTTTTTGAGTTGTCATTTATTAATCACTGTGTGTATAACAAATGTCTTACACCTCTGTGTTAGGACTAAGGCTGCTCGACCACACTGCCACAAATAGAGCACTTTGGGTTTACATTGAGCCCTGTACACTTACAGGGAAATCTCTGGACCCCTTGCACGATATAAGCAATTGGTATATCACATGAAGAGCCAGCTTCCTACATCAACTATAGAGATGAATTGATAACATTTTAAGTAGAAATAGCGTCTAGAAGCACAAAGCACCAATTTTAAATAATAAACCCAGGATTTGTAAAGCGCTGCAAATCACCCATTAGGGTCTCAATGCGCTGAAATGTAGGCATGGGGAGATTAAGTGATTTACCCAATATCACAGAATGTTGACACCATCGCCGTGACTCGAACTTGGTTCCCACCGTCTCTGAAGTCGGCCGCTCATGCCGTTATGCCACATACTCTCCTTTGATGATAGTCAATGGTCTCTGTAGATTGGGACCTAAGAGCATTTTGAGGCTGACCACAATGGAGTGTAGGTTGGATACACCAACCAGTTTCGTCTCAGTCAAAGATTTCACCTTCTGACTTAGTCCTTATGTCCCAATAAAAGTACCAGGAGTACATTTCTGAGGCCACCGTGACCTCAGTGGTGAGACCTGGGGACTCTTGAAAGGGGGTGAAGGTGCGGTGATTGTGAACCTTCTAAGAGAAAGCACCAGTTTTAGTTGCAAGTTAGTATAAACATCTCTGGGAGTAATTACTTGCAGTGCGCAAATTCCCTCTTACCTTGATTTGTATGAGAATGAGGAACCCCGCTTAAGAGTTAAAGAAAAAGTTGGTTCCACACTCAGGAGCAAATCACGGTTGATGCTGCTTACAAGGGACGCAGGATAGCCTGATCATCTCATCAGCTCGTCTCTGCCTGGCCCCTTGGTGTAGTCTGCCTAATCTTGGATTCATCTTGGGTCCTGAAACAATGGTTCAAAGGTTCTGCATTGTAGGATACTTACTGATAGTCATAAACGTAGAATAATTCCTGTCAGCGTGCGAGGACCCCATAACACTTCTGCAATATTTTCAGAGCTATATATGTCAACAGAGGCAGACATTTTCAAAACGTCCAATATATATATGTCACGTCCATAAAATTAGGCTGGTAGCACTTCCATTTTCTTTATCAGTTTCGGTTTAAATATACTCACCCCTCCATCTGTATGTTTTAAGATGTTCACACAGAGTTTACACAGAAATGTCTACTAATATTGCATTCCTTATGGTCTGGTTACTCTGTCTAGCTAGCTTTACTCCCTTGTGTTGGTTTCTATTACCTTCAAGAGAGCCACTTTTTCATCGATCTTTGTCTTTCTATGTTATTTTTTATTGCATTTGAATTGTAGAAAGAAAGGCACAAACTCATCTGGGCACATCACACAATGATTTAGAAAATATTGTCTTATTTGAATAGCAAATATTTTTCAAACGTTCCAATAGCCACGTTGTGATAAATAAAGCATGTTAACAAAAAAAGTGAGATGATGAAAGCAGGAGTACATTTACATTGTAATGTTTCTAGAAAGGAGATACTTGTCATTTCCAGTCTAAGGACTCTTGGATTTTTTAACTTGCTTTACGTAATTGCGTCTGAGCCATTTCTTAATCATTTTGGAGGAGAAACCAATCTTGTTTTAAAGTAGGAGTAGTTTTATATTGTATCTCTTCCAGTCTAATCTGTTCTGGACATTTTGCTGCCTCTTCTAAAAGCACCTTATGTGGTCTTTTCTGCATGCCAGTACCATTTAGTCACTAAAATAACATTTAGTTTTGTTTACTTTAATACTTTGTAATGTGTGTATGTTTCCCAAACTCTAGGACCTTTAATCCTGCAGACTATTCAGAACCAACCGCCAACGATGGCTATGGGATGAAGTCTGAGGTTTGGGATATTGGCCCTGTTGATGGTGATGATGGAACAGGTGAGAGAACATTCGAGAACATTTTTCACATAACCAAGCAAATCAAATGTTAATCTGTAACTAAAGAATTTAAGTAGCATTTGCATTATATTACTGAGCTTCTAAAACTGGAGGGCTTCTCCTTAGTTACATACAATTGTTAGAGAGGATTCTTCATCTTGGAAATAGAGGATCGATATCTACACACTTCGTATTTGGAAGCATCACAAGTGGCCTTGCATCCTTAAAAGCGGTTTCCTACTTTGCCAATGAAAATGTCTCTGTACTTGATAGAGTGAAGCTGTGGGAGAGTCAACAAGGTGTACTGGAATTCCTAAGTGGCTCTTAGGCAGGTTACTTCTGGTTTGGATTGTTGGCATATAAATTGCAGAAATACCTTTTGTTTTTAACACTCCTCACCCCCATTTTAGCTCCCCCCTTCCAATGCTGATGATGTAGAGATAAAGATGTTATAGATATCACAGAAAGAGCCATTAATAGCCTTTTCTCTGTGCTGGCAGGGCTAAACTGGTGTTCTGCATCATATGATAGTCGCTGATGGTCATAAATGTAGAATAATCCCGCCTGCATGCGAGGACCCCAGAACACCACTTTTTTTTTATCTGAAAACATACTCATTGTCTTTGATTTGAAGTGATTGCTGTCATTTTCTATATTGCAGAGGTATATTAAATAGGTTAGCCCTTTGCAAAATAGTTGATCTGTTACAAATCCAACATATAGGCAATATAGCAGATAACCTTACAGCACCTAGTAAACTCTATTAGGAAATAATCAGATTTAGCATTGAAAAATCCTACGGAATAGAAATATTCTTGAAGGGAAAAGAGGCCTATTTGGTCAAAAGTGAACAAGTTTAAAAATATGCAATGCTCCTTTAAGAAGCAAGCAGGTCCCATCTCCCAGCATGCTCTGTACTGACAGTTGTATCATAGCATCACTTTTTTTCTGGCTCATGCTGTGTGGATCTCTAAACAAATCAGGGATTTTCACTGTAATGTTATGAGGTGTTTTCCTTAGAATTGTTTAACCTAACTTCATTCAATATCTGAGTGTTAAAAATCATTTTTTTTTATATTAACCTCTTTGAAGGGCTTTTATCCACAAATTTCCTCAATTTTTGTGAAGTGCCCGTTGTGTGGGAGGAAGGAGGCTGCCCCTGACCCTTAGTCCTTGTATGGTCTGTTTACCCTTCTCCTACTCAAAGAATGTAAGCTTCGTAAAAGAAACAATATTAATGGACTGTGAAGGATTTCACCTAAAAGGGAAGCTAGAAGATGTTTGGTTCGATGAAGAGGGAAATAAACTGCAAGCTAGTCAGATAAGTCTACCTCTTCTACTGCATGTGTGCACTATCAAGACAAGGACTCCCAAAAGGGAGATCTTGGGAGCAGAAGCTGCTTTGACATCACTCAACATGTCCGAGATCACCATTTGACATAACACATCAGTGTTGAAGCATAGTTTGGCACTAATGCCTTTGGTGATGAAAGCTAGCTCTGCAGTACGGATGATGCTGTGGGGACTCAATCCACCTAAAAAAGACTCCGCTGGTTCCTTGCTGTCTGATGTCAACCCACGCAATCTGCCTGCTCAACGTCAAAAGCTCCTGCTGCCGAGGCAGTTGACAACGTCTTCAGTTTCCACCTTACCTTGTATGTACTTTTTCTTCTTCACCACAGATGTCTCCGGTTTCATCGGGTCCACCTAACATGGGTTTTCCTGCAGACTTCAGGTTCCACTTGCACCCTAAGTCTGTCAACATAGACTAGTATGGTTCCTAGAGGCTCCCCATTGTCACCTATCAGGCAGATGCATTTGCCCCCAGCACATCCCACAATTCTCTTTGGCTCTGAATCATTGTGTTTCTCCACTTACGTCTCATTGATGGCAAAAGAGAAGGACACCATCCACTTCCTGAACTAGGCATTATTCATCGGACGTATCTTGTTCTCCTCTAACTTCATGTGCCTGCTCATTGTCCAGATTGCCATATGTAGATCATAATGCCACCTCTCAGGATGTCCTCCTAAGGAGACCAGTGACACTGTATACAGATGAAGACCTCTCATCCACCATCTGCCATTGTGTAGCTTTGTTCTACTTCAAGGTCCATTTTGCCTTTGGTTCCCAGCTTTACAGAGTTTGGAGAAGAGAAGTTCCTTGTGACTCATGAAAAAGTATTGCCCTTTCGACCAGGACTCAGTCTGCACCTTTCAGGGACTTACACTGAGCTCCATCATAGTCTTGGCAGCCAGGAAAGAATGTCTACCTCAGAAGCCACTATTTCTCCATGACAAAGAGGGCAAACCTATTGATGCAGTTGTGGAGCTGCAGCAGTGACATTGAAAACAACTAGCGCCACAGCCTTGCTACGGCAATACAATAGAATCCTATGGAAATCCCTCATCACTTATGCTGAAGGGTGCCCAAGAGATCAGACGCAAGACCTTGTGGAAATCGTACAAAGACTACTAGTGGCTTAGTGTTTAGTATTTCCATAGACTCCTCAGATTTGCCAATCATCACATTTTGCCACAGCATCTCCCTCAAATGTGCCTAATTGCTGTGAATACTGGTCTTGAAGCCTGATGTGCAGCTTAATATTCTGAACCTGCCATTCATGCGATGAGTTCAGTTTGGGTTCCTCATGGATGATGAAATGCAGAGAATTAAGAATGCGGCTGAAACCTTTAAGGCAGTAGGATTGGAAGGAAAGAAAAAAATGTGTCACTGTTTACACGCAGTGACCTACTTACCAAGCAAGGCTGAGCATTCAATCCCCTCAGTGGTCACATCAGCCTCAACTGCAAGGGCAGCAACAACCCTCATACCGCAGAAGATCTGGAAAAGGTTGAGGTCAGCAGCACTAATGAATCTCCTCACGGAAATCCCAGTCCCACTCAAGACCGTGACCTACCAACTTCCTCTTCTCTTATCACTCCCTCCGGTTGGAGGGAGTGTTATTAATCGTGCCACAGGGTGGCACAACATAAATGACTAATGGAACCTTCAAATAATAATAAATGGTTATCGGCTCCGATTGCCATGAGTGAAAGTTACAGCTCTTTTACAAAAGTTTGCAGTAGAGCCTGTTATTTCCTCACAAACGTTTTCAGAGTGCATGGTGGTTGTTGCTGCTAATCTCTGAAAATGAAGAGCTTTGTCTGCCTATTACTAGATGACTGACTCATGAACATGGCAACACCTGAAGGAGTCCAGCTCCTCTACAATATGCCACTTTCAGTATTCCAACAGCTAGGATTCAGAGCCAATCACTCAATGTCTATAGTGACTCCAGTACAATCCATCAATTAACTGGAAGCAGTCCTAGACTCTTTTGTGTCTCCTCAGAAGGATACACTTTTGCTGACAGTGTTCTGTCAGTCTGAATTGTGTGAAACTTCTACACTCCTGGGCTCATCATTCTTGTTCCAAATGCTAGTCTGCAAATGAGACCATTGAAGCAGTGTCTAGAAGACCAGTGTATTCTGCTTTTAAGCAATCAGGAGGACAAGTTGACTCTCACATGGAGTGCAATTGATTCTCTTCTTTGCCAATCTACTAACTGGAAGAGTGTCCCCTTACAAGTGGAAAATCCATCTCAAACCACAGAGAGATATAGCCACTGGTTTTGGGAGCCTACATGGATGCCCATAAATAACTATTTCTCTGCTCAAAGAAATAGGACCTACATATTAATCTGCTGGAACTAAGGGCGGTCCATCTAGCTCTCCAGTTTTTTAAAGTGTCAAAGCTTTTGCCTGCTTGTGCAAACAGACAACACAATAAAGCATTACATCAAAAATCTGGGAAGTTAAAGATCCAAAATAGTCTTTAGGTTTAAATCAGTTTTTATTTATTTAACCGTAAAGTTCAATGCACTACTACCCACATACATCCGCTCGGCCGGTGGTGGTCGAATAATAGGAGAGGCAAGTCTTGTAGGAGCAGAGGGTACAGAGTAGTTTGTAATAAACAAGAGCGATAGAATAGGAGGAACAAGGAACTGGGGGAGAGAGAGTATTGCCCATTAGTAAAAGAGTCAGTGGGGGTGTATTCAAGTGCTGTGGTGCTCTTTAGGCACCTCTGCTGGTATTAAACGCAGGACTCATAGGTAGCGGGACAGGACAGTTCCTGGAATTCGGTAGAGGCATGTCAAGGCGGGTTGCCACATCTTGTCGAACAGGGGAAGACGCTGCATTGCTACGGCAGTTAATTTCTCCATGCCTATTATTTCCCACAGTTAGTGTACCCAGTCTAGGTGTGACGGGATGGTTGCAGTGTTCCATTTACTAAGCAGAAGGTGTTTGGCTGGTCCAAGAGAGAGAGTGATGGCTGTATCTCTAGGTGACCGCAACGGTTAAGTGAGTGGGCGTGGGAGGCCCAATAATATGTAGCTAGGGAACCTCGTAATGTCCGCCGTGTAGATGGCGTTTATTGCTTCTAGTACTCCCTCCTAGAAGGATTGTAGCCTTGGGCAGTGCCAAAGCAGGTGAGTAAGAGTGCCCTGTTATCCACAGCCTCGCCAGCAGTGCTCGTCCCCATTATGGTTCCAAACCGCCATTTTTGCTGGTTTAAGATACCAGTAATGCGCTATTTTTAGGATCATTTCCTTACTGGTGGTGTTTAGAGCAGACTTTCGGGCTCGGTGTAGTGTCACTTTATTCCCTGTCTGTGAAAGGTCTCTTACATTCCCTTTCCCATCTGGCCTGCCTTGGTAACCGCAGTGGTGAGTGCAGTGTATTTAAAAATGTATAGATGTCAGAGTATTTTCTTATTTGTGTCTCTCGTGAGAAGCCATTTCTCAAAGGGTGTCAAGACTCTCCTAGCATGCGGTCGGATCCACGTCTGCATTACCCAATGGGCTACTGCCACATATCATCTTGCTGTCTCCGGTAGACCATAAGAGACCTGCAGCATAGAGAAGTCCGTAAGCCCCTCCGGGTCAAACAGATCCCCGATAGGTTTGTAGTTGGCCTCTTGCCAGGTTTGAAATGCCACACCAGAGGCTGCAGGGGGAAAGTCTGAGTTGCCTATCGGGGGGGGGGGTTTGGGAAAATAGGGGCGTTGAGAGCCCATGCCACAGTTGGACGTGGTCCCATACACTAATGGTGGCGCGGGTCACCGGGGAGACAGACACTCGGTTGCCTATGGGTTTTCGGAAGCCAGGGCATTTTCCAGATATGCATGCCCGCAATAGCCTGGTCAACAAAACACAAATGTTTCTCCATTAAGGTGCGGAACAACTCCACCATGTAGCGCAGCTGAACTGCTTGATAATAGCAGCGGAGGTTCGGAGTTCCTTGTATCGGCAAGTAGGCACGAGTCTTGGCCATCCTCGATCGCTTGCCTGCCCAGATGAAATCCCAAATAAGTGTCTGTAGTTTATCTAAGAGGGTCGGGGGAGGCTGAAGCGGGAGAGTTTGCATCACATAGAGGATCTTGGGTAGTATTGTCATTTTAACGGCTGCTATGCGCCCAAGTCAGGACAGATTATGAGCTTTCCTGGCGGTGAAGGTCGAACGTGTGGTGGTTAGGAAGAGACCATAGTTTTGGCTAGCTATGGACGGAAGTGTGGCATGAATCTGAAGTCCCAGATATGAAATCCCATCCTCAGTCCACTGGAAAGGCATGAGGAGTGTCAAACTGGCCCTCTCTGCTGCTGGGATTGTGATACTAAGTGCTAATGACTTTTGCAAGTTGGTTTTAAAGCCTGAAGCAGCAGTAAAGTCAGCTAACTCAGTCACGACGGCCCTTAAGGATTGTTCGGGGTCGGTGAGGGTCAAAAGGACATCGACTGCATAAAGCATGATGTTGTGCTCTCTTCCAGCCATCCGTCCCCCCTCAATGTTAGTTATTTCATATACGCTCTGCTAGGGGCTCCATATAGTGCGTGAAAAGTAGGGGAGACAAGGGGCAACCCTGCCGTGCCCCACGTGTGATGGGGAATGTGGTGGATTTCATTTCATTAACATGTACGCTCTCACGAAAGGCCTGTTAACATGCCTGGACCCATTTGAAGAACCGGGTACCTATACCCAGCCTCTGTAGTACCGTGTGTAGGAAGGGCCAGTGCACCTGATCAAAGGCCTTTTCGGCATCAATCGATAGGAGGACCGCTGGTGTCCGGGTGCGTTGCTCTTTGTCTTCCAGGTGGCGCAGTCGTTTAGTGTTGTCACTGCACCCCCGTTCCGGAATGAACCCAGCTTGGTCTGGATCCACCAAACGCTGCAATAAGGAGGTAGCCTGCGGGCAAGCACACTGGTAAAGAGTTTTGCATCGACATTCAAGAGGGAAATCAGGCGATAGGACGCACAGTATTTGGGGTCCTTGCCCATTTTGTGAATCACCGTAATTGTAGCCATCTCAGTTGACTGTGTTTAATCCGCCGCTCTCTATTATGGGCCGTAGCTATTGCAATGAATTGTCCCCTAATCACCACTTTAAGTGTTTCCCACAGGGTGGCTGGGGTGGTCGCTGGTGTATCATTTATGTCCTAAAAAGTGGTTAAACCGGTCTATATGTCTGATTGTGTTTGGTCATATGTGAGAAGTTTCGTATTAAGGCGCAAATGTGGTGCGGCTTGTGCCTGCCCCGGTAGTGGTGTGGGGGTGATGGGCGAGTGGTCAGAGAGGGCTGCCGCCCGACACCCACTGAGACAGTATCACGGGTGAGTTCAGGTGATGTGAGGAAATAGCCCATGCAGGCATATGTTTGGTGTGCAGCCGAAAAAAGAAAAGTGTATTCCAACGCTGTAGGGTGCCTGTGTCGCCGTCCGTCCGACCCCCCCCCCCCGCCTCCAACCAGAGCCTAGTGGCCGCAGAGAGTCCCCCGGATTGCCTCACCCTGTGTGTGTCCGTTACAATGTTGGAATCTCCCCCAACTAGTATACCTTTGTCTGCCGTCATCAAGAGTTGGCTCAGGGATTCCCTAATGAAGGATTCCTGACCGTCGTTCGGGGCGTAAATCGTGGCAATTGTGTAGGTGATGCCAGCGGAGAGGATCTGCAAAGCTAACAGTCTACCTGGTATGTCTAGGAGGACCCTCTCGACTCGCCCCTAGAAATGTGTGGCCAACAGGACCGCCACCCCCGCTCTCTTGGAGCCCCCTGAAGGGAAAAACTGGCGATCGAACCATCGGGAGCGAAGCCTTTGCCAGTCACTCTGAAATAGGTGCGTTTCTTGGAACATGCAAATGCCACACTTGGAGTCCTGCAGAATGGAAAGGAGTGCCAGGCGTTTAGATGGTGCATTAAGGCCCCTCACATTGAGGCTAAGGATATTTAGTGCCACGCCATTACCAGAGAGTAGGTGTGAGAGGGTACGACCCCCAGAGAAGAGCGCCTAAGTCTCAGAGGGGAGGAAAGTAGGGCAATAATAGAGAGTGAGAGTAGAGAGGGAGATCACAGAAAAAGAGGGATATAACATTCAATAGGAGAAGGAACATCAGCCCAAACTATTCCCCCACCTAGGGTCAAACAATCGGTATGCAGTAGGGTCCATGTCGCCGGCTAGATCACCAACCAAGTAGTAGCTGCAAGGGGGTAGCTCCGTCGGGAAGTAAAGTCTGCAGTTGGGGGTCATCACTCGATATTGTCACACATTCCCCCATTGATCGATGCGTTGCGAGAGTGTTGGGTGAGTGGTGGTACGGAGGTGGGGCAGAGAAAGTCAATCAGCTACCTCCGTCTGTTTGGTCAGATTCGCCATCTCTCTGGAGCTGCTGGATTAGTTTATTGCGCGCTTCTCTGCTGTCTGCCTCAGTTGTCTTGCTCAGAACCTTCACTCTTCGCTGCCTGGAGCGCCTTGAGGTTGGAGCCGCTGCAGAATTCTGCTGCGGGGAGGCGGCCCTCGAGGAATGGCACAGGTCCGACATCCCAGGAAGTGCCCAAGCGTCCTTCAGGGACCGCACTGTACGTGTCTCCTCCCGCCACACAAACTGAATCCTTAACGGGTGACCCCCCCGTTATAATTAATATTTTTATCCCAAAGGAGGTCTGTGATGGGCTTAAGCTCTCTTCTGCGTTGCAAAGAAATTGGAGAGAGATCTTGATAAAGCCACAAGCGGTATCAATCGAAGGTGATAGAGGATTTATCTCGTGCCGTGGACATAATTATTTACTTCTGTCGGTAGGAGTAAAGGCAGGTCACTCTGTCTTGTGGTTGTCCTGGTGCAGTGGCCGGGCGGCCGGCGCGGTGTGCCCGGTTCAAGATGATTTTCTTATCCTGCAAAGAGGGGGCAACCTGTTTGAAAAGGCGAATGAGAAAGTCGTGTAGAGAACGCGAGATTGCCTGGAGTGGAACGCCCCTGATCCGTATATTGGAGCGGCGGGATCTGTTTTGCAGGTCCTCAAGGCAATAGCAGAGGTCCAGTTTCCAGTCGTGTAGCGCTATCAATTCCTGCCGATGTCCCTCGAGTTCTCCTTCACGTGCGTTCTGCCTGGCCCTCCTGTAGTGCGGCCACTCTTGTACCCACTGTTTCTACATCTTGTTGTAGCGCCTTGATTTCAGCTGTGATTTCCCGCTTAAGACCAGCAAAGTCTTCCCGTAGTGTTCCAAATAGGTGTTCCAAAAAGGCTTTGGTGATAGGGGAGTCATCGCCTTCTGCACCACCGCCACCGGCGGCATCCGTTTGTGGGTCCGATTGCACGTGGCTATTCGCGCCCTCGCATTTCTTAGGGACAAACTTAGCAAAAATGTCCTTCACTGAGGGCTCCTTCCTTGCAGTCCGAAGAGAAGACATACCGCCACGAAGGAGCGGGACCTCTCGAACCTGGCGCCCTTCTCGAACCTGGCGCCCTTCTCGAACCTGGCGCCCTTCTCGAACCTGGCGCCCTTCTCGAACCTGGCGCCCTTCTCGAACCTGGCGCCCTTCTCGAACCTGGCGCGCCTCTCGAACGCCTCTCGAACCTGGCGCGCCTCTCGAACCCGGCGTGCCTCTCGAACCCCGCATCTCTGTCATTAAGCCGTTCAATAGCGCCAGTCATGTTGTCCAGGAAAAGGTATGCTAAGTCAACAGGCCCCAAGACAATGGCGTCCGCAGTGTCAGGCGTCTTAGACAGTGCTGGGTGTTGGCAGCCAAGTGAAGCTGGTGAGACCACTACTCAGAGAGAGGGGTGGAAGCCGCCCACTAAGTCAAGGTCAAATCAAAAGGGACCTGGTGCAGAGGCCCGCTTGGGCTCGGGGGTCCGGGCGGACTAATTGTTGCCCTGCCCCCAGCCCTCCTCCCAGACTATCGCTGTCATTCACGCATCGTTGGTTGTGCTCTATTTCACTTTATTCCGCGCCTCTCAGCCTGTAGGCTAGTGTGTACTCGCACGTTGCAGGCAATGGGGGCTTTCCTCCGATGAAGCCCCTGGGCGGAGTAGCAGGCCCAGGACAACCGTGCTGCAACTGCCGGTGGCCACGATCCCCCAACCAGCCGCCGGGACTCCGAGGGACCCACACCCCCTGTAAGTCACACAAGGTAGGGCTGCAGATTTCCCAGGTGCGGCGATGCGGTTGGGGGCTAGCGGGGTCTCCCTCTGTTACTTCGCTTTGGTGTGCTCCGTGTTTTGCGGGCTCCGGGACCTGCGGCATGTGAGATGTCGCTCTTCACCGCTTCTATCGCCGCCCGCGCTCTGCCAGCTGGTCCCACAGGAGGACTTGCCTTGGAGCCCCACGTCCAGAGTGGCTTGTCTCTGGCTGCGGGTGACTCTGATGCGGTGCTTGCCCATTTCCTCCTTCGCCCGTGGTCCTGTGTGTACTCGTGCTCATCTGGCGAAGGCGGCGGGGGCTCCCCTCCAATGAAGCACCGGGAAGGAGCAGCAGGCCCCAGATGTCTGAGTCGCAGCTACCAGCGACCATGCTCCCTTTATCGGCTGCCAGGATTCCGAGGGGTTCGTATCCGCACCCACCGCGGGTCAAACACGGCAAAGCCGCAGGGTTCCCAGGTGCAGGGATGTGGGTAGGGGCGGGGTCCCCCCGCTGTGGCGGGCTCCGCGCCTTGTGGCCTGCGCGGTGTCGCTCTGCCTCCTCTTCCGCGATCTGCTAGGCGCCACCGGACTCTCGGGAGGTGTTGCATTGGAATCCCTCGTCCAGGGTGGTGTGATTCTGGCTGCAGGCTGAGCTCTGGGATGTGCGACTTGGCTGGTCGCCATCTTGGACACCATCCCTCCACCCCCAAAATTGTCTTTAGAGGCACAAACGATCTGGAAGTGGCTAGATGTGAGGAACTTGCACATGACCGCAAATCCCCTGCCGGGCTTTCAAAATGTAGAGGCATCTTGTCTCAGCAGATCTATACAAGAGAATCGCGACTGGGTGTAAAACAACAAGATTGTGCACTACATTTGTTTTGCGTATTTGGCATTCTAGAGAGATACTTCTGTGTAAACACAAACAACAAAAAATTCTGAAATTACACATCCTCCCTTCTACCAACTGACAAAGTTGGGAAACGCTTTTTTGATTGACTGGCCAATGAAATTTGTCTACGCGTTGCCTCCAATCACACTGATTCAAAGTGTGCTCATCAAACTGAAGAAAGACCAAGCAAGAATACTTTTTGCCCCAGAATGGACATTGGCAATGGTGGTACTCCAGCCTTCTATATCTATTGACAAGACCACACAGGAGATGGTTAAGCAGATCGGATCTCCAATTCAAGCTTGCAGTCCAGCTCCTGCACTCTTCCATTGTTGTATTTGGCAGCTTGCCTCTTGTACTCTTGCAGTATTTCTATTTACGCCTGCAAGAAGGCTTGAGAGCCGCTAGACATCCTTCTATAAGATCATCCTACTCCTTAAAATGAAAGATGTTCTGCATCTGGTGCCAGCAGGAGATGTTTGATCCTATCAGACTTCAAGAAGAGGTGGTACTTCCAAACCTTCTTGACTTGAAGATCTGTGCTGCAGTTTTCTTCTATAAATATACATTTAGCGGCCAAGATGGCTTACAGAAAGAACCCTTCACAAATCTTTTTTTTTTTTTTTTCCTCCAAGGTCCCTATTTTAAGAGATTTTTCAGAAGGTTTAAAGAGCTATCATCCCTTCAGTAGATCTTCTCCTCCATTGGAACTGTTTGACGTTTTATAGAAACTGTCCGCCATTTAAACCCATTCATTAAGCTTCTGACTCTGAGAGGAGGACTGATCAAAGTTTCCTTCCCAACGTGATTTTGGACTTCTGTGTTAATCTGACTATTTACTTTCCAAATCTCCTCTAGAATCCTACTGCAGCGCAAAGGGCCTTGCATCTGCCTGATGGAAAAAGGCTTTTAAAATTCTGGTTAAATAAGACCAAAGACATTAGGCAGATTATCTATTTGTAAATTATCACCCTTTAAGAACTGGGTAAGCCCCATCCAAGCAGTCCATCTCTAGGTGGATTGGTTCCTATGTTCTTCTTTGTTACAGCAGTGTTATCAAATTCTTTCCCGGTAGACCCAAAGCTCACTCTACTAATGGCAGAACTGCTTCTGCGGCATTGCAGAGAAACATCTCCATTGCGAACATCTGTAAAGCTGGCATGTGTAAGCCTGTACACACTTTCACACAACATTACTGTATTCTAGAGTTAATGCCCAAGTAGACCAAGCCTTTATGCAGAATCTATTTGTTTAAATTCTGTGAAATGTTTTTCCTTTGTTTTTCTCCGCCTTTATATGGGGCGGGCTTACTTTTCCATTCAGCGTTATGACGAATAAGGATGATTCCCTGAAGGACAAGGAATATTTATTTACATTTAATCCTAGTTCTCCTCCTCAGGAATTTTAATTATATTGACAAGCAACCCAGCCTCATCTCTGGAGAAAAGAGAAGTATCTTCAGTTGTTCCATGATCCTTCATCTTCGTAAAAAAAATAACTGGTTCAGCTGCCATCTAGAGGGTGTAATATGATACTGGTGGTGTCCTGTTCCTTAAACAGTTTTCCCAACATTAGACTTAAGCCTAATATACTACGTTGTCCCTATTTGCCTCAGCCTTCCGTTAAAAGGGGTTTGATAGAGTTTCAGGTCATTAGGTTATTTCTAGCAAATGTTTATTTTTTAATTGACCAATATGGATTTTCCTATGCTGTTTACAAACATTTCTTTTTCTGAAAACATGTATATTTTGTGTCAAATGTTTTTGCATGTGTGAGCATGACAGTTTTGTGCTTATGACTATAATAGTGATTTTCCTGGAGGAGAGATAGGGCTACAGGTAAGTAACTTTTCCATCCTGTTTATTTTCTCAAAAAGAACAGAGGCTAAGGGGCAGACAGTGTGTGCTGGGAGACCCTTCAAGGAGCAGTGAATATTTTCATACTTGTGCACTGTTGACAGAATAGGCTTCCTTTTCTTACATATTTCTCTTTATGCTGCTGGCCTTTCCAGTGCTAAATTTGAATTGTCACTAGATACTGCAGTGTTGCCATTTGTATAACTAGTATAAGGTTTTTAACAGAGAAACATTTGCAAGGATCTGGCCTGTTTAATCTAGGGATGTTGTACCTGCTGTGGGGACATGGGTGATGGCTTTTATGTTATTAAAAATAATGGTGTTCTGGGGTCCCAGCAGAGAAACGGAAATAATATATGGTTATGACTTGATGCAGATCTAGGATTGTAAGTAACATCATCTTCTCTCTCCATCAGGATTAAACTATGAATTGCCTTCTAGTAGAAGACCTCATCACTCCATCTCGATTAAGTATTTTAAAAGAGAGTTAATCACTTCTAGTTTCAGTGGATGTGACTGTCAAAATCTGTAACATGGTGGTTCTTCGAGCCTGCTTAAAGTTAAAAGCTTACGAGGCTAGTCAGCAGCCTGAATCAAACTAAGTGTAATAGACATGCCATAAACCAAAATATTATACTTCAGGTCCTCAAACAGTTAAAGACCTTCATAAAAACTTCATATCTGGGTGCAAGCGCTTCAGTAGCCCATTTAGTGTATGCATTACCTGTGGTATTTAGATATTTTTGAATAAACGCATACTCTATATGATCATGGAGGGGTTCACCTTGAATAGTCCAAAAGTCCCACAGTTTCTCTGGTACAGACATTTCCCATGTTTACCATCTTGAAGAACATGTAGATAGCTGAGAACATCATTGTAGCTCCAGAATGTTTTATGTTCATATCCTCATCAAGGAAATGTATTTGTATCTGAGATTTACAATATTTTCAGTACAAACATCTATACTTGGATCTAAATTCTGGCCCAGCTGTGTTAAAGAAGGTTTTTTAATAGCTGATATTCAGTATTTATATCTGTGTCTAGAAGCAGGTCCATATTCCCCTGTCTAGACTGGTCAATCAAATCTGTCCCGGTTTGCCAGTCTGGGGATCCCTTGGATTACTCTGTTCAATTTCAGGCTTGCTTGCAACCTGAAAAATAATTTTCTTTTAATCTCTGAGGAACAATTTATTCACCCCTCTGTGTAAGTCTAGTCTTTGCTTCTCTGTATCACCTATTGCTAATAATATGAATCCTGTCATCAATTCTTAAAAAAGCATAATAAGCAACAATGGCCTTTGGATCACCCCTTTTAGCTATTCGCTTTCATGTGTTTGGCATGGTTTGCTATTCCTTGGATGTTTACATCATTCCTTTTTTTAGGGTTGAGCCTGCAAGCACATGTGCTCGATTGCGACACGGTTGTGTTAAGTAAAGGACTTGCAACCTGCCCTTGCTTGCCATTTGTTGGCTCCTGTTTCAGTCGTCTTTGCTGCCTACAAACTGGCCAGTGCAGCCCAAATGTCAGTTCCATTTGCCTCAGTGGAGCAGGAGCCAAGCACAGATTAATCATACTCAATCAGTGCCCGTCCGCTACTCCGGATGTGATTGAGGTGCTATTTCTCCTTTGCCCAACATTCTTCCATCTTTTGCTTGCAAAAAAATAAATAAACCTCTGCCGGCCATAGTTCTCAAAACATGAGGGAGAACCAATCTATTTACGGGGAGCTTAGGTGACTGTCCATTGCGGTCTGTAGTGGGTCAAAGCCCAGGTGAGGTATCTGTTGTGCAACTTATGACCCCCAACTTTTGGCTTTATTGGTTCTTCATCTCCGCGACAAAGATCACCATATATGACGTCCACACCCCAGACTTCGGACAGAAGGTAGAACTGAAGTTAATGGGACAGAATGTAACCAATAGAACAAGAAATGTCTAATCATTCAGCTCATGCATCTACGACTACATACCCACTACGTTAGAGCTGTCTTTTTATATTTTACTTAAATAGCACTTTTCTGCCTGGTTGAGCACCATGAGTGGGAGAGGATGTGTGTAGGAAAGTGCCCATTTTTTGCCTAATGTTGATGCACTTTGAGTGTGCCCTGGGTTCCTGCCAACCAGGTACCCAGGGCCTATGTTCTTTACCTAAACTGTACTGTTTCAAAACCCAATTGGCAACTCTCTGGCCACATGTAGGTCTCTTGTAAAAGGTACCATAGGTACCAAGGGCACTGTGACCAGTGAAGGTGTCTACAGGCTGTAGCACTTATTGTGCCACCCTTAGAGGCCCTGTACCTTTACACACACACACTGCCATTGCAGACTCCGTGTTTTGGTGCCAGCAAATTGAAGTCGACATGGCACACATCCCTGTGTGCCATGCCTACAATCTACTGCCCTGGCCTAGGTAAGCCACCCCTCTAACTGGGTGCACTACACCAGTGGTGAGGGTACAGGTGCATGAGTCCTGTACCCCTACAGTGTCTAAGTCCATTCTTAGACATTGTAAGTGCTGTAATGCCATCAAGAGTATTTGGCCTGGGAGTTTGTCATTACGAACTCCACAGCACCATGATGGCTTTACTGAAAACTGGGAAGTTTGGTATCAAACTTCTCAGCACATTAAACCCACACTGATGCCAGTGTGGGATTTAATGAAAAATGCACTCAGATGGCATCTTAAGAGATGACCCCTGAAAAACAACCTAACTCTAGTGTCCTGGCTGAGTGGCTGCTCGCCAGCTGCCACCACCAGACATGTTTCTGAACCCTTGGGTCGAGAGCCTGCCGCTCTCGGGGTCCTGAAACAAAGCACATCCTGGGACGCAGTGCCAAGCCTCCTCCCCCAGGATGGGCAGGGTCCACGAAGGGGAAGCTTCAGAGGCTTGCCGCGTTTGAAAGCTACCCCAGCCATTGCTGCTCCCAGCAACTGACCCCCACCGGTTCTGACCCCCACTTTGGACGGGAGAACTGTCGCGAAAACCAAGTTAGGAGGAGAGGTGTACCCACCTTTGCCAACCCTCCCCTTAGGTGGGGGAGGCGAGGTGAAGCACAACTGTCCCCACAATCTTGAAGAGGGGGGGGGGGACCCAGCCAACCAGAGTGAGGCTTGCGCCCCCCTCCCACTGGAGGGTGGCATAATAGGGGGTGTCAAAGAATTGAATAGACTAGATTGTGTTGCACACACCCTTTGTTACATGTAAATTGAAAACTATTTACAACAACAATATCTGTACTTTTTGCCAAAGTTATCACTCGTTCGCGTGCTGGTCAGGAAAGAGGCTGCCTCCCTCTACTAACAATCAAAACACTTGACAAGTGTCACTGCACTTGATACCTGACCGCACAGCATTCAAATACATTAAACAATTTCAAATACATTATATATTGTACAATATTTTCAAAATATCAAAATGAAGGTCCTAATTCTACTATTTATTGAAGTGGAATTTTTTTTCATAAGTGTTACTTTCTCTTTATCAGACACAAATACATTCTGGTTTAAAGCAACATTAAGTTTTCTCAGAACAATATGAACAGAATTTCTTGTTTATGCACTGCGACGAGATTACTCGAACATTCCAATGAAGATGCCCAATGCATTTCAGGATTGAAATTCCCTTCTTCAGGGGCCTCTATAAATACAAAATGATGAACATCATGTTGTAAGTTATCTCCTGAATATACAGGGAGGGTGAGATCAACCAACTTCCTAACCGTGAATAATAGAAACGTAGTAAAATAATGTGAAATAAATAGAATATGAGATAAAAGTTCACTGCAAGGTGCTTGTGACTGTACATCCAAACGTGAACCGCGACCTGTACTGACAACCAAAGTGAGTAAAAGGAAAACAAAAATCCCCAAAATGTGCAAAAGTTGATCAATGTTCAAAAATATGCTCCTTAGTGCTGTTACGCCAACCACCGTAAGATCCATATTAGTGTATAACACATCTCTATTCTGTGATGTAAATGACAACCGCACTTACTGAATGTCAAAAGAACTCCTGATGCCAATCGTAAGGAACTTCACTAGGTGAATGAGCGCGAACATAATCTAAAAGGCAAACCGTAAAAGCTCCAAATTCATGGACCGCGTATGATAAACTAGGCTAATCTCAAGTTCCACACATCCATAAGTGTATAGTACCTTCTCTTATATTCCATGGGGAACCGCAGAGAGTCCCAAAGCGGATGCCCGAAGACCACTGTCCAGGCCAATAATGCTACTGAAACGTAAAATATAGATTGTTGTAGACCGGGAAACACTAGGTTTAAAATACTATCACCAAATCTCTAACATGACACCGTCACCTACCTAGAATTAAAGCTCCTCGTAGAACACTCGAAATCAATCCGTGTAGTGAAACGCTGCATTAGTTCACCGCCATTTTTAAAGTGGAAAGAAGAACTCGTTTCCGTCGCGTCTGCCTGTAAGGAAACCAGCGAACGGTCGCCATCTTAATGTGTCCCGAACAACGATTCAAAGTGCAACCAACTGAGTTATTTTTAAAATGGCTTAAATAGCTTATTATTGGACCCAAATGCCACTAATTTTTAAATGTCATCACCCAGGTGCCGAAGGGTAAATATCGAACAGCGGTCACACTATCGAAACTCAATCGATAAAGACAAACTAAAAAACACTAGATGTAAGAAACGCTGTAACGCTCTAAGGATGTTAGTAAAAAGTGAAAATGGTGCTCAATAAAAGATTTTTGGGGAAAAAAGTGTCCGAATGCAAAAAAGTACTAATGAAAAACGAGTGAAAATTATGAAATTGTATCTCATATTCACTATGCTAAGGGATGATATAAACAGGACTTAAGAAACAAAAAGAGCAGCCTCAAGCCAAATCTTATGAACTAAAGTGCTAAATAATAACCGATGGCAAAAGAGTTAGTATACAAGTGCCAACTAACAATGTATGATGCAGAGATGTCTCGCTAGTTACTACATACAAATATGCTGCAATTGACATGTGACATTATGAACTACAAATTCCAAACAGTTCCACCCAGGATATTGGACAACAGTTACAAAAAACAAACCATATCCATTTTTCATTCAACCCATTTGGAATCATTGTATTCAACTTCTTTATCCACCAGATCTCCCTCTGTGATAATAATTTAGAATTATCTTTTGTTGGGCTGGTTTGTAAAATCTCCAAAATGAGAAATCTTAGTTGGGCTATATTGTGTTTGTGTCCTAACCAATGTGCAACTGTATTGGATTTAGTGTTCTTGTTTCGTATCATGCTTTTGTGTTTTGTTATTCCGATCTTGATTTTACATTCTGTTCTTCCTATATACATCAGACCGCATGGACATTTTATGCAGTATATCAGGATTGTTGAATTACAATCTCCTGAATGCCATAATTTGATCAGTTTCCCCATCTGTGAATGGGTGATGGTATTCCCAAGAATTATGTTGTTGCTGTCACGTGGCCGATAGGGACATTGTCGACATCGCTAAGTTAGCATGAGCCCAGCAACCATGAGGCTGCTTTTGCGCACGTTACTACATGGATTTATTTTTGCAAGACTGTTTATGCCTTTCACATGAGAACTGTCTGCTTTGTTCATTCTCTGCCTGTTCCTTGAGTTTAATCAGAACACTGTGAGCAAGGTCGATAAACAATGCCCCTTGTTGTTCTGTTCTGGTCAGTCCCTAGCACCTAGACAAAACACGCAAAAGCAGCTGCTGCTGAAAACTCGTACTTTGATATTATGGGGATGCATGTTTAGGTAACACACACTTGGAGAGGGAGCTTTCCAGGGAGAAGAGCAATGCGGTTCCTATGATGTAGAAATACCATCTAGGCACTAAGGTATGAGGTCTGGTGACAAAGCCCAGAGATCTTCTATTATATAATAATACTTCTTACCAAGGGGAGGGTGGTTAGGCTTTATACTCCTTTATCCACTGTCTTTATATGATGACATCCCCCTTTATAATATATGTCCTTGCTGCAATGCTAACTGTATTAGTTTTATGCATTTTACTGCTGGTTGTGGCTCGTATACTGCGTTTTAGAGCACAATAGTTAATATAAACATTTGAAACTATATTCGTGTTTCGGTCACTTTTTATTGTGGACATGTACGAGAGAGTGAGCGAAAAGGTGTGTCTTGTTACCACGATTCCTGAGAGAACCGGAAGTGTTGTGTTCTGGGTTGTCAAATCAGTTGCTTCTTCATGTGTGTAGGAGAGCGAGTGAGACACTATAGCTAGTCGGTCCTGGGTTTGTGGGTACTAAGGTGGTGGGAAGGCTTAGCCCCTATACACCGAGGTCCCATATTTCTGCGTATAGTTCTGTGTATGTGCAGAATCCTTGCAACATGGCACCACCCACGTTTGGTCTGGTACTTATACGCAAGACCCCTGAGTAGCGCTTGTGCTTGTCCACAATACCCTATCACCAGTTGCGGAGACATCCTTGGTGCCAGGAATTAACCTCCTGTATATGAGAATTATAGGTTTTTTTCACGCTTGATTTTTTAAAAGGTTTTGTATTCTTTGTTCACCCATGGTTGCACTACCGTTTCTCTGATTTGATTTCCAGTGTCTATAATGGGCAACCAATTAACATTGCTGCGCCTAACCGCGCCGCGGTTACTGCTCATTTGACTCAATATGGAGTCCCGGTGGCGGGAGCAGATTTTATATTTGTAGTTGAGGCGGACGCTGCCTTCCGTTTCGACGTTCTTTATTCTTGGGTTAAGTTTCCGGCTGTTGACGGGAACGATCACTTCTTTCATGAATATGAACGCGGTGCGGTTCCACAAGTATACCGTCTGTATCGTTTACTTGAAATCCCGTTGTTGGCTTGGGAGCACACCATATGGCTTAATGGCGCCCTTCCTCACCCTGTCTCTCTGGTCCGTCTCTGCTCATTATCGGTCGACGGAGCAACATGGCCCCTTTTGATGGGTTTTACTCCTCATCCAAATTATCTTGGTGTTACACTTGTAGAACTGCGTGCGATACACACATCGTTAATTCATATACACAGACGTGTCCTACAATATGTCTCGTAATATACCGGCGGCACCAGCTGGTGCCCCTCTGCCACCAGGGCATGGTGGTGGCGTGGTTATTAGTCCTATCATGATCAATTCGGTGATTGGGAAGCGACCTCAGAATAGGGACGATTTTCCCTTCTGGTTGACCGAGAAGTTTTAGCAGCTCAAAGCTGTTTTTCCACATACGTCTCCTGTGGATACTTACAATGAGCTTACCTAAGGGCCTTATTCCCAATCTGGCTGATTGCACCACTTGGGGGAAGGTGTTTGCAGCAGTTTATTCGCTGTGTTTTGGCACCCCCTTCAATGACAGTTCTTCCGACGGTTCTTAAGAAGGTTCAGGATGAACATGGGGCAGAGGCCGCCCTAGAGTTGGGGATGAGATTAGTGGGCGCGTTCCCTGTTGTCTCTGACATGATCCCTGCTAACGTCAAGGGGGAAGCAGTTAGCTTGCAGTTTAGTCAGCGCCTAGAGGCTGTAGGTGACGTGGATAAACAACGTGAACTACCGGAGATTATTGCAAAAGTATATAAATCTTTGGGGCGCAATCTAGGAATTAAGCCTTTTACTCAACGGCAGACAAAGACCCAGCCTGAAAAGGAGGGGCATCCAGTCTTTCCTAAAAGGGCTTGGAACAGGAGTCAGCCGCAGCAAAAGCAGAAGCAAGGTTCGCGTGCGGGTTCACCGACACCTGATGCTTCTGAACATAGATATGATTTGCATGACCGCTCTAAAATTAAGACGCCAGAAAGGTTCCAAGTTCCTGATCCGCGTTCTCCTCGTTCCTTTCAGGAATCATCGGATCCACAGTTCGGTGGTGGAGAGCGACAGGATCGCAGACAAGGCGAGACCACTCCGCAACGCCGTGACCCGCCACGCCAGTTTGACATAAAAGCCAAACCGGAGGGGCTCCCTCCTTTTCCGAAGAAAGTTGCTGCTTTAACAGCGAAGTATGCCTCAGACGGTGAGAACCCTGCTCCTCGATTGGAGATGGGCGGTGACACTCCTCGACAACGCGGTGGAAGTTCCCATAGTGTGGTAGGCACTCCATCCTTGTCTGGAGGCGAGAGCAACTGATACTTTTATTACAGTGGAACCTGCAGATACATGAGTTGCACCCCCTGATGGGCTTTGAGATAATCCTCCAAATTGAGGGCGATATTAAAAGGACAATTAAGGTAGACTTTTGAGACAACCTTACCTCCGCTTATGACATTTTGTTGGCGAAGACAGATGGCCTCCTCCATTTGTTTTGTCTTCTTCCCGAGGGGGAAGACGTGATACTCCCGAGTTTTTCCCATTACGTCTCTGAAGAGACTAAACAAGTTTACGCTTACGAATGGGCTTTGGCCCTAGCTCCAGCTGTGTATCATAATCAGGTAGGCTGGGATAAGGATTCACCACCTCATGAAATTGCTTTACGATCTGTGCCACAGCCACAGTATCCGCTCAAGCGTGTAGCTAAAGCATCCGTAAATGAAATTTTGAACCAGTTGGAATACCAGGGTGTCATTGAACCCTGTGTTTCATCCATGAATAATCCTCTTTTTCCGATATCGAAACTGGATGGGTCCTATCGTATAGTTCTGGATTACAGACATTTAAACAGTCACGTTCGTACATTTGCAGTACAAAACACACACAGCTCTGCGTTAGTGAATAATGTTTGCAAAAAATATAAAACACTGGATATTTCCAATGGATTTTATAGTCACAATTTGGCTCCTGGTAGCTGTGAGTTGACCGCATTTACCGCGGTCGGCAATCATAAGCGATATACGTGCTTGCCAGTGGACTATAAGAAGAGTCCTGGGGCTTTTGCTGCTCTTGTTGGGTCTCTTTTACACGACATTGACCCTGATGCTTTCTCATACGTCGATGACATTTATCGAACAGATGATGAGTTAACACTGCATATGGTACGTGTTGATCGCATCATCCTGTCTTTTGCAGACTTGGGGTACAAATTCCACTTTGCTAAATCACACATCGCCTGTGTGGCGGTACTTTTCTTGGGCTACGAGCTCAATAACGAAGGTAGGGGATTAGCACCCCACTTTCTGGTGAAATGTGCACAATTGCAACCTCCGTCCACATTGAAAAAATTGCAATCTTTGCTGGGCTTTTTAAACTTCGGGAGGACCTACATTCCTGATTATGCCCAGCGTATCAAACTGCTTTACGTGTTGATAGAACCCTCTTTTTCGTCTTCCAGCTGGCTTCCGGAATATACCTCGATTCTTCGGTCTTTGCAGACTGATCTGCTTGCGACCAACTTCTTGATAACATGTGACAAATCTGCGAACTTGGTCATAAGAATTGTGCCAGGGACTGTAGGTTTCACATATTTGACGTTCAATGAAGGTGAGACAGAACCCATTGCTTATAACTCGCACTTGTACACATCGGCGGAAATGCGGTTTTCCACGGTTGAGAACATTTTGACAGCGGTCCAGATGGCGATTCTGAAGGAACGATCTCTGGCGCAGGGAAAACGCATTCTTATGGTTTTGCCTGTACCTACTTTAGAAGCAGTGACCAAGGCAAGTGTCCCGAATTCTAAAGCTTTGCATCCGCGTTGGATACAATGGGCGAGTTCTTTGACATCCGCTGATGTCACGTTTATCTTTGATCCCTCATTGCAGACACAGGAGTTTTTACAATATGAACATGTTCATCCTCCTCTGTTGTCGTTACTACCTTTGGATCAGTACAAATGTATCATCTATACCGACGGCTCTGCTCAGCCAGCCGTCTGGTCAAAACATGCTTATTCAGCAGCTTGCGCTATTGTGGCTGGCTCAATAGTAAATGGTGAAATCTGAAAGAGACACGTTAGTGACCGATTCCTTACCTTAAAATATCCCCAGGCGTCAGGCTGGATCCGGAAAGTTTTTGCGTAGCAGTACCCTTGCGCGTCGGTAGGCGGTGTCGTGCGGCTCAGCGTCCGTCGTCGGCGTCGTGATCGCCGGGATGACGTCGCGGGCAGTACTTAGACGCCGCCCCTGCGCGCTGACGTCAGTTCTTCTTTTTCCGCGCCAGTAAGCGCAGATCCGGGAAGAGCAGTGCCCTAGTCAATTTTTGACTAAATTTTTGGTGAATTTTTCACTGTTTCTTTTCTTCTCGACTCCTAGGTGTCGATAGGGATGCCCGGCTTCAAGCCATGCGACGTCTGTGGTCGAATGATGTCGATCACAGGCCCGCATTTAGAGTGTGTCTACTGTCTCGGCCGAGACCACGACACGAAGTCGTGCCCTGACTGCCGGAAACTTCACCCGAAGGCTTTGTGAGAGCGGTCTCGAAAGCTACTCAAGGTCCGGCAGTCTGCTCCGCGCCGCACCAAGCCCCGGTCCCGTGAGAGGTCGAGGGGCCGGTCGCGGAGCCCCCGCCGGTCGTCTGAGTCCAAGTCTTCGCGCTCCTCGGGTAAGTCGAAGCACAAAAAGTCTAAGAAGCATCATCGCTCTAAGACTTCGCCTCACCGGTCTCGCGACTCGGCTGAGGCCCCTGTCGGCACTGTCCCCGCGGCCCCGGACGTGCCTGTGGAGCCGCCCCGCATTACCCGTCCTTTCCAGGTTCGCGGGCGACTCCGGCCGAAATACAGGAATTCCTGTCGGCCATGGCCCGCCTCTTCGGGCCTCAAGGTACCTCCGGTGCGCCTTCGGGCCCCGCGGGCCCTGATGGGGTTGCTCCGGCGTCGCCGACGACTCCGGTCCCGGCGTCGCCTGTCCCGCCAGCCTTGATCCCGGCCTCTGCTCCGGCCTCGATCCTGGCTCCGGTGGTACCGCAACCCCCATCGACGCCGGTTGACCTAACCACGCCTCCGCCGACGTCCCCGGTGCCGTTCCTGACGCCGTCCTGGGCTCCGGGCGGCGTCGTTCCCCGGTTATCTCCGGCTCTGGACATGGAGCCGGACCGACGTCGCTCGACGTTGGCTCCGGCGCCGATGAGACCTTGGGTCCCAAATGTCCCTCCTCCTCCATATTTTGAACCAGAGGAGGACCAGGAGAGCTGGGAGGGGTCGGAAGACCCTCTCACACAACAGTGTAAGTATGATCAGGGCTGAGGAACTTGGGGATGCCAGTGGTCTAGACACTTCCCCTGACACTGGCATGCTGTCTCCTCCCGTGGCTACGGAGGAGGGAGCGAATTTCGCAACGGTGTTGCGTAGAGCAGCTGGAGCCTTGCACCTCCAATTGCCTACTGTGGCTGTCAGGACTAATCTCCTGTCGGAAGTGCTTCACCCAGCAGCTTCCTCCACGGAGACTGTGCTGCCGTTTAATGATGCACTGACTGACGTTCTTTTGGGCGCCTGGTCCAAGCCCACCACAGGGGCTACTGTGGATAGGAACGTGGCCCGACGCCATCGCCCTGCTCCGGGCACCCCTTGTTTCTCTCTCAACATCCCACCCCCGAGAGCTTGGTTGTCCAAGCCTCTGCCTCCCAAACCGCCTTCCCTACCGCACCTCCGGATAGGGAATCCAAACGCCTGGACCAATTTGGGAAGAAGGCTTTTTCTTCCTCCAGTGCTGGCTTGCGGTCCGTCAACACCGCTTGCCTTTTGGGCCGATATACCCACTCCCTGTGGGATTCGGTGGCGACTGTTTTGCCCCAGTGTTCTGAGGAGGTCCAGACACTGCTTACCCGCACCATTGCGGAAGGTAGGGATGCGGCAAAGTACCCCATACGTTGTGGCCTTGATACCGCCGACTCGCTGGGCAGATCGCTTGCAACGACGGTGGCGCTGCGTCGCCACGCCTGGCTGAGAACAACTGGTTTCTCGGGTGATGTCCAGAATACACTCATGGACATGCCCTTTGATGGAGTCGGTCTTTTTGGTTCCAAAGCAGACCATGCGCTGGAGCGTTTTAAGGACTCACGGGCTACTGCCAAGTCCCTGGGCCTTTCTGTTGTGCGCCCTCCGCTAACCTCTGCTTTTCGCCCCTTTCGTGGCCACGGAAGGGGCGCCCAGTCACGTCAGCTGCCCAGCCACCGGCCCGCGCAGCAAGCGTCTTCGCGTGGCCGAGGACGTGGATACCGCCGTGGCGGTTCGGGCAACCAGCGTGCGGGTCAGGCCACCTCCTCCAACCCGTCCGCGGCCTCCAAGCCCTCCTAGTCCCTCCTTTCCGGTGCACAGCACGCCAGTAGGGGGCAGGGTCCGCCATCACCTTCACCACTGGCGTACCATCACCTCGGACAGGTGGGTCTTGGACATTGTCCGAAGGGGCTACTCCCTCCCCTTCGAGACCACCCCCCCAGCCATGCCACCTCAATTCCACCGCATGTCAGGGGGATCACTTGATGCTTCTGCAGAAGGAAGTCACGGCCCTCTTGACCAAGATGGCCATCGAGCATGTTCCGACCCCAGAAGTAGGACGTGGTTGCTACTCCCACTTCTTTCTGGTGCCCAAAAAGGACAAGGAGGACATGCGTCCTATCTTGGACCTCCGGAACGTAAATCGCTTCCTCCGGAAGGAGAAGTTCAAGATGCTCACCCTAGCTCAGGTCTTGACTGCCCTCGAACCTGGAGACTGGTTGGTAGCGTTGGACTTGCAGGACGCTTATTTCCACATCCCCGTCCTGCCGGCCCACCGGCGTTACCTACGGTTCACGGTAGGCCTCGAGCATTTTCAGTTCACCGTGCTCCCCTTTGGCCTTACCAGTGCCCCTCGGGTGTTCACGAAAGTGATGGCGGTGGTCGCAGCTCATCTGCGCCGGGCAGGGGTTCCAGTATTCCCCTACCTCGACGACTGGCTGCTGAAGGCGGGCTCGTCCCAGGCAGTCGTCTCCCACCTCCAGACTACGGCCGAACTCCTGCACTCGCTGGGGTTCTCCATCAATGTGCCAAAGTCGCATCTGATTCCTTCTCCACAGCTCCTTTTCATCGGAGCAGTTCTGGACACAACGCAGTTTCGGGCCTATCCTCCCGAACGGCGAGTCCGGGATATTCAGGCTATGATTCCCATCTTTCAGCCTTTATCCTGGGTTTCGGTACGGATGACCCTGAGGCTGCTGGGCCTCATGGCCTCCTGCATCCTGCTGGTCAATCATGCCAGATGGCATATGCGGGCTCTGCAGTGGGACCTGAAGTTCCAGTGGGCGCAGCACCAGGGCAACCTGTCCGATCACGTCCAGATCTCGGAGGGGACTGCAAAACAGTTGCAGTGGTGGCTCTCGAACCGGCAATGGGTCATGGGCAGATCCCTCTCCCTTCCCCAGCCAGAGCACACAGTTGTGACGGACGCGTCCCTTCTGGGATGGGGCGGTCACATGGGAGAGGCGGAGATCGGAGGCC
This sequence comes from Calotriton arnoldi, assembly GCA_963921515.1. Lineage (NCBI taxonomy): Eukaryota > Metazoa > Chordata > Amphibia > Caudata > Salamandridae > Calotriton > Calotriton arnoldi. Next base: position 1,046,015 of record CAWUFW010002683.1, on the reverse strand, counting down.
TCTGGTCTCCGGCGGTGTCCCGGCTCCATATCAACCTTCTGGAGCTCCGGGCGATCCGACTTGCACTCAAGGCAATCCTTCCCTCTGTCAAAGGGAAGGTAGTGCAGGTGTTCACAGACAACACCACCGCCATGTGGTACTGTAACAAACAAGGCGGGGTGGGGTCGTGGACCCTCTGTCAGGAGGCTCTGCGCCTCTGGACATGGCTGGAACATCAGGGCATGTTCCAGATGGTTCAACACCTGGCAGGTTCCCTGAACGCCAGGGGGGACGAACTCAGCCGCAGGTGCATGATGGATCACGAATGGCGTCTTCACTCGGAAGTGGCGCAAGGACTCTTTCTGCAGTGGGGAGAGCCTTGGTTAGATCTATTCGCCACCAAAGAGAACGCGCAATGTCATCAGTTCTGCGCGTTGGAATTTCCAAGGCGGCACTCGCTCGGCGACGCTTTTCGTCGCGAGTGGAGTTGCGGTCTGTTGTACGCCTTTCCGCCTATACCACTTCTACCCAGAGTGTTGAAGAAGATTCGGCACGACCGGGCCCAAGTCATCCTTGTGGCTCCGGACTGGGCTCGAAGATTTGGTATCCCGAGCTACTCAGTATGAGCGTAGATCCCCCGATCCGTCTGCCTCTTCGGGAGGATCTTCTGTCGCAGCAGCAGGGGACGGTCCTCCACCCGAACCTGTCCAGCCTCCACCTGCTTGCGTGGAGATTGAGCGGCGGCAGTTGATTCCTTTCCACTTGCCTCCCGAAGTTTGTGATGTGATTCTGGCAGCCAGGCGTCCCTCCACTAAGGTGGTATACGCCTGCAGGTGGAACAAGTTTGTGGCATGGTGCACAGCAAAGGCTGTGAATCCCCTCTCTGCCCCTCTTTCTGAGGTTCTTCTGTTCCTTCTTTCTCTGGCCCAACAGGGTTCTGCCCTGGGTACCACCAAGGGCTATCTTTGTGCCATTTCGGCCTTCCTCAGGCTTCCTGATCAGCCCTCCCTTTTCAAGTCCCCTGTTGTTTACAGGTTCCTAAAAGGCATCACACACCTCTTCCCTCCTGTTCCGTTTGTGATGCCTCAGTGGGACTTGAGCTTGGTTCTTACCTTTCTCATGTGCGCTCCCTTTGAGCCTCTACATAACTGTCCTCTTCGTCTTCTGACTCTGAAGACAGCCTTTCTGGTGGCCATCACCTCCGCTCGGCGGGTGAGTGAGCTCCAGGCTCTATCATGCAAACCTCCCTTTCTGTCTGTCCATCCAGACAAGGTTGTTCTTATGACGCGTCCGTCCTTCTTGCCAAAGGTGGTTACTGCCTTCCACATTGGGCAGACCATCACTTTGCCCACCTTCTTTCCGCCTCCGCATCCTTCCAGAGAAGAAGAGAGGCTCCACCGTCTGGATCCAAAACGTGCGCTTTCTTTTTATATCAATCACACACAACACTTCCGGGTGGATGACCAGCTCTTTGTTGGCTACGTGGGCGCCAAAAAAGGTCGGGCGGTGCACAAGAGAACCATCTCCCGCTGGGTAACCTTGTGTATCAAAGCCTGCTATTCTTTGGCTAAGAAGGAGCCTCCTGTTGGGCTGCGTGCCCATTCCACCAGGGCAACGGCTGCTACCACGGCTTTAGGCCGCGGTGTTCTGCTGCAGGATATCTGTCAGGCAGCTACGTGGGCCTCGCTGCACACATTTACAAAGCATTACTGCCTTGACAGTCAGGTCCGGAGGGACGGCTTCTTTGGCCGTTCTGTCCTCCGGGACTTCCTTGTCTGATCTTTGTTCGCAGACCCACCACCGGGGTTGGTATTGCTGGGGTATCTATTCTAAGGTAAGGAATCTGTCACTAACGTGTCTCTTTCAGATGCACAAGTTACTAACTTGTGTAACGATATATCTGTAAGAGACAGTAGTTAGTGACAGATTCCTACCGCCCACCCATCCTCCCCGTTCTGCGAACTGATTTCTAGGGTTAAGGACATCCCTTTCAGGGCCCTAGTATTTTCAGACACCTATGTCAGCTTCTTGCATTGGTCTGCGTTCCTGGCGCGGAAAGTCGTGTACAGAACTGACGTCAGCGCGCAGGGGCGGCGTTTAAGTACTGCCCGCGACGTCATCCCGGCGATCACGACGCCGACGACGGACGCGGAGCCGCACGACGCCGCCTACCGACGCGCAAGGGTACTTCTACGCAAAAACTTTCCGGATCCAGCCTGACGCCTGGGGATATTCTAAGGTAAGGAATCTGTCACTAACTACTGTCTCTTACAGATATATCGTTACACAAGTTAGTAACTTGTGCTTTAAGTCTTCTATTGTCCATACGCAGGTACTTGGGGACTGTACTGCTCAATTGGCGGAGCTGCGTGCTTTGATTTTAGCTCTAGAATTTCCGTATCCTGATGTAAACACTCTTGTGTGCGATTACTACTACTGTGTGCAAGCTTTCAATGATAACTTATTCTTTTGGTCTCAGAATGACTATCGAGAATCTAAAGGTAGCACAATTGAGCATAAAATGCTTTGGGTCAGAGTGGCAGAACTTAAAGAACGTTTGCAGCTCACACAGGTTATTCATACTCTTGGCCATCAGTGTGTGGGAACACATGCTGTTGGTAATTCTTTGGCTGATGAGACAGCCAAATCTGCAGTGGCCACATGTTCAGTAGCAGCAGTTACTAGGTCCATGACTAAGATTGATCATGATATTCTTGCAGCGATTGCTGCTACGAAGGGTGGGACAGACTTCCCACAAGGTTTCCCTTCAAAGTATTCTTATCACTCGTCACCCGAGCAAGTCCCATTTGCTACGATACCGTCCGTTGGGGATCAGCTAATTGCCAGCGAGTACCGCAGTCTTCCTTTGATCATAGCCGCACATGAAGTCATGGCTTCTGCACATGCCAGAGTTTCTGCGACTGTTTCTATTTTACAACGTTATTGGTGGCGTGGCTTATACAAACAAACCCGTAATTATGTACCATCTTGTGACATTTGTCAACAGATTAAACCATCTACGGTTGCATGTCCACCGCATTCACAGCTATACATTTCTAATCAACCGTTTGGTTGTATTTATCTTGATCACTGCGGTCCTTTGACATCTGACACTGCCTTTAAATATATTTTAGTTGCAGTGGATTCGTGCACTAGGTTCCTTTGGGTTTGGCCGCAACGCTGTGCTGACGCTCGAAATAACATTCGAGATTTGCATTGTCTTTGTCGGGACTTTTACTTGTTGCACCTTTCATTCTGACCAAGGTCCTGCATTCGCCTCTGAGGCTTACAGGGATGCAATGAGGTCTCTGGTGGTGCTGGTGCAGTTTTCGTCTCCTTACAGGCCTGAGGGCAATTCTATAATGAAAGCAATCTTTGACAGCTAGAGTTTTAGGTACTGGCAGGGGTTGGCGGACTCATTTGCTTGGAGTTCAACGTGCACTAAATCTCCCAAGAAGATCTCTGGGTGGGCGGACCCCGTACGAAATGCTCTTTGGCATTAAAATGTTTGTGCCAGACCTTGATGGTCTAGACGTTGTGGCGGCTGCCGCAACATTAGACGTAGATAACCATTCTACTATGTTGCAGGAACTACAAAAGACCCGTGACAAACTGGCTAAAGATCATTCACCCTTGTCCACTGAAACAGCGGTGCTTCCTGTTACCGGCTGGCTTCCTAAAGTTGGTGATCTAGTACGAGAAAAGCTGAAGAACAAAAAATAATTTGGTCCCTCTTATCGTGCACCTGTCCCAGTTCTTGGATTGAAGACTACCCGTACAGTAATTTTACCTCCTTTGCCTGGTCGCAAGAAAAACAGATTTATTTCTATTGACAATGTCAAGCTACACCATATGGCGGATACTGAATAGTATGACTCCCAGCATGCCAAGCAGTTTCACTAAATCTGATGGCTTCTGCTTCTTCGACTATGCCCCACATGATGGAGGGGGAGTTGGAGACTTCTATTGATTTCTTGCCAGTTGTAACTTCTAATCCGCCCTGATGCAGACGTAGAGTATGATTCTCCTCCAGTTGAGGTAGTCATTGACATTCCTGACCATACCTTACATAATCCTTCTGATGCTACACAGCCTCCATTGTTGCGTTTGGGAGCAAGCTGTTATTACATGGATCGTGCAAGTTTCTCTTACGATTAATCTACTTCGTCCTCATCTGTGTTATCTCCACCGACATGTTCTTGGTTCAAGAAGACTTACCTGGTCCCACCATGGACATACATCTGGATGGTGCTCACACTTATTTTTCTTTTCATGTGGATTGGTTTTGTGACAGTGTTCTTCTTGCTCGTCAATGGTCATTATTTGCCTGAACGCTCTGCTGTGAAATTTGTTGATGGTGTTCTGGCTCCCCATACATCATCCCATATCATGAAAAGAGATCAAACCCTCGTGAACGTTTCGTCCTTTCCTGTTGCAGATGGCATCGTTTGGGATAAAGTTGCGTTCGACATCCACGCTCCGACAGACATCCTGCACATTCCATATGGTTCCACGTTTCACTAGGAGCTGTGGTATCACAGGACATACACTCAGACAGCTGGGATGTTCACGTAGTTCATTCATTGTTTTCTGATTTAAAATAATATGCTGCTTTCGATGCTGAAGATTTATTCTGTTACCAACATTATGGCCATCATTTCGTGCACAAAGCAAACACTTTAAGACCACCTTTTAATTTTTCACAGTGGGAACATTGTCCGACTCCTTTACAGGGGAGTTCTAATACTCAAAGGAGTAAGTTCACATACTTTACTGATGATAATATTTCCAATCCTGGGTCATATTTCTTTAAGTTAAAATTGCCATCTCAATCTTAATTCATATTGACGCACACTAAATTGATTTATTCTAATTCCTTTAGGGCGAATTCGGCCTTACAGGGTTAAGAACATTGGAAAGACACCATTGATTTGAAATCCATTTGGGGTACTAAAAATTGGCAGGTGCAAGGCACTGAAGCTCTGCAGCTTGCATGTCTAATTCCGAATCAGATTTGGTTTTTAAATGACACTGTGCAACAAACTACTTGTTTTGGTTTAGCAACCGCCAAAAATTTGAATATGCATTCTATTCCCTCATTGGTTGAGTACAATACATGGCGTACGCACACCAATCATACGATTGAGGTGTTGATTGCCATGTTCCAAAATGGGAGTATAAATTCTTCTGACATTGACCCGTTGGGTTGGTTATTGTGGCCAATTATTTCCAATGCATGTCAACTGTGTTTTCTTAATACGACAACAGGTTTCACACAAAGTAGACCTGATCCACGTTTCCCACATTCTCATTCAGTCACCATGTATTCGGTAGAGAAATTGTGTCCGCAATGGTTGGGACACTCCACACTGTCGTCAGTGAAACAACACCTCTCCCTTTTATCAGGTGACATCGATTTGGCTGATTTTATGTTGGGTCCTAAATCACCTAGATCAAAACGATTTATTTATGGAAACTGTCGCAGATGGAAGCTGCAGGGCGCCTGCGCTAAATTGACCAGGCTAATTTGGAAAAAGTTCTTGCTGTGGTGGTTAATATCATTAATACATTATCTTCCTGTATATACACATTTGATAATATTGTTTTCTCTGTTATTGACATTGTACAGACTGATGTATCTGTGTTGTATCATGGTCAAAATCAATTACGCTCTGTAATGCAATTTGCATGGACGTTACAAACGCTCAAAATGGGGAAAGTTCCATGGGATTATTTGAATGCTTCTGCACTTTTTTTTTACCGTTTAATTTGACTGATAAACAGAAGTTTATGTCCATGAAAGACGCAATTTACACACTGTTCCATTTGGAACAATTAGAACAGTTAACTTTTTCTGTAGCGGAGACCGATTCAGCTGTGTGGTTAATACATGGAGTTATTTTTCTGCCCTTCTTGCTTTTTCAGTTTACATCTTGCATGAAACACTTCTAGGTTGGGTGCTTTGAGCCCCTGGGGAGTGCCTTTATCCATGAATTATGGTTATTGCCCTTCACCTACAGGTGTCAGCGCGCCGATAGGGAGGTTTTCCTAACAGGGTAGGATTGCGATTCCACAGTAGGACATTCCCTAGTTTGCAAACAAGTTAAATTGCACGGAACCTGTAACGTGTCGGTACCTAATCTGGCTTGTTTTTTGAAAGGTACGCCCGTCCCAGCTATTATTCCCGCGCTCACGTTGGTTTCAAATGGCAGTTATCTTATTTTGAACAACCACGACTGCTGTGGCTTACGGGCCGGTAACCAGTATATAGTAACAGTTTCGCAACATGTTACTTGTTGCAGCAATGTCCTTTTTCCACCCCCGAATGGGATTGTAGATAGTGCGCTTTGGCCTTCCATTCCAACTTTGAAAACAGATTTCATTAAGCTAAGCAGACTGAAAGCGCTTTTGTTTCAACAAGAAGCGGCTCTCACATCAGCACGAGAGACCTTCGAATTGCAGGTGGCGAGAACCGCAAGTGAGAAACTCACTACTAAACAACAATCTCCCACTCCATTTAGGAGAATTAATACACCAAATATTTAATGCCTCTGGTACTGAAGGCATCGCTCATTTTTTTAAACTTGTGTGATCCGGCCATGTTTCCTCTTTTCAGACGATTTTTGGAGTAATACCGGCCTTTATTCATTCTATTTTTTCCAGCGCCTTCAGAGGGTTTCCATTGTTACTCTTGCTGGATTGCGGTGTGCTGGTACTTCTGCTCCTGTTAGGAAATGGGTGTCCATCTTGTGGCACTGCACAGACCCGGCCAGTTGCAAATGTACTGTGACCGAATGCAACAACTATTTGGCTGTTTGCCGTTGGGGACACTTGGTGTGAGTTATGGACTTACTTTTCGCTTCCCTTACCTTGCAATCTGTGTTCTATTGCCGACGGTGCCCTTTCTATTGGGCCTTGGATATATGCCTCTCCAATGCATCCAGCACTGACCTGGATTATGATCTGTTGATGGGTCCCTTACTGGCTCATGACCAGGCCTGTTCTGGGGACGGCCGTTTGATGCGTGTGGCTGCATGTTGGGTATTGGCAGACTGAAATACCTGTGAGGCTGCACAGCGTCTCTTGCAACGGAGTTTCACCGAGTATCACGCAAGTTGCCCGGATATGCTCCTGGTGGCATCGGATTATGAGGAGCACGTGTGTTCCTTCAAACTGCATGGCGTCCCTCTTTGCTATGAATGACAGGGATGATCTTTTGGAACGGCATGCATTCCTCGGTTCACGTAATCTGATGAATTTTCTGGACTCCCCTTAAAAACATTTTACTCTAGAATTTTGGCATTTTCCAATTTGGCCCTTTTTTCCAGGCATTTTGATTCTGCTTACAGTTGCATTCTGTTTTTTCTATGAGCTACAAACTTACCAAAGGGAGGGTGTCACGTGGCTATTAAGGGACATTGTCGACATCGCTAAGTTAGCATGAGCCCAGCAACCATGATGCTGCTTTTGCACACGTTACTACATGGCTTTATTTTTGCAAGACTCTGTTTATGCCTTTCACATGAGAACCGTCTGCTTTGTTCATTCTCTGCCTGTTCCTGGAGTTTAATCTGAGCACTGTGAGCAAGGTCTAAACACGCTATGGCAGCTGCTGCTGGAAACTCGTACTTTGATATTATGGGGATGCATGTTTAGGTAACCCACACTTGGAGAGGGAGCTTTCCAGGGAGAAGAGCAATGCGGTTCCTGTGATATAGACATACCACCTAGGCACTAAGGTATGGGGTCTGCTGACAAAGCCCAGAGATCTTCTATTATATAATAATACTTCTTACCAAGGGGAGGGTGGTTAGGCCTTATAGTCCTTTAGCCACTGTCTTTATATGATGACATCCCCCTTTATGATATATGGCCTTGCTGTAATGCTAACTGTATTAGTTTTATGCATTTTACTGCTGGTTGTGGCTCGTATACTGCGTTTTAGCGCACAATAGTTAAAATAAACATTTTAAACTATATTCGTGTTTTGGTCAGTTCTTATTGTGGACATGTACGAGAGAGTGGGCGAAAAGGTGAGTCTTGTTACCGCGATTCCTGAGAGACCCGGGAGTGTTGTGTTCTGGGGTGTCTAATCAGTTGCTTCTTCATGAGTGTGTAGGAGAGCGAGTGAGACACTATAGCTAGTTGGTCCTGGGTTCGTGGGCACTAAGGTGGTGGGAAGGCTTAGCCCCTATACACAGAGGTCCCATATTCCTGCGCATAGTTGTGTATGTGCAGAATGCCTGCAACATATGTATGCAATTATGACATTTCCGTGTACCGGTTTCAGTGATGCTACGTATTGGTTTAGGTTGAGTTAGCATTTCTTTGATGTTTCGGCTTCTTGTATATGCAAATAGTGGCTGTTCTGAGAACAGATTATTGAAATCTGGCTCATTCTGGAGTAGTTCCCACCATTTCTTGATGATCCTTTTTATAGCTGCCGATTTAGTGGAATAGTTAGATACAAATACCATGCGGTTCTGAGGTGTTCTATCCCTAGTTACTACCAAATCATGTCTTTAAATGGAAGATGTTCTTGCTTCAGCTTTAGTTCATATAAGATGAGGATATCCTCTTTGCTTGTAATTGCGTTTTTGGTCCTCTAATTCTGCCTCAAAGGCTTCCTGTGTGGAACCTATTTTTATCCTCAACATTTGCGAATACGGTAGATTTTGGATGAGGTTGGGAGGATGAAAACTGTTAGACAATAGTAAGTTGTTCCTGTCTGTTTTTTTCTTAAAGACTGTGGTTTGCAAATTAGTGTTTGATTTAGTGATTAGAGCATCCAAAAAAGATAAGCTTGTGGTGCTGATGTCATGTGTGAACTGAATTCGAGCATTTTTCTGATTATTTGATTTTAATCTCCAGTTCCACCCGAGTGTTATTCCAAATTAAAAAAAATTCATCAATAAAACGACAATAAAAAATCAAGCTAGAGTTCCATTCTGGATCCATGAAAATGTGGTCCTGCTCGAATTTAGACATGGAGATGTTCGCATACGCAGAAAAACCCATAGAGGTCCTGCTTACTTGCAGACAAAATTTGTCATTCCACATAAAATAGCTGTGCTGTAGACCGAATTGAAGCATTTTCGAGATGAAAACTTTATTCGCTTCAATTGTTGGCAGTTGAAACAATTCCCACTCTCACGCTTCGATGCCTTCCTGTAAGGGTATAGACTTATATAGGGGTGTCACATCAATGGAGTATAGTAACCATTGTTCATGTGATCTGATGTCCAAATTATTCAAAAGTTGTAAAAAAATGTGTGGTGTCCTTTATATAGGATTTCCAGTTCTGTACAAATGATTGCAGAAAAAATCAATGTATTGTCCCAATGGTTTGAATAACGAATCACAGCCTGAAACAATCGGTCTGAATGGAGGATTATGAAGGTTTTTATGTACTTTGGGCAACATATAAAGACTTCGGCATCTAGGATGTTGCACTGGAAGACAATTGCATGTGTTTGATGAGATCCAATCAATTTCTATAGCTTTGTCCAGTATCTTCATATGTAGAGGAGTCCATGAGTTGTTCTTAAACCTTCATTTCATAAAAACTCGTGCCCATCACTACTAGATCACCGCCTTTGTCCGCTGGTTGAAAAGTTATCTGTTGGTTCCGTGAAAGATCTCTAAGGATTCTGTTTTCATTCTGCGATAAGTTTGATCTCATTTTGGACTGCTCATGGTAATAACATGAATTGCATTACCAAAATTGATAATCCCAATGCAAGTGCAAATTTTCAGGAAAATAGAGAAAACGCACAAAAAAGTGCTTCGTGCATTTAAAGCTGCATTGTTAGCACCAGTATATTTTTTTCTCGTTGATTTTTTGTATTTCTGAAAATAAGTATTAGTTCCTTATTAATAAAAAGTTACATTATTTCACTTAAGTGTACTTGAGCAAAAATAACTATTGCGTCACAAACGTTTATAGTTCAAGTTATTAAGGTGAAGAGCATAGTTCTTCTGCCCCACATAAAACACATGGGTGTACTTGTTAATCTCTTTTAAAGGTTTGCCTTGCACGCTTTTTTTTCTTTCTTTTCATTGTCAGAAAAATGGCAGCCCTCCAAATCCCTCCTGCGGGCCCCTCCATTTATTTTGCTACGCCTCCAATAAGGCCTGATTCTGATGTTCTCGAAACACTGCATCAAAATCACTAACATCAATAGGGGGGCGTAGCCCACCCCGATATTCTTTCCATTTATCCCACATTTTGGCCCATTTCTTTGGACACCCCCTATCCTTGTAAACTACTTTCTCTGCCAACATGCACCAGTCCATGTCTGGCTCCCTTTGATTTAGCTGCGGTGTCTGGTCAGCCCTCCACAACCGTACAATGTTACGCTTGGCTTCCATAAACTCCAGTGTCATCCATATTTGGTCCATTCGAGGAAGGTCGGTCTCATCTCAGACATTCAATAAGCACCACTTCGTAGTAGCCTCCATGCAACTCCCAGACACTCTCTTCATGCATGTAGTCACTTCTAACAAGTATTGTTGGATTATCTGACCATTCCAGAGCATGTGGAAAAACGTACCAATATGGCCCAGTTCCTGTGATCCAATGCGTTCAATATCCTGCCCATCTTCACGATGGTAGTGCATGAATAGTAATTTCGATGCAGGATTTTCATTTGGACCAGTCAAAATCTAGATCTTATAACTAACTCGCGGAGGGACGCCAAGGCCTCCAGCCACTCATCGTCCTCTAAATCCTGATGCCAGCGCTCCCGCAGCCGAGAGCATCAGAAGTATTATAAATGAGTGTTCGAGGCATGTGTGCTGTAGATACACATGCTTTGCATACTCCTGCCATCTAGTGTTGGGTCCGGATGTTTGCAAGTCATTTTTCTTCGAAGAAGTCTTTTCCAGTCATGAGGTAAGGTGACTCCTCCTTTCGGTGATAAAACGCATGGGCATCACTCCATTGTTAGATTGTTTTCTTTCCACGATCTGGTTTTGACGTGTGTTGTGGCACCCCGATTGGAAACCATTAATCGGGATTCCTTTGGTACGCAATTCACTTACCCTCGTCAGTATTGTTTTCGATCGCGTTTCCACCTTGTGCGTGTCAAAAATATCAGAAAACTTTCATTATCCAATCTGGAAACTCTAACCGCGGCCTTCGGGCCCAACTCGTTTTCCTCTACTTCCACTCGAAGATCCATTATAGAGACTTCTGCCGATGGAACGGACGCCATTTCAATTCTGTCCTCGGCGCCATTCCAAATACCTGCGCACCAACCTTCATAAGGTCTGTATCCTCTGTCTCTCCCCGGAGCATAAAGAGGAGGACTGCGACGCTGGTAGATCGTTCCGATCAAAAAAGACTCTGCAGGACCGTCTGGCTCGACGAAGAGACATGCAGCGACAGAGTATTGAGGATACTCCTGATATCTTTGGAGAAGATATAGAGGAAGAAGATATGGAAACCTAGGCTGAGGAAGAGGCCTTCTCCGTCCAGGACTCCGATTCAGAGTTGGAGATCAAACGAGTCCCACGACATTCCAGGTGGACAGGGTGCTGTGAGTAACAAAACTCCTTTGCCCACCAAACCTGTTCCAACCAAACAAAAGGCTATTGGGCTACCACTGCCACCAGGGCATAGTAGGCATCGAGGCTCTGCATTGAAACAGCAAGTCAAGCCTTCCGGCTCGAGCCGAGACAACAACCCTTCGATTCTGAAACATTCGGGCTCCAAAGTTAAAAAGGACGGATCCATCTCTGCACCGACAATTTCAGCACCGAAACATAAAGACGCTCCTTTAAAGCCACCGGAGCCTATTCTAGAAACAATGAAACAAAAGCTAGATCCAAAGCAAAATAAATTCATATAAATCCTGACACTGGACACATGACAACTAAGCCAGTAATACCATCTTCCAAAAGGAAAATAGATGCTGAATATAAGATCCCTCTCAAGAAGAAAAAGGACATGGCTACTAGTCCTATTAACAATCCTCAAACACCTCAACTTTCTTCACCAGTACCTATTATACCAGCTTCAGACCCTCTACGCATCACACCACCAGGCTCTCCAATTACAAATCCTGATATAAGAGATAATGATGACACTTATGATCAGCCACCACCTAATCCATGGTATGACTACAATATAGACCCACCTGTAGACACAGATCCGGATCTTTATCCGGCTAAACCTTCTCCTCCTGATAATACTGCACATCAGGAGTTAATTACTAGGTAGCCACTTACCATGGGGTCACTTTACATAAGGAAGCCCTAGAAGAGGATTGCCTATTTGAAGTTCAGGAAACACACACACAGCATCACAATCTTTGCCTATGTTAAAGGGTATGAAGATGCATGCGGAGGATATTTTTAAGGATTTAGTTAGAGTACATACCCTAACACCTAAGGTAGACAAAAAATATAAACCCCCACCATCTGACCCAGTTGCCTTTGGATTCTTTAGTGGTCTCTAACGCCTGTAAAATGGCAAATTCACAAACCTCAGGGGAGGCGCCACCTTGCAGATAAAGAATCAAAACTAAGAGATTCTTAAGGGAAAAGAGTAGCTGCTCAGTCAGCCAACCATTGGCGCATAGCCAATACACAAGGCATATTGGCTAGGTATGATAGGGCACACTGGGACGAGATGGAAGAATTATTGCAATATCTCCCAGAAGAACACAAGAAAAAGTGGCAGGAAATAGTGCATGAAGGGAAACTTATCTCCAATTCCTCTATCGGATGTCTGTTAGATGCTGCAGATACTGCAGTCAACACCAGCATCCTACTTGGGAGACATGCATGGCTCCAAATTTATGGTTTCAAACCGGAAGTTCAACTAACTATTCTTAAAGCACCTTCTGATAAGGAACACCTCTTTGGGCTTCAAATAAACCAATCTAGAGGATTCTATTAGGGTGGATATAGGGGTAACAATTTTTAAGGAAGAGGGAGAGGTACACCAACACGCACCTCTCCATCCACAAACAAGCAGTGACTTGCAATCACTTCCCCCTGCTCATTCATCACCTGTCGGGGGAAGATTAAAACAGGTTTGAGGCATGTGTGCTGTGGATACACATGCTTTGCATACTCCTGCCATCTAGTGTTGTCTGGATGTTTGCAAGTTGTTTTTCTTCGAAGCAGTCTTTCCAGTCACGAGGTAAGGTGACTCCTCCTTTCGGTGATAGTGCGCATGGGCATAGACTCCATTGTTAGATTGTTTTCTGCCATCGGGTTCGGACGTGTATTGCTGCGCTCCGTTTCCAAAATGTTCTTCGGGTTCCCCTTGGTGCACAATCCACTGTACCCTCAACTATATTGTTTTCTTAAGCGTTTTCCTGTTCTCTGCGTATCGAATCGGTTAACAAATTCTCCATCTTCGATCGAAAACTTCATGGGTGGCCGTCGGGTCTAGCCTCGTCGGTCCATCCTTCTGCCGATGGAGCAGACTCCATTCCAATTGTGTCCTCGGTACAATGCCAAATACCCTTGCACCGACTTACATCAAGTTTGAAACTTGTGCCTCTCTCCAGAGCACAAGGAGGAAGACTGCGGCGCTTGTAAATCGTTTCGGTCCAAGAAGACTCTACGCGATCGTCTGGCTTGACGACGAGAAATGCAACGTCCGAGCATTCCACATACTCCGGGTATCTTTGGGGAAGAATCCGAGCAGGAGTAGATCGAAGCGTCTGCCACAGAAGAAGGGGCCTTCTCCGTTCCAGAGTCCGTTCAAGAGTCTGATTCTGAGCTCTAAATCGATCTGGAGTCTGAAGATGTGCCTCTGGGACAAGGTGCTGTGAGTACTGAAGACCCCTTGCCCCCTAAAACCTCATACTAAACGTATAAGGCTACGGTACCACCTCTGCCTTCTGGCCAAGTTCTGCACCAAGACAATCTTTCCGGCGCCCCGCCTCCCGGCTCGGCATTGAAACAAATCGTCAAGCCTTCCGGCTCGGGACTTAGTCAGCTGAAATCCTCTTTGGATCCGAAACAGTCGGGCTCGAAGGACAAATCTAGTTCGGAGCTGAAACCCTCCGCTCCGAAACAAAAACATGCTTCGGAGCTGAAACCCTCTACTCCAAAACAAAAACACGCTCCGGAGCCGAAGCCTTCCACTTCCAAGGACAAATCCATTTCAACGCCAATATCTAAGGACAGCCTCTCCAAGCCTCCAGAACCAATATTAGACGTTCTGAAGGCCAAATTGGATCCTAAACAGAAAAAGATTTATATTAATCCTGATACGGGACATATTTCTGCTAAAATACCAGCAACATGCAAACTTCCTTCAGAGGACCCTGCGTATAAGATTCCTCTGAAGAAGAAAAGGGACATGGCTATCAGTCCTGCTTATCCTGCCCCACAATGCTCTCCACCTCCACCATCTTCTCCACAGTTACCAGTACAAGATCCCTTACACATAACACCTCAGGGATCTCCACATACACATCCAGATGGGGATATTAATGCAGACACTCATTTGTCTGTAGACCCATGGAAGGATTACAGCATTGACCCTCCATTAAATAATGACCCAGACTTCTACCCTACAAAGCCATTACCACCGGACGATAACGTGGCTTATCAACAATGCCTTGCTAGAGCAGCAGAGTATCATGGAGTGGCCTTGCATAAAGAGTCCTTTTTATTTGAAACACTTGAGTCCCCACACGGGTCAAGTCAAAACTCTCTATTCTTAAAGGCATGATGAGGCATGCAGATGACCTCTTCAAAGACCATGTGCGAGCACGTATTTTAACTCCAAAAGTCGATAAAAAATATAAATCCATGCCATCAGATCCTGTGTTTATCAAATTACAATTACCTCTCGACTTCCTAGTAGTGTCCAATGCTTGCAAAAGAGCTCATTTGCAAACCTCTTGTGATGCACCTCACTCGGACAAGAAATCTAAACTTATAGATTCCTCGGTAAAACGCGTGGCTGTTCAAGCCACTAACCACTGGCGCATCGCAAACACAGGGCCTACTAGCTAGGGACGACCGGGCACACTGTGATGAAATGGAGCAACTGCTCCAATATCTCCCACATGAGCACAAAGCGAAGGCACAACAGTTAGTTGAAGAGGGAAAAAGTCTCTCTAACTCCTTAATGAGATGTGCTCTAGATGCAGCTGACACCGCAGCCAGGGAGATCAATAACAGCATTCTCCTTAGAAGGCATGCATGGCGTAGGATTTTGGGGTATAAGCCTGAAGTTCAACAGTCCATTTTAAACCCCCCTTTGACAAAGAACACCTGTTTGGTCCTGTAGTCGACCAGTCCTTCGGAAAAATGAAAAAAGATACTGAAGTGGCAAAGTCCATGTGAGCGCTCCAGTCCCCATCAAATAGAGGCTCCTTTCGCCGCTCCTTTTACAGAGCAGGGTCAAAAACGACATCCTCAGACCCAAATGCTTCCTCTTATAAAGGCAACAACCAATCCTTTCCCTCTAGAGGTTTCTATAGAGCAGGATATAGAGAAAACCAATCCCAAGGGTAGGGTAAAGGCGCCACACCGCATAACGCACCTTCCCCTTACAAACAGTGACTTGTCCACACCCCCACCCCCGATCACTTAACTCCTGTCGGTGGAAGACTTCAACAGTTTCTCCCCATTTGGCAATCCATAACAACCCCCAAATGGGTGATTGACAATATCCGACATGGTTATTGCCTGGAGCTTACCACCAATCCTCCAAACATTCCACCTCACATTCACAAACTGTTGTCAGACCACTTACAGTTACTCAAACAAGGGGTGCAATCGCTCTTAGAAAAAGGAGCCATAGAACCAGTTCCATTACAGTACCAAGGTTCAGGGGTTTACTCTCTCTATTTTCTAATCCCCAAAAAGGACGGCTCCATGAGACCAATTTTGGATCTGAGTGTTATGTGTTAGTGTTGAGTGTTATAGTATAATACCGTCAGAACACTTCCATATGGTAACGCTTCAACAGGTCCTTCCACTTCTGCAGCAAGGCTATTTTATGTCTACACTAGACTTAAAAGATTCATATTTTCACATTCCCGTTCATCCAGCTCATCGCAAATATCTCAGATTTTTCATTCGGAGTAACTACTGCTCCCAGAGTGTTTACCAAATGTCTAGCAGTAGTGGCAGGTCATCTCAGAGGACAACAAATTGACGTCAAATTCACGTCTTCCTGTACCTAGACGACTGGCTCATCAAAGCCAGCACACACCAAAAGTGTCTAGAACACACTCGGATCACGCTACACCTACTCCACCAATTGGGTTTCACGTCAACATGCAAAAGTCTCACCTACAGTCTTCACAGATACAATCTTATATAGGATCCACTCTCAACACTCACACAGCTCTAGCCTCTCCTACTGCAACCAGAATTTGCAATATCCAAACTATTGCTGCAGTTTCAAACCTTGCCAGCCAGAACTTTCATGCGGCTACTAGGAATGATGGCGTCATACATCGCAATAGTGCCTCATGCAAGACTACACATGTGTCCTCTACAAGAATCCTTAGCACGTCAGTGGAATCAGTCACAGGGTCAATTAACAGATCTAGTGTTGGTAGACAGCCGCGCCCATTGCTCTCTGCAGTGGTGGAACCCACAAAAGTTATCAAAAGGACGGACCTTCATCGACACTGTTCCATCGATCGTGCTAACAGCAGACTTCTCCCTCACGGGTTGGGGTGCACATCTCCATCATCACACAATTCAGGGTCTCTGGGACGACAAACATAAGTGTCTCCACATTAACTATCTAGAGCTTCTAGCAGTATCTCTAGCGCTGAAAGCGTTTCAATCTCAGTTCAGAGGCAAAGTTTTCCTAGTCTGCACGGACAACATGACATCGATGTACTATGTACAAAACAGGGAGGGACACACACTGTCCAACTGTCACGTCTGTCTCAGACAATTTGGAAATGGGCAATCCATCACAAAATTCACCTTCTGGCAGAACACCTTCCAGGAGTGAACAATCAAATTCCCGACCTCCTGAGCAGAAGGAGGCAGCAAATACACGAGTGGGAACTTCATCCCCAAGTTCTCCTTCCATACTTACAACAATGAGGATACCCACAGATAGATCTGTTTGCCACAGTAGACAACACACAATGCCCAAACATTGCCTCTAGGTTCCCGCACCCTCTCTCCAAAGGCAATGCCCTATGGATGAATTGGTCAGGGATATTTGCTATGCTTTTCCGCCTCTCCCACTCCTTCCGTTTCTGGTTCGGAAATTCAGGCAAACATCACTTAGACTGATTTTGGTAGCTCTCACTTGGGCCCGTCAACCATGGTACACCACCCTGTTCGAGCTGTCAGTAGTTCCACATCAAAAGCTACATCTCAC
The DNA here is from genome assembly GCA_963921515.1 of Calotriton arnoldi. Taxonomy (NCBI): domain Eukaryota; kingdom Metazoa; phylum Chordata; class Amphibia; order Caudata; family Salamandridae; genus Calotriton; species Calotriton arnoldi. Next base: position 1,028,707 of record CAWUFW010002683.1, on the reverse strand, counting down.
CTCCAGTCTTCTCACTCAGAACCATGGAGAAATCAAGCATCCAAATCCCAAGGAGCTCAACTTAGCGATTTGGCTCCTGTAGTCCTAGATTTTGGATATTTCAAATTTGCCACCAGATGTATGACTATTCTGAGAGAAGCAAGAAAACCTACTACAAAAGCTTGCTATGCAGCAAAGTGGAAACTGTGTTATTTGCTGTAACAACAACACAAGTATTCCTCAATAGGCTTCTGTTCAGACCATTATCTGTTACCTTCTGCACCTACAGCAATGTGGGCTAGCTTACACATCTATTTGATTGCACCTTGCAGCAGTAGCTGCATATTTGCAAAACAGACAGCATTTATCTTTATTCAAAGTTCCTGTCATTAAGCTTTTATGGAGGGCTTAAAAAGAGTAATACCACCAAGAATCACTCCAGCACCAGCATGGAATCTTAACATTGTACTTGCAAGACTTATGGGTCCATCCTTTGAACCTTTACACAATTGTCCTTAACAGTTTCTTTCATGGAAAGTTGCAATCAATTCTTTAAGGAGAGTTGGTAAGCTACAGGCATTAACTTTAGAAGAACCCTTCTTTTAACTCCATAAAGATAGGGTAGTTCTTCGCACCAATCCCAGATTCCCTCCCAAAGTAGTTTCTGCTTTCCATCTTAACCAGTCAGTTGAGTTACCTGTGTTCTTTCCTCAACCTGATTAAGTAGCAGAACGGACTCTCCACATACTTGATCTCAGAAGGGCATCATTGTATTATATCCAAAGGACAAAAGATTTTCGTAAAACAAAGCAACTGTTTGTTGCATTTGCACCACCTCACAAAGGTTAATCCTATCTCTAAATCTGGCATTTCAAGATTGGTAAATGCATTGAAACTTGCTATCCTAAAGCTGAAAGAACTTTATACCCCTAGAGCGCATTCCACTTGCAAAATAGGGGCATCTATGGCCTTTTTAGGTAACATTCCTATAGGGGACATATGTAAGGCAGCAACATAGTCTACACCACACACATTTACCAAGCACTATTGCGTGGATGTATTAGCACGTCAATAAGCCAATGTAGGACAATCCGTGCATAAAACACTTTTTCATGCAACTGCGACACTACTGGGTAGCCACTGGTTTGGGAGAATACTGCTATATAGTCTATGCAAAGCATGTGTATCTATAGCACACATGCCTCGAATGGATTGTTACTTACCCAGTAAGGGTTTGTTCTTGGCATGTAGAGCTGGAGATTCGCATGTGCCCTCCCACAACACCTGTAGTTGTTGCAGTTCTCATTATTTATATTCTCTATGCATGGACATATCTTTACTACACTCACTTACTCCATTCTCACCCTTTTGCGGGAAAACAATCTAACAATGGAGTTGATGCCCTTGCGCACTATCACCGAAAGGAGGAGTCACCCTACCTCGTGACTGGAAAGACTTCTTCGAAGAAAAACAACTTGCGAACATTTGGACCCAACACTAGATGGCAGGAGTATACAAAGCATGTGAATCTACAGCTCTACATGCCAAGGACCGATGCTTACTGGGTAAGTAACATAATCCTTTCTCCCCATTTATCAATCAATAACATCAGACAAATGGGTGTTGGACATGATCCAACATGGTTATTGCCTGTAGCTCACAAGCAACCCTCCTAATATTCCATCTCGCATTCACAAACTGTCTTTAGAACACAAACATCTGCTCAAACAAGAAGTGCAAGCTCTTCTAACAAAAGAAGCTATTGAACCTGTCCTAATACAAGGATCAGCGGTATATTCACTATACTTCCTAATTCCCAAAAAGGACTGTTCATTAAGGCCAATCTTGGATCTCGGGCCATTAAACCTATACATGTTTTTAGAACACTTCCATATGGTCGCACTGCAACAGGTACTTCCGCTTTTACAGTAGGTCGACTTTGTCAACACTTGACTTAAAGGATGCATATTTTCATATGCCAATTAACCCAGCACATCAGAAATATTTCAGATTTGTGATAGTAAAAAATAATTATCAATTCAAAGTACTTCCATTTGGATTAACAACTGCACCCAGATTGTTCACTAAATGCCTTGCAGTGGTAGCGGCACATCTACGAAGACAGCAAATCTATGTCTTCCCATACTTGGCCGATTGGCTCATAAAAGCCAACACGCATTCCAAAAGTATGTAACACACACAAACTACCATAAACCTTCTACGTCATTTGGGGTTTACAGTCAATGCACAAAAATCCCATCCTCAACCCACTTAAATACAACCATATCTAGGAGCCATTCTAAACACTCAAATTGCTCTAGCATATCCCAATGCAGCCAGGATTCACAATTTTCAAACAGTTACTCCAGTTTCGAAACATCCAGTATCTACCAGTCAGAACCTTTGTGCAGTTACTGGGGATGATGGCGTCATGCATTGCCATAGTGCCTCATGCAAGACTAAACATGCATCCTCTACAAGAATGCTTAGCACGTCAGTGGAATCAATCACAGGGTCAGCTAATTGGGTCACATCTAGGGTTGGTAAAGAGCCGCACTCACCGCTCTCTGCAGTGGTGGAACACACAAAGTTTATCAAAAGGGCGGTCCTTTATTGACCCTATTACACAAGTCGTGCTCACAACAGACGCATCTCTCACAGGGTGGGAAGCACATTTACAACATTTAACAGTTCAGGGTCTTTGGAATACTACCCAACAGAACCATCAAATCAACTACCTAGAACTGCAAGCAGTTCAGCTAGAATTAAAAGCGTTTCTACCTCATCTGATAGGGAAAGTTGTCCTAGTCCGGATAGCCAGTATGACAACAATGTACTGTGTACAAAAACAGGGGGGGGGGGAGGGTGGACACACTCTCTACAACTGTCACGGCTCTCTGACCATTTGGCGTTGGGCAGTACATCACAAAATCCAACTACTGGCAGAACACCTTCCAGGGACATACAACATCTTTGCCGACCTCAGCAGAATGAGTCAACAAGTACACGAATGGGAACTTCACCCACAAGATCTCCTTCCGTACTTCCAAAAATGGGAATTTCCACAAATAGACCTCTTTGCCACAGCAGAGAACTCAAAATGCCCAGACTTTGCCTCCAGGTCCCCACGCCCTCTATCCAAAGGCAATACCCTGTGGATCAACTGGTCAGGGATATTTGCTTACGCTCTTCCGCCTCTTCCTCTCCTTCCATTTCTGGTTCGGAAACTCAGGCAAACATCTCTCACACTGATTCTGGTGGCTCACACATGGGCTCGTCAACCATGGTTCACAAGACTATTAGAACTCTCAATAGTTCCACGCCAGAAACTTCACATATCTCAAACTTTCTCACAGAACCATGGAGAAATCAGACATCCAAACCCAAAGGAACTCAACCTAGCGATTTGGCTTCTAAAGTCCTAGAAATTTGGATACTTAAACCAACCTCCAGATTGTATGACAAATCTTAAGGAAGCAAGAAGACCCACTACTAGGGCATGTTATGCCGCAAAGTGGAAAAGATTTGTTATGTATTGTAATAATAGCACAATTGATCCACTAGATGCATCTATGCAAAATATTATCTTTTGCATCTACAGCGAGTTGGCTTAGCCTACACATCCATTCGTTTACACCTTGCAGCAATAGCTGTATATCTACAAAACAGACATTTATCCTTATTCACAGTTCCAGTAATTAAAGCCTTCATGGAAGGCCATAAAATAATAGTCCCACCCAGGTTACTACCTGCACCTGTCTGGAACCTTAACATTGTTCTCACAAGGCTTATGGGTCCACCTTTTGAACCTTTACACAATTGTTCATTACAATTTCTTTCATGGAAAGTTGCCTTTCTAAATGCTATCACTTCACTAAAGCTTGTTGGTGAGCCACAGGCATTAACCTTAGAAGAACCTTTCTTTCAACTTCATAAAGACAGAGTGGTTCTTCGTACAAACCCAAAATTCCTTCCAAAAGTGGTCTCTGCTTTTTTATATTAATCAATCAGTCGAGTTACCTGTGTTCTTCCCTCAACCTGATTCAATAGCAGGAAGAGCTCTACATAAACTTGATGTTAAAAGAGCATTATTATATTGATTGGACAAAAGATTTTCACACAACTTTTTGTTGCCTTTGCTCCACCTCATAAAGGAAATCCCATCTCTAAATCCAGTATTTCTAGGTGGATTGTTAAATGTATTCAGACTTACTATGTTAAAGATAAAAGAACTTTAACTATACCTCCCAGAGCACATTCTACTTGCAAAATAGGAGCAAGCATCTATGGCCTTTTTAGGCAATATTCCAAAGCTGACACATGTAAGGCAACTACATGGCCTACTTAACACACTTTTATCAAATATTGTGTGGATGTATTACCATGTCAACAAGCTAATTTAGGACAAGCAGTGCTAAAAAGACTTTTTCAAACAACTGCAACACCCACTGGTTAGCCACCGCTTTTGGAGAAGACTGCTATACAGTCTATGCAAAGCATGTGCATCTATAGCGCACATGCCTAAGATTATGTTTCATACCCTGTAAGCATCTGTTCTTGGCATGTAGAGCTGTAGATTCACATGTGCCTTCCCTCCTCCCTGGACACCTATGGTTGTTGCATTTCTCATTATTCACATTACATATGATTGGACATCTCTATAAAACACTCACTCCATACTCACCCTCTTGCAGGAAAACAATCTGACAATGGAGTCGATGCCCATGCGCATTATCACCGAAAGGAGGAGTCACCTTACCTCGTGACTGGAAAATACTTCTTCGAAGAAAAACAACTTGCAAACATCCGGACCCAACACTAGATGGCAGGAGTATGCAAAGCATGCGAAGCTACAGCTCTACATGCTAAGAACAGATGCTTACAGGTTAAGTAACATAATCCTTACATCTGAAAGAAAGTTAGTTATAGATTCCTTACCTTGGAATTACCCCCAGGTGTCAGACTGGATCCGGAAAGTTTTTAGTCAGCAGTACCCCCTGCACGTCGAAAGGTGGCGTCGGTCGGCTCTGCGTTCGTCGTTGGCGTTGTGGTTGCCGGGATGACGTCGCGGTAGCTACATAGACGCCACCCTCGCGCGCTGGCGTCAGTTCTTTCTTTTTCCGCGGCAGCCAGCGCAAGTCCGGAGAGAGTGGTACCTCCAGTCACTTTTTGACTGACTTTTTGCCGACTTTTGTCGACACTGTTTTCGAGTCTTCGACTCCTGGTGCACGTCAGGGATGCCCGGCTTCAAGGCTTGCGGTTCCTGTAGCTGACTGATGTCGGTGACGGATCCGCACCGCATCTGCCTGTTTTGCCTGGAGCGCGACCACGACCCCAAGTCGTGCTCCGACTGCCGGACCATGAATCCAAAGTCTTTGCGGGAGCAGTCCCGAAAGCTTCTCGAGGCCCGGCAGTCGGCTCCGCGCCGTTCGAGGTCCTGGGCGCGTGGGAGGTCGAGGGACCGGTCGCGGAGCCATCATCCCTCCTCTTCCAAGTCTTTGCACTCTGGGTCAGGTAAGTCGAAGCACAAGAAGAAGGCGAAGAAGCATCGTCGCTCTTCCACTTCTCCCTGTCTGCTGGCTGACGCGATGAGGGATGCAGGTGGTGCCCCTCCCGCAGCTCCACGTGCAGAGCCCGAAGGGTCGACTCCGGGTTTCCCTCCCTTCCCGGGACCTGGAGCGGCCCCTGCCCAGCTTCGCCAATTTTACATAGCGATGCATGCCATCTTTGGGTAGCCCGACTCCGCCGGCACGCCTTTGGGCCCCGCAGACTCGGCTGGGGGCCCTGGGCCTTTGACGCCGGTGGCTCCGGCCCTGGCACCGCAAGGTCCCTTGGATCCAGGCCTGGATCCGGATCGGCGCCGGTCGACCTTATTACACCTCCCCCGGCGCCGATTTCACCGGCACCACATCCGCAGCCGACGCCGGTTGCGTCCCCAGCCGGCGTCGACCCCAGCCTCCATCCCGATGTAGACACTGAGCCGGACCGGCGCCGACCGACGCCAGATCCGGCGCCGATGGGTACTTTTGTGCCCCTGTTATACCCTGGCTCTTTGAGACCAGATTGGCAGCCAGAGGAGGGTGAAGAGGACTGGGAGGGGTCTGGAGACCCTTTAACTGACGAGTTGGGCTATGAACCGGACTGGAGAGGGGAACTGGGGGAAGCCAGTGGTTTGGACAGCTCACCAGACCTTGGCATGTTGTCTTCTACCGTGGCTACGGAGGAGGGAGCGTCTTACGCCGTGGTGTTGCGTAGGGCGGCCGAGGCTCTCAACCTCGAGCTACCTACGGTGGCAGTCAGAATTAATCTCCTGACAGAGGTGCTTCAACCGGGAGCGAGCTCTTTGGAGCCCCTGCTACCGTTTAATGAAGCCCTCACCGACATCCTTTTGGGCACCTGGTCCAGGCCCAACACAGGGGCTCCTGTGGATAGGATGATTGCCCGACACCACCACTGGCTCCGGGCGACCCCACTTTCCTCTCCCAACACCCCACCCCTGAGAGCTTGGTGGTCCAAGCCTCCACCTCCAAAGGCGCATTCCCTAACGTACCACCTGATTGGGAATCCAAAAAGCTGGACCATCTTGGGAAGATGTTTTCTTCCTCCAGCTTGGGACTGCGGTCGGTAAACACTGCATGTCTGTTGGCCCGTTACACCCACTCCGTGTGGGATACGGTAGCGCAAGTGCTGCCCCAGTGCCCGGAGGAGGCCCGGGCCGTGCTCTCCCGTGCAGTTGCCGAAGGGAGAGATGCAGTGAAGTTTACCATCCGCTGTGGACTGGATACCGCCGACTCACTAGGCAGGACCATTTCCATGTCGGTAGCCCTTCGACGCTACGCCTGGTTGAGGTCGACTAATTTTTCAGGGGATGTCCAATCCACTCTTAAGGACATGCCCTTTGATGGCCGTCGCCTATTCGGCGACAAGGCAGACAACGCGCTGGAGACATTTAAGGACTCTCGGGCTACGGCCAGGTCCTTGGGCCTCTCCACCACCCGCCCTGTGCAGTCTGCCTTTAGCCACTTTCGTGGCTACGGAAGGGGTGCCCCGCCACGTCCCGCCCAGAGCCACAGGCCAGCGCAAGTTGTTCAGCCCCTGCGTGGCTTGGGACGTGGGAACCACCGCTGTGGTTCTGGGGGCCAGCGGGCGGGCCAGTCCACCACAGCCCCCTCTGCAGCAGCCTCCAAACCCTCCTAGTCCGACCTTCCAGGGCCACCAAACGCCAGTGGGCGGCAGGATTCGCCATCAACTCCCCCACTGGCGCACCATCACGTCGGACAGGTGGGTTTTGCAAATAGTCCGAAGGGGCTACTTCCTCCCCTTCGAGACTACCCCTCCATCCATGCCGCCTCAGTACCATCGCATGTCTGAGGATCATCTGGCCCTTCTCCAACAGGAAGTTTCGGCACTCTTGGCCAAGGGAGCTATCGAGCGCGTTCCTGTCCCAGAAGTAGGTCGTGGTTTCTATTCCCACTACTTTCTGGTGCCCAAGAAGGACAAAGGCCTGCGTCCTATCTTGGATCTCAGGAACGTCAACCGCTTCCTCCAGAAGGAGAAGTTCAAAATGTTGACGCTCGCTCAGGTCCCGTCTGTCCTCGACCCTGGAGACTGGATGGTAGCGTTTGACTTGCAGGTCGCTTATTTTCACATCCCCGTCCTGCCAGCCCACCGGCGTTACCTGCGGTTCACGGTAGGCCACGAGCACTTTCAGTTTACCGTGCTCCCCTTTGGCCTTACCAGCGCCCCTCGGGTGTTCATGAAAGTGGCGGTGGTCGCAGCTCATTTGCGGAGGTCAGGGGTTCCAGTCTTCCCCTATCTCGACGACTGGCTGTTGAAGGCGGGCTTGCCCCAGGCTGTCGTCTCCCACCTCCAGACTACGGCCAACCTCCTGCATTCGCTGAGGTTTTCCATCAACGTGCCAAAGTCGCACCTGACTCCCTCTCAGAAGCTCCTCTTCATCGGAGCGGTTCAGGACATGACGCAGTTTCGGGTCTATCCTCCCGAACAGCGAGTCCGTGATATTCGGGCTATGATTCCGATCTTTCAGCCTCTATCCCGGGTTTCGGTCAGGATTACCTTCAGGCTACTGGGCCTGATGGCCTCCTGCATCCTGCTGGTGGACCATGCCACTTAGCATATGCGGGCTCTGCAGTGGGACATGAAGTTCCAGTGGGCACAACATCAGGGGAACCTGTCTGATTGCGTCCAGACCTCGAAGGGCACTGCACACCAGTTGCAGTGGTGGCTAACAAACCAGGATTGAGTCGACAGCAGATCCCTCTCCCTTCCCCAACCAGAGTTCACAGTGGTGACAGATTCATCACTTCTGGGATGGGGCGGCCACATGGGGGAGGCGGAGATCAGAGGCCTCTGGTCTCTGGCAGAGTCCGGGCTCCATATCAACCTTCTGGAGCTTCGGGCGATTCGTCTTGCACTCAAAGCATTCCTTCACTCTGTCCGGGGAAGAGTAGTGCAGGTGTTCACGGACAACACCACCGCCATGTGGTACTGCAACAAACAAGGCGGGTGTGGTCGTGGTCCCTAGTGTCAAGTGGCCCTCCGCCTCTGGACATGGCTGGAACATCCGGGCATATCCCTGGTGGTTCAACACCTGACCAGTTCCTTGAACGCCAGGGCGGACGAACTCAGTCGCAGGTGCATGATGGATCACGAATGGCGTCTTCACTCGGAGGTGGTGCAAGGTCTCTTTCGACAGTGGGGAGAGTCTTGGTTAGTTCTATGCGCCACCAAAGAGAACGCGCAATGTCAGAAATTCTGCGCGTTGGAATTTCCTAGGCAGCGCTTTTCGTCGCGAGTGGAGTTGCTGTCTTCTATACGCCTTTGCGCCTGTACGGCTTCTGCCCAGAGTGCTCCAGAAGATCAAGCTCAATTCATTCTTGTAGCTCCAGACTGGGCACGAAGAGTCTGGTACTCTGACCTTCTGAGCATGGCCATCGATCCTCCGATCGGGAGGATCTTCTGTTGCAGCAACAAGGGAGGGTTATGCACCTTTCCAGCCACCACCTCCTTGCGTGGAGATTGAGCAGCAGCGATTGACAGCTTTCGACTTTCCGCCCAAAGTCTGTGATGTTATCTTGTCAGCCAGGCATCCCTTCACTAAAACGGTATACGCCTGTAGATGGAACAAATTTGTGGCATGATGCACAGCAAAGGCTGTTGATCCCCTTTCTGCTACTCTTTCTGAGGTCCTTTTGTACATTCTTTCTTTGGTCCGACAGGTATCTGCTTGGGGCACTCTTAAAGGTTATCTTGCGGCCATCTCTGCTTTTCTTTGGCTGGCAGATCTGCCTTCTTTATTCAATTCCCTTATCATTAACAGATTCTTTAAGGGCCTTACTCATCTGTTCCCTCCATCTCCTTTTGTAATGCCCCAATGGGACAGGCAGCAACGTGGGTATCCTTGCACACGTTTACCTGACACTACTGCCTTCACACCCAAGTCCGAAGGGACATGTACTTTGCCCGTTCGGTCCTCCAGGACTTTCTGGTATGATCTTGGTTCGCAGACCCTCCGGGCATGGTATTGCTGGGGTGTCTATTCTAAGGAAAGTAATCTACAACTAGCAGCCTCTATCAGATGAACAAGTTACTTACCTTCGTTAACGATGTATCTGGTAGGCACATATGTTAGTTGTAGATTCCCTACCGCCCTACCCACCCTTCCCGCTCTGTGAACTGATTTCTAAGGATAGGGACTCCCTTACAGGGCTCTAGTTTGGACACCACAGTGATCAGTGTCTTTCATGGCTCTACGCTTCTGAGTGGAAAGTAGTGTTAAGTACTGACGTCAGTACGCATGGGTGGCGTCTATGTAGGTCCTGCGACGTCATACTGGCGCCCACTACGCCGTCGACTGACATGGAGCTGACCTATGCCGCGTACCGACGTGCAGGGGTACTGCTGAAGAAAAAAATCTCTGGATCCAGACTGGCGCCTGGGGAAATTCTAAGGTAAGGAATCTACAACTAACATACGTCTCTACCAAATACATAGTTATCGAAGGTAGGTAACTTGTTCTTTTATGCATCAAAATGTGGTACACTCTTGCAATAAAAAAAAGAAATCTGTCTCAAGGAATCTGGGCGCATTCCACCAGGGCACAGTGTACCACCTTGGCATTCGCCAGGGCCGTTACCGTAGCTGAGTATGTTGTGCTCAACATGGGCTTCCTTTCACACCTTCCCTGTGCATTTTTTGGATTCAGAGAGAAGGGATGGCCATTTTGCTCATTCACTTCTATGGTATTTCCTGATCTTACCATCGTTCAGATCCACCACCCAGGTAAGGTACTGCTTTGCAATCTATTCAGTAGGTGAAGAATCTACAGATACAACTTTCCGTCAGAAGGAAAATGTACTTGTATTGTATTTGTATTTTGTATTTGGGTGTTTGTAAAGCGCATCAATCATCCCGAGGGACATCACGGCGCTAGTGCTGAGTGTAATGCAGTGCAGTTTAATCTAGGATTAACCATCAGCAAGGTCCGTATCTAGGGAAAAGAGTGGTTTTCAGCTTTTTTCTGAACAGTAAATAGTCGTCTGTTAGACGTAGGTCAAGTGGGAGGTTGTTCCAAAGGACTGCGGATGCTTTAGAGAAAGATCGATCGCCCATCTTGACCTTGGTCGTATGTTTGACTTGAGCAAAGGCCAGATGGCGCGATTTCAAGTTACGTGATGGGACATGAAATTCTATTTTGTCGCGTAAGATGTATGGGGCTTTTTTGTGCAGGGTTCTGTGTGCAAAGCAGAGGAGCTTGAAACTGGCTCTTTGGCACGCTGGTAGCCAGTGTAGCTCTTTCAGGCAGTGGGAGGCTGAACTATATTTCTTTTTGTTGCAGATTAGTTTGACGGCGGCGTTCTGAACCACCTGGAGACGGGAGAAGAGATAGTCGGACATGCCAACATAAAGAGCATTGCCGTAGTCCAGCCTGCTCATAAGCAAGGCCTGTGTCACCATTTTTCTGCAATTCAGAGGAATCCAAGGGAAAAGTCTTCTAAAGAGTTTGTGTGGCAAAGCCTTTTCCGCAGAAAGTACGTACTTGATCCTGCATAGATAGGGTATCATCAAAGATGATGCCCAAGTTTCTTGCAGCCCGTTTTGGTACTGGGGCGGTGCCCAATGTCTAGGGCCATCAGCTGTTGTCCCAGATTATATTGGCGACCCCGAAAAGCAGGACCTCAGACTTTTCGGCATTTAATTTTAGGCAATGCCTGGACATCCACCCTGCAAGTTCTGAGAGGCAGTTTAATACGTTGTTCCTAGTGTCAGCGTTCAGCCTATTTGCAAGGGCAATCACTAATTGCGTGTCATCGCCGTATGAGCAGATGTCAAAGCCCCATTTCCTACTGATGTCCCCCAAGGATGAGACGTATACATTAAAAAGGGTAGGGCTCAGAGTGGCTCCCTGTGGAACCCCATATTTAATGTTTTTAGCAGTGGAGGAATAAGATCCCATTAGGATTGTTTGGGTTCGATCTTTCAAAAAAGATGCGAACCATGCCAGAGCTTTACAGCAAATCCCTTTTTCATGCAGGATTCGTGGTAGGTTAGTGTAGGAAACCGTGTCGAAAGCCGCCGTAAGGTCCAGAAGCATTAATGCTACGGCTCTTCCTTCATCGACAAGTAGTCTGATGTCGGATATGGCTAATAGAGTGGCCTCGGTACTGTTGTTGGCCCTGAAGCCAGTCTGAGATGGGTCGAGTAAATTATTAGATTCGAGGAAGGTGGTAAGTTGTTTATTGACTTGGCGTTCCAGGACTTTAGATAGATATGGTAGTTGGGATATTGGGCGATAGTTTGCTGGATCGTGGACTTCAAGGCCAGCTTTCTTTAGTAGTTAGAAGACCACTGTTTTTTTCCATAGGTCAGGTTAAGAGGCTGACTAAAAATTGGTTGAAAATTTTAGTGATATAGGGGCATAAAACCGACCCTAATTGTGAAAAGAGAAAATATGGGCAGAGATCAAGTGGCGATCCTGCCTTGACCTCCATCATAGCTTTAGCTACTTGTTCCTCTGTGAAGGGAGTTAGTGTCGAGGTGGACTTGTGCTGAGGGATTGGGAGCCAAAATTTCCCAGTCAATATTTGCGTCTTCAGGGGTATTGTCAAAGGACGCGTAGATTTTCGACACTTTATCAGTGAAAAAATTGTTAATCAGCTCACAATTCTCCATTGTGGGGGCCATAGTTTGTGCCAAACAGGTTGGTTTGCAAAGTTCTCGCCTTTTGGTAACTATCAGTCAAGGCATGTATGGCTGTAGATACACATGGTTAGCATAATTTCGCTATCTAGTGTTGGGCACGGATATGTGCAAGTTTTTTTTTTTTTTTAGAAGAAAGTGTTTCGAGTCACGAGGTGGTGTGACTCCTCCTCCTGTTACTGTTAATGTGTATGGTCATCGACTCAATTGTTTTGTTCCGCTGTTGGGTTTGAACATGTGCTCTTCGACAATGTCATGCTATAGGTTTCTTGGCCTATACCTACTTCTCCGGTAGGATTGGACGAATCGGGGTGCCTCGCATCGACCGCGGTTCCTTGTGCGCCTTCGCCCTTCAGGGCGCTGATTTCATTATGCGTTCAACATGCATCATATCCACTCTGTGATGAAATGGAAGTCTTTTCGATTTTGTCCTCGGTGTCACGCAAAGTTTCCTTGCACCAACCTTCATCAGGTATGTAATCTGTGCCTCTCTCCCAAACACAACAAGGCCTGTTGCTCCTTCAGGTCCAAAAAGCCTTTTCATGACTTCTCAAGATGTCTCGAAGGATCGTGGATGAGACCCCAGACCTCTTTGGACCCGAGGACCTCCAGGAAGATCTGCAGGCACAAGTGTTGGCAGCAGATGAAAGGACCCTTCTCCCATGACCATAGCGCCGACAATGAGCTGCAAGACCTGCCCCCATCTCTGAGTAATGTGCCCATGCCACCTTTGCATCGACCCTAGCAAACCACCATAAAAAGTTGACAGACTATCCCTGAGAGACCTAAAACCATTGCCGGGCTGCCAATGCCTTCGGGCCATGGTCGGCACCAACCTCCTGTTTTGGATACTCCCAGCCCTGGCTCTACGCAGAAAAAATCTTCAAAGTCTAGCACTTCTGCCACAGAGCAGTCAACCTTCGGAGCCGAAAGCTTCTGCATCGAAACACCAACCTATGTCAGCACCAAAAACTTCAGATGGTGAGAGAAAAACTCTTCCACCCCTAAAGGCAGCACGTGGGTTGGAGCCTGTGGAACCTGTGCTTCAGAGACCACAAGTTGAACTTGACTCTATACAGAAATACATCATGAACTCTCACCCCCTGCCTACACTACCACCTACCATTATTCAGCCGGTAGAGCTGCCACCTTCCATAAGGTACAGTTGCACGCAGAGCCAATGGAGATGATTTTTTTATTTGGAACACTCTCCTGTACACAATTTGTATCACAATACTTGCCCGTGCTCAAAGGCATACTCCGCCACACCACTGACATTTTCAATGACCCGGTTAGATCTAGGGTTATAACGCAAAGGGTCGATTAAAAAAAATTAAAGCGTCACCTAACGACCCCATATATATTAAAAGTCAACTTCCACTAGACTTTAATTGTGGCAACTGCACGTAAAAGGGGCAGTTCACAAACATCTGGAAAAGTGCGTCCTCCAAATGAGGAAAGTAAAAAGGTTGACGCAGTGGGAAAGAGAGTGGCCGCCGAATCCACCAATCACTTGCGGATCTCAAAATATATAGGCCTCCTTTCTAGATATATGGTTCACTGGGATGAGATTGAGGAAATGCTCCAATACCTCCCAGACAAACATAAGAAACGACACATCAAATTGCATCAAAAGGAAATTAATATCTAACACCACAATTCGCTGTGCACTCAACGCTGCTGATACTTCAGCTAGAGGGATACATTCTAGCGTATTATGTAGCATGCTTGACTCCGGATCTCAGGGTTTAAACCCAAAGTCCAGCACCATCTCCTGGCCCTCCCACTTGATGGGGAATTTCTTTTTGTTCCTCATGTAGATACCCTCCTTAAGAAAATAAAAAAAGATAATGCAACCGCTAAGGCCATGGGAGAGCTGTAGACACTGTCTCATCGTAGCTCCTTTCTCCGCTCCTCTTATCGTGGAGGTTCCAAGACCACCTCCCCTCATATCAGCGGACTCGGACTCAAACCACCTCGACTAGGAGTTACTACAGAGGCTCATACAGGGGTAACAACTCCAAAGGTAGAGACAGATTTTCAAAACCTTCTGCCACAACCACAAAGCCCTGACTCCCCAATCATTCCACCTGATCACACAACACCTGTTGGGGGTCGACTTCAAGGGGTTCCTTCCCACCTGGCGGAATATCACCTCCAACCAGTGGGTGTTAGATATTATACAACATGGTTATTGTCTGGAGCTCACTTCACACCTCCCAACATTCCACCTCTTGAACACAAACTTTCCCCACAACATCAGCAGTTGCTCAGGTAAGAACTATAAGCACCCCTAAAAGAAAAAAAGGAGCTATTCAGTCTGTTCAACTCCACCAACAGGGCACAAGGGTCTATTCACTATGCTTCCTTAGTCCCAAACAGGAAGGGTCCCTCAGACCAATCTTGGACCCCAGAACCCTAAACAAATACATTCTCACAGAGTACTTTCACATGGTCACCCCTCAAGATATCATCCCATTGTTACAACAAGGCGACTTAATGGCCGCACTCGACCTCAAAGGTGCACATCGCCAATATCAAGGGTTTCTAATAAATGGTCTTCATTTCCAGTTCAAAGTGCACCCATGTGGGGTCCCTACCTCGCCCAAGGACTTGACCAAATGTCTCGCTGTAGTAGCTGCTCACCTGTGCAGGCAAAGCATACATGTCTTTCCATATCTTGATGATTGGCTCATATAAAGCGCAGCTGTTCAAAATTGCCGTCAGCACACGCAAGCCACCATAAACCTACTTCACCAACTTGGTTTTACCATCAAGGTCTTAAAGTCCCACCTCCAAACCTTTCAAATAAAACCTTACCTAGGGGCGATTCTCAATTCACAACTAGGTATTACTTACCTGAAAACTGTCAGGATACAAGCATTGCAGGCAATCATGCCGCACTTTCAACCAGGTCAACAAGTAACAGTAAGAACAGTCGTGCTTCTACTCGGCATGATGGCTTCATGTATAGCCATAGGTACCTCATGCCATACTGAACATTTGTCCGTTGCAGGCATGCTTATCACACCAATAGACTCGAGTGGAGAGTCAATTTGAAGATCCAGTGTTGGTCGGCCGTCAAGCTTCCCACTCTGTGCAGTGGTGGAACACCAACAACCTGTTAAAGGGGAGGCCTTTCCTAGACTCCGTACCGCAGAGGACAGTAACATTATGGGATGGTGAGCACATTCTCAACATCTCACTGTCCAGGGCCACTTGACACCCAGTCAGTTTTCTCCACATAGATCATATGGAGTTGCTAGCTTTTCAGCTAGTTCTGAAAGCCTTCCTTCCTAACCTAATTGGAAAGGTAATCCTCATCAAAACAGACAACATGACAGCCATGTAGTATCTCCAAAAGCAAGGGGGCACCACGTTCCCGCAGCTTTCCCAGTTAGCTCAGACAATTTGGAAGTGGCATTTCCGATACTACCTGTTAGCGGAGTATTTCCTAGAAGTGGACAACGACTTTACGGATCTCTTCAGCAGGAGGCTCCAACAAGTCCATGATGGGAAACTCCACCCACAAGTCCTCCAATGCTTCCAGTATTGGGGACAACCACAAAAAGACCTCTTCGCCACAGCAGAAAGGGCCAAATGCCCAAACTTTGCCTCCAGGTTCCCACATTCACTGCTAAAGGGCAATGCACTATGGATGAGTTTGTCCGAGATATTTGCTTATGCTTTTCCACCTCTCCCACTTCTTCCATTTCTGGTTCGCAAGCTTCGGCAGACATCTCTCTCACTCTCATTCTTGTGGCTCCCACATGGGCACAGGCAGGATCTTCTCACGCAGAACCATGGAGAAATCAGACACCCCGACCCGAGATCACTTAATCTCGCAATCTGGGTCCTGAAATCTTAAAATTTGGGTACCTCAATCTCCCACAACAAAGTATGGATATTCTTAAAGTGGCACGCAGGCCTCTTACTCAGGCCTGTTACACAGCCAAATGGAAAAGATTTGTTCACTATTGTCATTCCAAACTCATTGCTCCCTTAGCAGCTAAAGTACAGGATATTGCCTGGTGCTTATTTCCCTGGCATACCTCTGGTTTAGCAATTACGTCTATAAGACTTCACCTAGCAGCGCTGGCTGCATATCTGCAAAATAAACAACACACTTACTGTTGGAAAACGAGGCCGCATCTGTGAGGCCTGCACAAATAACATGACTACATTTGTCCTTCACTGGGAACCAAACACCCAATTGTAGCGCCTGACTCTCAGAGGGTAGCGTTGCAGAGCAGTCTGAGGCTTACTCAAGGGAGGTGGTGTGGGCTAGTAATCGCCATTTGCAGGTGCGCAGGAATAACACTCAATAATTGATTGTCCAGTCTGTACTTTGCTTTATAAAAGTAAGTACGTTTATTAAACACACACACTGCTCAATACTATGCACCAATTTACAAATATACATAAGCTGTTGGAATTACTTTGTGACATTGCATAACATCTCCACTCCTCCCGCGGGGGGGGTGGGGTCTAGTACCAGCACTCCCATGTATGCACATTATCGTGCCCCCAATGCAGTTAGTTGAACATAATCTGGAGCGAGGGCCCTGCGCACTGGCACCATCCCAGTGGCGACCCACCCCTTATCTCAACACGCATTTAAAATAGGTAACCCTGCCTTGGTGACACATGACCCTGACTGAGCCTTCCCTACTGACCATAAAGTATACACCTCTACATCTTAAGGGCTTGCAGTCTGGGTTCTTCACCTAAGCGCAGCAGCAAGAATACATGTTTAAGCATCACTTTAGAATAACAGTACTCATCACATTTGTGGATCATTAGAATGCATTGCAATTACAGCCCCTAAAGGCATCACAGATGAAATCACAGGATTACGCATTTACAGCCAGACACCCTAGCAGGAATGTCTGGCAACATAACCCCACTTTGCTTATGACATCACCTTACACGGGTACTTCACATTACACATGTGACCATCTGTCCCTCTAAAAGCAATAACCACAGTAAATGCATTTCTGGTGCAATTACACCTCTTCACCTCCAGGGGATGCCCTTCTCCAGACATCCCCAACTCAGCCCTTCACTCCGTGAGGTACTTCTCAATACACCCTCAGCTGTAGAACAAAAGTTCCAGCCTAGAAGGTGTTAAATGCAGATTGAGCCCTTGAGGGATTATTCCTTTCAAGTCCTCCGGTGACTTAGGGAGGGACTCCTCTTCGTGCTGGGGGGGGAGACTGGCTTCTCCAGCAGCTCCCCCAGCACCTTTGCACATGTATGGTGGTGACCCCGCTCTCCTGGGGCCACCACAAGCCGTGAAAACGCTGTGTTGCCCTTGCAGGCCGGTCCTGGCCTGCAAGGCATTATGGGTTTTGCCGCATAATTGATGAGCGGCTCTCCCGCTGCTCCGGGGAGAGCCGCGATGTGGGCCTCCGGCCGCTTCATGGGCCTCGGTGGGGGGCCCGGTCCCACCCGGACCCCCAGGGGATTCATCGCAGCTCGGGGAGCCCACCCCCGGCTGCTCCTGCTGGTGAGTGCTTCTCTCTCTCATCAGGGAGGTCCGGTCCCACCCGGACCTCCCGCAAAGCACCGAGCAGGAGAGCAGCCCGGGGAGCCCCTCCCCCGGCTGCTCCGGCCGGCTCCCCGCGCGGCCCGCACCTCCGTGTGCGGCCGCGGGAGCCGGCACATTCATTCTGGTCTGCCCGCTCGGGCAGACACGGAGGTTCTTGCGGGTACCGGCGGACCTCGGGGGAGTGCGGCGGCACTCCCCCCGCCTCCCTCCAGCTTCGGGACCCGGAGATGGGGTACCGGGCCCCTGCCTCCTCTTCACGGGGAGCGCGCCTGCGCTCCCCATCTTCGCTTGCTCGCTGGGGACCAGGGTGGGCTCCTGGCACCCCCGCCTTCCTCATCTTCCCGGGGAGCGCGATGGCGCTCCCCGGCTTCAGGGCCCGGGGATGGGATCCCGGGTCCCGCCCCCCTGCCAACCTTCACGGGGAGCGCGACGGCGCTCCCTGTCTTCATTTTTCGGCGGGGGCCAGGGTGGGCTCCTGGCACCCCGCGGGGGCACCTTCACGGGGAGCGTGACGGCGCTCCCCGGCTTACATCTTCGAGGGAGGGCGCGACGACGCTCCCCCGCCTACCTCTTCGGTGGGGGCCAGGGTGGGCTCCTGGCCCCCCTGCAGGGCATTTTCACGGGGAGCGCGACGGGGCTCCCCGGCTTCCCTTCTTGTGGGGGCAGCCCCTGGACCTGACCCACCCCGGGGGCATCTCTGAGACCGGCGGCGGAGCCCCACGCGCTTAGTCGTCTGTCTTCTTAGGGGTCAAAGGTCGCCTACCTTCCGGGGGCCATATCTCAGCCCCTGGGGGTCCGATCTGCCCCATTTTCGCGTCTTCTTGCTCCTGGTGGCGCACCCCAGCCACTGGGAGCACTATCCTTCGCCCTCCGGGTCTCCAAGAGGGTGCATTCTGCAGGGAGCGGTCTTCACTGGCTCCCTGCGCCAGCCTTTCGCCTGGCTCTCCTCCTGGGCCCCTCTTCTCCCTGCGCAGAGGCCCCTGCTTCTGCGCACCGGTCCTGGGCTCTTCTGGCGCTGTTGGGGCCCTGGGGGACAGTCAGGGGGTTCCTCCTTTCAACTGCCCATTGCCATGCTCCAGCACCTTCCGCCTCAGCAGACCACACCCCAGAGAGAGCTTCTCTTCCTGTGCAAGCACTTTTTAAAAGTTGAGTAGGGGGCTGGCAGGAAGTCTCTGTTGGTCCTATCAAATAGCGACACATCACTTCCCTGCCCCCTCCTTGTCCAGCCTTGAAAAAGCATCACATTTCAGATCCCTCCTTGACTCCGCCAAAAACAGACCCAAAAACTTTTTGACCTCATCAAAAACCCAAACTGTTCTCCCCTAACCATTAAGCCTGAGGTTCCACAAAGAAAGCGGCAGATTTCGCTATATTCTTTGATGAAAAGGTCAAAGCACTGGTGGAGCAGGTCGCCCACCCCCATTGAGGAGCGGAAATCCTCAGTTACCTGGCAGCACTTTGACGTCATCTCGGAAGATGACCTCCTCAAATGCATCCTCGAAACTAAACCCTCCAACCATTCTTCTGACCCCGTCCCTAGCGACATCGCCATTGATTTCTACACCTATACCCTCTCTTACTGGACCAGGCTAGTCAATCTCTTCCTCAGTCAAGGCTCCCTCCCGGTTGCCCTCAAATCAGGACAGGTCACCCCTCT
The DNA here is from genome assembly GCA_963921515.1 of Calotriton arnoldi. Classification (NCBI taxonomy): domain Eukaryota; kingdom Metazoa; phylum Chordata; class Amphibia; order Caudata; family Salamandridae; genus Calotriton; species Calotriton arnoldi. The sequence continues at coordinate 1,009,301 of CAWUFW010002683.1, read as the reverse complement.
TCTAAAAAAAACCCTCCGCCGATGCGAACGACCTCAACAACTTCCGCCCTATCGCCAACCTCCCTTTTCTTTCGAAAATCACAGAAAAATGTGTTGCGAAACAACTTTCCCTACATATCACGGACAATAATCTCCTCGACGTCTTCCATTCTGGCTGCATTCAAAATTGCAGCACTAAAACAGCCCTGGGGAATCGTGTCTTCTGATTCTTTTAGACCTCTCTGCAGCCTTTGACACTGTTAATCATAGCACCCTTCTCAACACTCTTCATCAGAGAATGGGATTGGATGGCACAGTGCTCAAATGGTTTGCCTCTTTCCTCTCGGACAGATCCCAAATGATCAAGATAGCGAACAGTCTCATCTCCATTGGCTGTAGGTCAAGGCGTCCCTCAAGGTTCTATCCTGGCACCCACTTTGTTTAATCTCTACCTGGAACCATTAGGGAACCTTCTAAGCAAATCTGGGATCCATTACCATCTATATGCGGACGACACTCAAATCTACCTTAAGGTGTCTTCCGCACACGATCTCTCACTACTCAACTCTACTCTCAACTCTATTCACAACTGGATGTTAACTCACCAACTCATTCTTAATCCCGCCAAAACTGAATTCCTCCTCCTCTCTACCTCTCTCTCACCACCTCCTGTTCAATCTTGGATGGATCAGCTGAACCTACTCAACAGCAAACCCGTCATTGTCGACAGCGCTAAATCCCTAGGTGTCATTCTTGACAAAAGACTCAACCTAATCTCCCACATCAACTCTATTGCTAAGAACGCACGTTACCAGTTGCGCCTTCTATGGGGGATCCGTCGGTTCTTCCCGGAGAAAGACTTAAAAACCTTGGTACAATCTCTGGTTCTCTCAAGACTGGATTATTGCAATTCTCTTCTGACTGGCCTACCCAAATCCCACCTCTCCCCTCTCAAATCCATCCTCCATTCAGCAGCTCGCTTCATTTCAGGGTCTAAACGAAGCGACCACGTCACTCCTATCCTGTCCTCTCTTCGATGGCTTCCGATCGAGGCAAGATCTATTTACAAAACTGCCTGCATCACACACACAGCCTTACACACGTACTCCCCTAGTTACCTGGCGAATAAATTGAAACTGTCCGGTGGCTCTCGCCCTTCTCGCAATGCGGAAAAGCTTCTGCTTGAGCCCCCCGTCTTCAAAAGGGAAAGATCGATGGCGCAATCCTTCTCAGGCAATGCGGTTAGATCTGGAACTCGCTTCCCCCATTGCTCCGTGCCACCGCCTCTACCCGGATCTTCAAAGCTGACCTCAAATCTCTTCTCTTCCAAAGACACTTTCAGAACTAATACTTTCATTCTCAGGCCCCTCTAGGAAGTTCGCTCTTCATTGTAAATTTGCACTTTTTCCTGTACATTCCTCACCCTTGCGTGCTGTGTTGGATTTTATGTTTGTGTACCCTTCATTTTAAGTCTCCTGTTTAATTCACGCCCTCTCTACTCCCTCAAGGAAGTTCTTCCACTTAAGTAAATTCTGTACTCCATGCCTATAGAAGTGCCTTCCCAGTGTGTTCTGAGTGACTGCCACTTATTGCAGTATTATACCTCTATTTGTATTTTGTATCTTATGTATCATGCACACCTGTCACTTTTTCCTCTTGTAACGTATACCTCTTTTTGTATTTTTTGTTTTTGTTTTTATTTGCACAATTGTCACTTTTTCGTAATGTAATGCTTGCTTTTGTATTATGCTCACTTGTAACCTTCTCCTCATGTAATGTTACTGTTCCTATTGTGAAGCGCTCTGACACCTTCGGGTAAAGTCCGCGCTATATAAAAACGCATAAATAAATAAATAAATGGTCTCTGAAACAAGAGCCCTTTCCTCCTTGGTGCAGCCTGGTGCCTGGCACCAGTGATAGCTGCTAATGGATGGGCCTGTAGCCCCACCCATCTTCTCTTCGTGGAGAGGAGGCCTTAGCTTGTGGAAAAAAAAGGTTATCAATCCAGCCAGCTGAGGTCAGCCCTCAGCCTGGCCCTGGTTATGACTGACTCAGAGAAATGTGACATTTCTGGATGACCCAAAAGCAGTACAAATATGACTTTGGACTCTGCAGAATACTTCTTCTCACACCCGTTACAGTGGACTTTAGTGCGGGTCTGGAATCTGTAGGCCTTAGAAAAGTGACACTAGCCCATGGGCTCCACTTCCCCATAAGGGAATAATGAAGTGAAAAACACAGTCAAACACACTGACTTTCCCTGGCATGTTTCTTCCCAGTGTATAAAGCCCATTCCATGTCACCACCCAATTCTGCATAAGTCCTGCCACACCATTCATTTTGTAGCTCTTCCTGGACTGCGCACGCCAGGAATCTCCCCTGCGCAGCCCCTACACGTGTGCACACGCATGTACACAGGTGTCTGCATGTAACCAGCCCGGTGCCCCGTACTCCAGCTGCTGCGCAGCGGCCTAGTCAAGCCAGGGGGACACCTGTAAAATCCACATGCAGCCTCTTTCACCATGAGTTCACTGTGGATGAGTCCCAATTTATGAGGTTCTCCCACAGTAAAAGCTCAACAAATAGGTGCTCAAAAAGCGAAAAATTCGGGCGGCCCAGAGTGTCAGAACCACCTTCTAACACTTACCTATTCAGGATTCCAGTTGTCAAAGCCTTACTGGAAGGTCTTGAGTCAGTCCTCTTATAGTTCCAGCAGCTCCCACGTGGAATCTCAATATTGTATTAAGATTAATGGGCCTTCCATTTGAACCCCTCCACTCCTGCCCCCTCCAGTTTACATCCTGGAAAGTAATATTCCTAGTTGCTATCACTTCACTCAGACGTGTCCGTGTGCTTCGGACATTAACTTTAGAAGAACCCTTCTTCCAAATACAAAATGATAGGGTTGTACTTCGCACCAACCCTACATTTCTTCCTAAGGTGCTCTCACAATTCCATTTTAATCTATTGAGCTGCCTGTCTTTTTTTCCCCAGGCTGACTCAGTTGCAGAAAGGGCTTTCCATACATTAGAGCTGTCATGTATTACATCAACAGGACTAAATCATTTAGAAAAACGCAACAGCTATTTGTCGCTTTCTCAAAACCTCACAAAGGAAGGCCCATTTCTAAATCAGGCATTGCATTATGGATTAAGTGCATCCAAACATGCTTTCCTAAAGCTAAAAGAACTTTACCTATTCCTCCTAGAGCTCACACCACTCATAAACAAGCATTGAAAATGCAATAGGTCTCGCCTTTGATTAAGTTAAAGCCATTTGCTTTGCTAATGGTATTGTATAGCAAAGCAAATGGCTTTAACTTAATGAAAGGCGAGACCTATTGCATTTTCAATGCTTGTTCTATTCGTGTAACTCTCCCATGTCCTCTCCCCCTACAATCCTTGCCAAACATCCCTTCTACCTGCACCTGTCCTTAGTGAGGGCCGAGCAACCTTAATCTGCTCTGTAAAGCCTCGTCCACCCAGTAGCACCCCTTGTCGTCCATCTGCTCTACGGAGCTAGTTGTTTCTTTACATCAGAGCTCTTGCCTCCTCCTACTCCACTTCTTTTCGTTGTACCCACCTTCTTATCCCCCGCCCGCATGACTCCGCTTTGGGATCAAATGGATTTCGTCCTTGTCTTTCATGCACCTGTTTAATGTTCCTCCTATCATAGCTGTGCTGGCAGCTTTTTGCACCCTCCTCCTTGCCCTGACTCCTTCAGATGACGTGGGTCTGTGCTGTGCATGCCCACCTCTTCCAAATTTGACTGCATTGAATTCTGCCTTCATCACTGGGGCGCACAGCTGTGGTGTCAGTGGCGGTGTGTCAGCGGCGGTGTGTCAGCGGCGGTGTGTCGGCGGCGTCAGCGGCGGTGTGTCGGCGGCGTCAGCGGCGGTGTGTCGGCGGCGTCAGCGGCGGCGTGTCAGCAGCGGCGGTACACACATCCACAATTACATTATGCGTTTAATTTAAAGTACGCACATAATATAACATTTTCCTACAATTTTTATATTTTTCTACCGCTTACAGTTTTATACCATATCATATACTTTGTTACGTTATTTAACTCCAAAGCGTGCAGCCCCCTGACTTTTGCATGAAAAGCAAAGTTTTCCTTTTATCGCTGCTGCGTCTCCTAACCCCGCAATGCATTTAGGAAACCAAATGAAAAGTTTCTTTATTCACCCCGCCCTCCTCCTCAAAAAGGGGGCAGCTAAAATAGGCGCTTTAAAAAATAGAATAAAGGGGGAACAAAGGAGGGAAGAACAATCCTCCAGAAAAAGAGAGATAGGCGGCTGACAATATTTAAATTTAAATGTTTAGCGGGTGCCGAGTTGGCCCCCACTCTCCTGACCAGTGCAAACATTTGTCTAACTCTGAAAGGCGGGACACAGCCCCTCGGGGCCGCAAGAAGCTCTTCTGTGCCGGCTTGGTGATGAACTTCGACACAAAGAGGACAGTTTATGGAGCTCTCAGATGCGCCGATGTCTGACATCACAAAAGCAAAAAGTAAAAAAAAGACAGCGCGCCTTAAAAAAACAAGCCTGCAAAAAAAACCACACAGATTTAAAAGAGCAAAAGAACCGCACATATAATACAAATAAACACTCGCCTTACCTTCTTGTGCACGCGCTCCTCCCTCTTCTATGCTGGCATCGTCAAACAGCTGGGCCACCGCAACCGTCTGGTGAACAAAAGAAACCATAAAAACACAAATGCTCACGCCTACTAAAGATAAGAAAACCCTTTAGGACAGTCAGAAAGCAGACGAGCCAGTCCGGATGGGCCGGACCAAAAGGCGGCAACACAAAAAGCTCATTTCCAGTGGCAGCCCACCGTTTACCATAAACGGTGACGCCAGCCAATGGAAATGAGGGGCGGGGCTTCAAGCCCCCTTCTGAAAAATCCTCATTCACAATAGATCTCGCCGAGCGAGCAGCGCATGCGCTGCAACGCTTGGCAAGACCTAAAAAGGAGCTTCAGTGGCCTTCCTAGGGAACATACCCATACCTGGCATATGTAAAGCAGCTACATGGTCCAACCCACATACATTTATAAAACATTACTGTCGGGGCCGGACTGGCCGTGGTGGTTACTTACCCAGTAAGCATCTGTTCGTAGCATATAGTGCTGAAGATTCACCTGCGCTCACCCTCTTACCCGGACACCTGTACTTGTTCATTATTTTCACTTTTTCACAAACTCCTTTTGCATGGACATCACTTTATACTACACTTTACTTCACGTTCTATCCTCACCCGTCATGGGGGAAAATAATCAGTGGAATCGATGACCATGCGCATTACCAGCAGGAGGAGTAGTCCCACTACCTTGTGACTCGAAAGACTTTCTTCTAAGAAAAACAACTTGCACACATCTGAGCCCAACACTAAATGGCGGACTTATGCTAAGCATGTGAATCTACAGCACTGCATGCCATGAACTGATGCTTACTGAGTAAGTACCATTTTCCTTCTGGTGGATACATGCAGAAGCCTCGCTGATACCACCCACATCCCCATTATGAAGTATTCTCAAAGGTCTCAGTAATGTTCCAAATTAAGTTGCTGTACTGCATTGTTGCATCAATTAACAGCATTCCCTCTCTATCTCTAAGGGCATGGAGAAATTGGACAGGGAGCTGATGTTGGGGCACTGGGGTGGGTACTATGTGGGTCCTTTGACTAAACCAAAGCCTCAATTCCTGCGTTGACTTGGAGCCAGCACCCCCTACCGGTGTTGGAGAGCTATTTCAGATGTTTCTGAATGCAGGTAGTGTATCCACCAGAAAGATCATTACTGAATATAAGAAAGTTTTTCCTATAGTTTCCAGTCTAATTTTTTTATGCTAATAATTGCACATACATATCAAATAATGTTGGTGACGTGTATCTCTATGTATTTATGTAATGATGAAGAAAAACTCTCTCCATACAGTGAATATTATTTTGTTTGCGAAACGGGTAATATTTAGCTGTTCAGGATTTCACACAGAAATTAAGTAAAAAGAAAGCCACCTTTTTGCCAGAAATAGCCAACATATAATGGCTAAAAAATTGCATTAAATTATGTAAATTATGCTTATTTTCAATGTTAATTTATTCTACAGGTGCATGGAGAAATGCTATAGAAGAATATGCAGCAGAAGACTGGAATGAAGATGTAAGTGCTAACCAATATCTGCTATCATATCTTCCCATGTATGAGCTTGTGGTAACTTTTAGTTATAAGTCTAATTATAGTACTGTTCAATTCAATATAGTACCATTTTCATAGTGCATCACTTTGTACATTTGTCTTTAACACTTGTGTTTACCATTTCAGAGGTTGGCTGCTTTTTCAGCTACTCGTAGTCCACTATCATTGCAGTAGTAACGTGGTACTTAGATGGTACAATTTAATAAATCAGTATATAGGTCTGTTGAAGATTAAGGTGCATTTGTTTAGGAATGCCTCTGGTTCTTCATTGAATTGTTCTCATGATTGGGTGTTCCACGTCAGCCAGGTGCACTAGTTAACTCATATTTAATGGCAGTGCAACTGTACACCATTATTTGAAAAGCCATAGAAAGCGCATGATTTTTTTAAATCTAAAAGGGACATTAATAAAAGGTTTGCTGTGCTAAGATCACTCTTCCCAGCTTCCAGGAGCTGTAGAGGTGTTAAATCATTTTTACCAGTTTTTGCAATGTTATAAGTCGATTTTCTACCTATTTTTATTTGTTTAGTGTTTTTCTACTTGCAGTTTGTGATGGAACCAAGTGTGAAAACCTTGGGTGAACTATGACATGTTGTATATACTTTTTTAAAAAGTAGGAAAAATCTGGATTTCAGCAAGTGGTCATTTGTGTAAATGGTGTTCCCAAAGAAACGAATAATTGAAATAAAAAACTGATAAAGTATGATAAAATAAAAAAAGGAGATGACGTTTTCATCTAATTTCTTTTTGCCGTGATGGCTGATTCACAAATGTAATGCACAATTGCACCTGCCACTCGTAAGGTAGTAAGGATACATAGGGGTTGTTTGCCCAAAAGCACACAATTTCAAGACCATCAACAGAGCTGCAGCTTATGATTTTTCATTGTGTGCCGACCATGTATCAAATAATTTGTGTAAAATCTGTTTAATGAAAATGAGGTAAAAGGAAACCTATGTATTATTCACATGTACTCAAGATAATGAGTAGGAATAGTGGAATTTGTGGTTACCCAAAGCATCATGTGATTCAGATTTTGCAGTATGTATTCTTTCTTGCACACTGGCTTACATTTGGAAACCCCAAATGGAGCGAGAGTAAGGGGCAGAATACAAAGAAAATCTGTAAATGTGGTCGCAGATTGTGCTTCGACTCTTGCCAAATTCATTCTGTTTGCAAACCGACGTATGTACTAATAGGGTGGTTTTCAAAAACCCGATTCGTAGTGGGTGGCAATACGATGTACCTCATAAATAATGAGGTAGGTCACAAATTGCAACCCACTATCAAGCGCTACCATCATAGGAATGGTGACCTGCAGAGGCCAGCAGACCACCATGCCTGTGATTGTTTTTACATAAAGCAATCATTTGTTTAAAATGCAGCCTCTTGATTTAAAAGTATTTCTAAAATAAAATAACATTTGTTTGAGGTCTTTCCTGGAGTATAAATGCTGGGAAACGTGGCAGAGAAATGTTCAATGATAAGCTGAATTTTTAACAACCCTTCATAGACTGGATGGTCTTAGGGCAATGCCCCAGAGTTGTATATATGCGGTATTTCTATAGTGCAAACCTAGCCAAAAGGCAGTAGACATACTTATGATAAATGGGAAGTTGGGTAAGGTGCAAATAGTACTAGAAAACCAAGTATATACAGTGATTTGCACAATATTCCCATGAGCACTATAAGACCCCCAAAATGTTCAAGTTCTAAGGTGAACTGGAGTCCACAAATCTTAGTCGGGCCAATAAAATTATGCGATTCCGCTTCTTTTTTTTTTTTTTGTGCTTAGTTATGGATTTGCCTCATTTGCCACATAATCCATCATCTGCTGAATAATCTGCAGATTTTAACAAAAAAACAATTGTTTCCAGCTCAAACTGATTAAAAGTTGCTAAAAACGTAGCGGCGTCGGTTTGCAAGCAGTTGGATGACCCTTGCAAAGGTGAACTGTAAATCTTTTGGTTGCTTTTCTCTGTATTTGGTGGTTAAACTGGTACAAAGGAGGTGAAATATTTGCCCAGACAGTATTACCACGTGTAAAAATTACAAAATAGTAAAGTAATAGTATGAAACAAATTTGCCACAGTATGCTGCATAATTTTCCTTTTCTTGACGCATTATTTAGGCAACTGCGCCGCATTATTTTGGGCTCCCCTGAGGTATAATTCCAGTGGCCCTGGTCTTAGTAAACTGTTCGGCTTGCTGATTAATTTGCTGTTGAGTTTCCTCAATAGATAGGCCATTCACAGAGAGTTGGACGTGGTCAGTTTGCAAAATAATACATGTATTGACTTTATATCCAGAATCTCCAGGTGACAGGATGAATTAACGGCTGGTATTTAGTAGGGTGCTGCCAAGTGAACATTCTTGTGATCTTCGCGATACCTGCCTGCACTCCAGATGGGACTATACTGCCTGTGTCTTCCAGTGACACAGGTTGCTGTGCGTCATGGCCATCTTATTCAAAATTATTGGAAAAGGAGTAATCTGGTGGGATTCCATCACTAAAATGATTTCTGGATTCTGATCCATGATCCTTTCCTTAGATTCACTGTCTGTTTTAGAACCGGCCTCCAAGCTCTCCTCTATTATTTCACATAAGGCCTATGCAGCAACCAATCATCAGAGAAGCAATATCAGTTTCCTAAACTATCTAATTCTCAAATACTGTGTGCTAAGTAGCATGCAGACGTACTCGTGGAAGTGGTTATGCACTGAGAATGATGTGTGTGTTATGAGAAGAAAGTGAAATTGCAATGCTGTGCAAGTGACAGTGGGGTACAAAAGCAAAAGATTAAAAAAAAAAAAAAACACTAAGCAATCTGTGAATTTAAGGTCTTCTCTCAAAGTGCTCTATTGAGACAGCGCCACAAAATAGCAAAAAACAATTTTCAAGTGAGGATAAAGAAAAAGAAACATTCACCTTGCAGGATACACATCAAGGCAAACTGAAATGCAATTACAATAACTATATTGAAGCACCAAAAGCTTTCCAAAACCACATTACAATTCATAAGTAAAAATTCCCATGACGGAGCATTTGGTGCACACCGTTTGCCAAGGGCAGTAGGGTCTGTCTATTGGGTGCTGAGAAGCAAAATCCAAAATCGCAGCTGGTATTTTCTCTTCCTTGATCAGGGAATTCTAGGGTCCGATCAGCTCCTAGGGAAGGGAAAATTTCTGCCGCCAATTTGAATTTGGCTTCTCTACTCCTGTTGACCTTACTAGGTGAGCTGCACCTACCAGATCTCCACCCCAAAATAAAGACAAAACAACTTCCCTGTTTGGTAGTGGATTCCTGACTTGGAGTTTCAGTCTCAAAGGATGAATTTTAAGATGGGCACCATTGGAAAGGGAACTGTCTTCCCTTTGCAAATGCTACCTCTTTATTTGTGTGTGTAAGCCCTGGGTGCATAACAACTTTTTACTTTTCAAATGGAAGCCACCATTTCCATTCTGTGGGAAAGGAGGGTGGTGCTTGGGGCTCAAGTGCCTCCCCCGGGAATGGAACAGGCATAGATTATAATTAAGGCTCCCTGTTATCCGTTTTTACAGGTTTTTACAGATAAATACAGACAGAAAACAATGTGTTTTCTGTCTGCATTTATTTTTAAAAGTGGATAAATACAGAAAATTGTGCTCTTTTTAAGTGACACTTCATGCTGTCTTTGAATTATAGGCCAGCAGCTGAGCATAAGGACAACATGAGAAATTGAAAAACCGGATGAAATGTATTTAAATAATGGCATATGTCAACATACATTATGGTATAATGCTAGTATTAAACAGTGGATGTATTTGACAGCTTCAATAGCTAAAACACGACAGACATCAAAGTATGAGTGCACGTCTATCAGTTAAATAAATATGGAACTGTACAGTTTTTCAACTTCATTTATACGCAAATCACAAAATAAATATGGATAAATACAGATAAAATGGAAAAATAAATATGGATGAATACAGACGGAAATGTTAAAAAAATAAATACCATAAAACCGGGAGCCCTAATTATAATTGACCCCTTCACCCCCAGTGAGTACTTAAATGGAGGGAAGCCTCCATGGCAAACAACTGCATTTTCCCCAGCCACTCCCAGAAGGAGAGGTTCACCTGCTCCTGGCTGGGGTGATAATGCAGAAAACGTTAACATCTCACCTGTGCACTAAGACAGGTAAGGGATGTGTCAAACATGCTGAGTAAAATGTACAAGGGCGACAGGCATAACCTCTCTGTAATCTGCCTGCATCCAGACCATGATGCCAGACAGTGAAATTTGTTTACATTTGCCTAAAGACTCTAAAATATAGTCAGGTGATTGACACTGGACTTGCTGTCGGAACAGGGCAGTTCTAATAGATACTATTAACATAAATTCCTCATCTTAGAATACTCCTCAGTCCCAAGACTGGATCTAAAAATTTTTTACAGACATGCACCCACTTGCCGCTTGGTGGCACCGTGCTGTTTTGCAATGGTTACATACTGCGCGGGAAGTGAGGGAGTCAAGCTGCATACAAGCTCTGCCTCTGTGGATGGGCTACAGTTCCTTTCTCTGTGTCTACTGATACTTATTTAAAGCTGTGTTCCTCCTTTGTTAGTGTTCTGACTACTTCTAAAAACTGTTCAACCAGTCTGATAGGGAATGATGTCCCCTCCAAAAATGACAGGTTTTAAACCATGCCGCGACTGCTGGAAGCATATGGTCACAACCCGCACGAAGTGTCTTTGGTGTCTAAGCTCTGGCCACGACTCTTAAGATAAGTGCAACTAAGTGCAATCCGAGGCTGTGAAGCAAAGCTGTATGTCACTGGACACGAGGTTACTGCAGACTCTCCCAAGGCCATTCCTGGAAACACTCAACTTGACCCTCAAAAAAGTCCCCATAAGTGCAAGTGCAGCCATAATCACAAACTGGATTGGTCTCCATTCTGCCATTCTGACTTCAAAGAGAAGGTGCCAGGGCATCATGATGTTGGTCACAACCCTTTGATGTAGTCTGCCAAGGAACAGATTCCTTAAGTGGTCTGGACATGCCCTGAATTTGTCAAGCTGTTGTCGACTCGCACAGCAAATCGAGACCTTCAGGGAGGCAATTCTGCAAATGTTCAATATGCTTCCAGCTCGCATTCTAGTTACTGCCAGCAGGACCATCCCCAGTGCAGTCTGTCCCCGGGACCTATTACCAGGGCCATACCATCTCTGATGCAAACTTCTACCCGAGATACATGTTGGTCTTGTCTACATCAGTGCTGGAAGAAGATGCAGTGCTGACACCACTGTTGGACCCTGAACCAAGTTTAGTTTGAGCCTGACCGATGTCACGCTACAAAATTACTAAAGCCCAACTGGTTGTCATGTAGCCTGACTCGAACCCAGTGCTTCTCCCATGTCGAACCTATCAGCAGAGACTCTGTTATCTCTTTGGTTTTGACTCATCTTGTGCCAGAGCAGGGGGCACCCCAAGATGCTGATGACCACTATACTGATGCCTTACACAATTATTTATAGAGTGCCAGTGGACTTGACACCTTGCCTGAGACAGAGCTTGATTCACCACTTGGGCCACTGATGGAAAAATGTGCCTCTTTTGCTGTGGTGGTCCTGAAGGCAGCTGAGGCACTAGAATTTCAGCTACACTCCTTAGATACCAAAACAAATGTTCTTACTGAGATCTTACAGCCTTTGTCAGTTAATTCTGAACACTTGCTTGCCTTTAACCATTCTCTCACTGACACTTTGTCTTTGTGGTTGAAGCCTTGTTTTTGTCTGTGAATAGGCAGGTGACCAGATGTCACGACTGGTGCCTGGTGACCGGGAGTTCTCCAGCATTGGATCTTTTATAGATTCACATGCTTGAAACTTCCCGCCCGGTAACATTACCAACAGAAACACATATATAAGCATTTCTTGACATTGACACTCAATGCAGCCTCATCCAACCTATCCTCCTCATTATGATCCAGACTTCAGCCAATCAAAACCCATCACACCCAACTGTTCCACCTGCTGATGCTGTGAGATTTTCCACTGCTTCTTCCGTGTGAAGAACTCTATCTGAAAGAGACACGTTAGTGACAGATTCCTTACCTTAGAATATCCCCAGGCGTCAGGCTGGATCCGGAAAGTGTTTTGCGTAGCAGTACCCTTGCGCGTCGGTAGGCGTCGTGTGGCTCCGCGTCCGTTGTCGGCGTCGTGATCGCCGGGATGACGTCGCGGGCAGTACTTAGACGCCGCCCCTGCGCGCTGACGTCAGTTCTTCTTTTTCCGCGCCAGTAAGCGCAGATCCGGGAAGAGCAGTGCCCTAGTCAATTTTTGACTACATTTTTGGTGAATTTTTCACTGTTTCTTTTCGAGTCTTCATCGACTAGGTGTCAGTAGGGATGCCCGGCTTCAAGCCATGCGACGTCTGTGGTCGAATGATGTCGATCACAGACCCGCACTTTGAGTGTCTCTACTGTCTCGGCCGAGACCACGACACGAAGTCGTGCCCTGACTGCCGGAAACTCCACCCGAAGGCTTTGCGAGAGCGGTCTCGAAAGCTCCTCGAGGTCCGGCAGTCGGCTCCGCGCCAAGCCCCGGTCCCGTGAGAGGTCGAGGGGCCGGTCGCGGAGCCCCCGCCGGTCGTCTGAGTCCAAGTTTTCGCGCTCCTCGGGTAAGTCGAAGCACAAAAGTCTAAGAAGCATCATCGCTCTAAGACTTCGCCTCGCCGGTCTCGCGACTCGGCTGAGGCCCCTGTCGGCACCGTCCCCGCGGCCCCGGACGTGCCTGTGGAGCCACCCCCGCATTACCCGTCTTTTCCGGGTTCGGGGGCGACTCCGGCCGAAATACAGGAATTCCTGTCGGCCATGGCCCGCCTCTTCGGGCCTCAAGGTCCCTCCGGTGCGCCTTCGGGCCCCGCGGGCCCTGATTGGGTTGCTCCGGCGTCGCCGACGGCTCCGGTCCCGGCGTCGCCTGTCCCGCCAGCCCTGATCCTGGCCTCGGCTCCGGCCCCGGCCTCGATCCCGGCTCCGGTGGTACCGCAACCCCGATCGACGCCGGTTGACCTAACCACGACGGCGCCCGGGGCTCCGGGCGGCGTCGTTCCCCGGTTCTCTCCAGTTCCGGACATAGAGCCGGACCGACGTCGCTCGACGCCGGCTCCGGCGCCGATGAGACCTTTGGTCCCAGATGTCCCTCCTCCTCCATATTTTGAACCGGAGGAGGACCAGGAGAGCTGGGAGGGGTCGGAAGACCCTCTCACACAGCAGTGTGAGTATGATCAGGACTGGGCAGAGGAACTTGGGGATGCCAGTGGTCTAGACACTTCCCCTGACACTGGCATGCTATCTCCTCCAGTGGCTACGGAGGAGGGAGCCAATTTCGCAACGGTGTTGCGTAGAGCAGCTGGAGCCTTACACCAATTGCCTACTGTGGCTGTCAGGACTAATCTCCTGACCGAAGTGCTTCAGCCGGCAGCTTCCTTTTCGGAGACTGTGCTGCCGTTTAATGATGCACTATCTGACGTTCTTTTGGGCACCTGGTCCAAGCCCACCACAAGGGCTCCTGTGGATAGGAACGTGGCCCGACGCCATCGCCCTGCTCCGGGCGACCCCTTGTTTCTCTCTCAACATCCCACCCCCGAGAGCTTGGTTGTCCAAGCCTCTGCCTCCCAAACCGCCTTCCCTACCGCCCCTCCGGATAGGGAATCCAAACGCCTGGACCAATTTGGGAAGAAGGCTTTTTCTTCCTCCAGTGCTGGCTTGCGGTCCGCCAACACCGCTTGCCTTTTGGGCCGATATACCCACTCCCTGTGGGATTCGGTGGCGGTTGTTTTGCCCCAGTGTTCTGAGGAGGTCCAGACACTGCTTACCCGCACCATTGCGGAAGGTAGGGATGCGGCAAAGTAACACCATACGATGTGGCCTTGATACCGCCGACTCGCTGGGCAGATCGCTTGCAACGACGGTGACGCTGCGTCGCCACGCCTGGCTGAGAACAACTGGTTTCTCGGGTGATGTCCAGAATACACTTATGGACATGCCCTTTGATGGAGTCGGTCTTTTTGGTTCCAAAGCAGACCATGCGCTGGAGCGTTTTAAGGACTCACGGGCTACTGCCAAGTCCCTGGGCCTTTCTGCTGTGCGCCCTCCGCTAACCTCTGCTTTTCGCCCCTTTCGTGGCCACGGAAGGGGCGCCCAGTCACGTCCGCAGCCCAGCCACCGGCCCGCGCAGCAAGCGGTTTCGCGTGGCCGGGGACGTGGCTACCGCTGTGGCGGTTCGGGCAACCAGCGTGCGGGTCAGGCCACCACCTCCGCCCCGTCCGCGGCCTCCAAGCCCTCCTAGTCCCTCCTTTCAGGTGCACAGCACGCCAGTAGGGGGCAGGGTCCGCCATCACCTTCACCACTGGCGTGCCATCACCTCGGACAGGTGGGTCTTGGACATTGTCCGAAGGGGCTACTCCCTCCCCTTCGAGACCACCCCCCCAGCCATGCCACCTCAATTCCACCGCATGTCAGGGGATCACTTGGTGCTTCTGCAGAAGGAAGTCACGGCCCTCTTGGCCAAGAGGGCCATCGAGCATGTTCCGACCCCAGAAGTAGGACGTGGTTGGTACTCCCACTACTTTCTGGTGCCCAAAAAGGACAAGGAGGACATGCGTCCTATCTTGGACCTCCGGAACGTCAATCGCTTCCTCCGGAAGGAGAAGTTCAAGATGCTCACCCTAGCTCAGGTCTTGACTGCCCTCGACCCTGGAGACTGGTTGGTAGCGTTGGACTTGCAGGACGCTTATTTTCACATCCCCATCCTGCCGGCCCACCGGCGTTACCTTCGGTTCACGGTAGGCCTCGAGCATTTTCAGTTCACCGTGCTCCCCTTTGGCCTCACAAGTGCCCCTCGGGTGTTCACGAAAGTGATGGCGGTGGTCGCAGCTCATCTGCGCCGGGCAGGGGTTCCAGTCTTCCCCTACCTCGACGACTGGCTGCTGAAGGCGCGCTCGTCCCAGGCAGTCGTCTCCCACCTCCAGACTACGGCCCAACTCCTGCACTCGCTGGGGTTCTCCATCAATGTGCCGAAGTCGCATCTGATTCCTTCTCCACAGCTCCTTTTCATCGGAGCAGTTCTGGACACGACGCAGTTTTGGGCCTATCCTCCCGAACGGCGAGTCTGGGATATTCAGGCTATGATTCCGATCTTTCAGCCTTTATCCTGGGTTTCGGTACGGATGACCCTGAGGCTGCTGGGCCTCATGGCCTCCTGCATCCTGCTGGTCGATCATGCCAGATGGCATATGCGGGCTCTGCAGTGGGACCTGAAGTTCCAGTGGGCGCAGCACCAGGGCAACCTGTCCGATCACGTTCAGATCTCGGAGGGGACTGCAAGACAGTTGCAGTGGTGGCTCTCGAACCGGCAATGGGTCATGGGCAGATCACTCTCCCTTCCCCAGCCAGAGCACACAGTTGTGACGGACGCGTCCCTTCTGGGATGGGGCGGTCACATAGGAGAGGCGGAGATCAGAGGCCTCTGGTCTCCGGCGGAGTCCCGGCTCCATATCAACGTTCTGGAGCTCCGGGCGATCCGACTTGCACTCAAGGCATTCCTTCCCTCTGTCAAAGGGAAGGTAGTGCAGGTGTTCACAGACAACACCACCGCCATGTGGTACTGCAACAAGCAAGGTGGGGTGGGGTCGTGGACCCTATGTCAGGAGGCTCTGCGCCTCTGGACATGGCTGGAACATCAGGGCATTTTCCTGATGGTTCAACACCTGGCAGGTTCCCTGAACGCCAGGGCGGACGAACTCAGGTGCATGATGGATCACGAATGGCGTCTTCACTCGGAAGTGGCGCAAGGACTCTTTCTACAGTGGGGAGAGCCTTGGTTAGATCTATTCGCCACCGAAGAGAACGCGCAATGTCATCAGTTCTGCGCGTTGGAATTTCCAAGGCAGCACTCGCTCGGCGACGCTTTTCGTCGCGAGTGGAGTTGCGGTCTGTTGTACGCTTTTCCGCCTATACCACTTCTACCCAGAGTGTTGAAGAAGATTCGGCGCGACCGGGCCCAAGTCATCCTTGTGGCCCCGGACTGGGCTCGAAGAGTTTGGTATCCCGAGCTACTCAGTATGAGCGTCGATCCCCCGATCCGTCTGCCTCTTCGGGAGGATCTTCTGTCGCAGCAGCAGGGGACGGTCCTCCACCCGAACCTGTCCAGACTCCACCTGCTTGCGTGGAGATTGAGCGGCGGCAGTTGATTCCTTTCGACTTGCCTCCCGAAGTTTGTGATGTGATTCTGGCAGCCAGGCGTCCCTCCACTAAGGTGGTATACGCCTGCAGGTGGAACAAGTTTGTGGCATGGTGCACAGCAAAGGCTGTGAATCCCCTTTCTGCCCCTCTTTCTTCTGTTCCTTCTTTCCCTGGCCCAACAGGGTTCTGCCCTGGGTACCATCAAGGGCTATCTTTGTGCCATCTCGGCCTTCCTCAGGCTTCCTGATCAGCCCTCCTTTTTCAAGTCCCCTGTTGTTAACAGGTTTCTAAAAGGCATTACATACCTCTTCCCTCCTGTTCCGTTTGTGATGCCTCAGTGGGACTTGAACTTGGTTCTAACCTTTCTTATGTGCGCTCCCTTTGAGCCTCTAGATAACTGTCCTCTTCTGACTCTGAAGACAGCCTTTCTGGTAGCCATCACCTCCGCTCGGCGGGTGAGTCAGCTCCAGGCTCTATCATGCAAACATCCCTTTCTGTCTGTCCATCCAGACAAGGTTGTTCTTAGGACGCGTCCGTCCTTCTTGCCAAAGGTGGTTACTGCCTTTCACATTAAGCAGACCATCACTTTGCCTACCTTCTTTCCGCCTCCGCATCCTTCCAGAGAGGAAGAGAGGCTCCACTGTCTGGACCCAAAACGTGCGCTTTCCTTTTATATCAACCGCACACAACACTTCCGGGTGGATGACCAGCTCTTTGTTGGCTACGTGGGCGCCAAAAAAGGTCGGGCGGTGCACAAGAGGACCATCTCCCGCTGGGTAACCTTGTGTATCAAAGCCTGCTATTCTTTGGCTAAGAAGGAGCCTCCTGTTGGGCTGCGTGCCCATTCCACCAGGGCAACGGCTGCTACCACGGCTTTAGGCCGCGGTGTTCCGCTGCAGGATATCTGTCAGGCAGCTACGTGGGCCTCGCTGCACACATTTACAAAGCATTACTGCCTTCACAGTCAGGTCCGGAGGGACGGCTTCTTTGGCCGTTCTGTCCTCCGGGACTTCCTTGTCTGATCTTTGTTCGCAGACCCACCACCGGGGTTGGTATTGCTGGGGTATCTATTCTAAGGTAAGGAATCTGTCACTAACGTGTCTCTTTCAGATGCACAAGTTACTAACTTGTGTAACGATATATCTGTAAGAGACAGTAGTTAGTGACAGATTCCTTACTGCCCCACCCATCCTCCCCGTTCTGCGAACTGATTTCTAGGGTTAAGGACATACCTTTCAGGGCCCTAGTATTTTTCAGACACCTATGTCAGCTTCTTGCATGGCTCTGCGTTCCTGGCGCGGAAAGTCGTGTACAGAACTGACGTCAGCGCGCAGGGGCGGCATCTAAGTACTGCCCGCGACGTCATCCCGGCGATCACGACGCCGACGACGGACGCGGAGCCGCACGACGCCGCCTACCGACGCGCAAGCAGCGTACTGCTACGCAAAAAACTTTCCGGATCCAGCCTGACGCCTGGGGATATTCTAAGGTAAGGAATCTGTCACTAACTACTGTCTCTTACAGATATATCGTTACACAAGTTAGTAACTTGTGCGACAGGTCTGTAAAGAGAGAAGAATTTGAAGTGATGGCAGAGGCGGCGCATACAAAGCCTTTATTTATGATCTACAGATCATGTGGTAAAAATAATATTTATGTGGAGGACCCACATACAAAATGTTTGTACCGCTTGCACCCTGAGCACAATCCAGTAGAGCCTAGTATTTGCCAGACTTTTTCTTAGCAAAAACTCTGAAATATCATGAGAGGCGACTGGCACTGGCTTTTTTAGAGAAATAAATGGAAAATGGTAAAATAACAGAGAAGCAGGAGAAAGATCCCTCTGACTCTGTTTTACATCAGATATCCGACTCTTAACAGCACCCAGGTGACAAATAAAAGAAACAAGGTAAAAGGTGATGAGGCTGCAGAGGAAATGCATAGAAAAAAAGCTAAGGTAGACTCATTATCAGATGCCCAAGAAGCATTGAAGAGAGGTGATTTGAGTAAGTTGGCTAGTCCTAAGCCGTCGATGATGGGTAAAGAGTCGCCGACGATAACACAGACGATGACATCATCAAATGATAAAGAGAAAATAATGAAGGAGGGAACCAGGTTAGGTTCACCTTTCACGTCGACGGACGAGAGATCGCTGACGGGAGAGACATCGTGGACGAGTGGGAAGACGAGCATGAGAAAAGCATAGTCAACAAAGGAGGCAACGTCAACGAAGGATGTACCATCACCAATGGGAATACCTTCGACAAGTATATTGCCGTCGACAGGAAATTTGTCGACAAAAATAATGCCTTTGACGAGTGCAAAAAAGATGATTGAAGGAAAACCAACAACCACTAATTCAAAAAAATCTGTTGAGGAAGTGGAGCCAGTATTGGCGACAATACAGGTGTCACCAGTGTCTTTCAAACCACCACGGAAATTATTGCAGGACACTTCACATGGGGGCCAGGAATCATTACTATTTTATCAGGGAAGAACAGTAAATTATCTGAACCAGAAAGAAGCATTTTTTTGTGATGGAAGTGCTGACGAGGAAGAAAGTGCAACTCATCCAAAGGATCTAAATATACAGTATATTGAGGATCAAGAGGATGATTTGAAATAAGTGGATCATTTACAGGCCAAGAGAAAAATACAAAGGTGCATTCATTGGAAAAATTGGTACCAGTACCAATGCAAATGTTAACATCATTGCCAGACATGATTGCAGATATCTATAAGAGGCTTCCACCTCAGCCAGCACAGAATGAGCAGGGGGAGAGGAGGACCCCCTCTGTCGCCGATTCTGCAGCCAGAACAGCAGTAACAAGGAGTACAGGAAAAACAGCCATTCTCAAAGTATATGAATCCTGGGGAAGTGACAACAGACGAGGAAGTGCAACATGGTGGTGTAGGATCACCATTTAGTAGCGAAGACAATGATGGCAGTAATGCAGATAATGATGGAGAAAGTACACAGTCTGCCTGGAACCCCAGAAAATTATTCAGAATGGAATATACTTATTGTGCCGAAGGATGCAGGTCCAGAACCTGCATGATTTAGTTCGCCCCCAGGTGACATTGGGAGATTTAATTCACTGGTAGAGAAGGCATCAGACTGTTTCAGCCTGTCAGTCTCTGTTTTCTATGTGATTTTAAGGAAAAAATGCACAGAGGCACAAGATCAGTTACTGTCTTAGAAAATCTTGAGAAGGAGGTTTACTGACCATGACAAATCCATCAAGTGCATCAGTAAATATATAAAGAATAGAGAAGAAATGCAAGGCTACAGACAAGGCGGCAGGATGTATTTTGAACCAGGTACGTACCATTTCGGTGATTTCAGCAGCCGCGCAGTGGAGAGCGAAAAATCCATAATCCCCCATGGACAGCGCCAACAGACAAGGAAGGCAGAAAATTGGATTCAATGGGGAAAAGAGTAAGTGTTGGCTACGGATGTGTTTAAATTTGCAAATTCATCAGCAATCATAGCACGATATGATAGACAATTATGGAGTGCCATGGCTCCACTGCTAGAAAAATTGTCAGAGGAAGATAAAGAAAAAGCAATATTGAAAGATGGCGAGCAAGCATCATGTTCGTTAATAGATGCGACCAGGGATGCTTTAACTAGTGCATTTAGGCATGTTGGAAATGCTACAGTCATGCGGGATATAACTGGCTGGGGAGCACATCTTTTAAACTGGAGGTTCAGGCACGAGTAATGGATAGGCCATATGATGGCAGTAATGTTTTTCGGAGTAAGGTAGAGGAAGCCATTCAGGCAATTAAAGCTGAGACAGAAATGCACGTTCGCTGGTATGTTGCAGGTTAGACAGCCGTACTGAGAATATTAACTGCAGTTTTTTCGACAAGAACAACAACAAGGACTTATTTTCGATCATATAGGCAAAATGCAACATATGGACAACGGGCAAGAGAGCTGAGGCAGAGAGTATAAGGTTCGAGACCAGGTCAAGGCAGAGACAGGAAAGGTAATCCGCCTTCAAGGTTTGAGGGCTAAGGCGGAAGGTAATGACTCTCTAAGAAAAAAAAAAGCCCCTGACATTGAACTGCCTTTCTGATGGAGGATGTAGTTTTACTTCAAAAATGGGCAACAGATAAAAACAGACAAATGGGCGTTGGATATTCCAAGCAAAGGGCATGAAAGAGTAAAATTAATGAAGAAAAAAGCTATTAAAAGGGTGCCGACAAAAGAAGTGTATATGGAGATTCTTTGTCATTTTAAAGAAATCTGGAGAATGACGTCCAATACTGGATTTGAGACATCTAAACGGGTATTAAAAGACAAATGTTAATCATGGCCACGTTACAGGCAATACTTCTATTCATAAAGAAATTTGATTTTCTGAGCTCGTAGACTTGGAGGATGCATATTTCAGTATACTGATTCACAGAAAATATCTCCGTTTTATGGTGGCATGACAACACTATCAGTTCAAATTCCTTCCTTTTGATCGGAGATCAGCTTCTCGAAAATTTACAAAATGCATGTCTCCAGTAGCAGTGTTTATAAGGAGAAAGAGGGGTTGGTGTATTCATACCTGGACGATTGGCTTGTAAAAGCAAGTACATTGAGAAGGAACAGAGATGACAAAGATAACCCAGAAAGTACTTATGCATTTGGGCCTTGCACTAAATGCGAAGAGTTGAAAATGGAACCAAGCCAGAATTTGGTGCGTGTAGGAGCAAGATTGAAAAATACGAAGGGGATGGTATTACCTTCACAGGAAAGAGACAGAAAGCTGATAAAGCAGGTGTCAAACCTGATGGGGGAAAGACAGGGTGATTAAAACTGATGAAGGCAGTGTTTGGGACCATGTCTTCATGTATTCTTTTGATACCTCAATGTTTTCAGATGAGAGTAATTCAGGAGTTGAACAGGCAATTGCAACAGAAAGATGGAGGTTGGGATGATGGATTTCCAAATAACTCAAATTATGAAAGAATCTTTTCTCTGGTGGATGCAGAACGAAAATATTTTCAAAGGACAGTCTACAGATGCAAAAACTGCAAAAACTACAGATGCTTCCATTATAGGTTGGGGAGCACATCTAGACAAAAAGATTTTTCATTGTGTGTGGTTTGAGGAGGAAAAGAGGTTACACATAAATGTATTGGAGCTGAGAGTTGAGTGGCCAGTGTTAAAAGCCTTTCAGCGTCTAGTAAAGAATTGCCAACTAATTATGAGTACAGATAATGACCAGAATGCACTATATACAGAAACGAGGAGGCACAAGGTCATTGGTTCTTTCAAAAGAAGCACAGAAAATATGAAGATGGGTCATTCCCAACGAAGTATCTTTGATGGTGTAGCATATTCCAGGATTGGAAAGTGAACAGGCAGATCTTTTGAGCAGGCAGTGCGTGGATACTCACGAATTGGAAATAAACTCAAAGCAATTAGACAAAATATTTCAAAGGTGGGGAAAGCCCGAGTGAGAGATGTTTGCCACGAATCAGAACCGCAAATGCAGGAGGCTTGCAGGCAAATGGATTTTTCCAGGTACATAAGGGCAATGTTTTTTCAATAGATTGGAAAGGGAAGTTTGTTTATGCGCTTCCTCCAATACTATTGATTGCAAGGGTATTGTGCAAGATGAGGAGAGAAAGTTGCAGGGCAATTGGTATGCAGACCTATTTGAGTTGTTTGGGCAAACCAGTGGAGTTCAAACCGGATGAAACAAGTACAGTTTCATTATAGTCTGAAGTCACTATTGTTATATTCCTGGGATAGGCCCATGTAGCGAAGCAGCTTATTTCTTACATTGTCCTAGTTTTCAGCAGTGACCTTTTGCGCATATTTGTGTGCGCGACAATGTTGTATTAGTTTCCTGAAACTAAACTTGTTTACATATCTAGCTTCGCGCAACATAATCACAATGCCCTGAACATAATTTCTTCTCGCACTATGTACAAATGTCATCTCTATCTTCATCCATGGGGCAACAGGGCTATCTACATATCCATAACATCACTAATCTATATGCACATCGCAAAGCTGCTTTCTATTATAAAAGATGAGCACCCCGATAAATTAGTAGAGGGGGCACTTCAGCTGACACAGAGTGTCCCTGCATGCTGAGACTTCACCATGCAGTGGTCTGACATCTCGTGAGGGGTTCCAGTTCGTGAGCAAGACTGGGGTCCTTCATTCTCTCCCATCAGGTAATGGGGTTAGATCGTCCCTTGGGGTAATTCTTGGCTTTACACCTGCACACACTCCAGGTACACTTGGAGTAGGATTTGCATAGTTGGAGTATGCTTGATTACTGCCTTGTTTTATATGCCTGCATTTATACACTGTTTTATCACCATGGTAGAACTATATCTACGCGTTTGGTGCTCGTAATCACATTTATCTGCTTTGGTCTATTAATCATTGCAGCACACGTATTTTAAACAAGAATAACGGTTCAATAAATTTTTTGAAAAACGTCCCACTGTGTATTCTCTGTATACCTCTCTGAGAGTAAGGGAGGACGTGTGATTGAGCGAAAGGTTCTGTACTGTTTCCACGATCCCTGAGGGGTCAGAGTTGTCATGTTCAGCGGATTGATAGAAACCATTTGCTCCCTGGTAAGGTTAGGGGGGTTACGGTGGCACTGTGAGCTAGCTGGTCTCTAGGCCAATATATGCCTGCGGGGGTGTCCGGACTCAGTCTAGACACCAAGCCATTAGTTTGTTGTCCAACAAATGCGCAGATCCTACAGATTAGTAGGAACTACACGATATGGCGCCGCCAACGTTGGTTGGGTTCTTATTTAACAGCCAATCTGAGTTGTTCAGTCATGCGTTCTCAGAGTCCCCTACTCACATTTTTAACCGGATATGTCCGCAGTGGGAAGGGAAATATATCTGCATCAGCTGAGCAGGTGTACCCTATGTATTGGCTGTAGGTTATTCAAACTTGGAGGATTAAAAGTTTCCCGCATTGTGCATACCATATCTCTATAATTATTTTTAAATACCTCTTCTTTGACAATGACCGAACAAGCTGAGGACATTGAAGAGCAAATAGTTGCTCTAAATATTACAGAAAATTGCAGACAGGTAGTTACTATGAAATTACTACATCATGGTCTCCCGGCAACGGGTGGAGATGTTACCTTCGTGGTTGAGGCACATGAAGCATTCAGAACAGAGGTATTCTACTCTTGGGTTAAATTCCCGCTTGCAGATGCACGCACACAGTTGTTTCACACTTACATTGAAGATGAACCTCCTGAAGAATATTTTTTATACGTTGACGTAGAAGTCCCATTAACTTTCCAATAACATTGATTGGTTTAAAGGCACCTTACCCCCATACCGCAGAAAATGTGAGACTCAGTCGGCTCAGTAGAGAAGGAGCGACCTGGCCGGTGTTAGCTTCTTATACACCGCATCCAGACATTGCTACTTTACCAGCAGCAGGTATGCGTATACTTTATAGAGATTTAGTAAACATTTACAGGAATCTTACTCAATATATAATGAGAACACTAACAGTTCAACCTGCGAGGGTTGCACAACCTCAATTGGCTACTTACGGGTATCAGTCAATTTTTCCCATAACGGCTGAATGCCGTTATGGGAAAAAGTCCCACCGGTCGGGAGCAAATTCCATTCTGGGTAGCGCAGAAAACAGCTCAGCTTGAAGCAGTTTTTTCCCATACAGGCCCAGAGGAAAAACACAGAATATTAATAATTTGCTTGCCAATGGAGATTGCTTCCCCGATAGAAGACTGTGCTACTTGGGGTACAATCTTCGCTGCCGTTTATACCAGAACTCATGGTACCCCTTCAATAGCAGTCATACCGGATGTACTAAAACAAATACAGAATGAGTACGGGGCAGAGCCTGCCCTGGACCTGGGGATGAAGCTAATGGGCAACTTTGTCCAAGTTTCTGCAATTATGTTAAATAACATAAAAGGGCACGCAGCAGCTGTGGCTATATGCTAACACCTGAGGGAATTCACTCCTGCATAGCAGTAGCGAGGATTGCCTAAGATTATCGAGGACAGATATGCTTCACTAGGTAGAGATAATCTGGGAGTCAGACTTGGGAAACCAATAGTTAAGAGCAATCCGGAAAAGGATAACTCTAAGCAAGCACCCGATTCTTCCAAGAAGAAATGGGATAACAAACAAAAAAACAAGCATTTGCAATGCAATAGGTCTCGCATTTACGCGAGTTTGAGCTATTCGCATTGTAAATTACAATGTCTCTTATTTATGTTTTGGTTTTTAAAACAAATAAAAGACATTGTCATTTGTAATGGTAGTAGCTTAAACTCTCGCAAATGCGAGACCTATTGCATTGCAAATGCTTGTTATACTACCAAACCAAGGGACTGGGGGACTTTTCTTGTCTGCTTTAGGGCCTAAAACACCATAGCTGCGCTACTGGCTGTGTTCTGTTGACATGTGCCTGAGCAAATACGAGTCAGTCAAAACTTGGGGCTGTTCATGGAAATAAAAGTATGCAACATTCCAAATGTCGCACCCCAACTTTTCAGAACCAGAGGCGTGAAAAAATTGCAGACGTCGCAGTTGGTAAAAGGAAGCATTGAGCAGCTCCTAACCTGGATACCAAGCTGGCGCGAAGAAGATGACTGCCATTAGAATACTAATGGGCAAACACAGGAAGAGGGGGACGCGTGGGCCCACGCGGCCGTCCTTCCCACAGTGCCATGCGATCTGTGTAATTAAGATGTGAGGAGCAGGCTGTGCGGTACTTTGAGGCACTGTTTGTGGTGGTTAAAATGCTTTGTTCCACTTGGATGGCAAGCTGTCAGATGTGGATCGTAGCGCGCCAGGCGAAGTGAAGAGGAAGGAACCGGGGAGGGAGGAAGTCAGCAGCTAACACTCCGAAATGATGCAGGTGGAGGGAATCTGTTCAAACAGTTATATGCGATGCAGAGGGGTAACGTGGAATGCTCCTGGTACCTAGCGAAACGAGGGGGGATATTCAAGGTGTTGTACAGGCGATCGCTTGGTGCAAAATAACGCAAAGCGTTTTATCGAGTTAGTTACCATTACAGATCTGCCAACTTGGAAAAGTACTTTGCCATGTGCGAATAAAGGGCGGGGTCTTGGAGGGAGGGGGCGGGGCTTTGTGCCCAGCATAGCTTGAGGCACTGCTGCACACTCCCAACCAAAACAAGCATTGGCCGCGCGGCCGCGAAAGTGAAAGAAAACAAGCATGTGAGTGGTGCGTGCAGAGAAAGCCAGATGGCAGCTCTGGTGGGGGAGGGGGAGGGGCGAGCAAGACAGAGAGGCAGAGCGAGGTGCGCGCGGGAGAGCGAGAGGAAAGCCCGATGGCGCTCGTGCCTGTGCGCGTAATCGCGCGCAGAATGCCACACAAAAAGCTGTGGTCGCATTTCTGAAAGCCCACTGACTAAATGTCTCGCCCAGACCAGCGCTGGCTCAGGGCGAGACCTAATAAACAAAACAAAACTCAGTCACGGGATGGGTCTCCTCGGCAGGAACACACCAAGAGTAAATACAATTTATGAAACCGTGACAGTATTAGGAAGCCTGACGTGTATCAGGATACTGATACACGTTCCTCTCTTTCCTTTCAGGAGTCATCTGATAAACGTTCGGAGAGAGACGGGCGGTTAGAGCACAGATAGGAAGAGCGAGTCAAGCCGAAAAGTGAGACACATTGCACTTTGGACTACATCATTAAACAGGAAGACAAACAAAAGAGTGCTAAACCTCAATTCAAAAAGAAGGTAGCTGGGATTAAAATTAGAAATGTCCAGGCTCCTGAGTACTCTGCTTCTGAATGGAGAATGGTCAGTGACGATGCTGGACAGCGCGGCAGAAGTCACAATAGCTTGCCAGAACCTGATGGATTATCTGGTGGCAGTAGCGCTGAGTGAGCATATCACGGTGGAAACACCTGATACAAGGGTAAGTGTCCCACATTGTTTATACGAAATAACGCTCCAAATGGAGGGGGGCATGCCCAGACAAGTGAAGGGTCCCTTTTGGGAGAACTTGACATATGGTTATGACATTCTTTTGGCTGAAAAAGATTGGCCACCTGAGTTTGTAATGGAGTGCCCAATGGGGGAAGATGTAATTTTACCTTCCTTCTCCGACCTCGTACCAGAATCGGTTAAAAATTCTTACTTGCAAGAGTGGGTGTTAGCTCCTGCACTTTGCCGAAACCATGTTTGGTGGGATGAGTCACCTAATAACTAAATTCCTTTAAAATCCATTTCTCAACCACAGAGACAATACCCAATTAAACATGAAGCAAAGAAACCAGTCAGGGAGATCCTATGTTAGGAAAGTAGGATCCTTCTAGCATGGTTACCCCCCACTTTTTGCCTGGTGTTGCTCTGTTTTATGACTAGTCTGACTGGGATTCTGCTAATTCAGACCCCAGTCACTGTGCTCTCTCCCTAAATTTGACAATGTTAAGTACTTTGGTACCTCCACAATTGGCTACGTACCCTTGTAAATCCCTAGTATATGGTACCCAGGGCATGGGTACACCAGCGGTCTCCCAAGGGCTACAGCATGTATTATTGCACCCATGAGAGACCACTCAAACTGGGACTACAGGCCTGCCATTGTAGCCTGTGTAAGTTGGTGCTAGCACCACTTGCAACAGTTATGAGTTTCCTTATATCCGAGGTCACTGCACTTAAAACCTATAAGTCACCCCTATGGCAGGCTCATAAGTGCTGAGGGCAAGGTGCTTGGTAGCAAGCGTGAGGGTGCCCCTGCATGAGCAGGGCCCCTCTACAAACCCCGGAGTCGATTCTCCAGGCTTTATAAGTGCATTAGCTATTCAAGTCAGTCTAGGCACCAAGCCCTTAGTTTATGTTGTCCAACAAATGGGTAGATCCTACGGATTAGTAGGAACTACACTACACTACACCTGATGTCATGGCTCATCATGACTTAGAGTTTGGGCATTTGAATATACCTGAATACTGCTGAGAGCTATTAAATAAGGCAAGGGCACAGTCGACAGTCAAAGCATATAATTTGAAATTGCGGCTATTTGTGCTGCTGACACGTGTAAAAGGACTGGATCCAATATGTTTGGAGCCACATGAGTTTTTAACATATCTGTTGCATTTGGCAAAATCTAGATTATTTGGTTTAGTAAATGTGCATCTTGCAGCAATTTGAAGATTGCTTAGAAAGCCAAGTAGAATATCTTTATATTCGCAAAGAATAATTATGGAATTTATTAAAGGTCTATTCAGAGAATTTTCACCAGTACATAAGTTGGTGTCTGAATGGGAATTGAACACAGTATTGGCATGTTTGATGAATGCCCTGTTTGAGCCAATTCACAAAGCAAAATTAAAGCATCTGACGTGGAAGCTTGCATTTTTGTTGGCCATAACATCAGCAAGGAGAGTTGGTGAATTACCGGCATTTAGTAAGGAGCTGTTTCTAGTTTTTACAAATAAATGAGTGACCATGACAAATCCAGAATTTATACCAAATGTGCCCACCACTTTTCATTTAAAACAAAAGATAACATTGCGAAAGTTTTTTGCGAAGCCAGTAACAGCAGCTGAAAGGGCGTTGCATTCATTGGATATTAGAAGATGTCTGAAATTTTATTTACATGCTACTAAGGATATTCAAAAGACAGGTCAATTGTTGGTTGCCTATGATTTAGGAAGTAGATGTAAAGCAGTGTCCAAGCAGACGATTGCACGATTGATTGGGGCATGTAGTTACAGCTCATACATTGATGAACAGGCCACTGACGCGGAAAGTCAGAGCGCATTCCTCAAGTGCATGGCAACAACAGCTTTCTTTGCGGGAAGATCATTGGAAGATATTTGCAAAGCTGCAATGTAGTAAACCGACACCTACTTTTGTAAAGCATTATTGTTTAGACTTGCAAGTGAACAAGTAGGCAGCAATGGGTCAAACGGTTCTCAGCAATCTTTGCATATGGTAAGCCTCATTCCCGCCTTCTACAATTATAAATTATGTACTGCTACGTTAATCTGGTATTCAAGCATGTGAATCTATGAAAGATCCAATGCTGGAGAATAGCTCCAGTTAACCAGCATTTGTAGATTTCATAGATTCACATGCAGGCCACCCACCTTTCCTTTAATGAGGCTTCCAAGTGAAAGAGAAAATAGTGGTTTTGAAAATCTGACAATTGAAAGCATCAGTAGGAGGACAGCTGGGTGTGGTGGGTTCTGATTGGCTGAAATTTGGATCAGTATAACAAGGATGGGTTGGATAAGGTTGCACTGAGTATCAATGTAAAGTAAATCTTATACATGTACTGCTCTTGGTAATGTTACCAGGGTTCCCAATTTGATGACTGGGAAGGATTCAAGCATGTTAATGTATCAAAGATACCAATGCTGGATAACTGGAGTTACAGATAAGTAACTTATTTCCTTTTTCAGCAAGTAACTAAGGAGAGAGCTGTATTGTTCAGGCTCCTACCAATAAGGCGACTCATAACTAATTTTGAACGACGACTCCTGAGATAGACTCTAAAAGAATGGGGCTTTTGGCAAGAACATGTCTTCCTCAGCCAATCTAATGACTCTTTCCAGTGAGTAAAATCATTGAAAAATTGGTAAATGACATTCATTTCTTTTCTAGAAGAGGCTAATATCCTCCACTCACAGCAGTCCGGCTTTCGCCCAAGACACTCCAAAGTCAGCTCTGTTGGAAGTTGCAGATTAGTTGAAATGGACTTTAGATGCTGGTAAAAATGCTGTGCTGATTTAATTAGTCTTATCAGCTGTATTTGATACCATCTCCCATGACATCCTGCTGCAACGCATCAGGAGCTGTCAGATCTCTCATCTTGTATCAAATTACTCCTCTCAGACTATAGACAAATGGTTGTTAGGACTTTTTCTGTCCGCTGAAAAATCTGTTACCTCAGGGGTAACACAGAGCTCTTCTCTTCACTCTGCTTGATTTAACATATACATGGCCCCCCTGATTTCGTTGATCACTTCTTTTTAGAATTGAAACTACATCATACACTGATGACACACAGCTGATAAAGCATCCATTGGTTCTGGGCGCAACTTCAAAAACTGCTTACCTGAAGTTATCCTGTGGATGCAACCCAATTATTTAACACCGATAAGACTGAGATCATGCTGCTCGACAAGGTCAATTCCTTTGACCCTGCTTTATGGTGGCCTAACTCCAAGCGTCCGCTGCGTGCGACAGTTGAGGTTGTAACATTTGATGCCTTTGTAATTTCTTCCACAAGCTCTTGCAGTGGCAGTAACATGGTTTAATTTAATAAAATCATTGAAACGTTTATTCGCTTGCCTCTCGCTAGCAGCAAGATATGACAATGGCCTGTGCACTGATAACATCCAGATTGGCCTACTGAATTAGTCTGTATGCAGGTGCCCCTAAATAAACTATTCAGAAACTGCAGGTGGTACAGCACGCTGCTGCCAGACTGGTATTGAAACTTCCTCGACGATCACCTGCATCAACTGCTCTAAAAGCTCTACACTGCCTGCCAGTACATAAGTGTCCTTTTTAAAATTATTTTGTTCACTTTCAGAGCCTACAGCGCGTTGGGGACAAAATACCTAATTTCTAGATTCACCCACTACATTACCAAACTGACTCTGAGGTCTTCACATGCCAAACCCCTGAAGCTCCCTGCTTTCAGACTCCAAACTAGAGGAGGCAAATTGTTTGATATGGGCACAAAGGCTTGGAATCTACTTCCCAGTCATTTGAGACTCATTGAATCAGAATACATCTTTAAAAAGCAGCTGAAGGCCTGGCTTTTTGGTGCCACTGATTCACAGTGTTACCTGCTTATTCTTTGATTTTCCTCCTTTTCAGGTCACTTACATGTTATGAAGTCATTGTTTTTGCCGCTCAGTGCCAGGATGCTCCTTTGGGAGTGGCAGTGTGTTTTAGAAGTACACTATTCATTCATCTAGCATTATTATGCAATAATAGTTTTTGCTGGGTCGTTACACACCTGCTCTGAAGATGCATTCTGCAGGAATGGAACTCAGAACTCCTGTATGCCTTCCTGTCCCATCTCTCCTTCCCTCGGTTGTGAAAACGATCATTAACCACCAGGCCCAACTCATCATTTTGTCTCCGGATTGTGCATGGAGAGTGTAATACCCAGAACTACAGGGCATGAGCATCTGTCCTCAGATCAGGCGACCACTTTGACAAGATCTTCTGTCGCATTAGCATGGCAGGGTCCTTCGACCAAATCTGTGAAATCTACGTTTCAATGGGTAGAGATTGAACAGCGGCAGTTGAGTGCACTTGATCTGCTACCTGAAGTGGTGGATGTCTTTGGATGTCATCTTCTCCACCAAGCGCCCTTACATGAAGTCTGTTAATGCCAGGTGCTGGGGAAAGTTTGTGGCCTAGTGTGGTGCCTGCAAGACTGACCCTTTACAAGTCAAACAATTGGATGTCCATTTGCTTGTTTTGTCTTTGACCCATCAGGGCCTTGCAGTGGGCAATAATTATGGGTTATTTGTCAGGCCTTCCAGTTGTTAAAGGTTTGTCAGATCAGCTATCCTGTTTCTTCCAAGTTTGATTCCACAGTTCGACCTTAATTTGGTCATATTGTTACTCATGTGTACAGCCTTCGAAGTACATCATAGCTCCTTGGTGGTTCTCCTGACGTAAATTACTGTCTTTCTCATTGCGATTACTTCAGCTTGTTGCATGAGTAAAGTCCGGTCTCTGATGGTGCAGTTGTCCTTCTCCTCCTTTTTCCCAGACAATTTGCTATTAGGGACTCTGGCGGCTTTCTTGCCTGAAGTCGTGACTCCCACGTTGGGCAATCCATTACCCTGTCAGCATTCTTTGATACTTATATTAGATTCCTTCACTTTTGGTTCGGTATTGAGGTGATCCCGGAACATCTGAAAAAAATGGTCATCCAGTCTCTTATAATCTCGCGCTTGGACTATGGAAACTCACTTTATGTGGGCGCGCCTAAATATGTGACGAAGAGACTACAGGTAGTACAAAATGCGGCAGCAAGATTCCTTCTAAAAATCCCCAAATGCACTTCGACTAAAGAAGCACTGAAACAGCTACACTGGCTACCTATTGAAACAAGAATAAAGTTTAAGTCCCTATGCTTGGCATATAGGGCTGTTAACAAAAAATGTTGTCCAGGTATATCTGAAAGAGACACGTTAGTGACAGATTCCTTACCTTAGAATATCCCCAGGCGTCAGGCTGGATCCAGAAAGTTTTTTCGTAGCAGTACCCTTGCGCGTCGGTAGGCGGCGTCGTGCGGCTCAGCGTCCGTCGTCGGCGTCGTGATCGCCGGGATGACGTCGCGGGCAGTACTTAGGCGCCGCCCCTGCGCGCTGACGTCAGTTCTGTTCTTCTTTTTCCGCGCCAGTAAGCGCAGATCCGGGAAGAGCAGTGCCCTAGTCAATTTTTGACTAACTTTTTTGTGAATTTTTTCACAGTTTTTTTCGAGTCTTCATCGACTCCTAGGTGTCGTAGGGATGCCCGGCTTCAAGCCATGCGACGCCTGTGGTCGAATGATGTCGATCACAGACCCGCATCTGGAGTGTCTCTTCTGTCTCGGCCGAGACCACGACACGAAGTCGTGCCCTGACTGCCGGAAACTTCACCCGAAGGCTTTGCGAGAGCGGTCTCGAAAGCTGCTCGAGGTCCGGCAGTCGGCTCCGCGCCGCACCAAGCCCCGGTCCCGGGAGAGGTCGAGGGGCCGGTCGCGGAGTCCCCGCCGGTCGTCTGAGTCCAAGTCTTCGCGCTCCTCGGGTAAGTCGAAGCACAAAAAGTCGAAGTAGCGTCATCGCTCTAAGACTTCGCCTCGCCGGTCTCGCGACTCGGCTGAGGTCCCAGTCGGCACCGTCCCCGCGGCCCCGGACGTGCCTATGGAGCCGCCCCCGCATTACCCGTCCTTTCCGGGTTCGGGGGCGACTCCGGCCGAAATACAGGAATTCCTGTCGGCCATGGCCCGCCTCTTCGGGCCTCAAGGTCCCTCCGGTGCGACTTCGGTCCCCGCGGGCCCTGATGGGGTTGCTCCGGCGTCGCCGACGACTCCGGTCCCGGCGCCGCCTGTCCCACCAGCCTTCATCCCGGCCTCAGCTCCGGCCCCGGCCTCGATCCCGGCTCCGGTGGTACCGCGACCCCCATCGACGCCGGTTGACCTAACCACGCCGACGCCGATGTCCCCGTGCCGTTCCTGACGCCGTCCGGGGCTCCGGACGGCATCGATCCCCTGCTCTCTCCGGCTCCGGACATGGAGCCGGACCGACGTCGCTCGACGCCGGCTCCGGCGCCGATGAGACCTTAGATCCCAAATGTCCCTCCTCCTCCATATTTTGAACCTGAGGAGGACCAAGAGAGCTGGGAGGGGTCCGAAGACCCTCTCACACAACAGTGTGAGTATGATCAGGACTGGGCTGAGGAACTTGGGGATGCCAGTGGTCTAGACACCTCCCCTGACACTGGCATGCTGTCTCCTCCCGTGGCTATGGAGGAGGGAGCTAATTTCGCAACGGTGTTGCGTAGAGCAGCTGGAGCCTTACATCTCCAATTGCCTACTGTGGCTGTCAGGACTAATCTCCTGACGGAAGTGCTTCAGCCGGCAGCTTCCTCCTCGGAGACTGTGCTGCCGTTTAATGATGCACTCACTGACGTTCTTTTGGGCGCTTGGTCCAAGCCCACCACAGGGGCTCCTGTGGATAGGAACGTGGCCCGACGCCATCGCCCTGCTCCGGGCGACCCCTTGTTCCTCTCCCAACATCCCACCCCCGAGAGCTTGGTTGTCCAAGCCTCTGCCTCCCAAACCGCCTTCCCTACCGCCCTCCGGATAGGGAATCCAAACACCTGGACCAATTTGGGAAGAAGGCTTTTTCTTCCTCCAGTGCTGGCTTGCGGTCCGTCAACACCGCTTGCCTTTTGGGCCGATATACCCACTCCCTGTGGGATTCGGTGGCGGCTGTTTTGCCGCAGTGTTCTGAGGAGGTCCAGACACTGCTTACCCACGCCATTGCGGAAGGAAGAGATGCGGCTAAATACACCATACGTTGTGGCCTTTATACCGCCGACTCGCTGGGCAGATCGCTTGCAACGACGGTGGCGCAACGTCGCCACGCCTGGCTGAGAACAACTGGTTTCTCGGGTGATGTCCAGAATACACTCATGGACATGCCCTTTGATGGAGTCGGTCTTTTTGGTTCAAAAGCAGACCATGCGCTGGAGCGTTTTAAGGACTCCCGGGCTACTGCCAAGTCCCTGGGCCTTTCTGTTGTACGCCCTCGGCTCACCTCTGCTTTTCGCCCCTTTCGTGGCCACAGAAGGGGCGCCCAGTCACGTCAGCTGCCCAGCCACCGGCCCGCGCAGCAAGCGTCTTCGCGTGGCCGAGGACGTGGATACCGCTGTGGCGGTTCGGGCAACCAGCGTGCGGGTCAGGCCACTACCTCCAACCCGTCCGCGGCCTCCAAGCCCTCCTAGTCCTTCCTTTCAGGTGCACAGCACGCCAGTAGAGGGCAGGGTCCGCCATCACCTTCACCACTGGCGTCCCATCACCTCGGACAGGTGGGTCTTGGACATTGTCCGAAGGGGCTACTCCCTCCCCTTCGAGACCACCCCCCCAGCCATGCCACCTCAATTCCACCGCATGTCAGGGGATCACTTGGTGCTTCTGCAGAAGGAAGTCACGGCCCTCTTGGCCAAGAGGGCCATCGATCATGTTCTGACCCCAGAAGAAGGACGTGGTTGCTACTCCCACTACTTTCTGGTGCCCAAGAAGGACAAGGAGGACATGCGTCCTATCTTGGACCTCCGGAACGTCAATGGCTTCCTCCGGAAGGAGAAGTTCAAGATGCTCACCCTAGCTCAGGTCTTGACTGCCCTCGACCCTGGAGACTGGTTGGTAGCGTTGGACTTGCAGGACGCTTATTTCCACATCCCCGTCCTGCCGGCCCACCGGCGTTACCTACGGTTCACGGTAGGCCTCGAGCATTTTCAGTTCACCGTGCTCCCTTTGGCCTTACAAGTGCCCCTCGGGTGTTCACGAAAGTGATGGCGGTGGTCGCAGCTCATCTGCGCCGGGCAGGGGTTCCAGTCTTCCCCTACCTCGACGACTGGCTGCTGAAGGCGGGCTCGTCCCAGGCAGTCGTCTCCCACCTCCAGACTACGGCCGAACTCCTGCACTCGCTGGGGTTCTCCATCAATGTGCCAAAGTCTCATCTGATTCCTTCTCCACAGCTCCTCTTCATCGGAGCAGTTCTGGACACGACGCAGTTTCGGGCCTATCCTCCCGAACGGCGAGTCCAGGATATTCAGGCTATGATTCCAATCTTTCAGCGTTTATCCTGGGTTTCGGTACGGATGACCCTGAGGCTGCTGGGCCTCATGGCCTCCTGCATCCTGCTAGTCGATCATACCAGATGGCATATGCGGGCTCTGCAGTGGGACCTGAAGTTCCAGTGGGCGCAGCACCAGGGCAACCTGTCCGATCACGTCCAGATCTCGTAGGGGGCTGCAAAACAGTTGCAGTGGTGGCTCTCGAACCGGCAATGGGTCATGGGCAGATCCCTCTCCCTTCCCCAGCCAGAGCACACAGTTGTGACGGACGCGTCCCTTCTGGGATGGGGCGGTCACATGGGAGAGGCGGAGATCAGAGGCCTCTGGTCTCCGGCGGAGTCCCGGCTCCATATCAACCTTCTGGAGCTCCGGGCGATCCGACTTGCACTCAAGGCATTCCTTCCCTCTGTCAAAGGCAAGGTAGTGCAGGTGTTCACAGACAACACCACCGCCATGTGGTACTGCAACAAACAAGGCGGGGTGGGGTCGTGGACCCTCTGTCAAGAGGCTCTGCACCTCTGGACGTGGCTGGAACATCAGGGCATGTTCCTGATGGTTCAACACCTGGCAGGTTCCCTGAACGCCAGGGCGGACAAACTCAGCCGCAGGTGCATGATGGATCACGAATGGCGTCTTCACTCGGAAGTGGCGCAAGGTCTCTTTCTGCAGTGGGGAGAGACTTGGTTAGATCTATTCGCCACCGAAGAGAACGCGCAATGTCATCAGTTCTGCGCGTTGGAATTTCCAAGGCGGCACTCGCTCGGCTACGCTTTTCGTCGCGAGTGGAGTTGCGGTCTGTTGTACGCCTTTCCGCCTATACCACTTCTACCCAGAGTGTTGAAGAAGATTCGGCGCTACCGGGCCCAAGTCATCCTTGTGGCTCCGGACTGGGCTCGAAGAGTTTGGTATCCCGAGCTACTCAATATGAGCGTCGATCCCCCGATCCGTCTGCCTCTTCGGGAGGATCTTCTGTCGCAGCAGCAGGGGACGGTCCTCCACCCGAACCTGTCCAGCCTCCACCTGCTTGCGTGGAGATTGAGCGGCGGCAGTTGATTCCTTTCGACTTGCCTCCCGAAGTTTGTGATATCATTCTGGCAGCCAGGCGTCCCTCCACTAAGGTGGTATACGCCTGCAGGTGGAACAAGTTTGTGGCATGGTGCACAGCAAAGGCTGTGAATCCCCTCTCTGCCCCTCTTTCTGAGGTTCTTCTGTTCCTTCTTTCACTGGCCCAACAGGGTTCTGCCCTGGGTACCATCAAGGGCTATCTTTGTGCCATTTTGGCCTTCCTCAGGCTTCCTGATCAGCCCTCCCTCTTCAAGTCCCCTGTTGTTAACAGGTTCTTAAAAGGCATTACACACCTCTTCCCTCCTGTTCCGTTTGTGATGCCTCAGTGGGACTTGAACTTGGTTCTTACCTTCTTAATGTGCGCTCCCTTTGAGCCTCTACATAACTGTCCTCTTCGTCTTCTGACTCTGAAGACAGCCTTTCTGGTGGCCATCACCTCCGCTCGGTGGGTGAGTGAGCTCCAGGCTCTATCATGCAAACCTCCCTTTCTGTCTGTCCATCCAGACAAGGTTGTTCTTAGGACGCGTCCGTCCTTCTTGCCAAAGGTGGTTACTGCCTTCCACATTGGGCAGACCATCACTTTGCCCACCTTCTTTCCGCCTCCTTCCAGAGAGGAAGAGAGGCTCCACCGTCTGGACCCCAAACGTGCGCTTTCCTTTTATATTAACTGCACACAACACTTCCGGGTGGATGACCAGCTCTTTGTTGGCTACGTGGGCGCCAAAAAAGGTCGGGCAGTGCACAAGAGAACCATCTCCCACTGGGTAACTGTTAGGCTTGGCATCTTTTGGCGTGTTTCCCCTGACTTTTTGCTTTCTGACCTCCCGGTTTTGACTCTGTTTTTGCTGGTGTAATGATTCTGCGCACTTTCCTCACTTCGGTCCAGTGGGAAAGTGCAAGTGCTCCTGTATAAAATGTATTATGGATTGGTGTTTCCATGATTGGCCTATTTGGTTTGTGTCAGTCCCTTGTAAAGTGCACTGCGAGTGCCAGGGCCTATAGACCAAATGCTGTTGGTGGGCTGCAGCACTGGATTGTGCCACCCACGCAAACAGCCCGTAAAGTGTAACTCGGGCCTGCCAACGCAGAGCCTGTGCGCAGCCTGGGGCTGCCATGTCGACTTGGCAAGTGCACACACTTGCAAGTCCCTAAACCTTCCCTTTGCTACATGTTAGTCACCCCTAAGGTAGGCCCAAGGTACCCCTGTGGGCAGGGTGCGGTGTATGCGAAAGGTAGGACATGCCCGGGTGTGTGCGGCATGTCCTGATAGTGAATTACAGCCTAGTTCGTTTTTCACTATTGCAAGGCTACCTGTTCCCCCTAGGCCAGAACGGGCAGTTTTGATTATTACAGCTTATAATCCTAACTGACCCCGGGAACATGGTAGAAATTCGAGTTTAGTATGCCTGGACTCAGAATGATAAAATGCATCTTTTAATGAAGTTGGTTTTAACATTCTGGGTTTGAAAATACCACTTTTAGAAAGTGGGTCTTTTCTTGTCTAACCATCCAAGCCTGCCTCTGCGAGGTTGTGTATTCCTTGTCTGGAGTGTGAGTGACAGGGGCTGGGGGATGCCAGGAGACAGGGTGAGTCAGCACAGGGCTGAATAGCAAGATCTACATGTAGATGGGTGGGAGGGGTCGCACCTGGGCCCTGAATAAGACAGTGCCTTCCCTCCACAATGCTGGCTCCACCTCCTGTGGTGTGTCTGATGTCCCTGGCCTGCTCACTGAAAGAAGGGACGGAGACTTGTCAACAAAGTGCTCCAGAACTGGTTTGGACTAGGCAAAGGCCTCTCTGCCTTCAGAGAACAAAGGAATTTGGGATATAAATATTGGGGCCCTGACCCCATGAATTTAGATCTCGCTGGAATCAAGGAACCTGCCAAGACGAAGAGCTGGAAGAGCTGCCAGGAGGAGTACTGCCCCTTTGCTGTGTTGTTCCTTTGTTGGGTTGGCCTGCAGCTGCTGCTTCTGCCTTGGGCAGTGAAAGGACTGGACTGAACTTTCTACAAACTTGTGCTGAGTATCTCCAAGGGCCTGAAACCGAGCTGGCCTCCTGTTAAGAAGTCTCAGGGACTACAAAGACTTCACTAGCCTCTGGGTACCGCTTCTGGAACGCTGTTTCAGTTGCCACAGAGGAAGGGAACTGCAACCGACTCCGTCAACCGAATCCATCCCTGGCCGGTGACCTGTTTGCACCGCAGACCGCATCGCCCCGCTTCGCATCGCAACCCTGGTCTCACCGTGGGCGACGTCCGACGCCGCCAACATCGAGCCGCTGCTTGCACCGTGACCTGTGGGCACCGCAGTTCGCATCGCTTCACTGAACCAACCGGACCCGACCGACGAGGTCGCTGCAACTGGCTCAAGAGTCGAGACCGCACCGCATTTGGGGCACCGCTCGCATGTCTGCGACGCACCGCTCCGACTCGCACCGCTGTCCGACGCCAGCTCCCGCACTCCGGCTTGGTCGCCTGCATCGCAACCTGTCAGCACCGCATTGAGCATGGTCTCGCCCTGCATCGCACGCCTTGGACTCACCGACTCCGTCTGCACGACGCTCATCGAGCCGCTGCCTGCACCGCATCGAGGGACACCGCACCTTGCATCGCTCCGTCTTGCACCGCAACCGCGACGAACGCCGACCGGCTCGTACACTCCGTACCAGCCACAACGAGAAAGGTACTGTAACCGAGTCTGTTCACGACTCTGCTGGCCCGTATCGACGCGGTCGGCTGGAACTGTTAGACTCTGGTTTTCAGCATCACGGTAGGCTCGGACGGAGCTACCGACTCGTACGAACTTTGCTTTTGTGCTATTCCTGCAAAGAAGAAGCTAACGTATCCAGTATTCATTCGTAAAGTATAGTATTGTGGATTTTTGTCGTAATTGGTCTTGTCTTGAGTATATAAAATATTGGTTATTTTTCTAAACTGGTGTGGTGTCCGTTTGTAGTGCTTACACTGTATTACTGTTGGTTATGTGCAAATGCTTTACACACTGCCTCTGAATTAAGCCCGACTGCTCGTGCCAAGCTACCACGAGGGTGAGCAGGGGTTACTTCACGAGTGTAACAACCCTTACCCTGACTAGGAAGAAGGGTCCCTACTTGGACAAAGGTGCAAGCCCTTTCCAACTAGAGATCCCATTTCTAACAGTAACATTGTGTATCAAAGCCTGCTATTCTTTGGCTAAGAAGGAGCCTCCTGTTGGGCTGCGTGCCCATTCCACCAGGGCAACGGCTGCTACCACGGCTTTGGGCCGCGGTGTTCCGCTGCAGGATATCTGTCAGGCAGCTACGTGGGCCTCGCTGCACACGTTACAAAGCATTACTGCCTTGACAGTCGGGTCCGGAGGGACGGCTTCTTTGGCCGTTCTGTCCTCCGGGACTTCCTTGTCTGATCTTTGTTCGCAGACCCACCACCGGGGTTGGTATTGCTGGGGTATCTATTCTAAGGTAAGGAATCTGTCACTAACGTGTCTCTTTCAGATGCAAAAGTTACTAACTTGTGTAACGATATATCTGTAAGAGACAGTAGTTAGTGACAGATTCCTTACCGCCCACCCATCCTCCCCGTTCTGCGAACTGATTTCTAGGGTTAAGGACATCCCTTTCAGGGCCCTAGTATTTTTCAGACACCTATGTCAGCTTCTTGCATGGCTCTGCGTTCCTGGCGCGGAAAGTCGTGTACAGAACTGACGTCAGCGCGCAGGGGCGGCGTCTAAGTACTGCCCGCGACGTCATCCCGGCGATCACGACGCCGACGACGGACGCGGAGCCGCGCGACGCCGCCTACCGACGCGCGACGCCGCCTACCGACGCGCGACGCCGCCTACCGACGCGCGACGCCGCCTACCGACGCGCAAGGGTACTGCTACGCAAAAACTTTCCGGATCCAGCCTGGGGATATTCTAAGGTAAGGAATCTGTCACTAACTACTGTCTCTTACAGATATATCGTTACACAAGTTAGTAACTTGTGCATCCCGACCAGGCATCTTAGATCAGCTCAGCAACAGCTTCTTAGGACATCGAGAGCCAAAAGAGCCAGGTGGGGGGGGCAGATCATTTGCCCACCTGGTACCAAAGATGTGGAATGCCCTCCCATATAAAATAAGAATTCTACCCAACGAAACAGTTTTCAGGAAACATCTCAAAACTTTGCTGTTCCCCTTGTAGACGCACTATGGATAGAGCTTGTAAACAGCACTCTTTAGCGCTGGGAAGCCCTCGGGCAGCCACGCGCTCTACAAATTTCTAAATATAAACATACTCAGCCAATGCTGGGCCTCTTGTCACCACTTAGCGGCACATAGGGACATTGCTGCAGAAAAAGTTCCACATCCAGTCTGGCCAGTATTCCAGGGTTAAGAGTCTGTGACTTGATAGAGTATCCACGGGAAAGAGTGTTACCAAAGGTAAGTAACTTGTTCTAAAAGTCCATCGAAGTGCATCTAACCCATATAGTAGCATACACCAAGGGCACTGTAAGGAAAAGCTTTATTACTACACCAGTTATCAAAAGATTCGAAGGTGTGAAGAAAACCTTACCAACCAGGTCAACGCCTATTCCAAAGTGGAACCTGAACCTGGACTGGAGCAATATTGTGCCACAGTTGGCGATCATATTGCAACAATATTTCTGATACACTGGCGATCTTGATGGAATTGGCAACCAGTACATTGACTCTCCTGCCAATAGGCACTGCGCATGGAGTAAGAAATCACGGAACTAATTTTAACCTGATTTAGAAAGCGAACTAGTGAGTTGTCAGGTGCTTTATATTTCTTGTCTTTC
Source organism: Calotriton arnoldi (assembly GCA_963921515.1). NCBI lineage: Eukaryota > Metazoa > Chordata > Amphibia > Caudata > Salamandridae > Calotriton > Calotriton arnoldi. The sequence continues at coordinate 968,696 of CAWUFW010002683.1, read as the reverse complement.
TTGGAGTGATTAGAACAGCTAGTTTCTGGATTCTTTATAGTGAGGATACCTTTCTCCCAAATGTGGTCAAGTATAGGTATAGCTTTAATAACTTCAAGCTGTTTTTTCTTTGAAAGTAAACAAGAAGCAACATTTTTTAGATGCATACCCAATGAAGCTTGAATTTTGTGACTCTTCAGTTAGCTTTAGAAATGTTCTGATATTGGGTTGAATCCGGTCTCTGGCATCGGACTTGGAACATCTGGTGCTACATACTCCCTTTCTGATTCTCTGGGGCATACCTAGCTATGATGGTAGTCCTCTCCATCATCTTGGAAGTACTGGCTGACGAACTATGTTGCCACCACTTCACCATCTGTCTAAGCTGTTCTGTCATTGTTATCTAAATCGTGAGTGTGCTCTGGGTCCTCAGTTCCCTGATCCTCAGTAAGTGGTACTGTGGGCAATGGAGGTGGCGGCTTAATAGGTGGAGAGACAGATGGGGTCTCTTGGTAGATACTGGTGTCCTAGGCTCTGAATATGGCCAGATTCTAGGAATTGGAGGATAGAATGGAGGCTGTTGCAACCCAGAGCCTGATAAGTCAGCATCTCTAAGGGTATAGTCACCATTGACTGATTTTCTGTTGGCCTGTTATGCCTGTTTTGAGGTAGCAATGAAGGTTCTTTTTTGTTGTTGGAGGCTGCTAAAAGCCTTCTCTTCATCATTAGAATTAGTGATGACATCTTTCAATTTTAAACCCATCGATGGTATACCTATAGTTTCCTTTAAGAGCAGTCACAAGAAAAGGCTGCAAGTCAAAATGAGGGCAGTCCTGCAAATATCTTACACCCTCATCTACCATTCTTGAAGAGGAGTACTGCAAGTGACTGACTATCTGGAGAATGAGAGCACAGGTAATATATACCAATAACATTTTGTGGAATATGTTGAAGAAATAGGCAAAGTGGTGAAGGCTAAAAATAGGGTGACCACTATCTGTGAAGTAGTGGATGATTAAAAAAAAAAAAAACAAAGGATGTAGTAAAAACCAATGTTGACACTGGAAATGTCGTTGATAAAACTAGAACACCTGTTGACTATGCAGTTGATGGACATGCTGTCACTTGAAACATTACCGCACAATTCATTGGACAGGCCGGCTTTTTCGATTCAGCTTCTGTAGTCAACAGTGAACTAGCTCCCAGAATACCTGAAGAGGACGAAGTGAGTTTCTTGTAGGCAGCTGACTTCAACAGTAACTGTCTCTTTTAACCATTATAGTCGTCGTTGTGTTTGCTGTAGATCGACTGCTCTTCATTGAGTGACGTTGACACCGTGGTGGACTTTTTTTTTATTAGCGATAGCTGGTTCTCGTTTGCCTCGTGCAGAATTTGGGTTTGAGATGTAAAGTTTAGTCGTATGGGCATGTTTATGAAGTCTTTGTCTTCTGATCAAATGTGTGAGAGGAATGAAGCTCCTACTTCTGTCATCCTTATTTCTTCATTCCTAATATTCCTTATGTGAGTGGCCAGAGTCTGAAACCTTAAAGCTGTCCAAGATGGGTCTTGTCCTTTCTTAACACATTTTGTAAGAGTTAAAATTCCAAAGGCCCTTTTTACTTGGGCTGCGCCAGACCGGCTGGAGGGGTTCTTCTTTGATCCTCAAGCAGCACCAAGGCTTAAGCTCCTGTTTTTTTCAGCTTGTGAGATTTTGCAAAGCCTTGAATTTGGGTCTTGGTGCAAACTGGCGATCCATAGGTCATCCCTGTTATTCCTCTAAATCTTCATTTCTACATACTTGATGCATCTTTTGAGTAGTGAGTCTTTGTATGAATTGCCATCCATGGCAGGCCAATTATTAAGTTCCATTAAGTGGGGAAAAATGTTGAAAAAACTGTTTTGAGGAACAAATCCTTATCCTGAAAAAGTGACTGGAGCAGGGCTCCAGAGAATTCCATTCACTGTGATGTGCGGCAGTTGGAACCTCGGAGGGAAGTTGAGATGGATGTTTGCCTCTCTGATTGATTTGCTCCTAAAATGAGGTTGATTGGCTGTATGTAGTCTATGGTTTTGCCTATGTTCTGTATACAGGTACCCTGCCATAGTACTTTGGCTAACAAGTGTTCCCAACCTGACAGAAGCATTCAAGCATGTGAATTTACAGAAGAACCTATGTTTTATGGCATTTATTATTTGTTACGTTTGGAATATTACATGTTTCTCTACTTGTTTTTAATTTATCTTCTCCACAACAAAGATAATGTAACCCTTTTGAAATAAGTTATCATGTGCTACTTTTTGTGAAATAGCTGATGGATCCAACCCTCTGGTGCGGACTCTGATGTCTGAACCTGAGCTGAAACGGTCTTGATCCCAACCGAGTTCACTCCAGTGTACCTGGTTCCCGTACAGCCTGCTTCAGTCAGTGCACTCCCACTACAGCATAACCATCTTCAAAGTCCCAATCAGCTTTTTATTTTTATTTTGGCCCGAATTCTGACAATTTTTTCCCCACCACTCTTGACGGCAATGATGGGGATGATTTACCCCTTTCACCCCCATTATGATGACAGTTTACCTCACATTATGATACATGGATTTAAAGGAAGCCAGTGGGTTTGAGACTTATTCGGAAAAGTGATTGCTTTCTCCTTGGGCCTTCAGTGGAAGAGAGCGCTTCCTTTGCTGTGGTAATAAGATGTGGTGCTGAGACCCTTGTGCTACATTTTCTCTCCTTTGAAGTTAAGCGAATGTCCTTACAAAAGTCTTGCAACCTGGGCCTGCTTCTTCTGAGCCCTTACTCCCATTAAACGAAGTGCTAACTGACACTCTTATGGGCATTTGAAATGGAGCTTGTTTTTGCCCACTAGTACCCAGGCCAGTGGCCGAGTGTCACAGGCGGCTCCTGGCGACCCTTATTTTTTTACTTTACATCCTGTTCCTGAATTTGGGTGGCCATGATTCCACCAGCAAGGTGAGTCCTAAATCATTCTCAATGACCTGCCAGACAGGGAGTTGAAAAGGATTGAGGCATTCGAGAAAGAAATATTATGTTCGGCCAGTCTTGCCTTGGGGTCAGACAATGCAGTTTGCCCGCTAGGCTGTTATATGCACGTACTGTGGAAGATGACATTCTAAATCAATCGTGCAGGCAGTCCTGGAAGAGTTTAGGGCCTCCTTGGCTCTAACCATTCACTATGGTCAGGATGCAACCAAATATGTGATTCGTGCTGGACTGGATGCTACAGATTGCTTTGAGCGAGCCTTTGGCACAAGTGTGGTGCTTCATCGCCATGTGTGGATGCGATCTACAGATTTCTCAGATGATATGCAGGCGTTCCTTATAGAAATGCCTTTCAATGGATCCCCACATATTTGGAGAAAAAGCTGACTCTGCCTTAGAATGCTCTAAGGAAATTAGGACCACAGTTTATTAGTTTGACCTCTTGACCCCTGCCATACAGTTTCCCTATCAGTTTCGGTCTTTTTAAGGTTACGTCAGAGCGTTGGCATACAGGCAGCACCTTGGCCTCCCACCCCTACTGTATTCACCCAAGACATTTCTGGGGCGGAGATCAGACAGGCACTGCAAAGGTCATCAGGGCATCAATTTTTCTATTACCCCTCCCTCCGGCATCAGCTTCAATGCCTCTTTGGTCCAAGGGTGACAATCCTTTCATCTGACAACAGGGGTTTCCCCACTTCCTTTCTGACCTGCCACAGCTTCCTCTCACATCAGAGCAGTTTTCAGCAAAGCACATATCCATCTTACTGCAAGAGGTGAGAGGTGTACTGTCCAATGGCACCATTGAGAGGGATTCAGACTTGGAAATAGGAATGGAGTGTTGCTCCAGCTATTTTCTTGAGCTGCAGAAGTCCTATTTTTGATCTTCATTTTTTCAAGCCTTTCTGCGGAAGGACACATTCAAAATGCTCGCACTTACCCAGATACAGGCTGCCCTGGATCCAGGCAATTGGAAGATAGCCTTGGACCGACAGGAAATGTACTTTCATGTGCTTGTTCCGCAGTCCCATTGAAATTGCATGCGGCCCAAGGTTGTCCGTGAGCAGTTCTCCTCTTCGGCTTTACCAGCGCACCTCAGGTGTTCATGAAAGTAATGGCGATGGTCGCTGCTCACCTTCAGATGTTTGGTATTCCAGTTTTCTCTTACCTCAAGAACCGGCTGTGGAAGGCAGACTCACCACATTCCTAGGCCACTACCAGATGAACTTCCTGACATTGTCTGTTTTTCTCCCCATTTTCCCTTCTGTGCCCCTCGCTGCCCCATTGTACTGTGCCCGTATTTCTGTCTGTTTTCTCCCCATTTTCCCTTCTGTGCCCCTCGCTGCCCCATTGTACTGTGCCCGTATTTCTGTCTGTTTTTCTCCCCATTTTCCCTTCTGTGCCCCTCGCTGCCCCATTGTACTGTGCCCGTATTTCTGTCTGTTTTTCTCCCCATTTTCCCTTCTGTGCCCCTCGCTGCCCCATTGTACTGTGCCCGTATTTCTGTCTGTTTTTCTCCCCATTTTCCCTTCTGTGCCCCTCGCTGCCCCATTGTACTGTGCCCGTATTTCTGTCTGTTTTTCTCCCCATTTTCCCTTCTGTGCCCCTCGCTGCCCCATTGTACTGTGCCCGTATTTCTGTCTGTTTTTCTCCCCATTTTCCCTTCTGTGCCCCTCGCTGCCCCATTGTACTGTGCCCGTATTTGTCTGTTTTTCTCCCCATTTTCCCTTCTGTGCCCCTCGCTGCCCCATTGTACTGTGCCCGTATTTCTGTCTGATTTTCTCTCCGTTTTTCCATCTGTGCCCCCGCTGCCTCTCGCCATTCCCGCCGCTGCGTCCCCTGCGGCCCCGCCCCCCTGACTGCCCATTCGCTGCCCCTGCCTCCCAGCTGCTCCTCCCTCCCACCTCCCCATAAATGGCGGCCGCGCAGCGGACGTGCGCAGCGGGCGCGCCTAAGGCAAGCCCGTCTGCGCCCGTCCGCGACTGGACCGTGCCCAGCGCCAGAACCCCTGGACCGCGCGCCCCCCGCTCCAGCCTCGAGGACCGACGCCGATACGATGCCACCACACTCCACGCTCTCAACCCCGGACGGACGCACAACTGCTTCAAGGCCGCCCCGAAACGCACCCATGGTCCCTTCACCTGCCGGAACTGCAGCTACACCAGCCTCAGAGCCACCGAGGCGCCCGCCAAGAAGGACCTCAACCACCTCCGGTGCATCCTGCTGAACACCCGCTCCGCCCGCAAACACGCCGTCGAGCTCTGGCACCTGCTTGACACATCATCACCAGACGTCGCCTTCCTGACAGAGACCTGGATGAACGACTCCTCCGCCCCCGACATCGCCATAGCCATCCCAGACGGCTATAAGATCACCCGCAGAGACCGCGTCAACGCAGTAGGAGGAGGAATCGCCATCGTCCACAAGAACACCATCAGGGTCTCGACCAGCACCGACGACACTCTCAGCACCGCCGAACACATGCACTTCCAGATCCACACGGACCCCAACACCACCCTTAGAGGCACCCTTGTCTACAGACCCCCTGGGCCCCGACCCCAGTTCAGCGACTCCATCGCTGACTTCATCAGCACGCACGCCCTGACCTCTACCGACTACATCCTCCTCGGAGACCTGAACTTTCACCTGGAGAACAACAACGACAGCAACTCCACCACCCTGATCGACAGCCTCGCCAACCTCGGCCTGAGCCAGCTCGTCACAACACCGACCCACTGCGCCGGCCACACGCTTGACCCCATCTTCTCCTCAAGCTCCCACGTCTCCTTCAGCCACACCACGGAACTCCTCTGGACCGACCACCGCTGCATCCATTTCACCTTCCAGAAACCCACCGCACCCAACAGATCCCACGCCGCTGTTGGAGCAAAGTCACCGAAGACCAACTCCGGGCAACCCTCGCTCTCAGCCCTCCCTCCGACCCATCCGACACCGACGACGCTGCCTGCAACCTCAGACGATGGATGGACGACTGTGCCAACACCCTCGCCCGCTGAAAAAGCTCACCTACAGCGACACCACCAAAGGACCCAGCTGGTTCACCTCGGAACTCCTAGCTTCCAAGCGCACCTGCCGGAAACTAGAGAAGAAATGGCACAGCGATAAGACACCGGACAGCCACACAGCCCACAAAGACGCCATCCGTAACCACCACCACCTCATCAGGTCCGCCAAGAGAATCTCCTTCAAAGACCGCCTCGACAACAACGCACACAACAGCAAGGAACTTTTCAACATCGTGAAGGAACTCTCCAACCCCAGCTCCAACACCAACGACATCCCGCCGTCGCAACCCCTGTGCGATTCCCTCGCCACCTTCTTTCACCGCAAGATCGCCGACATCCACGACAGCTTCCACACCCAGACAACCCCAACTAAGATCGACCCGCCACACACCATCGACCACGACCCCCTGCCAGCCTGGGCCAGCGTGAACATCGAGGACACCATCAAGACCATGAGCACAATACACTCCGGCTCCCCGTCAGACCCTTTCCCGCACCACATCTTCAACAAAGCCAGCAGCTCCATCGCACCCCACCTGTGCAACATCATCAACCTCTCCTTCGAGACCGCGACCTTCCCAGAGAGCTGGAAACACGCAGAGATCAACGCCCTACTCAAAAAACCCAAGGCGGACCCGAGAGACCTCAAGAACTTCCGGCCCATCTCTCTGCTTCCGTTCCCAGCCAAGGTCATCGAGAAGATCCTCAACAAACAGCTAACCCGATACCTCGAAGAAAACAGCATCCTGGACCCATCCCAATCAGGGTTCCGCAGCAACCACAGCACTGAGACTGCCCTCATCGCCGCCACCGACGACATCAGGATCCTGCTGGACAATGGTGAGACCGCAGCCCTCATCCTGCTGGACCTCTCCGCCGCCTTCGACACTGTCTGCCATCGCACTCTACGCGCACGCCTCCACGACGCAGGGATCCGAGACAAGGCCCTGGAATGGACCATCTCCTTCCTCGACGGCAGAACCCAGAGAGTCCGCCTCCCACCCTTCCGATCCGAAGCCTCCGAGATCATCTGCGGCGTACCCCAGGGATCGTCCCTCAGCCCAACACTGTTCAACATCTACATGGCCCCGCTCGCACGCATCGCCAGACAACACGACCTCAACATTATCTCCTACGCCGACGACACTCAACTGATCCTCTCCCTCACCAAGGACCCCTCGCCGCCAAAGCCAAACTCCATGAAGGAATGAAGGCCGTCGCCGATTGGATGAAGATCAGCCGACTAAAGCTGAACACGGACAAAACGGTGGTCCTCATCCTCGGCTCCAACACCTCAGCCTGGGACGACTCCTGGTGGCCAACGACGCTGGGAGCAGCCCCGACACCCACCGACCACGCACGCAACCTGGGAGTCATCCTCGACTCAACGCTCTCCATGACCAAGCAAGTCAACGCAGTCTCCTCCTCCTGCTTCAACACCCTCCGCATGCTTCGCAAGATCTACAGGTGGATCCCGACAGACACAAGAAGAACAGTCACCCAGGCCCTCGTCAGTAGCAGACTGGACTATGGGAACGCCCTCTACGCGGGAGCCCCGGCCAAGCTCATCAAGCGACTGCAACGCATACAAAACGCCTCTGCACGACTGATCCTCGACGTACCACGCCACAGCCACATCACCCCCACTTGAGGAACCTGCACTGGCTCCCCGTCGACAGGAGGATCACCTTCAAACTCCTCACCCACGCACACAAGGCACTCCACAAAACTGGCCCAGCCTACCTCAACAGACGGCTCTTCTTCTACGTCCCCAACCGCCAGCTCCGCTCCGCCGACCTCTCCCTCGCCACCGTCCCCCGCATTCGAAGAACAACCACCGGCGGCAGATCCTTCTCACACCTCGCCACCAAGACCTGGAACACCCTTCCACTAAGCCTACGAAAGACCCAAGACCTGCTGACCTTCAGGAGGCTACTCAAGACCTGGCTGTTCGACCAGTAGCAGCATCCCCCCCTCCCCCCCCTTCCCTCTCCCCAGCGCCTTGAGACCCTCACGGGTAAGTAGTGCGCTCTACAAATTCTGTGATTGATTAAGTCAGTCACACCTGGCTCCTAAGCAGAGATTTCCTTTTATTGGAGATGTTTCAGACACTGTGCAGTTTAGGGGCTTTACTCCGTTTCGACGAATCTAGGGCATCCGGGCAATGATCCTGATGTTTCAGCCTCAGCCCTGGATCTTGGTGAGAGCAGCTTTGAGGCTTCTTGGTCTGTTACCCTCATGTATGCTGCTGTTACACTTTGCTAAGTGGCATATGCAGTTTCTGCAGTTGGATCTAAAGTCTCGGTTGCCCAGTACCCTGGAAACCTGTCTTATGTCATCCAAGTTTTGTGCAAGACTTCACAGGATCTACAATGATGCCTGCTCGACTGCCTTTTGACCAGTGGCAGAATGTTCTCCCTTTCCCACCCAGCGCTAATGGTGGTGAGTGATAAGTCACTACTGAGTTGGGGAGTTTATCTTGGAGACATGTAGATCAGATAACTCTGGTGTCTGGCGGAAATCAGACTCCATATCAGTCTGTTGGAGCTGTGGGCCAACAAGAAGGGATGGAGTGGGGTCCTGTGCTATGAGTCTCTGCGCCTTTGGAGGTGGTTGGAATGTCATGGCTATACCTGATTGTGAATCACCTGGTAGGATCATTGAATGTCAGCGTGGAAAAACTCATCCAGTGATAACTGGCAAATCTTGAGGGGTTGTTGACCCCGGAGGTGGCACAGGGCCTCTTACGACAATGGGGAGAGCCTTGGCTAGATCTCCTCACCACTATCAAATCCTCAGAATCCAAACCTTTGCATGTTAGAATTTCCATGAAGGTCCTTTCTAGGATATGCATTTTGACTGAGGTGGAGTATGGGACTCCTGTATGCTTTCTACCCTCTACCTCTCCTACACAGAATTAGTGGCCTTGGATTTGGCTAGGCGAGTGAGGTACCCGGCAGATATGAGCATGTGTCTGCCCTCTGATCAGGGTCCCACTTCAGGAGGATCTTGGGTCATAGCAACAAGGCAGGAAATTGGGGCGCGGCGGTTGACAGTATTTGATTTGTGAACTGAAGTTGTGGATGTCATTCTGACTGCCAGGTGCCCTCTCTTGAAGTTTATTTGCATTGGGCGCTAGGATAATTTTGTGACCTCAGAGAAGACCCTTTGCAAGCCAAGTTGTCGGGTATTTATTTTTTTTGTGGTGGATCGTATTAAAGGTTATTTATGGTCCGTGCGGCCTTTCTTGCGTTTACTGGACCAACAGTCCTTGTTTATATCGCCTGTTGTGATGCTGTTAATTAAAGGTTTAACTTGCGCTCCCTCCCAAACTGTTTTTGATGCTTTAGTAGTAACTTAATCTGGTCCTGATATTTCTCATACGTACTCCCCTTTGCACAGCTGCTCATTGCATTGTCTAACACTAAAGACGGTCTTTCTTGTCTCAATCACTTCAGCTCTTCAAGTGAGGGAGCTCCAGGCTCTTAGTGCAACTGCCCTTTACCACCTTTTTTTCCTGGACAAACTGATGCTGAGGACACCAGGGCAGCCTTCTAACTGAAAGTCATGAATCCTTTTTACCTTGGGGAATCTATCACACTCCCAAAGATTTTTGCCCCGCCTCACACCTTGTATGATGTGATGAGACTCCATCTGCTGGACCAGAAAAGAGCTTTGAGCTTTTACATCCATTGCACTAAAGCCCATTGGGTGGATGGTCTTCTTTTTGTGGGTTCTCTGGGGTAAAGAAAGGTAAGGCGGTGTACAAATGGAGTACCTGTTTGTGACCTTTTTCTGGCTGCGATGTGGGCCTTGACAGCCAGGTATGACGGATTGGGCATTTTGCCTGTGTGGTCAAGCAGGATATTTTCTGAGCACATTCCACAGATCCTCCACCTTGCGAAGTACGGTTTTGGTATCTAGTCTGAAGATGAGGGGTCTGCAGTTAGAGGTATTTATCAGAAGAAAGTTACTTATCTTCAGTAAATCTTTCTGGTGCATACTCACCTGCCTGCAGATTCCTCACTGCCCTCCCACCTGCACATTCCAATTGCCCATACATTTTCATACACCTATTCATGAAAGTAATGACAGTGGTCACTGCTCACCTTCAGATGTTTGGTATTCCAGTTTTCTCTTACCTCAAGAACCGGCTGTGGAAGGCAGACTCACCACATGGCTGCACATACAGAAAGAATGAGATGTTAGACTCAGAGTGAGGGGTTTGAGTGAGGGCAATGAGGCAGTAGAATCAGAGGGAAGGGCTTGAGTGGTGGCAATGAGGCAGTAGAATCAAAGGGAGGGGTTTGAGTGAGGGCAATAAGAGAAGCCTTTCAAAATCTTCTATCACATCTTTGGACAGCATAGTATTGGTATCTCTTTATGATAGGATCTGCCATCAATGGGCCTATGTGGCTCCAGGGCCAAGGGTAACTCTGTTGTGGTTCAAAGTCTTAACTTTGGTCCTACGGGGTAAAGCCCTGTGGCTCCACGTCCCCTGCCATTTTCACCAGTTCCTGGAGTTGTGGTATCCTCATGTCACGTTTTATATAGGTATAAAAAGGGGTGTATATCTTTTCTAATGTGAACTGCATGTCTCTAAGCGTTGTCATGAGGCTTCCAAATGCATTAATACTCTATACATTATCCACCACTGATCTTTGTTGGCAATGTAGGATTCCGCAATTGCTGGACCACTACCAGTCGAACTGCTAATAATAGTGGGGTTAATAGTTTTTCCGCAGCCTGGAAAGAGGACAACGTTCCTCGTCCTCTATATGGCTCAGCAGTGCTATTCTTGGTAGCCTTGGCAATTCCATATTTGGGATCCACTTAATAGTTCCCAAGACCGTTGCTCTTTTGGGCGGTCCCACCATATGTGAATATCATTCCCTTGTAATCCACATCCCCTCCAACAGGTGCCTGGGTTATTAACCATTGCCTTCAGACAGAATGGGGTCAAGTGCCATCTCAATATGATTTTAAAGGCATTCTCTCTGTTCTGAAGGCACAGGGAAAATATTGCTGCCTAAATCCAGATTTGAATCCAGTCCTCTGTTAAATCAAGGCTGAAGTATTCCAACCATTTTCAGTGTATAGTAACTGTGTTATGGGGATGGATCTGTCTAGGGTTCGATGAAGTCTAGATAGTGCTTTGTTGGTGGCCCCATTCTAGAACATACCGCCACCCCTGTAGTCTCTCGCCCACAGTTCCTGCAACCTAGGTTGCTTAGCCCCATGTAAGAGCTGTGTGATTTGGTAAAGATCCTTGGGTCACAGCATAAAGTCATTGGGACTTGGGAGTTCCATTTGTGTAGAGTTGGCCGAGACAGAGCACTTCACTCCCCTCCCAGGATAAGTACCCTCTATCAGTCAAGCCCGGTGGGAATTCAGGGTTCCCTAACACTGGGGTCATTGGGGAAGGACAGGTGGTGACCCGTTGTGTCCGAGCAGCCTTATTCCAGCATTGGAAAGTCACTTCCATGGCCCATAACAGAGATGCAGCAAGTTTGGTGGGGCAGGGGATAGCCACAGCAATTGATGGCGAAGGAGCCAAGGTTGCTCCTGTAGCAAGTTGGGGGGAGGGGGAAGAGGAGGGAGGCAGGGGATAGCCACAGCAATTGACGGACAGGGAGCCAAGGCTGCTCCTGTAGTTTAAGGTACCAAGGTTTGTCTGCGTCTGGGGAGCACCATGCTAGGGTCGGTTTGAACTGGGCATCCATTATATACTGTCCTAAATCGGAGACACCCATTCCTCCTACCGCAGTGCTCCTAACTAAAAGCTTTCACAATGCGAGAATATTTGTTCCAAATAAAAGCACACATTTTTGTTTGTAGGGATTTCAGGACCTTAGGTGGAGTCCTTAGTTGCAGGCATTTATAAAGATGGAGCAGGTGTGGTAGAAAACTCATCTTGATACAGTTCATCCAACCTGTCCATTCAATCTCCAGCCTGCCCCTTTTGAGAGGTCTTTAAACAAGGTGTTGAGGAGGGGAGGCACATTGCTCTGATATAGCACACTTGTATTGGCGTGGGATAGTCACTCCCAGATAACGGATGCAATTTGAAGCTTATATCTGGAGGCGACAGCTTCACTATCCTTCTGATTGTTGCTTACTCCCATCGCTTTGGATTTTAGGTGATTGACCTTAAAACATGCTGCCTGTTGGAAATGGTCCCGTTCCTCCAGTAATGCCAGGAGTGATATGGCGGGATTGGTTAAGAAACAAAGGTCATCAGCGAACAGTGCCTTCACCTGCCCTTCCCTTATCTCCAAACCGCTGGTACCCAGATTTGCCTGAAAATGTTGGAACAACGGTTCTAGTGTCAGAGCAAATATTGTGGGTGAAAGGGGGCAACCCTGTTGTGTCCCTCAGGGCAGGCCTTTGGGTTCAGAGAGGCATGATTGTGTTCAAATTCTAATGGATGGTCTCACATAGTTAGGAAGTCCCAGTCAACACAGTCGAACGCTGTCTCTGCATCATGTTTTAGAAGGAGAATAGGGTATTTGTGACAGTCGCCCTGTCTACTACGTTGACAGTCAGTCTGTTGTCTCCTATGTCGTTCTCTGAAAAATCCTGACTTGCATGGAGATGTCTGTCCAGGCCACATAGACTTCAACGTGGCAGTCACGATCTCAGTGTAGAGCTGCACATCGCTGTTGAGTGCTATCCGGCAATAAGACCCCACATTCTTAAGTCTTTTCCTGGCTTTGCTTTTAACGTTAAGGAGAGACCCCATCATAGATGGAGTGACCTCGTGGCTTGCCAGTAAGGAGTTATAGATCTTAGCCAGGTAGGCTGAAAGAAACCCAGAAAAAGTCTTATAAAAAGAGTTGGAGAATCTGTCAGGAACTGGAGCTTTGTTATTAGGAACAGTCTTTGTGGCCTGTATCACCTGCTCTACCGTTATTGGTTGGTCTGTTTCTTCCTAGTGTCCTATCTATATTGGGAATATGGACTTTAGAGAGATTCGCTTTGTAAGTGCTCACAACACGATTCTTTACAGTAGAGGGGTGTAAAATAAGTGGCGCAAGTCTCCACAATTTCCTGTTCAGTCTTGTATAGACACCTTTATTCAATCACTATCGAGGCTGTATAATTATTTGAGCTCTGCATATTTCATGGGCAAAAACGCGATATGCTTTGTCACCTTTCTCATAGTGCAGTTGTTTAATTTCTAGAACTTTGTGGGCAGCATCTTTGGTCAGTACCTCTTTCAGCTCCCCTCAGGCCCTGCGTAAGGCACTTTGTGTTTTCCTACTGCAAATAAGCTTGAATTCTTGTTCTAATTTATCTATTTCAGTCCTGAGTTCTAGTCTCCTAGATCTAGCCATAGGGAGAAAGGTTGTCGTACAGTTAATAAGTTTGCCTCTGTTCACTGCCTTTATGACATTCCATAGTGTTGCCCATGACATTCCCTTAGTTTTATTCTCATTGAAGCACTTTCTTTATATCCGTTGTTAGAACTGGGTCTGGGAACACTATTTTGTTAATCTTTCAGAATCTATAGGGGGGAGCTTCCAGAGCGGACGGCAGCAGTGCAGCTGACACCGGGCTATGATCGGACAGGACCTGTGTTCCAGTATCAAATCAGACCACCCAGGAGTAGACAGGAGGACAGATAAATATATAATTAATCCGCGAAGGGGATCTGTGGACATTTGATTAAGAGATGGTCTTTTCACTTGAGTGCTGTGTTCGTCAAACATAGACCAATTTTTAATCCTCAAGACCCTGAGTCATAGATGGTGGGGGTGTAACTATTGCTAGGATGAATGTGATCTGTCTATAATGGGAATAAGGGCCACACTAATGTCTCCCCACATTATCATATTAAATGAGCGCTCGGCCTTATAAGGAAAGAGCTAGGAGTAAAGCTGTTCTTTACGGTAGTTTTGGGCCATACAACAACACTATGGTCACTGCTCTGCCTACTATTGTCCCATTAGGCAATATAATCTCCTCTCTAAGGATCAAGTAATAATAATAAAGGCATTTATAAAGCGCGCAGCTACCCCAAATGGGGTGTCCCGGCGCTAATGCAGACAGTGACCAAGGTAGAGGAAAGTGCAATTCTAGTCATTCCGACTGAAAAGGCAGGTCTTCAAGGCCTTTCTGAATTCCTGTTCGGACTGCATCATGCGTAAATGGGAAGGGAGGTTATTCCAACATTTGGTGGTCCCCACCTCGAATGTTCTACCTCCCATTCTTGCTTTCACAAAACGAGGGATGGAAAGATAGCGTTTGTGGTTGGACCTTAAAGGTCTGTCTTGTTGATATGGGTGAAGTCTCCTCCTCAGGTAGATAGGCCCCTTCCCTTGATACGCTCGAAAGGCAAACGTCAGGGCCTTGAATTCGATGCGTTTGGCTATCGGTAGCCAGTGGAGTTGCCTGAGGTAAGGCGAGATGCATTGTCGAAGCGGGACCCTACAGACCAGTCGCGCTGCCGAGTTCTGAATAATCTGAAGTCTATGGTTCAGGCCAAGCGGCAGGCCCATATACAGGCCGTTAGTGTAATCGAGGTGGGCGGTGATTAGAGCATGGACCACGGTTTTGCGAGTTGAGTCCGGCAGGAAATTAATACATTTTTTGATGGTTTTAATTTTGCCAAAACATGCCGCCGAAACCCGTTGTACGTGGGTAGTGAGGGACAGGTCTTTGTCCCATCTCACTCCCAGATTTTTGACAGAGTCCTTCGGAGTGGGCGCGTCACCCAGATCCGCTGGCCGCCACACGTTTGTCGGGGGTGGGGAGGGTGGGTGGGGGGGTTAGCTTGGTTAAAGAACAAGACCTCTGTCTTGTCAGCATTAAGTTTTAGGAAATTGCAGTTCATCCAAGCAGAGATGTTTTTGAGGCACTCTTTTAGCGGGTCAAAGGTGGTGTCTGACACTCCGCTGAAAGTAAACAGCAGCTGAGTGTCATCAGCGTAGGATGTCACCTTGATCCCCATTTTGGTGATGAGCTGTGCCAGGGGTGTTAAATAGACATTAAAAAGAAGCGGGCTCAGGGCCGAACCCTGCGGTACCCCCCATTTCAGAGGTTTAGCGGGCGAGGTGAAAGGGTGGGTCGAGACCTGTTGGTTACGGCCATGCAAGTAAGATGTAATGTAATGTAATCAGCATTTATAGAGCGCACTGTGACCCTAGGGGTATCCTGGCGCTTGAACACGTGATACCAGCTAAGCTCTAAGTATATTGGAGGGCATAGAATCAATAGAACTAAGAAACCACGACCAAAAGCTTATGTCCTAGGAAAGAGCCAAGTCTTCAACTTCTTTCTAAACGGCAGCAGGTTGTAATCACGTTCAATGCTGTCCCCTGGATGCCAATGTCATTCAGGCGATCTAATAGGATGGGATGGGACACCGTGTCGAATGCTGCTGACAAGTCTAACAGCACCAACATGGCCTTAGAGTCTCCATCCACCGCCCAGCGTATGGAATCAGCCATTTCGATCAGGACGTATTCTGTACTGAATCCAGGGCGAAAGCCTGACTGGGACTCATGCAAAAGGCCATTGGACTTTGATGAACGCTGCCAATTGCTGGTGTACTAATTTTTCTAAAACTTTTGCCGGGGCGTGGAGCAGAGAAATCGGCCTATAATTGCTGGTGACTTCTGGGTCAGCATTAGCTTTCTTCAATATAGGGAGAAGAAAGCGTGCTTCCAGGCTGATGGGAAGGCCCCCTGTCTGATTGAAGAGTTCCAGATGTCATTTAAAGGGGGATTGAGGCACTCAGCAAGGGCACTGTCTTGTTTAGCTGGCCATGGGTCGCCAGGGGACCCAGATTTGCATTTCTGAAGCTCGATCAGCGATGTTTCCATAGGGACAGGAGCAAATTCCGAGAATACTGGCCTATGAGTCTGCCCTGGTTTATTAGCATTAGTCACCTCTGGGAGACAGGGTGATGCTGTCCACCTGAAGAGGCAGTGTTGACCCCCAACAGAATCCCCACACCTAGTGTTGGTCGGTACATTTGAGTGACACTGTTGTGGGTAGTACTAAGATTAACGTAATTTAGTATCCCCTGCCAGAAGGTTAATCTCTTATAATTGCAGCAGGTCCACCCTTTTCCTATGCAACCAATGAAGTAGAGATTTCCTCTTTACCTGTGAACTAAGGCCCTGTACATTTAGGGTTATTATATTCAGGGCTTGTCTTGTCCTGCATTGGGAATGTGGGAAGAGGTTTACTGACTCCCTTGCGGTCATTGCCATCAAGGATATGGGGCTACCTGCCCTACTGCATGTACTAGCATTGTATTCAGTATGGTTTTGGCCGTAGTAACAAGCAAACATTGAAACAATAACAAACAGAATCAATAGAACGTTAACTAAGGAGACTTCCTAGGTCACCGTCGCATGTAAACCCCATTGGGGTTCCGTGCAATTCCTAGGGACTCCCCTCTAGCTTCTTAGGGTCGACATTTAAGTGTCCAGTTCCAAAGGAATATGGGCGTTAATAGTAAATCAGGGAGAGAACAGACAGGAAATGATGTACTCGACCTGTCCCCGGAAGCCTTACCTTATACAATAGTACTAGCTAATGTCCCCAAATTGCCCCCGGGAGCACCGGAACATTGTTTTAGTTTGAAAAACAAATGTCTTTATGAATTAAATAGGAGGACAAGGCTAGGAAACTTTCTTTTCTCCAACTTCAAAATGGCGAGACGGGTTGGTTGGGTGGGGAATTCAATCAAGTCTCGAGAAGGTGACTGCGTCGTAGTCTCCTTCGGATCACCTGATTTAGTCAATGCGATTTTAGAAAGGGCAGGCAATTGGTCATTGGCACATACAGGGATCAGTGTTTTGCCCCTTGGATATTTTTACAAACATTACCGTGCGACACAGGCACCATTCGGGGAGTCCCTAATGGGGGGGCAGAGGTACGCTAGATATACAATTCCCGTCAACAATCAGTTTGATGTTTTCAACCCTTTAGACGAAAACGATTGACTGACCCCTCTGATCCTTTTGGATAGTGGAAGACTCGAGAATGTAGGTACGGCAAAGGGTACTTTGAACGAAGTCCAACCCAATTTTAGAGTGGAAGATTTGGGGATTAGTTATTTCAAGGAGGCGATAGGGGTCTTAACTGCGAAACATAACATTGGTAGCCCACATTTGGAGCCTTTGTATACCTTGGACACACCCATCAATGTGTTACCTTTAGATCCCTCGAGCGCCGGTAGTGCTCTAACTTACAAGTCACAGGATGTTCACCCCTATACTGGCCAAGTAGTCGGTAATTTTCTAAATATGGTCACCGAGGAGAGAATTGTTAGTATCAAGGTGGGAACTGTTAATACAGTCGATGGTGCTGCAGATGTGTCTGAGGGCGCTCCCGTTGGTGGAAACAGGACCAACGACTGTTTAACCTTACTATCCTGGAAACCTAGCAGGGATACACTCCAAACTTCAAGATCCTGAATGGTTTGTTGCTTTGGGAAACATTGATATTTGTGTATTCCAAGAAATGTGCGCCGTAGATAAGGTGTTTATTGATGGTTACACCTCATATTGTGTGGATGCCCTCCCACCTAAAATGTCAGGTAGGGCCAGTGGCGGATTGTTAATACTGGTTAAAAACACCGTAGCCTGTAGGTATAAGCAACTTTTAATAACCTCACCTGATATCATGGGCATCCAGCTTACATTTCCGTCTGGCCTAGTCCTAACCGTGTTAAATGTTTATGCCAGGTCAGAATCTTTTAATAGCGAATCCTTAGTAGTTTCATTATTAGATGATCTAGTGGAGGGTTTCCAAGCGAATTCTAAAATTCTAGTCGCTGGGGATTTTAATGCCACGTTCGAGCCCTCCACTCTATTAAGTGCTTCACTCGAAGAGGACGAGATTTGGGGTATCCCCAATATGGTAGCTGGTAAACACGGCCAACGCTTTTCAAATGTTTCATTACAGATTGCTTCCCTTACTGCTGGTAGGAGTCTGAGGGCCTGTAATGGAAGAACTCCATCTGACATAGGGCGAAAGGCTACTTTTAAGAGGGGTGCCTACACAAGCTTCATAGATTATATCTTTGCCGATGTCAGAATATGGTCATTAGTGGAAGATATGATCATTGAACCTAGGATAGACAGTGACCATAATTCTTTGCTTCTTAAATTGAAGGGCAAGGACTTGAATAGGGACGTTAATTGTTATATTTCCAAATCAATAGAACCATGTCCAACTAACAACCGTAGAAGAGTCACATGGCCTAAAATTCAAGCAGACCAGGATCTCCACGCTAAAATATACAAGTTCTTAGTGGCCTCATTATCTAATATGTGTAGCCACAAGGGGAGTATGGATTTGCCTGATGTCCCGTATGTTATTACCGCACATGAAGAACTTTTTAAAGCCCTACAATCAGTTTTCTCAAAATATAGTCGTGTAGGAAGGCCTTCCAGCGTAAGGGATCGCAGCTGGTTTAACGACGACTGCAAGAGAGCGAAGAAGAAACTACAATTAGCAGTTAGAGAGCGCTCCAGATTCGATATAATTTCTGCTCGTAATATTTATAGAGTAGCACTCAGCAAAGCCAAGCGTGAATACGCTGACACGAACTGGAATGATTTGGTCCTAGCAGCCCAAGCCAGAGATAGTCGTATGTTTTGGCTTATTGTATCTAAGGGCAATGTGGAGAACCTTTCTTCCAATAACCATCATATCCAACAGGAAGTCTGGGTGGATCATTTTTCGAGTTTATATTCTGATAAGGCCATTATGGACCCATACACTGATCTGGCTACTCCAACCATAGTCAATATTGTTTCTGATGAGACTACAAATAATCCTTCGTTAGCTTTTAGCCTAGATGACACTGTGTCTGCAATTGGTAAACTAAAAGCAGGCAAAGCCCCGGTCCCGATATGATACCGGGGATCTGTATAAATCAGAACCCACGATATGGGGACCATATATAAACCTTCTGTCCAACTGTATACTGGCTGGTGGGGACATTCCTGATTCTTGGAGGGGAGCAGAGGTAATAACTATTTTTAAAAAGGTGATCCAGCTGTCCCCTCCAATTACAGACCCATTAGTCTAATAGATAATCTACAGAAGATCTTTGCCAGGCAAGTTCTAGACAAACTCCAAGAATGGATGGACGCTAATATGGTTTTGTCTCCTGCCCAAGCGGGCTTCCGAGCTAAAATTAGCACGTGCGACCAGGCTTTCAGGTTTTCCCTGGTAGCATGGAAGTACGTGCTACTTAGGAAACAGCGGCTCTATGTGGCGTTTGTGGACCTGCGAGCCGCGTTTGACTTGGTTCCACGCAATTTGTTGTGGAAGACCATGCTTGACCAAGGTGCCCCGGAAAATTTGGTGTCTATGATTGCCAGATTGCACAAGGATAATTATGCTCAGATTAGGTGGGGGAAAAATGGGGAATTGACAGAGAGGATTTCGATTCAACGTGGGGTGCGCCAAGGGTGTGTTCTCGCCCCACACTGTTTTCCCTATTCATTAATGATGTGGTCAGTTGTTTAATGGGTTGTAAGAATGATGCCCCTTCAATGAACGACGCAAAGTCCCCATCTTGCTTTTTGCAGACGATTCCTTATTAATATCTACAACGCCCATGGGCCTACAGGTACTATTGGATAAATTCCTGAGTTTTTGCAAAGAGAGGAAATTGGAACTGAATACTTCAAAAACAAAATTTATGGTGTTCGGAAAAGTACGGGGTGGCATACGAGATGTTAAGATTTTGCAAGAACCCCTGGAGCGGGTAAAAGTTTTATTACCTAGGCATAGGTTTGAATGAGACTCTTAGCTGGGAACATCAATTAAGGAAGAGCTTTTTAATACTAGGTCAAAGATCTAAATCAGTATTAAGAATTTTAAAACAATCGTATACTCAACCTCTCTCACCGGCCCTTGAAATTTATCGGGCAAAAGCCCAAAGTGGTGCTCTGTATGGAGCAGAGATATGGGGATTTACTAATGTAAGTAAATTAACTATCTGTGAGAATAATTTTGCAAGGGCTCTCATCTCGCTACCTGTTACAACACCTCTCATCCCACTTTTTTGTGACCTTGGGTTAAAGCGAATAGGCGACCTGGCAGCCCTCAGACCACTGACCTATTGGCTACGCCTATGGACTACTCCACAACTAATTGAATATCGCAATTCGCTTCGGGAGGTCCTAGCACTTAACGGGGCTAAACTATTACCTTGGTTCAGACATATCGCCAGATGGTGTAAACTATTGAACCTGATGGGCCTGTGGGAGCACCCAGAAAGGGCCACTAAACGTGACATCTTGACCCTTAAAGCAACGTATTGGAGGGTAGTAGGGGAGCATTATATAAGTAATCAAACAAGCGGACAGCTAACATCTAACTTTTTAAACATTAAATCACGCTTTCTGTTGGAATCTTTTCTTGACTTGATTTCACCCCCTTTGCCAAAAGCTTGTATATTAGGTTTAGATATGGTAATCTGCTATTGAAATTTCCGGGGAAAGAGGCAATCGGCCTAGTTTTAGACATTTGTCCTGCTTGCCATGAAGTTGTTGAAACAGAAGAACACATTCTGTTTTTCTGTCCAAAGTATCGGCAGTTACGCAGGAGATGGATCAGACCTTTATGCCTCAATCTGGGTGCTAGGCAGCACCAGTTTGCGTTTAGGATTTTAAAAACTGACATCAGGGCCAATAGTCTTTGCTCTTAGCTGTTTTTTATTTTCTTTCTGGCTGATCCGCAAAAAATTCTTATTAAAGGAATGATACGATCTTTTAACCCTTTCCCTTCTTATGCTGTACATGTATTTTAAATATGAAGCTTGGTATGCATGGTTTAGCATCTCAAATGTCTGGTGCACTCCACTTTAGCTGACCAGGTCGTTTGCATTTATGTATTCACGTACCCTTGTCTTTTTAACCTGTTTTGGGATGTCATTTGTACTTGTGTTGAATGGTTTAATACTATTTTTAATTGTACATATATTTGTTTTATTTTTGTACACTTTGATGGTGTTTTGTACAAATGACCGAATAAAGTTATATATATATATATATATATATATATATATGTGTCCACCTTAGTCAGGCTAGCTCCTCTAAGCCAGGAGGAAAATACCTGCCCCCTCCTGCCACACCCTTCCATGCCAGCAAGAACCCAGGACAGTCATTATAGGATAAAGAGCAAAGGTCCGATCCTGTTCCCAACCCAGAGATCACAAAGGATGTATGGAGCAATTAACTGATCCTCTTAGGTGACAGTCTCTAGTCTCCGTGCATGTGGATAATTCTCTTTACATGACGTTTAAAAAAATCCTCCGGATCCTATGGCTGTCCACCAGCATACTCTGCCAGGGACCTATTACTCTTATGTGAAGGACTACCTGTTTGACATTCCGTAACAGGGCTCCTCCTGTTGGGATTTGGCATCTGGAGAGCAGAGTTTCTGGCAGTTAATATTAGACGAAAAAAACAAATACTTTACAAACAAGATTATTCAATTAGGCAATTCGGTAAAGGAGCTTTTTAATACCGTAACAAATCTACCAAAAATGCCTGTGCTTAGCAACCGTAGTTGCCAGCCAGATGTTTTGCAACATCAATTATTCAAAAAGTGTCTATACCTTTGACAAATAAAATACAATTCTCACCTACCATCTTTGATAAGATCTCCTTGCCTAGTGCAGAGCAAGTTTTACATCTAAATGGATCTACTGAATCAGGATCACCACTAGATCCGTGTTCCCCCCTCCCACCCAAATTGTTCATCTTGCCCCTGAGATTTTTAGCACTCAATTGACTGATTTTTAAAAAAAACATCAACACTGTACATTTTCCTTCTCAGTGGAAGAAAGCCTCCATTCTACCTGATAAAAAAAGATGTTAGTTCCTTGAGCCAAGTAGCTACAGACCCATCGCTCTACTGCCCTTCCCAGCCAAACTATTAGAGAAGGCTCTGAACACGGAGCTTATGTCATTTATTGACAATAACAGCCTTCTGAATTCCACCCAAAATGGTTTTAGAAAGGCACACTCACTGTACAGAGACAGCAGAGGTACTGAGGTTTATACTAGATGGAGTAGGACGGGCGGCATTGATATTAGTAGATCTCTGTGGCCTTTGATACGTACGGTCAACCACAATATCCTTATTGACCCGCACGCTGATCAAGGAATAAGCTGCCTTGCGCTCAAGCTGATAACATCTTTTTTAACGGATAAAAGAACCGTTTTGCTATGGCGATCTCATCTCCGAACATTTTTGTCTGCCATATTGGGTACCCTAGGGCTCTTCATTGAGCCCTACTCTTTTTAATCTTTGTTACCCCACTGGCAAGACTGATAAAAATGTATTGGATTCTCGGTGGTCTTACGCCGACGATACCCAAATAGTGGTATTCATTTCAAGCAATCCTGAGGACACAGCTCAAAAATTTAGCTCTTGTATGTCCCAGGTAGATTGCTGGATGAGATTAAATTGCCCATAGCTCAATTCTGGGAAGACAGTGGCCCTTCTTTTTGGCAAAGACAATTACTTTTGGTCACCAAGCTTGCTGCCGCAGGATATGGTGGTTCCGCGTTCACCAGTGCGGAAAGTGAAGAACTTAGTAATTCTCTTAGATGATAAATTAATTTTGAAGAGCAGGTAAATGCTCTTGCCTCATCAGTATTCTTTACTTTAAGAATAATCATAAAGATCTGTTCTGTTATCCCTTCTGACCTTCAAAAATTGGTGGTTACCACCTTAGTCCTAGCCAAATTGGACTATGGGAATGCCCTTTTTATCAGCATCCATAAAAAGTCCCTCCTTAAACCCCAGATGCTGCAGAATGCCTCAGCTCGGCTTCTCTCCAGAATACCAAAATACCAATCGGCTTCACAGGCCTTGATTAAGCTATATTGGCTTCCAGTGGTAAAAAGGATTGAATTTAAGGCGCTCTGTATTGCCTTCAAGAGACTGCACAATATTGGTCTACACTATCTCTGTTAGAAATTTGTCTGGTACATCCCTTTTAGGAGACTTAGATCTTCAGAAGCAAAGTACTTCGTACTGCCCAAGCCTAAACGAGCTTCATGGGGAGGTAGGAGTTTTATTTTGAAGGCCACAAAATTATGGAACTCCCTCCCCACGAATTTAAGGAAGAGCCCAAATCTCTTGTCTTTTCGAAAATCCCTGAAGACTTGGCGTTTTAATCAGTAGAGCAGCTTTTATTCTGGTTTTATATTCATTCTCTGTTATGATAGCAACAGCGTCAAGACGCCTCCGGGCATTCAAGCGATATATAAAATTACAGATCAAATCAGATGGCTTTGCAAGCTGCTCTTTATGTGGCTTTTCTGGTTTATCGTCGCTATGGTGGTTTCAGGTTTCTGACTTCTCTCCTCCTGCATCTTGTTCCCCGTCCATCTGAGGGAGGAAGATACTTGTCTCTAGAACTGTTTTTCCTTGTACCTAAATATTACATGTATTGGGAAACACCAGCGGTATGGGATCTTATCAGTCGTGAGTAGTTTTTACTTTTTTCAGGGGCTTACTCACGGTAAGTGTTTAAGTACAGACGTCTTGAAATAGTGTGAAATACTATGGGTTCACCCTCTCGTCTTTCTGATGGAAATAATGCACTCTTGTTAGGACATCAGGAGTTAATTTGTTAGTTTAAAAAGAGCTAATAACCTGTGTGTGCAGTCCACAACACTGTGGGCATGTCCTGGTCCTGCAATAGCGATGCGAAAAGCTCCTGGACATATCGGACCAGGTCCTGGTACGTAACCAGTCCTTAATACCTCCAGTACGTATATTTTGCTGTGATCGGTTTCTCCCATCTTCTGCTTTGTCAGTTAGCCACTGGCATAGTTTTTCCAAATGATTTAGTCACAATGATTTAGCTCTCATGGGGCCCCTGCCATGGTCGCCACTTCAAGATGGTCCACACTTGCCTAGTCTCTGGCCTTCATGCACTGGGTCGACTAGTGACTTCATAAAGTCTGCCTCAGTAGACCCATTTCTTCTGTAAATGCTATCAGCTTTCGATTGGATGTCTCTCCTGGTAGCCGGGGATTCCATATTCCCACTGGTCTCTCTGTAGGCTGGACTGGCTCTCGTCGGTCAGACTGGCTCTCGTTAGTCATGGTGCTTGTGGGTGAGGTTGATTTGTACTGCGGCTTCTGGGTACTCGGGAGGTGTCTTATGAAACGCCCTCTCTGGTCTTCCATACGAGCCTTCTTCTTTGAATTCCATTTCACTCTCCCAGGTTTAGAGACACCAAAAATATGGAGTGAAGGCTTCCAATAATAGTATCAACTTAGATAGAGGGCATGCCCCTAACTCTGAGCTGTGAGTCTGTTTATTGTGACTTGTTTTGTATAATTCTCCTTGGCCACCACTCCTTCTGGTCAATGTTAGTCATTTTGGAGGCTAAGCACCCTCCTCTAGGGCTCAGTGTCTCCCCGCTCCTCTGGCCGCGATCTTCCTATTCATCCTGCCAATCCTCCAAAGCTGGGGTCTTTCATTGTAGACTCCAGGTCCCCACCCCTAGTCGATGCCGACTAGGAACTCTTCTCTCAGGGCTCTGGCTCCTGTCTCCAATTGTGTGGCACTCTTGGCTTCACGTCTGCAGTCCCCTAGCTCTCCAGGCAGGAACATGGCAGGCGGGCCTCTCTTCCTCACCAGGCGCAGTCTTTTACCATCTTGTCTGAATTGCCTTTAGGCAGGACAGACGATCTCTCGGGATGCCTCATTCCTTTCAGATACGGCCATCTGGTGGCTTCCCTTGTGCGGGGGGTTGTTCCCCCGCCAAATCGCTCTCCTGCTCACCGTCTCTACCTTTATCTCAGGGGTCTTTAGGCGTCATTTGCCCAAGTGCAGGCTTAGGTGGGACCGCAAAACACTCCGAACTCAGTGAGGACACGCCTGCATGTGTCCTCGCCATGGCCAAGCCCATCCCTTTCCATAGGTTTAAGGAATATTCAGCTGAAGGTTAGCCAAGTCCATGAAGTTCACTTTAGTATTCTGAGAGATACAGAATTGTTTTATCTTTGTATTGCAAAACAGATTCACTTGAAAGTGCGACATATTTCTATTTAGAGTTTCATCCTTGAATTTTCCTTCTCTTCACCCTTATGTTCTATATGTAGGGGTTGCGCTTGCTGTACTACTCTATCTTTATGAATATTGAATATACTTTCATGTGATATTAGTGCTCCAAGTGTATTTTCGTTAAGTTAATAATCAACTGTCTCTTCTCTTTAATAAAAGCAGAAGAATCGGGGGCGAGCTTGCCTGGTCCAAAGATGGCTGCTACTGGAGTGAGCTCCGGACGCCGCCTGAACAATCCGACCAGTATCTGTGTCATTTGTGGGGAGAGTCGCCCTTGAAATAACGCCATAAAAAGAGCAGGAAAAGTGCTCTTTATCGATATAGCAGTCGACCCTGACAACGCAGCTGGAGAGCAGATCCGCGAGGAAACTGTTGCCGGCCTAGCGCTGCGGGGAATTTAGGCCTGCTGAGGTTGATGACGGAGTTGGGTCCAAAGCCAGGGGATTGCCCCATCTATCGAACCCAGAGTACCGCACATTGACTGGGCATTCCTGCCGGCGGTCCCTGGGCGACGCGGAGTGAAACCCTCGAGCTGTCTGGGCGCTGATCCGGGCTGGTCCAGGAGCTGCGAGAGAGGCGGCGTTTCCCCGACGGCGGCTGAGGCGCGAGGCCGCGTACGCTGCCTTGACTGCGGCCTAGGAAGATAACCCAATAGCTGATGAGTCATTGGGCGACTGTGGCACTGATGAGCAAGAACCCCTGAGAGGCTAGTGTGCTTGGGGGTGCAATAGACGCTACGCACCTCTCTGTTTAGGCGAGAGCAGAGCCCCCGTGCAGGTCGCGTGAGCGGCTGAGCCGTTCCCATGCCATATATTGAAAGAAATTGCTTAACTAGACCTGGATGGAAAAGAGTGCTCCCCATGCCTGTTATGATCTACACTGTGAATCTGCTCTCCATTTCGGGGTGATCTGTGCAGCTTTATTCTCCCGCACCGAGGGGTGGTCTGGTCACAAATTGCTATCAGACAGGATAAAATCAGAGAGAGACATTATCCTTACGGGACAGTAAGTAGGTGTCCTTTTACTGTGAGGGGCTGACATAAGAGCGCATTAATAATTTTGCTAGCAAGAAATACCAAGCTCCAAGGCCTAATCAATAGGGCCGTGTTTGTTAGATACTGTGTTGCAATAGGGAAAGTGGACAAGACACAACCCAAGCTGCAATTTGAACAGCGCAAATCCAGGCATAGAGATGAAAACACAGATGCAACCACATCGGGGCATATGGAAGAATCCGAAGAGCTCAGTGGCAACATACGGCAAATACTGGCGGCGATGCAGAAAAGTCTCTCCACGATCTATGGGAAAATTGACTCAATATCCTACAGAATGGATCGCATGTCCGAAAGGCTCGATAAGCACTCTGAGTGTGCCTGGATATGTCAGAACGTCGTGTATCCGAGGTTGAGGAACCCTAAACGGACACAGATAACGCACAGAGGCAAATGGGGAAGCTCCTTACTGCACTACGACAAAGCTGAAGATCTGGAAGCCAGATCGAGACGAAGCAACATACGCATTATTGGACTTCCCAAATCCACAGTAACGGGCAATATGGAGGTGTTTGTGGAAAAGCTGCTGATAAATTT
The DNA here is from genome assembly GCA_963921515.1 of Calotriton arnoldi. Taxonomy (NCBI): domain Eukaryota; kingdom Metazoa; phylum Chordata; class Amphibia; order Caudata; family Salamandridae; genus Calotriton; species Calotriton arnoldi. The sequence continues at coordinate 942,030 of CAWUFW010002683.1, read as the reverse complement.
GTTAGGAAATATTTTTTCAGCTATGTTCATTGTAGAGTGTGCGCACCGCTCCTTGGGCCCCAGGCCTCCTCCCGGAGCCCCCCCCAACCCTCCACCCCCCTCCCCTGAGACTTGTGATAGCCAAGCTGTTCAATTACAGGGACTGAAGAGAGCTGGGTGATCTTAAGGTTGAGGGTTCTACTCTCTCACTATTCCCAGGTTTCATAATGAGGGTGCAAAAGGCAAGGCCACAATTTGCACCCATGAAACGCAAATTAAGGGAGCAGAACATGGAATATGCGATGCTATATCCGGCAAAGTTGAGCGTTGCGATGAATGGCAAAGCTAGGATTTTTACGGGACCCAAACCGCTCCACAAGGCTCTCGGGGAGCTAAGTAAGCCGGGAACACAGAAGCAAGGGTCGGACACAATTGACCAGGCCAATGGGCCCAGCGGAGACCTCAACGAAAATGATTAATAATGTGCCTAAAGACTCTTGCCCCCAAACTCCGATATGGCAAATAAGGTTACCGACAAAGACAGTTAAACGGTAAAAGAACTAGGTTTGTGACTTTAGGTCTGATAGAGTATTACAATAAGATGGTTGTTGGAACATAGATAGCACAGAAGTTATAAAGCGCAACTTATGTCAATTCTATTGTTTCCTTGCTTTGTTCCTGTGGCTTTGGGGACTGCCCCAGAGATGTAATACTGATTATGCAAATTTCTCAAGGGGGGCTTTTATGTGGCGGCATCTCCCTCGGAATTACACAAAATAAGCACAGGCGGCGGGGTTGTACTGGCAAAATTAAGAGTGTTCGCTGGTGACATCCGCCCCTGTGTGTTACTCACTGTATGGCACAAGGCCAATCTCACGGTTTGATTGTTATAGCACTTGCTAGTGTAATGGTTAGCAGTGGGAGGGAGGGTTGTAGATCACTTATGCTTAGTTTGGGATGGCATACCATGGGATGGGGAGGGAATGTTACATGTTTTGATTTCACAGTATACGCACGCAAGAAATGTGAGATTTATGCAATAAGATTACTAAAACTAGCAAGAAAGACGTGCAGCGGGAAAGAGGTATAAATGATACAACGTGACTGCACACAGTTATAATTGCAGAATCCCTTTTAACCTGGAACGTGAGAGGCCTAAATGATTTTAGAAAATTGCGTAAAATAGTGGCTTATCTAAAAAGACATGAAGTGGATGTGGCGTTGCTTCGCGAGACGCACTTGCCCCCTAATAGCAATATGCTCACCAGAAGGAGGCTCCTCAGGGCCTTTCAGGCTGCAGGGTTCACTTCACATGCCAGAGGAGTGCTCACCTGGGTCAACCCGAAATCTGGGATTTCATTGGAGGAATGGGAGATTGATCCTAATGGCAGATATGCACTTTCTAGGTGCCATGGGAAAGGTTTAGATTGGCAGGTAGTCAACATTTACGGGCCCAATTATGATGACCCACAGTTCTATAATCCATTATTTACAAGAATGCGAAAAAGACTACACTGCCACAAATATAGGGGGCGGGGGGTGATCTTAATTGTGTTAGACCCACAGCTGGATCGCTCTAAGGGCCTTCCCGGCGCCCTTCAGCGGCAGCAAAAACTATGTGAAATAGCTACACAGTTGGATCTTGTGGATGTCTGGGGAGCCAGGTCTCCCGGGGAAGGAGGCGGGAGGGTGGGTTCACACACTTCTCGGCCCCCCACGATATTCATACCAGAATTGACTATTGGCTGATCTCCGGGACGCTGATCCCCCGAGTGCGAGACTGCACTGTAATGCCACACTCATTCTCTGACCATTCTCCTGTAATGTTAGATGTGGAAGCCCCTCCGAGAAGAGCCGCTCCTTTCACGTGGAGATTTTCTCCGTATTCCCTCCTAGACACAGCGTTCAGGGCAGAGTTAGCAATTGCCAGTGCAAAATTCTTTGATACAAATATAGGCTCGGTTGAACATTTCTCCACAGTATTGGAGACATTTAAAGTGTACATTAGAGGAGTAGCAATGACTAAACACGCAGGAGTCTTTCGATCAATCAGGAGCCGGCTGTCGACACTCGAGAGCCAGCTGGGTAAACGAGCAAGATGCTCTTAATGGCAGAGATGCTCAGGCTTCTGAGGCTATGAAAAAAATAGTTATGGAATACCACGAAGAAGCGGACAGCGAGCTAAAGCACATGGGGAAATATGCTGTAGCCAAAACTTATGGGGAAGGTGAGAGACCGGGCTCAGTGCTTGCGGCTCTGTCGCGCCGCCAAAGAGAATCCGGCACAGTGACTGAGTTGCTAGACTCCAGCGGAGGCTTACTGAGAGACCCTACTGAAATAGCCAATAGATTCAGCAGATACTATGAAGAATTGTAGAGCTCCAGGGTGGTGACAAATGCTAATGCTATCCTAGACTACTTAGAACACATACAACTGCCATGGCTCACTAATGGACATAGAGAGTATTTCATGAGGCCTCTAGATTCCACTGAAATTCAGGTAGCATTGAACTCCATGTGTGAGGGAAGTGCCCCGGGACAAGATGGGCTCACAGTGTCCTTTTATAAAACCTATAAAGATCTATTGATTCCGCATTTGTGCACTTTGTTCGAAGAAATTGGTGAGAAGGGTATAATGCCCCATTCAATGAGCAAGGCCTTAATAGTTGCCTTGCTTAAACCTGGGAAGACCCCACAAGAGTGCGCGTCCTATAGGCCTCTATTGCTTCTTAATGTGGATACTAAAATATTCTGTAAAATTCTGGCAAATAGGCTGGCACCTTTGCTCCTGTCTCTAGTTAGTCCAGAACAGTCGGGATTTGTGCCGGGACGCACCTTATCGTACAACTTAATGACAGTGCTTGGAACGATTCAGCATGTAAGACCGGAGATTAAAGCGGCTGTGGTCTTTTTGGACGCAGAGAAAGCGTTCGATTCTGTGGAATGGGCATTTATGATGGCGTTATTGCAACGATTGGGAGTAGGTGAGGTTTTCCTTAAACTAGCATCAGTACTCTGTAATCAACCGGTCGCTAGAGTACGTGCAGGATACGTGGTTATTTCATATATTATGATTTCGAGGGGCACCAGGCAAGGCTGCCCCCTGTCCCCACTGTTGAATGTTATTGTTGCGGAGCCATTGGCGTGTACCCTAAGAGAATACCACAGGCACAGAGGGATCTGCTTCCCGAATTACAACCTTATAGTATCGGCGGATGACATGCCGTTATATGTACGGGAGCCAGGCTCTAACTTAACCCCACTAATCAATGAAGTGATGAAGTTCGGAGGTGTATCCGGGTTAAAAATCTACTGGAATAAATCTATTCTATTTCCGTTCACTCCGGCTACGACTCCTATTGCCTTAGACTTCCCCTCTGCAGTGGTCATCTGAACCGGTGCGTTATTTAGGGGTGCAGGTCCACTCGGACTCAGAACTAGTAATTAGTGAAAATTATGGCAAAGCTATTGTTAAGCTCGATGAAGACATTGACCGGTGGATTCGCCTCCCATTGTCACTAATGGGCTGCATATCCCTGATGAAGATGGTTATTCTACCTAGATTTTTATTCCTCTTCGTTAATATACCAACGGTACTCCCGAATCATATTTTCCAGATCATATGCACATTGGTGGTGAAATTGGCTTGGGCTGGGAAAAACCCGCTGGTTAAATGGGACACTCTCACACTACCATATTCCATGGGGGTCTTGGAGCACCGGATTTAGAGTTGTACTATAGAGTCGCTCAATGCTCGCACGCACATTTTGGGATTTTTGGCCCGCAGAATCTCCCTCATCTCCAGATTGAAAAGATAGTGATAAGATCTGATTCGCTCCCACGGCGACTGTCTCAGACCCCTAATAGACGTAATGAAGTATTGGACTCCATTAATTCGTCTGTACATGCATGGCATGACTTATTGGAAAGACAGGCTGGCTCACTCATATTCCCCCCTTCTACCAGTGGAATGGTGCCATTGGCTTCCAATGAGTGCTGAGAAAGAGGTAATGCAGGCTTTGAAGACTCTCAACATCCCCACCATGGGTGATTTATTTTCTGAAGGTAGGGCTCGCACATGGGCCGAGGTAGCAATTGGGGGACAAGATCTCTCACAATTCTATTTTTATAAGATCAGACACGCACTGCGTGCTCTGCTCGGAGATGACCTTCAGGAACCTCCTGAACTACTCTCCTCATTTCTCTTACGCTCTAAATCTCCTAGTAAGCTGGTATCTACCACATATGATAGGTTACAAGAATGTAGACGAGCACAGTATACCAAAGCTAGGCTTGAGAAGCAAACTGATCTGGGTGTGACATTGGATGATGGTAAATGGAGGTATTGTTGCAAGGTAACTCAGAATGTTTCGTTAAATGGGAGACACAGGCTAATACACTTTAAATTTCTTAACAGAGTGTATTACACACCAGAGAGACTGCTCCGATATGGTCTGAGAAACTCAGCCTACTGTGAGCGGTACGGGGAGGACATAGCTGTTTTCTTTGCATGTTGCTTGGCTCTGTCCGTGGTTGCAGATTTTTGGAGGCAAATCTTCCACGTGTTAAACGAAATAACTGGGTTATCACTCTCTCCTGACCCTCTACTGGCTTTATTGGTGTACACTGGGTCTTTGCAGAAGGATGTCAGGAAACTAATGGCGATGGGTCTGCTCCTCGCTAAGCGCAGAATAGCGATGCGCTGGGCACGTGGGCCTGTTCCATCAATGGAAGAGTGGACAAAGGATATGCTATACTGTAATACACAATCTGAGCTATATAGTGAGTTGTTAGCCCTACAAAGTCGTCCCAAAGGCTTCTGGGGATTGTATAAGCAATACCTTATTGGAAAAGAGTCCGATGAATCGGCGGGGGACAAGCAAGATCGAATACAAGCAGGTAGCTCTGATTGATATCAAACTGAATGTTAAAATTGAGTGGCAGGGGAGGCTTTATAATGTTTTTGGGGGCAGACTAAAATTCACAAAGATAATGCCCTTGATTGTATGCACGATGTCTAGCATGGCGAACTTTGTTGCCTCTGCAATCTATGCTAAGTCTTGGGTCTATATGCTCTAATTGCCGCTTGCATGATGCACTGAGAGTAGTAATGTATTACTGTGAAATGTTTCATAAAATGTAATTAAAAAAATAAAAAAAAAGCGTAAAAATCTGAAATGAGTCACTGACATGTCTCCAGTGTCAAAATGAACTGTCAGTTCATAGGGAGGTGATATGTTGCAGCATGTTTTATAGAAACGAGAGCAACGTTTCGCTTTAGAGGCCGATTTCTGTCTAAATTTCCACTGCTATTTTCCTTTTAGGCAGCAGTTGAAAACTGTTACACTAGTGAATGTTTTTTACATTTATTTGTAATTCTTGTATGTCGAAAATGAATGAAATTAAAGATGTGACATTTTATCTTTCGGCATCTTATTTGTTTGTAAGGTTTATTTCCTCATTGAACTCATATTTTCAGAAACTTGCATACAGGTGAATATATTAATGGTTTGTGCTTTTAATTAAGATGTCTATGATGGAGAACGGGGTATTGAAAACAGTTATCTGAAAGAAACGCGTAGTGATAGATTCCTTACCTTAGAATTACCCCCAGGCGTCAGAGTGGATCCGGAAAGTTTTTATCAGCAGTACCCCTGTGCGTCGGAAGGTGGCGTCGTGCGGCTCGTTGGCGTCGTGATGACGTCGCGGCAGCTACTTAGACGCCGCCCTCGCGCGCTGACGTCAGTTCTTTCTTTTTCCGCGCCAGCAAGCGCAGATCCGGAGAGAGCGGTACCCCCAGTCATTTTTTGACTGAGTTTTTGAGGCTTTTGTCTGTTTTTTCGAGTCATTCGACTCCTAAGGTGCCGTAGGGATGCCCGGTTTCAAGTCGTGCGGGGACTGTCATCGTATGATGTCGGTGACGGACCCGCACCGCGTGTGTCTCTACTGCCTGGGGCGCGACCACGACCCCAAGTCGTGCTCCGACTGCTGGGCCATGGCGCCGAAGACTTTACGGGAGCGGTCCCGAAAGTTGCTGGAAGTCCGGCAGTCGGCTCCGCGCCGCTCGAGGTCCCGGTCCCGTGGGAGGTCGAGAGACCGGTCGCGGAGTCATCACCATCATTCATCGTCGAAGTCTTCGCACTCGGGGTCAGGTAAGGCGAAGCACAAGAAGTCGAAGAAGAAGCGCCATCGCTCTCCGACTTCCCCTCGCCCGTCGCGCCTGAGGGTGTGGGTGGTGCCACCCCCGCGGCTCCGGCGGACCCGGGAAGGGCGGGTAGGCCGGGGGCGACTCCGGCCCAGCTGCAGGACTTTGTCAGCCATGGCCCGCCTCTTTGGGCCGTCGGGCCCCGCCGATGCGCCTTTGGGCCCGAGCCCTTCACTGTTGGCGGCTCCGGCCCCGACATCGCCGTCGGCTCCGACCCCGGCGCCGCATGCCCCCCCATGGATCCAGGCCTGGATCCCGGTCGACACCGGTTGACCTTGTAACTCCTCCACCGACGTCGACCCCACCGGCACCACTTCCGACGTCGCCCGTGGCACCGGACGACGCCGTCCCCGGTTTCAGCCCCGATGTGGACACGGAGCCGGAACGGCGTCGCCCGACGCCGATGGGACCCTTCTTTCCCTATGTCCAGCCTCTGTATTTTCGGCCTGTACCACAGCCATCGGAGGAAGGGGAGGACTGGGAGGGGTCTGAGGACCCTCTCGCAGCTCAGTGAGAGTATGACCCGGACTGGGCAGAGGAGCTGGGGGATGCCAGTGGTCTTGACACCTCTCCTGACCTTGGCATGCTAACTCCTCCTACCGTGGCTACGGAGGAGGGTGCTAGTTACGCAGTGGTGTTGCGTAGGGCGGCCGAGGCTCTACACCTCCAACTCCCTACAGTGGCCGTCAGGACTAACCTCCTGACAGAAGTACTTCAGCCGGCGGCTACCTCTGCCGAGCCACTGCTGCCTTTCAAAGATGCACTTTCTGACGTTCTTTTGGGCACCTGGTTCAGGCCCAACACAGGGGCTCCTGTGGATAGGAACGTGGCCCGACGCCATCGCTTGGCCCCGGGCGACCCCCTTTTGCTCTTCCAACACCCCACCCCAGAGAGCTTGGTTGTCCAAGCCTCCACGTCCCAAAGCGCATTCCCTACCGCGCCCCCGGATAGGGAATCCAAGAGACTGGAACAGTTTGGGAAGAAGATCTTTTCTTCCGCCAGTTCAGGGCTGCGGGCACCGCATGCCTCTTGGGCCGTTATTCCCACTCTCTGTGGGATACGGTGGCGCAGGTGCTGCCTCAGTGTCCGGAGGAGGCCCGGACAGTGCTCTCTCAGACAATTGCTGAAGGGAGAGATGCAGCCAAGTTCACAAACCGATGTGGCCTTGAGACCGCCGACTCGCTGGGCAGAGCGCTTTCCACGACAGTGGCGCTCCGTCGCCACGCCTGGCTGAGGACTACTGGCTTCTCTGGGGATGTCCAGAACACTCTCATGGACATGCCCTTTGATGGCATTCGCCTTTTTGGCAACAAGGCAGATAGTGCGCTGGAGCGTTTTAAGGACTCACGGGCTACGGCCAAGTCCTTGGGCCTTAAGGCCTCTCGCCCTCCTCCGCCTTCTGCCTTTCGCGGCCACGGAAGGGGCACCCTATCACGTTCGCTACAGAGCCACAGGCCCGCGCAGCAACAGTCTCAGCGCGGCCGCGGACGTGGGACCCGCCGTGGCGTGTTGGGGGGGCCAGAGGGCGGGTCAGTCCACCTCCACCCCGGACACCACTGCCTCCAAACCTTCCTAGTCCGGTATTTCAGGCCCATTAAACGCCAGTGGGAGGCAGGATTTGCCATCACCTCCCCCACTGGCGCACCATCACTTCGGACAGGTGGGTTTTACAAATAGTCCGAAGGGGCTACTCCCTCCCCTTCGAGACTACCCCTCCAGCCATGCCACCTGAGTACCACCGCATGTCGGGGGACCACTTGGCACTTCTCCAACAGGAAGTTGTGGCCCTCTTGGCTAAGGGGGCCATCGAGCGCGTTCCTGCGCCAGAAGTAGGACGTGGTGGTTATTTCCACTACTTTCTGGTGCCCAAGAAGGACAAGGGCCTGCGTCCTATCTTGGACCTCGGGGACGTCAACCACTTCCTCCGGAAGGAGAAGTTCAAGATGTTGACTCTGGCTCAGGTCTTGTCTGCCCTCGACCCTGGAGACTGGATGGTAGCGTTGGACTTGTAGGACGCATATTTCCACATCCCCGTCCTGCCGGCCCACCGGCGTTACCTGCGGTTTACGGTAGGCCACGAGCACTTTCAGTTTACCGTGCTCCCCTTTGGCCTTACCAGCGCCCCTCGGGTGTTCACGAAAGTGATGGCGGTGGTCGCAGCTCATCGGCGCAGATCAGGGATTCCAGTCTTCCCCTATCTCGACGACTGGCTGTTAAAGGCAGGCTCGCCCCAGGCTGTCGTCTCCCACCTCCAGACTACGGCCGACCTCCTGCATTCGCTGGGGTTCTCCATCAACGTGCCGAAGTCGCACCTGATTCCGTCTCAGAAGCTCCTCTTCATCGGAGCGGTTCTGGACACAACGCGGTTTCGGGTCTATCCTCCCGAGCAGCGAGTCCGGGATATTCAGGCTATGATTCCGATCTTTCAGCCTCTATCCAGGGTTTCGGTCAGAATGACTCTGAGGCTGCTGGGCCTCATGGCCTCCTGCATCCTGCTGGTCGATCATGCCAGGTGGCATATGCGGGCTCTGCAGAGGGACCTGAAGTTCCAGTGGGCGCAGCATCAGGGGGACCTGTCCGAGTCCGTCCAGATCTCGGAGGGCACTGCAAGACATTTGCAGTGGTGGCTCACAAACCGGCATTGGGTCAATGGCAGATCCCTCTCCCTTCCCCAAACGGAGTACACAGTGGTGACGGATGCGTCCCTCCTGGGATGGGGCGGCCACGTGGGAGAGGCGGAGATCAGAGGCCTCTGGTCTCCGGCGGAGTCCAGGCTCCATATCAACCTTCTGGAGCTTCGGGCGATCCGACTTGCACTGAAGGCATTCCTTCCCTCTGTCAAGGGGAGAGTAGTGCAGGTGTTCACAGACAACACCACCGCCATGTGGTACTGCAACAAACAAGGTGGGGTGGGGTCGTGAACCCTATGTCAGGAGGCCCTGTGCCTCTGGACATGGCTGGAACATCAGGGCATTTCCCTGGTGGTTCAACACATGGCAGGTTCACTGAACGCCAGGGCGGACGAACTCAGCCGCAGGTGCATGATGGATCACGAATGGCGTCTTCATTCGGACGTGGCGCAAGGTCTCTTTCAACAGTGAGAAGAGTCTTGGTTAGATCTATTCGCCACAAAAGAGAACGTGCACTGTCAAAAATTCTGCGCGTTGGAATTTCCAAGGCGGCACTTGCTCGGCGACGCTTTTCGTCGCGAGTGGAGTTGCGTTCTGTTCGCCTTTCTGCCTATACCACTTCTGCCCAGAGTGCTGAAGATCAGGCGCGACCGGGCCCAAGTCATTCTTGTGGCTCCGGACTGGGCTCGAAGAGTTTGGTATCCCGAGCTACTCCGTATGAGCATCGATCCCCCGATCAGACTGCCTCTTCGGGAGGATCTTCTGTCGCAGCAGCAGGGGACGGTCCTCCACCCGAACCTGTCCAATCTCCACCTCCTTGCATGGAGATTGAGCGGCGGCAATTGATTCCTTTTGACTTGCCTCCTGAGGTTTGTAATGTCATTCTGGCAGCCAGGCGTCCCTCCACTAAGTTGGTATACGCCTGCAGGTGGAACAAATTTGTGGCATGGTGCACAGCAAAGGCTGTGGATCCCCTTTCTGCCCCTCTTTCAGAAGTCCTACTGTTCCTCCTTTCTTTGGCCCAGCAGGGCTCTGCTCTGGGCACTATCAAGGGCTACCTTTCTGCTATCTCAGCCTTTCTCAGGCTCCCTGATCAGCCCTCTCTTTTCAAGTCCCCTGTTGTAAATAGATTCCTCAAAGGCATTACTCACCTTTTCCCTCCTATTCCTTTTGTGATGCCACAGTGTGTCTTGAATCTGGTTCTCACTTACTTAATGTGCGCTCCCTTTGAGCCTCTTCACAACTGTCCTCTACGTCTCTTAACTCTAAAGACTGCTTTCCTGGTTGCCATCACCTCCGCTAGGAAAGTGAGTGAGCTCCAGGCTCTTTCTTGTAAACCTCCTTTTCTGTCTGTCCATCCGGACAAGGTTGTCCTCAGAACGTGCCCATCCTTGCTGCCAAAAGTTGTAACTGCTTTTCACATCGGGCAAACCATCACTTTGCCCACCTTCTTTCCGCATCCTTCCAGAGAGGAAGAGAGGCTCCACCGTCTGGACCCAAAACGTGCGCTCTCATTCTACCTGAACTGCACACAACAGTTCCGGGTGGATGACCAACTCTTTGGCTACGTTGGCGCCAAGAGAGGTCGGGCCGTACACAAGTGGACTATCTCCCGATGGGTCGTCTTGTGTATAAAAGCATGCTATTCTCTGGCTAAAAAGGAGCCTCCGTTGGGGCTGCGCGCCCATTCCACCAGGGCGACGGCAGCCACTACGGCATTGGGACGTGGTGTCCCTTTACAAGACATCTGTCAGGCAGCTATGTGGGCCTCGCTGCACACTTTTACTAAGCATTACTGCCTGGACAGCCAAGTCCGGAGAGACGGCTTCTTTGGCCGTTCTGTTCTCCGAGACTTTGTGGTGTGATCTTGGTTCGCAGACCCACCACCGGGGTTGGTATTGCTGGGGTATCTATTCTAAGGTAAGGAATCTATCACTACGTGTTTCTTTCAGATGAGCAAGTTACTTACCTTCGGTAACAATATATCTGTAAGAAACATTAGTAGTGATAGATTCCTTACCGCCCCACCCGTCCTCCCCGTTCTGCGAACTGATTTCTAGGGTTAAGGTCATCCCTTTCAGGACCCTAGTTTCAAGGCACCAGTGGTCAGTATCTTGCATGGCTCTGCGTTCCTGGCGCGGAAAGTCGTGTACAGAACTGACGTCAGCGCGCGAGGGCGGAGTCTAAGTAGCTGCCCCGACGTCATCTCGGCGACCACGACGCCAACGACGGACGCGGAGCCGCACAACGCCACCTTCCGATGCGCAGGGGTACTCCTGACGAAAACTTTCCGGATCCAGTCTGACGCCTGGGGGTAATTCTAAGGTAAGGAATCTATCACTACTAATGTTTCTTGCAGATATATCGTTACCGAAGGTAAGTAACTTGTTCTTTAAAGCTAAATGTTAATTGAATTGTATAAACGTTATAGGGGATTGCTTTGGAGAAGATACATTTTGCTACCTGCAAATTGCCCCCATTGCGACATCTCATTAGCGTCTTAGAAATTTAGAAATGTTAGTCATAAAAATCACTTGTATTTTCCAGCTTACTGAAACCAAGGTCTTCACTGCTTCGTCTGTTCCAACAGAGAACCACATTACCCCCGGACAAAGGTAAAATGCACAGATTTGCAAACCATGCACACTTTCTCCATCATTTGTTAGGCTTGTCCCAGAATATAGTGAACACACGGACATACAGACTAAGAAAAATGTATCTTAGATGTTTTTTAAATACGTATATTAATCATTTAAATTTTTTTCTCTTGCGCTCCTTTACCAGCTTGATTAATGTCAATTTTGTTTTCCAATTACTTTATTTTGTTTATACAACCATAAAAGTACATAAAACGACACAACGATTAGATGCACATATTGGAGATCAACATTAAAAAGTCACTTTAAAACAAAGTTGTTAAAGTTGCATAAAAACAATAAAACAGATATAAAAAGTTTGTATTAAAATTATGGGGGCCTCCGTGAGAGCCGAAAAGGGCAGCACATGATTATAAAATGAGGGCTGGGTCATACTCAATAGACCTATGATAGAGCGGTATATACAACAGCAAGAAGGGGATAGTGGAGAAGGAACGAACCCCACTGGGACAGTATCCACGGGTGTTATCCCATTGCTTTTCCCCTGGTCAACCAGCTCCAATGAAGGTATTTAACCGCGGCACAGACAAGACTCCCTTGTTTCAGCGCATACTAGCCTAAGCATCGGAAGACACTGGCTGGTCTCCAGCTGTCTGCAGTTCGGGATGATCCAACTTTTCCTGGGCCGGGTGTAACCGGGACAGAAAAAGATGAAGTGTGGCAAGGATTCCTCCGCCTGCAGACATACCAGGGACACAGTGTCTTTGTCAGCATTGAATTTCCATTTTGAACTAAAGGGTAAGACAGGTAAGGTGCTGTCGAAATTTGAGGTACAATTCTCCAATATTGGATCATTAATAGATTCACATGCTTAAACCATTCCCCAGCAGTATGCATCTGTATCATAGGCTATAATGTCAATGAAAAGTCAGTTTAATAGCCTATGTCCTATGGCCAAGGTTGAACTATAACTAATCAGGCAACAGCACCCTCTAGAACACTCCCAACAGAGGCTGAGTCACTCAGATTTTCTACCGCTCGTTGTGTGAATGGAGTTTCCCTGACCTCTGCTCAGTTTTTTCTTCTTTAGAGTTGCAGATGTATCTACAGCTACTATGTCTGATACTACTAAGAAATGCCCTTCAGATCTTGCAAAATGCCTGTGGAAAAAAAGGCTACATGTGGATGATCCACATAAGAACTGTCTTTTCTGCCTTTACCCTCAACATCAGGTAAACGAGGGCAAAATATGTTGCACTTTTTCCTCCAAGACCTTAAAGGACAGGGAGGGGAGACGACTTCTGTGACTACAGAAGACTAAAACTCTGAAATCCACCACTTCTGAGGAAGATCGTGATAAGTCTGTGAGAGCCCACAAAAGGTCAAGATCATCTGACCAAGGGACATCGGAGGAGGGCAGGAAGTCCATAAAAACTCAACATAAAGACCCTCTGAGAAAGGAGAAAACAAAATTCATCTCCACAGAGGAGGCCTCCTTGCAGTCCAGTACTCCATCTATAAAAACAGGGAAACTGCTGTGTTCTTCCTCCTCTGAATCATCGACCGTGAGGAGTAAAAATCCTCTCCGAGCCCTGCCGATGATGACTTCACCGTCAACACCAGTATCGACAACTGTCACTACCATCTCATCCGCCAGACCATCGTCCGTAGAGACGATAGCAGTCAACGTGTCCATTTCTTCGATGAGACTACTTTCATCAAAGACGTCGACGGAGATCGGGTCGACGACTGCACCTACCACGGTGGCATCAGAATTCCTACTGTCAATGCCAAAATTTACCTTAACTACCTCGTCAACAGAACCGTTGACAATGATAAAAATCACAAAGATCACCAAAACAGCTTTACGTCCTGAGTTGACATTTCCTAGTTGGGTCTCACCTCTTCTACCAAGTCACCTCTTAGACATAGAGGAATCAGACAACTGACTTTTTGGGGCAGCGCACAGCCCATCAGAACTCAAGTTCAAATACCAGGACGACAACGAAGAAGAAGAGGGCAAACATTTTACCATCAATATTATGCTCCTTCCAAGAGGCATTATGAACATTATCAATACCATCCTCATCCTCAGCCCAGGTATGATGAAGTTAAGTGAACAAAGGAGTTATTGGTTCCGGTCGTGTCTGTCATAAATCAATAGGTTATTTCATAGGAATCAGATGTCCAGAATGGGAAGCCCCTAACCCATTAATGTAGAAAGGTTTGGTTGGAGAGGACAGAGCTGGTGATTTAATTTAGTTGTCAATCCTCTACCCTAATGGGTAACTGTTTAAAAAGGTCTTGAGTTATATCCAGTTTTTTGAAGATTGGTTGCTCGAGTAATCCAGAGGGGTGAAGCAAGTGAAAATGTAGCCTTCGGCATTTTTAGAAAGTTATTCTGGTGATCAACAATGACTACACAAGTGAAAGTGCAGCCAAAACGTGTTTCGCTCCCTGGTCGCGCACAGACCTGGGGCTTTTTCAAGGCATAGGTAGGGTGGTCCATTTGTATGCATGCCTACTTGGTTATGACAAGATCGCAGAGACCTCAACGTGGCCGCATATGCTGATACTACTTCTTTGTAAGCTCAGGACCACAGAATTTGCCCCTTTCTACTGCAAGGGACGGTTGATAGTTGCTTTTTCCTCACACGACCGTGTCATAACTACATATGCGTGCTTACGACCGGACCATCCTTCCTACGCCTACCAGAGCAACTTGGGATAAAGAACTACAAAACTTCAAAAAACTTAATATAATTCATGACCTTTTTAAACAGTTACCCATTAGAGTAGAGTATTGACAACTAAATTCAATCATCTAAAGATACCAATACTGGAGAAACCTTAGTTACAGTTAAGTAACTTATTTTCTTTTCTGGCTCCCGGAGTGAGCAGGTAGTCGAGAAAAGGCTCAAATATGGTGTGGGGTTTAATTTCAAGGAAGGCGCTAGAGAGATCCATGGTTCGCTTTTCTCATGTCCTGTTCCTACTTCCAACCCAGAATGTTTCTTTGAGTACCTATTTGATTCTGCAAGATTTATCTAGTGCAATTATTTCTTTGAAAGCGTGTTAGTAGTTGTGGAAGGCCTGGGTGCGTTTAAGTCTGCGTCAATAGAGCAGGGGCCGTAGCTGGGCCTTGTAGGCCAGTGGTGCGAGCCTCATTTCCCATAGGAGTGGTACTAGGAAGGTGCTTTGGGGGTGGCTGACTAGGGCTCTTAAAAAATTGTTCTCTGCTACGCTCAGTTCGACCATATTTGTGGCTATAGGTATAGAACACATTAGGTACCTTTCTTTTTGGACTCTCAAATAGATGGAGAATTCAGAATTATTGATCTGTATTTATTTTTTCATTGAAGATGCTTAAAGTTGTGCTGATTTTGGTGTCCTGCATTCAAACTGCAGAACAGAGTACCCCTTTAAACCTATCTTGGAATGCCTGCTCCACAAGAAAGACTAGAAAAGGCTTTACAAGAGTGGTTGTCCTCTATGCAGCGATTACTGTTGACTTCAGTGGATGCCAAATTTGTACAAAATATTCATTAGATTTTGTTTTCAGACAGTGTTATTGTGCATTGTAAGAAATTGGAGTATGTGTGGTAAGTGACTCCTCACCTCAAGGAACAATCACAACTCTTGTCAGGGTGAAGGTCACTAAATTAACCTGATTTTAACCCCCGGGTAGCTGTGGCACAGAGCGAACACGCTTAACGTAGGGCAATGTGTGAAATATTTCTGCGGTACAAAAACAAATTCAAAATTGAAAACAAAAATCCCAGACCGAATTTAGAAAAATATAGTAAAATGTAATAAACAAAATTCCACCAAAATGACAAACATTCGATATGAGGAACCTGAGATATGAGTTTTTAAAGTTTTAAGTAGAAATGGTACCAAAAATTATTGGTCAGGTAGACCTGGACCTAGTCATATTTTGAGACTGCCTGTGATGGATGGATGGAGGGTGGGTGAGATTCTCCAACCAGGTTTATCCTGGTCAAACTTTTTCCCTTCTAACTGTAGAAGTACACTTCTGAAGCCCAGCAGCACGTCATGGGAGACATTTAGAAACTCACTGTCGCTTACCAACTCATAGGGTGTTTGGCAGAAGTCCACAACAGTTTCCAGTTGGCATTGGTGAGCTCAGTACTACCAGGAAAAATCCTCTTTTAGCTTGGTGTATCTGCTGTAGCTTGGTGTATCCGCTGTAGCTTGCTCAAGCCCCTGTATCTTGATGTAGCTTGAACAGGAGGCATTCAATTGACCCTTGGAGTCCACTTCCTCGACCTTGGTATAAAAGGGAGCAGGTCCAGTCCTTCAGGGCTCCTCTTAGTTCGCAGACAGCAGGTCCAGTCCTTTTCTGATCTTCTGCAGGCCCAAGATGTTTTCTGTTGTGGGTGCCTGGAGGTGCCACATGTATACCTGACACTAGATAGGGGTGGTAATGACTCCTGGACATGCACTAACCAATGGGATAATCATTTTCAAGATGGCGAAAATCTTCCGCCACACTAAACTTGGGCACTGACGGCCGGGGTGTATGTGGGGAGTGTACTATGGTAATCTTAGTGTCTTCCTACATCTAAAACTAGGTTCCAGTTTGAGGCAGCTACAGTGCCCACAGTAAACCCAGAGACAAAAGTCTGGATGGACAAAAGCAGGGTCTTCCAACAACCAAATGGTGTATCCACAAGAATAGTCTTTGCATCCTGTTCTGTCCCCTTTCAAATGTGCCCCAAGTGTTATATGTTGAACCCAACAGACCTGTTGGGCAGCATTTGACACTCGAGCAGAATCTGACACTAAATTGTTGAAAATGATGCCCCACCCTGCATATTCTGGGTAGCTCAGTGCAGTCATCTCTGCGCCTTCAAGTCAGCTGATTGTTTGCTGCTTGGAGGCATTTCACACCCAATGAAGGCTGATTACTCTCTGGGAGCTGGCAGTCGTATGTCAATTAGCCTTCTCACAGTTCAGGCAGGTAAAGGGTAAGTTTCTAAAAGTTACTTTTCCTTAAAATTTATTAAAAATACGGCTTAACCATTGATTATAATTTTTAGTAACTGTTACATATATATTTTTCTAGCTGGTTCTTTTCCCGAGATACAGGATTAATATTTTAATCTGAACTCTGGATTTCTACATAGGAAAGCTAGGCCTGCCACAGTGAAAATAGATTTTGGGTTCTAATCACTGTAAGGACATGTTCACATCAAATTCCTACCCTGCCTTCCGGGCTACGAGACCAATTTAGGGGTGACTTATTAATATTTACTTGTCAAATGGGTATATTTTGACAGGCCACTGCATTACTTAAACCATTAGTTAGGCTACAGAGGTAGGCCTGAAGCTATGTTTGCACTGCTTCTGTAGTTAGTAATATTAAATCTTCCTAGCTCTTGAGTACATATTGTACAATATACACGTGTTTGCACTATGCAGGTTGAAGGAGGCGAGGAACCACACAACAAGCAAGGAGCTTGCTGGCGTTTGATAGGTCGCAGACTTTGCTGCAGGCTTTTCAGGAGACTTTTGTTGACTGGCCGCCATTCGAGAGTCCTTACCGACAGCACAGAAGGAGCGGGAGCTGACAACAGGCTTTGTAGGTGACCTCTGCTGAATGCCCACCTTCCTGTTTACCTTCTTGCCTACTGTGAGGCACCGCTGGCAGCACGAGCGGAGCAGGAGCGGACAACGAAAATACACGAAGGAAGTTTACAATATATTTACTGAAACTATTGTAGACTATTTTGAAGCAAGTGGGCTGCGATTAGTAGGCGAATACAGCTGAGCAACGTTATCAACATTACTAGCAGGCTGTAAACAATGAGCAACCCGATCATTGCAACTTATTTAAGTATGTCCCACTATGTGCGCACAGGGATATATTAGTGATATCTGGGATTAGCGACAGCCCCCCATACCTGGTATGTGTAGTTAGGTAGTCCCCACCATAGGTGTAAACTATATATCTGAAAGAGACAATTAGTTATGGATTCCTCACCTTAGAATTTCCCCCAGGTGTCAGACTGGATCTGGAGAATTTTTTTTCAGCAGTACCCCCGCGCGTCGGTAGGTGCCGTCGGTCGACTCCGCGTTCGTCATTGGCGTCGTGGTCGCCGGAATGACGTTGCGATATTTACTTAAACGCCACCCCTGCACGCTGACGTCGGTTCTTTCTTTTTCCGCGCCAGCCAGCGCAGATCCGGAGAGAGCGGTACCTCGAGTCACTTTTTGACTCCATTTTTGCGATTTTTGTCGATGGCTTTTTGAGTCGTTACGACTCCTGGTGCACAGGGATGTCATCTCGGCGGACCAGCTTCAAGCCTTGTGGCTCCTGCAACAAGCTGATGTCGGTGACGGACCCCCATCTTGTGTGCCTCAGGTGCCTGGAGCGCGACCCGAAGTCGTGCTCTGACTGCCATTGCCATTGCCCCGAAGTCCTTGCGGGAGCGGTCCCGAAAGCTTCTGGAGGCCCGGCAGTCGGCTCCGCGCCGCTCGAGGTCCTGGTCCAGAGGGAGGTCGCGGGACCGGTCGCAGAGCCATCACCACCATTCCTCGTCGAAGTCTTAGTCTTCGGGTTAGTCGAAGCACAAAAAGGAGAAGAAGCACCGTCGCTCTTTGCGTTCTCCCCTCCGGGCGACGCGGGCTGCGGAAGGTAGTCGCCTGGTTCCGCCCACGGAGCCTGTTGGGTCGACTCCGAGCTGCCCTCCCTTTCCGGGAGCCGAAGCAACCCTTGCCCAACTTCGTAGCTTTTACGAACCCTCCATTCTATTTTTGGGCAGCCAGACTCTCCCTGCACGCTTTCGGGCCCCACGGACTCAGCTGGGGGCTCTAGACCTTCGATGCCGGCGGCTTTGGCTCCAGCGCCACAGGGCCTCCAGGCATCTAGTCCTTGATCCGGATCGGTGCCGGTCGACCTCGTGACACCTCCTCCTGCGCCGAATCCAGTGGCGACACATCCGCCCCCTCAGACGCCGGTTGTGTCCCCAACCGACGTCGACCCCGGCCTCCCCCTCAACGTGGACATGGAGCCGGACCGACGTCACCCGACGTCGGGACCGGTGCCGACCGATACTTTTGTACCCCTGTTCTCCCTGGGTGTTTCCTATCGCCCTGAGTGGCTACCAGAGGAGGGTGAGGAGGACTGGGAGGGGTCTGTGGACCCTCTGGCAGACCAGTTGGAAGAACCGGACTGAGATGAGTTGTGTGAGACCAGTGGTCTGGACACTTCCCCAGACCTTGGCATGCTTTCTCCCCCTACCCTGGCTACGGAGGAGGGTGCGTCATACGCAGTGGTGTTGTGTAGGGCGGCTGAGACCCTAAACCTCGAGCTTCCTATGGTGGCGGTCAGGACTAACCTCCTGACCGAGGTGCTTCAACTGGCAGCGGCCTCTTCGGAGCTCCTGCTGCCGTTCAATGAGGACCTCAAGGACATCCTTTTGGGCACTTGGTCCAAGCCCAACACAGGGGCTCCTGTGGATATGATGATTGCCAGACGCCACTGCCCGGCCCTGGGCGACCCCATTTTCCTCTCTCAACACCCCACCCCTGAGAGCTTGGTGGTCCAAGCCTCAACTTCTAAGGGCGCATTCCCTACCGTACCACCTGATAGGGAATCCAAGAAGCTGGATCATCTTTGGAAGAAAATGTTTTCTTCCTCCAGCTTAGGACTGCGGTCGGTGAACACGGCATGTCTCTTGGGCCATTACTCCCATTCTCTGTGGGACTCTGTCGCGCAGGTACTGCCTCAGTGTCCGGAGGCGGCCCGGGCCGTGCTCTCCCGTTCAGTGGCTGAAGGGAGAGACGCAGCGAAGTTCGCCATGCGGTGTGTGCTGGACACGCCGACTCGCTAGGCAGGACGATTTCAACGTCAGTAGCCCTACGACGCTACGCCTGGCTGAGGTCCACTGGCTTTTCGGGCGATGTCCAAGCTACACTTTTGTACATGCCCTTTGATGGCCGTCGCTTGTTTGGAGACAAAACAGACAACGCGCTCGAGCGTTTCAAGGACTCCAGGGCTACGGCCAGGTCCTTGGGCCTCGCTTCCACCTCTCGGCCCGCGCAGTCTGCTTTTCACCCCTTTCGTAGCTACGGAAGGGGTGCCCCGCCACGCTACGTCCAGAGCCACAGGCCTGCGCAAGCTGTCCAACCTCTGCGCGGCCGGGGACGTGGGACCCACCGTCGTGAGTTTGGGGGCCAGCGGGCGGGCCAGTCCACCAGCGCCCCCTCTGCAGCAGCCTCCAAGCTTTCCCAGTCCGACCTTTCAGGGCCACCGTTCGCCAGTGGGCGGCAGGATTCGCAATCACCTCCCCCACTGGCTCACCATCACGTCAGACAGGTGGGTTTTGCAGATAGTCCGAAGGGGCTACTCCCTCCCCTTCGAGACTTCCCCTCCATCCATGCCACCTCAATTTCATCGCACGCATGTCAGAGGATCACTTGGCCCTTCTCCAACAGGAAGTTACGGCTCTCTTGGCCAAGGGAGCCATCGAGCGAGTCCCTGTCCCTGAAGTAGGGCATGGTTGCTATTCCCACTACTTTCTGGTGCCCAAGAAGGACAAGGGCCTGCGTCCTATCTTGGATCTCAGGAACGTCAACCGCTTACTCCAGAAGAAGTTCAAAATGTTGATACTGGCTCAGGTCCTGTCTGCCCTTGACCCTGGAGATTGGATGGTAGCGTTGGACTTGCAGGAAGAGACTCCAACGCATACAGAACGCCTCCGCACGCCTCATCCTCGGACTCCCCCGCCACATCACCACCCACCTAAGAGATCTGCACTGGCTCCCGGTCAACAAGAGGATCACCTTCAAACTCCTCACCCACGCTCACAAAGCACTCCACAACGCCGGACCAGCATACCTCAACGAACGACTGTCCTACACCCCGAACCGCCAGCTTCGCTTCGCCGACCTCGCCCTCGCCACCATCCCACGCATTCGCCGCACGACCACCGGCGGCAGATCATTCTCCCACCTCGCCGCAAAGACATGGAACACCCGCCCACCTGCGCCACACCCAGGACCTGCTGACCTTCAGGAGACGCCTCAAGACCTGGCTGTTCGACCTATAGCTGCCTCCCCCCATCCCCCCCCCATGCGCCTTGAGACCCTCACGGGTGAGTAGTGCGCTCTACAAATACTTGATTGATGCTTATTTTCACATCCCCGTCCTGACGGCCCATCGGCGTTACCTGTGGTTCACGTTAGGCCATGAGCACTTTCAGTTTACCGTGCTTCCATTTGGCCTTACCAGCGCCCCTCGGGTGTTCACGAAAGTGATGGCGGTGGTCGCAGCTCATCTGCGCAGATCAGGGGTTCCAGTTTTCCCCTATCTCGATGACTGGCTGTTGAAGGCGGGCTCGCCCCAGGCTGTCGTCCCCCACCTCCAGACTATGTCCGTCGTCCTGCATTTGCTGGGGTTCACCATCAACGTGCCGAAGTCACACCTGATCCCCTCTCAGAAGCTCCTTTTCATCGGAGCGGTTCTGAACACAGCGCAGTTTCGGGCTTATCCTTCCGAGCAACGAGTCCGGGATATTCGGGCTATGATTCCGATCTTTTAGCCTCTATCCCGGGTTTCGGTCAGAATGACCCTGAGGCTACTGGGCCTGATGGCCTCTTGCATCCTGCTGGTGGACTATGCCAGGTGGCATATGCGGGCTCTGCAGTGGGACCTGAAGTTCCAGTGTGCACATCATCAGGGGAATCTTTACGATTGCGTCCTAATCTCCGAGGGCACTGCACACCAATTTCACTGGTGGCTAACGAACGTGGATTGGGTCAACGGCAGATCCCTCTCCCTTCCCCAACCAGAGTTCACAGTGGTGACAGATGCATCACTTCTGGGGTGGGGCGGCCACATGGGAGAGGCGGAGATCAGAGGCCTCTGGTCTCCGGCGGAGTCCCGGCTCCATATCAACCTTCTGGAGCTCCGGGCGATCCGTCTTGCACTGAAGGCATTACTTCCTTCTGTCAAAGGGAGAGTAGTGCAGGTGTTCACGGACAACACCACCGCCATGTGGTACTGCAACAAACCGGGCGGAGTGGGGTCTTGGACCCTATGTCAGGAGGCACTTCGTCTCTGGAAATGGCTGGAACATCAGGGATTGTCCCTGGTGGTTCAACACCTGGCAGGTTCTCTGAACGCCAGGGTGGACGAACTCAGCTGCCGGTGCATGATGGATAATGAATGGCGTCTTCACTTGGAGGTGGTGCAAGGTCTCTTTCAGCGGTGGGGAGAGCCTTGGTTAGATCTATTCGCCACCGAAGAGAACGCGCAATGTCAGCAGTTCTGCGCGTTGGAATTTCCAAGGCGGCACTCGCTCGGCGACGCTTTTCGCCGTGAGTGGAGTTGCGGTCTTCTATACGCCTTTCCGCCTATACCACTTCTACCCAGAGTGCTGAAGATCAAGCGCGACTGGGCCCAAGTCATTCTTGTGGCTCCGGACTGGGCACGAAGAGTCTGGTGTACCAAGCTCTTGCAGATTGCCATCGATCCTCCGATCAGACTGCCCCTTCGGGAGGATCTTCTGTCGCAGCAGCAGGGGACGGTCCTCCGCCTTTACCTGTCCAGCCTCCACCTCCTTGAGTGGAGATTGAGCTGTGACAGTTGACCGCTTTTGACCTTCCTCCCTAAGTCTGTAATGTTATCTTGGCAGCCAGGTGTCCCTCCACCAAAACGGTATACGCCTGTAGATGGAACAAGTTGTGGCATGGTGCGCAGCAAAGGCTGTTAGATCCCCTTTCTGCTCCCTTTTCAGAGGTTCTCCTCTTCATTCTTTCTTTGGCCCAGCAGGGCTCTGCTCACTCTAAAAGGCTATCTTTGTGCCATTTCGGCTTTTCTTCGGCTTCCTGACCAGGCTTCTCTTTTCAAGTCGCCTATTGTAAATCGCTTCCTTAAGGGCATTACTCACTTGTATCCTCCAATTCCCTTCGTAATGCCTCCGTGGGACTTGAACCTGGTTCTGACCTACCTTATGTGCGCTCCTTTCGAGCCGCTACATAACTGTCCTCTTAGACTTCTGACCCTTAAAACTGCCTTTCTGGTCGCCATCACCTCTGCTCACAGGGTGAGTGAGCTTCAGGCCCTTTCTTTAAAACCTCCTTTTCTGGCTGTTCATCCTAATAAAGTTGTCCTTCGTACTAGGCCTTCTTTCCTTCCAAAAGTGGTTACCTCTTTCCACATAGGACAGACCATTACTTTGCCCACCTTCTTCGCGCCCCCGCATCCTTCTGAAGAGGAGAGGCTCCACTGTCTGGATCCAAAACTTTCCTTCTATCTGGATCGCACAAAACAATTCCGGGTGGATGATCAGCTCTTTGTTGGCTATGTGGGCGCCAAGAAAGGTCGGGCCGAGCAGAAACGAACCATCTCTCGATGGGTCGTTCTGTGCATCAAAATCTGCTACTCCTTAGCGAAAAAGGAACCTCCAATGGGGTTACGTGCCCATTCCACCAGTGCGACGGCAGCCACTACTGCTTTAGGATGTGGAGTCCCCCTTCATGACATCTGCCAGGCAGCTACGTGGGCTTCATTGCACATGTTTACCAAACACTACTGTCTGGACAGCTAAGTCCGGAGAGACTGCTTCTTTGGCCGTTTGGTTCTCCAGGACTTTCTGGTGTGAACTTGGTTCGCAGACCCACCTCCGGGGTTGGTATTGCTGGGGTATCTTTTCTAAGGTGAGGAAATCATAACTAATTGTCTGTTTCAGACGAGCAAGTTACTTACCTTCTATAATGATATATCTGTAAGAGACATAGATTAATTATGGATTCCTCACCGCCCCACCCATCCTCCCCGTTCTGCAAATTGACTTCTAGGGTAAGGGACTCCATTTCAGGGCCCTAGTTTTGTGCAACAGTGGTCATTGTCTTGCATTGCTCTGTGCTTCTGGTGTGTAATGTTGTGCAGGGGTGGCGTCTAAATAGATACCGCGACGTCATTCCGGCGACGACGAACGTGGAGTCGACCGACGCCACCTACCGACGCGCAGGGGTACTGCTGAAGAAAAATTCTCCGGATCCAGTCTTGCGCCTGGGGGTAATTTTAAGGTGAGGAATCCATAACTAATCTGTCTCTTACAGATATATCGTTACGGAAGGTAGGTAACTTGTTCTATAAGAACTATTGTGTTATGAAACTGCAGCTGTGCTACTGTGTTAGTCTAAAAATTTTAGTTTTTGCTGACTGGTCACAAGAAAACAGTACAACATGTTGTTCGACCTTGTACAAAATGTTTCGACTGAATCCCAAGAAGAGTCACTGCATAACAATTAATGTACAGCGTATTTCTAAAATATCATGTCACAAGGCAGCCTAAAGCAGCTAATACGTGCAGCTAAGGGAGAACCAAAGTGGTACCAAAAGGGAAATCTCCATACCCCTTACTTGGGAAAGTAACTTACCAACTAAATAATAAGAACGCGAGCACAAGCTAAGAAAATTCAATGCAATGTTAATAAGCATGTTATGCAAAAATTATAACATGGAAATTTTTTAAACTCGCCAAATTAAGGTGAGCCGGAGGCACCCAAGGTTTCTTCCACAAGATCAATGTTTAGTGAATCAAGAGCGGATTCAGTCTCCACAGACGATTCTGCAGTTGCACTATTTAAAAGCTTCAAAGAACAGACATGATCCTAGTTATCAGCCGATGCTGAAGAAGTATCCTGGAGACCTGCATTCATGTTATTAGAGCCAAAGTTCTGTATCCTTTGTGCTGAAGCACCCATCTCCCCCTGAGGGAGTGACTCGTACCATGCATCTTGAAGCAGCAGCAAGTTCATGGGAAAACTCTGAAAAAGGTTCATGTCCCCAGGAACAGGCAATTGCCAAGCCGACATCCAGTTGGCATTCTAAGGGGCGCTAAGAGCAATGAAACTCGGGGTGTACGCAGGTGAACCAGGCAAGTCGAAATGACAATGACCAGTCGGTGTTCAGTTCCTGGAGCAAAGATACTCCAAAGAGTCATATTATGCACTCACGGCACAGCAGGACCTGTTGGAGTTCCAGGACCAATGGGCTTCCAAACGAAACATCCATTGCGTAGAAGGAAAAATATAACCAAAATGTTGGAAATGAAAAATAACAACAAGGGTATGCCCCCGAACACACTGGAAAATAAAGAATGAAGAAATGCTGGTAGTACACCAAAAATCTTCTGGAAAGCGCTGACCAAGTCAGTCCTGATTGTTTTAAAAAAGTGTGCTATACCAGCAGTATTCAGGGCATTAAATATGTGGTGCACAAGCCTATCGAAGTGTATTGGAAGATTAGTGTTCAACAAGGGCTGTATTTCACTGGATGTCCTTGCAACCGGCAGTTAAAAAGTTTCTCGGACAGATGATAATGCTATATCTTTTTGAAACAATAAGGCTTTGCGTTGGCTGAGCTTGTTAAAATCTGCCTTTATAGTTAGAATTGAAGGCCGTAATTTAGTATCGGAGATCATATGCGTAGATGGAAAAAGCACATTATTGCAGCAGGTCACTATCTGGGAGAATATATGGTATACCAGCCTTCATGCCGCAACAGTCTGTCACTTAACATTAAAGAGCTCCCATTTGAAAGGACAGTGATGAGGGGGAGATTTGAAGGGGCTGATATTCCTTTTAGAGAACAGGCCAGATTCGCTACCGAAGCATTGCATGCGTAGATGGTAACATGTTTACTAACAAGTGCAGGGCTCGAAAAATCATAAAAAGTGCACTAGACCTGCAGGTCTGGTAACCTACAAAATCTCCTCGACCTAACTGAAATGCACTTGACCTCTGACTCTGAAAGCTGAGCAAATGTGACAAGTTAACAAGATTTAAAAGCATTTTATTGCTCATTTACTTTGTGAGCAATAAAGATGCCTTTAAATCTTGCTATCTTGTCACATTTCCTCTGCTTTCAGAGGCAGAGGTCAAGTGTCAGTTTGTCTTCCTACTCGCCAGAAAGGGAGAGTAGGACCTAAAAATAGCTCGTCCTGAATTCATTTGACTCGCAAATGCGAGTGGTCGAGTGAATTTTTCGAGCCCTGAAGTGAGTGACCAACAGAAGAGTTGTATTCCTTCCCAGTAAGGAAAACCTCTTTCTTGGCCCGCTCACATCGGTAAGCGAATGGGAGTGACCCTAACGCATGAATAAAGCTCCCTGCTAGGGCTTCATATCTACCCACTGGAAAACGTTTCATGCAAGCTGTGAACTGGAATGTTGAACTTGGCAAAGATATTACACCATATATCAGCCACATCACGGAGCGTGTTTCTGCTATTTTGAATGGGAGCTGTTCTACCTTCTCTAGATGGAACACTGTGTAAGTGGAGTCCTTCTTTGCCATTTAGTCGTTTACGTGTCACATTGAAAGGCAGGAATAGTTGCGTAGAATTGAAGTAACTCCATGGCACGTGGACACTTTTGAGGACCTGAAGTGTCCAACTAAACTGCATGATAGATCTAAGCTGACTTTGCCCATGTTCTGAAGAAGACATGTCACTCTGCATAATATCGATAACAGATGACACAATGTTATAAGTTGTAAATGCGAGAAGGCACAGTATTAATACTATTATCAAAAACAGCAAGTACTTTATCCGAATGATCTTGATCAGTTTGTCGTATACGTGCACTAGCTTCCATTTGTGATAGTTTCTAAATGTCGTTATATGTAGCATAAATAAATCTTTTTGAATGCAGAGACTTGGGACCCAACAAACTCGACAGGTCCATGTCTTCCGAAAGAAGGGAAAGGTGGTGTTTTACTGCAAATAGTTTGGAATGTTCAAACCATTGTTAGCACAATTTCCCTACCAAATAGGTGGTGACTAGCCCTGAGTGTAATGAATGGGAGTAATGAGGGTCGGGTCTGCTTGACTTTAACTCTGGTGTGGAACTCCGAAAAGGAGCATAACAACCATTTGTGCCCACTGGCCACAATAACCACCCGTTTGGACCTTAAAGTGTGGAATTAAATGTTCCATTCTGTAACATGCTATTGAGCTGTTGTTCAGTATAATTTGTGAGATGTTGCCAATTGTCAAATTGGGCAATAGGAAGGAATATTTGGTGCATTCGTGTCTTTAATTTTTACCAGTCCCAGACACTTAGTCTGCTGTACTGCATAATTTAGAAAAATCTTTTGTGTTGCAATTAAGCTGGCTCGGAATATGGTGTTCTGTCCTCTGAACTTGCCAAGATTTGGCACCCCATATTGTTATCATGTTAATGGTATCCTTCCAATAGTCATAGCCTTTCATGACTATTAGCTGAGTTTGGGCAAGCATATATTTTTTTGCTGATGTAGGGAAAAGTTTAAAATCAAAAGATTTCGGGTCTCATGATAATATACCCAAAAATGTGAATTTATCCCTATATGTTTTGGAGCTCCCTTGTGGGGGAGAAGGACAATGTTCACGTGTATAATTAAAGAGTGTGCATTAAACACTAGCTCGATGTAAATAGTGATGTCCATAATGATGGTAACAGAACATTTCACCATAATTAGCAGAATTTAAATACAGGCCCACAGATTAGAAAATGTTGTGGTATTCAAGCTCCGAGAACAAGGAGTATACAGTCTCAACATCCCAATCATCAGAATGTAACCCAGGTACAATATCACCCATAGAAACCCTAAAAAAAAAAGGTATTTGTAGCATTTCCTTTGGTCCGAATATATCATAAGGTACTTTATCCCAAACAATTCCATCAGTTACTGGAACAGTTGAAATGTTCACAAGGGGCAAGTCTTTTTAGCTTATGTTGATGAATGAGGCGTTAACACCTCCTCACCAGTTCTGTGGCAGAGTGTTCTGGAAGGTAATGACCATTTATCAACAAGAAGAAAACAGTCACAAATCTAATCCAAAGGAATAGAAAAACCAAGGAAAGTGTAATCCAAACATATATCCAAAGTGGGACCAGATGTATGCATTTCAGCCTCGAAAAGAAAACACAGGCCCATGTAGGCAGAGTGTCTAAAACGGAGGAACTGTTAGGTGTCAGAAGAAAAATCATCTGTTCTCATATAGTAACCAGAAGCAGTTTGTTGAAAAATAAGAGCCACAGGTAAAGTACGCCAGTAAAGTCCATGAGAGGTGGATCAGCAGGAACGACATCAGCTGCAGTAAACGCCGAAGTAAGTATAGTACTCACTTCAGTCGTGTGGCTGGAATTTGTAGCGGTATTGGGAATTAACTGAAATCCATTCCCGCCAACTGGGGAGAAACTGCTTCGATGGTGCTCACAAGCTGCAGAGAAATTTCCTGTTTGGTAGCGAGAGGAGTTGGGGAACTACCAAGGACTCCTCGTGGCCTACTGTTTGGAATCTGCCACATGATGTCACTTGATGTGATCAATGAAGACAAAACGATAGTCTTTAGAACCAGCAAGCGGTGGCAATATTACAGGTCTTGTACCTTGAATGCCAAGGACTAGCACTTGTGCACAGTATGATGGGCCAAACTCCTCCTTTACCGCAGTCCTTTCTCAAATGAAATCCCCAACTTGTGGAATCCAGCCAGAACGTGCTGGCTGTTCCTAGATTCCTGCCGACAGATGTCTTTAACTGCTTATTGGATAATAGACGTTTTGTAAATCCTGTAAGATAGCACAATGGTAATTTACTTCAAAGGGTGTGGCCGCTGCCACAATGTCTGGACCTTCAAGGTCTTTAACATACATTTTTATGCTGAAGAGGACCTCGTATGGGGTCCAGCCACCCAGAGATCTTTTTGGGAAATGAAGTGCTCTTTGTACCCCAAATAGGTGGTTGATTAAACTACGCCTTGTATCTAATACTCTAGCTGTTAAGGACTGCTTTAAGTCACTGTTCATCCTCTCCATAACAGAATTGCCCTCGGGCCGATATGGAGAAGAATAATGTATCTACACCCAGGGAAGCCATGGAATCCCTATACACTTTCGAAGTGAAAGCAGGGCCGTGGTCCAAGTGAAATGTAGTGCATGCATATGTTTCAATAAAGACTTGCAGATCTTTAATAAGTCTCGTGCATCAGCCGAATGTTGTGGCCACACCTAGAGGAGCCTTGGGTAAGAACCAACTGCAAGTAGGACAAATTTAGACACACTATCTGAATTAAGAGGACCACAGTGGTCCAAATAAATGCAACTGAAAGGTTTGTTGAAAATCAACAAGTGTCTGCATGAACAACCCACGGTGGAAGATTTAATTTGTTGACAAATGTCACAACAGGGGATGTACTTTTGGACTGTTTATTTAAGCTATGCCACCAATAACGTTGCTGTAGCAACAAAAGTGTGGCTGCCCCACCTGCATGTGCAGAAGCAACACCTTCACCTTACTAGAATAAACACCAGCTTGACTCCACTCGCTCTGGTCTGTCACCAGTAAAGGGGCCTTCACTGACAACCTGAGGCAATTTAAATGCAAGGATGAATCCACTGTAAAATCATGGCTGAATACTTAAAGATTTCAATTGAGGTCGCCATTGAAAATGCATCTCCAATGGCTGAGTGGTCCAACTTTAATACCCTGCTCCTTGCGAATTTTCCACACACAAGGCCAGTTAACTCACAGCCTCTGACCCACCTCAAACTGTTCCCGACTCCCATCCTCTCACCCCCACCTGCTATGAATGGAGCTTGAAGAAAGCCTTGGGCAGCTCCCTGAGAGCAGGTAGTTCTGGATGGCACTCTTCTATACGAGTAAAAAGAGCAGCTCAAACAACTTTTGAGCTCTGATAAACCGGCAGATTTATGGTCGAGGCAGAGCTGATTGCGCTAACATCGCTGAATCGGATAGGTCATCTTTTCTGTCTAAACACTTCACCTCCAGCGAATCTGCAGAAAGCCAAGTCTGCTATGCTACCCAGCAAGGGAGTGACCATGGCCTCACAAGCATCAGTGAGGCTCCCAGCCCTCCTTGTTATCGAGGATCTGTGGGTGTTACTCCCCCTACTAATAACCTGTCCTCCTTGATGTGCCAGCTGAAACTGGTTCTGGCGAGGCCAGATCAGATTGGGCCCCTGGGCCTAACGGTCTCCCCCCTGACTCTATTTAAGCAGGTCATCCCCTTTTGGGCCAGGAAGCTTGTGATTCTATTCGAATACTGTCTAAGGAGTTTGTCAAAACCGGACTCTTGGTGCGGTGCCATCATTCAATCCATGGCTCTAAATCTGACCCCAGCAATTACGGGCTGTTAGCCCTTCTGGACAATGAAGCAAATTTTTTTGCAAGCTTACTCCTGGAGGATCTGCGACAATGGGTGGAGTTGAAGGGCCTGATTCTGAAAAATCAAGCCAGGTTTGTTGAGAAGTCTGGTACCTCAACAAATCTGTTAGCAATATCCTTACTCTCATGAAGGGCTGGAACATCTCAGACCCTACTGCACTGTTGCCTTCTGGAATTCATGGCAGTGTTGACTGTGTCCCAAGGGAGCCCCTCTGGACAAAGTTAAGGAACTGGGGTGTCCTACGGATTCTCCATGATGCAAATATACAATTGCATACCAACACATGGATTTGTGTCAAAATGGGCGACTGAGCCTGCGTATCCAGGAAAATTGCTACCTCGCGGGGAGTCAAACAGGGGTGCTGGCTCCATTGCCTTTTAATGTGTACATCTGATGGAGACTTCTAGCATATTTTTCACCTTTGAATTTCCCCAGGCGTCCAGATCGATCTGTAAGATTTTTCGTGCAGTACCCCTGTGTGCTAGTAGATTGCGTCGATCTGCTCCGTGTGGCAGCGTCCACTCTGGAATTTACGTCTGCATCATTTATATAGGCGCCACCTCAGTGCACTTACATCAGTTCTTTTCTTTCCACGCCAGTCAGCGCTGAGCCGAGAGAAGAGCTACCCCTCTTGTCTGTTTTTAGGTTGAGCCTGGGCAGCGCAAGCGCTGCTCTGCGAGGCATTGTGTAATCTAGACTGTGGCTTGAAGCATCTCCCATCTTTTCAATTTGTTCCAGTGCATGCCCTTCATAAGTGCATGCTTTTGGTTGGTCAGCATGCTTAATTAGTCCCGCCTATTTGTGTTCCCAGGAGACTGCCCCTGTTACACATGGTCGTATGCCTTTTTTTTTATATAGGTTCCAATGTACGCACTATTTTTTTTCTTGTTTGCCTCAGCTTGTGTATCGGTCGGTATTTGCATTGCGGGTTTAATTATTATTTTACTTTGGTGGCTGCGCACCTTTTAACAATGTGCCCACTTTCATTTTCACCATTGCGCCTGCTCACCTTGTGCCGTCTCTCTTCACCCTTCCCCCACAACCCTCCGAGATCGCTGCTTATATCTTAAGTGATTTGCCCCAAATCATAGGACACCGCTTGCTTATCAGCAACTCTGCACTCTGAAAGGTCCGGGGCCGCACAATATGCTGCATTACTAAATCCTTATGAGGGTCTAAAGGCGAGACCTATTGCATTGCAAATGCTTGTTGATAGGATTTTTGCGACATTTTGTCAACATTTTTCTGAGGTTTTTTCCTCCTGGTGTGTCGAGGATGTCAGAGGAAGACTGGTTTTTAACTCTGTGGCGCATGTTGGTGAGGGACCCGCACCGTGTGTGTTTGTGGAGTCTCGAGCGTGACCACAACTCCAAGTCGTGCTCTGACTGCCGGACCATGGCGCTGAAGACACTGCTCTGGACTGGATCTACTCCTTCCTCAGCGGCTGGACCCAGCGAGTCAGACTACCACCGTTCCTCTCAGAACCCACAGAGATCAGCTGTGGAGTGCCCCAGGGTACCTCCCTGAGCACCACCCTCTTCAACGTCTGCATGGCCCCCCCTCACAGCCATTGTCAGAAGCCACGTACTCAACATAGTCACCTACGCCGACGACACCCAGCTGATCCTGTCCCTCGCCAACGAACCCACAACAGCCAGGTTCAGCTTCCACAGTGGAATGTAAGGCCATTGCTACCTGGATGAAAGACAGCTGCCTCAAGCTCAACTCGGACAAGACTAAAGTACTCCTCTTGGGACCCACCCCTTCAGCTTGGGACGACTCCTGGTGGCCAGACACTCTGGGATCTCACCCCATCCTGACGTACCACGCACGCAACCTCTGCATCATACTGTACTCATCGCTCACTATGAACCGCCAAATCGACGCAGTTTCCTCAGCCTGCTTCCACACGCTCCGCCTGTTTTGAAAGACATTCAGATAGATCCCCACAGAATCCAGAAGGACTGTTACCCATGCACTCATCACCAGCAGACTTGACTACGGCAACGCACTGTACGCCAGCGTCACCCAGAAGTAGCTCAAACTACAGAACGTCCAAAACGCCGCATCCAGACTGGTCCTCAACATCCCCCGCTGCAGCCACATCATGCAACACCTCTGTCAACTCCACTGGCTCCCAGTCAACAAGAGAACCACTTTCAAGCTCCTCACTCATGGCTACAAAGTTCTACACGACGAAGGACCGGCATACCTGATCCACCACCTCACATTCCACGTACCCGCCAGACAACTCCGATCCTCCCAACTCGCCCTTACCTCCGTCCTCAAGATCCACAAGACCAGAAACCGACGATGATGTTCTCCTACCTCACTGCCAAGACCTGGAACACTCTGCCCCTCCGCCTCAGGCAATCCGCGTCGCTTACCCAATTCATGAAGGACCTCAGGACCTGGCTCTTAGAATGATCCTCCACCCAGTCCGACCCTCACCGGTGAATAGCTGCGCAAAACAAGTCCCTGATTGATTGATCCTTTTCAGGGCCCTAGTTTGGACACAATAGTGTCCGTGCACTTCATGGCACCACGCTTCTGGCGTGGAAAGTCGTGAAAAGTAACTGACAGCGCGCCGAGGTGGCGTCTATATAGGTGACGCGGTCGTCACTTCCGGCGCGACGACCACCGTCGCGCAGAACCAATCGAAGCCACCTACCGGCGTGTAGGGACACTGCTCATTAAAAATCTTCCAGATCCAGTCTGATGCCTTGGGGAAAGGTAAGGAATCTGTGGCTAGATATTGTCTCTAACAGATAGTAGTAACTTAAAGGCAAGTTAAATGTAACATTTAGGAATATGCCAATTCTACCATGTTTTAAGGAGGAGCACAGGCACTTTGCTACTTTTAAAGTGCTTAGAGTTGTAAAGCCAGCAAGAATATAGGGTCCAGCAAAAAGTTGACAACTGCAATTACATCGGCACTAAAACGTAGATGTCAACAATACCATTGTTGATGATCTAGTTTGACTGACTTGTTGATGAGGCCTTCCCAGGTTGTCGTAATATCTGACAAAGGCATTCTGGTGCTGATTTTTCCTGATCACACTTCACCCAGTAAAGTCTTGCTGTTTCTACCTAGGCATTTACTGGCATCCGTGTTCTCGGATATAGAGGGCACCTATTGTCTCAACAGACTTAATGTTAAATATCAGGAGGGCAATGACCAAATTCAGTATCTTGCAAGCGAATACTATTTTACTACACAGGCTGTGTCCCAGCCAGTAACACCGAAACCAAGGGAGGTTGAATCTCTCCCACAATACAAATGAGGATGCTTTTTTCGGGCCACAGGAGACCCCTCCACTCACCGGTAACTTCACCGCTGCTGCTGCCACTCTCCCTGCACTACTGCCGCCATTGCTGGGGTGGGACACGGTCCCCCAGCTCGACGCAGGGGGCGGGGCCACGCATCCGACACCTCAAAGGCGCTGCAACACTCACGCAGGGCGGGACGCTTTGTTTGGGCCACAGGAGGCTCCTCCACTCACCGGTAACTTAACCGCTGCTGCTGCCACTCTCCCTGCACTACTGCCGCCATTGCTGGGGTGGGACACGGTCCCCCAGCTCGACACACCTCATGGCAGAGGCCGGGGCCACGCATCCGATGCCTCCAAGGCGCCGCAACACTCCCACCGCGCAGGCGCAGCCTAGGCCAAGGGCAGGCCCGTCTGCGACAGGAAGAGGCAGGGCAG
Source organism: Calotriton arnoldi (assembly GCA_963921515.1). NCBI lineage: Eukaryota > Metazoa > Chordata > Amphibia > Caudata > Salamandridae > Calotriton > Calotriton arnoldi. The sequence goes on along the minus strand of CAWUFW010002683.1, from coordinate 908,707 downwards.
AGCCCACCCCCCCCATGGCTCCTTGGCTCGAACTGTGCAGCTCGCAGACTTGCTCTACTGGTAAGACTATTTTTGCTACCTACTGTACTTTGTCATCTGCTTCCAGGACTGGAATTGGTGATCAGACAACACATTTTCCCATTCTAAAAGGATTATCTGCTGACTTCTTGTGGAAATTTATATTGCGGACCAAAACTTTAACAGTAGCGAGGTTTTGCCTTGGAAACGGTTTTGACTTTACCCCTTGTGTGTGATCATTTGATAACTCTGTTGTTTCCGTCCTTTGCCTATAGCAAGAGGAGGGGCTAGAGGCTGTTTTCTCAAAAAAAAGGCCATCGTTAGCTAGCTGGGATTAGCGTCTGTTACCCCCCACAAACATTATTAGCATGGGCAAACGGAAAGCCACGGAGGGCACGGAGAAGGGTAAAAAACAAAAATAAGAAGAGGTGCAGCAGAGAACTGTACTCTGGAGGAGATTGATGACCTATTAGAGGAAGTAGAATCGCTATTAAGCAAGAAACATAAGCCAGTTCACATAAATCTAGGATCACGGCATTCTATGGGAAACGAGAAGAAAACATCCAGAATAAAACGAACCCAAGAGTAGGTGAAACGCTTGCAACCATTGAGATTCCACCAAATGTATCAAATGAACCAGCAATCCCTTCTGATAGACTTACCAACTCGGACTGAAATAGAAACCGATATAGGAAGATCAGTTCTAGCCAACCCCACACAACCTAATATCTCAGAAGATTTACTCTGTTCCGATAAGGATATGGAGGCTATACCAACAATTGTGTGCACCAATAGGTATTCACTACTAGCCACAACTTCAACATTAGGTAGTGGGATTGCACTCTCACCACCCCAGAACCCGATTCCAATAACACCCCCAAACCACAAAGACCAGCAGGTGCAAAAATTCCCTTCTGGTTGCCCCATTAATAATCTGGAAAATCTGGCTCAAACGGCTCAAATCACCGTGTCTGCCCAGTTATCTGAACTAGTGCAGAAGCTAGATATCCTGACAGAGGAAGTTGCTTCCCTAAAAATGCAAATCAGAAACCTCACATCTAGTGGCATGCTGGTGACCCAGGCTAACTTAGAGGAGGGGCGGGGCCCCAGCAGGATACATCACAATGAGTCCAAAGCTGTTAGCACCTCTAAAACTATGATGCGACCCCACAGCCACGCAACAAAACCCGCAAGTGGCACGTTCACCGGTCCTAATGAAGCAAGTTACGAAAATGGAAAAGGCCACGGGGGGAGGATCCCTGGTATTAGGGGGCTAAGGCTGGAGAGGGGGGGGGGTGGGAGGAACAACAAGGGTGACACTGATTGGACGTATCCCTACAAAGATGCACCACAGCACATTCACAACATGGGGGAGCACACCAACTATCCCACAGGGCCCATAACTTCTAGAAGGGAGCAGGATCTAAAAGGCGAGATGCTAAAACATTGCCTACATAACAGAAATCTAGATCCCAGGCAGGCCCACAATAGTTGTGCATTTAATGATAAAAATAGTCAGGCAGACTGGACACTATACATGACTAATATTCCCAAATTGACCCTTTCGTCGTATTGGGAAGATGAGGAGTCTCTTACAAACAAGGTAATCCACTGGAATAGAGCCAAGTGCGAGTGCCTATCAGTAATTCGCTCCGACATCATAAAAACAGAACGTCTCGTGAGCAAGCAGGAACCCTATGACACTATTCTCCTTGTATTTAAGTCTAAAAGTATAGTCTATGGCCTGCTAGCGCTGGACTTGCGAGCACCTCTAAACACCAACTCATCAATAAGATTTAGGATAAATAGAACTAGAGCTAAGATAGCAAACCAGGAAATGCTCACAAGTATTGATCGCCCACCAAAAACCAACAGTAGTCGAAATGATTTAGAGGCAGTTGACTGACTAGGAACAAAGGGAACTGGAATTATGCATTGCACCAGATCTACCTGTGTCCTAAGTCCGCCCCAAGTAATAGCCAATAGAATATTTTCTCCAGACCACCCTCACAAAGTACACCAGGGAACTGTCGAAGAAAAAGTTGAGTCTACTGATGCAGTAGCACCTCACTCCAGCACACAGAATGGTAGTGAGGAATCCACACTAGGATCAAAACATCTCGTCTCATGGAATGTAGCGGGGGTAAGAACAAGCTAGCAGATTTAGAATGGCAATAATATATGAACCGATTCGATCTTTGCCTATTACAAGAAACATGGGCTTTGGACCCGCCTTATAAGTTGCGCTACAGGACCCTCCGTATCAACTCTGTCCCTTCCCCAAGAGGCAGACCATCAGGAGGATTAGCAAGTGCTGGGCATACCCAGACGTGGGTCCCTTGCTCACTTTGCCACTGGATTCCAGATTGCCTGGCTGATGACGGCTGTAAGCCAGAAACCGGTCCCAGGATGCTTGTTTCCGGTCCAGGGAAGACATGGCTTGGCAGTTCGGGCTGGACTGTTCCCATGAGGCACAGGGTCAGACTGATTTGCATATGGCCATGTCTGAACTTGGGTGGCGGAGTGAGCTAAAGAATGATGATGGATTAAACCCAGATCAGTTGACTGGGGGTGAGTGCTTGCAATGTTCAACACTCTGTCCATCATCCCCTTTGGTTTTGCTATGTTTGCCCTAAGTTGGCAGGGTATGCCCAGACGTGGGTCCCTTGCTCACTTTGCCACTGGATTCAAGATAGCCTGGCTGATGACGGCTGTAAGCCAGAAACCGGTCCCAGGATGCTTGTTTCCGGTCCAGGGAAGACATGGCTTGGCAGTTCGGGCTGGACTGTTCCCATGAGGCACAGGGTCAGACTGATTTGCATATGGCCATGTCTGAACTTGGGTGGCGGAGTGAGCTAAAGAATGATGATGGATTAAACCCAGATCAGTTGACTGGGGGTGAGTGCTTGCAATGTTCAACACTCCGTCCATCATCCCCTTTGGTTTTGCTACATTGAGTGAGAATAGCATAATGAAGCACACTCTCTCAAGCCCACTGAGCAGCAACAATCGTAGGGCATTAAAATGGCCCTCCATTGTTGGGAATCCCCAAACCTTGGCAAAAATCTATAACGCCTTTGCAGATGTATTAACACCCTATATAAATACCCCCTTGTGTGATATCCCAATTCTGCAAATACACTATACCATGGCTGAGAAGTTAGATAATCTACTGAGTGAAAATTTCTGCAAGAAAAAGCCTCCTGCCTCCGCCAACCATTCCTCTCACAATCACTGGTTTACTAAGGAATGCCGAGTGGCAAAACATCAATTGACACTGGCCGCTCGGTCAAGTGATATAACCAAGCGAAGAGCCACTAGAACGCAGTATAGGAAACTATTGGCTCAGGCAAAAAAGGATTGGGAGGAAAATTATTGGAATGACTTACGGCAGCAAAAAATAAGGACCACATGGGATTTTGGAAACTGATAGCCCAGGGCAGCAAAATGGCAAACGCTAGTTTGGACCTTTATCTGGACCCAGGTACATGGCATAATCACTTTGCAACCCTATACTCGGAACCTGGCGAACCATTGATAACTGATGAATAAGCCAATGGAATAAGTATCTGGGTAGTTGACGGGTATGAACAAAATAGCGTCCCCTACTTCACTCTTGAAGAGACAGTGACGGCCATGAAAGCGGTCAAACCAGGGAAAGCTCCAGGCCCGGATAAGATCCCAGGTGACCTGTTGAGACACGACATCAAGGTCTGGGCACCCTACGTAAATTTACTTTGCAATGCCTTTGCTGCAGGTTCACCAATACCTAAAACATTGAAGGTGGCTGAAATAATACCCATTTTTAAGAAGGGAAATCGTCAGGACCCGGCCAATTATAGACCAATTAGTTTAATTGATATTCTACAAAAGATATATGCCAAGCAGTTACTAACCAAGCTCAACACCTGGCTAGAAGAAAACGATATTATGTCCCAATATCAAGCCGGGTTTTGAGCAAGAATAAGCACAATAGACCAGGTGTTCAGACTATTATGTATAATATGGAAATATGTCAAACTCAAGGGAGGCCACATGTATATAGCCTTCATAGATTTGAAGGCTGCCTTCGATCTTATTCCCAGGGGCTCACTGTGGAACTCCCTAAAAACCCAGGGAGTCCCCGATGACCTTCTCTGTCAAATAGTACGACTCCATATAGACAACTATGCAAAAGTCAGATGGGGACCCAGTGGCGAACTCACCGAAGTCATTCCAATAAAAAGAGGAGTAAGGCAGGGTTGTGTACTGGCACCCACCCTCTTTTCGTTATGTCAACGATGTCGTGCAATATCTCCAGGGATGTAAGCATGACTCACCTAAGTTAGGAGGGGTGCCAGTACCTGCCTTACTCTTCGCAGATGATACAATATTATCACAAACACCCAATGGTCTGAAAAACCTTTTGGACTGTTTTGGTGCTTTCTGCCTGGGAAAAGGCCTAGAAATCAACACACACAAAACAAAATATATGGCCCTAAATCCGCATAAATCATTAAAAAAAAACATTATAGTCAAAGCAAAAACTGGAGTACGTGCGAGCTTCAACTACCTGGGCATCACCCTCGATACCAAACTGTCAGGGAAGCCACATATGCTTAAGTGCAAGTCAACTTTGGTTCAGAACTCTATGGCAATCGCAGAGAAAGATCAAAAAAGTACATCCAAAGCAGTATCGCCGGCCCTAGAAGTTTATAAGTGTAGGGCGCAAACAGCAACTCTCTACGGCGCAGAACTCTGGGGCATCAATAACCAAAATACACTCACTGTAGAAGAGAATAAATTTATAAGGATGCTTTTACAGCTCCCGGCACGTACACCTATGATCCCAATTATTCAAGACTTAAAACTTAGGCGAATCGAGCCCCAGGTCACATTAAGACCTTTGTTACTTTGGGTTCGGTTGTGGACCATACATGAGCTTAAACAATACAAAGCTGGGCTAACTGAGATAATACTTCTTGATCACAATGTAACACTTCCATGGTTCCGACATGTGCGTAGTTGGTTTTATAAGTTAAGTTTAAATAGTTATTGGGATCACCCCCAATCACTGACATCTCATTCAAAAAGAATTCTGAAAAATTCATACTGGGAGTACATTCAGGACAGTATACACCATAACCCAAATGTGGGAAGACTAACCACGCAGTTCCTAACTATAAAACCAGCTCCTTTGTTTGAGGGTTACATGGACGAAATACAACCCCAATTAGCAAAGTCTTTATATATGAGGTTTCGATTTGATGTATTACAGACCAGATGTAACACATCCAAGTGGATGAGTAACAATTCTAACAACATGGAGGTTATTTGTCCCTTATGCACATTAAACGCCGTAGAAAACGATCCACATATTATATTCTTTTGTCCAGCATATATAATTCCTCGGAAAAAATGGATCAAGCCATTTTTCATCAACATGGACTTAGACTACACTTGGGAGCATTGCGCATCTTAAAAACAGATACATCGAAGAAAATTGTTTTTAGCCTTAGTAGATATTTATTTGCTATAAATTTAATACGCAAGAGAAACGGACTGTCATTTTAAATCACAAACGACTATTTTAATCATTGATTTTAGAACCGCATACTGATATAAAATCCATTGTTTACATTAACGTACATTTTGTGTTCGATATTGACAGCGTGGCAGATGCACTAGCACTTTATTAAACATATGATTGACTATGCACCTTACTGCCCTCAAATAGATTAGGTACATGGCTGATGCTCTAGCACTTAACTAAACATATGATTGATTATGCACCTTACAGTTTTTAACTAGACAAGGTATATGGCCGACGCTTTAGCACTGTATCATTTGTTATCCATATGACTGCTCATGCACTTTATTACCCTAAATAGAACAGGCGTATGGCCATTTGCACCGAGAAGAAGTGACTAACTGAAAAAGGAGGAAATGGCAAAGCATTTGCACTTTAAAAATTTCATGCTGCTGTTTTTTTTTTTTTTTTACCTAATTTGTACTGTCTTATATATTGATTGTATTTTATTGTTCTTGATATTGTTTTACAGACAGATTTTAACAATTCGAAACAGATGCTAGATAACCTTGCTACACCATGAGCGGGCCTTGGCCATTTTTATTGTACCATATACCTGTCATACCTTTGCCTGACGTGCAAAATATTGGAATTTGTATCATGTTTTTTTTTTTTTTTTTTTTACATCGAATAAAGATTGAATTGAATACAAATGAGCCTTTTGAGGAAAACTACAATTATCAGGACAGGTCCTTGATACATGTACCCAGGGCCTCAGTAAACTATTTATGCTTAATGCTAGCTGACTATTTAGAGAAAAAAAAGTTTCCCAGAAGAATCCACACAACAAAGTTCGCCAAGGACTCAGCCTCGCACTCTGGCTTCAATACCTTGAACCCTGAGAACAATTCCTTCAGTAACCACCCCTAGGATGCCACCTCAGCCCAAGGATTCTCCACCTTGTAGACCTCTTATACCTCTCACACATGATGATATGTATTCAGATGATGACCACGAACGGGGTTAGATTCCAGTTGATGACCTGCCTACCCCTTAAAGATATGGGTTCCTTATAGGCTGATCGTGGCACCACTGTCTGCTCTGCCTATTCCACCCTCCGCTAGTTCTTCAGTTGATGACATTGGTGGATTTTACACACTGCTAGAGAGCTTCAAAGAGATTTGACCTACCACTAACCATGAATCCATACCGTGTGACTTAAAGAGACAAGCATGAAAGTCATTGACGTCTTTCCCGATTGAATATATCTGGACGTAAGGCTTAATAATGGAATATCCAGCGAAAGCGGTAGTTGCCATTGTTCCATGTTTGGATAAGAAATACAAGGCTATTGAAAAGTCTTCAGCATCCCTCATAGGCCACCCTCGACAGGATTTCTTATTGATTTATGCTGTGCAGAGACAGTCTAAAGTATAAGTTTGGAAATTTCGTGAAGATTTGTCAAGTGGTGCCAAAGTTATTGGCAAAACAAAACACACTCTTCCTATGCAAATTAGGTCCTAAATATAACTACCTACTGGTGACCGCCAGTAGGTAATTATATGCATTTATGTGCACTTCACCTGCTGTCCTCTGTCAATACTCGAATATGTATATTTTATGCAGAATCTTTATTTACCTATTTGAATCTATTAACTGTTCTATACTGGAGAAAACAAACAAGTAAATTACCTTTATTCTGTTGTTCTCTAGTATTGGAATCTTCCATAGATTGACATGCGACTCACTCTTCTTCCTGATATGGGCACACCCATGTCAGAACTTAAATCACACTCATACTAAGAAATCCGAGGTAATGTGGCCCTGGAAAGGATTGGTGTTGGTTCTCCTGCTTTCCGATTGGTTAAAGTTTAATTCTTTTAATTGATGTGCACAGATTACAAAGTGATCACTTCAAGCTTCTAAAGCTCAGTAAAGCATTGTACTGCTTATTTAAAAAAAAAAAAATATATACTACCTTGAGCAGCACTACTTGGTAGCAGATGAAAAACATCATTGTCTGTCTTCCGAAATACTGTTAGCAGGACTTCTAGGATTTGTTCAGTGAAGGTTCTCTATTTGCCAGTCAATTTATAAGTGCAGCTTTGAATGGAGCAGAGCTGGCAACAGGTTGCTGCTACTGGGTTTCTATGCATAAGATCATCGTGGTTGAGACTCACCAACTTGAAACCAAACGTGCAACCAAAATCGGTCTTCTTTATATGGTACAGCATTGTTTTTGCCAGCACATAGGAGGAAATGAAAAGCATGTAAACTGTAGTAGACAGCCTCAAAGCCGTTTGTGTAAAGGACAAATGCTTGGAACCAATAAAAACCAAAGGATACCTGGTATTGCCCTCTTTTGATGGAGACTTCTAGCTGCAGATTCCTCACCTTTCGAATACTTCTCTTGCGTCAGACTGGATCCGTAAACTTTTCAGTAGTCTCTTTGCCCACCTGAAGGTGGCACCTTACCGCTCCACACGGATGCTGTTCCGGAAGGGATGTGGTGGGCCTACATAGGTGCCACTTCCGCACGCTGACGACGTTCCTTTCTTTCAGTTCCACCAGTCCCAGATTTGGAGTATCCTTAGTGTCTCTTTGAGATTTTTCACCTCAGAATTTCTCCAGTGTGCAAGGGATGTCACTGCCAAAGACAACAGTTTTTAAGCCCTATTGCAAACAAAAGTTTATTACGGATCTCCACCAGGTTTGCCTGTGGAACCTGGAGTCTAGCAGCGACTCCTAAGGCCTGCACCAACAGCGCGACGATGAACTTAAAGGCCATCAGGGAACGCGAGGCAAAGCTCTACGTTGTCGAGCACAAAACAACTCCTCATCGGGGCCCCTCCAAATTGTGGTCCGCATCCAAGGTTCTTTCCTGGTCCTTTACCGAAGTATTCAGAGCCGTTCCAGAGGTCAGACTTCGTTGTGCTCAAAGTCATCAGATAAATCTGAAAAGAAACACAAAAAATCATAGCAGAACTCCGCTCACTCGAGCCACTCTCATTCATCTGAGCAGGCACAGGGGCGGCATCACTCTTCTTGATCTCAGTGTCGAAGTGGACCGATTTTGGAGCCGTCCTGCAATTCCTGTCAGATCAACCCAAGTTTCTGGGGCCGAATTTCACACTGCTTCAGATGGCAGAGGTCCATAATAGCCATGCTCCAGCTTTACGGATCCCTACCGGCTCCCTCTGGTTCACCTTCATGCCACCATCCTCTTGCCCTTGGCGCCAGTTGGACCGTATGAGCCCATCTTGCCTCTACTTTTGACCCTGCTTCCGGCCCTAAAAACTGTACCTGCCACGGGTGCTTCAACACCAATGTCGACTTAGTTTATGCTGGAGGAGAAGGACCCGATCGTTCTCTCCGTTGTTGAACGTGCGCCGCTCCAACCATGACAGAAGTTTTGCCCGAGGCGCCTCTTCTCCTATTGGAAATACATGCCTAAGGGAGACAACCCATATCGCATTACCTCTTTGGCACCAACTCTGATAACTACTATGACCAGGGTAATGACTTCGCTCAACCCCACAAAAACAACAATTGGTTAGACGACTTGCAGGAGGCTAGTGGCGTCAATATCTCTCAAGAGACTGCTCTTTTTGGCTCCCCTGGACCTTCCACGGAGAAGTCAGCCTCTTGTTTGTGTATAGGATAGCAGAAGTTCTTGACCTTAAGCTTCCCACCACAGAGGTAAAAACAAATGTTCTTACTGATGTCCTTCAACCAGGGCAGACTTAACTGAGCCTCTCCTCCCATTCATTGAGGCGCTAACACACTTTATTAGTGGCCTGGGTCAAGCTTTGCTCTCCTGATAGCCATGTGGTACATGCCTGTATGAGTAGGCCCAATTCCTTGATCTGGATCCTTGAATGCCAAGGTGGACGTGTGCAGTTCTCGGTGCATAACAGATCATGGATGGCACTTACACCAGGAGGTGACGCAAGGTCTCTTTTGTGAATGGGGAGAACCTTGGCTTGGTCTAGTTGCCACATTAGAGTATGCAAAATGTCAACACTTCTACTCAAGTTTAAAAGATGTTTTTTGCTTAGAGATGTGTTCCACCTTGATGGGATCTTGGATTCCTGTATGCCTTTCCACTGTTACCACTCCTGCCCTGAGTTCTCAAGAAGATCAGAACAGACCGGTCCCAAATTATCTTAGTGGGTCCGGATTGGGCATGGAGAGTATGGTATCCAGAACTCCTGAGCTTGAGCATATGTCCTCCGATCTGGCTGTAGCTCCGGGAGGATCTCCTTTCCCAGCAGTAGGGTAGGGTTCGGGTTCTCCACCCGAGCTTTCGCACTCACCAACTTCATGCTTGGAGATTGAGCAGCAACAGTAGAACACCTTTGTCCTTCCTCCGGAGGTGGTTGATGTCATCTTAGCAGCCAGGTGTCTCTTGATGAAAACTGTATATGCCTCTTCATTACAATAAATTTGTAGTTTGGTGTGATACACACCAGATTGACCCCTCCAGGCCAAGTTACCGGACGTTTTTTCTGTCTCTTGCCCGGCAAGGATTTGGTTTGGGCATAAATAAGATCAATAATGTTTATTAATACAAGTGTCCACAAAATAAATACAAAATTAAATGCAGTTCTCTATCATCACAATATATCATAATTATTAACATTTCTCACAGATCTTTAGGAACATCCCAATACCACAACATCTAAAAAATGCATATTGGTTTAACAAATTGTTGGCATTGTATATCCTATAAATCCCATATTTCAAATAACAAAGGCTTTAAACATTTACAACGTAATATTAAAAATAAGGGACAATCTATTAAAATGTGTATGACAGAGCATTTCATTTTTAGATCACATACACAAGCCTGCCCTTCCTTTAATTTTCATGGGCATACTTGAGACCCTCATAACTGGGTTGCGCCCTAATCTAAACTTTAAAATTTCAAGACGAAGTACTGGGTCTGATAAATGAAAAGATATGGGAACACAGCAGAATTACCCAGGATCTGTATTGTTAACATAATGTTTTTGGGATAAGTAAAACATAAGTATCTTTTTGGAAAGACCGGGTTAGTATATCTTAACGTATAGTATATCTTAACATAACTTTTTAAGACTGGGTTAATGCTCCTTCTTTTAACCGCTTTTTATGAGGTAACTGATCCCAACCACCAAAGGTTTCCACGGACAGAAAATAATTCTTAGTATTGTTTATATGTTTCAGAAGAACCCTTGCCTATTTAAGCTCATCACATTGTGCTTCCAGCCAGCAGATCTAGCATAACTTAGTCCCTCCGTCTTCCAAACATAGTTTAATACATTTTTTAAAATGTATACCAATCATATGTGACCATGCTGTAGAGTTAATTTTGCAACGTACACTTTGGCTCATTGACCTCTTTAGCAGATATAGTATCCTTTTCAGGCAACTAATTTTCACTTAATCTAAAATATCTTTATTTTATACATAAAATGTCTGAACCATACAGTGCTAGTGGGAGGGGTTTTGTGCAAAAATGCTTCAGCAAGAGGATTGAGCCCTCTAGGTTTTAAACTTCTGCATGTAACATGACTGGAAGTGCTCTAGGTTTTATAACTTTAATTTGCTCATTTCAGTTAAGGTTATGAGTGAAAAGCAGCCCTAAATATTTATAAGTTTTGACATCTTCCAACTTTCGAAAAACCATGTAAAACTGGCCACCTTTTTCCAGAAGACTAATACTTTCGTTTTTCCCCTTTTTATCTTTAGAGAGTTTACCTTACAATACCCCAATATATCCATTTTATTCTGAAGACACCTTGGAGTATAGCCCAGTTATGAGATCATCTGTATACTTTATGGAACAAATCTTTTTATTGATTTAGTTGGAAGGCATCTCAACACATGTACACAGCCAATCGCCTACAACCACAGGGGCCGGCGGCTAAAAGACAATGCATAGAGTATGTATATACACCCACAGCTTTAATGCCGATGTCCCGGAGGCTGGCAGCGCTTAAAATCAAGCCTAAGGAATAAGAACAGCGTGAACCGGCAAAGGACAGTGCAGGTGCAGAAACGAGAACCCACCAAACAAACAAAAACCCCACCCTCCCATTCACCCCCCCAGAAGAAAAGGGAAAACAAAGGGGGACCCGTACCAAGGACTTCCGGAGCTATATAACGACCCGTTCCACCCACCAAGCTAGACCCCGGTCCTCCCGCTAACCCAGGTGGGGAACTCCTTATTCCTGAGCTGGAGGTATCAGATGTAGGACTTGCAGGAGTTTAGGGCAGGTGACCTCGCGGAGGTCTTTCGATAGTAACATTATGAAAGGAGCCCAAAGTTCTGTATATTTCTCGCTCTTCTGATCTTGAACCAGCGAGAGTCCAGAGTCTATGGAGCCAAGCTGTGTGATCCGGAACTGTGGTAGTACCCCAATGAACCAATATCGCTTGCCGCGCCGCGAGCAATGCTAACGCCATCTGTCTGCCTCGCAATGACCGCAACGGGAAAGTGAGTGGGTTCGAGAGTCCCAGCAGGGTGTAGGCCGGGAAGCGAGGAATCTGTTTCAAATGCTGTGTCGATATCATTGAGTACTTGCTCCCAAAATCTCTGTAGCCTCGGGCAGTGCCAGAGAAGATGTGCGAGGGAGCCCGACAGGCCGCAACCCCGCCAACACTCCTCTGTGTGGTTCTTGTCCCATTGGTGGATACGAGCGGGCGTAAGATACCAATAGGATGCGACCTTGAAAGCGGATTCAGTCCCAGCAGTGTTGTATGCCGTGTGGTGGGCTCTGTAATGGATGTTGTCCCATTCCTTGTCCGAAAGAGCCCGCCCCAATTCCGCCTCCCACCGAAGTTGACCTCGTGAGCGCTTCCCTGTCTTGTGTGGGGCAAGGAGGACATAAATTCCACTATGAGATGCTTGTCATCTTTCTTATTCGCTATCCATTTCTCAAAAGGGGTAAGCTTACGAGAGACGTGGTAGATAGGCCCCAGAGGTAGCCCAGTGCCGGAGCTGTAGGTAATAGAACTAGTCGGTTCGGGGAAGGTCGAGGTCCTGGCGAACCTGGTCAAAAGGATTGATACCATCGAGGTCGAATAAGTGGCCCAAGCGCTTATAGCCTGCTTCCCTCCATCGCTGGGCAACCGCAGTCTTCCATCCTGGGGGGAAAACCGGGTTATCAACCATCGGCGTCATCGGGGAGGGGAAGGTTGTTAGGCCTCTGAGAGCGCCACCGCGTCCCACACCTTCATTGTCGCTGCCTTGACTGGGGAGGAGTAGAAACCCCACGATCGGCGAGGGAGCCAGATTTCGCGCCAGACATTCGCGCCGGCTACCGCCTGGTCCATGAAGGTCCAGTGCTTCTCGGAAAGTGTGCGGTTCCACTCCAGCACATATCGAAGGTGTGCAGCCTGTAGATATCTGTGGACTAGCGGCAGGTTCAACCCCCCCCCCGTCACTTTTGGGTCGCGACAGTTGTGCCACAGAGAGGCGTGCCTTCCTGTTGCCCCAGATGAATTTGTTCATGGCAAGCTGCAGAGCTCGCAGGGCTTTAGGCGGTGGTACTAAAGGTAGATGTCTGGAACAGGTAGAGTATTCGCGGCAGGACTGTCATTTTTACTGCGGCGATGCGCTCGAACCAAGACAAATTGAGTTTAGTCCACCCGTCCAGCGCTTTCCGAGTCTGGGCCACCAGAGTCGAGTAGTTCAGCTCCAACGTGCGTGGGAGTGAGGGGGTCAGGAGAATGCCCAAATAGGGCACAGGGTCGCTAGACCAATGCAGAGGGAGAGTCTGCCGGAGGACCTCCACCTGTGCTTGGGGTAAGGACAAGTTGAGCACCTGGGACTTGCCAAGATTGATCTTAAAGCCAGAGAGTCGTCCAAAGGACTAGAGTTCTCCGACCAACGTGGGGAGGGAGGTGAGAGGCTGCGCGAGGGAGAGGATGACATCATCCGCATAGAGGCTTATTTTGTGAGTATCGCCTCCGAACCGGAGGCCCTGGATGCCCGGGTGATCACGAATTTTCTGCGCGAGGGGTTCCATGTAAAGGGCGAATAAAAGGGGCGAGAGTGGACACCCTTGTCTCGTGCCCCTGGCGATCTCAAAGGGGGATGAGGACACTCCATTGACTTTAACAAATGCCCGGGGGGCATGGTAGATACACTGCACCCATTGGATGAAGCGGGTGCCGAACCCGAAGCCCCGCAAAACGTCGAAGAGATATTTCCAGCATACTCTGTCAAACGCTTTTTTGGCGTCGACGGAGAAGAGCAAGGCACCCACCAGGGAGCGATGAACACTGTCCATGAGGTGCATAAGGCGTTTGGTATTGTCGCCGCCCTGGCGGGTGGGAATGAATCCCGCTTGATCCGGATCGATTAGGCCCGCCATTAGGGGGTTCAGCCGAGACGCTAGTATGCCCGTGAAGAGCTTCGCATCGATGTTAAGCAGCGAGATCGGGCGGTAGGAGCTACAGAGCCCTGGGTCCTTATTAGGCTTAAGGATTACAGAAATCGCCGCCTCGGACATAGAGTCCGTAACCGCCCCACTGTCCAGGAAAGAGTTGAACAGCCGGGTTAAGAGGGGAGCTAATTCGTGACAAAATGTTTTATAAAACAGGGCAGGGTAGCTGTCGGGGCCCGGGGATTTGTCGAGCTTCAGCCGAGAGATAGCGGAGATAACCTCCTCTATCCGAATGGGATCCTCCAGGGGCTCTGCCTGCGCTTTAGGGAGGCGGGTAAAATTGCTAGACTCTAGGTACTCGCCTGCGTCAGGGGGGCCATTCGCATCCGCGCTATAGAGAGATTGGTAGAATTGTCGAAACTCCTCCACGATCTGGGAGTCCAGGTGGATCTCCTTGCCCGTAGACCGTTTTAGGGAGGGAATAGTCCCTGGCGCGCAATCTCTGTGCAAACATCCTCCCACATCTATCACTACCCAAATAAAACTTATGGCGGAGGCGAAGCAAACCATTTTCCGCCCTGTCAAGGTCTACACGTTTAAGAAGCATCCGCTTCTTTTCCAATGACCGCCAAACCCTCGGGCCCCTGTGCGTTTATGTATCGCTTCCAGTTCTGCCACTTCCTTTTCCAGGCCCTGACTGGCTTCCTCACGCTTTCGGATATCAGCGGAGGAGATTGCTATGAATTCCCCGCGGATCACCGCTTTGAGAGTTTCCCAAACGATAGCTAGAGAGGTCTCGCCAGTGTCATTGTGTTGAAGGTAGTCCAATAGCTTGGCACGTGCACTCTCTACAGTGCTAGGGGAATGTAAGAGACCTACGCGCAGCCGCCATCTAGCCGGAACGCGCCCAATCCCTTCTGGTCGTATGGAAATAGAGATATGTGCATGGTCAGAGAGGGAGCGTGTGGCTATAGAGGCGTCACTGATCCTGGGAAGCAGCGCATTAGAGACCAAGAACATGTCTAGACGTGCATAGGATTTGTGAGCTGCCGAGTAATGGGTGTAATCTCGCATGTCCGAATGCTTAAGGTGCCAGACTGTGAAGGCCGCTATCGGCCAGCCATTGCTTACCCTCCGAAGAGAGGGCACCCACCTGTGTGTAGCGCTGACCCGATCGGTCACAATCGTTGTCCATGACCAGGTTCAGGTCCCCACCCACCACCAAAGGAGAATCCGGGGAAGCCAGGCCTTCTGCAACATGCCTGCGTAAAAAGGGCTCTTGATGTGCGTTAGGAGCGTAAATATTAATCAAAGTGAGAAGCGTGGACCCCCATTGAATCCGAAGAGCTAGGACCCTGCCCTTGGACTCATGAAAAGTGGACAGTACCTTGCCTTCAAATTTCGCCCCCAGAAGGATGGCCACCCCGTTCTTTTTCGCTGCTCCTGAGGACCAGTATTGACGAGGGAATCGCCGCGTGCGCATACGGGGAGTGTCCTTAGCAAGCAAGTGGGTCTCCTGGAGCAGACAGATATCCCCCTCGGAATGTTCCAGTAAAGAAAGGATCGCAGTGCGCTTTGCAGGGTGGTTCAGGCCCCTGACATTAAGGCTCACAATTTTCAGATCCCTAACCATAACGGGTGGGGGTTAGCGTGCGGGGCGCAGCCATTGAATTTAAGGAGAAAAGCACAAATGTTGAGCTGGAGTGAGTGTAGGTCGATGAGAAGGAGATGGAAGCGCAGGGAATGGTACGGGAAACCCCTAAAAGGAACACCAACAATAACAAATAATAAGAAAACCCTCGGTAACTCAACCCCAAAAAGAAACAATAGACATAAGTCCGTCAATAAAGAAAGACCATAAGGGTTTGTGACTTTGGCGGCACGCCGCAGAACAAAGTACCTGGTAAACCAAGAACTGTGGAGGGGCATTCCGCTGATCTGGGAGAAGTGACAGTCCCAGGTGCCCCCCCGGCTTCACTCTGTGACACCCATCCCCATGAAGTTGATTGAGGTGCTCAAGGGGAACTCGGACGTTCTTGAGGCTGAGAGAGAGAAAAGAGCACAGCCTCCCGTTCCTTAGCCATCGCCTCCGGGTCTGGTTTTGCAGAGGCTGACGGTTTACCAACAGTTTGCCATCTTGGGAGTCTCCGTGTGGCCTGGTCTCTAGGGCCTTCCCTCCGCTCTAGTCATAGTGTTGTCCAACCCCAGCAGGTCAAGAGCCTCAGCGAGCGAGCGAATCTGTCGCAATTTCCCTTGATGCTTAAAAATGATGCGAAAGGGATGGCCCCATGAATATGGAATTACATTGTCGCGAAGATGGGATGTGACCACTCTGAATTCTCTCCTTTTGGTTAACGTGGACGCTGCAAGATCCTGGAAGAGGGCCAGTGAGTGCCTTTGAAACTGAATCGGCTGGGCCGCACGGCGTTGCGTAGGATTTGCTCCTTGAGCTGGAAGTCATGCACGCAGACGAGTATGTCGGGCGGGGGGCCTTCTCTCCCCTGGGCAGGCCCACACGATGCACCCGGCCCATCTGCACCTCTCGAGGGACGTAGTCTCCCAGCACCTGCCGAAAGAGGGCCATGACGTAGGATCCAAGGTTGTCCCCCTCCGCTCGCTAGGGCACAGCACGGATGCGGATGTTGTTCCTCCGTGAGCGGTTCTCGAGCTCCTCAGCGTGGGCCTGCAGGTCCAGGTTTTGATCCCGCAGCCGGAGTACTTCCTGCTGTAGCTGGTGAAGGTTGTCCTCCCGGCTCAATTCGTGCTCCTCGGACAGCCACCCTTTCGCCTACCTCGTCTATGTCCCGCCGGACTTCTTTGAGATCAGCAGAGAGCTGGCCCTTCAGGTCTAGGATGTCCTCTTTGATGGCGGAGAATAGCTCCATCATGAAGGCTTTCGTAGCAGGGCCGTCTGCCCCTTCCAGTTGCTCCGATTGTCCCGGGGCGCAGCGTTTGCTGTGTCAGGGCTGCTTGATTGTTTGAGCAGCAAGTCTTTGAGGGACTTCTCCCTCTTCGCTCGGGCCGATGCCATGGTGCTGTGCTGCGCCCGAGGAGGTATCTAAAGGAAGTCCGTGATTATGTAGTCCAATAGCCCCACCGGGCCCAAGGAGTCGACCGCTCCACTGTACGCTCCACTGTACTGGCTGGAGTCCGTGGATGCAAGCTACGGGGTTGGTGCCCGGGGGATGTGGGTCTGTGGTGCGCAGCGGGGATGCGCCCAGTCCTGCAAGTCCTCCGCGACTGGGCCCCGTGCTTTCCAGGTGGCCCTCCCCTCCTCAGAGATCTCGGCGCCCACGCGGCAAGATGGCGTGTGGAGAGGCCTAGGTCCGCTCGGGCTAGCAGTCGGGTGAGGGGCCCGGTGATATCACAGGCCTGGAAGCGTCGCGGGACGCGCGGTTTTCAAAAGGGCACAATATCGGCTCGTGGCCCCCATCACCAGCATCAGTCCAGTTCCCCCACCTGCTACGATAGTAGGCCTTCAGTCTTTGCCCCCCTGCCATCAGCGGGGGGCGCTCGGGGGGCGGGGGACCTCGATGGTTAGCTGGGCCCCCACCCAAAGTCAAGGCCAGGCCAGCAAAGCAGCCGCTGTGAAGACGGGGCCCCGCCCTGGGCAGGATCGCTAGTGGCGGGCCGGCCCTCACTCACCGGTGACCCAGGTGGCCGATACGGTGCTCTCCGGGAGGTCTGCAACTGTGTTGGGCGCCGACTCCCGCGCCGGAACAAACAGGCCACGGGTCCGGTTGCTCTCTTAGACCCCTTGGAGTGGTGCTCGCAGGCCCCAGGCTTAAAGACTTCCAATGCGCGGGCTCGGCCAGGGCAGGGGACGAGACAAAATGGCGGGCGATCTGCAGGCCTCCAACGGAGCGGTCACTGCCTCCCCGTGCCGATCCGGAGGCTCTTTAGCTGCGGGCTGCGTCTACCCCTATAGACAGCCGTTGATCAGTGCACCGGCTCAGGGGCTCTTCCGCGCGGCGCCGTTGCGTGCAGCACCCAGGTCCGTCTGGAAGCTCGGCCGCGTCCGCTGCAGTTACCTCTCCCGCTTCTTTGCGGTCCGGCCAGGCACCAGAGCAGGGAGAGCCAAGGCGGCCGCCAGCAACCTCCGCACTGGCACCGGAGGAATCTCGTTTAAATTCCGGTCCCCGTGTGCATATTTGGGGACCGGGGACGGTGCAGATGCAAGGCTATAGAGCGGCAAAGCCGGAGGGACGGAATCTCACGTCCTACCGTGCCGCCATCTTGGCCACGCCCCCCCATCTGTATACTTTAAACATGGTATGTGGGTAGATCTTATTCTTGGGATAAAGAAGCTGGAGAGATTAAATGAACTAGGTAAATCTGCCACATATAAACTAAAAGGAATCTGGCTAGGACTCACCCCTAATGTAGTCTGTTACCAATGTATATCCTTTTGGTAGGTGACCAGATGGGCTCATTTCTACCAGAGTCCAATTTGATTTGTTTAGCACCTGTTTTAAGGTGAGCAGACACCGTGGTATATTTCAAGCAAATAGTTTTTCCCATGACCTATCTCTATCAAGATTGTCAAAAGCTGGTAGAAAATCCAGGAAGCTGCAACACAACCTCTGATTCATCTCAATTGGCTTCCTTACAATTGCCCACATTGCAAAACGGTGATCAGTAGTTTAATGGCCTTCCCCGAAAACCTCCTTGCTGTACAGGTAAACAGTTAATTGCCAAAATCCAATCTTCCAGCTAATACAGCAATAATTTGGAAACAAAAATCTCACAAATATTTTAGAGGGTTCTAAACCTATATGTAGAGAAATTATTCCAATCCCCCTTCAATAATGACTTGATAATCAATCCCCCTCCAAGATTCGGGGATCCTTCCTGTTGCTGCAGTCCACTGAAATTAGTGTGTGAAATTTACCCTCCACCATTCCATATTTACTTTTATTATGGCTGCCTTATGGCTGCTGGTATATTATCTGGTCCAGCAGCCTTGCTTAAATTATGCGATATTTCTATTAACATTTTCAGAGAGTTGAATTCAATTAACTCCTAATCCTTTATATATTTCAGTTCTGGTATTATAAAGGAGTGGCATATAGGTTTTGTATATCTAATGCCCACTCTTCTCCTGTTAACATGTTAGGCGGACACAGCATGTGTGCTGCATATATTTACCAATCCCCAAAATTTCTTCTGGTTCCTCATCTAGATCACTTCCAACATTTCATTGCATTTTAGACTATAGAAGGTCTCTTTCTGAATTCTAATAAGATTTTTATATTTTTTTTCTACTCCCATATTCGAACAAGATTTGCAACCCATGAGCCTCTTCTGTAAGCAAGCTGTTTTTCGTAATATTCTCTTGAATTCCTTACAATCATTATCAAATTACCACAAAGGTGACTTCCTGGGCCGAATATTCCTTGTATTACTAACTGTGCATAATTTGTATACATGCAAGTACACTATCAACTAAGAAGGCAAACCATACTAATTTATTCTTGTGGGTGAAAGAATTATGTGGCTGAGAGACCAAGTGTAGTTCGTTTAGAGCCTGAAGCTTCCTAGACCCAAGGCGTGTTATAATTCTTCTGGGAACATCCATTTCAAATAATACATTGTCAACTGTGGCTGCTTCTTTTAAAATAAGAGTCCAGTGTAATACCCAATGATCACTGCCTTCTTAATGTTATATATTATAATCATAAAAAGGTTAAAATCATCATAGGGTTTAAATACTTAACAATAGGACTTTGGTAAGACCCTGATTGTAAAGTTTTTCCAGCAGGCTAATCCTGTTCAGAACACCAATTTAAACTTATCAGTCCGTTTCTACTTAACCATTCATACGTAATAGTCGATGGAAGATGGCAGTGATGTGAATAGTGCATTAGGGATATTGTACATTTCAAGAATATCAATTTAATTGTAACCCAGTTGGTAAGGACCTTAGCACCTCTAAGTCCCTAGTAAATGGTACACTTGGTACCCAGGGCATGGATACTAAAGAGGGTCCCTATGGGCTGCAGTATGTATTATGCCACCCAAAGGGACCCACAAAAACAGCACACAGACTGCCATTGTAGGCTGCGTGAAATTGTGCAAACCATTACGAAAACACGACCTGGCACGCTCATTGTGTTACATGCCAAGGTACATTGCATGTACTATTGGAAGTCACCCCTACAGCAGGCCTTACAGCCCTAAGTCATGGTACAGTATATTATATGTGAGAGCCCACCTGCATGAGCATACAGGACCCTGCGATGTCTACTTCCATTGCTAGATATTGCAGGTGATCAGGCAGCCATCTTGTACTGGTCATCACGAGTTACCCAGCTACATGATGGCTCCACTAGAACCAATGGTGTTTGATGTTAAACACCTCATCTCAATAAATCTATACTGATGCCAGTATCAGATTTATTGAGACATGCACACACAGGGCACCTTAGAAGTGCCCGCTGAAAGCCTACTAGTCCTCTAGTGTGCTGGCTGACTGGTATCGTCCAGCCTGCCACCACAGACAAGTTGTCGATCCCCCTCTAGGTGAGAGCTAGCACTCTGAGGCCATAAACAATGCCTGCTCCGGAGGAAGGTGTTCACATTTCCTCTGGCAGGATGTCTAGTGAAATCAGCATATCGAGGGCAGAGTCTTCAAAGCCTCTGCTGCCTTGCATATGCAACCATGGCTTCTCCCCCGACCTGGGGAATGCCACCCCTGCCCTGATGCCCATTTGGCACCAGAGCAGGTGGGAAAATTAGATAGTCGAAGGCGTGTCACACTTTAAGACTAGGCACATCCCTAAGGTGGGCCACCTGAAATGGACAGTCGAGAAAGGGTTTCATCATCTTGGATTTAGTTAAACTAGGAACGCTGGGTCAAGTTTATGCCCCCTCTCCCCAGCAAGTGGTCAAATAGGGGGTGTGGTCCCCCCTGGGGTAAGTAGCCCATTGGCTACTACCATACTCTCCCCTAAACATCCCAAACTTAAGTATTTAGGGGTTCCCCCCGACACCAGGAAATCAGATTAATCTACTGGGATTCAAAGGAAGGACAAAGAAGAGTTAAGGTCATGAGAACAGAGGTCCAGCACCAAAATTGCTGCCAAACCCTGCCTGGATTCTTGCACCGCGACAGTCACAAAGACCGACTCACCAAGAAGCTGCACAGCCTCCTCAAACCCTTGGAGGACTGTTCTCACCTTGAACAACCAAGCAGCATCTCCCTTGGGGTGCCATCCCCTGCATCTGCAGACACCGACCCAGTACTTCGTCTTGCTGGCCATCGGGCCCAACGAGGGAGCTACTCACCAGGAGGAGGTTGCTGTGAGTCCAGGAGGTCAGCCCCTTGGCTCCTACCACGTCTCGAGCCGCCGACCGCTCCAGGAGCCTTTCAGCGCCAATACCTGGGTACTAAAGCCCTTGCAACTACCAAGGCTTGTTGCGTACCCAGCCCGGGCACCACTGACGCAGACCTACAGTCTAGTGACTTCAGAATCCACGAGGTCTGTGAGAGTGGCCCTGCTGTCCTGTTTTCTTTCCCTCTCCAGGTCACCAAAACCAAGTGAGAGCCTCTAACTTCAACGACCCGCTGGACAAAACGCCTCTGCAACTAAGCCCCCCTGGCAGGGGTTCACGTAAACCGACTGTGCCCCTGTGCTCCAGAGACCCTCAAGAGCCGAACCCCACTTTGGGTTCTGCCGGACTTGTCCCAAAGTCTTCACTTGCAGCGTTTCTTTTGTAGGTACTTCTGCCATAGACTTTTCCACCTAGCGCGTGAGACTACCAACGCAACCAACACCTCTGCACCTGTACACACCAGAGCAGGTAAAACAGAACTGCTGGTGGTTTTGTGGACCTTGGCCCCAAAGCACCTTAAGTCCTACAATGCATCCTCCAAAACCTTTGCAAGTAGATTTATGCAGTGCAAGTTTCTCACATAGGATAACATTACCGCATTCTAGGCTCATACTTCAACTGTAATTTCTAGATCTTCAAAAATCTATAACTCTGAAAGTACTTACCTGATTCCGATGACCTCAGTGTCTAAAATTATATAAAAATCTGTAATTTTTCTAGATTGGTTTCTGATTTTCTTCTCGAGTGGGTTTTATTTATTGACTGTGTGTTCAACAAATGCTTAACACTAACCTCTGATAAGCCTAAGCTGCTCAACCATACTACCACAAATAGAGCACTTGGGATTTTTAATTTAAGCCCTGTAAATGAATAAGGGCCATCCATACTTATTGCGTGATGTGCTGTTACATTGGGAGTACCACATAAAAGGGCAGCTTTTCAGAAGGTGAGTATCAGGGTATTACTCCTTCCAGTTGTCATGGCTGCTGCTGTCCAATCCCAGTGTCCAGCTCTCACAAAAAGCACCCTCTCCCCTTTGTGCAAGACTTTTTAAGTGAGGGTGGAAAGTGCTAGAAGTCTGGAACCCCTGGCCAATCCTAGGGTGCCACTTAACCTCTCCGCCTCTGTCCCAACCTTCCTGCACAATGCTGGAACAGTTCAAGATAGCACCATCCAGGAGTCACTGGCCACATCTCATCTGGTGGAAGGCCAGCTCTGCCTCTCGCTGGTATCACTACCAGGGCCTTTACCACCAAGACTTCAAAAAAGAGCCCCTTCCTATGTTTGCTTCTGAGGTCTGGTCTCCCTCCTTTGTTCAGTGGGCTTGGGCTGTCCCATCCCTGGTACAATGTGACAGCTAATTGATGGATGCAGATATTTCTCCCTACTTCTTCTTACTCAGGAGCTAAGTGACTCACTGTTAATTGCTCATTTTGTTCCTGTTGCTGGAGAGAAATTTAATGTACGTGGTTCAGCAGGATGACAAAAGGCCTGGACTCTGAACCTGAACTGAACCAGAGAAATATGGCAATTCTGATTGTACAGCTACCTTCTTGGAACTTGGAGATTTGATCTTGGTGCACATGTTCTGCCCCATTTTGATATGTCACTGGACTTTGTAGGCCAAAGGGAAGCAAAACCGCACTCACAGGCAGGTTTCTCCCCATGTGTGTAATAAAGTGTCACTGCAGACAAAACAGTAAACCACACTGACCGTTGTCTCCCAAGTGCAGCAGGCACATGTGTGACCAGCCAGTTGCCCCTTACAATAGCTGCATCACAGCGGGCTGATCTTAAAAGACAATCAGGGGAATTGTAAGCGCACTACCCACCCGTGAGGGTCTCAAGGTGCTGGGGGGGGGGATCCGCAGATCTGTTCAGCCGAAAAGCCAGGTCTTGAGGGTCTTTCTGAAGGTGTTCAGGCAGGGGGCGCGTCTGATTTCTGCCGGTAGCTCGTTCCAGGTCTTGGCTGCAATGTGAGAGAAGGATCTTCCGCCTGCTCTGGCTCTGTGGATGCGCGGGGTTTCGGCCAGTGCGAGGTTGGTAGATCGGAGGTTTCTTTTGGGTACGTGGAAGTGGATTCTGTCGTTGAGGTATTTGGGTCCATTGTTGTGTAGGCATTTGTAGGCGTGAGTGAGGATTTTGAAGGTGACTCTTTTCTCCACGGGGAACCAGTGGAGTCTTCGTAGGTGTTGGCTGATGTGTTCGTGCCGGGGGATGCCGAGGACGAGTCTGGCGGCGGTTTTCTGTATTGTCTGGAGTTTGCGGAGTAGGGACTTGTTGATGCTGGCGTAGAGTGCATTTCCATAGTCCAGTCTGGTGGTCATGAGTGCTTGGGTGACTGTCTTCCTTGACTCCGGGGGGGATCCATTTGAAGGTCATGCGGAGGGTGTTGAAGCAGCTGGAGGTGACGGCGTTGACCTGTTGGTTCATGGTGAATGATGAGTCGAGTATGATGCCGAGGTTTTTGGCGTGGTCTGAGGGGGTGGGTGGGCTTCCAAGGGCGGTCGGCCACCAGGTGTTGTCCCATGCTGAAGGGGTTGTTCCAAGGACGAGGACTTCTGTCTTCTTGGCATTGAGCTTCAATCAGCTGTTGGTCATCCAGACTGCGACGTCTTGCATTCCTTTCTGGAAGTTGAGTTTGGCATTGGTGGGGTCTTTGGTGAGGGAGAGGATGAGCTGGGTGTCAGCGTAGGATAGGATGTTGAGGCCGTGTTGTCGGACAATGGCTGCGAGGGTAGCCATGTAGATATTGAAGAGGGTCGGGCTCAGTGATGACCCCTGTGGGTGATTTTCGTAGGATCGGAGAGGAAGGGAGGCCGTCTGATCCTTTGGCTTCTTCTGGTGAGGAATGATCGGATCGAGTCCAGGGCCGTTCCTCGTATGCCGGCGTTGTGTAGTCTGGCGACTAGTGTGCGGTGGGAGACGGTGTTGAAGGCCGCTGATAGGTAGAGTAGGATGAGGGCTGCGGTGTGGCCTTGGTCCAGGAGGGTGCGTATGTAGTCGAGTAGGGCGGTCTCAGTGCTGTGGTTGCTGAGGAATCCGAATTGGGACGGGTCGAGAACGGTGTTGTCTTCGATGAATCGTGTCAGACAGACACTGGCGGTAAACACACTCAAGTACATTTACTGTGGGTGAGTCACCAGTTGCGAGGCTCACCCACAGTAAAAGGGCCAAAAACGAGGTGATCAAAAAGTGAGTAATCCAGGCAGATTATATGGGCAGAACCCATTTTGTTACACCTGCTATGATCAGTATACCACCCAGGTACACTCTGCTCTTAGCTCTGATAGAAAACAGTTTATCCAAGAAATTGAACAAACTTAATGTTAATTCTATAAGTAAATATATATTCACTAAAATTAATTTTACCTTACTATCCACATTTGTTTGTACTTAAGTGATTATTTGTACCCACTCACTTTCCCAGTTAATCTTTCTCAATTTCTTTTAATCCTGTTGGAAATCCACATAAGGAGACCCCCACATAATCCCCCTCTCCACAAGCATTACCTGATTTACCAATAGATATGAAAACACCAAAGTTTGGATTCTCTTACATCCAAGTCTCCTGCAAAAAAAAAAAAAAAGGTTTTTGTGTAACAAATGCTAAAAATTGCCAGCTCTTGCACAATTCTGGAAGCCATGTATATTCCAGCTCCAGAATTTAAGGTTGCAAGACTGTTCTGCGGCCTATGCAGGGGCAACATAATTCAACCCATATTCATCATCCGCATAATAATACAAACTGTAGTAATGTTTAGATGACTCAGGACCCCTTTGCTGGACCTCATTCAGGATAACGTGATTCGCCTCCAAAATAGGAAATATTTGTTCCTGAATATTGAAATAAGTGAAACTGGGTTTCCACAAAGCCACTGTTATGTACATGTGTTATGATACAGTGCCCTGGTCAGATCATCATTTCATACCATGTAATCTAGGGAAGAGAGCAGGGCAAGTCCACCCCCACGGTTGAGACGAAGATAAGATGCTGGGACAAGCTTAACGCAGAGGCCTGGGGGAACGTCCTAGTGGACATTACCTCACTGAACACCAAGACACAGGAAACAGTGGAGGAAGCATATTCCAGCTAGGAAACTTGGATCACCCAATCATTGGACAAATTAGCCCCCAAAACCACTTCTAAATCAAAAGCCAGACCCAAAATGGGGGTATGGTTCAACCCTCAACTACTCTCTTTAAAGAAAAACTGCAAAAAAAATCGAAAGGGACTGGAGGAAAACCTATGACCCACAACTTAAAACCATGTACAAGTCGGCCATTAGACTTTATCATAACAGCATCAAAGAAACACAGGCCAAATTCTTCGAGGATAAAATTAGCCAGGCACAGAATTCCTCGAAGGAATTGTTTGCGGTAGTTAAGGCCCTAACCTCCCCAGCTAATGACGCTCACCCCACTGAGACCTCGGAGGAGAGGTGCAATGACTTAGCCACCTACTTCCTCACTAAAGTCACGGACATCTATAGCTCTTTTAGGACTGGGGGAGAAACAACCACAAGGCAGAAAGGGGATCAGGCGGAGATCATCCCCCCACAAACCATCACTAATCTCCCTTTAGTGCATGCAGAGGATGTGGAACTTCGGATGGGCAAGGTGAGGTCTGGCTCGCCACTAGACCCGCCGCACATTCTCAAAAGTCACACCTACCCTCCTCCCCTCATTAGTCCGGATCATGAACCAGTCTCTGGAGCTGGGCTTAGTACCAGCATGCCATAATTAGACCTCTGCTTAAAAAACTCAATGCAGACCCAGCGCAATTAGGGAACTACTGTCCCATCTCGATGCTGCCATTCGTTGGTAAGTTGCTGGAAAAACACGTAACCAGATCGCTGGCAGAGTTCTTGGAAACAAACCATTGTCTCCACCCCACACAGATGTGATTTCGTGCACAGCACGAGCACCGAATCTGCTCTTTTAACAGTGGTAGAGGAACTTAAAATGTCGTTAGACCGGGGATGCTCAGCAGCTTTACTACTCCTGGACCTGAGTGCTGCCTTCGACACGGTGGACCACTACATTCTGCGAAGCAGACTCTTGGCCATCGGTGTCCAAGGTACCACGCTACAGTGGTTGGCTTTGTTCTTGGAGGGGAGAACTTTCCAAGTTATGGAAAACAATATCCTCTCCAACTGGATGCCCCTAACCTGCGGGGTGCCGCAGGGCTCTTCGCTGAATCCCACACTGTTTAACGTATATATGGAGCCATTATCACGGATTGCCCAAGATTTAGACGTTTCCAAGACATCCTACGCTGACGATACACAGCTGGTGATTTCCTTAGACTCTAGAACCAACGGGGACTCCGACAGGTTAGCTCCCTGTATGGAGAAAGTTATGAATGGATGACAAACAGCTGCTTAAAACTAAACGGGGACAAAACGGAGCTTATTGTCCTCGGTAATTAGGCAATTCCGAGGCCGTCAATAAGCTGGCCCAACTGCCTGGGCAGCCCACCCACGCCGAAAGACTCCATCACAAATCTGGGCTTCTGGCTCGAAAAGGACCGATCAATGGCCATGCAAGCCAAGAAAGTAGTAAGCACCTGTTTCGGACTACTTAGAACACTTACTGGATCTTATTCCCATACAGCTTAGAAAGACTGTAGTCCACTCCCTGGTCACGTCACGTTTGGACTACGGAAACTCACTGCTCCTAGGGGTGCCGAAATACGTGATCAACAGACTTCAGGTGGTCCAGAATGCGGCAGCAAGGCTGCTGTGCAAGGCCCCAGCTTGGGAGTCGGCCAGAAAGCACCTCAAAGCACTTCATTGGCTCCCGGTGGAGGCCAGAATCAAATTCAAGGTACTGGTTATAACGCATAGAGCATCACACAACCTGGGCCCAAGAAAAATCAGAAACCTGGTGACCCTATACGTCCCTAATAGGAGCCTGAGATCTAGCTCCGAACGACTGATAAAAACAACCGGTATCGGCAAAGCTCGGTGGGGAGGCAGATCCTTCTCCACCTAGCACCTAAACTGTGGAATTCATTACCACGTGAATCGCGAATCTTGAATAAGGAAACCATTTCGGAAGTCAATCAAAACGTGGTTGTTCCACTAACTTCCTTCCAGCCTCAGCTAGCATCCTGTCTCTTAACGCTGGGAAGCCCTTGGGCAGCCATGCGCTCTACAAATCTCAAATAATAATAATTAATAATAATAATGTAATAAAACATCGGACCATGGTTTTTTGGTAGATATACTTTTGGTTAGTGTTGGACCCAAGTTATTAAGTTCTTTCGCTTTCCAAAGTAGATTTGCAGAAACACGTTGAGGTACCTCTTATTCTGAAAAAAAATCCCACTGCTTGTAAATTGGTGCAACTTATAACTGTTAGACTTATTTGAACAACAAGCGGCTTTTACCTGTTCCCAGGAGACAGTTTTTTTTCTTCTTTTTTTCCCTTTGTGGTTAATATTAAAAACCAGAGTACACTGATGGCATCCATCTGGAGCCTGCTTTGGTACTTTTTTGAGTTATTAATTTTGGGTACTTTAACAGGTAGCAACTTCCTGTTTGGTTTCTTCACTCTTTCCTTTGCGGAGATGTATTTTATAAAATTTCCTTACTGCCTATTATGTTGAGGCTTTTGTTCGGTCCATATGTTTTCAGTTTTCACAATCCCACATCATCCTATTTTGAGTAGACATACTACATTTCTGCTTTGCCTCAGTAGCCTTTTAGCTGTTACTAAAGGGTTTACTTGGTGCAATTGTCCTTTTTGGATTTCCGTAGCCTGCCGACTTTTTCTTTTGATGTCTCCATTAAGATTAATTCTAATTAGAGGATAATTCTGTATACCCCCCCCATTTTGAAACCTCTTGACAATTTTCGGACAGCGAGATGTATAAACTGACCCATTACGTGTTCCTACTTGGTAAGATAATACGTCCCAAGGTCTCTTGTGGGCGGGATCACCTTCCTCTACCACAATACACATACTGCAGGTCTGACCATCTGCCGAAGTCTCGCTTACGGGTCTAATTATTGTAGGTAAGCAGATGTTCACTTTTTGTTGTTCTCCTGTTAAATTCTGTAGAAGGTGTCAGTGGGTTTGTTGTTTTTTATTAACCACTACCAGTGCCTCTACAATGCTTTAATGTGTCCTTTCATAAGCAATAATATATCTAGCAAAGTTGATGATGTTGGGTTTAAGCTTGAAGCTGATAGGGGCGGTATACTATGCTCATCATGAGGCATTTGAACACTATTTAAATTTCTTCATGCTGAGAACAATTGCTGGCTTATCATACCAGAGTTATCTGTATTTCTAGTTGACCCTTTTGTGTCCTCGAGATTTATCCTCTGTAGACCAGGGAATGTCGAATATCACATCCCGCCCAAGACTCTTGTCAATATCATGGATACTACACTCAGCCGCTTCTGACTGAATATCTACTGGGGCACAATTAACTTCTGATATTTGCTTTTTGTAGAGAGAAAAAGCTTTGTTACAAATTTCCAATTAGAGTTTGATAAAGATCCATTACCAAATTATTTTAGAGAGCAAGCATTGATCTCCATTTCAATTTCTCAGTTTGCTTTTAGTGCATCTGCCTTTTTGTTTGCTGCTTTGTTGGTTTCCCTTTTACCTTTTTCTCAGTAGAAGTTTTATTCAACCTAAGAGTGTGGGTTGATAAATTAGTTGTTTTTTTTTACATGTTTTTTGATACTGGAGAGGTATGGGAGGTAAAAGTAACTTTCACCTGCACCCACTGCCACTTCTCTTGCTGCTGCACGCATTCTAGCCCACCGACCAGCCCCACCCTCAATACACCACAGACACCACCTGTACAAAACACCAACACCAACTTGCATGTGCCCTTCTCAACACACACTCGCTATGCAAGCATTCCACCAAATTTTGGGACCTCATCGCCACCCTCGCGTCGGATGTAGTCTTCCTCACCGAGACCTAGCTCAACCTCCATTCCGCACAGACATTGCGATATCGATCCCCGACGGATATAAAATTACTCACCAGAACTGCACCAACATGCCGGGAGGAGGAACATTCTTCATCCACAAAGACCATACAGTGTACCACCACCACCCACATGGAACATCTCAACTTCAAGCTCCACATGGACGACAAGACAATCATCAGAGGCGCACCATCACATACCGACTGCCAGGCCACCACTCCAGTTTCTTCAAAACCATTGCAGATTTTATTGCGCCACTATCCTGAAACTCCACGGACTACATCTTCTCTGAGACCTAAATTTCCACATAGACGACCCCAATGGCAAAAAAACACCGCACACCACCTCGACAGTATGGGCAGCCTCAGATTGATCCAGATCATCAAAGACCCTACACACACCGCAGGACACATGCTGGACCCCATTTTCACCTCCATCAACCGCATCAAATACATTCATGTCACAAAACTCATGTGGACCAATCGCTCCATCGTCCACCTAAGCATCTCTAGCTCCCGCACCGCCATCCCCAAGACGACCAGTGCCCCCACCCCATAGGTGGAATAAAATTTCAGAGACCAGATGTACGGGTGCCCTCAACACCTCCAGCCCTGCTACCGCCACCAACCTTGAACAGGGACTGAATAAATTCAACGCCTAGATCACCAATTGCGCGGATAGCGTTGTCTCCAAGAACAACATCCAGAAAAAATCCTAATAAAAGGCCAGCAGCACACCCAAGAATTCAGAACAGTGAAACGAGACAGCAAACAGTTGGAGAGGAGATAGAGCGCCAGCAAATATACCTGCAACCTTCAACACCTCCCTCAACACCTCCCTCAACACCTCCCTCAACACCTCCCTCAACACCTCCCTCAACACCTCCCTCAACACCTCCCTCAACACCTCCCTCAACACCTACCACCACCTGCTGAGGCAACAAAGAAGACCGCCCTAGACACATGCATCGAAACCAGCGCTAACAACACCAAAGAGCTTCAACATCGTTAAGGAATTCTCCAACCCGGCTGCCAGCGAAAACATCACACCCTCACAGGAGCTGTACAACAACCTCGCCAACTTCTTCCATGACCAGATCACAAACGTATGCAGAAATTACGAACCCCACACCTACGGACTTCCTCGACAGGCCACCACAGCAACCAATACGCACCACAGACTGACCACCCGGAACCTCCTCCACCCAGGGCACCACCTCCACCATGAAATCCATCATTTTGAATGCTCCCACAGGCCCTTGCCTGCACCACATCTTCAACCTCGGAAACCAAAGGATCGGCCAGGAATCTCACAACCCTGCTAAACACCTTTATCACCACCACAACATTTCTCGACGCCTGGAGAACACACCGAGGTCAGACCACTACTCAAACCCTCCGCCCACACCCAGCGACCTCAAAAACTACCGGCCAGTCTCCCTGTTCTCATTCCCAGCAAAGGTACAGGAAACTATCATTAACAAGCAACTCATGGCACACCTGGAACAGCACCAGCTACTTGACACCTCCCAATCGGACTTCTGCAGCAATCACAGCACCTAGACGGCCCTGATCGAGGGCACCGACGACATCCGAACCTTCTTCGACCGAGGACAAACAGCAGCTCTGATCCTTTTCCAACCTCTCGACAGCCTCCAACACGGTATCCCACCACACGCTGATCGAAACACTCCACCACATCGGCATCCAAGGGGACACGCTCGGATGGATCACCCCCTTACCTCACTGGAAGAACTTAGAGGATCCACCTCCCACCTGTCACCTCCGAACCCAAGGAGATCACCTACAGTGTCCCCCAAGGCTCATCCCTCAGCCCCATGCTCTTCAACACGTATATGACCCCGCTGGCCAACATCGTCCGATCCCGCGGGCTCACCTTCATTTCCTACTCAGTCGACACCCAACCCATCCTCTCGCTCACCAGAGACCCCTACCACCACCAGAACCAACTTCCATAGATGCATGACGAGCGTCGCCAACTGAATGAAGTACTGCCTGCAACTGAACACAGACAAGTTGGAAGTACTGCTCTTTAGCAAAAGCAGTAAAGCATGGAATGACTCCTGGTGTAAATCAGACCTAGAACCTGCACCCACTCCCTCCGACCACGGCAGAAACCTCAATCATCGTCAACAAGCTCACCATGAAAAATATCCTCCACCCGTTTCCTCACTCGGCGCAAGTTACCTAAGATCGTCAAGAGGCTACCCCTACACACGAGATGCATCGTGACACAGACCGTCATCGCCAGCTGACTGGACTGTGACAGCGCCCCCTACGTAGGACTAGCCACACACCACCTACAGAGACTTCAGACCGTACAGAACGCCACAGCCAGACTTCTCCTTCCCCGATGAACCCACATTCCACCCTACCTCAGGCAACTCCAACGGCTCCCTGTACAGAAGAGATGCCAATTTAAGCTGCTGACCCTCACACAAGGCTCTACACAACCAAGGACCCACCGACATTAACCACTGCCTGAACTTCAACCAACCATCAAGAAGACTGCACTCCGCCTCCCTTTCACTTGCTCATACTTCCCGCATCTACCAAAGCAGAAGTGGAGGATGCTCCTTCTCCCACATCGCAGCAAAGACCTGGAACTGCCTCCCATGCAACTCTGGACCATCAGCTCACTTCCGAAATTCCGAATGGCCCTCAATACCCAATCCTGATTGTTCGATTGAAGGAGTAGAGTACCACCAAAGAAATGAAGTAGAGCCAGTCAAACATAGTTTTTGGTAGTAGGTATTCTATGAGCACAGTTCAGGGTTTTCTTTCGACCCGAAGAGCCTTCTTCCGATTACCATATCAGCCATCTGTTTAACTCACCTGTTGTGATGTTAAAAAGGGCTTCAACTTATGTTTCCTCCTCGCCTTTTGTAATGACCCAATGGGACCGTAATCTGGTCCTCACTTATCTAATGTGCATTCCGTTCGAATTGCTTCACATCTGTCCCCTTCAGCTCTTTACCATTAAGACTCTGTTCCTCGTCTCCATCAGCGCAGCTCGGCTAGTGAGGTTAAATCTTTTTGTGTCAAGCCACTATACACTACCTTCTTCCCAGACAAACTGGTTATATGGGCTCTGTCATCCTCCCTGCCAAAAATTGTGACACTGTTCCAAGTTACTCAAACCGTCACCCTGCCAGTGTTCTATGCTCCTCCTCATCCCTCTGAGGAGGAGGAGAGACTCTTGGAATTCAAGAAAGCGCTGACCTTCTACATAGATGGTACCAAACAACACTGAATGGTGTCAACAAGCTCTTTGTGTGGTTCTCTGAGGCAAAAAATGCAAGGCAGTGCAGAAGAGATCTATCTCCCTCTGGATCGTGCTGTGTATAAATATCTGCTGCGCACTGGCCAAAATGCAAGCTATAGAAGGACTGTGCTCATTTTACCAGGGCCAAAGCTGCTACCACTGTGTTAGAATGCTGAGTGTTTATCCTAGATATTAAACATGGACAAAAATGTTTATTATAAAAGTACTTAGTTGAATTCCAAAGGGCTGACGGGCTCATCTACTTGGCAGTGCATTGTGGAACTGGTGGTGCATTTGGTCACCAGCTTGGATCAATTATTTTCACCAGGTTGGGCAGAACTCGCACCAGGATTTGCATGCCACAATCTATGCCACAGAGCGCTGACAAACTGTTTAAAAGCATAAAGACTGTTTTCAGAATCACACCCTATTTTAAAGTCTATCCTAGACATTTGCCAGGCCGCTATGTTGGCATCCCTCCATACGTTCATGAAACACTATTGTCTGGACAGTCAGGATTGCCGAGAAGGTCATTTTTCCCCCTTGGTCCTGCAGGGCTTTCTGGTTTGAGTCCACTCTCAGATCCACCTCTATATAGGTACTGCCTTGATAGCTATTTAAATAGTGAGGAATCTTCAGCTAGATGTCTCTATTAGAAGAACAAGTTACTTTCCTTAGATAATGTTCTTTCTGGTAGAGACTCTTGTCTAGTTGCAGACTCCTCACTGACCCTCCCCTTCCTCTCCATTCTGTGTTTGGACTCTACCAGTTAATAAAATTCCAAGTGTAGACATCTGCACGCTATAAATTTACCTTAGTTATTTTAATGTTATAAACACTTAATACAGTGCAGCGAATCACCCCCGAAGGGGTATCTTGGCACTGGAGTGAAAATCAGGGCAAAGAGGAGAGTCCGAGAATTCGAAAAGCCAGGTGTTAAGCTTTTTCAAGTGGGCAGAATCCAAGCAAGCCCGAATGTACACAGGTAGTCTGTTCCAGTGGTGGGGGCCAAGATAAGAGAAAGATTGGCTGCCATATTGGCTATCTGAATACGCCGAGGACCGAGCAAGAGTTGGTCTTTGGATCTAGCTTTCTTGTAGGAAGATATGGGCGGAGTTTATTTTGCAGATATGCAGGGCACCTACCAGGCAAAAAATGATGTACCAAGCACAGGAGTTTGAAAATGGAACGTTTCCTGATCTGTAGCCAGTGAATACATTTTAAAGTGAGCTCTGAGGGAGAGCAGGGGGAAATTTTACACAACAGACGTACAGCAGTGTTCTGACCAACTTGTAGCTTAGATATTAGTGATTCATTTGCTTCTACCAAAAGGGCATTGCCATAGTCCAAGCGGCTTACAAGTGCCTGAGTAAGAGTTTGTCTAGTGTGTAATGGTAACCACTGAAAAACCTTTCTAAGCATGCGCATGCTTCCAAAGCTAGCACCGCAGGTGGATCCTACCTACTTTCTCATAAAGAGGTTCTAGTCAATCAGAATGCCGAGGTTTTTTTTACCACCTTTTTAGGCCGAGGGGTTGCTGCTAGTTCGGACGGCCACCAATTGTCCGACCAATACCCGTGGGCCTTGCCGAACAGAAGGATCTATGTTTTATCGCTGTTAAGCTGTAGGCAGTTCAGGGACATCCAGGTATCAACTTTCCTCAGGAATTCCCCGAATCTGCTTTTTGTGGATTCTGGATTAGGACCCATGTAGATGATCAATTGCGTGTCATCTGCGTATGAGATTACTTCAAAGCTGCATGATCTTACCACTTGAGCTAAAGGGGTTACATATATGTTATAGGGTGTAGGGCTCAAAGAATAGCTCTGCGGTACCCCCTTTGTCTAAAGTCATGGTGTGGGATTTGAAAGGTCCCACATGTATTGTCTGAGTGCGATTGCTAAGGAAGGTTTGGAGCCACCCTAGAGCTTTTCCGCTGACACCAATCTCTGTACTTCTCTGGACCATGATAGAATGTGAGATGGTGTTGAACGCGGCAGATAGTGCCACCAGCATAGCAGGAAGACCATCATCTAGGGAAAGTCTGATGGTGGCCAGTAACGCCACCAGTGCAGTTTCTGTACTACGTGAGACACCAAAACCTCACTGGGAAGCGTCCAAGATGAAGGTGGCCTCCAGGTAGAGGGAAAGTTGTTAATTTACTAAGGTTTTGACATTTTTGCTGAGCGAAGGGAGAAGCGATATAGGTCTGTAGTTAGCGGGTTCGAGGGGCTCAGCATATATTTTTTTTTAAATGAGCTTGACTAGTGCAACTTTCCAGATTACTGGTAGAGTAGAAGAGCTATGGGAAAGGTTAAACAGTCAGGTGATCAATGGAAGGAGGGTGGTGGTGCAGGGATTTTGTTTGTAAACATGTGTATGCCTGGGACCACGTCCGTATGTAGGGACGGAGTCACCATACCACATCAGTACCTATGAGCCCCTATCCAGACTAGCTCATAGTGCTTAAGCTGCCCTCATAACCTACCCAGAGTGACAAGTAAGTTAGCACCCCAGAACACAACACTCTAGTCCCCTCAGCGAACCATGGAAACAGATCATCAACCTTTTGGTTTCTCACTCCTGCATTTCCACAATAAACAAAGGCACGAGAACAGTTTACAATCTTTATTGAAACTTAATATGTTCTATTAAAAATCATCTGCACTGCAACTAGAAAACATATGCATCCCAACAGCGTGAGGAGCATTACAAGAAAAGTATAAACAATAAGAATTCCTTGGTGATGAAAACCATATTCTATTATAGATCTCTGGGATGAGTCGGGGACCCCCATACCTGTCCTGCTTAAATAGTTGTTATATATGTCAGCCGGCACAGCCCTCTTTTCTCTGGACCGTTGCTCTTCTAGAATGTCTTATTGGTTTTCAAAATGGCCCATCTGTGTATATGTTACGAGGTGTCTTTTTGAAAACTGCAGATGCAAATTTATGTTGTGTATAAGTGTTAAGCTACGTTTGCTAACCTGATCACGGCATAGACTGGGCGCAGTGTTTGACCTTGTACAATATGGCCAGACATCCTGAAGCAATAACAAAAACATGTGGACTGCTTTTCTGAAATAATATCGTGGCACAAAAATTAACGGGCCAAATGTAACGTGTGCAAGGCAAAGCAGCCTAAATGTGCAAGCAAAATGAAATATGAGCAAACTAAGTGGGCCATAAAGGTAACACATGACAGTGGCAAGGGTCACCATGATGTGTGGACGGGAAAGGTCCGATGGGGAGCCTGATTTAATTTTGTTCGTTTCAAAAACTTGTGCCGAAGTAATGGTTTCGAATTCCTCCTGAGTGGTAAGGGGTTTAACAATCTGGGAGGTGGTAGGGGATGTTTCTGTTTGTGAGGAACGGTGAGAAAGGTTCCGATAAATCACCATTTTCTCCTCAAAATAATCTGCAAGAGCATCGCATAAGTTTTGAGAGTCCGGGATTGTGGATGCACAAGCAGTGGGCTTCATGAACTCATTTATGATTTTAAACAGTTCTTTGGCTGAGTACCCCGTGTTGTCTAACCTATTGACAATGTGGGTCTTTCGTCTCCTCTGAGCTCTTTATGATAGCTACTTAGTGCAGATTGACATGAAGCTTTATGGGGAAAAGATTTAGAAGTGCGCCATTTTCTCTCCAATTTTCTACAAGCAAATTTCTCCTGTTTAACTTCCTCCGAACACCAAGGTGAGTGAGACTTCGAGCTGGAGCGGCTTTGTTTGTGGGGAGCAACTATATCTAGGGCCTGAGACCTAGAACTCTGAAAGTCTGTAAGAGCACTGTAGGTATCGGAGGTCTACATGGCATACTGGGGGGTGGGGAGGGGGGGGGGGCGGATTGCAGAATTGGAGACTTTCTTCCAGGGCCTTGTCTTTTTAAAACCTTCATTCTTGCAGCTGAACAGTTTCCCTTTGGGGCTCTGCGTCTGAGGGTAAGGGCAGTATAAAAAGCAACTGACGTCAACTTGCAGGATTTAGGTTGGTATAGGCCTGTACGTTCTTTCCGAATCTGAATGGTGTCTGTGCGCAGCTGCAAAACAAATTCTTCTGACATGCAAAGGTACTACTGAAACGTTTCCAGATCCAGGAAATTGGAATTATTCAAAACGTGAGGAAAACCCAGACCTACACCACCAAGATCCTCCAATTCCAGAGGAAGATATTAATTGAGGATTAGAAATTGACAGCCTTTTAAACCTCCACACTCCATCCTCCCCCATTCAACACTCCAGTTGGGCGAGCAGTCTCTTCTCACGTGGCAGAGTGCAATCTCATAACATTGGATAAATGGGTTACTCATTACCTCTAAGGGTCAAACCACTGCCAGCACCCCTAAAACCAGCAATGATGCATCAAGGTACCATTCCAAGAAAGGCGAATCAGTCATCTTATAGAAATGGGGGATAGAGCTTGTGCCACGTCTGCTAACTGGACATTGAGTCTACTGCAGATTCTTCCTGGTTGTAAAGAGTCCAATAGAGGATTTACGCAATCTCAACAAACACATAAAGAAACAAATCCAGGTTGATGACCCCCCTTAAAATATTTCCTCACTTCGCAAAGGAAGGTTAAATGGGTGATGTAGGTATTTCATATTCATACATCCACATTCCAGTAGCTCAACACTAAAGGAAGTATTTGAGGTTTGTGATTGGAAGCTCACATTTCCAGTACACAGAACTACAGTTCAGCCTGAAATCGGCACCACTCACATTCTCCATGTGTAAGAGGGTAGCGGGGGCTCACTTAAAGAATGGTATATTAGTTTATCCCTATCTAGATGATTGGCTTGTCAAAGCCCCCTGTCAGTACAGACTAAGGTAGGATTTTCAAAAGGCATTTTGCTAGAAAACCTTTGTCTCTAAATGTACGAAAGTTAATAGCAACACTTGTATAGCAGTTTTCCTAATGAAGGGCCACAATCAATACCATTGAAGTCAAAGTGCATACTTTGGAGAGACTTATCAAAGACCAATGTTTCTATGTGGTTAACAAACCTATGTTTTGTAATATCATCCTCCCTCGTCTGCTCCATACTATTTGTATTTACATTGCCTCATGAGAGGCTACTGCAGCAGTTCTACAAGGACCATTGGCCACAGAAACGCAACAGTTGGGACAGCAAGTTGCTTCTGACTCTTGCAACAAAAAGTCTACAGTGTAAATGCAGACAGAGGATTTATTTTACAGGAAGCTCCTTTTCAACAAGAAACAGTTACAGATGATTGTCCCAGATGTGTGGTTAGCCAGATGGGAAACATACCTAGAACATATGTCAGTCCATGGTCAGTGGAGATGAAAAGAAGCTTATCACATCAGTTACCTGAAATTACAAGCCGATCATCAAGCACTCAAAGTAGCCTACCTCCCATTGCTAAAAACAGAGCATCTTGATTCATAAGTCTTACAACGATGAACTACCTAAACAAGAAGGGGAGGTGCAAGGCCCGAAACACTTACTTTAGAGACGCAAAGGATTTGTCTCTGGGCAAAAAGCAGGGGTCTGACAGGGTAGACGGTACACATTCCAGGCACACATGGTCAACAAGCAGATTTGCTAAGTCAATTTTACTAAGAAACCACAAAAGGGCCCTAGACTATGAAACTGTGCAAGCCATTTTCGCACAGTGCGGAACCCAATTCATAGATCTACTAGTGACCACTTGTAACAAACAATGCTGTGACTTGGCGTCCATGGGTCGAGAACCGAAACCAGTAGGAATATAGTAATATATTTTTACTAAACTGTTCAAAAATGTTTCTCCACCAATTCCACTCATTGCAGTGGTGCTGCTAAAATTGGGCAACACTCATTAAAGTTGATTCTGATCGCTCCAGGCTAGCTGAGGAAGTGGTAGGGCCCGAACCTACTTTAGATGTCAATCACAAGAGATTGCTTTACAATCTTAAGGCCCTGACCAGACTTCACAGATGAATGAATCATCCGATTATAGCATCACTGAATTTGGCCGCATGGCTTCTGAAAGCTGACAGTATGGTCATTTAAATTTACCACCAGCTTGTATGGAAATTCTAAAGAAGGCACAATGCCCACCAACAAGAATGTTATGCAGTGATTTGGAAGAAGTTCTGCATATGGTGCCTCACCTAATGGAACTCTACTGGCTTCCGATACAGTACATACACTTCAAGCTCCTCACTCATATGTGCAAAGCACTTCACAACACAGGCCGTTATTACTTGAACAACTGCGTACAATTCCACCACCCCTCCAGGCACTCCTGTTCTGCTAGACTCTCACTAGCACACAGCCCACACATAAACCGATACCGAGACGAGCAGTCCACACCGGAAAGATTCTAGCGTTCAGGCCGGACTTGGCCCTGGGAATTCCCGCCTGGGAATTCCCGCCCTGCTTCCAGTGCTATTACCTGGAGCGCCTATTGTGGACAATTTTCTTCATTACCTACACTTACCTCGCTTTATTCAAGCTCTCCGCTCAAAGGTCGAACCTGGCCCTGGGAATTCCCGCTCTGCGCCCAGTGCATTCTCCTGGAGCGTCTTATGTGGACAATCTCTTCATTACTTTCACACTACTTGCTTTACCTAAGCCCTGATGAAGTTCTCCATGTGAGAACGAAACGCGTTGGCTAAATTCCATTCTCTTTTATCGTGTGAATAAATCAATCCGAAATAAAGACTTTCTAAATATTATACGATATCTTGGACTTCATTTCCTGGCGCATGCCTACCTCTTGCTAAAAACCGATAAGGAGGTTGTGCCTTCTCATACATACATTGCTCCTAAAGCCTGGAACGGTCTCTCACAAAACATCAGAGCCTTCTCATCCCTTCTTGAATTCTGTAAGAAGATGAAGACCTGGCTCTTTAAGTAAGCCCTTCCGAGGCCAGCCTCACACACCTGCCTCTGTGCCAGTATAGGGTAATAGCGCACTATAAAGGTACATGCAACAGTAACGCAACAATGGTCATGATCCAATTTCATGTCAAGAGGATGTCATTGCTTCATAAACCTAACATTCTAAACCTATATGTATTTGTAAAGAGCACCGCACGTTCATGCTTTGCTTTCTTGGCGTTGAAATAACATGTTTGTTGCCTATCTCAGTGGTACTTATTTTATCGATCTCAGAAGGATGACCGGCTGAGTGGGCCTGTGTGGATTCTAGCCTGTGACCAGGAGGTCAAATACAGATTCCTGGGGTTGATGCATTATTATCACTGACACAGCCTCAAATCCTTC
The DNA here is from genome assembly GCA_963921515.1 of Calotriton arnoldi. Classification (NCBI taxonomy): domain Eukaryota; kingdom Metazoa; phylum Chordata; class Amphibia; order Caudata; family Salamandridae; genus Calotriton; species Calotriton arnoldi. Next base: position 868,996 of record CAWUFW010002683.1, on the reverse strand, counting down.
TTCCCATTGCTAAAAACAGACCATCTTAATTCAAACAGACAAAGCCACTACAATTGTACTACCGTCTGCAAAAATTGCATTTCCCTTTGATTAAGGTCCATCTTGCTATAGTCACAGATTGCAGGAAGACACCAAATCAACAGCCCTTTAACATTCCTGTTAAAGTGATCCCTCCAATACAGCAACAGTCATGCCTTCGGAACTCTAGTCTTACTGGACTAATGGGTCTTCTTTTTAAGTCTTGACAGATTCAAGCTATGTCTGCTGTAGAGCTGTATAAATTATTCCATGTCACACTCACCCCTATTATTCTTCCCAAATTAATTCTAGAATTTCACATAAATCAGTCATTTTGCCAGTATATTGTCCTAATTCATCAGAGGAGAACAATTCCAACATTCACTGAGATTCTCCCTAGATAAATTAAAGACAATTCTAAATCCCAACCAGCTGTTAATTAATTTACCTACACAGCCATCAAGAGTTAGCCCCATTTAAGCAGTATTTCCAGATGGATTGTGACATTTAGTTAATTGTGATAGTTTAGCTGAGAACTTTCTCCTAGGTAAACCAATAGCCCATTCATCTAGAGGAAAAGAAGCAACCACAGGTTTGCTTGGAAAGCTTCCCTTAGCAGATATCTGGAAAGTTGCCACTGGGAGATCATTGCATACTTCTCAAGGCACTGCTACCGAGATTTGTTTATGCAAGCGGACACTAAAGTTGGTCAAGCTGCTTTAAAGTCTATTTGGCTAAAAACAGACAGTTAGCAAGCACAATTAATGTCAGTCTTGTTTTCTGTTTCGCATGGCCAAGAGCCTCCTAAAGAGAATTGCTCTTAGTTCCCTACTCTAATGGTGGTCGGCCTGGTGTAGTTGTATTTCAGATAGTGTTTCCATTGAAAAAGTATTTTTTGATTTGCCTGTAACTTGCGACCCTTGGCACTCTACTCACTCAGCCACCCAAGTTTCAGCATGTTGATGTTTGTGAGAATCCCTCCATGGGATCAAATGTTAAAGAGGGGGAGGTGGGGTTTACAAGTAATTTCCCATGTTAGCTCTCATAGAAAATTTTGCTCTTATCTACAGCCTGGAAGGCTGAACAGATTTTTACTCCAAAAGCAGTTGTTTGGTGTAAATGTGTAGTAGTTTTTGAGATGAAGTGTTTATACAGTGCGTGCTTCAAAGGGTTAATAGTTCTCCATATGTCTGCATTTTTACTCCACATCGGTTCGAGCGCTAGGTCCGTGGAGGTTGCAGGTCTGCAAGCTTAAAAAACAGTGTACAGATTACTGATCTATTTGGAGACAGTATAATTATTAAAAAAGTGTAAATGTATGAAATCAAACCGCTCCCATACTCTGGACTCTGAATCTGAGTGTTTGATTGGGGGACAAACCTTAAAATCTGCCTTTTGCCACGAAACGGAGAGATGGTTCTTTATTTCAACTTCAGCCAGAGCCCAGAGTACTTTTTAAAGTATGGCAGAACAGAGCCAGCAACTGGTGGCAGAATGATCTTTTGCTGCAGTGGGTCGGAGGGAGTTAAAGGTGGTGTGCACCATGGAGACTATGGAGCGGCAGATTCCATAGAGAGACTCCCATCATGTGGGAGTTCTTATGACACCCAGAGGGCCTGCACGCTCTATGACCAGTAGCTAAGCTGTGGGCACAGATGACACTACTGATTTGGCACATCAGCCATGCTTAAACACCATAAGTCTAATCATAAGACCGAGTATAAGAGATGTCAGCATGAGAGAAAACTGGAAGAGGTCAGTATTCAGTGTGTGCCAAATGAGTTGATGAACCAACAGTAGGTAGATGTAAACCCACACCTGCAGGTCTTTGCACTATATATGGCAGTGAATCTAAGGTGCACATCTGGTGTAATGACAAATAAAAAATGGGAAGGAAAAACGGAGCAAAAAAATATTTTAAGTTTAATTGAGCGTTTGCCTCAAGTTTGAAAATGGGTCAAAACAAAAAACACCCCACCTCCCAAGAAAGGTTTTTTTCGAGAACCACCCATTAAAAACCAACAGTTTGCCCTGCAACCAGTCCCCCTGCCATGCACAGCTGTAATTGAACACCTGCTATCGGTTGGGTGAAGAGCTTGGCTGAAAATCTAAACCCTGTGCCTAACCCCTGCTGCATCTGGCCAGAGCCGCTTCACAGAGGGTATTGGATGCCAGCAGTGTGAGGCTGTGTGCCCAAACCCCGCTGTGTGCAGCGGGTGCTAGTTGCGCGCAGGGCCCAGCCACAGGTCAGACCCTGTCTTCAACTGTGTGCAGCAGGGATACAAAATTAAATACAACATAAACCAAAAAAATATACTGAAAGAAAAAGTTAAAAACTGAGTTACAGTTCTGGCTCATAAGTGTAAACCCACAGAAATTCCCCAGTTATGAAATGTCACAAACACTCAAAAGCAGCTTAGAACATACTGAGCAGGCAAGTTAAGGTGTGTGATCACTTTGATGACTATAACTGGCAAGCTTTAATGGTCTTACGTACTTGAGCCAGAGCTTGATTTTAGTTGGGTTATTTTTCCCACCAGTGTCAGTGTTATGTGGGTTATGATATGCACAGCTAACTGACAATTATTTTGGTTTATTTCTTAACCATAGCTGTACTGTACCTTTTGGTTTTTAAGTGAATTTCTGAAGTTTGTTATTTTTAAGCATGCAGTTAGATATTATTACAACTTCTAACTAAAATGTTGTTCAGCCCACTCAACTGTCAAATACCTGCTGTGCACACAACCAGCCTCTGATGCCCAATTCTTGCTGTGCAGTCTCTCTGGATTTCTACAGTGGGGGTTGGGCATTCTCTGCTGTGCACACAGCTTTTGGCCAAGCTTAGCGCAGGTTATCATTTCTTATTCTCCCATTACACACTGAATGCCAAGTGGTTATAAAAGCTGCAAACAATGGTTAGTATATTTCTTTTAATAGTTATTTTCAAATAAACAGCTTGCTCTTAAAGCAGTCTTTTTTAGTTTAGTCCCTTTTTTTTAATTTATTTTTTTACTTTTTGTGTTATTAAAAAAGTAGAAAAGTGGATAGGGAACAAACACAGAAGGTGAAAAAATGAAGGAGACAAAAAATATTTACAAGTGGGACTCTGTTATTGTCTTTTGTACATTGACATTTTGCTCATGATACCCTTCCCGAGTTTCACACACTGCAATACAGTGCAAGTCTTGCCAGTTCTGTATTGATCAATTTTTCTTCATCATACTTATCTGACTGAACAGTAGCAAGTTCCAAGACAAAAATAAGGACTATAGGAAGCATCTCAAAAAGCATATTTAAGATGTAGTTGCTTTTTTTGGTCAATATTCAAAGGAGTATTTGTCATCAAGGGTCATTGCTCGCATATTAAATTAAGTGACAATGTCTTAAAATTGATATCAGCAACACAGTTCAATGTCCGTATTGTACTCTTCCATTATTGGAACAGTCATTCGTAGTGCACTTCTTCAATATTAGTACAGCTAATACGTGTTTCATGATCAGTGCCGCTTTCTCAAAACTAGATCATAAATTGACAAATCTTGTCTCCACTCGTAGGTTCAGAATCGTATCCACCACTCACTCCTGTATTGGAACTTTCATAGATTCACATGCTTGAATCATTCCCCGTTGTCGAGATGGGAGTCCCCGGTATATCAAAAAAGCAATGCTTAAATCTATACAAAGCAGAAAAAAGGCCTAGACCCATTTCAGTTTTAGAACCCATAACTCTCGTTTTGTAAAAGAGATCAAAAAATATCCTTGAACCAATCAGGACCCTTCACCCTCTAGAACACTCCCGAGAGAACCTTAGACCCACAGATCTTCTACCGCACGTTGTGCTAGGGAGTCTCCTCTGAGCTCTGCTCAGTTTTCTGTTGTTAATTAGTGATTTTGGACAGTATTCTTAGCTTCACCTTGGATTTTCATCTTCAGGATCCATCTTCAGTGCTGGTTTGTCATCACTCTGACTTTAGTATGTCAGGAAAGGAGAAAAAGGGTCTGTTTAGAGCCTGTGCTACCTGCTCCAAGAAGAGGCTTTATACTGATGACCCTCATTAGGACTGTATTTATTGCCTCTATACAGACCATCAATCAAAGGACTGCAAGGTAGGTCGTACCATTTCTAGTAAAACCTTAAGGGACCGCGAGGGACGCCTTTTGATATGGCTTCAGAAGCTAAAGGCCAGAAAGGAGGTGATTTCTAGTGACCGCGATGAGGCATCCTCTTCCTCATCCAGAAGGTCCCATAAGAGAAGATCACCACATGCCCATTCTTCTGAGTAGTGTCCAGGAAAAGCCCTTAAAAAGACCACTCAAGGGTCTCATGGGCGCAGTCCTTCAAAATCTCCTCAAAGACATGAAAAGGAGAGGAAGGGACATGCTTCGGGGGATAAAACTGCAAAAAAGGCGAGTTCTGAGCCGCCTAAGACACCCCCTTAGGTTAGGCACTCATTCAAGAAGCCTTCTTCAGTGCCCCCTGAAGTAAAAACGTCGACGAAATATTCGTCGACGGTACCGTCGACTAAAAAACCATCTCTATCGTCGTCGACGAAGGTTGAAATTCGCCTGCTGCCAAAGAAGGCCTCAGCGTCCACGGCGGAGTTGGGAACTCCGTTGACGAAGGTTTTGTCACCGTCGACGAAGGTTTTGTCACCGTCGACGAAGGTTTTGTCACCGTCGATGAAGGTTTTGACGCCGGGATCCTCATCGACGACTGTCGCAACGCTGATTACGATGTCGACAACAGCGCTGACGGCGGGGTCGACTACGACGGCGACAGTAATGACGTCATTATTGGCGGTTAGACCATCGCTGATGGTTTCCATGTTACCGCCGATGACTGCAGCTTCGATGGTGTCGTCGGCAATCTTGTCGACGATCTCGCCGACTGGCTCGCCGACGAGGGAAAAAACACCTTGGGTCCTAAAACACTAGGAAGAGGCGAATTACACCTGGGATCACATCTCTTAGCAAATTTACGCCTCTTTTGCCATCTCACCTGCTGGAAGAGCAGGATTCTGAGGAAGAAGACGAAGGGCCTTATGGCTATGCGAGTAGCCCATCACAGCTGCACGTTAAGTGTCAGGAGGATGACTTTGATGAAGAATATGGCGAATATCAATATCCTCCTCAGGAACAATACCACCAGTTATCAGGAGGAAGTGGTTTGCATGCCGTCCTCTTTGTTGACGGACCTACCATTCATGTTAGCAGACTACAGGAAGAGATTTCCACCAACTCCTGTACCTCAGGAAATGCCATCAGCAGTTTCTTGTCCACGCTCTATACCATCTACTCCGAAGAGGGGCAAACTGTGCCGGCGGAACCCTTACAGAGATCGCCTCCACCAATCCCTCAACAAACTCCGGTTACTACGGATAATGACCAAGAGGAAGGAGAAATTACAGATCCTAATAGAGAATGGGATGACTACCTCATTCCCACGCCCTCTTCTCCTTCTCGGGTACCTGTTGACTCACCGCCAGAGGAGATTGGTGGGTTTCATAATTTGCTGGAAAGAGCTGCAAAAAGATTTGACCTACCTAGGCCTGCTACCCAAACGGAATGTTTTTTATATGATTTTAAGGAGCCATATGGAAAGTCGATGAGGGCTATCCCGATTATAAGACACGTATGGGAGGAAGGACTTAAGGTCCTGAAAACACCAGCGACAGTAACACCAGTACTCTCCAGGTTGGAGAACAAATACAAGGCCCTAGAAGACGCTCCGGCCTGTTTGGTGGGACATCATAAACCGGATTCCGTTATTTCCTAGGCAGCTCAACGGAAATCCAAAAACCCATCGGCACCCATTACAACACCTCCGGATAGAAAGGGCAGACACCTAGATAACGCCGGCAAGCGTTTTTCCTCAATGTCAGCTCAGTTAGTCAGAGCGGCTAATGCCCATGCCATATTGGGCATATATGACAGGCAGATGTGGTGTGACCTGGCTCCGCATATGGATCAGCTTCCAGAGGAAAGTAGACCAGAGGTGAAGAAGATTCTCCAGGAGAGGGAGAGAGCTTCTGCGGAAGTAATAGATTGTGCGATGGATATCGCAACTACAGCTTTCAGATCGCTGGGGGGTGCAGCGGTTTTGCGTCGTCGAGGATGGCTCCGAGCGACATCATTCAGACCGGAGGTCCAAAATAAGATCCTGGACCTTCCTTTCGATGGAGAGGCTTTATTTGGAAAGCACATAGACGATGCACTGCAGGAGATCAAGAAGGATACCGATACATCGAAGGCTTTAGGGACACTACAATATCGGAAAGTGCCCTTTAGAGGAGCTAGAGGAAGAGGCCTTCCATCCTACAGAGGAAGATTCCAACAATACAGATACCCCTTGTACGCTACATCTTTCCAACCGTACCGTCTACTGTATGTTCAACGACCGCAACAGTCAGGGGTGTATTCTAAATCTGCCCCCAGAGGAAGTACGGTACATCAGGGAAAAGACAACTCACGACGTCAATGACTTGTTTCAGGCTCCGGCTATTTGTATTCCCTCTTCTCCAGAAGTTCCCCTGGGAGGACACATTTCTTTTCATCTTCACCAGTGGCAGAAAATAACCACGGACCGATGGGTCCTCAATATAATACAATTTTGCCATACATTGGAGTTCCTTGTACTCCTCCAGGACGCCAAGAAGTCAAACATCTACATCTCATGCGTTTGGAGATTCTTACAATGCTCAGAAAAGGAGCAATAGAACCGGTGCTAATCTCCCAGAGGGGAAGGGATTTTATTCCAGTTTCTTTCTGGTTCGCAAGAACTTTCGTCAATGGCGTACGATCTGGATTTAAGAGCTCTAAATACTTATCTCAAAAAACAGTCCTTCTGCCTGGTTTCCCTTCAGGACATTCTTTTGCTCCTAAACCCAGGGGATCATATGACCACCTTAGACTTACAAGATGCATATTTTCACATCCCCATCCATCCCTCCCACAGGCAGTACCTTCGATTTGTCGTAGCCGGAAGCCATTAACAGTTCAGGGTGCTGCCGTTTGGCCTCAAGTCGGCCCCAAGAATTTTCACAAAATGTCTGGCTCCAGTAGCAGATGTTCTGAGGAAACAAAGGCATCAGGTATTTCCATACCTGGACGACTGGTTGATCAAAGCACCTTCACACGCGGCTGCTCAGTCGTCCAGGGTGGCATGCACAAGACTGTTTGCCGAATGAGGCCTGACTCTGAACAAGGAGAAATCATCTCTCCATCCTTCCAAGAGCATTACGTTCTTAGGGGCAATTCTGGAAACCACAATAAACAGGGCGTTTCCTTCTCTCAAGAGACAGCAGAAGCTAATCTCTCTGTCCCAAGCATTTGCAAGAAGAAAGTTAATTTCAGTACGCCGCTACAAGTCACTCCTGGGGACAATGTCTTCATGCATCGCTCTTGTCCCTTTCTGCCGGTTAAGGATGCGTCCATTGCAGGAGGAACTGGATCGACAATGCCATCAAGCTGTAGGATCCTTCGAGGATGTCATCACAATCACGCCAGGTATGATACAGGCAGTGTCTTGGTGGACCCAACGTCAAAATATTTGTCGGCCTTTCTTTTCTTACCTTGCTGGCTCCACAGGTCATCACCACCGATGCTTCACTGGAAGGCTGGGGGGCCTTCCTTCAAGACCTCCAGGTCAGTGGACGTTGGCAGAGTCGAGACCAACCGCTTCACATCAATCTATTGGAACTCCGGGCAGTGAGATTAGCATTGCTTGTTTTTCTGCCGAGGATAAAGAACTCGGCTGTGCCGATCAGGACAGACAATCAACAGCAATGCATTATCTCAACAAGCAAGGCGGCAGTAGATCTCTCCCCCTGTCCAGGAGGCCCAGAGAATCTGGAAATGGGCGGTTCAAAATGGAATCTCACTAAAGGCAGAACACCTTCCGGGGGATCAAAATGTCAAGGCAGACACATTAGGCAGACTCGAGTCAACCTGCCACAAGTGGGAGATCAATCAGGGAACCCTAGACAGTATCTTTCTAAAATGGGGCAAACCAACAGTGGACCTCTTTGCGACCGCTCAGAACAGCAAATGCCGTTTCTTTGCAAGTTTGCGTCGCCAACAGGGATCCTGGGGGAATGTGTTTTTGATGGCATGGTCGGGCGTCTTTGCCTATGCCTTTCTGCCGATTCCCCTCCTACCACGTCTTCTCACGAAGATCAAGAGAGCCGTGCAGGATGATTCTGATAGCCCCATGGCGGCCCAGACAACATTGGTTCACGGAGCCGCAACCTATTCTCCTTCAGCCCATTCCATCTCTCCTGACTGTCGCGGGGACAAGTGCTTCATCCATACCCCAAGTCACTACGTTTAGCAGCATAGCTCCTGAACACTGATTTTCAACATCTAAAACTACCATCTGAATGCAGGGATATTCTCTCAAATGCCTGAGCACAGAGTACAAATAAGACATACAGGATGAAATGGAGAAGATTCTGTTTATGGTGCCAGGAGTCTAAGGTTCATCCTCTAAGATCTGTGGCTCATAAGATTCTTCCTTACATTCTACTTTTGACAAAATTCTGGATTAGCACATGCGTCAATAAAAGTTCATCTAGCCGATGTATCCCGTTTTAGAAGGACGTCATCAGGACCATCGTTATGGTCCGAGAGAATCATAAAACAGTTCATGAAAGGATTGTTTCGTACCTTTCCCCCAGTTAAGCCTCTGCCACCTCTCTGGCAGCTGAATATAGTGTTATCGCAACTCATGAAACATCCCTTTGAACCCATTCACAGGGCGGACCTTAAGTTCTTGTCTTGGAAGGTGGCTCTTCTCCTGGTGCTCACATCGGCCAGGAGAGTGGGGGAGATTCAGGCCCTGACCATACAGGAACCTTTTCTACAGTTTACAGAGGATCGAAAAGTCCTTCGAACTAATCCAAGGTTTATACCCAAAGTACCATCAGACTTTCACTTGAATGAGCCTCTTATCCTTAGGTTCTTTCCTCAACCGACTACTGCAGCGGAAAGGACTCTTCATTCGCTGGATATCCAGCATTGTCTGAAATTTTATCTACAAAGAACAAAAGCTTTTCGCAAATCGTCACAGCTATGTGTCCTTCAGTGCACCGAGAAAGGGCTATCCTCTTTCCAAAAGAGGAATTGCTCGATGGATCTCAAGTGCCATCCAATATTGCCATCAAGCAGCAGGGAAACCTTTGGGAGCACAGGTTCGTGCTCATTCGACGAGAGCAGTATCTACATCCACAGCGTTGCTTGCTGGAGTACCTATCCAGGATATATGCAGGGCTGCTACCTGGAGCAGTACGCACACCTTCACCAGGCATTACTGCCTGGATGCAGCCGCTAACAATGATGTGGCATTGGGACAGGCGGTGCAGAGGACCCTTTTCCAGTGACGGTGAGCTCTCTTTCATCCCTCCTTCCTTTGTAGTGTAAGAATGTGCACATTTTATTATAAATGCATTTCTCATTGTGCTGAGGTCATGATATAGTGGTTTCCAAAACAACACTTTTTTTCTCTGTGATGTTTACAATTATAGAAGTTAAGCATGGAATATATTTAACGATTGGGGGGTTCTATGGTTTTTTCAGGTAAATCTATTCCTCCCTACAGATGGACAATTTGAAGCACACACTTGCATACGTTCATGTAGATACAGGATAAAATGTGCTACATACTGCTCGCTACTCTGATTCAAGCATGTGAATCTATGAAAGTTCCAATACTGTAGTAAGAAAACCTGTTACTTACCTGTAACTGTAGGTTCGAGGCATATGAGCTGCAGATTGTACACTTTTGCATAGATCGCCATCTGGTGTTGGGCTCGGATGTTTGCATGTTGTTTTTGTCGAAGAAGTCTTTGTAGTCACGAGGTTGGTGACTCCTCCTTCGGTCGACAGTGCGCATGGGCTTCGACTCCATCGTTAGATTGTTTTTTTCAACCATCGGGTTTGGATGTGACTTGCTGCGCTCTGGGTCGGTGTCGTTATCGAACCCCCTTTCGACGCACAATCACATCTAACCGACGGTATTGTCTCGATCGCGTACCCTTCGACGCACCCTCGACAAACTTCGAAAACCTTCGACATCTTGCGAACTTCGACAAGGGCCGCTGGGCCTACCTGCGCCGGTAACGACTGACGTCGATGGAACAGACTCCCTTTAAAAAATGTCCACAGTGTGGTGCTCAATTCCCACACTCGGACCTCCATTCCGTTTGTAATCTGTGCCTCTCTCCAGAACATCGAGAGGACAACTGTGAGGCTTGTCTTTCATTCAAGTCCAAGAAGACCATCCGGGATCGTCGAGCTCGACGCCACGAGATGTCCCGAGGCACAGGTTCCATTCCGGACATCTTGCATCCAGGTCCCGACAGCCTGCCAGAACCAGAACAGGAAGAACAGGTCTCGGTCTCCGAAGCAGACGACTCCGAAGATGACATCACCCCGGCTCAACGGGACGTGAGTACCGAGACCCCTGCCCTACCCAAGCCCATAACAAAGGCTCTGGTGTCACCTTCGCCCCCGGGCTCAGGCACACACCGAACAAACACTTCGAGCGCCCCGCCTCTGAAGGACAAAGAAAAGCCTTCCGGCTCGAGCCAGCCACCTGGTCCCGAAAAACCATCTTCGGCACCGAAAGCTAAGTCGCCCGAGATGCCGCGCCCCACTCCGTCGGCACCGGAAAAACATTCAGCACCGAAACCGGCAAAAGACCCCTCGGCACCGAAGCCGCCGGATAAGACCTCGACACCGAAGCATCCGGATAAGACCTCCGCACCGAAGCACACGGATAAGCCGCCCGCACCCAAGACCTCGGAGCCGAAAACTTCAAAGGAGAAGCCTCCCATAACTAAGCCTCCCAAACTAACATCTTCGGAGCCGAAACAACCCGCACCGAAGGTCTCGGAGCCAGGGAAAGCTTCTTTACTGGACACTGTCACTAAACAGCCAAGACCAGTTTCCAAGGAGAAATCTTCCACACCGAAGAAAACTATCGATTTCGAAGAACTTTTTCTCCCCGATCCGAAGCAAACCACCATCTTAATTCATCCAAAGACTGGTCATATGATTACTAAGCTACCTACAAAGAGGAAACCAGAACATTTACCACATGCTCCAGTTCCTCTAAAGAAAATACACATAGCTACTAATACTTCACCACCACCTTCCCCCCCTCCACCAATTAACCCTAATTTACTCATTTCTCCACATTCTCCACAACCAGAGGATAGTGACGATGCACATGGGGATGGTTAAGAAGATGAAGATGTAGTACCATTAGGCACTGAGAATCCTGATGAGCCACCACAGGATCCAGACCCATGGCATGACTATAATACCGTTCCTGATCTACATAATGATCCTGACTTCTACCCCTCAAAACCATCTCCGCCAGATGACAATGTGGGTTTTGCCCAACTAATAAATAGGGCTGCAACATACCATCGAGTCAAACTACACTCAGACCCTGTAGAAGAGGATTTTCTTCTAGAAACCTTTGACCAGCCACAAAAATCTGCTCATGTCTTGCCAATGCTAAAAGGTCTTCATGGACACGCTCCTGAGGTGTTCAAAGACCCAGTTAGAGCTAGGGTTCTTAACCCCAGAATAGATGAGAAATACAAGGCAGCTCCCACTGACCCCATATATATCAAGGGTCAACTTCCTTTAGATTCCCTGGTTGTAGCCAATGCACGCAAGAGAGCAAACTCTCAGGGTCAGGTGACACACCCCCTCCTGACAAAGAATCTAAATTATTAGACGCATCAGGCAAACGTATGGCGTCTCAAGCTGCAAACTACTGGAAAGCAGCCAACACACAAGCCCTCCTGGCGAGGTATGACAGGGCTCACTATGATGAGCTGGAAAAGCTCATTCAACTCCTACCTCAACAATATAAAGACAAAGCCAATGACCTTATACAGGAAGGCAAACTCATCACTAACACATCTATCAAATGCGTGCTCGATGCAGCGGACACCGCCTCCTGCGCAGTAAATACCAGTGTTTTGCTACGCAGACATGCCTGGCTCAGGATATCTGGTTTTAAACAACAGGTACAAAATAGCATCCTTAATCAGCCTTTTGACCATGAGCACTTCTTTGGCCCTGCAGTGGACACATCTTTGGAAAAGATAAAAAAGGAAACAGAGACTGCCAAGTCCATGGGAGCCCTACAGTCACCCTCTACCAGAGGCTCCTTTCGGCGTTCCTTCTATAGAGCAGGCTCCAAAACAAATACACCAGAACACCCGTCCTCATCCTACAAAAGTCCCAACCAGGGCTCCTTTTCCAGAGGATACTCTAGAGGAAGTTACAGGGGTAACAACAACAAGGGCAGAGGCAGGGGTAATAACACCCGCAGCTCCCCTAATACCAAACAGTGACTTCCCTGCGCTTCCCCCCGATCATCCCACTCCTGTCGGGGGACGTCTCTCACAGTTCCTGCCTGTCTGGAATTCCATCACAACAGACAAGTGGGTAAGACAAATTATCCAGTATGGTTATTGCCTGGAACTCGCTTCTATCCCTCCCAACATTCCTCCCAAACAGCGTCCAATGTCATCAGAACACCTCACGCTTCTCAAACAAGAGGTTCTTGCGCTATTACAAAAACATGCAATAGAGCCGGTTCCCTTGCCTCATCAAGGCACAGGGGTCTATTCCCTCTATTTTCTAATTCCCAAAAAGGACGGCTCTCTCAGGCCAATACTGGACCTCAGACCACTCAACTTCTACATCCAATCAGACCACTTCCACATGGTCACTTTACAACAAGTGCTTCCACTACTTCAGCAAGGCGACTTTCTCTCCACTCTAGATCTAAAGGACGCCTACTTCCACATTCCCATTCATCCCGCTCACAGGAAATATCTCAGGTTTGTGGTAGATGGTCAACACTACCAATTCAAAGTTTTACCATTCGGGGTCACCACAGCACCCAGAGTTTTCACCAAGTGCCTCGCAGTGGTTGCAGCCCATTTGAGAAGACAGCAGATTCATGACTTCCCTTATCTGGACGACTGGCTCATAAAAGCAAAATCCCACAACAGCTGTGTCCAACACACACTCCACACAATACAACTGCTTCACAGTCTGGGATTCACAGTAAATCTGGGCAAATCCCACCTCCAACCGTCCAGAATACAACAATATCTAGGAGCTATAGTAAATACTTCCACAGTCCTAGCATATCCCAACCCAGTCCGGATAAGTGCTATACAGGCGCTAGTTCAAAGATTTCAGCCACAACACTCACTACCAGCACGAGTGTTCATGCAACTAATAGGGATGATGGCCTCTTGCATTTTTCTCGTTCCTCATGCAAGACTACAGATGCGTCCATTACAAGAGTGCTTAGCACGTCAGTGGAACCAAGCTCAAGGTCAGCTAACAGATCTGGTGTTGGTGGACGACCGCACCCATCGCTCTCTGCAATGGTGGAACACACAGAACCTTTCCAAAGGGCGGTCGTTCCTCGAGCCAGTCCCACAGATAGTGCTAACAGACGCATCGCTCACTGGCTGGGGAGCTCATCTTCATACCCATACCATTCAAGGTATCTGGACCCCCCCCCACAAAAATAATTTCACATCAACTACCTGGAATTGTTAGCAATCTAACTAGCGTTGAAATCTTTTCAACTGCACCTTCTAGGCAAAGCTGTCCTGATCCGTACAGACAACATGACAGCAATGTATTACATACAGAAGCAAGGGGGGACACACTCCCTACAGCTATCACACCTAGCTCAAAGCATCTGGAGATGGGCCATTCCGCAAAACATATACCTCCTGGCAGAACATCTACCAGGGGTACACAATCAGATTGCGGATCTGCTCAGCCGTCAAGCACAACAGATCCACGAATGGGAACTTCATCCTCAAGTTCTTCTTCCATTCTTTCACCTGTGGGGACACCCAGAAATAGATGTTTGCCACACACCAAAACGCAAAATGCCCAGACTTTGCAATCAGGTATCCACACCCATTGTCCAAAGGCAATGCGCTATGGATGAATTGGTCGGGCAAATTTGCTTACGCTTTTCCGCCTCTCCCACTCATTCCGTTAGTGGTGCGGAAACTCAAACAACATTCCCTCACAATGATCCTAGTTGCTCCAACATGGGCAAGGCAACCATGGTTCACAACTCTATTAGAACTATCAGTAGTACCACATCACAAGCTACACCTCTCACCCAAACTTCTTACTCAGAACCATGGAGAGAGAAGACACCCAGATCCCAATCAACTCAACCTTGCGACCTGGCTCCTGAAATCTTAGTGTTTGGCTATCTTAATCTCCTGCCAGACTGCATGAACATTATCAAAGAGGCCAGGCGCCCTACAACAAGGGCATGCTATTCGGCAAAATGGAAGCGATTCGTCATTTATTGCACGCATAACAAGATCAACCCACTAGATGCTTCCATTCAGAACATCATCTGTTAACTATTGCATCTACAACAATGTAACCTAGCGTATACATCTATTAGGTTACATCTAGCCGCCATAGTGGCCTACCTACAAAACAGACATTTGTTTTTCTTTCGAGTTCCTGCTATCAAAGCTTTCATGGAAGGACTTAAAAGAATAATTCCACCAAGAGCTCCACCCTCTCCAGTGTGGAACCTTAATGTAGTCCTTACCAGACTAATGGGCCCTCCTTTTGAACCTCTCCACAAATGTGAACTACAGTTCCTCACTTGGAAAGTAGCCTTTTTGATTGCTATCACATCTCTCAGAAGAGTTAGTGAACTCCAGGCATTAACTATACAGGAACCATTTTTGCAAATCCATCATAACAAAGTGGTTCTTAGGACTAACCCAAAATTTTTACCCAAAGTAGTATCTGCCTTCCATCTCAACCAGTCTGTTGAACTCCCAGTATTTTTCCCTCAACCAGACTCAGTGGCAGAAAGAGCTCTACACACCTTAGATGTTAAAAGAGCAATACTCTACTACATTGAAAGAACAAAATCCTTTAGAAAAACCAAACAACTTTTTGTAGCTTTCTCCCCACCTCATAAAGGTAATCCTATATCCAAAACGGGGATTGCAAGGTGGATTGTAAAATGCATACAAATATGCAACATCAAAGCCAAACGCACATTAACCATTCCCCCTAGAGCTCACTCTACACGCAAACTAGGGGCTTCTATGGCATTCTTAGAGAACATTCCCCTAGATGACATATGTAAAGCAGCAACTTGGGCTACACCACACACCTTCACAAAACACTATTGTGTAGATGTGCAAGCAAAACAACAAGCTAGTGTGGGCCAGGCTGTATTAAAAACACTTATTTCAAACTACTGCAACAGATGCAGGTAGCCATCGCTAACAAAGTAACTGCTGTATAGTCTATGCAAAAGTGTACAATCTGCAGCTCGTATGCCTCGAACGGAAAATGCTACTTACCAGTATGCATCTGTTCTTGGCATGTAGAGCTGCAGAGTTGTACACGCCCACCTGCCTCCCCGGGTGCCTCTATCTGTTCCAGTATTATCTTACTTCGATACATTACACATGGACATCTTTCTACTTCTCACTACTCCATCTAACCCTACGTGGCAAAAACAATCTAACGATGGAGTCGATGCCCATGCGCACTGTCGACCGAAGGAGGAGTCACCAACCTCGTGACTACAAAGACTTCTTCGACAAAAACAACATGCAAACATCCGAGCCCAACACCAGATGGAGATCTATGCAAAAGTGTACAACTCTGCAGCTCTACATGCCAAGAACAGATGCATACTGGTAAGTAGCATTTTCCTTCTCCAGTATTGGAAACTTTCATAGTCACATGCAACCCGCCCTCCTCCCCTGAGAGGCTCACCTTTTGATTTTTGTACAGGGTTATCTTGGGCACAAGTGCTTGGAAAATCTGAGGGTCTAGGTTTCTCTCAGCAGTGTTCTAGAGGGTGAAGGGTCCTGATTGGTTCAAGGATATTTTTTGGTCTCTTTTACAAAACGAGAGTTATGGGTTGCAAAACTGAAATGGGCCTAGGCCTATTTTCTGCTTTGTATAGATTTAAGCATTGCTTTTTTTTTTTTTAAGAACAAATTTTATTTGCCAAATAACAAATATACCGCAGAGTGCTGTAACCCAGCAATTCATGCACATACAATGTACATAGAAATGACTTTGACACTTTCAATAATGTATGAGGACAAATTAAGAGCGATACAGTTGAAATAATACCCAAGAACATAAAAAGGTAACAAACCCCAAAGCCCACCCCCCTTCGCACTGGCGCCTACCCCAAAGCAGCATCGGGTAAGAGCACTCGCCTCTATCCAGACACAACACGCCTACATCTACAGAGCAACAGTACACATCTACTATTATGGAAGGTACGCCAGGTCAGTAGACCTGGCTACTGAGGCAGGTTCCAACTCCAGGCCTCGGTACTCTGCCCACCTCCGCCAGATTTTATAATGTTTAAACGGGCACCCCCTGGCCACAAAGACTGGGGTCTCCAATCCCATACAGAAATCCATGCCATTCTTCCACACAGATATCGAGGGCGCCCTCGGAGCCTTCCAAGCTTTGGCGATATCTCTCTTGGCTAAGGTGAATCCCAACAACAGAAGATGGCGTTTATATATGTTACCTCCAATATCATTCATGACATGTAATAGGATTAGCTTTGGAGAGCTGGGGAGATCCCATCCCAGAACCTCAGAGAGGCACGACAGAACTCCCCGCCAAAATCGTGCCAAGGCAGCGCAGTGCCAAACAGTGTGGAGCAACGTGCCCTCCTCATGCTGGCATCGGAGACACACCGGGGAGGCCACTAATCCCGCCCTCCAGAGCCTGACCCTAGTGAAACAGACCCGGTGGAGATACTTAAACTGGATAAGACGGAGACTTACGGCTATGGAGGACCCCCGTGGGGAGGACAGGGCCTCCACCGAGTCTTCCTCCTCCAGCGGGCCTACATCCCCCTCCCAGGCCTCCCTAAGACGCTGCAGTGTGGGGGAACTATGCGTGACCAAGGACTGATATATCTTGGAGATCTTGTGGTCACAGAGATCACCCATAAAGACCTTTGCCTCTATAGGACTAAACTCAGCCAGGGACTCCAATCCTTCAATATAGGGGGTAATAGCATGCCGAAGCTGCAGATATCGGAAAAATTGAGTCTTAGGCATTTGAAAGTCTTTTTGTAGATCCTGAAAGGACTTCAGTACCAATCCCCGCATAACGTCCCCGAGAGTGGAGATACCAATACGGTCCCAGCCTCTAAAACCGGACAATGCAGCTAATTGCGGCAATTGTCCATTGTGCCAAAGGGGAGTCTCACGTGTCAACTTGTTCCACCTCCCGGTCCGCTGCAGCGCCTGTCGCCATATTTGAAAGATGAGTTTCGTAGCCGGTGGTAGGGAGCTGCGTAGTGGCGCAGAATGGAGTATAGTGTGCAAGGTATGATCCCCCAAACAACGCCGCTCGACCGCATAGGCTGGGTCGCCCCTATCCCCATACCACCACTCATTGAGAACCAACAGGTGAGAAGCCATATAATAGGATAGAATATCAGATGTCGCCAGTCCCCCACAATACGTAGATTGGAAGCAGGTCCGCAGAGCCACCCTTGCCATTCCACCAGCCCACAGAAACTGGCCCAGGGCCGTATTAATCCGTCGGAACCATCCGGGGGAAATCGGATAGGGATGATTCTGTAGTTGGTAGAGGAGACTGGGAAGCAACACCATCTTAAAGATGGCCGACCGACCGTAAATCGACAGGGGCATGCGGGACCAGGTTTTTAGATCCCCGCGCACACGGTCCCACACAGGAACCAAATTCCTTTCCCAAGAGATGGTATGCGAATCCGACAGGAACACCCCCAGATACTTCAATCCCTCCGTGGCCACCCGAACAGACTAGGCCCAGGAACCCGGACCCGCCCCTCCCCCAATGACCCATAGTGTAGATTTGCTCGGGTTCATGTAGAGGCCCGAGGCCTCCCCGAAGATTTGCATAATGCGGAGAAGGCGCGGTCCCGTTCTATCTACGTTTGTAAGGAAAAAGAGTACGTCATCAGCATACAGAGCGATGCGATCCGACAAACCCGCCGCCCACTCCAGACCCGTCACCTGAGCATCTATTCGCACCCAAGACGCTAAGGGTTCCATCGCTAAAGCAAACAGATAGGGGGACAACGGACAGCCCTGCCTGGTGCCCCGACCGATAGGGAACGCGGGGGAAACAGAGCCTGCCACCCGCACCGACGCCGTCCGATCTGTATACAGGAGAGTTAAGCATTGCTTTTTTGATATAACGGGGACTCCCATCTCGACGACGGGGAATGATTCAAGCATGTGAATCTATGAAAGTTTCCAATACTGGAGAACTACAGTTACAGGTAAGTAACTTGTTTTCATCCTGGTCTTCACAAATTGATATCATAGAGACACCCTTTATTAGTTTAATTACCATAAACCACATACATTTTCAATCTCTGTAGAGGTTGATTTTCATCACATTTGCACAGTCCCCATGATAAATCAGCCCTGGGTTTTCCCTTTACCATTCTCAATAGGCATGTTCCCACATCATTGTGCAATGCTTAAAACAAACATCTCCAAGTCCAATGGCACATTACCAAATCACTCATGATTAGGTACAATGTTTTCCTTCATAAACGTCCAGCGTCTCCCGCTGAAAGAGAAAGCAAATTTGTTTGCTATATGCTTTCCTTTTTGAGTCTGGCCTTCTTCCACCATGACTAATATCATGCCTGACTCTTAAATAGCAGGATCTACTGGGCATCCCAAACAAATAGCGTTCAACTTTACCTGGCAGAGTTCTTGCTCTTCTGTGTTGCAAATTGCTTTTTCATAGTGGATGGATGGGAGAAGTACTCCAGTACCCACAACTACTTTGTGCTCTTCCTCTCATCACCAGATGATGTAGCAGTTGCTGGTAGAACTGCTGGATACAATGGTGTGGTCTGGAATGTTCTTCCAAAGGTGCTGTCTGTGAAGCTCTCACCTCTCTGTTCATTTGAAAACATGGTGCCTCAAAAATTGTGAGGGGTTCAGTTATTACTTCTGAAAGCAGAACAAAATCACTATTCTGAAGCAGGAACTTTTCATTTTACAACATGCTCTTCTTTGTATGATGGAAGGTTACATGAAGGTTATGCCAGTTAAAACCCCAGAATGATCTAAAATTTGCCAATAGTCTGTGGCTTTGCCCTTAGTATTGGGCATTCCAGGTTCATGTAGCTCGAGGAGCTGGTGTTATTTTGATTTTCAGTTCACTAGGAATGCATCCCCTAGAATGCAATCTAAGTCCGGACCACTTTTAAACTAATGATGAAATAAGTTTTTAAAATATTTGAAATGGAGTACGCTGATTTTAAATCTAATCTACAGACGTACGACACATCAGTCTGTGCGTGTAGTCCTTGAAGATATGCGGTCTCCACAAACTTCAGCAGGAGGCCCAAACAATGGGTCCACAAGTTTCATTGTTTGCGAACTCTGTACATGGCTCACAAACTTAGGAACATTGTAGCGGGCATCTTTGTCTGTCTAGGTTTTCAGATTTTCAAGCTCACAGACCCCACATTACAATTTTTTTTATTTGCAAGGGTTTTTTTTTTTTTTGTTTTCCTCATGTAGGCCAGGGGTGGTCCACATGGGTTGGTTGGAGTTCTGCCCTTCTGCCCGTAAGTGGTCTTTTCACATTTGTTTCTAGGGCGCAGGGACTGTGACCTGTGTCTTGTAATAGTGGGGGTGCAAGAGAAAGTGTTTTTTTCTGTGGGCAACTTGAGGTTTCTGGACCTAGCTTTGTTTGCAGACCCAACTATGACAATGGAAGAGAAGGCTTCCCCTATCCACTGAGGGAAGAGGCAGCCTTTACTTTAGCATTTTTTTATTTCAGTCCACATAATTGGGAACAAATACACCAGATATCCTTTTAAGCCTCTGAAGCCCACCCACCTAATCTTTGTAACACTAATTACTTCAAGATATCCACTAAACCAAGCAAAGACATTCCTGATCAAAGTTCTAGTTTCATGTCAGTGTTGGTGCAATTCTGTTTTTAGGTTATGAATGCAAACTGCTTTAGCTTTAAAATGTTGTGTGCAGCTTTCTGTCGGAAGTCCTATTCTTTCCATTCCATAAGATATACTTAGCGTGGTCTTAGGGTCTGACCCTTGCTCATTATTGGATGTCTTTGTTGACTCTCAGTAGTCTACTCTTATTCCCTGGCTTTCCTCCTTATTCATGTGCTTGCCCCTCCCAGGATAATTCTGGGTGAGGCAAATTGTCATGAATGGACAAATTGTCACCTTCTGCCTATTTAGGAGACTTATTTTAGCACTCTTTGGGAGTGCATGTGTTTCCTTGCCCTCACCTTCTGTTTCGTCCTGAGTGCCCTGTTTTCACTCCCCCATTCCTGATCTGCCCACTCCACAAATGGAGACTTTTATTGAGCGTCTCTTAATGTTCATTAATGCATTGAAATAATGCATTGAAATCCTATCCTCTGAAAGCTATTGTGAAATAAATAATAGGGCCTTGTCATCCTGGTCAAAATGAATATGGCCTTGGCGGCAGTAAAATTGCATTCACCTTACTTATTCAGGGGTGTGGAATTTAATAAAATATCTACTTGTTCATGGGACATGTTACTACATAAATCTACTTGTCCTGTAAAAAAAAAAAAAAAGTATCCACTTGTCCCTTTGGTGCCATGAATTGCAGCAACAAATTATGGTGCAATCTCATTATATAAACTCTCTGATATTAGCCTTTCAGGTTATGCCAGGGATCATACTATAGTAGGCTTTGAATTCTAGCAATCTCCTTATTTTGCCACCTTTCTTCAGATCTACATACTGGGGATGGAAGTAGTTTTAAGCAATAGTTCCAGTCTTGGAATGCCCTTTAGAGTCTGTGCAAACCCACTAAATTGTATGTTTTAAGGATTTTCGCCAGTTCTTCTCTAATCTTTTACCATACTGAGAGAGGTTGGAAATTTACTTCTGACAATGGCAGAAGTAAAACTTCCAGGGTTTGTTAAAAAGTGGTTGGAGGGAAAGTGAACTTATAAATGCTCAACAGATTTTCGCATGAGCAAATCTACACCTGCAAGTTTTGCTCGTGCTAAAAAGCAACTCACAAATATTTTCTAGGTGTATGATTTCGTGGCCTACTTCTGTAAATTCTTGTAAATTCATGAAAGCCATAAATCTTTAATAAAGCAAGGACATAAACCATGGGTGCAACTTAGTGACTTTCTTTATGAATTTGGCCCCTAATTAGGTCTGGAGTTAACCAAGACCTTTTGTCTTTTTAATAAAAATTCTATCTCTCTATCCATCCATGGATTGGCTTCCGCTGTTTCACAAGGAGCATATCGGCACACAAAGTATTTTTTGTTCAGTGTCAGGGACTACTGTGGCATTGTGTGCTTTTTGAGCCAAAACATTATTGCTTTTTGCCAATGTTCGTTATAATGGTGAGGGATTGGCAGCTCCCACAAAGTTTTACAAAACCCATATCAAAACAAGACACTCATTTACAAAACCAAAGGCTGACCACCAATATCGGACCTATTAGCTTTGCCAATGCTTGTTTATTCTCATATTTACCATGATCTTCTTGAAACTGGTTGCACTGATTTTCCATGCTGAATATTTTTTTGAAATACTAGCATGCTTCAACACATTTTACTAAATGATGCTCAAAGAAATGTTACCTACAGTTTCACAGTAGTTCAGCAAAACGTTTTTTCTTTCAGTGTCATTTTTTTAATGAACATTTTATTTTGAAATCAAAGGCTCATCAATTTTGCTTTCAAGCTTCTGCAGATATTTGCATCTAATTAAAGAGCATTCTGGGAGCATTGTATCTACCCTCATATTGTTAAACTTTGGTAACGCATGTTCACATTTTTACACTGGAACCATTGTCAGTATGGCAGTCCGTTCTTACATTTCTTTAGAGCGCTCACCCTAATAAGAATGGCTTTGTATTAATGAACCATTAATGCAAGTTCCAACAGCATTAACATATGGACACAGATATTAACTTAACTGCAGACCATGCCCTTCCCTGATCTATAATGTGGAATGGTAAACTGGCAGCCAAAGGGTTTGTTCTGCAGGGGGCTGGGCCTACTTGTCCCAAGGACAAAAATAAACATGAAAGCCAGTTGTCCTTGACCCCCAAAAATATGCCCTGTGAGTTGGGCTATAGGAATTCCACACTCCTATTTATTTCATGCATGTTTAAAAATATATAATGTGGCGAATTCCATTATCTCTACTCCATATTTATTAATTTTAAAAAGTGTTTATTTTTCACTTTATTACATGTTGTCCTATAGTGAGCCTCATGCACACCAGAGTGATAAAGCTTTGCTGGTAGTGTGGCACTTACAGTTTAATCCTGAAATTGTGACTTATGATGAATTGAATGACAATGAGTAAGATGAAGTTGCTTAGACTCTGCTACTTGGTTTGGGAAAACACATTTTGTTGCTCTGCCAAACAATTTCATAATTAAATGAGCAGTTGATGGTTGTTTTCTTCAGTGACGTACCAACTTTTCCTAATGTTGTTGAACACCTTCAAATAATTTTTTAATCACTCTAAAAGGTGTCTTTAGGTTGTATGAGTTAGCAGAAATATAAAACACTTGAGCTGGAATCACCAAAAATGTAATCTAATATTTTTGCATGCTGTATTTTGCCCTAGCATTGTAGAATTGTCACAAGGATGCATTGCTTATCCTTCAAAATTATTTCTTTCTTTTCTTTTAGCATCGACCTAGTAGCATTGCTTCACACTCCATCGACCAACGATGGAGAATTGGGCACTTGCGACTCTTCGCAGAGCTTTGGCCAAGCCCTTGTTTTCACAAATTCTCAGCACAACTCTCAGATGTCCGGAGTTGGAACCACTAATGCTGTTAACTCGTACTCTCCTCAGAGCCTGGTATGCTCACAAAGTTTTAGCCTGTTATTTAATGCTTAACTATATACAGACTTTTGCTGGATATCGTTTGTGTACTGATTATTCAAAAGTTCTTGACTAAATTGTGAAACTACAGCCTTGCTCTCCTATAGTCACACTAATTTGCTTCACAAGAGGCATGGTTTTTAAATTCGCCAACGTTCTTGAATTTTATAGCTATATTTTTATTAAACGCATTTCCATATTGTCTTGGTTTTCCAAACTGTTAAACCTCTTTTCAGAGTATGCACAAGATGGTTCTAGCATAACAAAGGACACTTTTCTGCTAGTGTTACTACATACACCTGCTTGCCTGGAGTCTCCTTACGTTATCCAATTTAAGATTTTTTGGAACATCCCCAACAACATTAGTTATCTCAATGATGGCACTTTATTAGTCTTACGCAATCGTCTCTTAAATCCATAACTGGTATTACTCCATTTCTGTGCTGTGGTAATTCTCCTAAAGTAGAGTAGTACACTCAGGCAGTTTCTGTAAGTATATTCTTGCTGAAGAATATGGTCATATAGATAATTACATCCTTCTCAATGCAAGTCTGTTGTACCTAATTATTTCAGCCTTTGTTCATACATTTGCACAGTACATCATGCTAACAATCGTAATATTAGATAACTATCCATTTTGCTAATGTTTTATTTGGCCAATGACCAGCTTCTAGTTTATACTTGTAAGGGTCCTGTTTTGGTTGTGGAATTGATTTTCTCTATCAGGAGAGCCCATGAACTCTGACTAGTCCTGCCCAGTGTGGGATGCATGCCATTGGTGAGGAGCGCTGCACCAAGCCTCCATAGTGTTGATATACAGTGCCTTATATATAATGCCCTGCACCTTAATGTCTGCAAATGCATGTTTGAGGCATGTGTGGCTGTAGATACACCTGCTGTGCGTACTTCTGCCATCTAGTGGTGGACCCGGATGTGTGCAAGTGGTCTTTCGAGTTTCGAGGTTGGGTGACTACTCCTCTTGCTGGTAATGCGCATGGGCATTGATTCCCTTGTTAGAGGGTTTTCTTTCAGCCTTCTGGTTTGAACGTGTGCTTCAGTGCTCCGGTTCCAGACCGTCGTCGGTAATCCTTTCTATTCCCAAGGTACCTCCTAACCATCAAATGCGTATCCCGATCTTCATTCCATGTCGGATTGACAACATAATCTTCGCCAAGTGATTCTCTGATCAGTCGCGGCCCCACACGGGCCTCGTCCTTTGGGGACCTTTGTTTCTGGGGCCTTACATTTGGTACATGCAATGGTGCGAGAGTGATGGAACGAGCTGAAGTCCGATGCCTGCCACTCCTTGAGATCTAAAAAGACCCTCCGTTAAGGTCATTTGGAGATGTCCTGGAGGCGCGGCGGTGATCCGGTGGGCTCCTTTGGTGTGAAAGAGCTTCCCCAACACCATGGCAAGCCGTCTACAGTCAACGAAGATGTCTTCTCACCAGAGGACAGTGACATCTCTGAACTGGAAAATGAGGACTTGCCGGCTGCCCAAAGGTGATGAGTACACAACTTCTCTCTCCTTGATACAGCTCCCAAACCGAGCAGGCCTCCTCAAAAGGTCACACAAAGGCCCAGGAATAACAAAAACACTCTAGCGGGACTCTACTACCTTCAGGCCATGGTAGGCACCGACTGTCAACTTTGGATGTAACACCCAGCCCTGACGCTGAAAAAATCTAAGTTAGTCGGCTTGGCTCCGACCGGCTTAATTTAGAGCAAATTGTTGGCACCAAAACTTAAATCGGCCCCAACTGCACCGAAACAACCATCGGCCTGAGGCCTTCACCACAGAAGACAACCGTCGCCGCAATCGGCGCCGAAACAGTCGAGCCACTCCTCCAGTTCCAAGCACAGAAACACATTTGGCCATTCATCCCCAGATGGGAAAGATCATAAGTCACCTAAAGTTGCCACACATCCATCAAAAGGACAGCTTTCTTTCCAGGAAGCATTGAATGAAGCCCCAGTTCCTAAAGCAAGGAAGAAAATGGATCAGGTTACCAGCCTATTACTTGCACCACCATCACCTCCATCACCAGTCCAGCCTATGCAGGAACAATCTTCTCCATACTCCTTACATAAAGGTCCCCTTTCATCAATCAATCAAACAATTTCCCTTTTGTGCTGCAACCTCTAAATGTCCACAAGTAGTCCAATTAGTATGCGCTGAATATCTTACAATATTTAACTCAATAGTCTATATTGCCAATAAACTGACTCCTATTTTTATTCAAAATTATTTATTCATATGAATTATATTTCTTACAATATATAAATCAATAAATATACTACAAAAATATAAAGAACCAGAAGAGATGTGCCTAAACTCTTAATGTAAGTCATCTCAACATTGCACCAGATTTGCAGAATCTCATGAGTTTATATATCACATATAAGCTATTAAAAACAGTATTGCAATTAAAAAACAATTTATAGCAAGTGCTTTTCTTTAAAAAATTCTGTTGATGCAGCGTTTCGGTGGTTCTTGGAATCAATCCTCCACCCTCATCAGGACAAATTCATATATGTGCAAACACCATCCAGTATAACAATTAAAAATAAAGGAGACAATAAGATATAACAAAGCCTCATCAATTCACAATACAGAGTATTTTAAAAGCAGACTATGTACAGTCCTTCTCCATAGTTAGTTCAGTGTAAACCTTTGCCTTCAGACGTGTACTACATGTGGTGTATTTATTTATAGTGGTCGCTCAAAATATACCTTAAACCCGCAGTAATCGGGTAGGTCACATTCTTTTGATTAATCACCAAGACATGTGTAGTGTTTTAACCGAATCCTGGTTTGTCATGCCAGTTTTACAATTTGTGTATAGTGATCACAATCTGTTAGTACCAGCCATTCTGTTTTGTTTATAAAGAAACTAAATTTGCTGGTCTTCTTATCATATGATAGTTTATAATTTGCTCTCAACCCAGTTCAGTATAGGGAGATGTATACCTTGCTTATATCTGCATTTCACGAGAGTCCTAGATTGGTGTGTATTTCACCTCTTCCCGTCTCGTTATTCAACCTACAAGGCATGCATAATATTGAAGGCGCCTCATTTGCTATTAATCATACGTCCGTTTACTTCCTATATTTACTGGTTAATTAACTATTTTTATAACCTTTGGTTACTGTTTCGAGGGCCCAAATGTTCAGGTCAATAATCCTTTGCTTGATAAGTTGCATTTGCTGTTGCACCATACCTAATAATATACATCCTAGTCCTATTTATAGTCATTGCAGCTTTTCATAAATGCCACAGGGATCACCACGAGAAATTATAGGGTGATGACCCATCTCCCCTATCACCACAACTTGAACCCTGGGACATCTGTGATGCTGAACCCAGGAGACACCGACACTGATCTGTACCCAGCTCGTCCATCCCCGCCAGATAATTCCTCCACTTACTACGAGCTACTTGCCTGAGCAGCAGCTTATCATAAGGCTCACTTCATTCTGATCCTAAAGAGTTTATTTGAAAAACACTCCTCTACGCAACGCGCTGCACAGTACCTCCCTATGTTAAAAGGTATGTTGCAACACACTGGGGATATTTTCCAGGGCCCTGTCCGTGCACGGTGATAAATCCCCGTGAAGACAAAAATATAAGTCCCTCCCCCCCCCCCCCGTTACATTCAAGGTCAGCTTCCACCAGATGCTCTTGTTGTCCATGCAGCTAGAAAGTGGGCTAACTCCCAGACAACCGGGGAAGCCTCCCCGCCTGAGAAAGAAAGCAAGAGACTAGACACAGCGGGTAAGAGGTTAGCGGCACAACCAGCTAAACCCTGGCGAATTGCCAATACTGTAGGCCTCTTAAGTAGGTATGACAGAGCCATATGGGACTCCTTCAGTACCTCCCTGGAGAATAGCGTAAGAGAGGGCATGATTTAGTGTCTGTGGGAAATTAATTTCACACACCACTATAAGATGTGCCCTTGACGCCGCCAAGGCTGCTCGGTGGCATCAGTTCAAGCCTCCTTCTTAGACTCCAAGCATGGCTGCACATATCGGGCTTTAAGCCTGAGGTTCATATTAGCTCTCCCATTTGATGGGGGTACATCTTTTTGGGCCCCAAGTAGATCAAATATTGGAGAAAATGAAACAAGACACTGAGACAGCAAAGGCAATGGGCGCACTTAAAACACTCACTTTTTGCGGTTCTTTTCGCCACATGCCCTTCCGTAGAGGCTCCAAACAGGCTTCCCCTGAAACCTCCACAACTTGCAGTTGCCCGCAGAACCAGGCACCCTCATGTAGAGTTTATAACAGAGGTTCACACTGGGGAAATAATTCATGAGGGAGAGGTAAAGTTCCTTCCCCAAAAGCTACACCTACCATATCTACCAAACCCTGACTTAACACTCATAGCACCCGATCATAAAATAGCTGTTGGGGGCGGCTTACATTTTCTACCCATTTCGCGGAGTATCACTTCTGACCAGTGGGTGCTGGACACTATACAGAAAGGTTATTGCCTGGAGTGAACTACCACATCTCCCACATAACCACCTTACAAACTGACTCTACCAGAGCACATAAAAATGCTCACAGAAGAGTTAGTCCCTCCTTCTCAAAGGCAACATCTTAGTACCACCTCAACAACCATGGTTAGGAGTGTTCTCTTATATTTTCCACTACCCAAAAAAGATGGCTCTCTCAGGCTCATTCTCGACATAAGGCATTTAAACAAATTCATTCGCTCAGAACATTTCCATATGGTCACCTTCCAAGATGTCATACCTTTTCTGTAGCAGAGTGACTTTATGATCGCACTCAATCTGAAAATGCATACTTTCACATACCTATACACCCAGCTCATAGACTTTACCTCATGTTTGTGGTCAATGGCAAACCCTATCAGTTCAAAGTACTCCCCTTCGGAGTCACTACTGCTACCCGAGTGTTCACAAAGTGCCTTGCAGTGGCACTCGCTCACCTACGAAGGCAGGGCATTCACGTCTTCCCTTTTCTAGACGGCTGGCTCGTAAAGAATCAGTTATGCAGCGAACATACTTAGGTCACTTTACATCTGCGATACATATTGGGATTCACAATCAATACCTCAAAATCCAACCTCCAACTGGTCAGTGCAGTGCACAGGTGTTGCGCTCCAGCGGTTCAGACTAGGGATACTGGCTTCAAACTTACTGAGAAGACAGTGCAGGCCTTGAGGGAGTTGCAGAACCACCACCTGTGTTTGAGCCTTTTGGAGTCCGTAGGACGTCAGGAGCAGCAGACCCGTCAGCTTAGTTGCAGTGCCTGCAACTGCAGGAGAGTGACTCCTTCACTCCAAGGGAGATTCCTTCGGGTGTCTTTGATGCCCACAGGCCTGAAGAAGAACCTGGATGGAGCACAGGCACAGACGACGCAGAAGACTGGCAGGATGACGAGACCAGGAGCAGCAGGAGTCTTCCAGATGCAGTCTCGGTTCCCAAAGCAAAGTCCTACGTGCCCAGGTGGTTGAAGATAAAGTGGTTTTGAATCTGAATCTTGTCCCACGACGAATCTGAAGACCCACCCACAGGTAAGCCGTAGGAAAGGGTTGGGACGATTCAGGGGTCCCTCCCAGAGGAGGGGCTGGACAGAGGAGAGGATACTCCCATGTCCTTCGTCCAGTTTCACGGCTCCCTGAACTGGTTCCAACTGGAGTATGCAAGGAGGGCACCAAATGTGCCCTTCAAAGCAGTCTGGTGGCACAGGCAAGCGCCCCCACCCCACTCCACCCCAATGCACTAGGTCCTGTCTGGGAGGTGTTTGCACCTTCCTGTGTCAGGAAACATATTGTTGTACCTTCCCCTGCTCGAGCCTGGCTCAGCAGCAGGGAAGAATCGTGTTTGTGGCCGGCAACAGCACTAGCTTGCTGTTGGACCCTGAAAGGCTGGTACCGGGAATACAGGGGGCTCCCTATGGGAGCCCCCCAGTACATGGGATCCTACATCCAACCCTGGAATCAATGTTGGGGTAAGATTCCAACATGTTTGATACCTAACATGACCGGTTTCTGTGCACCAATAAATAGTTAGACATCTCGTAATTGACTTGATGTCCACTGTATGTATAAAATGGCTGACCGCACTTCCAAAGCCGGGAGAATCGACTCCTAGGTTTTTAGGGGGTGTCCTGCTCATGCAGGGCACTCTCACACTTACAACCAAGCACCCTGCCTTCAGGATTGAAAGGCCTACCTTAGGGGTGCCTTATAGGTTTTAAATGCAGTGACCTTGGATACAAGGAAACTTTCATCTGTGATGAGCGGGGCCAGCACCAGCTCATACAGGCTGCAATGGCAGGCCTGTAGTCAGTTTGAGTGGTCTCACATGGGTGGCATAGCACAAGCTGCAGCACATGGGAGACCCCTGGTGTACCTATGCCCTGGGTACCTCAGTACCATATACTAGGGACTTAGAAGGGTACACCAGTAGCCAATTGGGAAGGTACCAAAGTCGTACCATAGTCCAATTTAGGGAGAGAGCACAGTGACTGGGGTCCTGATTAGCAGGATCCTAGTCAGACTAGTCAAAAAAACAGCATGACAGCAGCAAAAAGTGGGGGTGACCATGAAAGCAGATCCTACTTTCCTACATTTGCCTACGCTTTTCATCCTCTCCCCTGCTTCCAGTTCTGGAAGGCAAACATCCCTCACCCTCATTCTGGTAGCATCCACTTGGACATGCCAACCTTGGTTCACGACACTTCTAGAACAATTGGTAGTTCGTCATGAGAAACTCCCAATCAGGCCGGACTTCTCATGCAGAACCATGTAGAAATAATCCACCCAGACCCCAAGTCACTCAATCTTTTGATCTTGTTCCTGAAGTCCTAGAATTCGGATATCTTAAACTACCAATCAAATGCATAGCCATTCTCAAAGGCGGTCGTAGACCCACTACACGTGCATGCTATGCGGCCAAATGGAAACGCTTTGTCCACTATTGTCACTCGAAACAAATTGACCCGCTCACACCAGTGATACAGCACATTCTGCTAACTGCTAAATTTGCTGAATTGTGGACTGGCATTTATTTCTATCAGACTCCACCTTGCCGCTGTGGTCGCGTACCTACAAAATGGACAATGTAGGTCTCTTTAAAATTCCAGTTATCAAAGCCGTTATGGAAGGCCTCTGTTAGACCTGTCAGCCCTAGGGTGGTCTTTCCCTGTTTTTTTCCCTTTTGCGCCTCATTTTTGCCACCATATTTTTACTGGACCTAGGTCTCTGGGCACCTTGCCACTGCTAGCCAGTGCTGAGGTGCAGGTGCTCTCTCTCACTCAAGATGGCTGCCACAGGCCCCTGCTACTGCAGAGGGGCCTTACACGCATACACACTAGTAGCCAGGGTCAGGCTGGGGCATAGGGATACAGTATCCATTCCATCCCCGCCTCTGGGCCACATAGCCAGGCATGTAGAAGGTTCCAGAACCTTCCGGGCTGTGGGAGGAGTTATGTTTTGCCGCCTTTGGGAGAGTCACCTGACCTAGGAGTATAAAAGGCTTGGAGGGAAAACTTTCTAGTCAGTTGATGAGGCACCACTGAACCTGGGAGAACCTCCGCCGGAGTATAGGCTTTAGGGCCTAGGGGGAGACCTACACTACTGCTGCTGACAGGGCTGAGGCCCTGCTGTAGTAAGATAGCTGAGGAACGCCCACCACCCACTGACCTTGCCCAGTGTGAGGGGACCCAGGGAACCACCTTCAGCGTGCGGGGAGGAACATCAAGCACTCCCAGACCACCAACTCATTCCCCCCTCATGACAAGAAACTTCTGACAAGAAACTTATAATAAGGAACTTCTGACAAGAAACTCCTAACCAGAAGCGCCTAAGAAGCAACCAAGCTGGAGCAGTCGCAAGACACCTTAATTTGAGGAGGCCTGACCGTCCAGCCAGGCCTGAAGCCTAAACTGCCCAACTGGGGATCACCAGGTAAAGCGCCGTACCCTGAAGCGCTATACCTTCACCCCCTATTTATTTCTGCCTGCTGCTGGGCTGCCCCCAAGTACTTTTCCAGTCAGCCCTGCCCACAGGCTGCTGGTGTGCCCTGCTTTCTGCCACCCCTCGGGTCACTGACCTTGTGTGGAGATCACCGCCGCGGCCGCCGCCTGAGGAGAAGTGCCGTGTGGTGAGGTGCGCCGTCGCACCCTCACCGAAGCCTCTATAACTTGCCCCCAAGTTGTTGCCACCGGGCCCTGGGCCCCATCGCCGCCGTCGCGACCGAAGAAATCACTCCCGCCGTCGTCGCAGCCAAAGAAATCGCCATCGCGGCCTAGCGCGACCAACGAGGCCTCCAGGCCCCGCCGACACCGTCTCCAAGCAGCCGGGGACGCCGGCCGCGCCCCCAGGAAGGCCGCGCAACGATTGGGCGCCGGCTCCGGTCACGCCCCCAGCGCCGACGGAGGCCCAGGAAGAGCCCCGGCCGTGCAGAGGGAGACGGGGAGCCGGCCGGAGAGGACTGCCGGCTCCCGCTCCCTTCCCCAAAGACCCTGAGCCCGCGCACAGTCATTACCTGATCCCGGGGGACGGAGGAAGGTGATCCCGGCCCCCGCAACGTGCCGCAGCTTCATTCCCTGATCCCGGGGGCCGGAGGAAGGTGATACCAGCCCCCGCAACGTCCCGACAGTCCGGCCTGAATGCTGAGGTACCCCGACCGGGCCCCGCCCTCCAGAACACGGGCCGGGCCTGGGGGAGTGCCAGTCGCTAAAGAAGCGCGACCAACGAACCAGCAACAGGTGAGCCCAGGAGGCCCCTAGGGCCCACAAAACGCCACTGGGGGCCGGGGGCCACCATTAACCCCATAATTAATTGTGCAAACTTTCCCCATGAGGCGAGGCCCCGGAGAGGAGTGGGCCTAGCCTGGAGTTAACCCCTAAGGGTCATAGAAGCCCCAGGATACTGGACATGTTGAGGGGTTCCCTACAGTATTTAATAATTTATTGCAGATGCCTATTGTAATTACTGCCTAGGCCATGCTTTTAACTGCTAAGTCTTTACCACAGGGGGAAAGTGTTTAATTGAATTGAGCTGAAGTGTACACCGCCAAGAGTTGAAGTGTTTTATGTTACAGGTGTACTGGAATTGCGACGCCCACTGTACTGAATGTGGGCGCGCCTAGATTAGTGCAGGCCTATTTAAATGTAAAGTGAAAAGCCTTCTTTTAAGTAATTGAATATGCTAAAGTGAACTGCATGTTTAGGCCCCTGTATCTGAAAGAGACACGTTAGTGATAGATTCCTTACCTTAGAATATCCCCAGGCGTCAGGCTGGATCCGGAAAAGTTTTGCGTAGCAGTACCCTTGCGCGTCGGTGGCGGCGTCGTGCGGCTCCGCGTCCGTCGTCGGCGTCGTGATCGCCGGGATGACGTCGCGGGCAGTACTTAGGCGCCGCCCCTGCGCGCTGGCGTCAGTTCTTCTTTTTCCGCGCCAGTAAGCGCAGATCCGGGAAGAGCAGTGCCCTGGTCAATTTTTGACCATACTTTTTGGTGATTTTTTCACTGTCTTTTTCCACCTTCAGGTGTCGTAGGGATGCCCGGCTTCAAGCGATGCGGCGCCTGTGCGCGGATGATGTCCGTCACCGACCCGCATTGGGAGTGTCTCTTCTGCCTCGGCCGAGGCCACGACACCGAGTCTTGTCCCGAATGCCAGGCCCTCAACCCGAAGGCTTTGCGAGAGCGGTCTCGAAAGCTCCTCGAGGCCCGGCATTCGGCTCCGCTGAAGCCCCGGTCGCGTGAGAGGTCCAGGGGTCGCTCGCGGAGTGCACACCGGTCGTCGGCGTCGAAGTCTTCTTCGTCCGGTAAGTCTCGACACAAGAAGTCCAAGAAGCATCGTCGCTCTCGGACTTCGCCTCGCCGGTCTCGCGACTCGGCTGAGGCCCCTCCCGGCACCGTCCCGCCCCGCGGCCCCGGACTTGCCTGTGGAGTCGCCCCCGTCATACCCGCCCTTCCCGGGTTCGGGGGCGGATCCGGCCAAGGCTACAGGAGTTCCTGTCGGCCATGGCCCGCCTCTTCGGGCCTTCAGGCCCCTCCGGTGCGCCTTCGGGCCCCGCGGGCCCTGATGGGGTTGATCCGGCGTCGCCGGCGGCTCCGGCCCGGCGTCGCCCGAGCCTCCAGCCTCGATCCCGGCTCCGGCTCCGGCCCCGGCCTCGATCCCGGCTCCACAACTCCCATCGACGCCGGTCGACCTTACGACACCTCCGCCGGCGCCGATGTCTCCGGTGCCGTTCTCGACGCCGCCCTGGGCTCCGGGCGGCGTCGTCCCCGGTTCCTTCCGGCTCCGGACATGGACCCGGAGCGACGTCGCTCGGCGCCGGCTCCGGCGCCGATGGGACCTTGGGTCCCAAATGTCCCTCCTCCTCCTTATTTTGAACCAGAGGAGGACCAGGAGGACTGGGAGGGGTCTGATGACCCTCTGACACGCAACTGTCAGTATGATGAGGACTGGACAGAGAGTCTAGGGAGGCCAGTGGTCTGGATACTTCTCCTGACACTGGCATGCTGTCTCCTCCCGTGGCTACGGAGGAGGGGGCCAATTTTGGTACGGTGTTGCGTAGGGCTGCTGGGGCCTTACGTCTCCAGCTCCCTACTTTGACGGTCAAGACTAACATCTTGACAGAGGTGCTTCAGCCGGCAGCCTCCTCTGCGGAGACTGTGCTGCCGTTTAACGACGCCCTCACGGACGTTCTTTTGGGCGCCTGGTCCAAGCCCAACACAGGGGCTCCTGTGGATCGGAACGTGTCACGACGCCATCGCCCCGCTCCGGGCGACCCCCTGTTTCTTTCTGTCCACCCCACTCCTGAGAGCTTGGTTGTCCAAGCCTCCGCTTCCCAAACCGCCTTCCCTACCGCTCCTCCGGATAGGGAATCCAAACGCCTGGATCAGTTTGGGAAGAAAGGTTTTTCTTCCTCCAGTGCTGGCTTGCGGTCCGTTAACACCGCTTGTCTTTTGGGCCGATATACCCACTCCCTGTGGGATTCGGTGGCGGATGTTTTGCCCCAGTGCCCTGAGGAGGTCCAGGCACTGCTTTCCCGCGCCATTGCGGAAGGAAGGGATGCGGCCAAATACACTATCCGTTGTGGCCTTGACACCGCCGACTCGCTGGGCAGGTCGATTGCAACGACGGTGGCGCTCCGGCGCCACGCCTGGCTGAGAACCACTGGTTTTTCAGGGGATGTCCAGAATACTCTCATGGACATGCCCTTTGATGGAGTCGGTCTTTTTGGGTCCAAAGCAGACCATGCGTTGGAGCGCTTTAGGACTCACGGGCTACTGCAAAGTCCCTGGGCCTTTCTGCTACACGCCCTCCGCTGCCTTCTGCTTTTCGCCCCTATCGTGGCCACGGTAGGGCGCCCCTTCACGTCAGCAGCCCAGCCACCGGCCCGCGCAGCAGGCGTCTTCGCGTGGCCGAGGACGTGGATTCCGCCGTGGCGGATCGGGCAACCAGCGTGCGGGTCAGGCCACCACCTCCAGCCCGTCCGCGGCCTCCAAGCCCTCCTAGTCCCTCCTTTCAGGTGCACGGCACGCCAGTAGGGGCAGGGTCCGCCATCACCTTCCCCACTGGCGCACCATCACCTCGGACAGGTGGGTCTTGGACATTGTCCGAAGGGGCTACTCCCTCCCCTTCGAGACCACCCCCAGCCATGCCACCTCAATTCCACCGCATGTCAGGGGATCACTTGGTGCTTCTACAGAAGGAAGTCACGGCCCTCTTGACCAAAAGGGCCATCGAGCATGTTCCGACCCCAGAAGTAGGGCGTGGTTGCTACTCCCACTACTTTCTGGTGCCCAAAAGGACAAGGAGGACATGCGTCCTATCTTGGACCTCCGGAACGTCAATCGCTTCCTCCGGAAGGAGAAGTTCAAGATGCTCACCCTAGCTCAGGTCTTGACTGCCCTCGACCCTGGAGACTGGTTGGTAGCGTTGGACTTGCAGGACGCGTATTTCCACATCCCCGTCCTGCCGGCCCACCGGCGTTACCTTCGGTTCACGGTAGGCCCCGAGCATTTTCAGTTCACCGTGCTCCCCTTTGGCCTTACCAGTGCCCCTCGGGTGTTCACGAAAGTGATGGCGGTGGTCGCAGCTCATCTGCGCCCGGGCAGGGGTTTCAGTCTTCCCCTACCTCGACGACTGGCTGCTGAAGGCGGGCTCGTCCCAGGCAGTCGTCTCCCACCTCCAGACTACGGCCGAACTCCTGCACTCGCTGGGGTTCTCCATCAATGTGCCGAAGTCGCATCTAATTCCTTCTCCACAGCTCCTTTTCATCGGAGCAGTTCTGGACACGACGCAGTTTCGGGCCTATCCTCCCGCACGGCGAGTCCGGGATATTCAGGCTATGATTCCGATCTTTCGGCCTTTATCCTGGGTTTCGGTGCGGATGACCCTGAGGCTGCTGGGCCTCATGGCCTCCTGCATCCTGCTGGTCAATCATGCCAGATGGCATATGCGGGCTCTGCAGTGGGACCTGAAGTTCCAGTGGGCGCAGCACCAGGGCAACCTGTCCGATCACGTCCAGATCTCGGAGGGGACTGCAAAACAGTTGCAGTGGTGGCTCTCGAACCGGCAATGGGTCATGGGCAGATCCCTCTCCCTTCCCCAGCCAGAGCATACAGTTGTGACGGACGCGTCCCTTCTGGGATGGGGCGGTCACATGGGAGAGGCGGAAATCAGAGGCCTCTGGTCTCCGGCGGAGTCCCGGCTCCATATCAACATTCTGGAGCTCCGGGCGATCCGGCTTGCACTCAAGGCATTCCTTCCCTCTGTCAAAGGGAAGGTAGTGCAGGTGTTCACAGACAACACCACCGCCATGTGGTACTGCAACAAACAGGGCGGGGTGGGGTCTTGGACCCTTTGTCAGGAGGCTCTGCGCCTCTGGACATGGCTGGAACATCAGGGCATGTTCCTGATGGTTCAACACCTGGCAGGTTCTCTGAACGCCAGGGCGGACGAACTCAGCCGCAGGTGCATGATGGATCACGAATGGCGTCTTCACTCGGAAGTGGCGCAAGGACTCTTTCTACAGTGGGGAGAGCCTTGGTTAGATCTATTCGCCACCGAAGAGAACGCGCAATGTCATCAGTTCTGCGCGTTGGAATTTCCAAGGCGGCACTCGCTCGGCGACGCTTTTCGTCGCGAGTGGAGTTGCGGTCTGTTGTACGCCTTTCCGCCTATACCACTTCTACCCAGAGTGTTGAAGAAGATTCGGCACGACCGGGCCCAAGTCATTCTTGTGGCTCCGGACTGGGCTCGAAGAGTTTGGTATCCCGAGCTACTCCATATGAGCATAGATCCCCCGTTCCGTCTGCCTCTTCGGGAGGATCTTCTGTCGCAGCACCAGGGGACGGTCCTCCACCCGAACCTGTCCAGTCTACACCTGCTTGCGTGGAGATTGAGCGGCGGCAGTTGATTCCTTTCAACTTGCCTCCCGAAGTTTGTGATGTGATTCTGGCAGCCAGGCGTCCCTCCACTAAGGTGGTATACGCCTGCAGGTGGAACAAATTTGTGGCATGGTGCACAGCAAAGGCTGTGGATCCCCTTTCTGCCCCTCTTTCTGAGGTCCTTCTGTTCCTTCTCTCTCTGGCCCAACAGGGTTCTGCCCTGGGTACCATCAAGGGTTATCTTTGTGCTATCTCGGCCTTCCTCAGGCTCCCTGATCAGCCCTCCCTTTTCAAGTCCCCTGTTGTTAACAGGTTCTTAAAAGGCATTACTCACCTCTTCCCTCCTGTTCCGTTTGTAATGCCTCAGTGGGACTTGAACTTGGTTCTTACCTTTTAATGTGCGCTCCCTTTGAGCCTCTGCATAACTGTCCTCTTCGTCTTCTGACTCTAAAGGCAGCCTTTCTGGTGGCCATCACCTCCGCTCGGCGGGTGAGTGAGCTCCAGGCTCTTTCTTGCAAACCTCCCTTTCTGTCTGTTCATCCAGACAAGGTTGTTCTTCGGACGCGTCCGTCCTTCTTACCAAAGGTGGTTACTGCTTTCCACATTGGGCAGACCATCACTTTGCCCACCTTCTTTCCGCCTCCGCATCCTTCCAGAGAGGAAGAGAGGCTCCACCGTCTGGACCCAAAACGTGCGCTCTCCTTCTATATCGACCGCACGAAACACTTCCGGGTGGATGACCAGCTCTTTGTTGGCTACGTGGGCGCCAAAAAGGTCGGGCGGTGCACAAGAGGACCATCTCCCGCTGGGTTACCCTGTGCATCAAGACCTGCTATTCTTTGGCTAAAAAGGAGCCTCCTGTTGGGCTGCGTGCCCATTCCACCAGGGCGACGGCTGCTACCACGGCCTTGGGCCGCGGTGTTCCGCTGCCGGTTATCTGTCAGGCAGCTACGTGGGCCTCGCTGCACACGTTTACTAAGCATTACTGCCTTGACAGTCAGGTCCGGAGGGACGGCTTCTTTGGCCGTTCTGTCCTCCAGGACTTCCTTGTCTGATCTTTGTTCGCAGACCCACCACCGGGGTTGGTATTGCTGGGGTATCTATTCTAAGGTAAGGAATCTATCACTAACGTGTCTCTTTCAGATGCACAAGTTACTAACTTGTGTAACGATATATCTGTAAGAGACAGTAGTTAGTGATAGATTCCTACCGCCCACCCATCCTCCCCGTTCTGCGAACTGATTTCTAGGGTTAAGGACATCCCTTTCAGGGCCCTAGTATTTTTCAGACACCTGTGTCAGCTTCTTGCATGGCTCTGCGTTCCTGGCGCGGAAAGTCGTGTACAGAACTGGCGTCAGCGCGCAGGGGCGGCGCCTAAGTACTGCCCGCGACGTCATCCCGGCGATCACGACGCCGACGACGGACGCGGAGCCGCACGACGCCGCCTACCGACGCGCAAGGGTACTGCTACGCAAAACTTTCCGGATCCAGCCTGACGCCTGGGGATATTCTAAGGTAAGGAATCTATCACTAACTACTGTCTCTTACAGATATATCGTTACACAAGTTAGTAACTTGTGCTTTATTAACGTACCTTGAGATCATTATTAAGTGCTACGTTTAGGAGATAATTCCTGCGGCCTCTTAGTGGCCTACAATGTTGATGAGCTATGATGCTTTATTTAAAATGTGCACCAGTTGAGTAATGCAATGAATTTGAATGTAGATCTGAATTAATCTGCCTCATCTGATGCCAACTTAATTTATATATAAAAGATCTTGATTTTAAATACACAAGCCTGGTGTGGTGTCATGTTATTGCGTTCGCATTTCTGAGTCAAAGTAAGAGTGTGCTGCACAACTGCCTTACACATTGCCTTCGCGTGCTTTCCCGCTTCGCGCCATGCTACCGTGGCGGACTCGGTAAACCCGGTTCCAACAGCCTCAAAAGGGTAATCTCTCTTGATCCCCACCAGCACAACCATTGAACTTCAATATTGTTCTTATTATGCTTATAGGTCCCCCCTTTCGAGCCTCTCCATTCATGCCCACACCAGTTCTTTTAATGAAAATTGACTTTTCTAGTTGCTGTTATTTCTTTACAGCGTGTGAGCGAGCTCAAGGCATTAACCTTAGAAGAACCTTTCTTTCAGGTGGATAGAGACAAAGTTATCCTATGCACCAATCAAAAATTCCTTCCTAAAGTGGTTATACAATTCCACCTAAACCAATCAATAGAACTCCGTGTTTTTTTCCCTCAACCAAACTTGGTGGCAGAAAGGGATGTTCACACACTAGATGTAAAGCGAGGTCTCATATATTTTATAGATAGAACAAAACATTTTAGAAAAAGTCTGGAAGTATTTGCTGCTGTACCTGATAGATATGTCTAGACGCAGATCCCTTACCTTTGAATTATCCCCGGGCACCAGACTAGATCTGGAAACTTTTCTACAGCAGTATCTGTGCGTGTCAGTAGAAGGCATCGAGCGACTCCATAATGACATTGTCCACTGAATGTGACATCAACAGAGTCCATACAAGTCCTACCCGGACGCGCTGACGTCAGTTCCTTCCTTTCTGCACTTCCACACGTATCTGGAGAGCAGTACCTCTGGCCATTTGTAGACTTCCTCGTCGTCGTCGTCAATGAAAGTGTGCTTTTTTCTAGATATCTTCGGTGTTCTGTGAACTACAATGTTGGCCCGCACCCTCATCCTATTTACATGTGGTGTCTGGGCGCGCACCCTGACTCAGTGGTGCGGCTCATATCTTCTGCTTTAGTCGTCAGTATTGCAGGAGCGCTGCATGACACTGTTACCCGCGCAGTGGTCGCAGGCTCCTTGTTAGTTGCGGCCCTCTTCTCCCTCGGAGACCTTGCTGTCTGGTAAGTCATGCAGTAGGCCGTCGGCGCCACGGCCTTCCTCGACTATACCACGTACATGCGGTGTCCCTGACATGCCTCCTATTCCTCAGATTTCGAAGTCTGAGCGAGAATATGTCCCGCTCCTTCAGCTGTTTCCTGGCGCCGAGGAGACTCTGGCTCAGATGAGGGAATACTGTCTCTCCTTCTGTGCCATTTTTGGTTCTCAGCCTCCCTCTAGTGTGCATCTGGACCCCAAGGAGGTCGGCAAGGCCTTGACTGACTCTAAATCGGTAGGACCTCCCTCGGTATCTGTGAGGCCTTCCGAATCCGTGATCAACACCTTATCGGCCCTGGACCACAGCCTTTCGGGGTTCCCATCTGGGACACCTGTGTTTTATCCGCCGGCGTCCTCCCCTACTTAGTCTCTCCTCCCCTACTTAGTCTCTCCTCCCCAACGCAGAGGTGTCGTCTCTACGATGTCGGCAACGGCGTCAGTGGAACAGTTCTTTTCGGGCTACCTTCCTCCACTTTCATAGCAGCCACTGCTGTTTTCCCCTCGGAACACAGGTATTTTGATGTCGATGATGACATATCTGACATTCCTCGTCCTCCGGAGTTTTATTGAGTGTCTGACCTTGGTGAGGCTAGTGGCCTTGATTCTTCCCCATACTCTTGTCTGTTTTCTCCTCCTTGCCTCACTTCGAAGGCTAGCTCGGTTTTTGCGGAGTGTTACTGTGGTTCTGGGGCTGCAGCTTCCTTCTGTGGAGGTGGCCATTGATCCCCTACTTGGGGTGCTTCATCAGGGCTATTGAGAACTGAACCTCTGCTCCCCTTCAGTGAAGCCTTCTTTGATATTCTGTTGGGCTCTTCCGCTAAACCCATTTCAAGGGCCTCCACAGACCGGTCTATAGCTCATAGGCACCAACCTGCCCCTGGAGACCCCCCTCTTCCTTTTCTGTCAGCCTACTCCGCACAGCTCTGTGGTTCAGGCTGCTCCCGCCATCCGCGCCGTGCCGGACGTCCCTCCAGACAGTAGCTTTGTGCTGGCATGCCTGGCTACGCACCTCTGGCTTCTCTGATTCTGTTCAATTCGCCTTGGTATACATGCCTTTCGATGATCAATATCTTTTTGGCTCTCAAGCTAACTCTGCTTTGCGCCGTTTTCAGGATAGTCGGAGTGGAGCGAAATCTTAATCCCTGATTGCTATTCTGTCCCCTTAGCCCTCCCGTACTCAGTCTGGCCGGAGATGGCCTCCATTTCTTTTCTGTGTGAGCCGTTATAGGTCGGTGCCAGTTGTTTTGGGATGCGTCTTAATTTCTAGCCCCATTTGGTTTCTACACTGGTGGTTGCACTATTTTCTCTTTCTTTCTAACCAAGTTCTGATTGAGGTGTTTTCATGGTATTGTGCGGATGCTTGTTCCCTGCCCTCAGGGTACTTCGTCTGTGTGCCTTACAGGTATTCCGCCACACGTTTCTGACCCCATAGTACCCCTTATAGGAGGCTCCACATGCAGTGTTTTGGTGCACCAGTGCATGTTGGAAGATGGTGCATGGGGGTTCTTCTTGCTGGCCTCCACCTCCCCCCTGGTTTGTTGAGTGTTTATCCATTCTAGCCGAGGGGTTCTTTCTTTCCACTATCTAGTGCCCTTCTTTTCTAGCAAACGCAAGAGAAGGGGCATGGTTCTTGGACTAGGGTGCATTGTCTGGTCCTGATGTAAGTGGTGCTCCTTCTTTCTCTCTTTTGGTATAATTCTCGCTATACGCAGACAAGACGGGCTCCTGCCCTCTCTACGTTTTCTCTTAGGCTCCTTGCTGACATGCCTTGCCGGTATCTTCGCGTGGGTGGCCTACTCGGCCGACCTTTTTTCTCCTATGTCTCTGCATGTTCGGTCTTAATCTGCTTCTGCTTTGCACGAAGCTGCTGTTGCTTTTCACTTTTGGACAATGTTTTTGTGCTTGTTAAATACATTTCCATGACACCTCCGATACCAACCCCAACTTTTGGTTACTAACCTGGCTGTTCTTCAGATGTGCCTTCTACCCCTTTTTGGGGGCTT
Source organism: Calotriton arnoldi (assembly GCA_963921515.1). Taxonomy (NCBI): domain Eukaryota; kingdom Metazoa; phylum Chordata; class Amphibia; order Caudata; family Salamandridae; genus Calotriton; species Calotriton arnoldi. The sequence continues at coordinate 827,699 of CAWUFW010002683.1, read as the reverse complement.
TATGGCTATTTTACATCTTCCGTATCTTCTTGGTCATCGGTTCCTTGTTCACTCTCTCTGGGTTGATTTGTGCGGAGGTTGGTCTTCCCTTGGGATTCTTTCCGGGAACCTTCCTTTTTTTGTGAATGCAGATATGGTTCCACCCCTTGGTGGTTTGTTTCCCTTGTACTAATGAGCATACTAATTATGATCTTGGGTGACGTCCGGCTCCTCACTCACGATGTTACCTGGCCTGTTGGCTGGGCCTGGGTTCTTCCGTGGAAATGAGAACTTCTTTTGCTCTGGCCTCTACGCTTGTTTAAGCCGTAGGCACTGCCTTTCCATCTGTTACCTCAGTTCTTAACACTGGCCTTTTGGTTGGACCTTCACTTGTGGTGTTCTTCCCATACTATGTTCTCCGTTTTTAATCCGCTGCTTTAGCCGGGTCCCTTCTTTGTCTGCTATTCTTTCTTTTAGGATGGGGACTAGCTATCTGATTAGGCCTTTCCCGTGTTGATCTCGTTCAACTCGATCCTTTTTACAGTCCTCCATAGGCATCTTTATCCTAGCGGGGTTGTTTGTCCCTGCTGTTTTCTTTTATATTGTCTCTCAACTGTTGAGTTGGTCGTGTTGGTTTTCGATCTGCTACCTTTGTTTTCTGGGGTGTGCGATTCCAACCCCCCCCAATCCCCTTATACGGGGCCATGTGGCTGGTTGGCAGCTCGCTATTGTCCAATCTTCGGCCCATGACCGATGTTGTGGGCTTTTATATGTACCCTTCTTGATTGTTTGTATTGCTCGCAATGCTTCTCTTAAACTATTGGTTGGTGCTGTCTACATTGCTTACTTCTATGGCTCAGAGCTTTGGCTCAGTATTTTTAGCTATTGTCCTTGGCTTTACTCCCCATTCTCTTGGCCCGGTTCACATTAAGAGGAGCATTTTAGTATTATGTTCATGCAGAGAGTTCCATCCAACTCATCTTATTCTTCTGCTATGGTGTCTTTCCCATGTTTTTGCACAGTTGCGGATTGGATTCCGTGCTTGGTTCCCTTAATGTTTTTGGTGGGATCTCTTCCTCACCTCCCTTCCTGGCAGCCATTCTCTCTTTTCTTATACAGACTGGATAGTCTAGAAAGGGATCTTTCTTGGAATCGGTTCACAGTCCCTCCTCCAGGATGGTATTGCTTGGGTATCTCATTCAAAGGTAAGGAATCTGCAGTTAGACGTCTCTTTCAGATGAATAAGTTACTTACCTTCCTTAACACCTTACCTGGTAGAGACAAGATCTAGCCGCAGATTCCTTACCTACCCACCCATCATCCCCGCTCTGTGAACCGATTCTCCTTTTCTTCCAGATCCCTTCTATGCACTTTCGTGCCTTTCATTGATACAAATAAAATAATTAATTTTTCAAAAAGATTCTTTTTGGGCAAACTGATTCCAAAGCAGTTTTTATATGTGGCTCTGCGTTTTAGCGCAGAAAGTAGTAGCGGAAGAAACTGACGGCGCGTCAGGGGAGGGATTATATGGACTCTGTTGATGTCACTTTCGGTGGATGATGTTGTTACGGAGTAACTTATTCTTCAAAACCTCACAAACGAAAGTCATTTCCAAATCAAGTTTTGCCAGGTGGATAGTCAAATGCATCCAAACCTGCTTTGCTAAAGCAAAGAGAACCTTAACAGTCCGTCCAAATGCTCACTCCCCTTGCAAAAAGGGAGCTTCTATGGCCTTCCTAGGTAACATTCCAATAGCTGAAATATGCAAAGCAGCTGCTTAGTCCACAGCACACACACTCGCAAAACAGTACTGTGTGGATGTGTTGGCTCGACAACAGGCCAAAATTGGCAAAGCAGTACTCCGTACACTTATTCAATCTACTGCAACACCCACCGCTTTAGGGAGAACTGCTTTACAGTCTATGCACAGCATGTGGATCTACAGCCATCCTTGCCTCGAAGGGAAAATGTTACTTATCCAGTAGACATCTATTTGTGGCATGTAGTGCTGTAGATTCACATGTGCCCACCCTCCTCCACGGACACCTGTGGCGGTTGCAGTAATCTTTCTATTCTTTTCTCTTTCACATGGACATACATCTCTGCATAGCCTGCCAGTCACTCCATTCTCACCCACCTTAAGGCAGAAAACAATCTAACAATGAAGTCATGTGATTTACCAGCTAGAGGAGGGAGTCACCCAACCTTGTGACTCGAAATACTTCTTCGAAGAAAAACAGTTTGCACACATCCATGCCCAACACTAGATGGCAAAACTATGCACATCATTTGAATCTGCAGCACTACATGCCACGAACAGATGTCTACTGGGTAAGTAACTTATGCCTTCTCCTGGTTTAGCTTTTCAATAGGAACAGGCTTTTAAAAAGCCAGTATAGTAACGGACCTTTCAAGGCACAATCGTAACTCTGATGTATACATATATTGTGTGTGTGTGTATATATATATATATATATATATATACACACACACACACTAATCACTAACCTAGAGCCATCCAAAGAGCACACGCAGCTAATTTTTCAAACAAAATTGTTCCTGCAAAAAATTATCCACGGAAAATCTTAAAAATAACAAAACAATTCCTTGATCCAGAAGCAAGCAAAATAAAGGCCAACCCTTCACAGCAGCTTTGTGGTTAACTTTCTATTTTGATGATCTTGTTACAACTTTAATAGCTTATTGGCAACATTCAGTCAGATGACCCTAGAACAAACAGCACACATACAGTTAGGGTTCAAGTCAGGATCCCCGATCACCCATGCCCTCCTAAAGTATTAAGGGAAGCTACCAAGATAATCAATTTGTATATTAATAAGCAATGTACACCTCTGTTGAGCAGAGGTACTTGAGTTCTGGTTCCGCAAAAGTCAGACCCTTTTTGAAGAAGTCTTCAATCCAGATAGCCTGAATAGTTTTACACTTATTTTCCTGCTTTATGCCAGTCAACAATGTTAAAAAAGCTTTTCAGTAGCCAACTGTCCAATTATCTGGAACAGAAAGGGCAGCTACATTACACTGTCTGGCTCTAGACCCTGGCATAGTACTGTTTGAAGTGTCTGAGACAAAGTTACACTGGACAAAGGACAGAATGTGGTACTAAATCACTGTGATATCCTGTGCTAATGACACCAACTGATTCGATCACTTAATAAGAACTTCGGTAAATCAGAAAAAAAGATTTAAGGCATGTTTCAGCTGGATAGTTGAATGGATGAATGATGGACACCTTTGCGTGTCATGCAGACAAAACAGATATATGGCGGAAAAGAACAATATATTCTCAGACAAAGATTGGTGACCAATGGGACTTCCACCGCCTCCACCTATCAAGGCAATGTCGAAAATTGGGGTAAAATTTGATCCAAAGCTGCTGTTCGCTCAAGTTTCCAGTCTCTTGAACTTGTCTTTTCCTTGCTAAGCGCCTTAAGCAAATTCCTGGATATACTACCATTCAAATCTTGAAAGTTGGTAGTCCATGCCCTGATTAAGTTGGGACTTTCTTGCTACTATCCTTTATCTGGGCCTGCCAAAATAATGTAATCATTTGCAGATGGTCTAGAATTCAGCTGTACGTATAGTTCTAAAACTTTCCTGACATACACCATTGACAGCTGTTCTAAAACAACTGAACTGACTACCTGTGACTGCCTGTGCATAAACTTATCCTTTTCAAATCTTTGATGTTTGCGCATAGAGCCTTTTATGAGACATGTCCTAAATACTTAAGAGCCAGATTCAAACATTACTTCACAAATAGCTGCCTGAGACCCTCTAACTCTAATTTCTTTCATATCTGACTCTGGTCTTGGAAACGGGAGATTGTGCTCGCCAGTGGGCCCCCGCCTCCCTCCATAAGACTTACCTTATTGCGCTGGCCCGCTGGTGCGGCCATATAGCAAGGCATTCTTCTCCTTCGGGCCATGCTAGGAGACAGGTTTTCCCTCAACAGAGCTTTCTCTTAATTTCACTATAATTTATTGGATTGTATTTTATTTCAGTCTGAATGTATTCATGGCATTTCTGGAACTTCCTGTGATTTGGCTGGAGGCATTCCATTTTATGCTTAGAGCTAGTATATTTAGGACATGTTCTAAGATGGCGGCTATTTTCAGGGACAGACTGGGATACCTTACACTATTAGTCTGTATTCACTGTTGAGCTTCGATTACTTGTATACCACTTCACGATTCAGCCCAGACCGGCACACTAAGTACTGCAAAATCTGGAATTTATTTAGCTACTTACCATAAAACTTATACCTCACATCTGTGTTTACTAAGCATGCCTTTACAGCGGACATTTCATTGAAAAGGCATGAGTGGTAAAGGAATATGCGTGGTAAAAGTTTTCGTTGTAAAGGCATGTGTGCTAAAGACTCATGCGTTGTAGTGACAGTGTTATAATAGCATGCGTTGTAATGGTATGCGTTGTTCCATCATACTACCATCCAGCATGTCTGATGTACATTTACTGAGCAAGAAAAGAAGCAACCAAACTATTTTAGATGAAAACCTGTGAATATAGATCAATTGCAACGTGAAAGTGAAGACGTGCCACGTAAGAGTAGCTTACGTGATAGATTGTCATATGAATAAAAACAGGGGTCAGCCATCTTAAAGCCTTTTAATACCGGTCTTAAAAACCACATCAGTTATTGGTTGTATCCTTGTTTTGGATGCAATGTACAATAATAATACAGGAGAACTGCCAAGATGGTGGCGGTATGATGTGCTGTCTTGGTCTCCCTTAAGACATGGGCCCGCAGCCCATTCAATTTATAGAGGAGAGGTGTGTGAGATGCTAAAGCATCTGAGTGGTGGAGGGAGTAGTCTCTTAGGCTGCCTCAAGACTCCCAGAGTGCGAAGTGGTATGTTCCCGAAAGCTTGGAGAAAGCATTTCCTTAAGGTGCAGAGGAGAAATTCTGGCCTGCTTGCCTCTTTTCGCTCTACTGAATGGCTCAGCTGGGGATGTATCCCCTAGATAAGGTGAGTCGTCTAGACACTTGATATGCCTGGCTGTAGAGGGAGTGGAGGGGTGTGAGGGCTCTCTTCGCCAGGCACGATTAAGCTGGACAGGCACTGTGTGCATCTATGAAGGAAGACCTTAAGAGAGGAAAATGTAATCGGAACAGGCTCTAATTCTGCGTGCTACGGGCAAATCATCCTTGCTCAGCAAAAAGTTGTCAGGGTAGGCAGAGACCTCAGTCTGAAAGTACTTCAACAAAAAAGAAACCATTTGAGCTGAACACAAGGAGGCATATAGGGAGTAGAATTGATATCCTTTCTTCTGCATATGTGCCCTTTTTGACACCAAGTAGATTTGGGATTTTGCCCATAATCATTTTTGCCCTCTGTTGGGACGTAACTGTCCTTCGCTTGTCGACTGACATGCATCTCTGCCCAGAGACCCCAGCTGCAATGCTGTCTGACTCCCTGGTACTGATTTTTGTTTTCATTGGCGAACACAGATGCGTGTGAATCATGACGTAGACTGGTCTTACGGATTGTGGTCCTGTTGGACTGGGAACGGGCGCCCTCATAGTGGTAAATGGCTACTGCATTTGCCTGGAGTTTAGCAGCATGAGCGTAGTGGCAGCATACCGTGTAGTTATCAGGAGAAGTGAAAATATATTTTTACCTGGGTCACTGAAGTGAGGCCAACAGGCTCACTCATGCAAAGTTCCGCTGGTGTGTGCGTAACTCACCCTTGGCCTACATCGTTAGCATGTAGCACTGTGTAGCGTGTGTGTTGTATGTATTGTAGGAAAGTGCCCCTTTTTGACCTGGTCACCTCCACTTTATGCCTGGTATTTGCTGCAATTTTGACAGAAGTGCTCTGGGTCCCTGCTATCCAGGTCCCCAGTGCAAGATCTTTCCCTAAAACTGTACACTTGCTCCCCAATCAGCAATACCTTTAGCACCCCTGTAAGTCCATAGTAGATGGTACTCATAGTATCTAGGGCCTGGGTATTATTGAGCCCCAAAGGACTGCAGCATGTATTATGTCACCTTATGGGACCCCTCACCGCACTCATGCAAACTGCCATTGCAGGCTTTGTGACAATGGAGCAGACAAAAGTAAAAATACAACATAGAACCCCTCCTGTGTGCCATGCCTGCAGACAATATATTTAAGTCACCCTTACAGTAGTGTATTATTTTACATGTGATGCAATATCTGCATGAGCAGATATGCCCCTGTGATGTCCAAGTTAATTCATAGACATTGCAAGTGAACAGGGAAGCCATCTTAAGGATATGTACTGGACTCTGGTGACATGACTTCACTGAAACCAAGGATATTTAGTATCAAACATCTCATATTAATAAACACACTCTGAATCGAGTGATAGATTTATTAAAACATGCTCCCAGAGGGTACCTTAGAAGTACCCCATAAAACCTACTGGTCCACTAGTGTGCTGGCTGGCTGACTAGTGCAGTCCAGCCTGCCCCACAGACGCGCTTCTGACCCCCTAGGAGGTGAGAGCCGAGGTCAGGAACAGTGCCTGCTCTGGCAGGAAGTGTTTTACACCTCTTTCAGACAGGATGGTTAGCAATCAGCATACCAAGGCCGGAGGTTTCAAAGGCCTCTGCCTCCTTTGATATGCAATGCCGGCATCCCCCAGACCTGGGGAATGCCACCCCCTGCCCTGAGGCCCATTTGACACCAGGACAGGTGGCAAATTAGTATGTGAAGTAGGTGTGGAGCACACCCAGGTCAGTCACACCCCTAAGGTGAGCTTCCTGATGTGCCCCACTCTAGGAAAATTCCGCCATCTTGGTGATGGCAGAATTCAGGAAACTGGAACAGGATTATGCCCACTGCCCACATAAAGTGGTCATATATGGGGCCTAGTGATTCCAAGGATAGGTAGCCCATTGGCCACAACTCTACACTCCCTTAACACCCTTAAATTTAGTATTTAGGGGCCTCCCTGACACCAGAACTTCAGATTCCACTGACTACAAAGAAGACACTGAACAACCGATCCCTGCAAGAACTTAAGACTGCTATGAACTTTTGGTGCCAAACCCTGCCTGCCGAACAGAAACTCAAATTGCAAAGACCCGACTCATCCTGCAGCTGTGCATCCTCCATATGCCAGCAATTCGCCAAACAGCCAGCATCTCCTTTGGAGTAGAGGAGCTACTACCCTGCGGCCTGCAGGCACCAACTGAGACATCCGGTTTAAAGAAGCTGCTGTCTACCGGGTTCAGTAAGCATTAGCTGCCCGGGAGAAGGTCATATCCGTCTTCCTGCCTAGTCTCAAGATGCCAGTACCTTCACAAGCCCTCCTGCACTAATACCCGAGGTACCGTACCCTTGCTGTGACCAAAGTTTGTTGAAATTCCAGTCCGGACTCCAATGACATCACCGATGACCAGCCGACGAGGAACGTCCGCACCGCAGAGGCACATACTGAGAGTGGCCCAGCTGTCCTGTTTCTGTCCCCCTTGCCGGTCCGGACCATCAACAGTGAGCGCCTTGACACACGAGTCAGCCAATTACAAACCCTCTATACCTGAGTCGCCCGGCCCTAAGTAAAGAGCCTGCTCCCACATGCTCCCAGGACCCTTGCAAACTGAGCCCCCCCCTTTGGGATTTCCCGAACTTGTCCCCAAGCCCCCCCTTTGCAACCTATTTCCAAGTGGCCCCCTCCTTTCTGCCGCGTAGCGTGCAAGGCTACCAACCCATCCAGCACCTCTGCACCCAGACTCCCCTGGACAGATAAGACTGATCTGCTGATGGATCTTTGGTCCTTGTCCCCCTACCACCTCAAGACTGAAAAGGGTCTCACGGAAAAGTATTGCAAGTTTATTTATGCAGTGAATGTTCTTTCTCCCATAGGAAAGCATTACGCATAAAAACTCACTATGGTTAACATTGCTAAATCTGTACAAAGTCTATTATAAAAAAGTTCTTACCTGATTACGAAGTTCTTGGGTTCAAAATATGTATAAAATGACCTGTGATTTTTCGAAATTGGTGTGGATCTCAATTGTTTTTTTATAACAAAGTTTATTGATTTTTCCTTGTGTTTGCTTTGTTCGCCCCAAGTTGGCAGGGTTTGCCCAGATGTGGGTCCCTTTCTCACTTTGCCACTGGATTCAAGCTAGACTGGCTGATGAGGGGTGTCACCCCAAAATCGGTCTCAGGATTCTTGTTTCCGGTCCAGGGAATACCGGGCTTGGCAATTCGGGCTGGACTGTTCCCATGAGGAACAGGGTCAAGACTGATTTGCATATGGCTGGGTCTGAACTGGGGTGACTAAGTGAGCTAAAGAATGATGGATTTAACCCAGATCTAAAAATGAAGGGGTGAGTGTCTTAAAAGTTTCAGTGCTCCGTCCATCATCTTTTTGTTTGCATTACATTCCGGCTAACATGGCCCATCGATTCATAGAATGCAGCAGTAACCCATTGTCCACTCTGTGTCACAGTTGGAAAATACATTAAACAATTTCACAAACTCGCCCACGATCAATACACCAATATTTACATCAAGTACAGCAGCTCCGAAAGGGCGCAGAGGCCTCATGGTCCACCTTTATATCGTTGTAGTTCTGTATTAAGGAGGGAGTCCACAGTTGAGACCCGGGCGAAAACTATGCCCCTGTAGTTCGCCCACCGCTGCCCTATCTTAGTGTGTTTTTTCTGGCACCCCGTGCTTGGTAAACAGCAATGTCCATTCCCCTACAATGATCCATTTGTTTCATTCTAGGTACCTACAATGGGTGGCGATACATCTTGCCACAGCTTTGCAATATCCAGCTTTGGCAAAGTTAAGCCGAGGACCAGTAGGTGTCTTTTGTACCTATTACCCCCTATCCCCTTCGTGATATGGAGTAAATTCAGTTTGTGGTTAAATGGGACCTCCCAGGAAAGGACCACTTCCAGGCACATCCCTACACCCCACCAGCAGTCCCATAAAGTGTGTAAAAAGGTGCCCTCGTTCCCACCACATCGAAGGCACACTGGTGAGGCAAAGACACCCATGCGCCATAGACTGTTGGGTGAAGTAAACTCTGTGGAGGAATTTTAATTGAATAAGACTGAGTCTGGGCGATATTGACTCTTCATGTGGAGCCATTGGGGCCTCGGTCCTGTCGTTGTCTAGTGTGGGTATGTCCCCCAACCATGCCTGTCGTAGGTCCAGGAGTTTGGTAGCACTATGTGTTGTTAATGCCTGATAAATCTGCCTAATTTTGTGTACCTAGGTCACCCATCAATAATCTACCCTCCAGAGGGTTAAACTCCGGTAGATCAAGGAGGTCCCGAAGGATAGGGGTTAGAGCGTGGATCAACTGTAGATTATTTGTAGAATTGATGTCTGTGTAACTGAAAGTCTGTGTGCAGTTCTTAAAGACTTGAGGACTAAGCCGCGCATAAGATCTCCTAAGGTAGATATACCTATAGTCTCGCTTCCGAAACCCCGGCAGAGATTCTACCTGGCCAAGGAAATTCCTGCCTCCCCAATGGTGTCATCTGAGTCAACTGAGCCCACCAAGCCATCCGCCGGAGTGCCAGTTTCCAAAGGTGGAGTACCACTTGTGTGGCCGGGGGAATGTGGCTCCCTATCCTCCCACTGTAGAGAAGGTCTAGGAGCGGTACACCGCCTATTGCCCAGCACTCCGTTGCGTATGCCGGGTCAGTCTGTGGTGCATACCACCATTCATTTATATGTAGGAGGTGGGATGCGGCAAATAGTAGTAGACATCTGGGGCGGCAATGCCCCTGTTAAAGGTAGATTGGAAACGGGTCCGGAGGGCAATACACTCCACTCCCCCCCCCCATGCCCCCACCCCAGAAGAATTGCGTGAGAGCCGTATTCACTTGTCTAAACCACATCTGAGGGATGGTGAAGGTTTAATTTTGTAGGTGGTATAAAATCTGTGGCATGGAAACTATCTGAAAGATCATTGAGTGGCCAATAAGGATAGGGGCAGCTGGGATCAATGTTCAAGCTCATCTCTCACACGGGGTAGGATCGGGTCTATATTGTGAGCCCAAGACGTGGAGGGGTCCGGGGCAATGTACACCCCCAGATATTTAAAGCCCGAAACCACCAAGGTCAGCCCAGAGGCCCATGCCCTGTTAGTGGCTGTCTCTTTTATGAAGAATACTACTGACTTATCCATGTTCATGCGCAGTCCCGAGATCTCACCAAAAATATGCATTATTTGCAACAGTCGAGTGCCAGAGGATCGGGGGTTGGTAAGAAAGAATAGCACATCGTCTGCATACAGGGCAATGCCATCAGACAGCACCATTGACCACACAAACCCTCTCACCAGAGAGTTCGAGTGCACCCATGCCTCCAAGGTGATTAATAAGGGGGGGGTGAGGGATAGCGGGCATCCCTCTCTGGTTCCTCTGCCTATGTCAAAGGGGTCAGAGATTGCCCCGGCAACCTGAACCGATGCAGTCAGTCTGGTATATAGGAGTCGAACATAGTTTAAGAAGCGCTGACCAAGGTTAATACTCTGAAGCAGGGCGAACAGATATTGGCAACTTACTGAATCAAACGCTTTGTCCATATCGCCCAGCATCACCGCGGCCTGCTTCCCCAGGCGGTCCACCACATCCAATGCTTTGTAAACGTGACACGTCAGGTGTGGACCTCTGAGGCATAAAACCCACCTGATGCAAATGGATAAAAACTGGCATATGCTGCATCAGCCTATTGGCCAGGGTTGGGGCCAAGAGCTTTACCTCCATATTGAGAAGTGAGATTGGTCGATAGGACGAGTGTGTATCCTGTGGACCCTCCAGTTTGGAGAAGACTACAATTTCCATATGTTGCTAATCCTGCGGGAATATAGCGCTGTCGGATGCCACATGGATAGCGTCCATCAGAGCACTGCCCAGTTGCGGCATAAAGATCTTCAAAAATCTACTATCGCTTCCTGGCACAATCTATGAAGCATACAGCTAGATTTATCGCCCCATTGGTATATTCGGCTCTGTGTAGCCTGCCATGCTGTCTTCGCCTCGTTAAGAAGATGCTGTTGCTATTGGTGTTGGGTCAAGCTTAATTGAGATCTCGTTTCTCTGTCCCTGGCTGTCCTCCTCTAGTTTCTCAATCTGTGCTTCAAGGTCCACCCCCTTTTGGGCTCTACGCCTACGTTCTCCCGCACAAAAACTGATGTCAACTCCTCTAAGTCGGTTTAAAAACCTTCCATAATATATCTTTGGAAGGAGCCGTGGGCAGGTTCATTGTAAAATATACTTCAATTGCTCTCTGAAAAGTTGTCCTATAGGTCTGGTTCTGGAGATGCCATAGCGACATGCACCAACGGAATCTAGAATGGCTCACGCCAATATGGAGCTCCATTGACACAGGGGAGTGATTAGAAAGCCCTTGTGGGTGGATACGGGGCGATGACACCCTATCTAAATATGTATTGGGAATAAACAAATATCCCAATCGTGAGAAGGACCCATGAACTGACGAATAATGTGTAGCCGTTCTCAGCAGGATGATAGCCCTCCACATATCCGACCAGCCTAAGGTAGCCACGAGGGTGGCCAGTCTGGAGTTGTGAGGTACTTCACGCCTGCTCCTAGTTCACCATCTATCCACCCCAGGGTTGATAATAGTTCCGATCACCCAAGATGGCCGACGGAGCAGGAGCACCTCCAGCGAGCTCCTGAGGTAAGGGATAGCCATCGGCATTAATCCCTGTTAAACCCAGTCCATTGTGCCAAACAAACGAACCAAGCAACAAGTAATAGGATTTTAACATTTCTGTACCTTTGGCCTGGACTTTTGCAACACAGAGGTCCCTGGATTCGACGACCCCCGTTCTCCGGTCTCTATCAGCCGACCCCGGACCGGCACTACAGACTGCATCGGCAGGGTCCCTCCGAGGCTGCTCTCTCTCCCAGGCAAGTCAAACGGACGCCGGTCTCTCTACCATCGGACCGGGAGTAAAGCCCAGCCCCGTCCGTTCCTTCACTTCCACCCTCTGCATCGCGTTGGAGCCCTCCTACTTAGGAGGTCCGTCGCCCTCGCAGCAGATTTGCTGCCTCCCACGGAGGTGAGCCCCGGGTGGAGAATCCGACCCGGATTCGCCTTCCCGTACTCCACTACCAGCCCGAAGACTCCACCGGCCTCCCCTTCCAGAGACTCCACTGACGGACGACCTGCCGTGATCCGGCCTGCAGCGGAGAGGCCCCCGTCCCGCGAGTACATTACGGGTCCCCCGGAGCCTTATTTACCGCGGCGGGATCCTGGTCATAGAAGTGGCAGCTTCTCCGCACCAGCGCATCACCGGAGGCGGATCGCAGGACCCAAGAAGCGCGGGCGAGACAGAGTGTACGTCCGGATGCTCCCGTCGGCAAACTGAACCGATGGGTGCATCTCGGCCATGATTGGCCGCATCATTCTTCCGATCGGCCGCATAAATATTGGCACCGGGTGGTAATCGTTGGCCCCACTGAGTTCACAGAGGCAAAGACTTGGATGAAGGAGGGGGCAACCCCCCCCCCCCCGCACGAGTGCGCCCGTGAGACAAATCGAGCAGCTGGAGTCGTTAAGCTCGCAAGTTGGAGATCACCAACCGATCTCGTCGGAAGCCGAATACACAAGTAAGATCGAGCGAGCATGTGTATCGGCAATAGCACACCGTTGAACATTAGAGCGCAGAATTGTGGTCTTGGGAGTTCAGACCCTCGGCTTTTTAACAATATCACTGGCCGATTGGGCAGCCCCCCAAGACAAGAATGTCCTTCCCCATCACTGCGATCCTATAGGCGACTCCCATTTCCATGCGGGTTTCCACACTGGGAGGTCCCAATCCCGGGTGGTAGGGTTTGCCCCGGTATGATCCCACACCCTCTCCACTGCTGGAGGCAAGCCAGCCTTCTATCCCACCGGTATGATGTTTTATTAGGGAGTTAGACCAGAGTCCCTGGCCCTGCATGTCTAGTAGCCTCCTGACCGCTATCTCATTGGATTATCCGCACTCGTCCTCCGGCTTACTTGCCCTCCTCTTCATATTATTCTTTTTGCTCTATCGCTACCCTAGTGACCCTCTTCTCCCTATCATGGCTTCCATTCGAATTAAGTCGGGAGTTAACTGCTTCAAAGTCATCTATCCCCCCAATCTGTCCAAAGCAGCAGCAAAACGGTTCAAGCACAACACCATTGAACACTTCCCTGATTCCCTCTTTGTTGATCAATTCCATAATGGGCACCTAGGGAAGCTAAAAAATGACTTAATTTTTTTCACCCATGACATCCCTTCCTGGTCCACCAGCTTCTTCAATTTCTTCAACGTCTCCTCCTCCTCCTCACCTATCCCGCATGGACAGCGGCTAAAAATGTCCCCCTCCTCGAGCTTTAAGGGCTCGCTCACCATAACACTCTACAATAATGGCACCGTCATGATTCAAGCGACAGACTCCTGTCTCTCCCTCTTTGACCATCACTTCCACTCCCTTCGTCCAACCCACACAACTATGATTTCCCCAACTCCTCTTTGAACTCCTCTCCTTTCTCCCTTTCTCCCCCCAGACCCCCCGATACTCCAGCAGGCCGCTAACTCGGGAGGCACAGGCCTACCCTTGGTTCCCCCCAGCCACTGCTCCCTCATCTCCCTCTCTTCCCCCTTCCCAAAATGCCCCTCCCCCTATCTTGTCTTTCCGGCCTCTGGCCTCCACCCCCCCTCCCCACCCTGCACCTGCTCGGTTCTCCAACATTTTCGCCGCCCCCTAATCCCACTAAATCTTCCCTCCGCCCCCCTCTTAACTCACCTCTCGTACAACCTGGTCTTCCGATCAACTGTCCTTACCTTCCCCCTTCCCTCCCCCTCTCGCCTCATCCCTTTCCGCTCTTCCCCGTCCCCTAAATTCTTCTCTTCCACCTCCCATCTATCCTCAACCCCACCTTCCTCTTCCCTTGCTTCCCAACCTTGTCTCCCTCCCTGACAATTCCTTCCTCGTCTCTCCCTCTGACCTTGCAGTCCCTTTCTCCTCTTTCAGTTTCCCTCTAGTCAATTCCCCCCACTCCAACTGTTACCTGTCCCCCTACATTCGCCTTGCATAGCCTACAGTACCTATCTTGCACCATCCTCTCCTTTCTCCCCATTCCTCTGGCCCTCCTCGGACACCCTGCCCTCCCCCCCCCCTTTACAGCCCCCTTTTCTTTCGGCTCCACGCACATTCGGACCTCATCTGTCCCCCCGCCCACCCCGCCCGGGTCAGTCTCGTCTCCCCTCTTCTCCCCTTACATCCGGCCTTCTTTTGTACCCCCTACTCCTCAACTTCCTCCTCTGACGTATGCCCTCTTCTCTTCCCCCTCTGTTCAACTCCAGTAAAAATATTTCTCTTCCCACCACTGTTTCACCATCCTCTCCCTCTGTCCACCATCGTTCCTCACCTCCTTCCCTTGCTCCCCAACTCCCCACTCCCCACCCATCATCCCACCCCTCCCCTCCCTCCCTCACCCTCTGCACTCCCTCCCTTATCCCATTCCACCACCCCGCCCTCCCTCACCCTCTGCACTCCCTCTCATATCCTGCTCCTCCAGCCCGCCCTGTCCTCCCTTACCTTCTGCACCACCGCCCTCAACTCGTTCCCCCACCCCTCCCTGTCCTCCCTCACCCTCTGCACTCCCTCCTCTATCCATCGAGCCACCAATCACTCCGTGCTCAGCTCTCCTCTCTCAGGAAAATAAACTTGATTCTCTTATCTATTCCATCTCCCAGCTTGTAGCGTCCATCTCACGTTTAAGCGCCAAGTTGTCCCCTGTCCCTAACACCCTCCCGAGGAGCTCCTTGCTCCCGCGCCCCAATAAAACCAACCACAGTCTGCCCTCTGCAGACATCACCAATTTACGGGCCAGCCTCAAGACCACCAACGTCACTCCCCCTCCGCCTTCCTCTCCTAAGAATTTTACGCAGTTTCCTATTAAGATCATCTCCTCTGTCAGACCTCACCAACCTCCCTCTTGCCGGGCTCCCTCATTCAATAATCTTATCCCTATCTCCCTGAACAACCCTAACACCCCCATCACCAAAACCTCTGCGTCAGAACTGCACTGCTTGCTCCACAACTGCAGATCTGCAATCAAACACAAAGTGGAAGTCTCTGACACTATCACACACAAAAATCTTGACATGTTCTTCCTCACTGAGACCTGGTTTAATGACTCCTCTCATACTTTATTTGATCTGTTGGTACCCACTGACTATTCTATCCTCAGAAATGACAGGGCAGACAAAATTGGAGGAGGTGTCGCTATCATCTTCAGAAACTCCCTTCAAATTAAAGCGTTTCCAACCACCCTCTTCCGTACATTCGAATGCCTTTCCCTAGAACTTCAAATACATCACGGCTCACCCTTTAGATTCCATGCCATCTACCACCCGCCTGGTTACTGCTCTTCCTTTGTGGAGGAACTGACTGACTTCATCAGTGACCAATTCTCTCAAAGTGACAGACAGATCTTCCTGGGTGACTTTAATCTCCACTGGGGCTCCTTGGAAGACTCGGCTGCCAACAAGCTTGCCTCCTTTCTCTCAGCCAATGATCTCCTCCAACATTGCTCGGAAACCACACATTCTAAGGGCTCTATTCTGGACCTTGTCATATCCAAAGCAGACCTGCTGACCACTGCTCCCCCGATCCATGTAGACTGGTCTGACCACCTCCTCATTCCCTTCCGTTTTCACCTATCGCACGTTATAACTCTCGGCCAACCTAAAAGAGCTACTACCTGGTTCCGTAACGCTAAGAACATTGATCTTGACACTTTTTGTGATTCCGCTATGCGGGCACTTCCTAGACTAGACCCTGGCGTGGATGTCAACGTTCACTTCTCAGTGCCTCTCAGTACTAGCAGTCGAAATCGACATTGTTGCTCCTCTCCAAAGCAAAAGGAAAAGACCCACCCCCTCAGCACCTTGGTTCAATAAAGCGCTCTACGATGAAAGGAAAAACCTTAGACTCCTGGAGAAGCATTGGAGAAAATCTCCTTCCACCTCCAATCTCTCTCTTTTACGCTCAGCAAGATCCAAATATCACAACCACATCTTCCTTGAAAAAGCATCACATTTCAGATCCCTCCTTGACTCAGCCAAAAACAGACCCAAAAAGCTTTTCGACCTCTTCAAAAACCCAACCTGTTCTCCCCCAACCATTAAGCCTGAGGATTCCTCAAAGAAAGCAGCAGATTTCGCTATATTCTTCGATGAAAAGGTCAAAGCACTGGTGGATCAGGTCGCCCCCCATGGAGGAGCGGAAATCCTTAGTCACCTGGCAGAACTTTGACATCATCTCGGAAGATGACCTCCTCAAATGCATCCGCGAAACTAAACCCTCCAACTATTCCTCCGACCCCATCCCTAGCGACATCTCCATCGACTTCTACACCTATACTCTCTCTTACTGGACCAGGCTAGTCAATCTCTTCCTCAGTCAAGGCTCCCTCCCGGTTGCCCTCAAATCAGGTCAGGTCACCCCTCTCCTAAAAAAACCCGCCGCCGACGCGAACGACCTCAACAACTTCCGCCCTATCACCAACCTCCCTTTTCTTTCGAAAATCACCGAAAAATGTGTTGCAAAACAACTTTCCTCACATATTATGGACAATAACCTCCTCGACGTCTTCCAGTCGGGCTTCATCCAAAATTGCAGCACTGAAACAGCCCTGCTGCAAGTGATTGACGATGCGCTGCATATACTTGACTCTGGGGAATCATGTCTTCTGATTCTTCTAGACCTCTCTGCAGCCTTTGACACGGTTAATCATAGCACCCTCCTCAACACTCTTCAACAGAGAATGGGACTGGATGGCACAGTGCTCAAATGGTTTGCCTCTTTCCTCTCGGACAGATCCCAAAGGATCAAGATAGGGAACAGTCTCATCTCCTGTGGCCGTAGGTCAAGGCGTCCCTCAAGGTTCTATCCTGGCACCCACCTTGTTTAATCTCTACCTGGAACCTTTAGGGAACCTCCTAAGCAAATCTGGGATCCTTTACCATCTGTATGCGGACGACACGCAAATGTACCTTAAGGTGTCCTCCGCACACGATCTCTCCTTACTCAATTCTACCCTCAACTCTATTCACAACTGGATGTCAGCCCACCAACTCATTCTGAATCCCGCCAAAACTGAATTCCTCCTCCTCTCTACCTCTCTCTCACCTCCTCCTGTTCAATCTTGGATGGATCAGCTGAACCTACTCAACAACAAACCCATCATTGTCGACAGCGCTAAATCCCTAGGTGTCATTCTTGACAAAAGACTCAACCTAATCTCCCACATCAACTCTATTGGTAAGAACGCACGGTACCAGCTGCGCCTTCTATGGGGGATCCGTCGGTTCTTCCCGGAGAATGACTTAAAAACCTTGGTACAATCTCTGGTTCTCTCAAGACTGGATTATTGCAATTCTCTTCTGACTGGCCTACCCAAATCCCACCTCTCCCCTCTCAAATCCATCCTCCATTCAGCAGCTCGCTTCATTTCAGGATCTAAACGAAGCGACCACATCACTCCTATCCTGTCCTCTCTTCGATGGCTTCCGATCGAGGCAAGATCTATTTACAAAACTGCCTGCATCACACACCAAGCCTTACACACGTCCTCCCCTCGTTACCTGGCGAATAAATTGAAATTGTCCGGTGGCTCTCGCCCTTCTCACAATGCGGAAAAGCTTCTGCTTGAGCCCCCCGTCTTCAAAAGGGAAAGATCGATGGCTCAATCCTTCTCAGGCAATGCAGTGAGAATCTGGAACTCGCTTCCCCCACTGCTCCGTGCCACCTCCTCTACCCGGATCTTCAAAGCTGACCTCAAGTCTCTTCTCTTCCAAAGACACTTCCAGAACTAATACTTTCGTTCTCAGACCCCTCTAGGAAGTTCGCTCGTCAGTGTAAAGTTGTACTTGTGTCTGTTCATTCCTTATTTTGTGTGTTGTGTTGGTTTTTATGTGCGTGTTCCCCTCATTATAAGTCCCCTGTGAAGTCACGCCCTCTCTACTACCTCAAGGAAGCTTTTCCACTATAGGAAATTCTGTATTCCAAGCCTATAGAAGTGCCTTCCCAGTGTGTTTTGAGTTACTGCCACTTATTACAGTATTATGCCTTTAGTTGTATTTTGTACCCCATATATCATGTATTTTGTACCCCATGTACCCCCTGCTGTATTCACGCCCTCTCTACTACCTCAAGGAAGTTCTTCTACTATAGGAAATTCTGTACTCCAAGCCTATAGAAGTGCCTTCCCAGTGTGTTATGATTGACTGCCACTTATTGCAGTATTATACCTCTATTTATATTTTGTACCCCATGTCTCATGCACACCTGTCACTTTGTCCTCTTGGAACTTATTTCTCTTTTTGTATTTGGTTTGTTTGTTTTTTGCACAATTGTCACTTTTCCTCATGCAATGTAACGCTTGCCTTTGTATTATGCTCATTTGTGTCCTCCTTATGTAATGTTGCTGTTTCTGTTGTGAAGCGCTCTTACACCCTCTGGTAAAGTCCGCGCTATATAAAAACGCATAAATAAATACATGCTTAGCTAGCATTTATGCCTACACATGCATATTTGGCACGCTGTCGGCACGCTGACTGTACAATGTCACCATTTTTAAGCTTGTTCTTTAAAGAATACCAGCTCCCTTCCTAAGATGGCTGACTCACACATCTAAAAAAGAGAGAAAGGACTACTCAACCCTCCCCAACCCACGAAAGAGAAATAGGACTTCACCCGACACCACATCGGTTGGGATTCCAGGGGCACTGTTTTTCTAATGCTGGGCTGCACTGCCTCACCACCACAGTAATTTCTGCTGCTGGCAGGCCACACATGCTACCATCCGCCTCTCTACATAATCCTCATGGAGTGACCTTTTATCTCCCTGCATGGAATTTGAAAAAGGGGACAACCTATGGACAAAAAAGATAGCAACCATCTTGGATTAATCAATAATTGGCACTTCCCCCATTATTTAGTCCAACCATTCACAGCAACAAGACGCAAATGCGCAACCAACCTCTCCTCCCATAGATTCATATAGAGCCTGATCTCTCAGTCTTTAACCATGCACCCGCCAAATCCCTCCCGGAACTCTAAACTTGTGCGTTACGGACCCAACTCATGGTCCATAAAGTACCCAGAAAATCTGACCAGTAATGCTAAAAAGAACCTAAAGCACAGTACCTTAAAACAGCACCCGGAAACACTTATAGTAGACAACTATCACACCGCGACTAATGGCAACACGAAAACTAACTTCATCTTTTACACAAATCGCCCGACTAAGTGGAAGAACACCTTCCTTCACTTTCAAGTCACCAAATCAGTAAATATTCCCTATGGCGAAAAAATCTCCACAACAGTCACCCCTACCTTTAAAGGGGAACTCACGGGGCGTGGCCAAGATGGCGGCGGAGTAGGACGTGCTTTCCTGTCCCTCCGGCGCCGCCCGAACAAAGCTTTGCCTATCGCCCTAACTGGTGCCCATCCGAACCTGCCACAGGGTTCTGCTGTGCCGGTAAGCAATCCCGGCGCCGGCAGTGTGCCTATTTTCGCGAAGCTGCGGAGTTGGTGATCTCTCCCGGGTGCGCCGGCCCGGCCGTGCGGCGGACCGTTGGACCCTTAGCAGCGGAGGCGCGGTGCCTGCCCTCGGGCCAGTGGTGCCCTACCTGCCTGCTGTGACCTCTGAGGCCGCGGTCGGGAGACCACTCCAGCGATCGGTGCTGGGTCCTTGGAGACGGAGCGGCGGAGGCGACCGGGCGGACCTGGGCCCTGGAGTGCCGCCGCCATTTTGCCGCGCTGAGGCCTGACCTAAGCGGAGAGAGTGAGGCATGGGACCCCGAAGGGTCTGAGGAGGTACTGCGTGTCTAGCGCGCTTTCCCCGGCGAGGCGGTGACGGGTGAGCCCCCCCCCCGTGAGTCCGGGGAGGGCTCCTGGGCCGCGAGAACCAGCGGCGAGCCGGACCAGCTGACGACGGGGGCAAAGAGGTGAGGAGCGGCTGGAGCGGGACCGGGAGCTCGGTCCGTAGGTCGGCGGACAGCAAGAGGCCCTGCAGGCGGGTCGGGAGTGGGGCCTGGGAGCCCGTGTTGGTGCCTGAGGAGCTTGATGGAGACTCCCCCCTCTCGACGGGTGCTGAGCCGGCCCGCAACGGCAAACGAAGCAAGGAGGCGCTGAGGGTGGGGGCTGCGCCGGAGTCTCCCCTAACTTGAAGTGGCCTGGTGAGCTGAGACGGAGGCGGGCGGTCCACCAGAGAAGCGGTAAGCCCTGCGGCAGCGGCGAGGGTTGCGGGGCCCACGGGGAGGAGAGAGACCTACCATCGGCCTGTATATCGACAGGCGGTACCGCTCCCTCCAGCACGAGGCACTCCCTGACTTGTAATTGCCTGGGGCAGCCTGAGGACCTCCACCCGACTGCTGGCATTGTGAGGAGCCAGGATACTGCGGCAGCGGGGGGCGCCATCCCCTGGGCCTGGAGGTTCTGAGGGGAGCGAGGGGATTAGCTTCGGCCCGTGAATCGGCGGGCGGTGTGTCCTTTTAGCGGTCTGGGCCTCGCCTGCCTGCTGCGGAGGGGGTTGCTACTGGGGCCTACCTGAGCCTTGCCTATACTGAAGTGCTGCGAGTGAAGGGTGAAGCGGAGCTGCGGGCAAGAGAAGATCCTCCGGGCCTGTGCCTGCTGGGGAGCGGTGAGGGGCGCGGAGTGGGGTGCCTTCACCCCCTCCCCCCGCTCTTGCTGGGCACCTGATGTGCCGGGTGTTCAGGCCCTAGCTAAGACCCCATCTACTGGCAGCGATACCACCTCCTTCTCCGAGAACTGTAGCGCTTGGGGCGGTTGGAGCGGGTGCGGTGGTGCCCTAAGCCCCCCCCCTCCTTAATGCGGACAACCCCGTGTGCCGAGTGGTGCGACGGGGAGAAGGGTTGCAGCCGGGTCTGAGGGGTGCGTCCCGAGAGGGGTGATCTGTGACTCCGCTCCTAGAGGAGATACTCACCTTGGCCCCCTTCCCGACGGTGCTGTACGGGGGCCCTTCCCTGCGGCGAGATGAAGTCCTCCAGAAACAGAAAAGATAGGCCCCTGAGAAACCTACTCCAGAAGGCGACAGGGCAAGCGACCGCTCAGCTGGAGGCCAAGCCCACGCAACCTGACGACAGCGATCTACCGGCGACCAAGGCATTCATGCTAGACCTATTTTCCGCCATAAAGGAAGATATCTTGGAGCTCCGCTCTCAGCTCTCCTCAGATCTACGTGAGATACGGCGCGATGTTGATACCATTGGCGAGCGGGTAGCAACTCTGGAGGAGCACGACTTGGGCACTGCGGACGAGGTGCACCACCTTCAGCAAGACGTCCTTCGCCTCACGGAACAGAATCTTGACCTCCAGGCCCATGTCGAGGATCTGGAAAACCGCTCTCGGCGGAACAACATTAGAATACGGGCGGTCCCGTGGAAGGGAGAGGGTGATGACCTCCGGGAGTACGTGGGTGAGCTGTTCCGACAGATACTAGGAGAGGGGGAGGAGCGAGTGATCCAAATGGATCGAGTCCATCGTGTGGCCTTGCCGCGTGGTGCCAGGGCGCCGCCACCGGACATACTGGCATGTGTCCACGACTTCCAGATCAAGGAGCGGATTCTTCGGAGGGCCCGTGACCTTCCTCCCATGCAGTTTCGGGGCCACCAGCCTGCACTTTTTCAGGATTTGGCGGCCTCTACTCTTGTCAAGCGCCGAGACTTTAAACCCGTCACTAATCATTTGCGCGAGCAGGGCATCCCCTACTCCTGGGGTCATCCGTTCCGGCTTATCTTCAAACATGGTGGCAAGCTACATCAGATCCGTTCCCTAGACGCTGCACTCGAACTCTTGGGACTGGAGCGGCCTGCTCCTATATCTGGGAGGGCCGGATCGCCTGCCGGAAGGCGTCGACGCTCCAACGATTGGCAACGGGTTGGGAGGTCCCCTCTGCCGGTGAAGCCGGACGTGTCCGCGAGTCTGATGGAGAGAGAAGCAGCTGTCACTTCTGTAGCGTTGGTGACCGACAACTCTGGGACCCCCTGAGGTCCACATGGCTGGCACTGGTGGGCTTCTTATGCGGCGTCGGAGGCCGGCAGTTTTAAGTGAGTTCTTGGACTATCACCTCAGTCCTTGTGAGTCGGAGTGCCCTGTATCGGGAGCAAGAAGAGTTCCCTGATGGCGCCATGTCTCCCTAACGGATGGATCCGCAAGACAGACTGTAGTCACTACCAGCGACTGTTACATCTTTCTTCTTTCTGTGTTTTTTTGTGCGGGGGTCTGGGGTTTGGGGGTTTGTTACGGGTTTGGGACTATTTTGGGGGCTCTGCATCAGTTCTCCAGAAGGCTGGGAGAGGATTAAATCCGCAGGCAATGCACACTTATCCACCCAATGCTCTTGGCATTAGAGATCACATGGGCTCCTTCCTTCCTGGTGGGGACTATGGGTAGGGATCTAAAAATTGTGAGCCTCAACGTACGGGGCTTAAATAACCCTGTTAAGCGTTCGGCCATCCTCTCCCTCTTGGAGAATGCGGAGGGCGACGTGTGTCTATTGCAGGAAACACACCTACTTTCTAGGGATACTAAACGGATGAAAGATAAGCGCTTCCCTCTACAACTCTGGTCCTCAGGCCCGGCCAAGAAACATGGAGTGGCGATCCTCTTTAGTGCTCGAGCCCACTGCAGAGTCCTTTCCCAGGTGGCCGACATTAAGGGGAGGCTGCTAGCTGTCCGCGTTCAATGGGGGGACGACACGCAGCTAACGGTGGGATCCCTGTATGCCCCGAACGAACGACAAGAGCCCTTCCTGCGGGCAGCCCTTTCTGAGGTGTTAACGTCTCCCGATGCGTTGATACTTGTGGGGGGGGACCTGAACATAGTGATGGATTCCGGGATAGATAGGTCGGTGCAGCGGTCCCACCACACGGGAGCACTATCGAAGGGGGGGAGACAATGGCTCCTGGAGGGAGGGTTGAATGATGTATGGCGCCTCCAGCACCCCTTAGAGCGCGATTATACCTTTTACTCATCGGTGCATAAAACTTACGCGCGTTTGGATCACTTCCTAGCCACGTCCTCTCTTTTGCCCCATCTGTCGGCTGCGGACATCTCTGCGCACTCCCTCTCGGATCACGCCCTCATATCGGTGGTGCTCACCTCTCGGGGCTCGTGCCCGCCGCCGTCGTCTGGCTGGCGTCTCCGTGACTCCCTGCTCCACTCGGAATCAGTGGTCACACGAATGCGGGACACTATCACCCAATACCTTGCAACCAATGACCAAGATGGTATGGCCCTTGCGTCATTATGGGAGGCCCTGAAATTAGTAACGCGGGGGGAGTTTATCGCGTTTGCTGCGACATACGTGAGGTTACGCAAAGAGAAGCGCGCAGAATTGGAGGGGGAGGTAGGCGCCCTGGAGGCGGTACACAAGAGGACTGGGGCCCCAAGAGTCTGGAGAGAACTAGAGACCAAACGGCGCATGCTGAAACACCTCGACTTAGAGCAGAACACGCCCTCCTGCGCCTGCGACACAAATTCTACCTTAGCGGGGATAAAGGGGGGAGGATGCTGGCGCATAGACTACGAGCGCGGGCTCAGCAGACGGCCGTTCAATCCATTAGAGACTCCCAGGCAGTTGAGCATACCACTGACGGCCTGATCGTGGACTCCTTTCGGCAATTCTACCAGGGGTTGTATAGGAAGGAGGTGGGGGACACTGAGGGGATAGCAGACTATCTGGCGTCCTGCAGCATTACGCCTCTCCTCAAGGTGTCCGCGGATGCCTTAGACACCGAGATTCGCATTGAGGAGGTCGTATCTGCTATCGCTCGGCTGAAGGTGGCCAAATCCCCAGGCCGGATGGCTTCTCGGCCATCTTTTATAAAACCTACTGTGTGGAGCTGGCTCCTCTTTTAACCCGCCTCTTCAACTCCTTTCTCGATACGGGGGAGGTAGTTCCTTCCATGTCTGAAGCAGCAATCACTGTTATCCTTAAACCGGGGAAAGACCCTAAAGACTGCGGCTCGTATAGGCCGATCTCTCTACTTAATATTGATGCAAAACTCTTTGCGAGCATCCTGGCGGCGAGACTCAGCCCCTTGATGGATGGCATCATAGATCCGGATCAGGCGGGCTTTATCCCAACGCGACAAGGGGGGGATAATACTAAACAGCTCCTTCATCTCATGGACCTGGTCCACCGCTCTCAAGCTCCGGCTTTCT
Source organism: Calotriton arnoldi (assembly GCA_963921515.1). NCBI lineage: Eukaryota > Metazoa > Chordata > Amphibia > Caudata > Salamandridae > Calotriton > Calotriton arnoldi. Next base: position 803,481 of record CAWUFW010002683.1, on the reverse strand, counting down.
TTCTCTCTAGCGATGCCGAGAAGGCTTTCGATCGAGTGGACTGGGAATACCTATTTGCAGTTTTGAAGGCCTTTGGGATGGGTGACAGCTTTGTATGCTGGGTTCGGTGTCTTTACGCAGCCCCTAAGGCAGCGGTGCGAGTGAACGGGAGCAGGTCGGCCCTTTTCCCCATCACTAGGGGGACGCGGCAGGGATGCCCCTTATCCCCGTTGCTTTTTGCGCTCTATATGGAGCCCTTTGCCCAACGTATACAGTCAAATATAGGCATTGCAGGGATTAAATTCGGGGCTGACGCACAAAATCAGCCTATACGCCGATGATGTTATCCTATCGCTCACCCAGCCTAGCTCTTCCCTGCGGTACCTATCGACGGAGCTCGTCGAATTCGGGAAGGTTGCAGGTTTTAAAGTAAATCTCTCAAAATCGCAAATTCTCAATATTTCTGTTCCCGGTGTGGAAGTGCCAGATCTGCAACGAGACTTCGCCTTTCACTGGGCTGAATTCGACATCCCATACCTCGGCATCCGATTGACCTCTTCGGTAGCTCATACGGTCTCCCTCAACTATAAGTTACTGGTAGATCAAACTACCAAAGCACTTTCAGACTGGACCCGCCTTAACCTGGCTTGGTACGGGAGGCTGGCAGCGGTGAAGATGACTATACTCCCACGCATCCTTTACCTTTTCCAGATGCTCCCTGTGAGTCCCCCTCCAGGCACAATCCGGAAGCTGCAGGGCCTCCTCAACGCATTCTTGTGGAACAACAAACGGCCACGACTTGCATTATCTCTCGTCACCGCTCCAAAGGCTGTGGGTGGTTTGGGCTTTCCCTTGCTGATGGCCTACTTTCAGGCCTCCTGTCTCCGGTATATTGTGGAATGGAACAGGCCCTTGTCTAGCAAATACTGGAACTTTATGGATCAGACGGTAGCGGGTCGCAACATCTGGCGTGAGCTGTGGTTACCGCGCAAGCACAGAGCGTGGGGTCTTTACTCTTCCCCGGTGACCTCGCCGACTCTGAAAGCCTGGGATCAATTAGCGCAGCGCAAGGGGCTGGACTACTTTCCCTTCCCCCATGACCCCCATTGTCGACAATCCCGATTTTCCTCCGGGATGTGCGTCCCCAATCTTTCAGCGGTGGAGGGAGGAGGGCTGTAAGAGGGTGGGATCTCTCTTCGACTTGGATGGCCTGATCTCTTTCTCCCAATTGCGTGGGGAGTACTTCCAGCTACCAGAGACAGATGCCTTTCAGTACTCGCAATTAACGCACTGGGTGACCCAACCTGCTAACTTAGCGTTAATGTCCCGCTCCCTGACAGCTTTTGAGAAATGGCTAATTTACAAGACAGATGATCGCAAGCTCATATCTGATTTATACGCGATGATCTTGTTGCATCCCAAGAAGCAACGAACGAAGGCACAGGTCCGATGGGAGACGGAGTTGGGGCGACCTCTGACACTTAAAGAATGGGAGCACGTTTTCTACCGCGTCCATCACACTGCTTCTAACACTGCGGGTACTGAGTCTGCTTATAAAGTGGCCGCTTATTGGTATTATACTCTAGCGCGCATCAAGGCTTGGGATGCAACGAAGTCGGGCCTCTGCTGGCGGGGGTGCGGCCATCCCGGCACACTGGTGCATTTGTTGTGGCACTGCCCGAAACTAGTACTGTACTGGAAGGTAGTCCTTGATGATCTAGATGATGCTTTTCAGATCACATTTCCTCGGGCACCGGAACACGCGCTGCTCGGACTCCCCCACCCTAAGTCTTTCCCTTTGCGCTCGCTGAGGGGAAGACAGATAGCATTAGCACTGCTAGCGGCGCGGCAAGTTCTCTTAGCACAATGGGGTTCTTTGACCTCACCTGACCCACGAGACTGGATCCAAAGGCTGTGGCACCTTCTGGCTATGGAGCGCCTCTCAATGGGCATTGACGGCAAGGGTGCTGAATATGCGAAGCTATGGGGTCCCTTTCTACATCTCCTTTCTAAAGATCTGAGGGAGGTCACGTGCCCGAAGTATCTACAGATTCTGCAACTCATTCCTTTGGCGCCGCTAGGGGTCACTAGAGATGGCTAAGGGGCGGAGGGGCACATCGAGACACATTGAGAAGATATGAGGGGTCAGAGGAGAGGATAGAGACTGATGCGGAGTAGGGCGGGGGGGTGGGGGAACGGGGGGAAGGAAGCGGGGGATGTTTGTCTTTTGACTGTTTTTTTTTTTTTTTTCTTCTATAAAAGTGGTATTTACGCACCTGCCAGATGGCCGGTTATAGACCGGACAATTCTATTGCGGGGTCGCCCTCCGGGTTGTTGACCTGTACGCTGTGTATATCATCAAGATGTTGCGCTCTGCCGGCCAGTGGATGTAGGCAGCTGAGCCATGTTTTCAGATGCTTGACCACACATTAAAAAATGATTGATTCTAAAGGGGAACTCACAATTTCTATCTTCAGAACAGGAAACATTCTCATACAGGCCACTGACCCGCACCTCACCATTTTTGATCGGCATTTCCCAAGATTACTCTCCTCTCTAACTCATCAGTACCATCAAACCCAATCCCCCCCATCCCCCCCACCCAGACAGAAAACCCGGACCCTACCCAATCTCCCTCCCCGGAGGACCCACGCAACAACTCTTGGACATCCACCATCACTAATTATAATCTCACTACCCCTATCATCACACTCCGCCGCCAAACTCCCTCTACAATGGCTTCAACCGATACCACCAGGTCCAGCAAACGCACAGCTAATAAACACCGTAAGGCTGATCCTGAGCTAGACTCAACCGACATTCTTTCCGTGACTGAACCCACTACAGGCACCCCCCCTCGACTTCAGGAGACCCAACTCTACCCCTCGCATATTATCCTCAACTCCACTACTGTCCCTACTCCTCCTGCCCAAACCATCTCCATACCCAACGTCACTGATAATCCCTCGGACACTGACCTCCCTCTAGCCACTGCTCAGCCCGTCCCACCGCCACATGCTCAAACCGCCCCCACTTCTAATCACACTGCCAATCCCCTAGACACGGACTTCCTCCTTACCATTGCTCACTCCCCTACCTTGGACCCAAGACCCACAACACCTCCTCCTAACCTCCTGACCGGAAGCAACAACGACCTGACTCCTCACATCCAATCCATCCCCACTCCTAACCCCAATGATGCCATTCAATCCCACAACCTAGTACCCTCTCCTTCCACAGACCCTAGTCATACACTGCTCCCGACGAAGGCAACATGCCCTTTCAGCACACTTACCCAGCTACTTACCCGAATGGAGCAGAAAATAGACTCCCTAGTGGCAGATATCCTACACCTACAACAAAACCTTCCCAACCAGAGATTAAGCCCCCTTGCTCACACACTCCGGGTAACTACACACCTTCCCCCCCATACAGCCTCTTCCATAGCCCCACTTGGTACCCCATGGCCCACCAACCCTATGAGGAATCAGGCACATCGACCTAGCCGAGCTCACCGACCCATTTCAGAACGAGAAGCAGATGATATTAACAACTCTTACCTCGAAATTAGCCTGAACACGGCCCGTGTGCAATCCCAGTTTTAGTGAGCACTAATAGAATCCCTAGACCTGTCCTCTCGCCCAGACCCCTTGTTCAATACACTTCTATACATACAGCACACACCAACAATGAGGCGCCCCGGCCTCTATCGTGCATGCTCCTCAACTGTAGATCAGCAGTACAACACGCCACAGATATTTCAGAAGTTATACTCGTGGAAGAAATAGACATCGCATTCCTCACAGAATCCTGGCTCAATGACCACTCTACCCCCATCCTAGACCTTCTCACCCCCCCCATGCTACAACATCATCAGACACGACAGACCGATCAAAACAGGTGGCGGCCTAGCTATCCTTCATAAAGAAGGGATACAGCTTACCATATTAAAATCCACAGAATACCTGACTCTTGAGTACCTAGGTGTTGAGCTTAGTCAAAGGCACCACGCCCATCAAATTTCACACCATCTACCATCCTCCTGGTGAACGTACCCTCTTCGCTGAAGAACTAACTGACCTAATAACTCGTTTCTCCCTAACAGACACGGAAGACGTGTTCCTAGGTGACTTCAATATCCACTGGAACAACCCAGAAGACACTACAACCCAGAACCTCTCCAACCTGCTTGAAATTACCAACCTCAAACAACTCTGCAATGAACCAACACACATCAAAGGAGCAACTCTGGATACGATCATCACCAAAAATGAGCTGGTCTCTTTGAAATCGATTTCTCCCATTGACTGGTCTGACCACCACCTCATACTGTTTAATATTGACTCACATGTCAGAAACCAACCAAGACGACCTGACAAACCTAAGCACTGGACCAGGAACATCAACGGAGTCCCCATAACTGAACTGGAATCCAACATTCATGCCCATCTACAACCCCAGCCTTCCAATATGACGGCCGCTGATCTCATAGCCCACATCTGAAAGAGACACGTTAGTGACAGATTCCTTACCTTAGAATATCCCCAGGCGTCAGGCTGGATCCGGAAAGTTTTTGCGTAGCAGTACCCTTGCTCGTCGGTAGGCGGCGTCGTGCGGCTCCGCGTCAGTCGTCGGCGTCGTGATCGCCGGGATGACGTCGCGGGCAGTACTTAGACGCCGCCCCTGCACGCTGACGTCAGTTCTTCTTTTTCCGCGCCAGCAAGCGCAGATCCGGGAAGAGCAGTGCCCTGGTCATTTTTTGACCATACTTTTTGGTGAATTTTTTCACTGTTTTTTCATCTTTCAAGGTGTCGTAGGGATGCCCGGCTTCAAGCGATGCGGCGCCTGTGCGCGGATGATGTCCGTCACCGACCCGCATTGGGAGTGTCTCCTCGGCCGAGGCCACGACACGGAGTCTTGTACCGACTGCCAGGCCCTCCACCCGAAAGCTTTGCGAGAGCGGTCTCGAAAGCTCCTCGAGGCCCGGCATTCGGCTCCACGGAAGCCCCGGTCGCGTGAGAGGTCCAGGGGTCGATCGCGGAGTCCACACCGGTCGTCGGCGTCGAAGTCTTCTTCGTCCGGTAAGTCGAAACACAAAAAGTCCAAAAGCATCATCGCTCTAGGACTTCGCCTCGCCGTTCTCGCGACTCGGCTGAGGGCCCCTCCCGGCACCGTCCCCGCCCCCGCGGCCCCGGACATGCCTGTGGAGTCGCCCCCGCCATACCCGCCCTTCCCGGGTTCGGGGGCGGATCCGGCCAAAGTGCAGGAATTCCTGTCGGCCATGGCCCGCCTCTTCGGGCCTTCAGGCTTCTCCGGTGCGCCTTCGGGCCCCGCGGGCCCTGATGGGGTTGCTCCGGCGTCGCCGACGGCTCCGGCCCCGGCGTCGCCCGTGCCTCCAGCCTCGATCCCGGCTCCGGCTTCGGCCCCGGCCTCGATCCCGGCTCCACAACCCCCATCGACGCCGGTCGACCTAACGACACCTCTGCCGGCGCCGATGTCTCCGGTGCCGTTCTCGGCGCCGCCCTGGGCTCCGGGCGGCGTCGTCCCCTGTTCCTTCCGGCTCCGGACATGGATCCGGACCGACGTCGCTCGACGCCGGCTCCGGCGCCCATGGGACCTTGGGTCCCAACTGTCCCTCCTCCTCCTTATTTTGAACCAGAGGAGGACCAGTTGGACTGGGAGGGGTCTGATGACCCTCTGACACGACACTGTCAGTACGATCAGGACTGGACAGAGAGTCTAGGGGAGGCCAGTGGTCTGGATACTTCCCCTGACACTGGCATGCTGTCTCCTCCCGTGGCTACGGAGGAGGGAGCCAATTTTGGTACGGTGTTGCGTAGGGCAGCTGGGGCCTTACGTCTCCAACTTCCTACTTTGACGGTCAAGCCTAACATCTTGACAGAGGTGCTTCAGCCGGCAGCCTCCTCTGCGGAGACTGTGCTGCCGTTTAACGACGCCCTCACTGACGTTCTTTTGGGCGCCTGGTCCAAGCCCAACACGGGGGCTCCTGTGGATCGGAACGTGTCACGACGCCATCGCCCAGCTCCGGGCGACCCCTGTTTCTCTCTGTCCACCCCACTCCTGAGAGCTTGGTTGTCCAAGCCTCCGCTTCCCAAACCGCATTCCCTACCGCTCCTCCGGATAGGGAATCCAAACGCCTGGATCAGTTTGGGAAGAAAGGTTTTTCTTCCTCCAGTGCTGGCTTGCGGTCCGTTAACACCGCTTGTCTTTTGGGCCGATATACCCACTCCCTGTGGGATTCGGTGGCGGATGTTTTGCCCCAGTGTCCTGAGGAGGTCCAGACACTGCTTTCCCGCGCCATTGCGGAAGGAAGGGATGCGGCTAAATACACAATACGTTGTGGCCTTGACACCGCCGACTCGCTGGGCAGGTCTATTGCAACGACGGTGGCGCTCAGACGCCACGCCTGGTTGAGAACCACTGGTTTTTCAGGGGATGTCCAGAATACTGTCATGGACATGCCCTTTGATGGAGTCTGTCTTTTTGGGTCCAAAGCAGACCATGCGTTGGAGCGCTTTAAGGACTCACGGGCTACTGCAAAGTCCCTGGGCCTTTCTGCTACACTACCTCCGCTGACTTCTGCTTTTCGCCCCTATCGTGGCCACGGTAGGGGCGTCCCTTCACGTCAGCAGCCCAGCCACCGGCCCGCGCAGCAGGCGTCTTCGCGTGGCCGAGGACGTGGATTCCGCTGTGGCGGATCGGGCAACCAGCATGCGGGTCAGGCCACCACCTCCAACCCGTCCGCGGCCTCCAAGCCCTCCTAGTCCCTCCTTTCAGGTGCACAGCACGCCAGTAGGGGGCAGGGTCCGCCATCACCTTCCCCACTGGCGTACCATCACCTCGGACAGGTGGGTCTTGGACATTGTCCGAAGGGCTACTCCCTCCCCTTCGAGACCACCCCCAGCCATGCCACCTCAATTCCACCGCATGTCAGGGGATCACTTGGTGCTTCTACAGAAGGAAGTCACAGCCCTCTTGACCAAGAGGGCCATCGAGCGTGTTCCGACCCCAGAAGTAGGGCGTGGTTGCTACTCCCACTACTTTCTGGTGCCCAAAAAGGACAAGGAGGACATGCGTCCTATCTTGGACCTCCGGAACGTCAATCGCTTCCTCCGGAAGGAGAAGTTCAAGATGCTCACCCTAGCTCAGGTCTTGACTGCCCTCGACCCTGGAGACTGGTTGGTAGCGTTGGACTTGCAGGACGCATATTTCCACATCCCCGTCCTGCCGGCCCACCGGCGTTACCTTCGGTTCACGGTAGGCCCGAGCATTTTCAGTTCACCGTGCTCCCCTTTGGCCTTACCAGTGCCCCTCGGGTGTTCACGAAAGTGATGGCGGTGGTCGCAGCTCATCTGCGCCGGGCAGGGGTTTCAGTCTTCCCCTACCTCGACGACTGGCTGCTGAAGGCGGGCTCGTCCCAGGCAGTCGTCTCCCACCTCCAGACTACGGCCGAACTCCTGCACTCGCTGGGGTTCTCCATCAATGTGCCGAAGTCGCATCTGATTCCTTCTCCACAGCTCCTTTTCATCGGAGCGGTTCTGGACACTAACGCAGTTTCGGGCCTATCCTCCCGAACGGCGAGTCCGGGATATTCAGGCTATGATTCCGATCTTTCAGCCTTTATCCTGGGTTTCGGTACGGATGACCCTGAGGCTGCTGGGCCCCATGGCCTCCTGCATCCTGCTGGTCAATCATGCCAGGTGGCATATGCGGGCTCTGCAGTGGGACCTGAAGTTCCAGTGGGCGCAGCACCAGGGCAACCTGTCCGATCACGTCCAGATCTCGGAGGGGACTGCAAGACAGTTGCAGTGGTGGCTCTTGAACCGGCAATGGGTCATGGGCAGATCCCTCTCCCTTCCCCAGCCAGAGCACACAGTTGTGACGGACGCGTCCCTTCTGGGATGGGGCGGTCACATGGGAGAGGCGGAGATCAGAGGCCTCTGGTCTCCGGCGGAGTCCCGGCTCCATATCAACATTCTGGAGCTCCGGGCGATCCGACTTGCACTCAAGGCATTCCTTCCCTCTGTCAAAGGGAAGGTAGTGCAGGTGTTCACAGACAACACCACCGCCATGTGGTACTGCAACAAACAGGGCGGGGTGGGGTCTTGGACCCTTTGTCAGGAGGCTCTGCGCCTCTGGACATGGCTGGAACATCAGGGCATGTTCCTGATGGTTCAACACCTGGCAGGTTCCCTGAACGCCAGGGCGGACGAACTCAGCCTCAGGTGCATGATGGATCACGAATGGCGTCTTCACTCGGAAGTGGCGCAGGGACTCTTTCTACAGTGGGGAGAGCCTTGGTTAGATCTATTCGCCACCGAAGAGAACGCGCAATGTCATCAGTTCTGCGCGTTGGAATTTCCAAGGCGGCACTCGCTCGGCGACGCTTTTCGTCGCAAGTGGAGTTGCGGTCTGTTGTACGCCTTTCCGCCTATACCACTTCTACCCAGTGTTGAAGAAGATTCGGCACGACCGGGCCCAAGTCATTCTTGTGGCTCCGGACTGGGCTCGAAGAGTTTGGTATCCCGAGCTACTCAATATGAGCGTAGATCCCCCAATCCGACTGCCTCTTCGGGAGGATCTTCTGTCGCAGCAGCAGGGGACGGTCCTCCACCCGAACCTGTCCAGTCTACACCTGCTTGCGTGGAGATTGAGCGGCGGCAGTTGATTCCTTTCGACTTGCCTCCCGAAGTTTGTGATGTGATTCTGGCAGCCAGGCGTCCCTCCACTAAGGTGGTATACGCCTGCAGGTGGAACAAATTTGTGGCATGGTGCACAGCAAAGGCTGTGAATACCCTTTCTGCCCCTCTTTCTGAGGTCCTTCTGTTCCTTCTCTCTCTGGCCCAACAGGGTTCTGCCCTGGGTACCATCAAGGGTTATCTTTGTGCTATCTCGGCCTTCCTCAGGCTCCCTGATCAGCCCTCCCTTTTCAAGTCCCCTGTTGTTAACAGGTTCTTAAAAGAGCATTACTCACCTCTTCCCTCCTGTTCCGTTTGTGATGCCTCAGTGGGACTTGAACTTGGTTCTTACCTTTTTAATGTGCGCTCCCTTTGAGCCTCTACATAACTGTCCTCTTCGTCTTCTGACTCTGAAGACAGCCTTTCTGGTGGCCATCACCTCCGCTCGGCGGGTCAATGAGCTCCAGGCTCTATCTTGCAAACCTCCCTTTCTGTCTGTTCATCCAGACAAGGTTGTTCTTCGGACGCGTCCGTCCTTCTTGCCAAAGGTGGTTACTGCTTTCCATATTGGGCAGACCATCACTTTGCCCACCTTCTTTCCGCATCCTTCCAGAGAGGAAGAGAGGCTCCACCGTCTGGACCCAAAACGTGCGCTCTCCTTCTATATTGACCGCACAAAACACTTCCGGGTGGATGACCAGCTCTTTGTTGGCTACGTGGGCGCCAAAAAGGTCGGGCGGTGCACAAGAGGACCATCTCCCGCTGGGTTACCTTGTGCATCAAGACCTGCTATTCTTTGGCGAAGAAGGAGCTTCCTGTTGGGCTGCGTGCCCATTCCACAAGGGCAACGGCTGCTACCACGGCCTTGGGCCGCGGTGTTCCGCTGCTGGTTATTTGTCAGGCAGCTACGTGGGCCTCACTGCACACGTTTACAAAGCATTACTGCCTTGACAGTCAGGTCCGGAGGGACGGCTTCTTTGGCCGTTCTGTCCTCCAGGACTTCCTTGTCTGATCTTTGTTCGCAGACCCACCACCGGGGTTGGTATTGCTGGGGTATCTATTCTAAGGTAAGGTATCTGTCACTAACGTGTCTCTTTCAGATGCACAAGTTACTAACTTGTGTAACGATATATCTGTAAGAGACAGTAGTTAGTGACAGATTCCCTACCGCCCGCCCATCCTCCCGTTCTGCGAACTGATTTCTAGGGTTAAGGACATCCCTTTCAGGGCCCTAGTATTTTTCAGACACCTATGTCAGCTTCTTGCATGGCTCTGCGTTCCTGGCGCGGAAAGTCGTGTACAGAACTGACGTCAGCGCGCAGGGGCGGCGTCTAAGTACTGCCCGCGACGTCATCCCGGCGATCACGACGCCGGACGCGGAGCCGCACGACGCCGCCTACCGACGCGCAAGGGTACTGCTACGCAAAAACTTTCCGGATCCAGCCTGACGCCTGGGGATATTCTAAGGTAAGGAATCTGTCACTAACTACTGTCTCTTACAGATATATCGTTACACAAGTTAGTAACTTGTGCTTTAATTCCACAATGACAGAGGTGTTTAGATCAAGTAGCACCCCTCAAACATTTGAGATCTACCAAATCAAAATCTTGGTTTAACGTGGATCTTAATAACGAAAGAAGACAACTCAGACAATCAGAAATGACTTGGAGACTTAACCCGTCGACTCTTCACCGAGCGCAACTTGGATCAACCCGGTCAGCATATAAAAAACACATCTTTAGAGAAAAGGCCACTTTCTTCCGCAGCCAACTAGACCAGGCGAAAAATAACCTTGAGAACTCTTCAACATTGTCAAAAGTCAAACAAACGGCACACCCCCACAAGAAATAAAAGCCACCAAAGATCGATGCGAAGAAATCGCCAGCTTCTTCACAGATAAAGTCCACAAATTGAGCAATCCTTCATCCAAACCTCAAATCCTCCCTCCCTCGCAACCTGCCCCCCGTTAACCGCCCCTGACCAAACAAATCGAAATCATACCACGGACAACCAGGCCCGCTTCCAACTGAAAAATGACGCTAATTGGTCGAACTTCGAACCCATGTCAGAAATCGAAGTCTTCAATATAATTGCAAGCTTAAAGCCTACTTCCCACACTATGGACCCCCTCCCATCCACAATAGTAAAAAAAACTCAACCACGTCATTGCCCCTTTCTGGACAAAAATCATCAACCCCTCTCTCAAATCAGGTTGTGTCCCAGACTCCCTTCAGCTAGGACAAATCACACCTATACTCAAGAATCCAGGGGCCGACCCCAACGAGCTCAACAACCTCAGACCCATCTCCAACCTTCCGTTCCTAGCTAAAACATTGGAGAAGTGCGTTCTCCAACAACTTAACAAACATTTTTTTTTTTAATTTGTTTATTGGATTTTTCACAGAATCGTACAGACATTCTGCCACGATAGGCGGCATTAACCAAAAACCATAAGAACAAACTCGAAAAGGTACATATTATGGTCAGATGTTACATTACATGCATACTTTTGGCCCCGTCCCAAGGCAGCAATCTATCCATGTCCAGAGATCGGAGAACACACCAATATACATAGGCAAGCAATTTACACAGTTTCATTATGAGTCCGAGATAATAAATATTCTCTTAATGACGACCAGATATCTTTAGGCCGGGACGACACAGGCAGTTCCTCGACATACAACTCTAACTGTTTGCGGCAATACACTAGGTCTTTGAGCCACTCATCAACTTTAGGGGACAATCTGCTCTCCCAAGTAAACATAATGCGCCGCTTGGCGAGCAGGAGAGCCACCCTAACAAACTTACCCAGAGCGGCCTTCAACTGGGGGACATAGCCAAGGAGACATTCTAGAGGCGTACACTGTAGAGTTATTGCTGTCATGGTTTGTATGCGTGCAATCACACCTTCCCAGTATTTATACACACGATCACACTGCCATGCCAGGTGCATAAAATCGGCCTGTGGGAGGCCACAACGCTTGCAATGATGTGAATCCCGCAGTCCCATTTTACACAATTTAGCCGGGGTATGATACATTTGATGTATGAATTTGAAATGGATGATACGCAGATTGCCATTAGGGGTAAGGCGACCTGTGAGTGCGCCGATCTGTTCCCATTCCTTTGGGAGGATCGGGGAAGCCAATGTAGAGTTCCAGCGCTCTAGACTGATGTCTGGTCCATTCACCGCCTCTCCCTGCACAGCCTTATATAGTTTGGTAATCAATTTCTTCTTAGTCGGGGTAACTAATAGCAGTTGAAGCGACTGGAGGATAGGGGGCTCCGCCGGAAAGTCAGGGTAGTGATCTTTAATTGCACGTTTCAGGCGATAGAGGGAGTATTGAAACAGTAATGTGGGATTCTGAATGTGGCCCGTATCGGCCTCGGAGAGATAACCACCTCCTGGAAATAAGTCCCTCATGTGTGAAATGCCAACCTCCTTAAGGGCTCTTATGGGCCCCTGTTCCTGAGTTACCGAGAGAGCAGCGTGGCCCGCTAGGGGCAGAGCAGGTGCATAGAGTGGGAGCTTCTGAGCGCGCTTGCCGATCGCCTGCCAGACTGCAATAGTCGTATCGATAGTATTGATCTCGAGTTTGGGCGTGCGTCTATTAGTGTATGTGAGGATATTCGCAAGCGGAACAGGGTAGGCGTCCCCGTCCTCCACCACGATGTGTGGGATAAAGTCATGCGTCCGGAACTAGTAGTACGCGTATTGGGCTTGGGCGCAAAGATAGTATACATAAAAATCAGGAGCCGCGAATCCCCCTTTATCGTAAGCCAGGGTTAATGTACGCCAGCTAATTCTGGGCTGTTTATCACCCCATACCAACCTCAAGAGTTGGGTTCGTACTGTTTTGAAAAAGTGTTTAGGGAGTTTATTCGGGATATTACAAAAAAGATATAAAAACCGAGGGAGAATTACCATCTTAATCACTGCTATTCGGTCAGCCAAAGACAACGGGAGATGTAGCCACCTGTCCACTTGTTGTGCTAGCCTATTATAGGCCATGCCGTAGTTCTCCTTAATGACAATGTCGGGATCGCGATGTATCCAGACACCTAGATACGTTACCGGGCCTGTGGACCAAACCAAAGGGTATTCCAGCTGAGGCGAAGGCGTAGCTAGTGTCAAGGGAATGATGACCGATTTTTCCCAGTTTATTTTTAGTCCTGAGAATAGGCCAAATCGAATATATTCGCGGATGACTGGAGATAAATACTGCTGAGGATCTCATACGAATAGGACCATGTCATCCGCGTACATGGAGATCCCAACCGGTCGATGATTAAAATTTAAGGCAGCTTCCCTGTGGCGCTGTCGAATTTTGCAAGCCAATGGCTCCAGAACGAGGGCAAAAAGAAGAGGGGACAGGGGGCAGCCCTGTCTAGTGCCCCTTTCAATATTGAAAGGCTCCGCGGTGAAGCCACCCACTCGCACCCTCGCCGACGCGTCTGTATATAAAACCTGTATCCACCTCGTCAAAACCTCAGGGAATCCCATTCTGTGCAGTATATGTAACATGTATCTCCATTCTATAGAGTCGAACGCTTTGGCCGCGTCTAAAAGGACTGCAGCCGCCGACAACTCCGGATTAAGGACATGAAACATAGAAAAAATAGTACGCAAATTATGGGAGGTGGAACGCTCAGGGATAAACCCGGGTTGATCTGGGAGCACAAGGAGGGGCATCAGCGGTTGAATTTTCATAGCTAGTATCTTTGCTAAAATTTTTGCATCTAGGTTGATTAGTGATAAGGGACGATACGATGCACAGGACGTGGGTGGTTTATCTTTTTTAAGCAGAGTGATAATCAGGGCTTGTCTTGGGGAGGGGGGGAGGATCCCAGATTCGTGAGCCTCTGCGTACATTTCCAAAAGATGGGGTATAAGGAGATCGGCATATGCCTTATAAAATTCCGCCGTTAGGCCATCCGGCCCTGGGGCCTTATTATTAGGGAGAGGGAGAATAGCATCCCTCACATCCGTCTCATCAATGGGCTGCCTCAGATACTCCCTTTGGGCGTCTGAAAGCCAGGCGCAGGCTATATCCGATAAGTAATCGTCCAGTGCCTCAGCTTCCAACCCACCTCGGGTGGTGTACATGTCCGAATAGAATCGTCGGAATTGACCCACTATATCTTGTGGAGTAAAGTACGCCGAGCCGCGGGAGTCAATTATATGATCAACCTGGTGATGATCAGCTCGGAACTTCAATTTGGAGGCCAGAGATTTGCCCGGTCGACCCCCCCTCCCCATACGTACGAGCCACATGTCGCCTTGCAATGTATTTTGCCTCTGTGTCAGCTAGAGCATTATATTCCGTCAAGAGTTTGTGTATGTGCGCTAGCGAATCTGCTGATGGTGCATTAAGGTACTGCTCTTCCAGCTCCCCTAGTGCCTTTTCGGTTTTTGACAGTTGGCCCCTGATGTCTCTGAGAATCCCCGCTGTAGTACTTATGCACACTCCCCGGATTGACACCTTAAATGCTTCCCAGAGTGTAGATTGACTCTCCACCGAACCCACATTTGTCTCAAAATAGTGAACAATAGCGGTCCCGATGGTGTCGTTTTAGATCGGATCAAGCAATGCTTCAGCTCGGAATCGCCAGGTGAAAGGGCGACGGGGATTTGTGGGGACACCGATAGTTAAGCTAACAGGATTATGGTCTGATAATGTACGCGGTAGAATGTGTACTGCTGTAGTCCACCCATTAGCCTCTTTACTCAACAACCAGTAGTCTAATCGGGACCAGCTATTAAATGCTGGAGTGATGTGTGTACCCCCAATAGCCTCCGCATTTCGCAACCGCCAAACATCAACCAGACTGAGTTACGCCATTGCGTCTCGTACACACTGAGCTACTTTAACAGTGCGTCCCCCGGAAGGATTGGATTTATCTACTTGTGGGTTAAGGTGGGTGTTCAAATCGCCTCCCCATAGGACCGCAGAGTCTGGCCATGATCGCAAAACATGAAGTATGTCAAGAAAGGGTGCTGGGTCATCCACTACTGGTCCGTACATGTTAATAATCGTAACTATGCACATTCCCAGCTTGCCTTGTACCATAGCCCAGCGGCCCTCAGCGTCCGTTCTAGTATGTATAGGCAGGAATGGTACCCCTTTTCTGATGAGGATAAGCACCCCTCTAGCGTAGTTAGAGTAGGAGGATGCCAGCCGAAAGCCTGCCCATTTATGTGCCACCCCGAACTCAGAGCGGTTGCTCAGGTGTGTCTCCTGCAACAATGCAATGTGTGCAGCATGCCTGTCTAAATACGTCAGTACCTGGCGAGTCTTCTTGGGGGTATTGAGCCCACGTATGTTCCATGTTATGCAGTTATACGTTTCACCTATGGACATCTCCCAAAGTAGTCACCTTCACGTGGACGGTAGTCGATATACAGTATATGAGGCATGTAATGTGGGCACCAACGTTAAAGCACAATCTGAACCTCGTACCTTCGAATGTAATTAACAATAACCCCAACCCTCCCCCCACCCACTTCAGCAGCCCCAAATTGCTAAAGACAGATCCCAATGCCAAGAACATCCCCAACAAAAACAGAGTTCCATAACACAGCTTGTGGGGTGCACCCATTGGGGGAACGTAGCGGCTGAGACTCCCTCCCAGATGAAGACGGGAGAGGGCCGCCACTGTAATTAGAAAAAAAACCCCACCCACCATCCACCCATTCGAGCCTCAGAGGAAAGATCTGTCAGACGACAGTGCAAGTCGGGTAAGACCCATGATAACAATCTGAGGGGCAGTAATAAATCCAGAACAGTAAAGACGTCCAGCCCACCTCCGCAGGCACTCCATAGCGTTTAGCAAGCCCTGTAGTTATCAGCTAACAAGAATGTAGTGACTCAAAATAAGAACACTCTAGGATATGAAAGCGTGCAACAGCCATTCAGCACAGCATGTAACCCCACCACTATCCCAAGAGGGCACAGCAATACCAACAGGTGTGCGCAATGTTACAATACAGAGGTAGGCATTAGTATGCAATCCGAAGCAATATAAGCGAACACTAGGAGCATTACAGTCTTACATTACTCAGTCATCGACATCAGAAGTGGAGGCTGTAGAGTGGCCCTGACGTCGTAGGGATTGAGCATAGTCCCAGGCCAGCTTCGGGTTAGTGAAGATTCTTGCATTGTCTTCCGGGCCTATGCGCAGCCGAGCTGGATAAAGCATAGCGTATTTGATTTGTTCCTTCATGAGTAGTTTATTAACCCCCTGAAACTCCTTGTGCACCGCCTGCACCGATGCCGTAAAGTCTGGATAAAACGATAGGACGTTACCTTGATGGTTCACTGTTCCCCTCTGGCGAGAGAAGCGCAATACAGTATCTCTGTCTCTAAAGTTCAGCAGCCGGGCTGTTATCGGTCTAGGGGGGGCACCAGGAGGTGGCCGCGCCGCCAGAGACCTGTGAGCTCGTTCTATGGCGAACATACTGGAAAGGTTGTCAGTTCCACAGATGTCCCGCAACAGCTTCTCAATGTAGTCTTCCAGGCGCCCAACATTTGTAGATTCCGGCAAACCTAAAATGCGCACATTATTGCGCCGTGATCGTGCTTCAATGTCCTCATTCTTTGCCTGGATAACAGCCAACAGTTTTTCCATATCTGTGGTTTTGGCGGTCATCTGCTGCAAGCCATCCTCCGCATCTGAAATTCGCTGCTCGGCTTCTCCAATCCTCGCCGCATGCTTGTCCAGCTTAGAGGAGAAATGGTCCATTCGACCGTTGAGTGCCTCTATCTTCCCATCAATGGCCTGTAAACTGGTGTGGATGGCCGCCAACGATTTCTCCAGGGCAGAGGGGGCCGAGGTCGCAGAATCCAGCTCTGAGTCAGAGGCAGCGGTTTGAGAGGACTTACCACCTTTACGGAGATCAAAGGTAAGCCTGGGCTGGTTTTTCTCCGGTTTGCCCATCTTGGTTGTAAGGTACAGGACGCAGGAACCACAGCCCCACCAACAGCGAACACGACCTCAGGGGAGTCACCCACCAGTTCAGAAACAGGGAGCCGTCAGTCGTGGTGTGCAGTCTACGTAGCGCAAACTACTTACTGGCAGTGGAAGCAGGGCGCACCAGGTAGTGCAGGCAGGAGGGCAGGGACGTGCGTGGGCCAAGAGGCGGCCCCCGAGGGACAGGCCGGGCCAGTATGCCACCCAGCCCGCCCGCCTCAGTTAGGGTAATGCAGCAGGCTGCCCCAATGTCTCCAAATGCCAGGTCTGCCAGTTCAAAGCCTCGCCAGTCGCCGCCCCGGAGATCAGTAATCGGCGACGCACACAGAGGGAACTCCGGTATGCCGCGGCGGGGAGCGCTCTATACAGTGGGCAGGTCCGGGCCCCAGGTACGGTAGCGGTAAACAGCAATACCAGTCCCGCGCTGCAGGGCCGTGCATAGTGTCAGGTCCGACGTGCAGTCAGCCGCTGATCAGGTAGTTATACGAGCCACAGCAGTCACCGGCGCCGAGCACGTTCCCCCTGCGGCCTACCTTACGATGCGGCGCCAGGCCCTCGCGTGGTTAGAGGCGCCAAGCACACTGAGGCACCCGCGTCCGCACGTCCACCAGCACACCGGCGCACACCCCTGGGAGCGGACCTTCTCCGCAGCTTCGGCGTCACTCAGCGCCGTTTGAGGACCGCAGGCACACCGGGTCCCAGATCGCCCCTGGGAGGCAGCCCGGTCACAGCAGGAGAGGCGGCTATCTTAAGGGTTGGCGCCCGCCTCCAGCAGTCCAGCCGCCATCTTAGCCCCGGACAGGGCGATCAGCATTCACGCTACGAGCCCCACGGACGAGTCTTCCGCTGACCGACTCACCCTCGGTGGGCCCCCAGCAGCAGCGATCACTGTCTCCCAATTATATCGATGGATGGCTCAGGGAGAGCAGGATAATGCCAGGATAATTACGGCGGCCGGCAGAGCTACACTACTGTGCGGCCATCTTGCCGTGCGCCAGGCCACGCCCCAACAACTTAACAAACATATTGACTACTTCAACCTCCTCGACACCTTTCAGTCGTTTTTCAGGAAAGGTTGTAGCACCGAAACAGCAATGCTCAATATTGCAGACGATATCCACAGAGCCTTAGATGAAGGTGAAGCCTGTCTCCTCATCCTTATTGACCTATCTGCGGCATTTGACACAACCATCGAGCTTTACTTGACTCTGAAGAGGCTATCTGGCATTAATGGCACAGTACTAGAATGGTTCACTTCCTTCCTTCAGCACCGTTCGCAACAGATTAAAAACAACTCCTGCCTCTCTGTACCAACACGAGTCAAACTTGGAGTCCCACATGGATCGATCCTCTCACCATCCCTCTTCAATCTCTTCATGGAACCCCTTGCAATTATTCTGAAACAAGCAGGGGTTCAATACCACCTTTATGCAGACGACACACAAATATACTACAAAATAAAATCACCCAGCGACGTCCGACACCTCAATGGCACGCTAACAAAGATCCAAACCTGGTTTAACGCAAACCACTTAAAACTGAACCCAGACAAAACGGAACTAATACTGTTCTCTCCGAAAAGTAACCACCAACCAATTCAAGACTGGCTCAAGGAGCTTGATGCTCTAAACTGCTCCCTCGTCCTATCTGACTCTGTAAAGTCACTAGGCATTACCCTGGACAAGAACTTGTCAATGAAGGACCACATCAAGAACTCTGCAAAAAGTGCACTTTACTCTCTAAAACACCTCAAGAAAATTAAACCTTTCATTCCTCAAGATGATCTCAAGACAATTGTACAATCCCTTGTCCTTTCTAAACTGGTCTTTGGAAACGCCATCCTAACAGGGTCACCAAAAGCTCACCTAGCCCCACTAAGGACAGTCCTTAACATGGCAGCCCGACTCATAACTGGTGTAAAAAGATTTGAACACATCTCTCCAACCTTCAACGCACTCAACTGGCTTCCCATGGAAGGTAGATGTATTTACAAACTGGCCTGCATCACACACAAGGCCCTTCACACACAATCCCCAAACTACCTAAACAGCAAACTAGTAAAAGCAAGAAAATCCAGAACTATGAGAAGCACCAACTCACTTCTTCTCATCCCTCCGAAACTGAAAAAGAAAATGACCCAGTGCCGGTCCTTCTCTGGCAGCGTACCCAGGATGTGGAACGCACTCCTGATTGACCTCAGATGCAACCCCTCTTTCTCTTGCTTCAAAAAGGACCTGAAACTCCTTCTCCTCAACCAATACTTTACCGACCAAGTCAACCATCCTAGACATCAATAACCTAATGGACTCCCCCCCTCACTGACCTTCAAGGATGGTGGTTATCTGACTGTGTCAACCCCCTGTCTCTCTCTCCCCTCACTGGATACATAAGTATTATGTCTTTGCTTATATCTTTATGCATCCTCATGTCCTGCGATGTTATGCAATCTTTCTTTTCCTTTGTGTATGTAAAGCGCTCTGATACCTACGGGTCTAGCTAGCGCTATATAAAACTTTATAAATAAGTTCCAAACCAACCCCCTCCCACACCACTTCCACCGCCACCACCAAGCAGAGACCGCTAGGCAGTTAGCCCCACATACGGATGAAACACTCAAAAGTGGCTCCCAATGGGGGGAGCATAAACACTGCCCAGAGTAAGTTGCTCCCCATGAAGTTAGCCTGTAACCATGACGTAGCGACAATAGGCATCTGTCCGCTCTTTTTGGGGCTGGTAGGGGACCCTACAGTGGACTAGGATACCCGTGCCCCGTGAATACCATGTAAATCCCGAGTGCAATATCGGAGTGTAGCCCTGTTGAGCTAAGCATGGGGTCTTAGACCCCAGAAGATGGGTCTCCTGTAGCAGCAAAATATCCACCCGTATACATTGTACCTGGCGGAGAACTGCTCCACGTTTGATTTTATCAAGGACCCTCTGACATTCCATGTGAGGACTCGGAGGCCTCCCGTGTCCCCGGGAGCAGAGCTAGTTATGAGTGTCGTGACAAGTAAGCATTGGTCTTGAATGTGTGCCTGAAAGAGCGCGAGCAATGGGACTGCATCAAAACATATGTAAACAACATTTGGTATCCACTGTTGCCCACCCCCTTGCCCTCACACTTCAGTAAACAAGATGTATTTGTTGCGGTTTGTCTCTCCCCCGGCCCTCAATGGGAGTCACCGAGTAGAACACCAATTGATCCCACATCCCCAACACCCATAGAACATGATCTCTAGAGGGGGCTCTTGGCTATGCCTCTCTAGAGTGGCAGTCCTAATTGGGCCCCAGATTACCTACGCTTAGAAAAAAAACACAGAAGTTAGTAGAACCGAGGAATATAAGAGCAAACTATGCATGATCACATTATACGAGAGGAGACCGCATTCAATCCCATCATTATTCCGATCTACAGCTAATATCAATTTAACAGTTGTGTATGAAAAACACGTCAAAAGTCTCATGTGATACAGCTACATGATGGTATGAGCAAGTGTCAATGTTAGTCAGGACGTGAGCTTCTCCAGGACGAGCACGATCTGTTGCAGCGCTTGGAGGTGGACTTCTTGAGACGGTTGCGCCGGTCACTTTGTGATGAGTCCGAGTCTATCCTAGGCTGAGTATGAGGTTTTATTACCACAGATTCAGATTCGTTCATTCATTGGAAGGTGGCCTCCTGAGTGTCAAAGAACAGTGTACAAGAGTTAGAGACCACCCGCAGCTGAGCATGATACAGTAGAATGTGGGACCACCGATTTCAGCCACTGCGTCAGGAATGTGTCCATGGAGGCACCCTCACAGCCCTCCGGAAAGCCCAAAAATCGCAGGTTGTTCAGTTTCACGCGGCCCTCCGCATCTTTAACGCGTATTGCCAGTTCCCTGGTTGTGGTTGTTAAAGTGGTGATCTTATGTTGTAGGGCCGCCACCTAGTCCTCGAGCCCACACTGTCTTGTTTCTCCCTCTGTGATGAGGTCCAGCACTTTCCGCAGGTCCTGCGCAACAGATACACATCGGAGCCAACCGCCTCAATCCTGGCCTCCATTGCATCCCTGGACTGGGTAATGGCCGTGAGCATTGTAGGGAGGGGGTTGGGTGGGCGGTTGAGTGAGGGCCCACTCCACCGTCATTGGCCGGAAATTAGTCCGCGAAGACCTCTCCCAAGTTTGCCTATGTTTCTCGGAGAAGGGAGTGAGAGAAGGAGGGGAGCTGACCCCAATGCACCTCGACTCACACGGCCCAGCTGGTGCCCCCCAGACAGCCACGAAACTCCAAAAAAGGGGCCCCCACCAGCATCTCTACTCACCTCAGGCCCTGGAATCCAGGGCCTCCAAGGTCTCCAGGGCACCGCATCCAGGTTTCAACGAAGCGGTCTCCTCCTCTGTGCCGCCGCGTGCTGACCAGGTCCAGACCGCAAGGCCAGGACCGACCTCTTCAAATCTTGTTGCGGCTTGACCCATCTGCCTCCCGCGGCGAGCCCCCACCAGCGCCTCTCCTCATCTCAGGCCCGGACCTAAGTGCAGCCATGAACTCCAGGGCGCCGCATTGAGATTTCAATGGGGGTAGTCTCCTCCCCGATGCTGCTGCGCGCCTACCAGGCCAAGAACGCACGGCCAGGCTGTGACACACCAGCAGGGCCGCCAGCCAATCTGCTCTGTTGCTGGTAACCCACACAGCCGGGAACTCCGCTAGTCGCCACCGTCCCGACACTCAGGCTGTGTATGGTGTAGCTGCCGTCTATTTCAGCGTGGCAGGCATGATGATAGACTGATTATGGGCCGACTGCCGGGAGCTCGCCTAGGGCACGAAAGCCATCTTCGCGCACCAGGCCACGCCCCGTGGATCTCCTTTTTGAATGTGTACACAAATGTTTAACACTCACTGATGAGCCTAAGGCTGCTCGACCACACTGCCCTAGATGGAGCACCTTGGGATTTCTAGAGCGATCCCCTGTCCACTCATAAGGGATACCTGGACTCTCTACACAGCATACTTCTTTTTGGTACTATATGGTAGGAAGCTGGCTCTGTTTGATATACCAAAGTGAGGTATAGTGTGCAGAGTCCAGTGGATTCCCAAAGGTATAGCAGAGACTAAAGTAGATAATACCTTACTCTCTTTTGTGGTAGTGTGGTTGAGCAGTCAGGCTTATCAGGTAGTATTAAGCATTTGTTGTACACACTTGGGCAAAAAATGATGTCACACATTCACACTGAATCCAGACCAATTGTTTGTATAAAGATGTTTTATTTCTAGAACCAAGATTTATTTAGTAGCAGGCAAGTTAAACTCTTCATACAATGTTACTTTTCAAAATACACTGAATACTGGTTTTGTAGGAACATTCAGATTTCTTTTGCAGTTGAGAGAACGATTTGCAAACTGTTCAAAAACACTTGAAATGACTTTCAGATTACTTGGTAGTTACTTTCCCAGTTTCGCATGAAACACACTCCTAGCAGTTTAAGCAACACAGGACATTAGTAAACAGGTTAGCTGTTTTAAAGGCCCTAAGTTACTTTTGTTGCAGTAGAAGACAGTTCAACACTTTTTTTTCTTCTGAAAAACCCACCATACAGTCCTATTTTGAAAAATGAAGTGTTAAGTTTACAAGTAAGTAAATGGTTTTAGGATTGGAGTTTTGGGAGGTAGAACTAAGGTTCCCCAAGGTTCAGGTTAACACTTAAGGGGCACCACCAGCAGCACTACGGCAGCTGGGTGCAGAGTGCCAGTGTTGGCCAATGGGATACCTCGGTTGGGGCTACTCACGAGCAGGCCACTCGGTCTTGGGAGTCAAGCTCCTGGAGTTAAGGTAAGAGCAAAGGGGGTCCCAGGTTAGCATCAAGTCCACACCACAAGCGGCGGCCGGGTGCAGGGTGCTCAGGGTAGTCAGGAGCCCAATGCTTTCGTATAGAGGATGTTGGTCGTGGGAAAGGACTGCAGGCTAGAGTCAGAAGACTGATAGAAGGGAACCAACGCCAGGAGGATGAAGATATAGAGTTGCTGGACACTAGGACACCATCTGTCGGGCACATCAGGACTCTGGAGTTGCGGGTTCAGGGATGTCCTTTCGGCTCTGGTTCTTCTCACTGGTTACGGTCGGGGGCCTTCAGGATGATACTGCAGGTGTCAAGGAGAAGGTCGGTGGAGGTCGTCCAACGCTAGAACACAGGTCAGGATCACTGGGGGAGAGGGGGGGGGGGCTCGCTGGGGTGTTGGGCCACTCTGACCTTTGGCGTCTGGTGCAGAGGTGAGGGCTCGCAGATCCGGCTGGAGTCTTGGCTTGGATTTGGTGTTGGACAAATCTGGTGTCCACGGGAGATCAGATGTCTTTATAAAGGCAGTGCACGTCCCCAGGACTCTTGGAGGCTGCTGGCTGCAGGACACGCCGGTTTCAGCTTGGAGGGGTTTCAGAGCAGGAGACAGGCCAGTCAGGCTGGGGCCAAAGCAGTTGTCGTCGTTCTCTAATGCAGCATGGCTCTTCTGTCGTTGTCACGTTGAATCTGAAGAGGCAAGGTTCAGGGGTGCCCCTAAATGCTAGATGTAGGGTTGTTACAGGGGTCTGCAGGTTGGAACCAATGGGTCCCTTCGCTGAAGTGTCCACACCCCTTAGTATGCCACCCTCCAGTGGGATAGTGGCATAAGCCTCTTGCCGATTGGAGGGCTCCCCCATCTCCTAGATGGCAGGGACGGAGAGGTAACCTTCCCTTTGTCTCCAACACCTGAGGGGTGGAGCTGGGAAATGTGAGCACACCTCCCTTCCTGGCTAGGTTTCCCGCCAGTTCTCGTGCCCAAACTGTGGATCGGAACCGGTGGGAGTCAGTTGCTGATAGCCGCAAAAGGCTGGGGGAAGCTAACAAAGGCGGCAGTCCTTTGAAGCTCCCTCTTCACGGACCCTGCCCATCCGGGTGGAGGAGGCATGACACCTGCATGTGATTTGTTTCCAGACCCAGAGAGCGGAGGCTCTCTACCCAGGAGTTCAGAAACCTGTTGGGTGGTGGCAGATGTATGGGAACCAGTGAGGAACTATGTAGGAAGGTGCCCCTTTTGGCTTGGTTGCCCCCTACCTTTTGCCTAATGTTGATGCACTTTGACTGATTGTGCCCTGGGTTACTGCCAACAAGGTACCCAGGGCCTATGTTCTTTCCCTAAATTGCACTGTTGCAAACCCCAATTGACAACTCTCTGGACACATGGAAGTCCTTTGTAAAATGTACCATAGGTACCAAGGGCACAGTGACCAGGGAAGGCCTCTAAGGGCTGCAGTACTTAATGTGCCAACCTTAGAGGCCCTGCACATTCATTCATTCTCTCTCTCTCTCTCTCTCTCTCTCTCTCTCTCTCTCTCTCTCTCTCTCTCTCTCTCTCTCTCTCTCTCTCTCTCTCTCTCTCTCTCTCTCTCTCTCTCTCTCTCTCTCTCTCTCTCTCACACGTTTTGGTGGAGAGCAAAGTAAAGAGTCGACATGGCACACATCCCTGTGTGCCATGCCTACAACCCACTGCCCTGGCATAGGTAAGCCACCCCTCTAGCTGGGTGTCCTGCACCAGTGTTGAGGATACAGGTGCATGAGCCCTGTTCCCCTACAGTGTCTTAAGTCCATTCTGAGACATTGTAAGTGCAGTAATGCCATCAAGAGTATATGGCCTGGGAGTTTGTCATTGCGAACTCCACAGCACCATGATGACTTTACTTAAAATTGGGAAGTTTGCTATCAAACTTCTCAGCACATTAAACCCACACCGATGCCAGTGTGGGATTTAATAAAAAATGCACTCAGAGTGCATCTTAGAGATGCCCCCTGAAAAACGATCTAACTCTAGTGTCCTGGCTGTGTGGCTGCTCGCCAACTGCCACCACCAGACATGTTTGTGGACCCCTGGGTCGAGAGCCTGCCACTGTCGGGGTCCTGAAACAAAGCACATCCTGGGACCCGGTGCCAAGCCTCCTTCCCCAGGATGGACAGGGTCCACGAAGGGGAAGCTTCAAAGGCTTGCTGCCTTTGTGAGCTACCCCAGCCACTTGCTGCTCCCAGCAACTGGCCCCCACCGGTTCTGACCCCTCACGCCCCCCCCCCATCCCCCTTTGGGCGGGAAAATCGGCGGGAAATCAATAGGTGTGCCCAGCTTTGCCAACCCCACACCTCAGGTGGGAAGGATGAGGTGAAGCAGAACTCTCAGGCCCCGCCATCTTGAAGAGGGGGGGACCCAGCTAACCAGAGTGAGGCTTATGCCCCCCTCCCACTGAAGGGTGGCATAATAGGGGGTGCACCCACCCAAAGGAAGGGACCCATTGGTCCCGACCTGTAACGCCCCTAAATTTAGTATTTAGGGGCAACCCTGAACCTTGCCTCCTCAGACAAGAAGAGAGAAAAAGGACCGAAGAAGCCATGCTGAAAGAAGAAGGGGACGACACCAACTGACTTGGCCCCAGCCTTACCGGCCTGTCCCGACCTCGACCTGCTCCAGAAAAATCCCGGTGTGTCCTGCAGCCAGCAGCCCTCAAGAACCCGGAGGACCTGCCCTGCCTTCCCAAACCAGACTTTGTCTCCCGTGACCCCCGGATTTGTTCACCCACAGACTCTGGTTCCGGCCAAATCCGCAAGTCTGCACCATTCTGCACCCCACGGCTTGAGTTTGAGTGGCCCAACATCACGAGGAGGTCTCCCCTGGGATATCGTGATCCCTGACCTACCACAAGTCTCCAACTGACGCCTGCATCCCCTTTCTGGAGGATCCCCGCGACCGGAGCTGGTAAGAGAAACCCGATGCCAAAAGACACCCCTGCACCCGACGTCCCACAGCCTTGGGTGGTCCAACCAACAGATTCCCGGCATCCCAACTTACCTCTCCAACCGGTGGTTGTCTCCAGAAGATCTTCGTCCCCAAGTCTGCAGTGTTTGTTGCAACCAGAGAATCTCCATTGAAATTAACAGGACACCCAGCGCCAAAACAGCATTCTGCACCCGGCCGCCCCTGTGCTGCTGTGGGTGCACCTTGTGTGCTAAATCGGATCTCCCTTTACTCTGAGCCTAACACCAGGAGCTTTTCTCCCACAACCTTGTGGCCTGCTCGTAAGCAGCCACCACCCGGAGGCCCCCTATCCCCCATTGGATAACCTTGGGCCTCAGCACTCTGTACCCAGCCGCCCTTGTGCTGCTGAGGGTGCTTTGAGATTGCATCATTGACCCTGGGGGAACCCTGGTTCTAACCCCAGAATACCAACTCCAAAACCTAAGTACTTACCGATAAACAGAACACTGTTTTCTCCCATAGGACTGCATTAACTGCTTTTCTGTGAAAAATCTTTCAAGTGTGGAGTAGGTTTGTATGGAACCCTAAGAAACGGCAAATGTATAAAAACTAATGAACTTACCTTTTCTCTAGGAAATGTCCCAGTGTGATATCTAGACATAACACACTGAGTAGAAAAAGTAACTTGAAAAGTAATTTCTTCACTCCCACTTTGCCCCTGTGATGGCTTAACATGCCAAAGCACCAGGCATTTTATTTTGTTTTGCACATTCTATACTCCTCAGAGAAGGCAATTCCTTCTGCTATTACTATTAGCAGAGAAAATCAGGAATTATGAGACAGCTCTGGCTTATTTATTATCCCTATATAACACTGATATTATATATGCCGTTTTAAACTGTTTTAACTTTACTTAGTATACAAAGCAAATACTAAACATGTATCATGTTCATTTTCTTTTTTAATGAAAGTAATATGTCTTTATTTATGAATTTTATATGGAAATGGAAGTAAATGAAGAAGCTTGTGCACAATTTTATGGCTCAAATTGAGCCGAAGAAAGTATTTATGATGACTGCATTAGCCATATGGCACAAGGTATCCGTAAACACTTGTTGCGTTATCATTTTGCCTCAGAATATTTTGTGATCACTTTCCCAATTGTTAGTTTCTTTCTTAAAGGTCTGCCTTGATGATCCAGTTATTAGGTGTTAACTGAAGGTGTAAACTCTGAGTTTCAAAGTAAGCACCAACTCCTAGAGCAAGCTTTGACTGCTTGAACCTCCTTTCCTGAGAGATGCAAGTGCTAACAGATTACTTGGTCATTCAATTTGAGCGCAGCAGTGTTTTGGACCGTCATTCTGTACATTCCCAGTGTTATGTTTTCCTTTGTGTTTTGAATTTGTGTTGGCAAATCATTTGCATTGCTTTATGAATCACTAATTGAATAAGGTTGCTGTATCTTAGCTTCCAGTGCTCTTATTGTTTTAAAGACCCACACAAGCGTTTGTTGCTCTATGCTAGTGATATTGAGACTCGGGCATGGAATTATGTGACATGAAGGCCAGATATTTTCTTCATTTTGGGGCACCTTACTATAGCTCTTTCTCAGGCTCCTGGCTGTTTATTAGCTGTACGGTTTGGGATCAGGAAAAAAACAGTGACCACCGAGCTGTATGTCTGCATCCTTGGACTGTCCTTTAACCACTCCCTCAGCCAGTAGAAATTTGGAAATTCATTGACACTTGTTATATACTGCTAGTCTGATATCACATTCTAATTGTGCTTATTTATATTTGAATGAGAGGTCTGAAGTTCAAATTACAACCCGCATGTTTTAAAATTGATTTACAAAATGTTTTTTTTTTCCCCCTTCCTAGTCATCTGTTCTTGGTTCTGCATTTGGAGATATTGGGCCTTCAAAAATAACAAATTCCACTGGTTCTCCAATATTAGACCATTTAAAATCATCTCCTGGTTTGAGCCAGTTTACTTCACAGAGTCCTCAGCACAACAGTAGCCTTTCAGTTACCACCTCTTCCTGGGACATTAAACCCTACAGTGTACAATCGTCTGTCCTCAGTCAGTTTGGTAAGTAACTTTAAGAATGTCTATATTTTGGAAGAGATCTCACAATGATATTTATCGTCTGATTTTAAAATGCATAATGGAACATTTTTCTATTGAATACTGTTTTCACATGGTCTTGGAGTGTTCGAATGGCAATAAGTGTTCTCGAGCATTTTAGAGAATTTAATCTCCGCCAGTTTTAAGAAGCCTGGAAGAACATGTTTTTTACCAAGACTGTTGTCCAGGATTAATGTAGATGGTGTTGCCATTTCATGGACTAACTAAGCTTAGACCTACCTGTGAGAAAGTGCCCTCTTTCTGCATGGTATGCCCCCACTTTTTGCTGAATTGCTGATGTTCTTTGACTGAGTGTGCCCTGGGCTCCTGCTAATCAGGTACCCAGGGCCTATGTTCCTTCCCTAAAAACTGCATTGAAGCCTAAACCCAATTGGCATCCCTGGCCACAGGTAGGCCCCTGGCAAAAGGTACCACAGGTACCCAGGGCACTGTGACCAGGGAAGGCCCCTAAGGGCTGCAGCACGTATTGAGCCACCCTTAGAGGCCCTGAACCTTTTCTCACACATACTGCCTTTGCAGGCTGCGTGTCATGGTGCAGAACAAAGTGAAGAGTCGACATGCCCACAAACCACTGCCCTGGCATACATCAGTCACCCCTCTAGCTGGGTGCCCTATGCCAGTGGTGAGGGTACAGGTGCATGATCCCTGTACCCCTACAGTGCCCAAGTCCATTCCTGGGCACTGTAAGTGCAGTGCTGCCATTAAGAGTATATGGTGCTGGGAGTTTGTCATTACGAACTCCACAACACCATAATGGCTACACTGAAGACTGGGAAGTTTGGTATCAAACTTCTCAGCACATTAAACCCACACTGATGCCAGTGTGGGATTTAATGTAAAATGCACAACAGAGGGCATCTTAGATATGCCCCCTGAAACTCGACCAACTTCTAGTGACCTGACTGAGTGGCTGCTTAGGCTGCTATAACAGACATGTTTCTGGACCCCTGGGTCGAGAGCCTGCTGCTCTCGGGGGCCTGAGACAATGCACATCCTGGGACGAGGTGCCAAGCCTCCTCCCCCAGGATGGGCAGGGTTCACGAAGGGGAAGCTTCAAAGGCATGCCGCCTTTGTGAGCCTCCCCAGACCCCCATTGCTGCTTTCAGCAACTGGTCCCCACTGGTTCTACCTCCCACTTTGGGCGGGAGAACCGGCGGGAAAAACAAGTGAGGGAAAGAGGTGTGCCCACCTCTGCCAACTCCACCCCTCAGGTGGGGGAGGCGAGGTGAAGCACAACTTAGTCCCCGCCATCTTCCAGATGGGGGGACCTAGCCAACCAGGGACAGGCTTCTGCCCCCCTCCCACTGGAGGGTGGCACGATAGGGGGTGTACCCACCCCAGGGAAGGGACCCATTAGTCCCTGCCCTTTACCTACCTGTAACACCCCTAAATCTAGTATTTAGGGGGCACCCTGAACCTTGCTTCCTCAGATCCAGACAAGAAACAAGAAGAAAAGAAGGATGAAGAGCCGTGCAGAGCTAACGAGGACGACGCCCACTGACTTGGCCCCAGCCCTACAGGCCTGTCTCCCCTCGAACCTGCTCCTGCAAAATCCCGGTGTGTCCTGCAGCCAGCAACCTCAAAAACCCCGGAGGACCTGCCTGCCTTCACTTCCAAGCCTTCTTCTCCCGTGAACACCAGACTTGTTCAAACTGCAGCTTCTGCCTCCGGCCGGATACCGCGAATCCAGCCCACTCTGCACCCGCCGAACCCGGCCCGAGCTCGAGTGGAAAAAACCACGAGGAGGTCACCCCGGCGATCCTGACCCGAGATCCGGCGACTCCTGACCTGCCTCAAGCCTCCAATCGACGCCTGCAGCCTCAATCCAGAGGATCCCCTCTACCGTGACCAGAGCGGGTAAGACTTTCCGACGTCCCAAGGCACCCTTGCACCAGACGCCTACGGCCTTGTGTGCCCAAACCAACGGTGCCTAACCAACCCAAGACATCCCAATTTACCCCTCAAAGTGGTGGTCGCACCCAGAAGATCCTCGTCCCCGAGTCTGCAGTGTTTCTTCTAACCGGAGGCGCTCCATTGAAAACAACAGGGCACCCGACCTCAAAACAGCACCCTGCACCCGGCCGCCCTAGTGCCGCTGAGGGTGCACCCTCGGTGCTAATTTGGTTCCCTATTTGCCCTGACCTAAACCCTAGGAGCTTTGCTCCCACAACCCAGTGGCCTGCTTTCCAGCAGCCACCAACCGGAGACCCCCTATCCTCCATTGGATAACATTGGGCCTCAACACTCTGCACCCGGCCGCCCTAGTGCCGCTGAGGGTGCAACAACAGTGCATCACTGACCCTGGGAGACCCCTGAGTCTAACCCCAGAACCTTAACTCCCACAGTCGATTATTACCTACAAACCGATAACCTGTTTTTCCTCCATAGGATAACATTGACACTTTTTCTCCAAAAAGTGTGGAGTTTTGAAATCTAAAAATATTCTTTAAAAATCGCACAAATAACCAAAACGTGTTTACTTACCTGTTTGCAGGAAATGTCCCAGTGCTGAATCTAGGTATCCAGCACGGAGTTAGAAAAGTAACGTGAAAAGTAACTTACCTGCAATTTACTGAAAAAGCCTATTCATTTCAATGTACTGTATTTGCTAAGTGTTGCAACCAACTGCATACCCTGTAAATCAAACAAAGTACAATTTCTATTGCATTTTCAAACTGTTCTATATTCAGCAACTTATACTGCAAAGTATTTTACGCTTACCTGTGCCAGGCTTGCTTGGTTCTAAAATAAAACAGTATATTTTTATACAAAAACAATTGGCCTAGAGTTCAGTTCTTGAGTGTGTGAATTCATTTGCTGACTGAGTGCGTACATCAAATGCTTAACACTGTCCTCTGATACTGCCTTACTGCTCTACCACTCTACCACAAATAGAGAGTAAGGTTCTATCTAACTTTAACCTCTGCCTACCTCTGGGGCACTTGGACTCTATACACACTATACCTCATTTGGTGTAGTATATATAGAGCCAGTTTCTTACACTCCCTGAGTGTTGCCCTATTTTCTCTAATCTTTAATCTTTCTTTTAAAAACCGCTCAGTTAAGCTTTAATAAATATTCCTGAAAGTAACTATCATTAAAAGCCATGTAATACATTGTTTTGAAACATTTAAAATGAACAGCTGCTGTGCTGATGAGCAGCTTGTGTAGAGTAAAACCTATCCTAAGACTTTGAGGTTACAGGCTGACCCAGCAGTACTTGAAAGGCAGTTAAATGCGGGCTTATCTTTCTGCATTCCGCTATGAGGGTCTCAAATATTTATATGTGCACATTTGGATAATTGTGAGATGTTTTTCATATTTATTGCTGATTTTCTTGCCAGAATTGCCTTTACTTTACATGCAGTAAAACAATTGCGGTAAGTCTGAGAAGAAAACCATCCTAAACTTCCTTCAGAAGCTGCTGCTGGTGCTCCACAGGTGACAGAAAAGTGTGGGGCTGGTGGAGTGCTCCGGTGTCTTCGTTCCTTTTCTCAGCCCTGTCTGCTGCCTCAAAACACTTCTGACTTAAAAACTGAAATGAGAAAAAGTAAAACCAGTTGATCTTGAAAGTATCTGGTTTTTTGAGGTGGTTTATAGCGTGTGATGTCTAGAAGGTCATTGTCAAAACTGCCACCATCACATTTGCTATTGAATCGCGTGGCACACAGGATTAACTGTGCACACTTTGAAATCTTTTCTTAAACTCACAATTTTTAGGAGTACACTATTGAGGTACTGTTAAGGTACTGTTAAGACCTTTGATGTTGAGCTTTAAGGTCAATTATTTATTGTTGTATGAGAAAGATCCAGTATGCCCATTGCTAAAAGGCAAGGCAGTTAAGAAAATTCTGTTGATCAGAGTACAAGACATCAATCTACATTGGCACACAATCATAAGCTGTTCTGCAACCACCTGATAGCTATATACAAAGTAGAGCATATTCTGTGTCTACTTGGAACAATCCAACTAAATGCCAGTGCAGTCCCCTTTGCCCCAGCTTTGTCCCCAGCATAGTGCAACAGATTCCTCTTAGAAAACACGAATCTCACTCTGTGCTGAGAAAAGTCTGAGTTGCTTAGGTGGCATGACTTGAGATTCCTGCAAAGCAAAGATCACAAACGCATCTTGGGTAATCAACAGGTACTGTCTTTGAGATCTAAGAAGAAACCTATGTCCATAGATCTTCTAAAGTATCCCAGGTAGATATCTCAACTTTTCATGAAGTATTGACAAGGGGAATTAGTAAGCTAAACATTCTTTAAAAACAGCTGTTTTGCTCCTCAATTTTAAAAATTCTACAAGGAACACATTTGAAAACCACTCATGCCAGGCTTAATTGAGCCAGTCATGGGGATCTTTATATCTGTGACTGCATCAAAATTAGGGACTCCTGATCTAATGGAAAAAATACTAACAACTAGAATAGGATTCTGAATTGCCTGGTAGTAATACTCCACCTGATGCTGTAATTGTTGTAGCCATCTGAAAGAGACACGTTAGTGACGGATACCTTACCTTAGAATATCCCCAGGCGTCAGGCTGGATCCGGAAAGTTTTTGCGTAGCAGTACCCTTGCGCGTCGGTAGGCGGCGTCGTGCGGCTCCGCGTCCGTCGTCGGCGTCGTGATCGCCGGGATGACGTCGCGGGCAGTACTTAGACGCCGTCCCTGCGCGCTGACGTCAGTTCTTCTTTTTCCGCGCCAGTAAGCGCAGATCCGGGAAGAGCAACGCCCTAGTCAATTTTTGACTAACTTTTTTGTGAATTTTTCACTGTTTCTTTATCAAGTCTTCACGACTCCTAGGTGTCGTAGGGATGCCCGGCTTCAAGCCATGCGACGCCTGTGGTCGCATGATGTCGATCACAGACCCGCATCTGGAGTGTCTCTTCTGTCTCGGCCGAGACCACGACACGAAGTCGTGCCCTGACTGCCGGAAACTTCACCCGAAGGCTTTGCGAGAGCGGTCTCGAAAGCTACTCGAGGTCCGCCGGTCGTCGGAGTCCAAGTCTTCGCGCTCCTCAGGTAAGTGAAGCACAAAAAGTCTAAGAAGCGTCATCGCTCTAAGACTTCGCCTCGCCGGTCTCGCGACTCGGCTGAGGCCCCAGTCGGCACCGTCCCCGCGGCCCCGGACATGCCTATGGAGCCGCCCCCGCATTACCCGTCCTTTCCGGGTTCGGGGCGACTCCGGCCGAAATACAGGAATTCCTGTCGGCCATGGCCCGCCTCTTCGGGCCTCAAGGTCCCTCCGGTGCGCCTTCGGGCCCCGCGGGCCCTGATGGGGTTGCTCCGGCGTCGCCGTCGACTCCGGTCCCGGCGCCGCCTGTCCCACCAGCCTTCATCCCGGCCTCGGCTCCAGCCCCGGCCTCGATCCCGGCTCCGGTGGTACCGCAACCCCCATCGACGCCGGTTGACCTAACCACGCCTCCGCCGACACCGACGTCCCCGGTGCCGTTCCTGACGCCGTCCGGGGCTCCGGACGGCGTCGGTCCCCGGCTCTCTCCGGCTCCGGACATGGAGCCGGACCGACGTCGGTCGACGCCGGTTCCGGCGCCGATGAGACCTTGGATCCCAAATGTCCCTCCTCCTCTATATTTTGAACCTGAGGAGGACCAAGAGAGCTGGGAGGGGTCTGAGGACCCTCTAACACAACAGTGTGAGTATGATCCGGACTGGGCTGAGGAACTTGGGGATGCCAGTGGTCTAGACACCTCCCCTGACACTGGCATGCTGTCTCCTCCCGTGGCTACGGAGGAGGGAGCTAATTTTGCAACGGTGTTGCGTAGAGCAGCTGGAGCCTTACATCTCCAATTGCCTACTGTGGCTGTCAGGACTAATCTCCTGACGGAAGTGCTTCAGCCGGCGGCTTCCTCCTCGGAGACTGTGCTGCCGTTTAATGATGCACTCACTGACGTTCTTTGGGTGCCTGGTCCAAGCTCACCACAGGGGCTCCTGTGGATAGGAACGTGGCCCGACGCCATCGCCCTGCTCCGGGCGACCCATTGTTTCTCTCCCAACATCCCACCCCGAGAGCTTGGTTGTCCAAGCCTCTGCCTCCCAAACCGCCTTCCCTACCGCCCCTCCGGATAGGGAATCCAAACGCCTGGACCAATTTGGGAAGAAGGCTTTTCTTCCTCCAGTGCTGGCTTGCGGTCCGTCAACACCGCTTGCCTTTTGGGCCGATATACCCACTCCCTGTGGGATTCGGTGGCGGCTGTTTTGCCGCAGTGTTCTGAGGAGGTCCAGACACTGCTTACCCGCGCCATTGCGGAAGGGCGAGATGCGGCTAAATACACCATACGTTGTGGCCTTGATACCGCCGACTCGCTGGGCAGATCGCTTGCGACGACGGTGGCGCTACGTAGCCACGCCTGGCTGAGAACAACTGGTTTCTCGGGTGATGTCCAGAATACACTCATGGACATGCCCTTTGATGGAGTCGGTCTTTTTGGTTCAAAGGCAGACCATGCGCTGGAGCGTTTTAAGGACTCACGGGCTACTGCTAAGTCCCTGGGCCTTGCTGTTGTACGCCCTCCGCTAACCTCTGCTTTTCGCCCCTTTCGTGGCCACGGAAGGGGCGCCCAGTCACGTCAGCTGCCCAGCCACCGGCCCGCGCAGCAAGCGTCTTCGCGTGGCCGAGGACGTGGATACCGCCGTGGCGGTTCGGGCAACCAGCGTGCGGGTCAGGCCACCACCTCCAACCCGTCCGCGGCCTCCAAGCCCTCCTAGTCCCTCCTTTCAGGTGCACAGCACGCCAGTAGGGGGCAGGGTCCGCCATCACCTTCACCACTGGCGTCCCATCACCTCGGACAGGTGGGTCTTGGACATTGTCCGAAGGGGCTACTCCCTCCCCTTCGAGACCACCCCCAGCCATGCCACCTCAATTCCACCGCATGTCAGGGGATCACTTGGTGCTTCTGCAGAAGGAAGTCACGGCCCTCTTGGCCAAGAGGGCCATCGAGCATGTTACGACCCCAGTAGTAGGACGTGGTTGCTACTCCCACTACTTTCTGGTGCCCAAAAGGACAAGGAGGACATGCGTCCTATCTTGGACCTCCGGAACGTCAATCGCTTCCTCCGGAAGGAGAAGTTCAAGATGCTCACCCTAGCTCAGGTCTTGACTGCCCTCGACCCTGGAGACTGGTTGGTAGCGTTGGACTTGCAGGACGCTTATTTCCACATCCCCGTCCTGCCGGCCCACCGGCGTTACCTACGGTTCACGGTAGGCCTCGAGCATTTTCAGTTCACCGTGCTCCCCTTTGGCCTTACAAGTGCCCCTCGGGTGTTCACGAAAGTGATGGCGGTGGTCGCAGCTCATCTGCGCCGGGCAGGGGTTCCAGTCTTCCCCTACCTCGACGACTGGCTGCTGAAGGCGGGCTCGTCCCAGGCAGTCGTCTCCCACCTCCAGACTACGGCCGAACTCCTGCACTCGCTGGGGTTCTCCATCAATGTGCCGTTGCGCATCTGATTCCTTCTCCACAGCTCCTTTTCATCGGAGCAGTTCTGGACACGACGCAGTTTCGGGCCTATCCTCCCGAACGGCGAGTCCGGGATATTCAGGCTATGATTCCAATATTTCGGCCTTTATCCTGGGTTTCGGAACGGATGACCCTGAGGCTGCTGGGCCTCATGGCCTCCTGCATCCTGCTGGTCAATCATGCCAGATGGCATATGCGGGCTCTGCAGTGGGACCTGAAGTTCCAGTGGGCGCAGCACCAGGGCAACCTGTCCGATCACGTCCAGATCTCGGAGGGGGCTGCAAAACAGTTGCAGTGGTGGCTCTCGAACCGGCAATGGGTCATGGGCAGATCCCTCTCCCTTCCCCAGCCAGAGCATACAGTTGTGACGTACGCGTCCCTTCTGGGATGGGGCGGTCACATGGGAGAGGCGGAGATCAGAGGCCTCTGGTCTCCGGCGGAGTCCCGGCTCCATATCAACCTTCTGGAGCTCCGGGCGATCAGACTTGCACTCAAGGCATTCCTTCCCTCTGTCAAAGGGAAGGTAGTGCAGGTGTTCACAGACAACACCACCGCCATGTGGTACTGCAACAAACAAGGCGGGGTGGGGTCGTGGATCCTCTGTCAGGAGGCTCTGCGCCTCTGGACATGGCTGGAACATCAGGGCATGTTCCTGATGGTTCAACACCTGGCAGGTTCCCTGAACGCCAGGAGCGGACGAACTCAGCCGCAGGTGCATGATGGATCACGAATGGCGTCTTCACTCGGAAGTGGCGCAAGGTCTCTTTCTGCAGTGGGGAGAGCCTTGGTTAGATCTATTCGCCACCGAAGAGAACGCGCAATGTCATCAGTTCTGCGCGTTGGAATTTCCAAGGCGGCACTCGCTCGGCGACGCTTTTCGTCGAGAGTGGAGTTGCGGTCTGTTGTACGCCTTTCCGCCTATACCACTTCTACCCAGAGTGTTGAAGAAGATTCGGTGCGACCGGGCCCAAGTCATCCTTGTGGCTCCGGACTGGGCTCGAAGAGTTTGGTATCCCGAGCTACTCGGTATGAGCGTTGATCCCCCGATCCGTCTGCCTCTTCGGGAGGATCTTCTGTCGCAGCAGCAGGGGACGGTCCTCCACCCGAACCTGTCCAGACTCCACCTGCTTGCGTGGAGATTGAGCGGCGGCAGTTGATTCCTTTCGACTTGCCTCCCGAAGTTTGTGATGTGATTCTGGCAGCCAGGCGTCCCTCCACTAAGGTGGTATACGCCTGCAGGTGGAACAAGTTTGTGGCATGGTGCACAGCAAAGGCTGTGAATCCCCTCTCTGCCCCTCTTTCTGAGGTTCTTCTGTTCCTTCTTTCACTGGCCCAACAGGGTTCTGCCCTGGGTACCATCAAGGGCTATCTTTGTGCCATTTCGGCCTTCCTCAGGCTTCCTGATCAGCCTTCCCTTTTCAAGTCCCCTGTTGTTAACAGATTCCTTAAAGGCATTACACACCTCTTCCCTCCTGTTCCGTTTGTGATGCCTCAGTGGGACTTGAACTTGGTTCTTACCTTTCTTATGTGCGCTCCCTTTGAGCCTCTACATAACTGTCCTCTTCGTCTTCTGACTCTGAAGACAGCCTTTCTGGTGGCCATCACCTCCGCTCGGCGGGTGAGTGAGCTCCAGGCTCTATCATGCAAACCTCCCTTTCTGTCTGTCCATCCAGACAAGGTTGTTCTTCGGACGCGTCCGTCCTTCTTGCCAAAGGTGGTTACTGCCTTCCACATGGGGCAGACCATCACTTTGCCCACCTTCTTTCCGCCTCCGCATCCTTCCAGAGAGGAAGAGAGGCTCCACCGTCTGGACCCAAAACGTGCGCACACAACACTTCCGGGTGGATGACCAGCTCTTTGTTGGCTACGTGGGCGCCAAAAAAGGTCGGGCGGTGCACAAGAGAACCATCTCCCGCTGGGTAACCTTGTGTATCAAAGCCTGCTATTCTTTGGCTAAGAAGGAGCCTCCTGTTGGGCTGCGTGCCCATTCCACCAGGGCAACGGCTGCTACCACGGCTTTAGGCCGCGGTGTTCCGCTGCAGGATATCTGTCAGGCAGCTACGTGGGCCTCGCTGCACACGTTTACAAAGCATTACTGCCTTGACAGTCAGGTCCAGAGGGACGGCTTCTTTGGCCGTTCTGTCCTCCGGGACTTCCTTGTCTGATCTTTGTTCGCAGACCCACCACCGGGGTTGGTATTGCTGGGGTATCTATTCTAAGGTAAGGAATCTGTCACTAACGTGTCTTTCAGATGCACAAGTTACTAACTTGTGTAACGATATATCTGTAAGAGACAGTAGTTAGTGACAGATTCCTTACCGCCCCACCCATCCTCCCGTTCTGCGAACTGATTTCTAGGGTTAAGGACATCCCTTTCAGGGCCCTAGTATTTTTCAGACACCTTTGTCAGCTTTTGCATGGCTCTGCGTTCCTGGCGCGGAAAGTCGTGTACAGAACTGACGTCAGCGCGCAGGGGCGGCGCCTAAGTACTGCCCGCGACGTCATCCCGGCGATCACGACGCCGGACGCGGAGCCGCACGACGCCGCCTACCGACGCGCAAGAGGTACTGCTACGCAAAAACTTTCCGGATCCAGCCTGACGCCTGGGGATATTCTAAGGTAAGGAATCTGTCACTAACTACTGTCTCTTACAGATATATCGTTACACTAGTTAGTAACTTGTGCGTTAAGAGAAGCATCCTATCATGTTAATTATTTTCGCACTGCCTGGTAAGGAAAGCTGAAAAACTGTTGTGTTTAGAAATTCCGGTTTCATTGCTACCTGGTTGACAGCACTCTGCAGAAGATCCAAATCCTGTCTCTTCGAGTTGGTCCAGAGATTCACAAAATCTTACGGATAAGGCGCCACAAGACTTTTTGGAAGTTTCTGAAGAAGCTAATTTGGTGTCCTACTACACTATTAGATTGGTTATATTATCAAATTTTTGAGTGGTTTGCTTCAACCATGATCTTTTCAATAGACTTGTGTGCGAGATACTTCTAGTATGCCAGATTTAACTAGACATCACTACAAGAATGGCTGGCAAACAGTGCAGTTGGTGCTTGGGCAACTGGGTTGACAAACTGACACTGTGGGCATTATTTGCCTACTCGGCAAGATAAACGTTATGAAAGGCTTCTCCTTTCAACAGATTCTTCCAACACAGATCATTGGCACAGATACTTTGCTTTGTGATTGGGGCACACTCTTCTTTTGCTAGTCATCACCAGAAAATCGCAGCGAATTATTGACATTGATGTATTAATATAATACAAAGTGACTTAGGTGGTATACATTTCGTAATTAGACCATTATTTTTCATATTGCATAAGTATCCTGTCCCTTTGACTACATTGAGGTTTTGGTGCAATTCTAGGTGTGTAGCCTAAGTGGAGTATACTAGAGATCTTATATTGGTATACTCTAAAAAGAGAAACACATGGTTCGAGGCATGTGTGCTGTAGGTCACATGCTTTGCATACTCCTGCCATCTAGTGTTGGGTCAGGATGTTCGCACGTTTTTCTTCGAAGAAGTCCTTCCTCCACTTCTCCGCATATCGTATCAGTCAAAGAAAACTTCAATTTCAATCGGGAAACTCGTGGAAGGCCCTCTGGCCTAACCACGTCGGTACACCTCGCAGTCGATGGAACGGACTCCGTTCAAATTCTGTCCTCTGTGCCTCGCGAAGTATCCGCGCACTGACTTGCACGAAGTGTGCAACTTGTGCTTGTCCCCTGAGCACAACGAACAGGACTGAGACGTGTGCAGATCGTTTCGATCCAAAAAGACACTCCGCAATCGTGGGGTGCGACGTTGTGAAATGCTGAGCCAGAATGTCGAATACGTGCCAGACATCTTCGGTGAAGGTTCCGAGCAGGAGGAGTTCGACTCCCAAGGTGCCGAAGAGGAGATGGAGGAGCAGCCCCTCTCAGTGCCTGAAACTGACTCCGAGATAGAAGAGGACTTACCATTGGGGCAAGGTCAAGGTCGCATGAGTACAGACTTGCCCCGAAATCCAAATCCTACCAAACATAAGGCTTCGGTGCCACCCCTACCTCCGGGTCACAGTCGGCACTGAGACAATGTTTCTAACACCTCTCCTTCGGGTCCAGTGCCGAAACAAGTAGTCAAGCCTTCCGGCTCGGGACCAAGTCGCTTTAAAAATGGGTCGGAGCCGATACCAGGCAGCTCTGAGCCGAAACACGCTTCAGAGCCGAAACCTTCCATGCCCAAATCCAAAGTGTCTAAGGAGCCGAAACCTTCCTCACCGGAAGGGCAAAATATTCCGGTATCGAAGTCATTGGTGGCGAAATCAAGACGTTCCTCCTAGAACACAGGATCAGATTTTTGACTTTCCATCTCGCAAAACAGATCCTAGACATAAAGAACTGTACATCAATCCAGAGCTGCACAGTACCATTGGGTACAATTACACAAAATCACTTGAGGAAGATTTCTTATTTGAAACATTAGGCAGCACACCCAGGTCTAGCCAGTCTCTCCCCATGTTTAAGGCAGGATGAGACATGCAGATGATATATTTAAAGACCCTGTCAGAGCTCGAATTCTCACTCCTAGAATAGACAAAATGTACAAACCGGCTCCATTTGATCCAGTATACATTAAAGGACAATTGCCTTTGGACTCGCTAGTGGTTTCTAACGCTCGTAAAATGTCTAATTCACAAACCTCTGGAGATGCTCCCCCTCCAGACAAAGAATCTAAGCTTCTAGATCCGTGGTACTCATAGTACTGCCCGCGGGCCGCCAGTCCTTCCTTGGCGGCCTGCGGACCTTGCAGGTAATGTACCCATGGCCCGCCAGAGAGAGAGAGTGGAGAGAGAGAGTGGAGAGAGAGAGAGTGGAGAGAGAGAGAGTGGAGAGAGAGAGAGTGGAGAGAGAGAGAGTGGAGAGAGAGAGAGTGGAGAGAGAGAGTGGAGAGAGAGAGAGTGGAGAGAGAGAGAGTGGAGAGAGAGAGTGGAGAGAGAGAGAGTGGAGAGAGAGAGAGTGGAGAGAGAGAGTGGAGAGAGAGAGAGTGGAGAGAGAGAGAGTGGAGAGAGAGAGAGTGGAGAGAGAGAGAGTGGAGAGAGAGAGAGTGGAGAGAGAGAGAGTGGAGAGAGAGAGTGGAGAGAGAGAGAGAGTGGAGAGAGAGAGAGAGTGGAGAGAGAGAGAGTGGAGAGAGAGAGAGTGGAGAGAGAGAGAGAGTGGAGAGAGAGAGAGTGGAGAGAGAGAGAGTGGAGGAGAGAGAGAGAGTGGAGAGAGAGAGAGAGTGGAGAGAGAGAGAGAGTGGAGAGAGAGAGAGTGGAGAGAGAGAGAGAGAGTGGAGAGAGAGAGAGAGAGAGAGAGAGAGAGAGAGAGAGAGAGAGAGAGAGTGGAGAGAGAGAGAGAG
Source organism: Calotriton arnoldi (assembly GCA_963921515.1). NCBI lineage: Eukaryota > Metazoa > Chordata > Amphibia > Caudata > Salamandridae > Calotriton > Calotriton arnoldi. Next base: position 763,068 of record CAWUFW010002683.1, on the reverse strand, counting down.
AGAGAGAGTGGAGAGAGAGAGAGAGAGAGAGAGTGGAGAGAGAGAGAGTGGAGAGAGAGTGGAGAGAGAGAGAGAGAGAGAGAGAGAGAGAGAGAGAGAGAGAGAGAGAGAGAGAGTGGAGAGAGAGAGAGAGGAGAGAGAGTGAGAGAGAGAGAGAGTGGAGAGAGAGAGAGAGAGAGAGAGAGAGAGAGAGAGAGAGGAGAGAGTGGAGAGAGAGAGAGAGAGAGAGAGAGAGAGTGGAGAGAGAGGAGAGAGTGGAGAGAGTGGAGAGAGTGGAGAGAGTGGAGAGAGAGAGAGAGAGAGAGAGAGAGAGGAGAGAGAGAGAGAGAGAGAGAGAGAGAGAGAGAGAGAGTGGAGAGAGAGAGAGAGAGAGAGAGAGAGAGAGAGAGAGAGAGAGAGAGAGAGAGAGAGAGAGAGAGAGAGAGAGAGGAGAGAGAGAGAGAGAGAGAGGGAGAGAGTGAGAGAGAGTGGAGAGAGAGAGAGAGAGAGAGAGAGAGAGAGAGAGAGAGAGAGTGGAGAGAGAGAGAGTGGAGAGAGAGGAGAGAGTGGAGAGAGTGGAGAGAGTGGAGAGAGTGGAGAGAGAGTGGAGAGAGAGTGGAGAGAGAGTGGAGAGAGAGTGGAGAGAGTGGAGAGAGTGGAGAGAGAGTGGAGAGAGAGTGGAGAGAGAGTGGAGAGAGTGGAGAGAGAGTGGAGAGAGAGTGAGGAGAGAGAGTGAGAGAGAGAGAGAGAGAGAGAGAGAGAGAGAGAGGAGAGAGAGAGAGGAGAGAGAGTGAGAGAGAGAGAGAGAGAGAGAGAGTGGAGAGAGGAGAGAGAGAGAGAGAGAGAGAGAGGAGAGAGTGGAGAGAGAGGAGAGAGAGAGAGAGAGTGGAGAGAGTGGAGAGAGGGAGAGAGTGGAGAGAGTGGAGAGAGTGGAGGGAGAGTGAGAGAGAGTGGAGAGAGTGGAGAGAGAGGAGAGAGAGGAGAGAGTGGAGAGAGTGGAGAGAGTGGAGAGAGTGAGAGAGAGTGGAGAGAGTGGAGAGGGAGAGGAGAGAGAGGGAGCGAGAGAGGAGAGAGAGGAGAGAGAGAGAGCGAGAGGGAGAGAGCGAGGGAGAGAGGAGAGAGGGGAGAGGAGAGAGGGAGAGGGAGAGAGGGGAGAGGGAGAGGGAGAGAGAGCGAGGGGAGAGGGAGAGAGAGCGAGGGAGAGGGAGAGAGAGCGAGGGGAGAGGGAGAGAGAGCGAGGGGAGAGGGAGAGAGAGCGAGGGGAGAGGGAGAGGGAGAGGAGAGGGAGAGGGGAGGGAGAGGGAGAGGGGAGAGGGAGAGAGAGCGAGGGAGAGAGAGCGAGGGGAGAGAGCGAGGGAGAGAGAGCGAGGGGAGAGGGAGAGGGAGGAGAGAGGGAGAGAGAGCGAGGGCGAGAGGGAGAGAGAGCGAGGGGAGAGAGAGCGAGGGGAGAGGGAGAGAGAGCGAGGGGAGAGGGAGAGAGAGCGAGAGCGAGGGGAGAGGGAGAGAGAGTGAGGGGAGAGGGAGAGGGAGAGGAGAGGGAGAGGGAGAGGGGAGAGGGAGAGAGAGCGAGGGGAGAGAGCGAGGGAGCGAGGGGAGAGAGCGAGGGAGAGAGAGCGAGGGGAGAGGGAGAGGGAGAGAGAGCGAGGGGAGAGGGAGAGGGAGGAGGGAGAGAGAGCGAGGGAGAGGGAGAGGGAGAGAGAGCGAGGGGAGAGGGAGAGGGAGAGAGAGAGCGAGGGAGAGGGAGAGGGAGAGGGAGAGAGAGCGAGGGAGAGGGAGAGAGAGCGAGGGAGAGGGAGAGGGAGAGAGAGAGGGAGAGGAGAGGGAGAGGAGAGGGAGAGGGAGAGGGAGAGGGAGAGAGAGCGAGGGGAGAGGGAGAGGGAGAGAGAGCGAGGGGAGAGGGAGAGAGAGCGAGAGCGAGGGGAGAGGGAGAGAGAGTGAGGGGAGAGGGAGAGTGAGGGGAGAGGGAGAGGGAGAGGAGAGGGAGAGGGAGAGAGAGCGAGGGGAGAGGGAGAGAGAGCGAGGGGAGAGAGAGCGAGGGAGAGAGAGAGAGCGAGGGAGAGAGGGAGAGAGAGCGAGGAGAGAGGGAGAGGAGAGAGGAGAGAGAGAGAGCGAGAGCGAGGGAGAGGGAGAGAGAGTGAGGGGAGAGGGAGAGGGAGAGGAGAGGGAGAGGGGAGAGGGAGAGAGAGAGCGAGGGGAGAGAGCGAGGGAGCGAGGAGAGAGCGAGGGAGAGAGAGCGAGGGGAGAGGGAGAGGGAGAGGGAGAGAGAGCGAGGGAGAGGGAGAGAGCGCGAGGGGAGAGGGAGAGGGAGAGAGAGCGAGGGGAGAGGGAGAGGGAGAGAGAGAGCGAGGGGAGAGGGAGAGAGAGAGAGAGTGAGGGGAGAGGGAGAGGGAGAGGAGAGGGAGAGGAGAGGGAGAGGAGAGGGAGAGGGGAGAGGGAGAGAGAGCGAGGGAGCGAGGGAGAGGAGAGGAGAGGAGAGAGCGAGGGGAGAGGGAGAGGGAGAGAGAGCGAGGGGAGAGGGAGAGGGAGAGAGAGCGAGAGCGAGGGAGAGGGAGAGGGAGAGAGAGCGAGGGGAGAGGGAGAGGGAGAGAGAGCGAGGGGAGAGGGAGAGGGAGAGGGAGAGAGAGCGAGGGGAGAGGGAGAGGGAGAGGGAGAGAGAGCGAGGGGAGAGGGAGAGGGAGAGGGAGAGAGAGCGAGGGGAGAGGGAGAGGGAGCGAGGGGAGAGGGAGAGAGGAGCGAGGGAGAGGGAGAGAGAGCGAGGGAGAGGGAGAGAGAGCGAGGGAGAGGGAGAGAGAGCGAGGGAGAGGGAGAGAGAGCGAGGGGAGAGAGCGAGGGAGAGGGAGAGAGAGCGAGGGGAGAGGGAGAGCGAGGGAGAGGGAGAGAGAGAGAGAGCGAGGGAGAGAGGGAGAGAGAGAGCGAGGGAGAGGGAGAGAGAGCGAGGGAGAGGGAGAGAGGGAGAGGAGAGAGAGCGAGGGGAGAGGGAGAGAGGGAGAGGGAGAGAGAGCGAGGGGAGAGGGAGAGAGCGAGGGAGAGAGCGAGGGAGAGAGAGCGAGGGAGAGGGAGAGAGAGCGAGGGAGAGAGAGAGAGCGAGGGGAGAGGGAGAGAGAGCGAGGGAGAGGGAGAGAGAGCGAGGGAGAGGGAGAGAGAGGCGAGAGAGAGGCGAGGAGAGAGAGAGAGAGCGAGGAGAGAGAGAGAGCGAGGGAGAGAGAGAGAGCGAGGGAGAGAGAGAGCGAGGGAGAGAGAGAGAGCGAGGGGAGAGAGAGAGAGCGAGGGGAGAGGGAGAGAGAGCGAGGGGAGAGGGAGAGAGAGCGAGGGGAGAGGGAGAGGGGAGAGGGGAGAGAGAGGGGAGAGAGAGAGGGGAGAGAGAGGGGAGAGGGAGAGGGGAGAGGGAGAGGGGAGAGGGAGAGGGGAGAGGGAGAGGGGAGAGGGAGAGAGAGAGGGGAGAGGGAGAGGGAGAGGGGAGAGGGAGAGCGAGGGAGAGAGAGAGCGAGGGGAGAGCGAGGGGAGAGAGAGAGAGCGAGGGGAGAGCGAGGGGAGAGCGAGAGCGAGGGGGGGAAAGACTGAGAGAGACGGACTAAGTCTGAGTGAGAGACGGACTGACTGACTCAGACCAATTGTTTTTATATAAAAATATTCTTTAGTTATTTTATTTTCTAGAACCAAGGAAGCCTGGCACAGGTAAGAAATAAATACTTTACAGTAGTAATGCTGTTTGAATTGCAATTGTATATGCACTTTGATTTGATTACAATAGAGCTACTAGTAATGCAATGCTTTTGATATGCTGTACATATACTTTGTATTGGCTTTTTAGTAGAATGTCAAGTAGATTTCTTTACACATTACTTTTCTTACACACTGCAGTATTCCTGGATACTGCACTGGGACATTTCCTGTAAACGGGTAAGTAAAAGTGTTTTTGTTATTTAGTTACAGTTTTAAAGGGTTTCTTAGATTTTCCAACGCCACACTTTTCACAGAAAAACAGTCAATGTTATCCTATGGAGGAAAATAGGGTTATCGGTTCAAAGGTGAGTATTCGGTTGTGGGAGTTGGTGTTCTGGGGGTAGACTCAGGGGTCCCCAAGGGTCAAGGGTGCACTCTTGTTACACCCTCAGCGGCACTAGGGCGGCCGGGTGCAGAGTGCTGAGGCCCAATGTTATCCAACGGGGGATAGGGGGCCTCTGGTTGGTGGCTGCTGACGAGCAGGCCACTGGGTTGTGGGAGCAAATCTCCTAGACTTAAGCTCAGGGCAAACGGAGGTTCAAGCCAGCACAAAAGGTGCACCCTCAGCGGCACTGGGGTGGGCGGGTGCAGAGTGCTGTTTTGGCGTTGGGCGCCCTGTAGCTTTCAATGGGGAGTCTCTGGTTTGCAAACACACTGCAGGCTCGGAAACGAAGGTCTTCTGGGTGCGACCACCACTTGGAGAGGTAAATTGGGATGCTGGGGGTTGGTTAGACACCGCCTGTTGGGCCACCCGAGCCTGTAGGGCGTCTGGTGCAGGGGTGCATTTTAGGGTTGGATCGTCTTACCAGCTCCTGGTCGCGGTTGGGGAGTGGGGGCGGACCTTCCGGTTTGAGGCTGCAGGTGTTGGCTGGAGGCTTGAGGCAGGTCAGGGGTCACCGGATCTGGGGTCGGGATCGCCGGGGAGACCTCCTCTTGGTGTTGGGCCACTCTAACTCGGGCCGTGGGCTTTGGGTGCAGAGTGGTGCAGACTCGCAGACTTTGCCGGACCTGCAGTCTGTTGGTCAACAAATCCGGTGTTCACGGGAGACAGTCTTTTCTTTTGAAGGCAGGGTAGGTCCTTGGGGTTCTTGAGGCTGTTGGCTGCAGGACACACCGGAGTTTTGCTCTTGCACGTTCGAGGTGGGGACAGGCCTGTAGGGCTCGGGCCAAGTCAGTGGGCGTCGTCCTCTTGTTAGCTTCGGCACAGCTGTTCGGTCCTTCTCCTTTTCTTCTTCTGGTTTCTTGTCTGAGGCAGCAAGGTTCAGGGATGCCCCTAAATACTAGATTTAGGGGCGTTACAGGTAGGTAAAAGGTTGGGACCAATGGGTCCCTTCCCTGGGGTGAGTACACCCCCTATTATGCCACCCTCCAGTGGGAGGGGGCATGAGCCTCACCCTGGTTGGCTGGGTTCTCCCATCTGCAAGATGGCGGGGACTGAGGGTTGTGCTTCACCTCGCCTCCCCCACCTGAGGGGTGTGGTTGGCAGAGTTGGGCACACCTCCCTCCTCACTTGGTTTTCCCGCCGCGTCTCCCCCCCAAAGTGGGGGTCAGAACCGGTGGGGACCAGTTGCTGAAGGCAGCAAAAGGCCTGGGGAAGCTCACAAAGGCGGCAAGCCTTTGAAGCTTCCTCTTCGTGAACCCTGCCCATCCTGGTGGAGGAGGCTTGGCACCTCGTTCCAGGATGTGCATTGTTTCAGGCCCCGAGAGCAGCAGGCTCTCGACCCAGGGGTCCAGAAACATGTGGTGGTGGCCGCTGAAAGCGGCCACTCAGCCTGGACACTAGTGGTTGGTCGTTTTTCAGGGGGCATCGCTAAGATGCCCTCTGCATTTTTCATTAAATCCCACACTGGCATCAGTGTGGGTTTAATGTGCTGAGAAGGTTGATACCAAACTTCTCAGTTTTCAGAGCAGCCATTATGGTACTGTGGAGTTCGTAATGACAAACTCCCAGCACCATATACTCTTAATGGCAACACTGCACTTACAATGTCTAAGAATGGACGTAGACACTGTAGGGGTACAGGGCTCATGCACCTGTACCCTCACCACTGGTATAGTGCACCCAGCTAGAGGGGTGGCTGATCTATGCCAGGGCAGTGGGTTGTAGGCATGGCACACAGGGGTGTGCCATGTCGACTCTTCACTTTGTTCTGCACCAAAACACACAGCCTGCAAAGTCAGTGTGTGAGTGTAAAGGTACAGGGCCTCTAAGGGTGGCACAATCAGTGCTGCCGCCCTTAGAGGCCTTCCCTGGTCACAGTGCCCTGGGTACCTGTGGTACCATTTACCAGGGACTGACCTGTGGCCAGAGATGCCAATTGGGTTTTGTTTTCAATGCAGTTTTAGGGAAAGAACATAGGCCCTGGGTACCCGGTTAGCAGGAGCCCAGGGCACACTCGGTAAAAGCACATCAGCAGTTTAGCAAAAAGTGGGGGCAACCATGCAGAAAGAGGGCACTTTCTCACACGTTTTTCCCTATCTGGACGATTGGCTCATCAAAGCCATCTGTTACCAGAAGTGTCTCCAACACACTCAAGCTTCAATTCACCTGCTCCATTAGCTGGGGTTTACGGTGAATGTGTTAAAATCTCATCTTCTGCTTTCAGACACTCAGTCCTATCTGGGAGCCACTATAGACTCTTCACAAAGCTCTAGCATCTCCCATTACAGCCAGAATTTGCAGCATTCAGTCTCTTCTCACAAAGTTTCAGGCCAACCACTCATTACCAGCCAAAGTATTCATGCAACTGCTGGGAATGATGGAGTTTTGCATAGCAATTGTACCTCGTGAAAGCAGGGCTCGAAAAATCAAAACAATGTTACTAGACCTGCAGGTCTAGTGATTTAAATAATCTATTCTACCTAATTATAATGCTCTTGACCCATAAACTGGTTTCAAATTATGTGATCCTGGGCAAGTATTTTAATTCACTGAGACGCCATTTTCTTCTTTATCACATATGAGAGCACCTTCAAATAGGCAAGATCAGCATGTCTGCTGTACAGAAAACCCTTTTGTTTGATTTAATAGACTAAACAGCTTCATATAGAATGCAAATCTAGCCATATATAAGATACATTTGACTGCAGACTTGCCTCTTAGTTCATTAAATGCATTGTCATCAGGGCTTGGCCAGGAATGTCTCTCATATCATGTTTAAAAACTATCACTTTTAATAAATACATAACTAAAGCATAAAGTAGCAGCCCTCTGTTATTTGCAATCAGCAGATTTTACATTGAAATGGCCACAGAATGTGTCACTGACGTGGTTTTAAAACTATATAGTGTACAATGTTTTTAAATAAAGTTTCTTCAAATATTTGTCATTTGCACATCACCAAGTAAAGTGTTCTGATTTGTTTTCCTCCAATTTAAATCTTTGTTTGCAACACACTTCTGAATTACAAAAAAAAGTTCTTTAATAATTTCTAATCTAGGTGTACTATTCATTTACAAGCTGTTCAAATGTTTTAGATTAAAAAACAGACATTTTACTGCATTTTGTCTCACAATTATTGTCAAATAGCTCACTTGACAAAAAGCATTAACTGTAATAAGAGAAAGAAAAGTAGACACCATTTTCCAAGAACAAATTAGCAACAATTAGTAAAAAGACAAACTGACATTTGACCTCTGTCCTTGAGCAGTTGGCAAATGTGTCAAGATAAAACAAGATTTATAGGCGTTTTAATTGCTCATTCGCTTTCTAAAGGAAAAAAGAACACCTGTTTCTTCCAGCTTAAGTTTACTCGCCAGCAGGGTCAGTGGAAACAATCGCAGGGTCGTCTAGCCAATCTAGTGTTGGACGGCCGCATCCTTCGCTCTCTGCAGTGGGGGAACCTACAAAATCTGTCCAAAGGGCGGCCCTGCGTCAACCCTGTTCCACAGACCATACTAACAATGGACGCATCAATGACTGGTTGGGGTGCTCACCTACAACATCCCAGTACATGGCTTGTGTAGTCAACAGCAGAAAGATCTCCACATAAACCAATTAGAGCTTCTAGCAGTCTTTCTAGCGCTCAAAGCCTTCCAAATTCACCTAATAGGCAAAGCTGTCCTAGTTCGCACATACAACATGACAGCAATGTATTGCATACAAAAACGGGGGGGGGGGCGACACATTCTCTCCAACTGTTGCGACTAGCACGAAACATTTGGAAATGGGCAATGCACCACAAAATTTATCTCCTAGCCGAACACCTTCCAGGAGTAAACAATCACATTGCCGATCTCCTAAGCAGTCAAAGACAGCAAACCCACGAGTGGGAACTTCATCACCCAGGTTCTCCTACCGTATTTCCAGCAATGGGGATTCCCTCACATAGACCTATTTGCAACAGCAGAAAACGCAAAATGCCAAGACTTCGCCTCCAGGTTCCCACACCCACTATCCAAGGGCAATGCCCTATGGATGAACTGGTCAGGGATATTTACCTACGCTTTTCCGCCTCTCCCACTCGTTCCACTAGTAGTTTAGGAGCTCAGGCAAACATCCCTCACACTAATCCTAATAGCTCCCACATGGGCCCGTCAAACCTGGTTCACAACCCTGTTGGAGCTCCCAATAGTTCCACACCAAAAGCTGCATCTCACCTCCAGCCTCCTCACACGGAGCCATGGAGAAATCCGACATCCAGACCTCAAACAACTCAACCTGGCGATCTGTCTCCTGAAGTCATAGTTTGGTTATTTAAATCTTCCACCAAACTGTATGAATATCCTGAAAGAAGCCAGAAACCTACTACAAGAGCATGTTATGAGGCTGAATGGAACGATTTGTTATATATTGTAATAATAACAATATCAATCCATTAGATGTTTCCATGCAAAACATCATCTGTTACTTGTTACACTTACAGCAATCTGGAAAAGCCTACACATCCACCTGCTTACATCTAGCTGCAATAGCTGCGTACTTACAAAATAGAGAACACTTGTCTCTATTAAGAGTACCAGTTATTAAAGCCTTTATGGAAGGATTAAAAAGGATAATACAACCGAGACTTGCACCAGTGTGGAATCTCAACATAGTACTTACACAGTTAATGGGTCCACCCTTCGACCCAATGCATAAGTGTCAAATGCAATTTCTTTAATTGAAAGTTGCTTTCCTCATTGCAATTTTTTCACCAAGGAGAGTTGGTGAACTACAGGCATTAACCTTAGAAGAACCCTTTTTTCAACTTCAGAGACAGTGATTCTTCGTACTAATCCTGTTTCTACCTAAAGTGGTGTCTGCCTTTCACATCAATCAGTCAGTTGAGCTTCCTGTGTTCTTTCCTCAACCTGATTCAGTGCAGAACGATCTCTAAACACCCATGATGTTAGAAGAGCTTTACTATATTATATAGAGAGAACAAAACATTTTCGCAAAACAAAGCAACTATTTGTTGCTTTTGCTCCACCACATAGAGGCAATCCCATATCTAAATCGGGTATTTCTAGATGGATTGTCAAATGTATACAAACATGCTGTGCAAAAGCAAAGAACTTTAACAGTAACCCTTAGAGCACATTCCACTCGCAAAATAGGAGCTACTATGGCCTTCTTGGGGAATATTCTCCTAGCTGACATCTGTAAGGCAGCAACATGGTCTACACCTCACACATTCACCAAGCACTATTGTGTAAATGTGTTAGCAAGGCAGCAAGCTAATGTAGGCCAGGCCGTACTCAAAACACTGTTTCAAACAACTACAGCAGCTCCTAGTTAGCCACTGCTTTGGGAGCATCCTGCTTTATAGTCTATGCAAAGCATGTGATCTACAGCACACATGCCTCAAATGGATAATGTTTTGCAGCATGAATCCTTTTCTGGATTCACATGCTGTGCATCATTCCGCCATCTAGTGGTTGGGCTCTGAATTCTTTTTTTTGTTTTTTTCTTTTTTTTCTTCTTGTTTTGGTCGCTGTCGACCACCATTTGGTGCCAGGTACGTCCCCTGTGTGACGTCAGACGGTACGCTGGAGGTCGACGTGCCTGGTGGCCATCTTAGATTCTTTTTTCCGCCGTTGGGTCTGGAAGCAAGACTGGAAGCTCCGAAGAAAGTTTTTGTTTTTCCCGAAAAGACTTAAAAAGAAGATTATTATCGAAGGATCATCGAAGAAAAATTGATCAACCGACGCCGTAGCCAGAGGTAGGAGCAGAGCGTCAGTTTGAACAGCAGAGGACCACTCCGGTCCACAAATGGCGAGGTAGGGGTCATGGAGAATACCCCTTTCAAATTCTGCCCCAAGTGCCACCACAAATTTGCACAACGCGACCCACACGACGTGTGCAACCTTTGCCTGCCCGAAGATAATCAGGACAAGGACTGAGAGGCCTGCGCAGCGTTCCTGCCAAAGACACTCAGCACACGCCGCAACCAAAGACAGGCCTACTACACCACAATGTCGCAGTGGACGAAGAAACCTTCCTTGAGGGACCTGGGTTTCTCTAGCGACGAAGAAGACCAGGGAGCTCCAGCAGAGTCGACACACGAAGGATCGGACGTCGAAATCCTAGAAATGGACTCCGAAAAGATCCACGCCGAAAAGAAGGCGAGGGAGTCGAAAACAGAGAAGGGTAAGACATAAAGAGCCGTCGGAACCGAAGGGCCACGAACATAAGGCACCCAAGGCAGCCCAAACGCCGAGCAAAAAGGCGATCGAGGGTCAGCCGCGATCAAAAGAGCCCCACGGAACCCATCCAAAGGTTACCGAAGCGGGAAAATCGCAGAAGGCACCGAAGCCAAGGGTCGACATCGAACCCGCAAAAAAAAGGCACATCGCCGAAGACTGACGTCGACGCCGAGAAGAAAAGAAAGTCCCCGGCCTCCGACGCTGAGAGGGCCCTTAAGGTCAAAAGGAAAAGAAGACTCGAGGAGGAAATGGCTACGCTCTTACAAAAGAAAAAGGAATTCGACCCCTCATTTAAAGGATTTTCGAATCCCTAAGACACCGGCTGCCGAACTGGAGGAAGAGAAACTCAGAAACCTTCGAGGATACATGGAACGATCTGGACACCGAGAGTCCAGAGGAAGAGATCTGCAGCTACCCTTCGAAAGCCTCACCCCCAAATGACATTGCTTTCTATAATGACATTGTAAAAAGGGCAGCAAATCAATTTGGTGTTCCCTTAGAGGAAGAAAAGGGGGACACGTTTCCTACTGGAAACCCTAGCACCTGCAACAAAGGGGACACAATATCTACCCATGTTGCCAAGTATCCTGGATCAAGGCAAAGAAGCCTTTAAAGAACCAGCTTCAAACAAAGGGGTAACTCCCAGAGTGGAGAAAAAAATATAAGCCCTCTTCAAAGGACCCAAAATACATACAGGGAAGTACTATACCTGACTCCATCGTTGTAACCACAGCCAGGAGGAGAGCAAATGCAGTCACCAACACAGGGCCTCCACCAGAGAAAGAAAGTAAGAGGATGGATATGGTGGGGAGAAGGATGGAAAAAGAAGCTGCAACGCAGTGGCGCATTGCCAACTCAAATGCCCTGTTAAACCGATATGACCACCAACAGTGGGATGAAATAGAAGAGTTGCTGAACAAACTCCCCGAGACGGTCAAGAAAAGGGCAAGATCTATTGTCCAAGAAGGGAAAAATGTGGCTAACACCTGCCTAAAATCAGCCCTAGATGCAGCAGATACCGCAAGCAGGCAAATGTGCACAGGAACCATCCTCGGAAGGCATGCCTGTCTCAGAATTTCTGGATTTAAACAAGAAGTTCAGACATCAATCATCAACAGACCATTTAACGGGGAAGCTCTGTTTGGCAAGGAAGCGGATGAGTCCCTTCAGCAAATTAAAAAGGACAATGAAACAGCAAGGGCAATGGGGGCCCTACAACAAAGAGGTTCTTTTAAAAGAGGAGGTTTCTCTAATAGAAAAACCACAGGTAGAGGCAGTTTTGTCCAAGGTCAGGAGATGCCACAACAGTCTCAGGGACAGAACCCAAACCAACAGATGGGTCAAACAGTCTAGCTACCAAGGCTGGCAACAACAGCAGAAGCAGCCCTTTCTAAGAAGAGGTAATGGCAGAGGAAGAGGCCAATCCTCTAGAGGAAGAGGAAATGGCTCAAACTGACTTAGTCACGGAAAAGGATCCACACAAGACACCAGTGGGGGGAAGAATATCCTTTTTCCACAGACAATGGAAAAGGATCACAACAGATAAGTGGATATTAAATTTGGTACAATACGGATATTGCATAGAGCTAACACACCACCTGCAAATCCACACAAAACAAGAAAATTAACCAAATCAGAATAAACACTGCTAAACGCAGAAATCAAAGAACTATACCTAAAACAGGCAATAGAAATGGTACTAAAACAAGAATGGCACAAAGGAAACTACTCGCCATACTTCCTGGTACCCAAACAAGATCAGACCCTTAGTCCAATCATGGACTTAACCCCTTCGGTGCTCATGACGAGCTGGACTCGTCATGGCACACAGTGCTCGTGTGCTCATGACGAGTCCAGCTCGTCATGACTCCCTGCACAGGAAATCCCTCTGGTGCGGGCACCAGAGGGATTCCCTTTCTTCCTAAAGCCTCGGGAGCTGGGGAAGAGCTTCCCCAGCTCCCGAGGCCCCCTGGTTTCCCTGAAATGACGATCGTCGCGCACGTCGCGCTGATGTCATTTCAGTGAAACTGAAACTGAAATGAGCCAAGAGGCTCGTTTCAGTTTCTACGTGCTCAGGGGGCTATCTCAGCCCCCTGAGCACGTAGAAACTCAGGAGAGGTATCGTTGGAAAGGGAGAATCTCCCTTTCCAATGGTACCCTCCCTAGTGGATCCCTGCTTGGGGATCGCCCCAGGAGGGCGATCCCCAAGCAGGATCCACCCACTAGGCACCAGGGAGGGGGAGCGTCCCCTTGGGCAAGGGTCTTTGCTCCCCCCATTATAAATTGGCATGATTAGTCTTTCTGCCCCCCCTGGGGGGTAGATGGGGGCAGTAGCCCCCAATCTGCCCCCCCGGGGGGGTAGAAAGCCCACTAGACACCAGGGATTTTTTAATGCGATATTTATTAGGGGTGGGGGCTGCCCAAAACGGGCATGCCGATGCCCCCACCCCCCCGGCCACAAAATTAGTCTTTCTGCCCCCCCTGGGGGGCAGATGGGGCAGTAGCCCCCAATCTGCCCCCCCGGGGGGGCAGAAAGCCCACTAGATACCAGGGATTTCTTTTTAAATTATAGTTAGGGGTGGGGGCTGCCCAATATGGGCATGCCAATGCCCCCACCACCCCGCCACAAAGGTACAGTCTTTCTTCACCTCCTGGGGGGCAGATGGGGGCAGTAGCCCCCAATCTGCCCCCTGGGGGGGGCAGAAAGCCCACTAGATACCAGGGATTTTTTTTAATATTATAATTTGGGGTAGGGGCTGCCCAAGATGGGCATGCCAATGCCCCCACCCCCCACAAAATTCCAGTCTTTCTGCCCCCCCCGGGGGTTCAGAAACACCCTAGATGCCAGGGATTATTTTTTTTATAGGCCCGGGGTGGGGGCTGCCCAGAATGGGCATGCAAATGCCCCCACCCTACCCCCCAAAGAAAAAAAAAGACTTTCTGCCCCCCCAGGAGGCAGATGGAGGCAATAGCCCCTGATCTGCCCCCCCGGGAGGGGGCAGAAAGCCCACTAAGCCCCAGGGATTTTTTTTTATATAGGTAGGGGTGGGGGCTGCCCAGAATGGGCATGTTAATGCCCCCACCCCCAAAAAAATGCTACAGTCTTTCTGCCCCCCCTGGGAGGCAGATGGGGCAATAGCACCTTATCTGCACCCCCCGGGGGGGCAGAAAGCCCACTAGCCACCAGGGATTTTTTTTTACAAAGTTCGGGGTGGGGGCTGCCAAGAATGGACATGGCAATGCCCCCACCCACCCCAAAAAGATGCCACTGTCTTTCTGCCCCTCCCAGGAGGCAGATGGGGGCAGTAGCCCCTGATCTGCCCCCGGGGGGCAGAAAGCCCACTATGTGCCAGCGATTATGCTGGCTTTTTTATACACAGGGGTGGGGGCTGACCAGAATGGGCATCCCAATGCCCCCGACCCCCCAAAAGAAAGCCACAGTCTTTCTGCCCCCCTCAGGGGCATATAGGGGCAATAGCCCCTAATTTCCCCCCTCCCCAGGGCGGCAGAAAGCCCACTAGGCACTGACATTTTTTCGGAATGTGCCTACCGGTTTCCCTAGGTGCCGGCAGAGCTAGGGTTCAAAAACTACAGCTAGGCACTTTGCCAAAAAAGGGTCATTTTTCACTGCGAAATTGAGGTGTGACCACGTTGCGTTTTGCGCCGTTTCCTGTCGCAGGCACTAAGCCGACCCACACAAGTGAGGTACCATTTTTCTCGTAAGACTTTGGGGAACGCGGGGTGGGTGGAAATTTGTGGATCCACGCAGATTACAGAACTTTCCACCACAGAAATGTGGGGAAAATGTGTTTTTTTGGACAATTTTTTAGGTTTGCAAGGAATTCTGGGTAACAGAACCTGGTGGGAGGCAGTCAAGTCACCCCATCCTGGATTCCCCTGGGTGTCCAGTTTCCAAAAATGTATAGGTTTGCTAGGTTTCCCTAGGTGCCGGCAGAGCTAGGGTTCAAAAACTACAGCTAGGCACTTTGCAAAAAAAGGGTCATTTTTCACTGTGAAAATGTGGTGCGTCCACGTTGCGTTTTGCGCTGCTTCCTGTCGCGGGCACTAGGCCTACCCACACAAGTGAGGTACCATTTTTTTGGAAGACCTTGGGGAACGCGGGGTGAGTGGAATTTTGTGGATCCACGCAGATTCCAGAACTTTCCACCACAGAAAAGTGAGGAAAATGTGTTTTTTAACCAATTTTTAGGTTTGCAAGGGATTCTGGGTAACAGAACCTGGTGAGAGCCAGTCAAGTCACCCCATCCTGAATTCCCCTGGGTGTCTAGTTTTCAAAAATGTATAGGTTTGCTAGGTTTCCCTAAGTTCCCGCAGAGCTAGGGTTCAAAAACTACAGCTAGGCACTTTGCAAAAAAAGGGTAATTTTTCATTGTGAAAATGTGGTACGTCCACGTTGCATTTTGAGCCATTTCCTGTTATGGGCACAAGGCCTACCCACACAAGTGAGGTACCATTTTTATCGGGAGACTTAGGGTAACACAGAATTGTAGAGCAACTGTTATTACCTATTGACTTTCGATGCATTTCTGCCTTCCAAATGAAAGACAATGTGTAAAAAATAAGTCATTTTGAAAAATGACCTATAATTCTCATGCTAGTATGGGTACTCCCAATTTCGGAAATGTGCAAATATCTACTGTTTCTAAAATCTACATTTTGTTCCCATTTCAGAAATACATAGGTGTCTTTCATAACAATTTTTCCATTTATACATTTTCCCAAAATAATTGCTATATACCCGGCACATAATAAAAAACCATTGCAAGATGCTGCTCAGTTATTGGCTCTGGGTTCGTCGGGTTCTTGGTGAACCTACAAGTCCTATATATCCCCACAACCAGAAAGGTCCAGCGGATATAACGGTATATTGCTTTCAAATAGCTGTCATAATTAGAAGAAGTTACAGGTGAAAACGTTGACACAAATGGCTGTTTTTTTCAACTAATTTTCAATTTGTCCTTCATTTAACTGTTAGTTTCTATAAGGAAAACTTTAAGGATCTACACAAATGACCCCTTGCTGAATTCATAATTTTGTCTACTTTTCAGAAATGTATGGCTTTCCAGGATCCATTATTGGTTTCATACCCATTTCTACCATTAACTGGAAGGAGGTTGAAAGCACAAAAAATAGCAAAAATAGGCTATGTCCCAGAAAAATGCCAAAACTGTGTAAAAAATGTTGGTTTTCTGACAAAAGTCTGTCATTCCCTGAAAGCTGGGAAAATGGTTATTTCAGCCCCACAAACCCTTTTTTGATAACATTTGCAGGGAAAACCCCAGACGCTTTCATTTGCAGCCCGTTTTTCCCATTTTTCAAAAAACAAAACAAAATTTAGCTGTATTTTGGCTAATTTCTGGGACCCCCTCCAGGGTAATCCACAAACTCTGGGTACCTTTAGAATCCCCATGATGTTGGAAGAAAAGGACGCAAATTTGGCGTGGATAACTTATGTGGTCAAAAAGTTACAGGGGCCTAAGCGCGCACTACCCCAAATAGCCAAAAAAAGGCTTAGCACAGGGGGGGAAAGGCCTAGCAGCGAAGGGGTTAAGATTCATAAACAAGATTATACTAACACAACACTTCAAAATGTGTACCCTTCAAGAAATAATCCCACAGATTCAAAAAGGGGATTATCTAGCAACACTAGACCTCAAGGACGCCTACTTGCATATCCCTATGAACAAAAGGCACAGAAAGTACCTGAGATTCCTACACAACGGAACACACTACCAATTCAAGGTACTCCCGTTCGGCATAAAATCTGCTCCACGGGTGTTCACAAAGTGTTTCGCCGCAGTGGCGGCACACCTAAGAAGAGAGAAAATCCACGTCTACCCCTACCTAGACGATTGGCTAATAAGGGGACGCACGAAACAAACATGCCACAATCATGTTCAAAAAACAATTCAAACGCTACAAAGCCTGTGTTTCTCAATAAACCACAAAAAATAGTCTACAACACCAGAAATAGAAAAAAACCTTCCTGTGAGCAAGACTGAACACGGCAAACGCCTAGGCGTATCCCACACAAGCCAGGATACAAGCTATCCATCACGAAACAGCCCTCTACCAGAAGGGACAGTCTCTGACAGTGAGGAAAGTAATGAAACTAATGGGCATGATGGCATCATGTATCCCACTCATCCCTCACGCTCGCCTACACATGCGCCCATTCCAAGAATGGCTCACCAACAGCTGGTCACAAGCCACAGGAAGTTGGTAGGATCTAGTGGTTGTTACACAAAGGGTGCAAGCAGAGATACAATGGTGGGCATCCAACAACATAGCACAGGGGAGACCTTTCAGGGACCCAACTCCATCTGTGACAGTCACCACGGATGCATCCCTCAGCGGTTGGGGGGCACATCTCAACCAGCTGAAAGTTCATGGTCAGTGGAGCGAACAGGACTCCACAAAGCACATCAGTTTTTGGGAAAGGAAAACTGTTTTTCTGGCACTCAAGGCATTCCAGAAACATATTCAGGGGAAAACCATCTTAATACAAACAGACAATACAACTACAATGTTCTACCTGAACAAACTGGGTGGAACAAAGTCCTTTCCCCTAAGCAAACCTGCACAGGAAATCTGGCATTGGGCAATACCCCAACAAATCAATCTACAGACAGTACATCTACCAGGGGTAGACAACATCACAGCAGACCAACTGAGCAGACAAAACAACTGCTCCCACGAATGGGAGTTGAAACCGACAACAGTACAGTATCTATTCAACATCTGGGGGACACCAGTGTTGGACCGGTTTGCAACAATGCAGAACAAGAAATGCCAATGCTTTGCCTCGAGGTTTCCACACCACCTGTCAAAGGGAAATGCGCTTTCACTCAATTGGTCTGACATTTGTTTTCGCTTTTCCACCAATACCCTTGATGAAAAAAGTGCTTCAAAAAGCAAAGGAACCAGGAACAAACATGATTCTCATTGCCCCTTATTGGCCAAGGCACACATGGTACTCAACTCTCCTAGAAACTATCCAAAGGAAAAATGGTCCGGATCAAAGCAGAAAAAGACCTGTTGACAATGCAGCAGGGACAGATTTTTCACCCGGAACCAGCAACGCTACAACTAGCAGCCTGGCGCCTGAATACATAGAATTTGGGCATCTCAATCTACCGCTAAGAACCATGGAAATTCTAAAAGAAGCAAGAAAACAGTCAACAAGAAAATGCTATACAGCAAAATGGAAGCGATATACCACATGGTGCACCGCTAACAACACTAATTCAATCAATACACAAGAAACGTTATTACATATCTTACTTACCTCTTGGACAACAACATCAACTTTTCCAGCCTTAAAGTGCACCTTGCTGCCATAGTGGCATACACGAGGAAAATCATGCAAAAGCTTTTTTACAAGACCAGTCATAAAAGGTTCTTAGAAGGAGCAAAAAGAATAGCTCCACCAAGAGCGGCTCCTGTACCAACATGGAGTTTAAATACAGTACTTTCTCAACTGATGACAAAGCCCTTTGAACCCATGCATGCAGCGGACCTCAAACATATTACTATAAAGACAGCCTTTCTCATTGCGATAACATCACTACGAAGAGTAAGTGAACTGCAAGCTTTAGCGATACAAGAACCCTACTTACAAATCCACAAGGCTAAAGTAATCCTAAAAACTAACCCACAGTTTTTGCCAAAAGTAGTATCCAAGTATCACTTAAATCAAAACATTCTCCTGCCAGTTTTCTCCCAAAACCTAAGGCAGAGAGAAGCCTCCATACCCTGGATGTAAGGAGGGCTTTACTGTATTATTTGCAGAAAACCGAACATATCAGGAAAACAAAGCAATTGTTTGTTGCTTACACACATACCAACACAGGATCAGCTGTCACAAAAGCAACTATTGCAAGATGGATAGTACAAGCTATCCAGTTATGTTATGCCAATGCCAAAAGGAACCAACAATGCAACCAACAGCTCACTCCACTAGAAAGAAAGGAGCAACTCTGGCATTTATGGCCAATGTACCCATTGATTCCATCTGCGCAGCAGCAACATGAGCATCACCACACACCTTTACGAAGCATTATTGTGTGGACATACAAATGAATAAGGAAGCTCAAATTGGACAAAGGGTGCTCCAACACCTGTTTGCAAGGTCTTCCTTTCACCACAGCCTCCCAGACACGGGAGAAACCGCTACATAATCTGATGCACAGCATGTGAATCCAGAAAAGGATTCACGCTGCAAAACGAAATGGTTACTTACCAGTAGGAGTAGTTTTGCAGCTTGAAGAGCGACCCACCCGGCCTCTCCTACAAGGAAAACAAACAGGTGGGGAAACAAAGGACTACATCAGTATTGTTCAAAACCATCTCGAGGATTACAAAGCATAATCAAAACAGAAAAAAGAATCTGAAGATGGCCACCACGCACGTCGACCTCCAGGATACCGAATGACATCACACAGGGGGACGTACCTGGCACCAAATGGTGGTCGACAGCAACCAAAACAAAAAGAAAAAAGACCATTCCGGACCCAACCACTAGATGGCGGAATGATGCACAGCATGTGAATCCAGAAATTTCTTTAAGCTGCAAAACTACTCCTACTGGTAAGTAACCATTTAGTTACTTACCCAGTAAACATCTGTTCTTGGCATGTAGAGCTGTAAATTCACATGCACCCACCCGCATCCCCGGTCATTTCTAGCTGTTGTAGTTCTCACTTTATATACATACGCATGGACATCTCTATTCTACACTCACTTACGCCATTCTCACCCTCTGTGGCGAAACAATCTAACAATGGAGTCGATGCCCATGCGCGTTGTTACCGAAAGGAGGAGTCCCCTTACCTCGTGACTGGAAGGACTTCTTCGAAGAAAAACAACTTGCAAACATCTGGACCCAACTCTAGATGGCAGGAGTATGCAAAGCATATGGATCTACAGCTCTACATGCCAAGAACAGATGTTTACTGGGTAAGTAACATTATCCTTATGTGACCCAACCTGATGATCTGCCTAATCTCCTCTTCAAGAGCTGTTTTCCCTTCTCTAGCTGTCTATTTCTCAACCAGATGATGCAAGTTATCTCCCTAACCCTCTAATAAAAGGTGGTAGATTCAACTTAGAGCTCGTCTTTTTGGTAAGGACTTCCGCATATTCAAAAGTTTCACAGGTGCTAGATTTGGCTCAAAAGAAGGAAGCTGATAAAATCTCTGCTTTTTAGGTATTTAAAAAAAAGTTTGAATGTTATGCAGCCTAGCAATCTGTTTAATGTGTAAATTACCTTTCCGTTATACAATTGTCCCATGGATTGTAAAGAAGATTTAGCTAATGAGATACCAATTTAACATGTGCAAACTAGGAAGGATTGGATTGTGACTGAATTAGATGTTATATCAGAGATTAAAACTGCAAGTTAACTCTTGTAAGATCTTAGAGTACAAAGCAAGTGTCTTGAAGTGCATGATCAAGGAAACCTACATGTGATGAAATAGTTAATAGATGTTTCAGAGACCTGGGTTTGTGGCTACAACACAAAGTCTGAGTAAGCATAGCTGCCCAAGCAGGCGTCCCGGGCACTGGAGGCAAGGAGAAACCTTCCACCACCCTTATTTTCAAAATAGCCATGGCTTTAATTGTTGCCTAAACTGCAACTCATTAGAGATCTGACACAGGAAAAGCAGATACTCATCCCAGACTTTGGCCGCCAAGTAGGTGAAAGAGCAACCACCCTTGGCCTTGTAACAAAACAAGATTAGGAGGGCATTCTTGGAGCTAAGGTCACGAGAAGGCACATAAGAAGAAAGCCTTTTACCTAGATAACTAGAAGCTGTCCCATGAATGGAACGAAACACAATGAAAGGAATGAAACACAGTGACCAGGGCTTAGAGTTGAGTTTTTCAAGTCGGAGCTAGTGCAACTCTTTGAGTTGTGTCCTTAGCAAGTTTTACCTAGGCACATTCAGTATCAATCTAGCAGCAATATTTTGTACCATCTGAAGGTGTTTCATTAAGTAGACTGGAATTCCTAAAACAGAGCTTTAGGGTAATCCAGACAGAATGTGATCATTGCGTGTACTTTAGTTTTAGACTCGAGTTGAACAAACTGTTTTCTTTAAAGAACGCAATAGTGAAAAGCACATCCCTGATAGAGACCTAATAAGTGGGTGAAGAAAAAAACCAGTCAAATGTGACTCCCAAGATTTCTCACCACCATAGAGGGGGAAAGAGCCCTACCCAGTTCGCCTCCACTCATCTATCCAGCTAGACCCCTGCGGCCCAGATAAAAGAATCTGTTTTAGTGGCATTACACCATAGATCTTATCCTTCCATGTAACCACTTCCAGAAGACAGCATTTAAATGCGGACTGTGTTTCCGCAGGGTTTTCCCCAAAAGAGAAAATAAGTTGTGTGTCATCTACATAAGATATGACCCGAAAGCCAAATGCCTCAATGATAGTAGCTAATAGTGCCATGTACACATTAAAGAGGGTCGGACTAAGAGATGACCCTTGAGGGACACCCCATTTTACAGGATGAGCGATAGGGGACAACTAAGATAGCTTGCCCCCTATTTGCCAGATAAGACTGGAACCTTCAAAGGGCCATGTCCCCTTCCCTACATTCAGCAAGTCCAGCCAATAGCACTTGATGGGATAAGGTATTGAATGCCGCCGACAGACCTAAAAGTATAAAGGCAGCACTCTGCCTCTGGTCCAGATAATATTCAATAGTTTGAGACATCAATCAAGCCGTCTCTGTACTGTCTATATTGAAAACCCAACTGGAAGGGATGTAGTAACTCCTGTTGATCCAGATATATGCTTAGTTGTTGATTAACCAGCTTCCTCGAGGGGCGCTAGGTGGCGCGCGACCAAGATGGCCACACACCAGTGAGGCTCGTGCCGTCCGGGCACAAAAATATACAACATCCACATCCTTCGCAGCTTCTACGTTTTAGTTGCAGGAATTGAGGCCAGTATGCCCAGCG
This sequence comes from Calotriton arnoldi, assembly GCA_963921515.1. Classification (NCBI taxonomy): domain Eukaryota; kingdom Metazoa; phylum Chordata; class Amphibia; order Caudata; family Salamandridae; genus Calotriton; species Calotriton arnoldi. Next base: position 741,743 of record CAWUFW010002683.1, on the reverse strand, counting down.
GACTGCGTGTGGCTCCTTTTTCGGAATTAATCGCCCCCATGAGAAGCTGTGAACGTGCCGAAAGTGGTGCGGCGGCAGCGGTTACAGGGCGCCTTGGACGGGGCGCCGGCGTACTATCTGCACCAGAAACCGTGGCTTCCCCCTGACGTAAATGCCGCACCGAACAGATAGCCACCGCATCTCCTCATGTCGGCAGGAAGGGAGCGTATATCCTAGGGACGCGGAAGCAACATCACAGCATCGGCTGCGATGGTGAGGAGATTGGAGGGGGGCCCCGGCGGGAGCACTCGAGGCAGAGGGTCGGGCCCGCTCCCGGGGACAACGCGCCTCTCGGGAGGCGGGCGGATGTCGAGAAATTCCAACCTCTCGCCTGGCCGTGCACGGAGTGAGCCTGCGGGCCGGATGTAGCAAGAGGAATAATCTGAGGCCACGGCCCGTACTAACAAGCGGATCATACAGCCTCAGCCCGCCGGCCCGGGAGACGGAGCGGGCTTTGTTAATTTGCTGACCATGTGGCAGGGGTAATGCGGAATACCTGTGCGTCCCCCCCTCGATATAGCATAACGACGCTGGCCAGATACTTGTCCCTCAAAGATAAAAGGTACAGACACTGGCTTTCAGGACGAGTAGGAGGCCTGGCCCCCGCAGCCGCCATCCATGTCAGCACAGTGCAGCTGACTGGATCCCACGTGGAGGCCCCATCACCTCGAAGCACGTAACTCACAGCTGCCCCCGCGTCTTAATAACTACGGACATCTCCTGGTGAATAGAACTGACCAGTAAGCAACCCGAGTTAAATGTCCCCAGGAGGTGGGGGCACTGGGTTATCCTCTTGATCCTCCAGATCAGCAGACCTTCCTACCACCCATATAGTGCAAGAGTGAAGATTGCCCTTCTAGGTCAATATGGGCAGGACAGATGAAAAACAAACCAAGATCCCATTTGAGGCGTGAAAAACGTCCCGGACCCAAACGGACGATCACCCGGAGTCTGAGACTCCCGACAGTCAAGATGAGGACTGGAAAGCAATATTACTAACTATGAAAAGTAGCCTCACGTCAATTGATGCAAAAATAGATGCCATGAACTCTCGTATGGATGCTATAGTGCACAAAATAGAAAAACATGACCACAGGATTACAGAGCAGAAAACAGAATCTCTGAGCTGGAGGATGGTGCCTCTAGCAGTAAAGAGCAGATATCACAGATGGACCGATTACTGAAAGTCATTGCAGCAAAAACCGAAGATTTAGAGGCGCGTTCCCGGCGGAACATTGTGCGCGTACTTGGCCTTTCAGAGACAATCAACACTGGCCGCATGGAAGACTTCATTGAGAAGCTAATCCGTGACCTGTTCGGAGCAGACGCATTTTCTCAGCACCTCGTCGTTGAGAGAGCGCATAGATCCCTGAGTGCGCGACCCCCTCCCAAGGCACCGCCACGCCCGGTAATAGTCAGATTCCTCAACTACCGCGACAGGGACGCGTTGTTACGCCTGGCACGGGAAAAGAAAGTTGTAGAATATGAGAACACCACCCTTGCGTTCTACCCTGACTTTACCCAAAATGTGCAAGAAGCGAGAAGAAAATTCACTACCGTGAAAAAGAAGCTGCAAACCTTGAGCATCCCCTAAGCCATGTTATATCCGGCGCGAATCCGAGTCACACATCAGGGGAAGCAGTATGTTTTCCACAACCCTCAAAAGGTTGATGACTTTCTAAAAAGGATCCAGCGAGCATCATCCGCGGCGGCCTCATCCCGATCCACATCTCCACTATCAAAGCTGGACTAAATATGGTATAATATGTTATCAGTCTGATTGGGACAGGGATAGATTACCTAGCCTGGGTCACCACTGGTTGTAATTGTATGAAAGGGTAGTGGTCAGGCGAGCCAGATGAACCCATAGATATACTACCCAGAAAGAAATGTTAAACGTCCGAAAACCGCTGGCTGGTGCTAACTAGATGCTGCTAGCCTTCAGACCAATATAGACAAAAGGCTACTGTAGCCCGGACACTCACCCCTCTCTCCCCCCCCCCCCCCCCAGCACTTGGTCAACCAGTGCAAGACTACGGTCAGGCGGGGCGTCAAGGGGTGACGGCGACACGTGGGCCCCCTAGCTTTACCCACATGGGCGATCCCCCTTTATACCTCTATAAAAGTTATAATCCCGTAGTTACGGATGTATGCCAATATATTGTATGCGCTGATGTGTTTCTCAGCAGAAGTTATGTTGTTGTGGGAATGTATGCCCGACAAGTTGGGGAAGTCGGAGTGGGTGGTGGTAGGAGGGAGTTGCCTAACACAGTGTCAACTGTTCATCGATAAACGCCATAACCCGATGCATGTCTACTGCTCAGATATTCAAGCAATAATAACTAGTCCCATGGTCTCCAGTTGCTTGAACGCTCATAGATTCCACAATGCAGTCTAAACTTCATTGCATAACATGGAATGTCCGGGGGTTAAATAACCCGCGCAAAAAGCGACAGGTGTTAGGGTACCTAGATAGGCACCAAGTGCAGATTGCCATACTGCAAGAAATTCATTTAGATCCGACTACTGACTCCAGCTTTGCTGCTAGATGGGCATCACATCGGAGCTTTTCATCCTACTCCACATAGTCCAGGGGTGTAGCTATTCTTACTAAAAGAAATACGCCATTTGTATTAGGCGGCACACTACTAGACCCCCAAGGTCGATATTGTCTAATGTGGGGACGTCTGGCATCACAGGAAGTTACCATTGCGAATTGCTATGGCCCTAACGTAGATGACCCGCTTTTCTTCCCCACCCTATGGGGCAAAATACGTTCCGTGGGCTCCACGTATCTACTCTGGGGAGGGGATTTTAACACAACAATGTCCCCTGCAATGGATAGGTCCCACTCAACTACGCAACATTACACCACCATGCAAAAGCATTTAGCAGGAATAATAGCTGACAACTATTTCCTACATGCATGGCGATACTTGCGTCCCCTGGCCAGAGAAGGTACACACTACTCTGCGGTACACTCCTCATGGTCCAGGCTAGACTATTGGTTTGTGTCTACAGGCATGGGAAGCTGGATGGACACTGACACGCATTTAGCAAGTACATATTCAGACCACTCCCCGGTGAAGATGGTACTATCGCCTCCCTTAAGCCAACTTCCCTACATAAGGTGGAGGCTAAACCCATTGCATCTACTAGACTCCGTCTTTAAAGCTGAAATTGAGCAGGAGATCCAAGATTTTTTCGAACGCAACACAGACTCCGTACCCAGTCTTACCACTGTATGGGAGGCGTTCAAAGTCACTATCAGGGGGTCATTTATAGCTAAAGGCGGGGGCATTTTGAAAGATATTCGTAACCATCTCAGTCGATTGGAGGCAGATATTAAAATACTGGAGCGAGAGCTCTGTGACACGACAGACGAAGGCTCCGTAAGAACCAAATTACGAGAAAAATTGACAGAATATAATGAAACAGCTGACCGGGAAAGTAAATTCCGTTGTAAATATCATGTAGCACGTAAATACGGGGAGGGAGACCGCCCAGGAAAAGTAATTGAAAGACCTTGTCCGCCAACCTAAATTCTCCAATTATGTTGCAGAAATCCAGGTACCGGAGGGCGAAACATGCAGGAACCTCTCTAGCCAGCTGCACACCTTCACGACATATTACAAAACCTTATATACAACACATAGACAACAACCACTGGATCTCCAAGCATACTTCGAAGACACCGCCTTGGCGTGGTCGGGAGATTCCCAAAGGGAATTCTTGGGAGCAGAACTGGAGGTGGATGAGATCACGGCAGCGATCATGCAAATGAAATCAGGTCGCACGCCGGGATGTGATGGACTGCCAATTGAATTTTATAAAACATATCTGACGCAGCTTGTCCCCATTTTGAAAGCAGTTTTCTACGAGGCAAAAGAGGAGGGACGACTCCCGACCACGATGAGAGAGGCTATGATTACTTCCCTTTTGAAACCAGGTAAATCTCCCAATCAATGTGAATCTTACCGCCCACTCATTGATTAATTGCGATACAAAAATCCTTGCTAAGGTCCTATCCAACAGGTTGAACCTGTTAATGGACAGATTGGTACTGCCGGACCAGTCCGGGTTTATCCCAGGCCGAGCAACATCCCACAATCTTAGGACCCTCTTTGCAGTCCTACAAGATATTGACCCTGACAGCGCCGCAGTGGTGGTGTTCCTCGACGCCAAAAAGGCATTTGATTCTGTTGAATGGGATTATCTCTTAGGCACTTCTGAGATACATAGGCATGCCCCCGGAATTCCTTGGATGGGTAGAATTATTGTACTGCCAACCCACTGCCACTGTCCTTCTCAATGGGGCACTTTCCCCCCCCTTCATCATCACTAGAGGCACACGCCAGGGCTGTCCCCTATCCCCCATATTTGCTTTAGCTATAGAACCGCTGGCTGTTAAAATAAGGCAACCCCACAAAGAACGCGCACTGGTGTACCTGTCCAGGCAACTTTTGATTTTGCTTTGCGCAGACGACATCACACACTATCTCTGGGATCCACAAGATAATTTAAACCCACTACTGCGGGAAATTACAAAATTTGGCGAATATTCAGGCATAAATATTAACTGGACCAAATCAGCCATTTTTCCGCTGACTTAAGTGACCGCACCATACGCACTGGACTACCCATTGACATGGCGTAGTGGGGGGGTAAAATACCTAGGGGTCAAAGTCGACAGGGACGAATTAATGTGCTCCAATTACGGAGTTACGCTGGAAACAGTTGCAGAATCAATCACTCTGTGGATAGCCATGCCCCTGTCCATGGCAGGGCGGATCTCCCTGGTAAAAATGATATTGCTGCCTAAGTTCCTCTACCTCTTCACTAACATACCTTACAACCCTGGGAAATCCTTTTTTAGCGCATTGAAAACACAGACCATCCGTTTGGTGTGGGGTGGTAAACAAGCTAGGCTTCGATGGGATACCTTGACGCAACCCTTTTCACAGGGCGGTTATGAGGTACCGGATTTCGAACTTTGTCACTGTGCGCAAGCACACTATGCTGCATACTGGTTCTACCCGCCCCCCTTTATGCCGCACTTGGCGGTTGAGATGGGCTACATGGCCCCTGCCCCCCTCTCGGGCTTCCTATTCATCCCCACTAAGAAGCGAGATCAAGATCCCACCACAGTTGCATGCACCAATTCAGCTTGGAAGAAGATTGCCACCAAACTGGACAAACCAATGCTATACTCTCCCAAATTGCCACTGATTTATCATCCAGAGCTCCAGGTCACTTATGAACGACAATATTGGTCAATGCTGGAAAAAGTCCAGATAAACACATGGGGGGACCTTTATACAGAGGGACAATTCCAGTCCAGGGAGCAATTTTTTTGGTACAATCACACCCACTACCATGGACTTATTCATGTTTGTTCGACTTAGACAAAGTGTAAAGGCGGCCACACCGACGTTTCCGCATGAACCCCCCCGTTCTCCCACCGCTTCAAGCGCTCCTACAAGCCGAGCCTAAGTCACGCATGCTGACAGCCCGCTTGGATTGGGAGACCGATTTGGGGGCACAGCTGACAGACAAACAATGGGAGTTCTGCTGCACGCAGACAGAGGCTCTCACAGCAAATAGCAGGCTGCGACTGATCCATTATAAGTTTTTGCATAGATTATACTATACCCCGGTCAAACTTTGCAAATTCAAGCTCAGGGTGGATGACAAATGCGCTAGGTGCGGCAGTGAGGGAGCTGGCTTCCTCCACCTGCCCTGGCAGTGCCCAGCAATTTTTGACTATTGGCAACAGATATTTGCAGGAATGGCACAGATGATTGGCACGACGCTACAGTTATCCCCAGCCATGGCTTTACTGGGTGCACATGTGGCGTCGATACTGTATATAAGAAATATCTAGCACTGGGGTTCCTGATTGCTAAGCGCAAAGTGACTTGCAGGTGGGGACGGGGTCGCGCCCCCAAATTTAAGGACTGGCTGCATGACCTTACAACGTGGCAGGAGCAGTCATTTAATTATGCCGAACTGCTCCTGCCTGCTTCCAGACCAAAGGACATATGGGATCCCCTGAAATCATATCTCCTTTCCTCAACGGAAGAAGTAGCAGCCACCCCGGATGAACCTGAGAGTGCTTTATGTGAGGGGGCAAGAATAGTATGGAGGTGCGGACCCCTAATACGGACCAATAGGTATACTGGTGCCTCACGTGGCAGTAGATACAGGCAAATGAAGACTGTTGTAGGAGTCAAGGTACTAATTGTCATAAATATATGTAAATACTTATCCTGCGACTTGGACAGCTAATGTATTTATACTAAGTAGACCCGGACACGTGTTCAAAATTTATATGGACATATTTTGATTTAGAAGGTGACCAAAGATATGACAAACTTTGGGCCTCCTTCTCAGTAGCCTTATGTCTGTGAGTGGAGCAGCCACGAAAACAAGATGATGCTCAAACCTGAATGCATAATAGTTGCTTACACAAACATTTTATATTTTGCTTTGTGCAGCATAAAAGATGGTATTTTTGGAAGCTTTTGAGGTGTTGCAGGAATGCTTCTAAATAAAATTCAAAGAGCTGCGGAGAGCTCGGATATCTGTCTCGATCTTTCAGTAATACCAAGTTCAAAAGATAATTTACCCATATAGCAAATGTGTGCGCATAGCCCACTCTAGAGAGCTTCTACCCGATGTTGAAAGGAAGGACTAAACCTTATGTCTTTTAAAGTGAAACAGAGAAATGGCTAAGAGTTCCTGTTAAATATTGTCTTGGCATCCAACAGGAGAATGCTAGCTTCTGATCCTAGACTATCCGCTACATCGAACTAGACCAGTTCTCGTTCAGTACCAGTAATCGAGATTATCCAAAGTACTGTATCACGCATTCATGACACATAAGTAATTGTGGCACTTCGATCACCATAAGGCCCTGTTGTGGGACATCCATTGCAGAACAACAAAAATAGAACTAAAATGGCAACCTGAAGAAATAGCACAATTGGAATGCCTCCAAAAATGCTTGAAAACAATGAATGTACAAAAGACGGAATAACTCAAAGCATAGTCTGGAACGAAGAAAATAATCAGACCCAGTCACTTCAAAAAAGTGTGCCACTCTAGGGGTGTTGGAAGCATTAAAAATACGGTGTATTAGCTTACCGAAATGCTGTGGCAATTGGGTGCGTAATAGTGATTGTCCTCATCTGAGAAACTGGCTACTTGGAGATCAAGTGTCTCTTGTGCATATGTTAAAGGCACATCTTTTTGGAACAATAAAGCTTTCAATCTGCTCAATTTATCAAAGTTAATTTGTGAAAGGGGGCTCATCGGCCACCAAAAGTTGGCATTCCCCCAATTCTAGTAACTTCCCCAATAGAATGTGTGAGGGGGATATAAGATATTCATTCAGCAAGTCACAACCTTGGAAACAGTGACTACATAAGGGATACCTCGTTTCTTTCTGCAGCAACTTTGATCATTTAAAAATAAGTAGCTGTCATTGGAAAGTAACAGAAATTCAGACTATCACTGTACGGGAACACCCTTCAAATAACACGCAAGGTTAGCCATGCATGCATCATAAACACTATGCTCTCTGCAAGAAGTTCCACAGTTGTATAGACTAACAAAAACCTCTTTGCTTTTATGCATGCATCTGTACTGAAAAGGGAGATACCAAGCTTCAGGTAAAGTGTGCGTTTATTTCTTCATATCTGCCCACAGGAAAATGTTTTAGACAGCAGGTGAAATGAAAAGTTGATAAAGGGAGAGAAATGTAACTGTGGATCACCCAGGTGACTGAAGGAGTTTCAGCTGTTGTAAAGGCAATGTTTCTAACCTTTCTATATTAAGCATTGTGTAGGTCGCTCCCTTCCTCGTCATGACTTTCTGCATACATATCAAATTATAAGGCCAAAACAATTCAGTTGCTTTCCAATCTTTCCATGGCACTCAATTTGATTTCAAAATCTGCAATGCCCAATTTAATTGTAAAATCGATCACAACTGACTTTGACCATGTTGAAGCATAGACATGTCATTTTGTATTATATCAAATGCAGAAGAAACAATATTATTAAATGAATAAATACGTGTTGACAATGTAGTCATCCCATTATCGCCAACTGCCAATGGTTTTTCTAAATTTTCCTTATCTAATTGTCTTAACCTTTCAGCAGCTTCTTGTTGAGAAATTTGCCATATTTCAGTATAAGTGGCATATATCAAACGTTTAGAACTTGGAGCTCTAAGACCCAATAAAAAGAATCTTGTAAATCCATGTTATTAGAAAAGAGTGATAAGTGGTCTTTAACTGCGGACAGGGTGGAATGTGCTAACCATTGCTGGCAACATTTCCCTACGTTATAGGTAGTAACTACTCCTGAGTGTTGGGACTGAATATACTGGGGGTCCGGCCTGCCTGCTGTAAACCCCTTGGAAGACCTTACAAAACGGGCATTGCAGTGATTTTTATCATCGGGCCATAATAACCACCCGCCTGAACCAGAAGATGATGAATTGTATGTTCCATTTTGCATCAGCTCTGAGCTGTGTTTCAATTAAATTAATGAACTGTTGCCAATTATCACAGTTTGCAAAAGAGGTAATTTTTGGCGCATTTAAAATTTGAATTTTGTTAAAACCAAGACATGTAGTCTGTTGTATTGTTTTGTCTAGAAAAATCATTTGGCGAGGGATCAGATAATCCCTGAATAAAGCATCAGTGCCATGGACCTTTGTACCCCAAACAGGTTTAGGCTCCAAATTGTCCTTCCAATATTCATAGCCCTGTAGGACCAGATGTGAAATAAATTAATTGGAATAAATCAATGTCTGTGTGAACATATTTTTCTTCGGTGGTGTAGGTGTAAGCTTATAAAAATATGAAACCAGATGTGTAGGGACATTGTAGGAAGCTGGCATTTTGTTGCAGTTGCCCTGCCCGCCCCCCCCCCCCACACACACACATTTTGCCCCATTAGAACTACTAGGTGCTAGTTTTTGACTGCAGTGCACCGAAGCGTGCTAACCAGGCTCCAGTGCCACTGCTCCTTCCCTAAAATAAAGTAAAATAGTTTCATTGTAACACATTTGACACACACTTTGGCATCTCTAAGTCCCTAGTAAGTGTACCCCTGGTACCAAGGGCATGGGTACCAAAGAGTGTCCCGGAGGGCTGTAGCATGTATTATGCCACCCTAATGGACCCCCATACAAATTGCATGTCACTGTGCAAACCATGAGTAAAAACACGACATGGCACACTCACTGTGTGCCACGCCAAAGTTCACTACATGTACTAAATGTAAGGCACTCCTACAGCAGGCCTTGTAGCCCTAAGGCAGGGTGCATCTATTACATGTGAGGGCATTCCTGCATGAGTAGATATCGTCTGACACCATGAACTCAGATTCACCTGACTCAAGAAGGAGAAAGAAGAGCCGTAGAACGCAAAAACTCAAGACTAGCTGTGGACTTGGTGCCAAACCCTGCCTGCCTGCTCCTGTCTCGACAATTGCAAAGACCCGATTCGTCCTGCAGCTGTGTATCCTCAAAGTCTCGAAGGGCTGCCAGCACATTGCCAACCCGTCAGCATCTCGCTCGAAGTGGAGGCACCACGTTCCTGCAGAACCTTGTCTGGGCTCCCAGCGGCTTTCAAGTGCTATATTTTGACAGAAAAAACATTTGAAATGTCCAGTGTAGTTTTGTATTTTTTTTATGAACAATGTTTATCAAGCCTGTGCTGTGTGAATTTTGCACTGCAAAATAGCCTGTGGCTATTTAATTGTCTATAGTCTAAGTCTATACAATAGGAATGATCTGGTTTAAGTACAGGAAACAATGGATTATTAATAGGGGAGACACAAGGCTCTATCACTCCTTGATAATCTAATTGTGATAGAATCTCCCTCACAGGGCGTTTAGCTTCATGTTTAATTGGGTAATGTGCTTGCACTGGCGGGCTGGACCTCGGGTATAACATTATGTGAGTCTTTATCTCAGCCTGCCTGGTTGCGATATAATGCTGAGTTTTGAGCAAGAGCACATTCTGCAGCATATGCTGCTTTAACATCTGCAGGAACAATAACGGAAAAGGAAGGCATGTTTGCATCCTCTCCTTGTGGGACTTTTCTAACAAACTCAGGTGGCCAATCTGTCTCAGCCAGGAGAATGTCTTATTCATAATTAAATTATGCCAGAATATCACTTTAATAGCATGTGGCATGTTGCCCTCCGTTTGTATGTCTAATTCATAGTATATCAGGACGTTTGAGCTGCTGATTTGGAGTTTCTACTTGAACGTAGCCATTAGAACTTCGAGCCCCAACCCACTGCTGCCGAAACCCTCAACCATTCGCCTCCACAAATACAAACCCCGACCAATTGCTGTCCACCTGGGACCAGCTCACCACTCAAAACACCACTGCCATCATGAACTCTGTTCACTCTGGAACACCAACTGACCCCCCTGTCCCCAGCACATCTTCAGTTTCGGGAGCAAAATGATCAGCAATGAGCTCACCGCCGTCTTAAATGCATCCATCACCACTGCCTCCTTCCCCAAAGAATGCAAATACACAAGTCAAACCCGTTCTCAAGAAACCAGCCACTGACCCCAGCTATTTCAAGAATTACCGTCCCATCTCTCTGCTCCCCTTTCCTGCCAAAGTCCTCTAAATGGCCTTAAACCGCCAAATCATTGAACACCTGGAGAGCAACAATCTTCTGGATACCTCCCAATCCGGATTCCGCACCAATTACAGCACCAAAACCTCTCTAATTGCTGCTACCGACGTAATCAGAACCCTCCTTGACTGGGGAGAAGCAGCGGCCCTGATCCTCCTCGACCTCTCAACTGCGTTCGACACGGTATCCCACCACACCCTCTTCAAGAGAATCCAGCACATTGTAATCCAGGGAAACACCCTCAAGTGGCTTGTCTCCTTCCTCACTGGAAGAAGCCAGAGAATTTGCCTACTTCCTTTCACTTCGGAACCCAAGAACATCATCAGCAGCGTCCCTCAGCCTTTCTCTGTTCAACACCTACATGAACCCCCTTGTCCAACATCTTCCAAACCCACGGCTAAACGTCACATCCTACGCTGACGACACCCAACTCATCCTCTTGCTATTGGAAGACCCCGCCACCACCTTGGCCAACTTCTGCAGATGCGTGACAGGCGTCACCGACTGGATGAAAGACAACTCAACATTGACCAAATTCAAGAGTTCACACTCGGGCAGGGGATGAGTTGGAGGAACATACACGTTGAGACCAATCATTTGTTTTAACCCCTCAACATTCATAAACAAATCAATTTTGCACGCAAGGACCCATGCACAAGTAGTTTGAAGCTTTACCTTCCTTCCACATCGAACAGATACTAAAATCAACAATCCTCCCACTGCTCTTCCTCTTAACAAAGCCCTACCAATTTGGGCTATGGCAACAAACCCCTCCACTATAGGGCACTCCAACGACCAGGTTTCCTGGAGGAACAGTACATGGTAATTCATTCAAACCTCTCTATAATTTTCCGTTTCAATAAATGATTTAAAACCATTTACGTTCTATCCCGGGACACATCCTGGCAGTAGATGGCCTGCCTCCTACCAATCAATTTCTTTAGCACCACCACCACTCCAAGAGGGGATATGGCGATCATAAAAATCTTTTGAAGAATGCCCTCCCCTCTCACAGGGGATTAAACCCTTGACAACCATGGCTGCTTTTCCTCCTAATCTCTTAAAACTCCGAGGGGTAAGCCTGATTTTGTTTACTCAAGTCTAGGGCTCTGTTATTATGGAGTGTGTTATGGTAACTATTCTTTCTTGCGACCCATTTCGTTCCCACCTGCTCCTTCCAGCACCTATTCTCTGCTCTACACCCATTGGCCTAGCAAGGGAAACCTGATTATATTTGAACCCTCCATGTTTGCATAAAAATGGGCTTGTCTGGGTGCAATAGCCCTCTCCTAGTTTACCATTCGTTTTATGCATTGCCTCGCTTACTTCAACTGGTCTAATGTCATTTGCTGCCAAAGCTGACCCACATGCACTGACTAAGTTCTTCAAATCCTCAGATGCAAACAATAAACTAGTTAATTCTTCCCCTTCAACCTTCCTAAAAACCAACCAGTGTCAAATCCTTTGTAAAAATATTCCTTTATCTTGTAGTATTGGTGAATGTTCTTAGTAGCCTGGATCTATTGAGGGGTCCTCTATCTGTATGCCGCATCTACCTTTTATGTTGCAACCTGAGGAATAACAAACATGGTGCCTTAGACTTCAGCACCACCTATATGGGCTAAGGGAGTATCATTTAAACCACCCAAAGATTTTCTTCTATCAGAATCATGACTGATAAACAAATTTGAGTGGAAACTTCTCCCTAGCGATTTTAGTATTATTAGTATTTTGCCCCATAAGCCTCTTTGACCACGGTTGCACATTTCTTGATTTTCCCTCCCCCCCTCCCCCTCCCTCTGTAAGTTTCCTTAACCTCCCTACATCTTTCTTACCTGTCTTACCCCTAATGTTTGGTTTCTTACCCATCAGAGGGGACACTGGTGGAATTAGGGAGTTGTAAGGTTTCCCAAATGGATCTACACCACACAACATTTGATGGCCCATATGCTTCCTACCTTCCCTACCTACCTGAACTCTTTCTCCTCCCCAATATCAACAACATGGTGAGACTAAACTTGGATAGTACCCTTTTTTTTCTCCAAATACTGTCCCCCTTTTCAGGACTAGGTAGGGAAATCTTGAAACAAATGTCCCATCATTTACAGTACGAATAGTTAGCTGGGTCCTTCTTGGGCAACGAGGGAAGGACCAGAGCCGCAGATACCCCCTAATGATAGTCCTCCCAGAGTCGCCTCTCTAGACCCATCTTTAAGTGATTTACTGATCGTTTCAAGCAGTTGGATAATCTTAACATTTTGTGTATTATCCAGTACCAACTTCTTTAACATTCCCTGAAAGGTTACTTGCATTAGGGAAAAGAGGTTCAACATTGACAAGTCTTGGGCAAAGTCAGAAGTATTTCCCAGGGAATTAGTCTCATTTGTTAGTTCGTGCCTGTTGTCTTTTGCCCCCCCTCGATGGTCCAACATTCGACTCTTCATACTGTTCACGCTCAGAAGAGGGTATACGATCAGATTGAGTACTGCCTGGTAATTCAGACAGAGCAACGCCACACTGGCCTTCTCCCAAGGCTATTGGAGAGGATGAAGACCTTGGGGATCTGGCTCCTAAGCCCATCCCCCTCTGGCCTTGGAACCCCTCCAACAAGTCTGAGATGCATGACCACTCTGGGACCCCCAGACCTTGACTAGCACACTCTAGAGGAAGATTATGGTACGCATCGCTCTCTGCCGACGGGGATATGGAGTGGTGTAGCTTTAGGGGGCGAAAGGGCCGAACTGGGTACTGAGGCAAGAAGAGGTATTCGCTTCCCTGATTATCCCCCTACAATGATCATCACCCGTGTATCACCTGTAGGACAGGTATCACCCAAAGCCTATGTTCTTGCTGGCTCAACAAGTGGGGGAACGTCTGAAACATCAGGTATAGGAGGTTTATTCCCCCTAGCCACGGTTTCTCTTCCCCCTAAGGTATATGACTTCTCCATATTGACAGATCCATTCTCATGATCACCGTCAACATCACTTTTGAGCTAAATTGTGTTACTTTCCCCTCACTCAGATCAGGCCTTGGACTTCTAGCCTTAAAGTGTTTTGTGACACAGTCCCGCAAAGAAGATGGCAACCCACCAACCAACATGATAGACTTCTGTCTGAACCCTAGAGACTGGGCCCTTTTCATCTGGAGGGGAAGAGACGGTGCACAATAGTCTCAACGCTGAATTACCTTGACAGTAAGTCAACTGTAGGCTTCAGCATTACTTCCATCTTGGGGTTCTAGAAAATCGCCCAGATGACTTTGGCCACAAGATCCCTTCTGAGTGGATTTTGGGATCACAGCAGTCAAACTGTGAGTTAGATGGGAAACCACATCCCCTAATTGGTTCCCCACTGTCCACTCAGTAATGGTACTCTCTGACAAACCGTCTTTGCCACTTTTGCCATTTTTTGGGACAAGAGTGGACCGAGAGTAAGAAGCTCTAGACCCCCCCAGAGGCCTCTTTAAGGAAGTCCGTCACGCTAACATCCCCTCGATTAATAACCCTGCCTCGCTCTTGAACAGAAACCTTGCGAACATCAGGGGTGGAGAATGGAAGGAGTGAGTCTTGAAGAAAAACTTGATAGCGCCCTCCGCCTAGCCCCAGAGCGTTCTTTGACCACACCCCAACCCCTCACCGCTCCCCCCAAAAATACGCTGATTTTAACTATCCGTTCCACTACCCCTTTCTCTTGGCCTCAGTATGCGCTCTGCAAAAGGAAAAAATTAGGTGCAAATTAAAGCTTAAAAGTTACGGAAATTCCAAGGGCAACAGATCCACAAATTCTCTAGTGCTAGTTCCAGCAGTTCCAAAAGATCAAGCAATTGCCTTGATTAGTTGCCTAAATTGTTTGCCTTAAATAGTGCTGGTAATGACAGTAGTCATAGAGGCAAAATGACAAGGCAGCACAGCATACAGACTGGCAAAGGTGAACAGGAAAGGGAGGCAAATCCGGCAAGCATTAAAGACGGTTACAAGGGTGCACAGGTGGTTCCCTCAGAACACAAGCCTAACGATGCCTAACACACCCCTCCTCTCATCCTCCAGACATTCAGTACTGTGCTCACTGAGACAACATGTGTTCAATTGTTACCCAATTGGCAAGGATTTTGCCACCCTTGTAACTCCGTGGTAAATGTTACCTAGGGCATGAGTACTGAAGAGGATCCCTATGGTCTGCAGCATGTATTATGCAACCCAAAGGGACCCCCACAAAACTGCGCACACATTGCCACTGGAGGATGTGTGAAAGGTGCAAGCCTTTCTGAAAACAGATTGCACACTCGCTGAGTGCAATGCCCAAATACACTGTCTTACATGTATGTCACCCCTATGGCAGGCCTTAGAGCCCCAAGGTAGGGTGCATTATAACCCATGTGAAGGCATATCTGCATGAGCGGGTATGCCCCTGTGATGCCTAGTACCATTACTAGAGCATTGCAAGTGATCAGGCAGCTATGTTAAAGGTATCTACTGGGCACTGGTTATTACGAGTTGCACAGCTGCATAATGGCTGCACTGAATATAATGTTGTTTGGTATCAAACACCTAGCCTTAATACATCCATACTGATGCCAGTATCAGATTTATTGTGAATTGCACCCAGAGGGCACTTTAAAGGCGCCCCTTGATAACCTACTAGTCCTCTAGTGTGCTGGCTGACTGGTATCGCCAAGCCTGCCACCACAGGCAAGTTTCTGACCACCATTTAGGAGAGAGGGTGCTCTCTGAGGCCAGAAATAATGCCTGCTCTGGAGGAAGGTGTTGACACCTCTAGCAGGGTGGCTAGTGATTTAGCATATCAAGGCCAGTAGCTTCAAAGCCTCTGCTGCCTTTGATATGCGACCTCAGCCCCCCCCCCCCCAAAGACCTGGGGAACGCCACCCCCTACCCTAGGGCCCATTTGGCACCATAGCAGGCAATAAATTAGATAGTCGGCGTGTTGCTCTTTGAGGTTTGGTAAATCCTTAACGGGGGCCACCTGAACTGGTTAGCCGAGAAACGGTTTCACCATTTTGAATTTGATGAAACTAGGATCTGTGGATCAGAAATATGCCCACTCTCCACAGGAAGTGGTCATATCTGGGGTGTAGTGACCCCCAGGGGTAAGTAGCCCATTGGCTACTACTCTACACTCCCTTAATCGTCCCTAAATTCAGTATTTAGGTGTCCCCCTGACACCAGGAGCTCAGATTTGCCTACCTGTGAACTGAAGGAGGACTAATAGCAGCCAACGCAAGAATTGTGGACCAGCTCTGTAATTGGCGCCAAATCCTGCCTAGCTGCTGCTGTTCCAACAGTTGCAAAGACCCAACTTGTCCAGAAGCTGTGCTTCCTTCTAAAGTTTGGGAGGACTGTCCAGCGATTCAGCAACCTCCCAGCATCTCCCTTGGTTTGGGGGAGCCACTTCACTGCAGCTGCAGGCACCGACCGCACTTGCACAGTACTCCATTTTGCTGGCCACTTGGTCCACCGAGGGAGCATCTCGCCAGGGGGAGGTCACTGTGGTTCTAGGTGGTCAGCCCTGTCTCTCCAGCGAGTTTTGAGACACTAGACCATCCAGGAGCCTCACAGCACGAATACCCTAGGTAAGAGAGCATTTGCCTTAACCAAGGCTTGTTGGGTGTCCAGCCCAGGCAGTGCCAAAGTCGGCCTGCCGACAAGAGACTTCAGGATCAATGAGGCCTGCATCGAGAGTGGCCCTGCTGTACTGTTTTCTTCCCCTCTCCAGGTCACCCAAGTAAATGAGAGGCTCCGACGCAAGTGACCCTCCGGGCAACACACCTCTGCACCTGAGCCCCACTGCCAGAGTTCACTTAAACCGACGGTGTCTCCTTGCCCTAGAGACCCTCAAGAGCCGAGCTCCCCTATGGGTTCTGCCGGATTTGTCCCCAAGTCGCCACTTGCAGCCTTTCTTTTATAGGTACCCTTCCATTGACTTTAACATGTAGCACTCGAGGCTACCATCGCGACCAACACCTCTGCATCCGGACTCACCAGGGCAGGTAAAATCTAACTGCTGGTGGTTTCTTGGACCAAGGCCCCTAAGTGCCTTGAGTTCCAAAAGGCACCCTCTAGAAACGCTTGCAAGTATATGTATGCAGTGTATGTTTCTCCCACAGGATAGCATTACAGCGTTAGAGGCTTATACCTCAAAATTGTTATTTTGCTATATTTTTGCTTACTGCAAAAATCCTAACTCCGAAAGTACTTACCTGATTCCGATGATCTTTGTGTCAAAATGAAATAAAAATCTGTAATTTTTCCAAATTGGTCTCGGATTTCCTTCTTGAGTATCTCTCTCATTTATTGACTCTGTGGTAAAACGAATGCCAAACACTACCCTCTGATAAGCCTAAGCTGCTTGATGACACTATCACAAATAGAGCATTTGGGATTATTAATTTAAGCTCTGTAAACCATTAAGAGTCGTCTGTACTTTTTGCATTATGTGCCCTTACATTGGCAGTACCGCATAAATAGCAAGCTTCCTATAATGAGCCAAACCCATACCTTGGTACTGTATGTCAGGAAGCTAGTCTTAGCGCATTAACAAATGCACCTCCTAAATGTACAGCCGTCTTTCTTCTTAAGATGAAGATCAGGGACAGCGAAACTGCATCTCATTCACCTCTCACAGCGGTGTTCCACGACGACTCCAGCGGGAAGAGAACCTCTCACCAACTTCAATATGGACACTGTTTAAATAATAAAACGGCAAGCTTATCACACTGTGCCAAAGGTGCAGAACAGTGTCTTTGTCTGGGGAGAAATAGTTGTCTCCAACAAACAAAAAATAGAAGAAAATAAAACAAGGCATCATGTTCTCAATTGTGTTACCTTGGAACTAAATGAGCAGACTACAGGGTGACAATGGTTATCGTCCATAAATGTGTGCTTGGCACATTCTTGCATTAGGAAAAATATGTGCAACCCACCATTAGAAAACAATAAGTTAAAACGAAAATCTAAAATGGAGACTAAATATAAGCTACATAACACCCTGTCTTCATTTTTGGTTAGCTAACATTACCATAGGTTTAGGACCTTAATCGTCTAGATTTACTACTGAAAACACATCAATAATCTTTCTATTTTCTATGATACCAAGTCAGCCTGCCTTCACCTTGTACCTTCCACACCACCCAGTGAACCCCTCCCCCCCGCCATTACCTTGTATCTCCCACACACTTCCACCAGCCATAACCCCCAAGTAAGCACTTTGTCTTTATTGAGGGCTGAAATAAAAAAATACTTACCGCTTCTGAATGCAATGCTATAATGACTGCTCCCCTTGGATCTTTTACAGCTAGTGGTCAGACTGCATGAGTCCAACTATGCCCAGGTACGTTGGGGATCGCAAGGTAATACCACCCCCAGGTTTCCCATTTTAAAAGGGGTACGTCAAGGGCCCGTTTTGACCCCGACCTTGTTTTCACTATTTATAAGCGGGGTGGTTAACGTTTTTTCATCTTTCCCCACAGACGCTCCTTCTGTTGCAGGCTCCAAGGTACCAATACTCATGTTCGCTGACGATACCTTAATTTTATCAAAAACCCAAATTGGTTTGCAGCGAGCTTTGAGTCATTTTGTACATCACACGAACTTGTGGTAAATGTGGATAAAACAAAATTTATGGTAATTACCACAAGAATGGTTATGAATAATGAGCCCCTGGAACAAATGGATATGTTCACGTACCTCGGAATAACGTTGGGCCGCAAACTAGACTGGAAACCTCAGATAGATATTATGGCCCTCAAGCACTCCCAGTTGGCAGGAGTGTTGTGAAAGGAACACAGGAAGTCCCAGACCAAGCCGGTAGGTCCAGTGCTGAAGATCTATAACTCCAAGGTTATGGCATCCATTCTTTATGGTGCGGAGCTATGGGGGTATGAGAATCTGGCACCACTGACCTTGGCACAAAACAAGTTTGTAAGAGGCCTAACTGGTCTTCCCCAAAGTACTCCATTGAAATCTTTATATTCTGATCTAGGTTGCAAAACTCTGGCAGAAGTTGCGAGATTCAGGCCACTAGCGTATTGGAGAAGACTATGGTCCACACCCGAGTTAGTACATTATGCCCAAGCACTTTATGATGTTAGAGAAGCAGATCCCTCCAATAAAATCAGCTGGTTGCAGAAGGTGAAAAGGTAGTTAGTCAGTATGGGTATGAAGCACCTGTGGGAAGATCCATTAAATAACTTGTTTCCCCTAAAAAGTATACAAAGAAGCATACTGGACAATGATTATAGCAGGTAACCTGTGTTCTCCTAATGTTTCAACATTGACCAGCAACTTCCTGTGTTATAAGTTCGAACCAATGTACGAAGAATATTGGGACTATATAACAATTCCCTCTGACAGAAAACTTTTCTTCCAGTTTCGGGTTGGTACATTACCAATTAAAATTTTTACCAGAACCTGGAAAGATTCCTCTGACAGTAAAAGTGTATTCTGTCAAAATATGGATGAGACAATTTCTCATATTTTGTTTGTATGTCCGGCATATCGATCCCCCCCGGTGTAGATGGTTAAAACCAATATGTACCAACATGGGTACTAGGTCGAGCAAAATGGCCCTTCGTATATTGATATCAAGCACACAGGAAGATATTGTGATCGCTGTAGCAAAATGTTTAAGTTGGGTATGGAGAATCCGTTAGGCCGAACATAAGAAATAGGCGACAGCGGCCCCCTTATTATTTTTTATGAACTATTTGGCATACTACGTTGTACATATTAATGCACCTTTGGGACACTAGCATACATTGTGTCAAGTATGGATTGAACTGAGAATCTACGACACAGTGAAAATACAATGAACTAACATATTATTGATGGACAGTCCCTTTTACACATTTTTTATCTAGTATTTTTATATATTTATTAAAATTGGTGCATACACCATGTTTTTATATGCTTTGCCATCTATTTTACGAACTTTTTTATTGTTAATGTGATGTAGTTACTGTTGTAACTTATTTGAGATTATAATCTTTGTGTCGTTTATGATCATTTGATTGAAATAAAGACTAAATTGACTTGACTTGACTGCTGTAGGGAAAGAGAGAAAAGGGTATGAATCTCCAACCCCTCCGTGGAAGATAGACCAGGAGGAAGAAACCAAGTACTGGACCCAGAAAGGATCATAAAAAAAGTGGAAAATTAAAGGATTAGTTATTTGTTTTATTCATTATGTCATCCTACTATTGCTAGCGTTGGATGCCAGATTTGATCTTGTAGTGAATCTTTTCATTTTGTAAGTCATCGTCAGATGTTTATCACTTAGAACAGCTCCACTGTTTATTATTTGAGTGCTTTACCTGTAAGACCTGGAATGTGCTGATATTGGTAAATGTATTGGCTTCTGATGTAGGGTTCTCTGGCTTCCCTTGCTTCCTTGGTCAAGCTCTCTTTTCTCTTGTGCTGGCTCTGGAAAGAGGGTGCAGGCAATGTGGCGAGCTGCAGTAATGATTGTAATCTGGAGGGACTTCTAACTCTTTGCTGATCCTGCTATCGTGGGTTTGGTTTACTCGGCTTGACTAGTTGACAGAGGTTGGGTATTGTGGCTCCCATGCTAGCTGAAGGTTTTTAGCTACTGCAATGATATTGTGCATGACCAGCTCGGAGTAATCAGTCTATTTGGTCCTGTATGGATTGTGAAGATTCTTCTACTCCTGGGAGTCAAATAGCCTACTGAGGAACTAAAGTGCTGCTGGTTTGCTCTGAAGTACGTGGGCCATCTTGAAGAGCTGACTATACTCCATTAGCATCCTTGCCCCTACTGTAACTTATAAACTTCTGAATGTCCTTAGGAAGCAGTTGTGCAGTGTGTGAACAGCTGTTTTTTTTCCTGGCGAGTGCATCATGTGGCAGACTTGAAGTTCTCCATTTTACTATTTTTGCCAATATCAGACATTTGGGAGTGGGGGCAATGTTACTGGACACGTTGCGTGCACCCACTTTCTAGCAAGAGTGACTTCTCTCAACCAAGGCTATGTGGGATTGATGGTGGTGATAGTTTCTAGTTAGGTGAACAAACCTTCTTACTTGCAACCCTGCAGAGTAGCAAAATGGTGAAAAGAGGGAGTAGAGGGATGTACATACTCTCTTCTTCCATCTGTGCAGAATCCGGAAAATCAGCAGATTCCTGACCACTGAGGCCCTGACTCTGGTTGTTCTAGCCTTGGTAATTTCGCGTATTGACTATGCCAACTCATTATATGTTGGTATCCCAGCATATCAATTACACCATCTGCAGTTGCCGCAAAACCACGCAGCCAGGTTAATCGCCCGTCAGCCCAGCCGATATCAAGTCAAACCCTTGATGAAGAGCCTACATTGGCTCCCAGTGGCTAAACGTTGCGCCTTCAAACTGGGCCGTACCATCTTTAAAGCCCTCGTTGGGAATGGGCCGGCCTTTATCTCCTCAAGGATTGAGCGGTATATCCCTTCTCGAGATCTGCGCTCTTCCAATCTCAACCTACTGTCCACTCTACTGTTCAAACGCAAAAATCATGGAGGGCTCAGATTTGCGGTTCTGGCCCCCGCAATTCTGGAACTCGCTCCCCTCGGAAGTGAGAACAGCGATCTCCTATGCTCAGTTCAGGACAAAGCTTAAAACCTGGCTATTTTCCCAAGCATATCAGTAAGGTAACTGCCCGCCAACGCTATGTCCCTTCTGCCCTCAGCGCCATGAAACCGCTTGGTGTACGTGCGCTTAAGAAATTTCTTTAATTAACATGTTTCCGACGCCCCGCCCTCCGGCTCGGCACCCAAACACACCCAAAAGCCTTCCGAGCCCCCGAAAACGGGCTCCGATCCAAAACCTTCAGGATCGAAGTCGAAGCCAGGCTCCGGCCCGTCCCCTTCGACGCCGAAAACACTTTTGGATCCGAAATCATCAGGATCCAAAACCTCGGCCACAAAACCATTGGCACTGAAACTTTCGGCACCGAAGCAACCGGACGTGCCGATTCCGCATCAAGAACATGTTCCGCCTACCTAACCGGATCCGCAACAGAGACAGTTGTACATCCATCCAACTACTGGACATATCACCACAAAAGTGACCATTAAAAGGAAAGACACTGAGGAGACCTACCACATTCCTTTAAAAAAGAAGAATGTCTGGACTAATCCCTCTCCTCCTCCCCTTCATCTCCTTCTCCTTAGCCTCAATCTTTAATGATTTTACCTGAGCACTCTCCACCACATACACCTGAAGATCAGGATGATGGGGATAGGGATGGGGCTGGAGACAATGCACCATTTCTCCCAGACCCATGGGCAGATTATAATACCGACTTTCCCACAGGAAATTATCCTGACCTGTACCCTACCAAGCCCTCTCCACCGGACGACAGCGTAGGTTACATAGAACTGCTGGGTAGAGCTGCCAACTACCATGGTGTCCAGCTGCACAAAGAATCCCTTGAAGAGGATTTCCTTTTTGAAACACTTAGCAGCACACAAAAGTCATCGCACACTCCCCGTGCTTAAAGGTATGATCAGGCATGTCGATGACATATTTAATGACCCCGTCAGGGCCCGTATCCTTACCCCTAGGGTAGATAAAAAGTACAAGCCAGCACCATCTGACCCAGCGT
Organism: Calotriton arnoldi; assembly: GCA_963921515.1. NCBI lineage: Eukaryota > Metazoa > Chordata > Amphibia > Caudata > Salamandridae > Calotriton > Calotriton arnoldi. The sequence goes on along the minus strand of CAWUFW010002683.1, from coordinate 719,417 downwards.
ACATAGGACAATTACCATTGGACTCCCTAGTGGTGTTCAAGGCACGTAAAAAGCTCAACTCCTAAACTACAGGGGATGCTCCACCCCCAGATAAAGAATCTAAGCTTATTAACGCTTCAGGGAAAAGGGTAGCCTCTCCGGCAGCAAACTTGGCGTATCTCTAACAAGCAAGCGCTGCTCGCAAGGTGTGACAGGGCGCATTGGGACGAGATGGAGCAGTTGCTCCAATTTCTGCCCGATGAACATAAATCTAAAGTGCAAGACCTAGTGAGAGAAGGGCAGCTCATTTCAAATAATGCAATCAGGTGCTCCCTAGATGCTGCAGACACTGCTGCTAGAGCTGTAAACACCAGTGTCCTTTTAAGAAGGCCCGCCTGGCTACGTATTTCAGGTTTCAAACCTGAGGTTCAGACTTTCATTCTAAACACTCCCTTTGACAAAGAACACCTCTTTGGCCCGGTGGTAGATTCCTCACTGGAAAAAATGAAGAAAGACACTGAAGTGGCCAAATCCATGGGAGCCCTTCAGCTCACACAAGCATGTGGTTCTTTTCGACGCTCCTTCTACCGCGGAGGGTCCAAAAATACCTCCTCAGAGACCACCATCATGTACAAAAACAACCAACCAACCCTCTGCCTGTAAGGGTTACTTTAGAGGGGGTTACAGAGGAAACAACTGCAAGGGCAGAGGTAGAGGCTCAAATACACGCACCCCTCCCCCCCAACACAAAGCGGTGACTTCCCTACACTCCCCCCCCCTCCCCACCCTGACAATTTAACACCTGTTGGGGGTGACTTTCAGATTTCCTACCCGTCTGGCAGTCCAAAACAACAGACAAATGGGTGCTGGAAATTATCCGTTCTGGTTGCTGCCTGGAGTTCATCAACAATCCTCCAAACATTCCCCCAAAGTCGCACAAACTTTCACCGGATCATCTACACCTCCTCAAACAAGAGGTTCAATCTCTCCTTCTAAAAGGGGCTATAGAGCCTGTACCACCAGAACACCACGGGTCGGGCATGTACTCCTTTTACTTTCTAATACCCAAAAAGGACGGTTCTCTCAGACCAATATTGGACCTCCGAGAACTAAATCTTTACATACAGTCAGACCATTTTCACATGGTAACACTTCAAGTACTACCACTTCTGCAAAAGGGCGACTTTCTGTCCACTCTAGACTTAAAGGACGCCTATTTTCATATTCCAATCGATCCCACTCATCGCAAAGTTCTCAGATTTGTAATAGCGAATCAACATTACCAGTTCAAGTTTCTCCCGTTCGGAGTCACCACTGCCTCCAGAGTCTTCACCACGTGTCTGGCGGTAGTCGCTGCTCACCTGGGAAGACAACACATCCATGTCTTCCCCCTACTTGGACGACTGGCTCATCAAAGCCAGCACGTATCCAAAATTTCTCCAGCACACTCGCAGAACAATTCAGTTACTACATCGACTGGGGTTCACGGTCAATGTGCTAAAATCGCATCTCAAGCCTGCCAATACTCAAAACTACCTAGGAGCCACCTTAAATACTCAAAAGGCTTTGGCATTTCCCAACGCAGCCAGAATTCGCAACATTCAGGCATTAGTTCTCCAGTTTCAATCCAATCACTCGCTTCCAGCTCGGTGTATATGCAACTACTGGGAATGATGGCTTCTTGCATAATGATCGTTGCACATGCGTCCCCTTCAGGAATGCTTAGCGAGTCAGTGGAACCAATCATAGGGTCTGTTAACCGATCTAGTGTTGGTAAGCTCCGTACTCCTCGCTCTCTGCAGTGGTGGAACACACAAAACTTATCAAAAGGACGGCCCTTCATAGACCCAGTTCCACAGACTGTACTAACAGCGGATCCGTCCCTCACTGGCTGGGGAGCGCATCTTCAGCACCACACAGTGCAAGGCTCATGGAGCCAACAGCAAATGTTGCTCCACATCAACCATCTAGAACTGCTTGCAATCTTTCTAGCTCTCAAGGCAATTCAAACTCACCTGGTTAGCAAAGCTGTCTTAGTTCGTACCAACAACATGACAGCCATGTATTACATACAAAGACAGGGGGGGACACACTCTCTCCAACTGTCCCACTTCGCCCAAGAAATCTGGAGGTGGGCCATTCACCACAAAATCGATCTCCTAGCGGAACACCTCCCAGGAGTGAACAACCAGATTGCAGACCTCAGCAGACAGAGGCAGCAAATACACAAATGGGAACTTCACCCTCAGGTTCTCCTCCCATACTTCCAAAGGTGGGGAGTCCCTCAGATAGATCTGTTCGCCACACAACAAAATGCCAAAGCTTCATCTCCAGGAACCCACACCCGCTCTCCAAGGGCAATGCACCATAGATGAACTGGTCAGGAATATTTGCCTACGCTTTTCCGCCTCTCCCACTCATTCCATTTGTGTTTCGGAAACTCAGGCAAACATCCCTCACACTCATCCTAGTAGCTCCCACATGGGCCCGTCAACCATGGTTCACATCTCTGTTGAAGCTGTCTCTGGTCCCCCATCAAAAGCTGCACCTAACATCCAGTCTCCTCACACAGAGCCATGGAGAATTCAGACACCCAGATCCTAAACAACTGAACCTCGCGATCTGGCTCCTGAAGTCATAGTTTGGTTAACTGAACCTTCCACCAGACTACAAGAACATAATCAGGGAGGCCAGAAGGCCTACCACAAGAACCTGTTACGCAGTTAAATGGAAACAATTTATTTATTGCAATAACAAACACATCATCCCTGTTGATGCTTCCATACAAAACATCATTTGTTATCTGTTACACTTGCAGCAGTCAGGATTGTCTTACACCTCCATCCGGCTACATCTCGCTGCAATAGCTGCGTATCTACAAAATAGGCAACATTTATCGCTGTTCAGAATGCCCGTATTTAAAGCTTTCATGGAAGGACTTAAGAGTCATACCACCAAGACTCCCACCTGCCCCAGTGTGGAATCTTAACATAGTCCTCACAAGGTTAATGGGGCCACCTTTTGAACCCATGTATAAATGCAAACCACAGTTTCTGTCTTGGGAAACTGCTTTCCTCATTACGAATCACTTCACTGAGGAGAGTGGGTGAACTACAGGCACTAACTATAGAAGAACCTTTTTTCCAACTGCTCATTCACAAAGTGGTTCTTCGTACAAACCCCAAGTTTCTCCCTAAAGTAGTATCTGCATTCCACATAAATCAGTCGGTATAATTACCCGTATTCTTCCCTCAACCTGATTCTGTTGCAGAACGAGCTCTTAACACCTTAGATGTTAAAAGAGCACTTTTGTACTACATCAAAAGAACAAAATCATTTTGTAAGACCAAACAACTTTTTGTTGCTTTTGCACCACCACACAAGGGCAATCCTATCTCCAAATCAGGTATTGCAAGGTGGATTGTTAAATGCATTCAAACTTGTTATGCAAAACCAAAAAGAACTCTAACTGTACCCCCTAGAGCGCATTCCACTCGCAAGGTAGGGGCTACTATGGCTTTCTTAGGAAACATTCCCATAGTTGACATTTGCAAAGCTGCAACATGGTCTACATGGCACATATTCACCAAACACTATTGTGTAGATGTGTTATAGCGAGACAACAAGCTAATGTGGGCCAAGCAGTACTTAAAACACTATTTCAGACAACTCCAGTAGCTACAGGTTAGCCACCGCTTTGGGAGAATACTGCTATATAGTCTATGCAAAGCATGTGATGTACAGCTCACATGCCTGGAACGGATAATGTTACTTACCCAGTAAACATCTGTTCTTGGCATGTATAGCTGTAGATTCACATGTGCCCACCCGCCTCCCCGGGTACCTGTAGCTGCTGCAGTTCTCTCTTTAGTATACATACATAAGCATTGACATCTCTATTCTACTCTTACTAACTCCATTCTCACCCTCTGCGGGAAAATAATCTAACAATGGAGTCGATGCCCATGTATACTATCACCGAAAGGAGGAGTCGCCTACCTAGTTACTGGAAAAGACTTCTTCGAAGAAAAACAAACTGCAAACATCCGGACCCAACACTAGATGGCAGGAGTATGCAAAGCATGTGAATCTACAGCTGTACATGCCAAGAACAGATGTTTACTGGGTAAGTAACACTATCCATCTGAGTCAGGGAGCTGCTCCAGCTCCATAAAAAGTTGAAAATATTACCCATGTTTGTTTTTAGCGCTCTCTGTGCCCACCGGGTGCCTTGTTCCTGCAGCCTCTATTGCTCCAATTCTTAATAGGTTCCTGTCACATTGGTTGGCTAGAACCTCTATAGAATCTACAACAATTTGAATAATTATAGCCCAAATGATTCCAGAGCGATAACATGTTGAAGTTATATTAACTCGACTAGTGGCTACTTGATGCCACTATAACTTGCACATGTGCCACTGATCGATTTTGAAACGGTCTCTGCTGCAAATTTAGCTAGTTGTCCAAAACATTAATTTAAGCGGTCAGTTGGGTGCTTAACTGATTACAGGACTCCATTGACTTGAATTGTGACTCAAATGTTCAATAGTACAGAGCCTTTATGGCCACCTGAACAAAGCATGAAATGCCAAAGATTCTCAAGGGAGGCAATCCGGTTTTCTTTGAGTGGTGGGGACGTAACCTTTCTTAGGATGTGACACTAAAATCAGAAATTTGCTCCAAGAGCCTCATCTTCCTGACTGTACATGGTCTCCTACAGAAACCTGAAACACCTTTTACTTAGTAGTCTCCTTTATATCTAGCTCTGTGATACTCGCACTAAATCTGTCCCTCCTTCGATTCCCCCACTGTTCTCTTGACACTTATTTAATTGGCACTTTTGCATCTATTTCTCTTATACCATCCTGATATACCTAACACTGCTTCTCAGACTTTGCCCTCTTTTCTATTTCCCCATCTCCCTTACAGCTTTCTTTCACTTTCCTCAGTTTCCCACAAACTCAATTTTGGCCCATTTGTATTATGAAGTGTTGCTTTAGGTTTAATTTCCTGTGCATTGTTTTTAAATTCAATATAGACTTTTTTGTTCTAGTGTAAGCCCAGCTCTATTTTGTTCATCATGCAGTGACTCTTCCACTGTGTAAAATTCGAACCTGTATTTTACAATGTGAACCTATTATTGCATGCTTCATTGAGCCGCGCCGTAATGCCCCATGGTCTTTGGCTCTAAGCAGGAACTATATTGAGCAAATTAAATACATAAAAAAGTGATCATATGCATGTTATCTGGTTGACATTTGGTGTCTAAACACATTCTGATTTTCCTCCTCCTAACTATTGCAGACTTTAAATCCCAACCTGAACCATCGCCTGTATTGAGCCAGCTGACTCAACGACAGCAACACCAAGTACAACAAGTTCCTGCTCCTCCTCCTGGACTGGAATCCTTTTCGTCGCAGTTGAAGCTTAGAGAACCGTCACCAGTCGATAACTCGGCGGCGATTAGCAAGATATTGCAGCTTCCCAGCATGACTCTAGATAACCAAGCAATGTCTGTCCAGCAAACGCAACAGCAGAAACAGATGAAACCTCAGAAGCGAAGGATTGCGCCTGCTTCAAAGGTTAGTAATATAGTAAGCAGTTACTATCTTCAAATTCAGTGTACTAAATTTGACTTTATAGAACTCTAACATGTGTAGTTTGAAGCTGCAAAGTCAGTTATAATGTTTATCATGGACATGGCTGAATGTTTATTTTTGTAAGGACTTGGTGGTTTTATGAAAGTTGATTAGTTTACAGATTTTAAAGGTGATTTTATTTGGGCTCAAGAATGAACTTTTTTATTAAGGAATGCAGAAAATGAAAGTCCTAAGAATGTTGTCTTTATTGGGGCTACATTGTGTATGTATTCAATTTCACTTGCAGCACGCAACAATAGAAATTTACAAATAGAACTGCTGGCTCATTGGAACCTGCCAGACCTAATTGGGCCATGTTTAAAAGAAATTAAATGTAAAGTTCATCCTGACCCCAGTGAATAAGTTGAAGGAAAAGGACTTTGTGTGTCAACAATGTTAATTTGTAATAAGGAACTTGAAGGGAGAAAGTGACTAAAGAGAAATTAAGTATGGCCTTTTAGGACAAAAGGATTGTAGTCTTTCTCCTGTGAAGTGTGCAACGATTCTAGAGCGTAGAGAGGATTACCAAAATCTTACAGTGGATCACAAAACTGCATTTGTATGAGCCCTTCGTTGACAGTAACTCTCTACATTACGATAAAGCATTTGAAAACAAAATATTACTAAAATGGCACATTGTGATTGATACTTCTAACTTCAGAGTCCTCATCTTGTGAATATTCCCTAGATGTCATGCTAGATCCGGAAACGTAAAAATAATACTCCTATGTGCTGGTATATAAAATCCACCCATGCATGCGGACGTCTGTTCTTTTCTTTCTGATCCTTCAGATGCATATCCGAAGTTTCTCCTTTGACTTCAGGGTGAACTTTTCAACTTTTCATCAAACTTTATTAGGGTGGAAGCCAAAATGTTACCTCTTAAGGCAACCGGGTTTTAACCAAGTAGGGACCGTCGCAAAGAGGTGTTTGACGGACCCCCATGATGTATGTTTGGTGCCTGGGGTCGAAACAAGACTCTAGGTCCTGCGATGAATGCTCCCAGATGAATCTGGAGGCCATACGGGACCACCATCCCAAACTTTACATCACCGAACACAAGAAGACACCACCGGTTGAAGCTGAACAAAAGGTCCCGGTCCAACTCCCGGAATCGTCGTGGTCAAAGTCTTACTGGTTCCTGCGCTGTGCCTTTGGGCCTCCAGTTGGACTTTCGCCGACAGGTCTTCCCTTGACATAGTCTGTGCTCCTTGAATTTGTTGACAACGGTGCCGGTGCCACCCCCCTGCGGCGGCTGACTTAGCACTGACATCAGTGCCGGAAGGCAATTTGCAGCCCTTTGTGCTATCAGACTCCAAGCAGAATCATCCTTGACAGATATAGCACCTGGCTCTCACCGGCATGCAGTCAATTGACAATCCTATAGATTGCAACACCTTGCCATTACCATGTCGTACAACCCCGCTTTATTCAATCATTTTCAGCACTAACTTGAAGAACAACAGTTATAATGAAGGGGATAATTATGTCACACAATATAATTGGAAAACCTGGTATGAATAACTCCAAGGTGCTTGTGGTCTGGATACTTGTCCAGGTATTAGAATCCCTGGTCCTGCTTCAGGGGAAAGCACCTCCTTAGTGGTTATGTGAACAGAGGCAGAAGTCTTAGACCTGCAGCTCACCACTATGAAAGTAAGAACAAATGTGTTGGCTTAGGTGCTTCAACTTGGTCAGGCTCCGACAGAGCCTTGATTGCCACTTTGATTGTCATTTAATGAGGCCCTCATGGATATCCTTTTGGGCGCTTGGGTAAAGCAAAGTTTGGGTGCAGCTGGTAATGGGCAGGCTGCTTGTCGCCATCCTCCTGCACTAGGTGGCCCATCCTTTCTTACATTTGACACCAGAGATTGGTGATATAGGTGTTCATTATAAAAGCCAATCCCAACACTTTTCCTACCACTCCACCGATCGTGAATTGAAAAGAATAGAGGCATTTGGTAAACTGATTTTCTCCTTTGAACCTTACTCTGAGGTCCGTGAATGCTACCAGCTTCCTAGGCTTCTACTCCCATTCCCTTTGGGACATGGTGGCACAATACCAGCTGTGGATAACCTTTGGGTGCCCCTTACTCAAGCTATTCTGGATGGTCGTTATGTAGGGAAACTTGTAATATGCTGTGGCTTGGACACGACTGACTGCTACGGTCAAGTGATGGGCGCCAGTGTAGCACTTCGGCACCACGCCTGGATGAGGTCAGTGGGTTTCTGCTCTGATGTCCAAGCATCCCTGATGGTCATGCTGTTTGATTGCTCTCTCTTTTTTGGCAAGAAAGCGCATTTGACCCTGGAATAGTTTTAGGGGTGTATGGCCACAGCTTGTTCCTTGGGCCTGTTTGCTCCCACCAGAAAATTACACCAACATTTTTTTGCTCTTTCAGTGGCTATGCTCTGGTTTTCAGTCTCACCATCTCCAGATCCTGCACCAGTGCAGCAGGCCTTTCAGCTCTTTTGTGGCCGATGTCGTAGTTACCAGAGATCACACCACGACAGCAGTGTCAACTTGCAGCCCTTTCCACGCCCCTCAAGCATTGGCAGTTACAAAACTGCTTTGGTGTATCGGTGCTGGCACACAGCCACTGTGTCGGAGGCAGAATCAGATATTCCCTCAAGGGGTGTTAGGCCATCACTTCAGACAAGTAGGTGCTCGAAATTGCACATCAGGACTACGTCCTACAATTTCTTTCTGCTCTGCTGCACCTTCCACCACCATCAGGGAGGATGACTGAGGACCATCTTTCTGCCTTGCAGCCTCATTGGCCACGGGGACCATAGAGAGGGTTTTGTCCTTAGAAGTACATGCTGGGTGTTACACCCGCTACTTACTTGTCCTGAAGCAGGATGTAGCATTCGTCCTAATTTAGATCTTCATTCTCTCAACGCTTTCCTTTGGAAGGACAAATTTAAGATGCTCAGGGTAGATTAGGTCATGCCTACCCTAGATTCTGGAGACTGGATGGTGGCGGTGAACCTGCAGGACTCTTATTTCTATATCATCATCCTGCAGGATCACAGGAGCATTTTCAGTTTGCAGTGCTTCCTTTTTGCCTAATGAGTGCCCCTTGGGTGTTCACAAAAGTGGTGAAGGTCACAGCACACCTTCTGGGGTACCAGTCGTCTTCTATCTAAATAACTGGCTACTGAAGGCAGACTCGACCTGGCAGTCGTCAACCAGCTCCAGACAGTGGCAAACCCCCTTACATCGTTGCCTTTCACAATCAATGTACCAAAGTCACACCTGATTCCTTCGAAGACTCTCCCGTTCATCTGAGCTATTCTGTATACAGTACCGTTTTGTACATTTCCCCCAGAAGCGGAGGGTGCAAGACATTCACGTCCTGATACTGATGTTTCAGCCTCGGTCCTGGATCTCAGTGCTGCTGACAGTGAGTGCCTCCTACATCCTGCTGGCTGAATATACTAGGTGGCACATGCGGGTTCTTCAGTGGCTCCTCAAGTTTCAGGGGGCACAGCATCAAGGATACTGTTGGAATGGATCAAGATTTGGAAGTTGACTGCAAAAGATCTGCAGTATTGGCTATTAAAATGGAAGTGGGTCACTGGCAGGCCCCTCTCTTTACCATAACCAGGGCAGATAGTGGCCACGGATACATCACTACTGGAATGGGAAGGCTATTTGTGAGAGGTGGGGAGCAGAAGCCTAGACTCAGTTAATTGGAGTTTAGGGCATTTAACTTGGCATCGAAGGCCTTCCTCCCCACTATCAGAGGAAGGCTTGTGTAGATAGTCATGGGCTGAACCACCTCCGTGTGGTACTGCAGCAAGCAGGGTGGGGGTCCTCAGTCCTATGCCAGGAAGAGCTGTGGCTCTGTAAGTGGCTGGGCCACCAAGACAGCTGTGTGGTGGTAAACCACCTGGCGGAATCTCTAAACACCATGGTACTGGGCCAAAATAATCGTAGTAGAACCAGTTTGACCAGGAGTGTGTGGTGCCTGGTACTTGTGGGTCGTAACATTTGCCGTCCGATCAAGCTACAGTTTCAAGAGTATCTTCTTTAACAGCAGGGCAGGGTACTGCACCCGGGGCTGCACAGTTGGCATCTCCTTATGGGCACTTTTTGCTTTTTTGTGGTTGGCAGGTCATCCTTTCTCTATTTAAATTTCCTGTTGTGATATTTTTGAGAGGTTTGCCTCAATTGTTTCTGCCAAAACCATTTGTGATGCCACAGTAGGACTTGAACTTTCTCGCTTTTTTGATGTGCACCTCTTTGACCGCTGCACAGTTGTCTCTTCAGACTTCGGACATTGAAAATTGTCTGTTCGTTCGAGGCATGTGTGCTGTAGATGCACATGCTTTGCATAAGTCCGCCATCCAGTATTGGGCTCGGAATATTACAAGTTGTATTTTTTTCCAAGTTTTCTTCAAGTCACGAGGTGTGCGACTCTTCCTCTTTGTAATACTGCACATGGCCATCAACGCCATCTTCAGATTTTTTTTCACGCTGATTGGTTCAAATATAATCTCCTGCGCTCCGATTCGAGACTCCGTCGGGCTCCCTTCGGTACTCTTGTAGAAGCCCACTCTATGGTATTGTCTCGATCGCGTAGTTTATTTGTGTCCGAGCGATCACCCTTCTGAGTATCAGGTCTTCGACTTGATTCCTCGGCCCACGGGCCACGCCCGGCTGGGCCTCCTTTTCAACAAGTCCACAACCTTCGGAGAATGACCTGCTAGTGGAACGCACTCTGTTCCATTTCTGTCTAAATTGTCACTTCAAGTATCCTCATACCGACCAACAACCGGTTGCAGCCTGTGCCTCTCACCCGATCGAGAGGAAAGCTGTGAGGCCTGCAAGTCTTTTAGATCCAAAAAGAGACTTCGAGATCGACGTGCTTGACGCTAAGAAATGCAGCGCAAGCAAGTCGACTATGTACCGGACATTTTCGGTTGACAACAAGAGGAAGATGAAGAAGCTTCAGCAGCACAAGAGGAATCACTATCCATCTATGATTCAGAGTCTCTATCCGATGATGACTCGACCTCTCTTCAACTGGCACAGAAGCATCGGACAGTGAGTACCTATACCCCCGATCGAAAGCATCGGCTTCGACCAAAAAAACTGCTCACAGTCCGCCACTGCAAAAAAGCCATGGCGCGCACTGAAAAACTGATTCAGTAGCTCCACCCTCTGTCTCATATCCGAAAATTGGGCCTGCAGTATGGGCCCCCACCTCTTCAGTCTTAGCACCAAAACAAAAACAGTCCATTTCGGAAACGACCACAGCCCCCACTAAATCGAAGCTTCGGCCACCAAAATGCTTTGTTTTCGGACCGAAAACTCCATCAGAGCCAATCCTCGAACATTTCAAGAACGGCTCGACCCGAAACAAAAAAGGCTCCAGATGCAGCCTGGAAGTAAAAGAATAGTGCTTCAACCAGTAAAACCTCACTCCTCTAAGAAGTTATCTTTTGAAGAGGCTTTGGACGTTCCTATTCAGCCTCTAAAGAAAGAGAAAGGATGCTGCCATTAGCCCATTGCACATCCTTATTCCACCTTCACCTACCCCACAAACACCACCTCCACCATCTACTCCACCTCACTTCTTCACATTTGTCTGAGGCAGGTTACATGTCTCCTCACTCACCAATTGGATGATGGGGCTATTCTACAAAACCATACACCCAGGGGATGTTAGGGATGGCTATGACATTGAACCACAGGGGGAGACAGACCCTGATCTACTATCCCACACGACCATCACCACCTGATGATGCTTCTGCATATCAGGATTTAATAGCACGGGCAGCAATTTTCCACCAGGTCCCCTTATATAAAGATACAGTAGAGGAGGACTTTCTTTTTGAAACTTTGTCTAATGCACAAAGGGGGGGGCACACTATCTACCACTCCTTAAAGGCATGACATGTGTCACAGACATTTTTAAAGACCCTGTCAAAGCTAGAATCATAACACCACACATTGACAGAAAATATAAGGCAGCACCATCAGATCTTACGTTTATTTAAGGTCAGTTAACCACAGACTCTTTGGTACTCTCAAATGCAAGGAAGAGAGCTAACTCCCAAACTTCAGGAGACGCACCACCTCCAGAGAAATAATCTAAACTAATAGATGCTTCTGGGAAACATGTTGCTGCACAAGCAGCTAATCATTAGTGTTTAGCCAATAGCCAAGCACTATTAGCAAGATATGATAGAGCCCACTGGGACGAAATGGAGGGGCTCCTCCAACACCTCCCTGAAGAGCACAGGAAAAGGGGACAGGAAATTGTTAATAAGGGAAAACTTATTACCATTAATTCCATCAAATGTGCATTAGATGCATCTGACATGGCTTCCAGAGGTATAAATTCCAGCATCCTCTTACGTAGGCATGCATAGCAACGTGTTTCAGGATTCAAACCTGAGGTACAACAAGCTATTCTAAATCTTCCTTTTGATAAGAAAAATCTTTTCGGACCTCAAGTGGATACAGCCCTTGAGAAAATGAAAAAGGACACAGAGGTCGCAAAATTGATAGGGGCTCTACAGACGAGCACATACTGTGGTTCCTTTCGTAGGCCCAATTACAAACAAGGTGAAAGATCAGCCATGTCGGACAGCATTGGGGTAGCATACAAAACCCACGGACAAACCTCTACCAAAAAACCTTTTACAGAGGTTCTTATAGAGGAAAACATTTTAAAGGAAGAGGTCGAGGGAACAATACACGTTTCTCAAACACCAATAACAAACAATGACTTCTTTATCATTCCCCCAGACCACTTATCTGCTGTCAGGAGTCGTCTTCAACAATTTCTCAACACTTGGAATTCGATTACGTCAGATCAATGGGTGTTGGATATTATCCAACAAGGTTACTGTCCGGGGCTCATTACGACTCCTCCATATATTCCACCTCGCAGACACACTGTCCATTCAACATTAAATTCTCCGACAACAAGAAATAACAGCTCTATTACAAAAAGGAGCAATAGAACCAGTTCAAAATCAGTTTAAGGGAACAGGAATTTATTCACTATACTTCCTTATTCCTAAAAAGGATGGGTCACTGTGACCCGTTCTCGATCTCAGAGCACTAAATAATTACATCATATCAGAACACTTCCATATGGTCACACTTCAAGAGATCATTCCTTTGTTACAAAAAGGAGACTTCATGTCTTCCTTAGATCTAAAGGACGCCTACTTCCATATGCCTATTCATCCCGCACACAGAAAATATCTCCGGTTTCAAATTTAGAGTAACCATTATCAATTTAAAGTTCTTCCTTTCGAGATTACCACTGCACCAAGAGAATTCACAAAGTGTCTAGCAGTGGTAGCAGCACATCTGTGCAGACAAAACATTCATGTCTTTCCATACTTGGACGACTGGCTAATAAACGCAAACAGCCTCAGCCTTGGCAAACAGAATACTCAACAAACCCACACCTTACTACATCAACTGGGATTTACCATCGACCTACAAATGTCACATATACAACCAGCCGTCATACGGCCCTACAGGGGCAATGCAAAACACACATTCAGCATTAGCATCCCCAAATGCAGACAGAATAAAGAGCATACTAACATTAATTCATCAGTTTCAAATAGGGAGTCAACCCCCAGCCAGAACATTTCTGCAACTTCTAGACATGACGGCATCTTATATTTCCATAGTTCCACATGCCAGACTACACATGAGACCTCTACAGGAATGTCTATCTCATCAATGGACATAGTCACTGGGTCAGCTTCACAATTTAGTGTTGGTAGACAGCCGCACACATCACTCCCAGACGCAATTCCACAAATAATTCTAGCAGCAGATACTTCCCTAATAGGTTGGGGTGCACATCACCTAGACCTCACAATTCAGGGGATATGAGATTCCAAACACAAGGGTCTCCATATCTATGACCTAGAGCTGCAAGGTGTTGACCTAGCAGTGAAAGCCTTCCTACCTCCCCTACAACACAAAGTTGTCCTAATTCGAACAGACATTATGACTATTTTGTATTATTTATAAAAACAGAAGGGGGCGCACTCCCCAATTCTCAGCACAGAAAATCTGGAGATTAGCAATACATCACAGCTTTTACCTTCTAGCAGAACATGTCACTTCTATACGGTTACAGCTTGCGGCTATTGCATCATACTTCCAAAATAGACAACACTTATCAAAATTCAAAATCCCTGTTATTATAGCTTTTATGGAGGGACTTAAAAGAATCATTCCTCCTAGACTTCCACCTTCACACCAGCATGGAACTTAAACATTGTGTTAACAAGGCTCATGGGTCCTTCTTTTGAACCACTCCATTCTTATCAATTGCAATACTTATCATGAAAACTTGCCTTTTTAATCGCTATTTCTTCACTTAGAACAGTCAGTGAAATTCGGGCACTAACCCTTGAGGAGCCCTTCTTCCAACTGCATAGAGATAAAGTAGTACTTAGAACAAATCCTAAGTTCCTACAAAAGGTAGTTTCCAATCTTCATATTAATCAATCCATTGACTTACCTGTTTTCCCCCCTCAACTAGACTCTGTTGCAGAAAGGGTATTACACACTTTAGATGTCAAAAGATGTCAAAACAGCCCTAATGACATTGCAGGAGCCAGTCCTGGGGAGTGGCGATCCCCTAGGACCAATAGGATACAGGAGAGGCTCCCCTTCCTTCCTTTTTTTGTATTTGCCCAGGAAGGTGGCGGTCCCCAGGGCTGCGGTAGAGCCACGCAGCACCCCAATCTTAATTAACTTAAAAAAATTGAAGCCCCGTGGAGGTGGCGGCCCCCGGGCTGCCCCAATCCGAGTCCCAAGATGGCTGCCAACACTTCCTGGTTAAAATGTTGGCAGCCAATCAAATTTCAGTAGGATTTTGGGCTCCCAGATATCTATATTTTTAAACTTAAATATCTCTGAAGCTACTGAACGAATTTACAACAAATCACAAAAAGCACGCTTTCTGGACCAACATCTAGCTTTCTGCCAAATTTGCTGTAATTCTGTTCAGCGGTTTGGACTGTAGTATTCAAAAAATGAAAAATCCCCAAAGACATAGCATGGGGAAAACACGTTTTGGGACCTCCCCTTTTTTCCCGGGACCCGCTTGTTGGATCACCCTGAACCTTTCATCACAGCAGCTGAACTGAAAAAGGGACATTTTTTTAACATTTCGTGAAGATTCGTCAAGTGGAGCCAAAGTTATTGGCAAAACAAAAAACACTTTTCCTATGGAAACTTTGGTCCTAACTAGAACTACCTACTGGCCATTGCCGTGTGTGTGTGTGTGTGTGTGTGTGTGTGTATATGGATGTATATATATGTGTATGTATGTATATATGCGTGTATATGTGTATGGATGTATATATGCGCGTGTATATATGCGTGTGTGTATATATGCGCGTGTATATATGCGTGTGTGTATATATGCGCGTGTATATATGCGTGTGTGTATATATGCGCGTGTATATGTGTATATATGCGCGTATGCGTATGTATATATGCACGTGTGTATGCACGCATGTGTGTATTTGTGTATATGTATGTGTATATATGTGTATGTGCGTGTGAGTGTATATGTATGTGTGTATATATGCGTGGATGTTTGTGTTTGTATGTGTAGGTATATGTAATTGTATGTGAATGTATGTGCATATGTATGTACGAACAGGGAAATGATGGAGTGGGCGGAAGCCAATTTGGACTCTTCACGCAGACTGGTCTGCATTTTGGTAAAATATGCAGAAAAAGATCGGGTGGTACTGGCGGAAAAGATAGACAATCTGAATATGGAAATAGATGCAATGGGACGCACTGATGATATAGACAAAATGAAGCTGGAAATGAAAAAACAGCTAAAGAAAGAAGAAGATGTAATTAGAGAAAGGAAAGCCTTCAAATTTCATCGGGACCGATGTGATTATGAATATGGCCGTATATTCACCTTTGCAAAAAAGTTTGACTCTCTAAAAGCAACAAAATTCGGACAAAGTCAAGGCAGCAATATTGGCAAAGTAACAAGCAACGTGGTATCTGAATTAACATCCGTCTGAGGCCAGCTCAGCCATTGAAAGTGAATCGGAATCTGAAGCGCGTTTGAATATAACACGGCAATTGACAAGAAAAATATCACTAACGGATGAAGTAGATTTTTTATGCCTAGAGCGCCTTCAATCGCTACGCCCGAGAAAACAAATGAACAATCAAGCAATGAAAGAACCAGAAAACGTAGGGAGAGGCGGAGGGCAAGCAAACGAAGAGACGAACAAAAGATACCAGAAACGTCAACCGAAGAAAAATTGGAAAAAATGATACATAATGAGCACAAAAAAAGTGAAAACAAAAGTCATAAATTTAACAGATATTGTATTAAATAAAGCGGAAGAACAACTCCTGACATTAGGACTATCATATTGTCCGGAAAGCGCTTTTAATTATGCAGCAACCAGAGTTGACGTCTATAAGAGCGTGCAAAAACTAAAATTAAAAAAATATTTCATGTTACAAAATACTGCCAAACATAATATCAAAGAAAAGAGTGTTACAAAAACTCAAGAACAAAGAAACATCATACCTGATAATACAGTGGATGAAACCACACAATCAACGAATTTGGATGTGGATGACCAAAGATTATTACAAGTTATGCAGGATTTAATGAATGATGAAGTGGCATTGAGTCCGAGCATTGAAGTCATTGAGCGATTAGGGGTAACACACAGGCCAGTCACTACTCCATTTAAACCAGTTTCCACCTTTAATCCCATTATGCTAAAGGACACAATTGATGCGTTCCATGATAAAGTGATAGGTGGTTTAAAGAACCTCAACCGTAAGATACTTAATACCAACAGGAAAAAGATCAACAAAAGTGAGATCCAATATCAACAATTAATGACTAAGCTCAAAAACAACAGTGAGATAGTAGTGAGAAACGCAGACAAGGGCGGAAACGTTGTTTTGTGGAAAAAAGAGGAATATATCAAGGAGGCTATGTCTCAACTAAATGACACTTCATGTTATTGCCGCAGTAACCAACAGGCACTTAACAATATTTGCAGCATTTACGCAATGAAATTAGGGCCTGGAAAAATATAGGCTTATTGTCAGTGGATGAATATAAATATTTAAGGACTGATAAACCTGTGATTCCAATTTTATACTGGATTCCAAAAATTCACAAGAATATAAACAAACCTCCAGGAAGGCCAATTATTTCTGCAAGAAATAGCCTATTGGAAAAAACATCAGTCTATATTGACTTCTTCTTGCAGGAACATGTCCAGCAGTTAAAATCTTATATACGGGATACAGGAGACTTTTTGGCAAAAATGTTGGATTTTAAGTGGCAAACTGACTATTTACTCATTACACTTGATGTTACTTCACTCTATACATCTATCCGACATATGGATGGCCTAAGGGCAATACAATTTTATTTGTCTCGTAGAGGTCCCAATTTCACCGGGCATACTGACATGTTGATTAGGATGGCTGAATTTTGTTTAAATAATAACATTTTTTTGTTTCAAGGTTCACTGTTTCAGCAGTTAAGAGATGTGGCCATGGGAGCCAGCTTCTCCCCCAGTTATGCATGTCTTCACATGGGCTGGTGGGAGGAGCTGGTTCTCATGAAGGAACACATCAAGTACATGAACCACAATGTCAAAACCTGGTGGCGATTCATTGATGATCTCTTCTTAGTGTGGCAGGGTACTCCGAAGGAAGCAGAAACATTTGTGAAACAACTCAATGTCAACCAACTCAATCTGCAATTTACTGCATCCATTAGTAAAACTACGGTTAACTTCTTGGATGTAGAGTTATACATAAATGGGGACAGATTAGAGACTAAACTTCACAGAAAAGCTACTGCTGGAAATGCAATTCTGCATGCCAGCAGTGCTCACCCAGGCCACCTAATACAAAGTATTCCCTATGGTGAATTGCTGCGGTTAAAACGAATATGCAGCAATGACCATGATTTAAAATTGCCACAAAATGACTGTATATTGAGGTTCAAGGAAAGAGGCTACACTAAGAAATGTTTAGATCTGGCCCTGGCAAAAAGTAATTTGATAGCTAGGGAGGTCTTATTGACTAAACAAGATTCGAAAATAAACGAACAAGTAAATGAAGCTGAGAATTTTAGATTTATTTTGAAATTCAACAAACAAGAAAAGGCAGTTAAAAGCATCATAAATAAAAATTGACATCTCATTCGTGCAGATCCGGTAATTGGGGGTGCTGTTCCGAAAAAACCCTCTATCACTTATAGTAAGGCACCTTCAATGAAGGATGTCTTAGTCATAAATGACCCCTGTTGTACCCAAGTAAAAAACAGTACATGGTTGAATCAAAGACCTGGGTTCTATAAGTGCAGGACGTGTAAAGCCTGTCAACACGGAGCAAATACTACATCCTATGAAACTCCGTTTGGCGGCCAAATTAGAAAAATTGAAAAGTCCTTGAACTGTAAAACAGATCATGTGGTATATGTGCTGGAGTGCCCTTGCGGATTAAAATATGTAGGAAGTACAATTCTGCAGGGACACAAAAGGGTACTCCAGCACATAAGGGCCATCAAGAACAATGATCAGGCTTATCCGGTAGCACGCCATTTTAATGAAGTCCATGGGGACAACTCCAAAGATCTTAAATATTTCTTGATAGATTCAGTCCCAGCAAATAAAAGGGGAGGTGATCGAGAAAAAGCACTTCGCAAATTAGAAATGTTTTACATATTGAATCTCGACACCAAACACCCTAAAAGGCTGAATGCTACAGAGGAATTACATGCTAGCCTGCTTGGATGAAAATTATAATGATGAAAAGTATAATTAACAGTATCAGGTTTATCACTCAAGGAGTTATCTTAAATGTTTTATATTAAATAGCAATATGCTAAATATAAAGGCCAATATCCTCCTCACATTTTTAAACAAATTTTAGCTAGATAGGTTCTTAAGCACTGATAAATTATAGGCACTTGACACTTTATTTTATTCATTTTGCACATGGTAACACTATTGGACAATTAAGGCGTTGCAGTGAATAAGAACAGATCCCCTTTTCTTCTCAGGTTTTAGTGGTAAAGCAACATGCTATTGTTGATTATATGTGGATTGCGAAAAAGTTTTAATATTGGTAAATGTTTGAAATCGGGTATTTATACCGGTATGAGCATTCATGAATTTTTATATCTGCCAATATGTATGTATTTATATCAAACAGGATTTATCCAGTTATTTTTTGCTTAGTTGCACACATATTTATATATATTTATTTATATATTTATATGTTTTAATAACGTGATCATACAAAACAGACTTAGGTCTTGTTTAAAAACAAGAAATTGCATTGCCACACGCTGCATTTCTTCTATGCCCCTGAATTTTTAGTGTTACTAATTTATTTATGTATTTCACTTTAAGCACTAAGTCACGTGTGCATTTACAAAAAATGAAAGAAAAAAATGGCAGCTATTTTAACGAACCACTGTGCTAGTAGCGCGTCATGTGATCAAGTCCCCTGTGAGGGACGAAACGCGTCATGGCTAACATGGTCTGTTGGGAGCAACTACAATAAAATAGCCAACAGCAAGGAATTACTGGGTCCGTGCTCTTTCTTCAGCCGACAAAGTGAGCGAGAAGGGAAGGAGTTGTTCTGTATATATATATATATATATATATATATCCATTCGTTATAGATATCTCACCTTAGAATTACCCCAAGGCGTTAGACTGGATCCCGAGAATTCTTTTCTCTAGCTGTACCCCTGCTCGTCGGTAGGTGGCGTCGGTCGACTCCAATGCCCTCTTCGGCGTCGTGATCGCCGGGATGACATCACAGTGTCTTATTAGACGACGCCCCTGCGCTCTGCCGTCAGTTCTTTCTTTTTCCACACCAGCCTTGTGCAGATCGGGAGAGAGCTTGCTCCTTAGTCACTTTTTGACTAAACTTTTCCTCGACTTTTGTCGACATCTTTTTGAGTCTTTCGACTCCTGGTGCATGAGGGAGGTCACATCGCCGGACCGGATTCAAGCCGTGCGATCCCTGTAACCGCCTGTTGACAGTTACAGACCCTCACCTCGTGTGCCTCTGGAGCGCGACCACGACCCAAAGTCGTGCTCCAACTGCCGGGCCATGAATCCAAAGTCTTTGCGGGAGCAGTCCTGAAAACTCTTGGAGGCCCAGCAGTCATCTCCGTGCCATTCGAGGTCCCGGATGAGAGGGAGGTCGCGTGACCGGTTACGGAGCCACCACCACCACCACCATTCGTCATCAAAGTCTTCGCTGTCTTCGGGTAAGTCAAAGCACAAGAAGGCGACAGAGAAGCAGCGTTCCTCTGCGCCTTCTCCCCGTCCATCGGCTGCGATGCTGGAACTGGCGCGTCGTCGCTCTCCAGCTCCGTCTTCGGAGCCTACTCCTGGGATGGCTCTGCGCTACCCTCCATTTACCGGTGCCGGAGCGTGCCCTGTCCAGCTTCGAGCGTTTTACAAAGCGCTACATGACATCTTTGAGCAGCTGACTCCGCTGGCGCGCCTTCGGACCCCGCCGACTCGGTTGAGGGCCCTGGGACTTCAGGGCTGGCGGCTTTGGCCCCGGCACCGGAGGGGGTCCCAGAGGATCCAGGCCTGAATCCGGATCAACGCTGGTCAACCTCACAGTACCTTCCTGTCGCCGGTCATGTCCCCGACCGGCGCCGACCCCAGCCTCACCCCCGACTTGGACCTAGTGCCGGACCAATGCCAGTGCCGACGCCGGAGGGCACTTTTGTGCCACTGTTCATTCCTGGCGTTCCTTACAGACCTGAGTGGCAGCCAGAGTAGGGTGAGGAGGACTGGGAGGTGCCTGACCAGTTTGAGGAGCCGGACTGGCGCGAGGACCTGGGTGACGCCAGAGGTCTTGATACCTCCCCAGGAGGGAGCGTCTTATGCAGTGGTGTTGCGTAAGGCAGCTCAGGCATTGGGCCTGGAGCTTCCTATGGTGGCAGTTAGGACTAACCTCCTGACAGAGGTACTTAAGCCTGCAGCAGCTTCTTCGGAAGCCCTGCTGCCTTTCAATGAAGCGCTTACTGATGTCCTTCTGGGCACTTGGTCCAAGCCCAGCACAGGGGCCCCTGTGGTCAGGATGATTGCCTGACACCACCGCCCAGGCCCGGGCGACCCACTTTTCCTCTCCCAACACCCAACCCCTGAGAGCTTGGTGGTCCAAGCCTCGTCCTCTAAGGGTGCATTTCCTACTGCTCCCCCAGATGCGGAATCCAAGAAGCTGGACCATCTTGGGAAAGATGTTTTCCACCAGATTAGCGCTGCGGTCTGTGAATACTGGGATACTATTACGCAGGTGCTGCCACAGTGCCCGGAGGAGGCCCGGGCTGTTCTCTCCTGCGCCGTGGCTGAGGGTAGAGACGCAGCAAAATTCATGATCCAATGTGGGTTGATACCGCTGACTCACTGGGCAGAATGGTTTACACGTCAGTATCCCGGAGGCGCTACGTCTGGTTGAGGACGTCTGGTTTTTCTGGGGATGTCCAATCCACACTGCTGTACATGGCCTTTGACTGCCACCTTTTTGGTGACCAGGCAGACTTGGCGCTCGAGCTCTTCAAGTATTCTAGGGCTATGGCCAGATCCTTGGGCCTCGTGGCAACCTCTCGCCCCACACAGTCTGCCTTTTGCCACTTTCTTGGCTACGGAAGGGGTGCCCCACCACGTTCGTCCCAGTCTAGCCACCGGTTCATGCAAGCTCAACCTGGGCGTGAGACCCAGCGACCTTGCGGGTCTGGGGGCCAGCGGGCGGGCCACTCCACCCCTCCCACCCGACGCAGCCTCCAAACCCTCCTAGTCCGACCTTTCAGGGACACCAGAGGCCAGTGGGCGGTAGGATTCACTATCACCTCCCCCACTGGCATACCATCACGTCGGACAGGTGGGTTTTGCGAAGGGGCTACTCCCTCTCCTTCGAAACTACCCCTCCTTCCATGCCACCTTCCTTCCATCGCATGTCAGTTGGCCCTTCTCCGTCAGGAAGTTACAGCTCTCTTGGCCAAGGGAGCTATCGAAAGGGTTCCTGTGCCAGAAGTAGGACGTGGTTGCTACTCCACTACTTTCTGGTACCCAAGAAGGACAAAGGTCTGCGTCCTATCTTAGACCTCAGGGCCCTCAACCGCTTCCTCTGGAAGGAGAAGTTCAAGATTCTCACGTTGGCTCAGGTCCTGTCTGCCCTCGACCCCAGAGACTGGATGGTAGCAATGGACTTGCAGGACGCATACTTCCACATTCCCGTCCTGCCGGCCCACATGCGTTACCTACGGTTCACGGTAGGCCACGAGCATATTCAGTTCACCGTGCTCCCCTTTGGCCTTACCAGCGCCCCTCGGGTGTTCACGAAAGTGAGGGCGGTGGTCGCAGCTCATCTGCGCCCGCCGATTAGGGGTCCCAGTCTTTCCCTAGCGCGACTGGCTGTTGAAGGCGGGCTTGCCCCATGCAGTCGTCTCCCACCTCCAGACTACGGCGGACCCCCCTGCATTCGCTGAGGTTCACTATCAACCTGCTCAAGTCACACCTGACTCCCTCCCAGTCGCTCCTTTTCATCGGCGCTGTTCTGGATATGGTGCCGTTTCTGGCTTGTCTTCCTGTACAGCGAGTCCGGGATATTGGGACTATGATACCGATGTTTTAGCCTCTATCCCGGATTTCGGTGAGAATGACCCTGAGGCTGCTGGGCCTCATGGGCTCCTGCATCCTGCTGGTGGATCATGCCAGGTGGCATATGCGGGCTCTGCAGTGGGACCTGAATTTCCAGTGGGCACAGCATCAGGGGAATCTCTCAGACTACGTCCAGATCTCGGCGGGAACTGCACACCAATTGCAGTGGTGGTTAACGAACCAAGAGTGGGGTCTGGGGCAGGTCCTTCTCCCTTCGCCAACCAGAGCGGACAGTGGTGACCGACGCGTCACTCCTGGGATGGGGCGGCCATCTGGGAGAGGCAGAGATCAGAGGACTCTGGTCTCCAGAGGAGTCCGGACTCCACATCGTCATTTTGGAGCTCTGGGCTATTCGTCTGGCACTGAAAGCATTCCTTCCTTCTATCAATGGCAGGGTCGTTCAGGTGTTCATGGACAACACCACTGCCATCTGGCACTGCAACAAACAGGGCGGGTTGGGGTCGTGGACCCTATGTCAAGAGGCTCTTCGCCTTTGGACATGGCTGGAACATCGGGGCATATCCCTGGTGGCTCAACACCTGGGGAGTTCTTTGAACGCCAGGGCGGACGAGCTCAGCCGTCTGTGCATGTTAGATCACGAATGGCGTCTTCACTTGGATGTGGTGCAAGGTCTCTTTCATCAGAGGAGAGCCTTGGTTAGAGCTGTTCGCCACCGAAGAGAATGCGCAATGTCAGCAGCTCTGCGCATTGGAATTTCCAAGGCGGCACTTGCTCGGCGACGCCTTTCGTCACAAGTGGAATTGTGACCTCCTGTATGCCTTTCCGCCGATACCACTTCTGGCCCGAGTGCTGAAGAAGATCAAGCGCGACTGGGCCCCAAGTCATTCTTGAGGCTCCGGTCTGGGCAAGAAGAGCCTGGTACCCCGAGCTCTTGAGCATGGCCATCGATCCTCCGATCAGACTGCCCCTTCGGGAGGATCTTCTGTCGCAGCAGTGGGGGACGTTCCTCCACCCGAACCTGTCCAGCCTCCACCTCCTTGCGTGGAGATTGAGCGGCGGCAGTTGACAGCTTTTGACCTTCCGCCCGAAGTCTGCAACGTCATGTTGGCAGCCAGGCGTCCCTCCACTAAGACGGTATAGGCCTGTAGATGGAACAAGTTTGTGGCATGGGCACAGCAATGGCTGTGGATCCCCTTTCTGCCCCTCTTTCTGAGGTACTCTTGTTAATCCTTTCTTTGGCCCAGCAGGGCTCTTCCTTGGGCACTCTTAAAGGCTACCTTTCGGCCATTTCTGCCTTCCTTCGCATTCCTGATCAGCTTTCTCTTTTCAAGTCACCTATTTTAAATAGATTTCTGAAGGGCATTACTTATCTCTTTCCTCCTTCTCCTTTCGTAATGCCCCAATGGGACTTAAATCTTGTTCTAACGTATCTTATCTGTGCTCCCTTTGAGCCACTACATAACTGTCCTCTTCGACTTCTTACCTTGAAAACTGCCTTCCTGCTCACCATCACCTCTGCTCGCAGGGTGAGTGAGCTTCAGGCTTTTTCCTCAAAGCCTCCTTTTCTGGCAGTCCATTCGGACAAAGTGGTCCTTCGCACTAGGCCCTCTTTTCTGCCCAAAGTGGTAACCTCTTTCCACATAGGTCAGACCATCACTTTGCCTACCTTCTTCCCACCTCTTCACCCTTCCAAAGAGGAGGACAGACTCTACCGTCTGGACCCTAAACATGCACTGTCCTTCTACCTTAACTGCACTAAAGACTTCAGGGTGGATGATCAACTCTTTGTGGGTAATGTGGGTGCCAAAAAAGGTTGGGCCGTACAAAAACGCACCATCACTCGATGGGTTGGCCTGTGTATTAAAATCTGCTATTCATTGGCGAAAAAAGAACCTCCATTGGGACTGCGCCCCTCTACCAGGGCGACGGCAGCCACTACTGCTTTGGGACAAGGGGTCCCGCTCATTGACATATCTCAGGCAGCCACGTGGGCATCCTTGCACCAAACATTGTCTGGATAGCCAATTCCGGAGAGAGCGCTTTTTTGGCCGTTCTGTTCTCCAGGATTCTCTGGTGTGAATTTAGTTTGCAGACCCACCTCCGGGTTTGGCATTGCTGGTGTATCTATTCTAAGGTAGGGAATCTATAACTAATGGTCTTTTTCAGATGAACAAGATACTTCCCTTCAGTAACGATGTATCTGTAAGAGACATACATTAGTTATAGATTCCTTACCTCCCTACCCATCATCCCCATTCTGCAAACTGACTTCTAGTGTGAGGGACTCCCTTTCGGGGCCCTTGTTTGTGCACCAGTGGTCAGTGTCTTTCATGGCTTTGCGCTTCTGGCGTGGAAAGTCGTGTCAGAACTGATGTCAGTGCCCAGTGGTGGCGTCTGAATAGACACTGCAACGTCATCCTGGTGATCACGACGACGGACGCGGAGTCAACCGACGTCACCTACCGACGCGCAGGGGTGCTGCTAGAGAAAGAATTCTCCAAATCCAGTCTGACACCTGGGGGTAATTCTAAGGTAAGGAATCTATAACTAATGTATGTCTCTTACAGATACATCGTTACCGAAGATAAGTAACTTGTTCTTTAGTGTTGTATTTTTGAAGTATGCATTTAGCTGTCAAGTAATGTTCCTTATAAGCTGGCTTTTAAGTTTACTGACCATAGTATGTCTTTATACAGTGTAAACCCTTTTAAGATTCACCTGCTATGAGTTACTACACCATCTAGTGGTTGGGTCTGCAGGTGTACTTAAAAGTTTGCTTTTCTGTGGGCGTCCGTCATAGGCAGAGTCACTTACTCACCAGAGCCTTTGCCTTGAGATTGCTGTGTCCCCATATGTGACCTTCATTTCAGATGTTTTTTCTGCTGACAAGTGGTGAGCTACCCAGACAAATCATTGACTTTGAAAGATTATGATCAAATTAGACCATCCTCATTAGGGTGGCAGACAGGATCAAGGGTTCAAGAGTTGCAAGGACCTTTGACCAAGTCAGAAAATGTGTAATTACGAGTTTGTGTCAGCTGGGTCTTTGATACTTTTTTGTTCATTGCAGAGTAGTATTTTCAAAATGTGTCCTAATTTTAACAGGAAGTTTGCTTAAATGAGCAATGCCTTGTATGCATGCTATGTCTGCTGAGAGGTCACAACCCTAAAGGTTGTATTGCACATTCTCTGTTTAAACCTAAAACTCCAAATCCAAGAAAATATAATTACAGCTTTCTTGGCAAAGTTGTGAATGTTGGCAGACGTTTTTGAATCTAAAAATGAGGTCCACTTATCGGAAATTAGTTTTGCTGAGGAGGTTAGAATATTAACTTTAAGAGGCCCTGAGGGTAATTCGATACTGATTCTGTACCTGAGAACGTTTCTTAATCTAACCTTAAAATGTCGCTTGTGGTAAACCTTCTTCGGGGTGTCCCAAAAAAATTACAGTATCTAAAGAAGATGAGAAATCCTTAGGGTTGAAGGATTTGAAGTTTAAAGGGGAGAATAGATAAGATAGTTAGTAATTGTCTTTTTGATAGCCGCTCCAGCCCAACAATTCAAGAGTCTTAATTTAACTATTAAAGATATTGTAGCATACTGAACTCTTCCACAATTTGAGCCAGAAGTAGCTTTTCTTTTATAGTTGAAACCCTATTACCTTCTTTCAAACACCAATGAACTCCATTGAAAAAAGTTTTCAAACATTAGGCGTAGTGCCACTCTGTATTACATCCAGGGCAATTTTTTGTTGCACATGCAACTAAGGCTATAAGTACATCAATCACTAAGGTGACCATAGCAAGATGGATAGTTTAGACTATTCACTGTTCACTTAAGTTACTCACAAATTTGAAGAACAAATGACGAACATCTCATGGCTCAGCAGAGCAACCAAAAAACAAAAACAATCTATCGTTCGATTTGATGATAAAAATAAAACCTCTGCAATGAAGTACCAGGTGAGAGAAAATCTGAAAGACTGATTTCCTCTAGATTGTAGCAAAAATGTGACAACATTCTAACTCCTAATCATGTCGACTCAACTACGAAGCACACATAAAATTTCAATTTGGCGTGGGAGTTATTACCTCCAAAGACTAGATCCAGTTTTACAAACAAGATAGTTGTGGATGGTTTTGCCTCCAGTTCCCCACTCTTTACTGTTAGGTGCATGGCTCATGAGCTACTATAATTTCAATATCTAAACTTACTGTATAACTGTATGAGAAGAAGGGAAACAAGAAAAACTTCATTATTGTATTAGGCTGAATAGCAAAGTTACAAGAATTTGGGTTTAAAAATAATTTTCAATTTTCAGCAGGTTTAATTCAGTGTTTAAATTATTGCATGTTAAGTGAACGAACCCTGAGGGCGCTTCATCAGCTATTGAGGATTTATAACAAGGATTCAGATCGAAGACCCATTTTTAAAATTCCTGTAGAAAGAAAGGTTTATGAAAGTGACGAGATATTATACCCCCTCATGCTATTCTTGCATGTAGATGGATTAGATACATAGTACAAGCAGGACTTAAGCCTCTTGACCGCATGCATAAGTCTAACTTGAAATTGAATTAAAAAAATGTAATAGCAATAACATTTCAATCTAATTTAACTACTTATAAAAATAACGTAGCAATTCAGACTCATAACAAATTTGAGCCAAAAGTACTTTCTCCTTTCTAGTTTAAACTCTGCTGTTTCTTACAAAATCCAATGAACTCTGTAGAAGGAACCCATCACATCTTAGAGGTAGTACCAATATTTATTGCATTTAGGGTACAGGTTTTTTTTTTTGGGTTGCTGTAGAAATCTGGCTTTGTATATGGTATGCCCACTAGGTGTTTATACCGTGTACAGGGCTCAATGTAAAACTCAAAGTGCTCTATTAGTGGTAGTATGGGCGGGCAGCCTTAGGCCTAACACAGAGGAGTGTAAGACGTTTATTGCACAACATAGACAAGTAATGAACCCATGACTCAAAAAGGAGATCCACACCAATTTTGGAAAAATATACTGTTTATATTTTATTTTTATGACGAAGATCTCTGCAATAAGGTAAGTGCGTTTTCAAATAAAAATACTTTTTACTTTCAAAAGTCGACACTTCGAATATTTGCGAATCAGTTCAATGTTAACCTATGAGGAAAACAATAATGCAGTTTAACAGGTAAGAACCACACTTACAAATTCAGTCTTCGGGACCAAAGGTCAGCAAGGAGCAAGTGTCCGCTGAGTACCAAAACTGCACCACCAGCGGCTCAGCGGTGGCCGGGTGCAGAGGTCAAAGTCTGAGTTCGTCTCCATGCTTGTCAATGAAGACTAGGGGTATCTGGAACCACACTGCTTGCAGGTAAGTGGATTGGCTGCAGGGGCCAAGCTTTGGGGGTTAGCACAAGCACGGGGGGACAAAGCAGCACCAAAGATACACCACCAGCGGCACCGGGGCGGCTGGGTTCAGGGTGCAAAATCAGCATGGGGTGCCCAATGCTATTCAATGGAGTTTCTTCTTTTGACAAACGAGCTGCAGGCATCACACCAGAGGGAGACCGTCAGCAAGAGGTAAGTAGAGGTGTAGGGGGTCGCAGGGGCACAGTCAGTTCAGCTCATCAAGGCTTAGGGTGCAGAGGTTCCTTACGACATCTGAGTCTTCTTACTGGAGCCGGTCGCGGTCAGGTGAAGCCTCTGGATTCAGTCTGCAGGCGTCGTGTAGGTCAGGAGTGGTCAGCCAATGCTGGACTCGTGGTCAGAATCACTGGGGAGACTTCACTGGGCAGGTGGGCCACTCAGACTCTGGCCATGGGCGTCAGGTGCAGAGTGGGCAGGGATCACGGTTCCAGCTGGATCCGGAGCCCTTGCCGTTCATTGTTCTGGACAGGCCTGCTGTCCACAGGAGATTGGAGTCTTTTTCGAAGGCAGCAGTTCTCCCAGAGTTTTCAGAGGCAGCTGGCTGCAAGACAGTTCGTAGAAGCTGGAGACATGCCGGTAGGACTGGGGCCAAGACAGTTGTAGTCTACAGACTTCTCTGCAGGAATGTCTTCTTTCTTCATAGGTCATCACAGATCTAGTTTCTAGGACTGGGGAAGCAACCTAAATACAAAACTTAGGGCCGTTTTAGGGGAGTAGCAGGTAGGACCAATGGGCACCTTATCTGGGGTGACTACACCCTCTATTATGCAACCCTCCTGTGGGAGGGGGCATCGACCTAGCCCTGTTTGGAGCCCCTCCTCCCCCGTTCAAGATGTGCTTCACCTCTCCTCCCCCAATTTACAGTTGGAGTTTCCAGAGGTGGGCACACCTATTCTACGTTTTCCCGCCGGTTTTCTCACCCAAAGTGCTAGCAGCAGAGGCTGGGGGTCTCATTACAAAGGTGGTAGGGCTTTGAAGCTTCCCCGTCGAGCACTGCCCCATCCTGGGGAGGAGGTGTGACACCTCTGCCCAGGATGTGCATTGTTTCTGGTCCCAGAGAGCATGGGCTCTCTACCCAGGGGTCCACAAACATGTCTGGTGGTGGCTGGCTGCCTACAGCCGGTCAGAGACCACTCCAGGGTTGGTAGGTTTGAAGGGGGCATCTGAGGCAGGCTGCCGCGTACTGCACAACTTGAAGTCTTGGGGCCTGATTTAGATTTCGGTGGACCGGATATCCTTCACCTTTGTGACGGAGTAACCAGTCTGCCAAAATCTAAATCAGGCCCTTGGTTACCGATTTGGGTGCTATCAAATCGAGCAAATTCCTGTAGTGCAGACGAGAAAGAATTAATGCCTGAACCATGAGCCTTCTGGATGAAAGGGAGCTCAAGTGTAGAATTTTCTGTAGCATTCCAAGAAGGCTATAGCGGCTGGCCGATTGTTTTATTGCCTGGGCCTCCATTGATAGCGCTTTATCCAACCATACTACAGGAAAGTGGTTTTCTGTTGCAGGACACCTCCCCCCCCCCCCCCTTTTTGTCTGACTTTGATGCATCTTTGACTGAATGAGCACTGGGTTCCTGGTTACCAGTGCCTGTTTTCTTTCCCCAAATTGTACCTTTGTTTCCACAATTGGAACACCTCTGGCTCACATATAAGTCCCTTGTAAAAGATACCAGTGGTACCAAGGGCATTGTGACACGAGAGGGTCTCTAAGGGCTGCAGCATGTATTATGCCACCCCTCACCAAATACGCGCACGCTGTCACTGTAGCCTGTGTGTTTTGGTGCAGATAAAAGTGAAGTCTTGACCTGGCACACATCCCTGTGTGCAAGGTCTACCAGCACTACAAGAGGCATGGGTAAGTCACCCCTACAGCAGGCAGGGTGCACTATACCTCTTGTGAGGGCATAACTGCATGAGCGGATATACATCTATAATATCCAAGTCCGTTCTTAGACATAAGTGCAAAGTGAAGCCAAACTGAGTACATGGGCTGGAAGCTTGTCACTAAGAGTTCCACAGCTCCATAATGGCTTAACCGAATTCCCAGATGTTTGGTACCAAACATCTCAGATTAATGAGCCCACACTGATGCCAGTGCTGGATTCATTAATAAATGCATGCAGAGGGCACCTCAGAGGTGCCCCCTGAAAACCTACCAACCTACTAGTGTGTGCCTGACTGGTCTACACCATACTGCCACTTCTAGACTTGTATCTGGCCCCCTGATGTGGGAGCCTTTTGCTCTCGAGGGTCAGAAACAGCCTGCTCTAGGTGGAGGTGCTTCACACCTACCCCCAAGCAGGAACAGCATTGAATGGCAGAGAGCCTCAAAGGCTTCCCGTCCTTTGTTATGTGGACCAGGACATCTCCAGCTAGTGGAGATTCCCGCCCCACTTTTGGCGGCAAGGTTGGCGGTAAAATTAGTAAACAGGAGAGGTGTGTCCCCTCTCAAACAGGACCACCCCCTAGGTGTCCTGAGCTGAAGTGACCTCCTTTGAAAATCCACCATATTGTTTGGAGGCTTTTTAGCCTCTAGGGTTAGTGGTATGCCCCCTCCCCAGAAGGAGTGAACATACAAAGGGTGTAGTCACCCTAAAGGTGAGTAGCCCATTGGATACTATCTTCTGAAACCCTGTAACACCCCTAAAACTAGTTCTTAGGGGCACCCCTGAACCTTAGTCCTTAGTTCCTGATGACCTACGAAGGACGAGGACATAGTGGTGCAGCAGAGGAAGACTGAAGACACTGACTTGGCCTCAGCCTTACCGGCCTGTCTGCAGCTTCGAAGATCTTGCGAAAACCGGCGACTCACACCGCAGCCTCCAAAAGCCTCAGCAAGGACTGCTGCTGAGTCCAAGTGGCCCTCCAGTCCCAGTGATCTAGAGCCTGATTCCACTGTAAACTGACCCCTCCTGGATTTCACGATGACGCCTGCAGCCTCAACATGAAGGATCCCCTAACTGCAACCGGCTCAGGTGAGGATTTTCCGACCTGCAAAGACACCCCTGCACTCACTGCCCTCGGCCTTGGGGAGCCCGACCAACGGTGCCCAAATGGCGCTCAACATCCAAACTAACCTGCCCAGCCACCAGTTTCCTTCATCCAGCTTCCTGGTCCGAGCCTGCAGTCTTTGTTCAAAACCATCGTCCTCCATTGATTTGTATTGGGTGCCCAACACTATACTACTAGAGACATAGGTCCCTACCAAGGAGCATAAAGGGCATAAGCACAGTACCACGAATTGGCGCTGTGTTGGTGTATCCAAATGGAAACGATTGTGTTTATTCAACATACAATAAAAAGGAACAATACATTAACAGTCTAGTGGGTAGCGTCGCAGGGTATGGAAATCAGCAGATTTCCAGACCTCATGCATTCACTTCTAAAAGTGACATTAGCAATACATTTTCAAGACAGTCACAATGCGAAAGGACAACCCGTGCTCCACATAAACTATCATGCATTTGGAGTCACGGTGTGGGTGTCGACTTTTCGATCCCTGCTGAAAAGTAGGGGGATCATCATCAGGACAAGAGGTTATTTAGATGCCTGAGAGCCTAAATACTGTGAAGGAAGGAGGGAGAAACCAGGGGGAAAAAAAAGAAGAGGGAAAAAAAAGAAGAGGAAACCGGGTTAGGAGAGGGCGGTTGAGTGGTGACAATGATTGCAAGACCATGCTTCTGTAAGTGAGGGGTGAGAAATCGAGCGACCTGGACGCAATGCATGGGCAGTTGTGAAGGGCTTCTCCGGTGAGTTGCACATGCCGGGTTAACAAGTGCCGTGATGATTTAGGAGCGAAAATTGCATGAGTAAATGGGGAATTATGACCGGTGTGGTGGCGGCGCATGATGTTCTACTACATGCGGAGAAGTCTGGTGGTGGGACTGACCTGTGTTCCAAAATGACTAAGTAGGGATGGGATCCGTGAGTCTTATGGAACTGAGTGGAACTGATGTCCTTGAGGGTAATCCACGGGTGAAGTCCAATCTAAAAAAGGACCCAATCGTTAAATTAGTGAGGCGATTAGTGTGCCAAAAAACCACGGTGGGTAGATAAAGGGAAGGCACTTACGGCCAGCCTGTGGGTAGGGGGAATATTCAGGCTGGAAGTAGGAGGCGATGTCCTGTAAGTGCAGCCCCGTCTTCTGTGTGAGATGCACCGAAAGGGAGCAACTAGGGAGAAAACGAAGGCGATGTATATTAGAGTGATGAGTTATATTCAATAAATCACACTGCCTATCAGGAAACCAACCTGTATCCGGCCGAACCGGGATGCATTTACACGGGGATCCTGAAGCTTTAAGATCGCCGAATGTGTGTGTCGCTAAATCAGTTGTGAAGGCAGCAGAGAGCCGCGAATGCGTAGTTGAGGCCGGTGCCCCGGGGACGAGTGGTGCGGAGACCCGTGGGCACCATAATAGGTGAGGAGGAAGTCAGAATAGTAAACAAGCATTGGCATAGCCAATAGGTCTCGCCTTTGGGACCTTATAAGTGTTTAGCTAGATATATTGACTTTGCCAAAGTCTTTAAGCTTTGCTGAGAGAAGTGTGACTGCTGTGCAGCATGCTGAGAAGTTATAATAAAGTGTCAGAAGCATTTTTGTTACCTTATATATGACCAAGAAGGCATTATCTATGTTCAGCCCAATTCACTACTTTGAAACCAATAGTATTTCCATACATAATTCTTAACTACAAAATAGATGCAATTCCTGGGCATAACCATCAGACAACGCAAATAAATTCTATATAAAGCGCGAGAAAAGCACAACCTTTTTCCGATGCATCAGCCGTCTCTGCTGGGAGGGAAAATGCCTCAACTTGAGAGTAGCTCTGCCGCTTGTTTGAGAACATTTATAAGGGTGCTTTTTGTTGCCTCAGCTGCTTTCTCTGCAGGAGACCAGCTTCTCGCTTACCCTTTTAAATCCTCCCCTTACAGCTTCAAATATTTGAGATGTTAAAAAGCCATTTACAACTCTCGTGAACATTCCACCTAGTATACGGTTCACATCCAAACTACCTCGAAAATAAGGGGGAAAAGTGCTTAGAACGATGTGCAGTACTCTAAAAAGTAAGTCAGTCCCGTAGGCGCCACTAGCACTGTACTGAAACGCAGGAAAATGGAAAGCTGTGAAGATATTGTAAAGCCGAATGTGGTTTCTTTCAAGAGCCTCTCCCGGCTGCTTTCTGTGCCATCTGCTGCCTGAGTAGCTTCGCAGTGAATGGAGCTGCACTGAAGCACAACTGCTCCCGCACTAGGACTCAACTGGGTCAGGTCAGCACTCCCTGCAGAACCTGATGCCCGTCACAACTCCCACCATCTCGGTACCACTGCATGACCACCCACTCCTGGAGAGCGGAGAATCAGTCACAGGTCCCATTTCTCACACATTCTTTACCACACACACCCGAAATGCCCGATGGCGCTACTCCAATCTAACTGCAAGAAGCCCATCCCTGCTGATGCAGAGTACCAAAAGCAACTACGCCCGCACCCAGTTAGGCAACACAAAAGCTTCCACTAAACCTGATCTGCTCTCAACCATATCCATTCCCCCAAGTTGCGATGATGATGTTCAAAAATATGGAAGCACAGGGACCAGATCGAGAGAGAACCAAATGCAAACACCCCCTCCCCCATCTAATCAGTTTAAACCTTCTTAAAAACCAAGTGGAGCGGCTGCAGCGGCCAACCTCTCCCTGCACCTTCAGCGTGTTGCATAACATTAACCCCGCAGTTTATAAATTGACTGTGCGCCCGTGCTGTTAATCTAAAAGGGCAAAATGCGAGTGTCTGCATGTAATTTAAATAAAAATGCAAGACGAGAGAGGCGCGTTGTGAAAGTTAAATAAAAGTTGTACTTACACAATGGCCCCTTGCAGCATGCCGCTTCTGAGCCTTTGTAAGAGTTGAAAGAACAGGAAACATGCGCTTTCGAAATTGGGGGGGGGGGGGGGAGGCGAAGCAAGTAGAGGCTCCCGAGGGGGTATACTTAGGAGTCTACAAACAACAAAAATTCATGGCTGCTGCACAACTAATGCATTGACTGAATGCCCTGCAAGAGTAAACGCCAGCAGTTGTTTTCCGAAAGACGACATATGGTCGCCCTTCTAGATTAACGACACGGGCGCACAGTGAACAGTGGTGGCTGCAGTCCCCTCCCGCCGTGCTTTAATGAAAGTTTAAAAATTGACTGTGTGCCCGTGTTGTTAATATAAAAGGGCGATATGCGAGTGTTTGCAGGTAATTTAAATAAAAATGCAAGAAGAGAAAGCCGTGTTGTGAAAGTTAAATAAAAGTTGTACTTACACAATGGCCCCTTGCAGCTCGACCTAAAAAGGCGCCTCGTCTCGCCCTTCGGGGTGAACATGGTTCACCTCCAGAGCCTGAGCCGCTCGCTGTGTTTCTACTCACAAAGGATCCATCTCCTCGGCACATTCTCCGGTATTTAAATAACAGTTCTGCTGCCTCATTCCAGACTTCGCCGTCTCCTTGTTCTAGGTTTGCAATTTCGAAGGCGCGTTAATTGGACTTTGTATTTTGTGTCAAGCCGTAGTGGAAGGGAACTGGTTGCATAGAGTTGGTGCCTCTTGGAAACCCTAGGCCCAAATAGATGTACCCTACATGAAAATACAAATATCTCCAATCAGCAATGTGGTGCAAGCAGTTCCGGGAATGTGTGTGTATACATGCACCACAGCTAACTAGTGTCTCGCTGCACGCGTTCTATTGTGAAGAGCAGCTGTGCTGACTGTTGTGATTTTAACCTACATAATGCAAACACCAGTTCGACACGTGCAGCACGGCACGAGTCGTATGTACATAACTGCACAATTCCATGATCATTTAGTTACAGTAATTCTGAGAAATCAAATATACAACTGAAAAATCAGAAGCTACGAGAGGCCAGTAGGAACCGTTCTGGGCAGTAAGCAACGGCTTGTGTTTTGGTGAAGTCCGGGGTGCCAGGCTGCTTTAAAAAAATAAAAAAAACAAGCCCGGGAGTGGTGCGCGCGTGCGCTGTAAGGAATGCAGACGCGAAAGTAAAAGCTAATTAGACCTGATCCAGAACAGATGGCACCCTGCGTGCTCCCGAGACCCCTAGGCCATGGGAGTGCAAGTTTTGAGGAGAGGCGGGACATGCACCCGTCTTTGGCCATTTGCGTGCTTTCAATTATTGAAAGCGATACAAAAGGGGATGATGGACGGAACGTTTGAGCCAATCAAACACTCACCCCCAGTCAACTGATCTGGGTTTAATCCATCATCATTCTTTAGCTCACTTCCACCACCCCAGTTCAGACATGGCCATATGCAAATCAGTCTGACCCTGTGCCTCATGGGAACAGTCCAGCCCGAACTGCCAAGCCATGTCTTCCCTGGACCGGAAACAAGCATCCTAGGACCGGTTTCTGGCATTCCAGCCGTCATCAGCCAGGCTTGCTTGAATCCAGTGGCAAAGTGAGCAAGGGACCCACGTCTGGGCATACCCCCGCCAACTTAGGGCGAACAAAGCGATACAAAAGGGGATGATGGACGGAACGTTTGAGCCAATCAAACACTCACCCCCAGTCAACTGATCTGGGTTTAATCCATCATCATTCTTTAGCTCACTCCACCACCCCCAGTTCAGACATGGCCATATGCAAATCAGTCTGACCCTGTGCCTCATGGGAACAGTCCAGCCCGAACTGCCAAGCCATGTCTTCCCTGGACCGGAAACAAGCATCCTAGGACCGGTTTCTGGCATTCCAGCCGTCATCAGCCAGGCTTGCTTGAATCCAGTGGCAAAGTGAGCAAGGGACCCACGTCTGGGCATACCCCCGCCAACTTAGGGCGAACAAGGCGATACAAAAGGGGATGATGGACGGAACGTTAGAGCCAATCAAACACTCGCCCCCAGTCAACTGATCTCGCTTTGGTCGCCCTAATGCCAGAAACCGGTCCTAGGATGCTTGTTTCCGGTCCAGGGAAGACATGGCTTGGCAGTTCGGGCTGGACTGTTCCCATGAGGCACAGGGTCAGACTAATTTGCATATGGCCATGTCTGAACTGGGGTGGTGGAGTGAGCTAAAGAATGATGATGGATTAAACCCAGATCAGTTGACTGGGGGTGAGTGTTTGATTGGCTCAAACGTTCCGTCCATCATCCCCTTTTATATCGCTTCAATTATTGAAAGCCACACGCAAAGGGCCAATGGGATGTGTGGGAGGAGGCACACCCACACGGAGAAGGCTCTTGGAAGTCTGAAGTGATTCCAAGAGCCCTCTCCTAGAGCAGCGCATGCGTGCTGCGCTCTAGGCGAGACCTAAAAATTGAAAGGGGAATGAATACCCAGTAAATACATGGAAACTGCCATATTGCTGAAGGGGAGTTAGCGCAAAGGTGTTTGATTTACAGTATATCGAAAGAGTAAGTACAATGAGAGCCTTGGCATACGGATTACAGACGATATAGTGAGCCATTGGTAACAGTGCGGAGTACCAAAAATCAATAAGGAATAAAAAATAATAAATAAAACAAGAGGCAATTATGTGGATAATATAGATGAGATTCAGTCTCTGGGATAAGTACAATTATGCAAACATGGGTTAAGAAATACAATCAATATATGTCTCCGGTGTCAAGGTTCTAAATGAACAGTGGGTTATTCATAATAATGTCGAATACACGTCCGCGTTGAGGTGACTGGTATCTAATTTGGAAGAAAGACATACATTAAAATTATAGAGGGCCTTACACTCCGTACAGAAGGAGTCATACAGTGGTTCGAACAGGAATTAGATCAGGTTCGTCCAGTCCTCCATTCGGTTAAGACCAGTATGGAGGCTGTTGGTGCGCAGTATCCACTTCAATTCCTCTTTGTTGAGGATTCCGTTGATGTCTGTGCTGCGCGGTGGTGCTTGAATCACATTGATGACTTGCCATCGCAAGTCATCCTCTGTATGTCCTTAACTCGTTAAGTGTTCCACCAGAGGTGCATTTGGTGTTTGATATCTCCGACGGCTCCGGTGCTGGCAAATCCTGATTGACTTTTTGGGTTGTTTGACCAATATAGATATGATTACAGGGGCATATAATAGCATAGACAACATTGTTGGTATTACAGTTGGAGAAATTGTGTAAAGTTACATCAATGTTCCCATAGACAAACTTTTTGCTCTCAATGGTGAGATGACACACACTACACCCTCCGCATTTAAAGTGGCCTAACACAGGTGGTACGCCCCACATCTCAGTTAGTGTCTGGGTAGTTTTTCTGGTGGGTAATGCTGCTCTCATCAGATGGTCTTTGATGTTTTTGTTCTTTAAAAAGCCATACTAGCCGTTACTATAATGTACACAGCCTTGAAACCTAAGAGGTCTGCAAAGATTTAGATTGACATCAGTTTTGCTCTCAACCTAAAGGGGATGCAAGACCTGCCACGCCACCCAGTGTCCATGTTCACCTCCCCAACTTCTACCAAGACAGGGCTTTGGAGGTCGTAGTTGGGATTATTTTGGGGGAGGATTTGCTCTGCCTGCCTGGTTCTCTTGCTCATAGCTGAAATGAGCTACCTAAAAGTTCTGCTCCATCTATTGAGTGAGAGCAGAAGTCTCTAGTTAGAGAAAAGGTACACATTTGTCTGAGAACCGATGTTAACAGGAGTGCTCTTCTGCAGTCAACTTGTGCAGACAATGCAGGTGCTGCTTTATATTGTCACTCAAGGGAAGGATGA
Organism: Calotriton arnoldi; assembly: GCA_963921515.1. Classification (NCBI taxonomy): domain Eukaryota; kingdom Metazoa; phylum Chordata; class Amphibia; order Caudata; family Salamandridae; genus Calotriton; species Calotriton arnoldi. The sequence continues at coordinate 681,995 of CAWUFW010002683.1, read as the reverse complement.
AATGATGAACAAATTGATACAGATTTTATTCCTCGGCTGAAGGAGCTTCAGCTCGATATCCTCTTGAAGAAAAGGGAGTCTGGTTTTGGGCACTGCTGTATTTACTACAGTCATCTGTAAATGTAATCCATTCCTTCTTCAGATGCCAGTATAAGCTGAGAATATCAGAGCTCCTAAGTGGAGTCTAAGATCATAAAAAAAGGACCGTTTCCTTTCCTCGAAACATCAGTTATGAAATGCAGTGACGTGCAACAGTAGCTTATCGAAGCTCTGGGTGTTAGACACTGAGGAATGTTATTGTTTTCTATTATGGTATGTTTTTGTAAGAGTGAATACAATCTTTAAACAATATAGTGTTTCCTCACTAAGTTTTGCTCCCCCATATGCACTTGAGAGATTATTGTGGGATTTTGCCACTCATGAGAAAGTAATTGGGGAGCGGGGGGGATAAGGGTGGTTGCTGTAGTTCTGGCTTATTGCTGTGAGCAATTTCGTATTGTAGTTTTCAGAAGCTTTGAGTGCTGATTGGCAGGAGTGACTAGGGCATAACCATAATATGGGTTGTACCTACCCAGTGTTTAATCTGTATCCACCAGTGTCTCATCTTCTTGGGATCTTGGTTTGAAAATATCACAAAGCTTGAGCAAATCACATAATCCAAGATTCACGTGGCATGGAACAAGTGCCAAGACGTGAGCCTGCAGTCCCTCATACTGCTCTATACCCTTCTGTGTCTGTCAAGTAAATGCATTTTTTTTCCAGAGTGAGAATAAATGAAATCTCTCCTCCAATGTGTGCATGCGGCACAAAGGAGTAATGTTTGAAGTATTGCTATGGAGTTGGAGCAGTAATGATCTTTATATCATTACCTTGCCTGCCTAATGGCAGGGTTGAAGACACCACACATCCAGATAATCTACATAACCCATACATTAATGGTATCTGGATCTCATGTCAGTCAAGAGTCATCTACCTCAACACTAATCTGAGGTCCTTACCTAGGGGCAAGGGCAGCACCACCAAAACAACACAGATTTCTCCATTATTGTACTTTTATAGATTCACATGCTTGAATCTTCCCTGTCGTCATGTTGGGAGTCCCATGGTAACAGTATTAAAAGCAGTGCTAAGGTCTTAGCATTAAACTCTATGGTGAAAGAAACAATGCAAATGATAGCCTATTCACAGTGTTTTAATACACCCAAACTTCAACCAATCAGAGATCTGATCCAGAAACTTATCACCTGCATAGCCACCATATTTCAGATTTCTTACCGCAGATCATGTTGGGGAGTCTTCCTGAGCTTCCTGAGTGTTTCACTGTCAAAGTTTTGACCAACAGCTCTTCAGCTCATCTGTTAACCTCCTAGGAACATCTGAGGTACAGCCTCGGAGTGTTTGATTGTTTTTGACAATGTCTGAGTCTAAAAAAAGACTGTTCAGGCCTTGCAAGACTTGTGGAAAATCCAGGCTATATTCTGAGGACCCCCAGAAGAGTTTGTATTGTTTATACCTCCAGCATGAACCTAAAGACTGCAAGTACTGCTGTACCTTTTCTGCCAAAACCCTCAAAGACCGAGAGGGTAGGTCCCTTCTGCGGCCACAGAAGAAGAAAACAATTTCTGGCTCAGACTCTGAGTGTGAGGAGAGGGTTCATTCCTCCTTAAGGAAAAGTAAGGAAGGGGGTTTGTCATCTTATGACACACATTATGTTTAAATCTGTTTATTAGAGTTTTCATTATTGGAAAGCAATACATTGTTGTGAACAGTATATATCTCATGCTTTACGGTCAGCTGTGAGATATATATGCCCATGCTAGTGATACAATCATAATACAATGTTTTGATAATCGTTGCCAATGTTAGATAAGACTCAACTTTACATCTGGAAGCAATGTCGAAACTTGAAACCAATAACTTGAACTCCCTCCCCTCCCTCCTCCCCTTCCGGCGTTCTTTGTGGTATCCGTAATGTAATTAGTTGTGGATCTATGGTTTCTCAAATCAAGCAGTTGCAGGAGGCTGGCTCTCTGTTCCTAGGTCTGTTAGACGTAGCACTCTCAAGTACTAGGGCTGGGTGACCTCATTGAATTCTTTTGATAAGTGTCAAAAAAGGTGTCCACACCTTCCGGAACGAACTCTCAGAACTGGTGAGAGAGGCGGAGATACGTTCCATACCTAAAATATACCAAATCCTGTGAAGCCACCCTGTGTGAGTGGGGGAGGTTGATGTCCCCCAATGTGTCAGAATGTTCTGGAGTGCTGCCCCCAGTGCTAGCACCATCTGTCGTCCCCTTACACTTTTGAGTGGATATGTAATTGGATTGGGGAGGCCCAGCACCACACACACAGGCAAACGAGGTATCTGTGTGTCGAATAGTTGGTCTACGTCGTCTAGGATTCTGGACCAGTAAGTGGTTAAAATCGGGCACTCCCATAACAAATGTACTAGTGTTCCCTCTTCCTCACATCCTCTCCAGCAAGTAGGGCTTCTGTCCGGGTTACCCCTATGTAGGCGCACCGGCGTGAGATACCAGTAAGTGGCTATTTTCATAGCTGTTTCAATACTGGCCACATTGCGAGCTGTGTGTTTTGCCCTGTAATATATCCCTTCCCAATCTTTCTGCGTTAACTCTCCGCCCAGTTCCTTTACCCATCTTTTCTGGCTAGGTGTGGCGTAGGATGGCAGCGATTGTCTAAGCAAATCATAAAGTTCCGAGATCAGTCCCGTATCATTTTGTTTAGTAATTAGCCATTTTTCGTAGTTTGTCAATTTGCGGCTGGCCTGCGCTTGCATCCCGGGTTGTAGCACCCAATGTCTTAGTTGCATATGTCGGAGCTGTTCCGTCTCAGGTATCCCATAATCTTCTTTCAACTGTGGGAACGAAATTATCCCCGACAGGTCAAACAGATGTCCCACCGAGCAGCAGGGTGTATCGTGCCATGCCTGAAATTCCCTGTCCGTCATTCCGGGGGTAAACTCACTGTTTCCAAAGAGAGGTGTTGAAGGAAACGTTGTGAGTTTCTTTGCGGTCGCCACCCTGTCCCAGACTTTCATTACCGAATTTGTGATCGACGAACCCTGTAAGCCTAGAGGTCTGTGTGCTTTTTTCAGGAAGGGGACCTTGCATAGGGGAGTTCCCGCAAGTGCTCTATCCTGGAAGAGCCACTGCTTCTCGGACTCGGGCCTATTCCATTCTACCAAGTAGCGGAGTTGGGCTGCTTTGTAATAATCCAGTAGGTTCGGTATCCCAAGAACTCCATGTCCGGGCCTCTTGTAGCTTAAGTCTTTGCTCATGCGTGGACGGGCTCCGGCCCAAATAAAGTGGTTGACGTCTCGCTGTAGTGAAGTGATCGCTCCCACCGGCGGAGACGCCGGTAAAGTCTGGAACAGGTATAGTGCCTTAGGCAAAAGGGTCATTTTAACCGCGGCTATTCTCCCCAGTAGTGACAGACTAAGTTTTCCCCAGTTACCTAGGTCCTGTTTAAACTGCCGCGCTAGTCTGTTGTAGTTTATTTTGACCGTTTCCCGGATAGTCGCCGCCAACTCCAGTCCCAGATAAGGAACTGAGTCGACCACTTGTATACCCGAGAGCCGCTCCCCCTCAGATCGCTGTGCTTGTCTCATTGGGTTCAGGTCAAGAATGAGCGATTTACCCACGTTGACCTGGAAGCCCGAGATCCGGCCAAAGGCCTCTAGTTCCTCTAGGAACGCGGGCAGTGAACTCCTTGTTGCTGATAGGGCCGCTATAATATAGTCAGCGTACAGACTAATAGGGTGTGTTTCCCCTCCAAACGGGATCCCTTTAATGTTGGGATTGTCTCATTTTTTGTGCTAAGGGTTCAATGTAGAGGGCGAACAAAAGAGGCGACAGCGGACAGCCCGGTCGGTGCCCCTTTAAATAGTAAAGGGGCTCGAGGAGATGCCATTAACTCTGATTGAAGCGGTAGGCGCTCCGTAGCAGCATCCCACCCATTCCCGAAATCTATCTCCCAGCCCAAAATGAGCCATAGTCTGTTCCAGGAATCGCCAGTCTACCCGGTCAAACGGCTTTTCGGCGTCAACCGTCAGAAGGAGTGCATCCATATGTGCTCGGTGAGCTTTGTCTATGAGGTGCAGGATTCTCTTCGTGTTGTCCGTGCATTGTCGAGTTTGAATGAACCCCGCCTGATCTGGCTCTATTAAATTCGGCATTATCAGACCCAACCTGGTGGCTAGGATGCCCGTGAATATTTTAAAGTCGACATTGAGAAGGGATATTGGACCATATGACCCGCATTCTTGTTTATCTTTACCTGGTTTGGGCAGTACTGCTATCGCTGCTGTTAGCATATTCGTTGGGATCGGTTTGTCGCTTCCAAAGGAGTTAGTCTCGTCATGATCGGAGCGAGAATATGGCAAAAATTTTTATAGAAGAGTGCGGGAAAGCCATCCGGGCCAGGTGCCTTGAGTAATTTGAGTCGCGAAATCGCAGTGATCACTTCTTCTATCCTAATGGGGGCGTCTAGGGATTTAGCTTGGTCCGGTGGAAGCGTGGACATATGAACTGATTGTAAGTATCCTGTCTTGTCACGGTAGGTCGGGGTGTCTGCCCTGTAGAGTGTCTCATAAAATTCCCGGAAGGTGTGGGCAATCTCCTGATCGTCAACGGCCTCCTCCATCCCTTGTCTCTTTAACGAGAGTACCTTTGCGTGCTGGCGTTGAGCCCACAACCTATTTGCAAGTAGGCGTATCGTCCGGTCGCCTTCTATATAGTAGGAGTGTTTTAATCTAAGCGCTGCCTATTCTGCTTTGTCGAAGTCCGCCCCTACCAGCTGCGCCCTTGCTGCTTGTAGCGGTCTCCACACCCTAGGTGCCCCCGTCCGACTATGCACCCTCTCCAACTCCCGAACCTGCGCGGGCAAGTGTGCACGCTGCTCCTTACGTTCCCTGTTGTCGGCCGCCGATAGGGCTATTAGCTCCCCCCTGACCACAGCTTTCATCGCTTCCCATAATGTTGTGATGGTTACGTCTGTGGAGTCGTTAAACTCCAAATACTCATTGATACTTTTGGTGAGCTGCTGCTCCACTGCCTTCTTATGTAGCATGTATTCCTTAAGCATCCAACCTCCCGCCTTGTTTCGGGCTGGGGCCACCTGTAGCTGTACAGTCACTGCATCGTGATCAGAAAGGGCCATGGGTTATTTCGGCCACTTTCTCTTTCACCTCCCCCTTGCATCGCTTAGCTATTAAAATGGCGACCCCCGCTTTCTTCTCCCCCGTGGAAGAGAACTGCTGTGGGAACGCCATAGGGCGCATACGATGCCAATCTTTGGATAGAAGGTGCGTCTCTTGTAGGTGACGCACATCTGCCTCCTCGTTTTCTAGATAGGAGAGAATTGCTCGTCTTTTAATGGGATTGTTGAGCTCCTTGACATTAAGCGTAAGTATTTTTACTACCTCCCCATCCATATCAGGTGTTGGCATTCGATGATCCGCCAGGTTGCAGGGCAAAACCAGCACTCCCGCCTTCCTCCCGTTCCCCCTCCCGCCCTCTGAGCTGTGAGCGACTGTTTGAGGGCCATAAACCACTTGCCCAGTGGACACCGGAGATCCCTCCCTCCCACCCTAACCCCAACGAACAAAACAATAAGCATACCCCAAAAATGTCCAGGGTCCGAAGAGCTCGTCCACGCGCCCTTGGTGAACCAGTTTGTAGGGTGCATCTTGTGGCCAATATAATCCCCCCCCGCTCCCTTAATTTCCGCCCCCGTACTCCCGACACAGCATATTACCACTTATCTGACCCCTGAATCAAGTCAATCGCTGTCTCTGGAGCCGGATTCGTTAGACAAAGAGTTCAGGACGGCCAGTCTCTCCTGTGCTATGGTCTCTGTGCTTGGTTTCGATGCCACCTCCGATAGTTTACCTCCACGTACTCGGCGCCACCGTTTCCTCTGTCTTTTTTTCTCTCCACTCCCTGCTTCGTCCTGTTGAGAGCTCTCGATCCCAAGAACGCGACCAGCTTCCTGCAAGGACTGAATTTGCTGCAATTTACCGTCCCATCTGAAGATTATATGGAAGGGATGTCCCCATGAGTATGTAATGCCTTGGTTGCGAAGGTGCGTCGTAATCGGACGAAAGTCTCGACGCTTCTGCAAAGTTATACACAAAAAGGTTCAGCACTATTCAACAAATTGTAACGACCAACATCAGTATTCAAGAGGCAGTGAGCACACAAGATGTCCAAATCCCAGATGTGTATTTCTTAAAAGGATTTCTCTTTATTGCGTTTTTTCTTAAAAACAGAAGACCCTACCGACGCGTTTCGTCTCACGAAGAGACTTCTTCAGGGCTATCGAAAAAACATACAGGTACAATTTTAAAAGGTGTGTCTTGTGGATTGTTGCCTGCCTTGTTATGTTGGCCTAGGCCTGGTTGCCATGCTGCTTTTCTTTGCGCACGTTACACTGAGCCGGGACTCCCTCGCCCTTTGCTCGTGCCAAGTTCTTTTGCACTGTCTGCATTTTCTGTTGTTCACCTTTTTGGGCTCGGTCTGCACAAACATGTACAAGGTCACATAACAATGTATTTTGGTTCTTCCTGATATGGCTAGTCTCGCGCACCCAGACATAACATTAGGTGCAATTGCCATGAAGAGTTTTGTGTGCTTTTAATACTGCGGTTTCCTAGCGCTTAACACACTTGGAGAAATCCTTTTCAGTGAGAAGAGCTATGATGACCTGCTGATGTAATTCTGCATCTAGAGACTGAGGTATGGGGGTTCGCTAGTCAAAGCCCAGAGGTCTTCTATTTTTATAATAAACTATCTTACTGCACGGGAGGGTGGTAATGTTATTTAGACATTTATCCACTGAGTTATGAAATGCTTTCCCGTTTGTATTCTATGGAATTGTAACCATGCTGCTTATATTAGTCATATGCATTATGCTATTGGTACTGACACGTGTACTGTACATTAGAGCACGTAAGTTGGAATAAACATTTTAACCTATCCAGTGTCTCTTCCTACGCACCTTGTGGACAAGTACGAGTGAGTGACGAAAGAGTGTTCTTGCTTCTGCAAGTCCTGAGATAAAGATACCGTGTTCTGGGTTGTCTAATCATTGGTACTTGGGTGCTAATGGGATGCTAAGCTAGTTGGGTTGGGGTTTTTGGGTGCTACGGTATATGGTGGCAAACCACTGTATTCCGGGGTCCCATTTTCCTGTGCATAGCTCTGTGTATGTGCAGAAACCTTATGACATGGCGCGACCACCGTGGGGCTGCTTATCTGCGAGACGCTTGAGTAGTACTTGTGCTTGTCCACAAAACCCTCACATACGCTTCCGGAGGCGTAAGTGACGGTGATACCTCCTATATTGAACGTTTTATAGGTTCTTTCAAGCTTGATGTTATTAAAAAAGGTTAGTTAACTGACCCATTTTTGTGCTCCCTGTTAGGTTGTCAAATATAACTGTTTAGTCATGGCTGGTGTGGCGATTGCTGCACATAGTCGAGGAGCACTCCGAGACCACTTAGCTGTGTATGGAGTGCCCGATACTGGGGTCGAGTTGGTCTTTGTGGTTCAAGCCGATGCGGCTTATCACTTTGAAGTGTTTTACACTTGGATCACTTTTGAGGCGGTGGATGCAGGTGATAAGCTGTTTCATGAATATAAGCCCACCGCTATTCCTGCTGCCTATCGACCCTATACTAAACTTGAAGTACCTCTCACGGCTTGGCAGCACCGTGTTTGGTTTAATGGCGCCCTACCACAACCAACTACCGCAGTTCGTTTAGGCCCCTTATCTATTGAGGGGGCCACTTGGCCTATATTGGCCGGGTATACCCCGCATCCAAATTATCTGGCATTACCGCTTGCGGAACTGCGCACTATGCATACCGAATTGGTACGAGTGTAAATTCTGTGATGGGCAAACGTCCACAAAATAAGGACGACTATCCTTATTGGCTTGCAGAAAAGTTCGATCAGATAGAAGCAGTGTTTCCACATACATCCCCAGTAGATAAACACCGCATCCTCACGATAAGTTTGCCAAAAGACATAATCCCCGATTTGACATCATGTGAAAACTGGGGTAAGGTATTCGCAGCAGTTTATTCAAAATGTTTTGGAACTCCTTCCATGACGGTTCTACCCTCTGTAATTAAAAAAGTACAGGATGAACATGGCCCTGAAGCGGCTGTGGAATTAGGGATGAGACTAGTGGGAGTGTTTGATGTAGTAGCTGAGCTGATCCTTGGAAATGTCAAGGGCGATGCTATGAACTTTCAAGTAGCGAATGCTTTGGTCCCAGAGTTGGACAGGCCCCGCGAATTACCGAAAATTATTGCCCGGGCTTATAAAACAATTGGAAGAAATAGCCTGGGCAACAAGCCTTTTGTAAAAATGCAAACTCAATCGCAAACACAAGTTACACAAACAAAAAGTGCATCTGAGAAAGATGATAAACCGGTCTTCACTAAAAAGAGTTGGAGACAGAAAAAACAGGGTAAGCAACAAAAGAAGCCGGGGTCGAGAGGAGCTTCCCCAGTTTCGGTTTCTTCTGAACGTACTTATGATTTACGTGATAGGTCAAGGATTAAATCACCAGAAAGGTTTCAGAGCTCTGATACGCGTTCTCCTCGTTCTTCACAGGCCCAGACGTCGTCACAGGCTGGTGGAGGAGGACGGCAAGATAGAGGAAGGGGCCGAGAGGCTCCCCAGGAGCGAGACCAACCTCGACAACAAGTCAGAGGGAAAGCAGAAGACTTTCACCTTCCTCGACCGCAATTTCAGAAGAAAAAGGTTGCCGCTGTAACAGCGAAATATGCCTCAGACCGTGAGAACGAGACTCCAGAATTGGACGTGGGCAGTGACCCTCCTAGACAGCGCCGCGGAAGTTACCATAGTGCGGGAGGCGCTACGTCCTCATATGGAGGCGACCGCAACTGAAACATTCGTTACTGTAGAGACAGCTGACACGAGAGTGGCACCCCCTGACAGACTATATACTATAGTCATCCAAATTGAAGGTGACATACCGCGTGAAATAAAAGGGATTTTTTGGGAAAATCTAACCTCTTCATATGACATTTTGTTAGCGGAGGTGGATTGGCCACCCCCATTCGTTTTAGCTGCACATAAAGGAGAGGAGGTAATCCTTCCAAGCTTTTCAAGGCATGTCCCAAAAGACAAAGCTGAAGCACTTGCAGCTGAGTGGGCTGTGTACCTGGCACCAGCGTTATACCGCAACCATGTGGGATGGGATGAAGAATCACCTCCTCATGCAATACCTTTGCGGTCACTACCGCAGCCACAACCCCAATATCCCATCAAACGGCAGGCAAAAGGCCCCGTCTCCGAAATTCTGACACAGTTGGAATATCAGGGAGTAATTGAACCATGCGTATCACCTATGAACAATCCCCTTTTCGTGGTTTCTAAACCCGATGGATCGTACCGCTTAGTTTTGGATTACCGGCATTTAAATACTCATTGTCGGAACTTTGCGGTGCAAAATACACACAGTTCTGCGCTTGTAGACAGTCTTGTTCGTAAAAAATACAAAACGACACTTGACCTTTCAAACGGTTTCTACACGCACAACCTAGCCCCGGAGAGTGGTCAATGGACCGCATTCACTTCCGGTGGTAAATTATTTCAGTTCCGGCGTTTACCCATGGGCTACAAAAATAGTCCGGGTATATTCGCCGCCCGTGTTGTTTCTTTGTTAAATGACATTGATCAAGACGCATGTTCGTACGTAGATGACATCTATCTAACGGACGACGAATTATTTCAGCATTTGTCCCGTGTGGACCGCATTATTCTTGAATTCGCGGAGCAGGGTTACAAATTTAACTTTGCTAAGTCACACATTGCTGAATTTACCGTTCTGTTCTTGGGCTATGAGCTCAATAACGAAGGTAAGGGCTTAGCCCCCATTTCTTGGAAAAATGTGCACATTTGTGCCCCCCAAATACTCTGAAGAAACTTCAGTCTTTGCTGGGTTTCCTGAATTTCGGGCGTACTTACATTCCCGAATATGCCCAGCGTATCAAGCCTTTGTATGCTTTGATACAACCTACTTATTCAAGGTCTTGCTGGCTGCCTGAGCATACCTTGATTCTGCAGTCTTTGCAGACAGACCTATTGGAGTCTAAATATCTTTTGACTCGTGATAACCACACAAACCTGGTGATTAGAATAATTCCGGGGGCGGTGGGATTCACATACTTAACCTTTAATGAAGGTGACACAGTACCCATCGCATACAAGTCACATCTGTACACTTCCGCTGAATTGCGCTTTACATCTGTCGAAAAAGTTCTAACTGCAGTGCAAATGGTGATTCTAAAAGAGCGCGCACTAGCACAGGGAAAGCGGATTCTGGTGGTAACACCCTGTCCTGCCCTAGAGGCAGTAACAAAGGCAAGTGTACCGAACTCAAAAGCAATGCATCCCCGTTGGATACAATGGGCTACATCCTTGACGTCTTCGGACGTCACTTTTGTTTTTGATTCTTCTTTGCAGACTCAGGAGTTTTTGCAGTATGAATTCGTTCATCCTCCTCCTTTGTTTTTACTACCGCTTGAGGATTACAAATGTGTGATCTACACCGATGGTTCGGCGCAACCGGCCACTGGGTCCAAGCACGCTTATTCAGCTGCATGTGCTATTGTTGCGGGTTCCTTTGTAAATGGAACGTTCAAATCCTCTGTGGTGCACACTCGCACACTTGGAGAAAGTACCGCACAATTGGCCGAGCTGCATGCATTGCTACTTGCACTTGAGTTCGCTTCTCAGGATGAGACAACTCTTATTGTATGTGATTCCTTCTACTGTGTACAGTCATACAATGACAATCTGTTTTTCTGGTCGAAAAACGACTACAAGGACGCAAAAGGGAGCACAATTAAGCATAAAATGCTTTGGGTTCGAGTGGCAGAATTGCAACAACGTCTGCCCCTCACACAGGTGGTTCACACCTTAGGCCATCAGCGGGTGGGCGCACACGCTATTGGTAACGATCTGGCAGATGAGGCTGCCCGTTCAGCAGTAGTCACGTGTTCAGTAGCAGCGGTTACCAGGTCCATGTCTAAAATAGACCCTGTTATATTAGCAGCTATTGCTGCAACCAAGGAAGGTAATAATTACCCTACAGGTTTCCCTTCCAAGTATTCTTACACATTAAGTCCCGATCAGGTTCCTTTTGTAACTATACCTGACGTTGGAGATCGGCTGATCCCCAACGCGGACCGCAGGAGTGCCTTGATATCAGCTGCACACGAAGGCATGGCTTCTGCTCATGCAGGTGTGTCAGCTACGGTTTCCATCTTGCAGCAGCGTTATTGGTGGCGTGGGTTATATAAAGACACCCGTGCTTTTGTGCTTTCTTGCGACGTTTGTCAACAGATTAAGCCTTCCACGGTAACACGTCCACCACAAACCCCGCTCTGCATTGCTAACAGACCCTTTGGGTGTGTTTACTTGGATCACTGCGGTCCATTCTCATCAGACACTGCCTATAAATACATCTTAGTGGCAGTGGACTCGTGCACACGGTTTCTCTGGGTCTGGCCACAACGGAGTGCTGACGCCCGAAATGTAATCAGGGATTTGCGTGTCTTTGTGGGAATTTTCGCATGCAGCACCTTCCATTCGGACCAAGGTCCAGCGTTTGCCTCTAGGGCTTACAAGGATGCAATGGCTTCGCTTGGGGTGCGGGTGAAATTTTCGTCTCCGTATAGGCCTGAGGGCAACTCTATCGTTGAACGAATGAACCGTGACTTAAAGCAATCCTTAACAGCTAGGGTTATAGGTACTGGCAGGAACTGGCTGGCCCATTTGTATACCGTTCAGCGTGCACTTAATAATCTCCCTAGAAGACCTCTGGGTGGGCGGACCCCATACGAAATGCTCTTTGGCATAAGAATGTTTGTGCCTGACCTTGAGGGTCCAGACATCGCGGCGCAATCCGCCAAGTTTGATGTAGATAACCATTCTGCTATGTTACAGGACTTACAAGAAGCCCGAGACAAACTTGCAACTACACATTTACCTTCAGCCACAGATCCTGCGTTGCAGATTCCGGTAGCCGGCTGGCTTCCGAAAGTTGGAGAACTGGTTCGAGAGAAGGTTGAAAACAAAAAAGAATTTGGCCCCTCTTTTCGTGCACCGGTTCCAGTTCTGGGCTTGAAGGGAACACGTACAGTCATTTTACCACCGCTTCCTGGTCGCAAAGAAAACAGATACATCTCAGTTGAAAATGTCAAGCTACAGCGCCTGGCCGATCCTGAATAGTGTCACACCAGCGGTCTCTTGTCCTGCCATTTATCGGACATATGTTCATAGTCCATCTGCGCGAACGATCGCTGATGCTGTAATTGAGATGGTTGATTTGCCTGAATCCTCTACTTTGCCTGAAACTATAATTGATCCCCAACTCTCCACCAACATCGACGAGGACGAGTATACATATCCTGCATCTGAATCGGTGGCACATCAACCAATAACGCCACTTGGCCCGACTCGTTATTCCTTTGATTCGGATTCCACCTCTTCAAAAGTCCCATCCAAGTTCAGTATTTTTGTATCCTGGTTTAGAGACAATTTTTTGATTCCACCCTGGACATACATCTGGTTGGTACTTTTCTTGATTTTTCTGTTCATGTCCATTGGCTTTGTCACAGTGTTTTTTCTACTAATCAATGGTCACTATTTACCTGAACGCTCTGCTGTAGACTATGTTTCTGGAACTTTGGCTCCTCATTCCTCGTCTCACATCATGAAGCGTGACCACACATTTGTGAACATTTCAGCTTTTCCAGTTGCTGATGGCATCGTATGGGATGCAGTGAACTATCAAATCCATGGTCCGACGGAAATTATTAATGTACCTAATGTCCTTCGTGTTTCAATGGGTGATGTAGTATAAAATAATATTCATTCTGATGATTGGGATGTGCATGCCGTTGAAGCATTGTTTGCCGATTTAAAATATTATGCATCTTTCAATGCTGAAGATTTATATATGAATTCTGCGAATTATGCCGATTTGTATTGTTACCAACATTGGGGTAATCATTTTCTCCATAAGCCAAGTGCCCTGCGTAGTTCTGTTAACTACACCCAATGGGAACATTGTCCAAACCCCTTGCCAGGTAGCTCACAAACTCTTCGAAATAAGTTTACCTATTTTACTGATTTCAATCGGTCGAACCCTGCATCCTATTATTTTAGACTTAATACCACATCAACTCAGAAAATTATGTTAACACACACCAAATTGCTTTATTCGGGTTCCTTTCTAAGTGCCCTAGCAGTGGGTGGTTATGAGTACTGGGAGGATACAATAGATTTGAAATCCATTTGGGGCTCCAAGCCATGGCAGGTACAGGGGACCGAGGCATTACATCGTGCTTGCCTCATCCCTGCCCAAATTATGTTCCTCAATGTCTCCATCTATCAGACTACATGTTGGGGCTTAGCAACCACTAAACAATTGAATACGCCATCAATACCATCCCTGTCGAGTTTTCCTAATGAAAGCTCACGATTCAATCTGTCCCTCGTGTCCCTGCAGGCAATGTTACAAAATAATTCGTTTAATGTTTCTGAGCTGGTTCAGTCACCCTGGTTAGTATGGCCTATATCATCTAATGCATGTCAAATGCGTTTTCACGATTCTGGTGCTAGCTACACACAGAATAGGCCTGATCCGAGGTTTACTGATGCCCGTACTGTCACTACATACTCTGTTGGTAAATTATGCAAACAATGGCTGCAACATTCGTCCCTTGATTCTGTTAAACAACATTTGTCCCTCCTTTCAGGCAATATTGATCTGTCCGATTTTGTTTTGGGACCTCGTGGTCCCCGACCTAAGAGATTCATTTATGAAACGTATAATGAACTCTGGAAGCTATCACAAATTGAAGCTGCCTCCGTCTTCGGGAAATAGATCAAGCAAATATGGAAAAGGTGCTTGCTGTTGTTGACAATAGTATTAATACCCTGTCTTCTCGCATTTACACTTTAGAGAATATTGTGTCCTCTGTTGTCGATATTGTACAAGATGATGTTTCTGTGTTATATCATGGTCAGAATCAATTGCGCTCAGTTATGCAGTTTGCATGGACATTACAAACGCTCAAGTTAGGTAAAGTTCCTTGGCATTTTTTGAACACCTCTGCCTTATTTCTACCTTTTAACTTAACTGACAAACAGCAGTTTATGTCCATGAAAGATGCAACTTACACTCTATTACATATCGAAAAGATGGATCCTTTGCCGTTCTCTGTTGCAGAACTTGATTCTGCTGTGTGGCTAGTTCATGGGGTTATCGCTTTACCTTTTTCCTTGTTTGAATTTGACTCGTGCATGAAACATTATCCTGTGGGCCGTTACCGGCCCTTGGGCAGTGCTTTCCTGCATGAACTCTGGTCTTTGCCTTTCATGTATAAATGCCTTCGGGACGGCAAGGAAGTCTTTCTCACGGGGAGTACTGCGACTCGACTATGGGTCATTCGCTTATTTGTAAACACATTAAATTGCATGGCTCATGTAGCGTTTCCGCTCCTAATCTTGCTTGTGTGCTGAAAGGTATTCCTGCTCCTGTTATTTCTCCTACTTTCACTCTCCTTTCCAATGGCAGTTATTTACTTTTAAATAACGAAAACTGTTGCGGCTTACAGGCTGGCATTCCTTACATTGTAACAGTTTCACACAGGGTTGTCTGCTGCAAGAATGTGCTTTTTCCTCCCCTCATGGCAAGGTTGATATCTCTATTTGGCCTTCCATCCCTACCATGGAGGCAGATTTCAATAGACTGAGCAGAATAAAGGCACTATTATTGAACGAGGAAGTTATGCTCACGTCCGCCCGGGAGACATTCATTCTCCAGGTGGCTAGTACCCACAGTGAAATACAGGCCCTTTTGAACACTAATCTCCCCCAACATTTTGGGGAGTTAATACATCGTATTTTCAACGCATCTAACACTGAAGGCCTAGTACACTTTTTTAAGGTCGTTGGGTCGGGTTTGGTGTCCTCCTTCCAAACTATTTTTGGTGTCATCCCGGCTTTCATACATTCTATTTTTTCCAGTGTCTTTGGCGGTTTCCCGTTGATCCTCGCTTTAGCGGCTGGTGTCTTGCTCTTAATTTGCTTTCTGCGCAATGGCTGCTCCCCGATGGGACCTGCTCGATCCAGAACGCCTACAGCTACTCCGTGAGCGCCTCTTGGCTGGTTTTGGTGTACTGCCATTGGCGACACTGAGTGTGTCATATACTCTTTCATTCCGCTTTGCGTATTTCACTTGCGTGCAACCTGTGATGACTTGTATCCGCTGTCCTTTCACCTGGACTCTGGATTATTGCCTCTCCAATTCGTCATTGTCTGTTCCGGATTTTGTTCAGTTGATGGGTCCCTTAGAGGCCCATGAACAGGACTGTTCCGTTGCTGGCTGTATGGCGCGTGCGGCTGCACTGGGGATTTTGGCGCAATGGGATATCTGGGCGGCTGCCCAGGATCTCCTACAAAGAAGCTGTTTCAATTATCACGCAAGCTGTCCCGCATTGCTTCTGGATGCTCCCTTTGCTGAGGAACATCCCTGCTCTTTTGATCTCTTGGAGTGGATGGCATCTATGTTTTTTGACGATTCCAATGATGTCCTTTTGGAGGGTATGGCTTTTTTCTGCACCTACACTATCATGGATTGACTTGTTCCTCGCCGTTTGGGCGCTCCCTCTGCAACACTGGATTTTTCTTTTTGCCTCTGTCTTGGACGCCGGACTGTCCAGGGGAGGGTGTCTTGTGGATTGTTGCCTGCCTTGTTATGTTGGCCTAGGCCTGGTTGCCATGCTGCTTTTCTTTGCGCACGTTACACTGAGCCGGGACTCCCTCGCCCTTTGCTCGTGCCAAGTTCTTTTGCACTGTCTGCATTTTCTGTTGTTCACCTTTTGGGCTCGGTCTGCACAAACATGTACAAGGTCACATAACAATGTATTTTGGTTCTTCCTGATATGGCCAGTCTCGCGCACCCAGACATAACATTAGGTGCAATTGCCATGAAGAGTTTTGTGTGCTTTTAATACTGCGGTTTCCTAGCGCTTAACACACTTGGAGAAATCCTTTTCAGTGAGAAGAGCTATGATGACCTGCTGATGTAATTCTGCATCTAGAGACTGAGGTATGGGGGTTCGCTAGTCAAAGCCCAGAGGTCTTCTATTTTTATAATAAACTATCTTACTGCACGGGGAGGGTGGTAATGTTATTTAGACATTTATCCACTGAGTTATGAAATGCTTTCCCCGTTTGTATTCTATGGAATTGTAACCATGCTGCTTATATTAGTCATATGCATTATGCTATTGGTACTGACACGTGTACTGTACATTAGAGCACGTAAGTTGGAATAAACATTTTAACCTATCCAGTGTCTCTTCCTACGCACCTTGTGGACAAGTACGAGTGAGTGACGAAAGAGTGTTCTTGCTTCTGCAAGTCCTGAGATAAAGATACCGTGTTCTGGGTTGTCTAATCATTGGTACTTGGGTGCTAATGGGATGCTAAGCTAGTTGGGTTGGGGTTTTTGGGTGCTACGGTATATGGTGGCAAACCACTGTATTCCGGGGTCCCATTTTCCTGTGCATAGCTCTGTGTATGTGCAGAAACCTTATGACAGGTGTTTTCATACATACACTAAAGCACACTCACTACATTTAAAAGAAAACACATATATACATTGGTTGATGAAGATTATCATCCTTATAGTAATAAAGAATATTATTATAGTATCACTTAGAACTATAGATAGGCCTATTTACAGTAATTCACGACGGGGACAACTGCATAGGAGATTGACACAATTCAATTTACACTACAGTATAGAAACACGCAAGTTAAGCTTAAAACAGCACTGTTGGCTAAAGAAAAGTAATTGTTGATGTCGTACCTTCATAGAGTGACAAAAAAGTGTATTCACAAGGACGTTGTAGATTTCAACCAGATATCAAAAAATCCAAGTTTTCGAAGACTTTTATGTAGTAGGCATTATCTTGTAGGCTGTAAAACCATATCTGTTTCTGTCCATTGGACTTGCATACATACATATATAGGTTACAATTTCAATTACTCATGCCTATCACTATACAGCCTCATAACACATAATTTATGTATTTTCTATGGATTATCACACTACAATTATCGAACAAGGATGGAAATTCCAATTGGCTTTCACATTATATTTCCTACAGTAAAACAAGTGGAGAATCCACAGAGGAGAGAGCAATGACTAGAGAAACCTCTATAGATTAATATGAGATATTTTACAGTACAACGGTAATTGTGCTCTCGACAGTAAAGCTATATTTCATATGTATTCATAAATGCTTTCCAAGAGCAAAAGCTAATGATATAAACTAGCATAGAATATTTAGTACACTAGTAATTATGCTGTCAACAGTGAACCTATGCTTCATGTGTATTCATAAATGCTCCCCAAGAGCAAAAGCTCGTGGCATCACGAGCCAAGCAGAGATCCGTCCATATGGCACCGATGCTCCGGATCAAGCATTTACAATGCCTGAGTAAAACAATGAGTAGGTCTCCTCTCAGTTTTGAATAATAGTGAAAAACTATATCCGGTGAAGATATGTCACCCTATGGAACTTAAAGTTAAAAACGCACATGGCTCTACAACTACCTCTATTGATCAGTGTTAAGGGCACATATATTTCTAAAGCCACCTCTATTAATTTAGTCATTTATCTAGTGTAGATCCTAAGCAAGCTGGCCATATTGTCTCAGAAACAATGACCGGATATACATAATATGCCTAGATTGCAAAACTTATTTTATCAAATGACATTAAAAAACGTCAGTAAGCGGCATACAATGCCATGTGCAAACAGCGGCCATATTAACGTGGTGGAGCACCGAATACAAACAGCTAAATGGCCTCATCTCGCAGTTTGTGACGATATTATTCAATCCCAGTATAATTCAGAAATGATGGCTCTGTAGCCCGCATCGCGTGTACTTGTCGGTTTCAGGTTTGAAACCGAGCTCCTGATGGGCATTTTTAAATCCCCCGCCCATGGAAATGTGGAACCCTTGTTATTAATGACAACAGAAGACGTCAACAGACGTTGCAAATTAACATATGAAAACGGCGGCCATCTTAACACGGCCTCATCTCGCAATATATAATATGGGATACCAACTTGACTTGGAGCGAAAGGTAACTAATGCATAACACTGCTCATAACCCCATAAATGTAAAGACTGTAAGAATATATTAAAGTCTAAAAACGATACATGCATTTGAAAGCGCTCGTTATTAAGTAACTAACGCATCCGATATTTAACCAAAAAATAGCAGTATTCAATCCCAGTATAAATCGCCAGCAATGGCTTGGTGGCCCGTAGCATGTGTGCTCCTCAATTTCACATTTGAAACCGAGCTTCTGAAAGCGGGCGTTTTTAAATCCCCCGCCCGGAAATGCAGAGCACCTGTTGTATAAAAACAGAAGACGTCTACAGACGTCGCGAATTAACATGTAAGCACGGCGGCCATCTTAAAACAATAGACCACCGAATGCGAATACATTAGTGCTGACATCCCGCAACTTTTGGTACGGATCACCGGATATCATTAGAGGGCCAAAATATCGGTTTAATGATACCCCTCCTATTATTACAAACTGCTTTGGTCTTATAGAAGCGCTAATTTTATGAAACCCTTAATGTGCAGAGAATGGAATGATAACTCGTACGTATGCTGCACAGACGAGAGTCATACCAAGCCGGGTAACTTATACCTATTGCAGAAATGACTCTGTTACTAGTTCCATGTAGAAACTAGGGCCATTACGAAGATCTGTCAGCCATTTTTAAGTGGTAGACAGTATGAGCGGAGCATTATGCAAAGTGAGGGTTCCTTTGTTACCTTAAATATGGATTAGTCATTCTAGACTGAACACTTACAGGGAATGGCCTTTTCTAATTCAGTACACAAATCTAATTGTATATATGGTGACAAATTACAGTGTACAAAAGGGCTATGTGCGTTGTATGGTCAATTTCAGCAGTTATATTCACAATGTGTACACAAGTGTCATGCATAGAACCTGAGTGTTTCTAATATTTACAAAAACGATGTGTTAAGCTGATTCCCAAAAAGTAAATGGACATACATAAATTTGTGATAGTCACGTCATCCAGACTCAATATGAAGGGCAGCTGTTTCTTAAATTGTCAGACAATATTTGGTTGTCATTGCCGTATGGCCACAGAAATTGCGTTCAACAATCAATAAAAACTCATAAAACAAATAGTATGTACAAGTGTCATCCATAATGCCACGATGTTTCAGTAATCATATACAAGATGTATTGAGCTGATACTCAGATGGTAAATGAAGGTCAATGCATTATGAATGAACACATTTTACAAAATCAAGAAAAAGACCATCATTTCTTAAACAGTCAGTCAGTATTTCTGTGTGATTACCCAATAACCACAGATGTCATATACAGCAATCAATGCGATATTACAAAACAGTTAATGAATCACCTGTTGACAACCGACTACTTTCATTTCTGATAAGTATATATTTTCATTGAACATTCCCCGGATTGTCTCAAAGAAAGTGGTGTAGCTCATTATTAATGTTGAGCTCAAACTTGCCTGTCCTAAGACGACATATCGCAAAGTAATTGCTGCCTAAGTCGTGGTAGAGAGCAATTGCGTGTCCCTGATAATTCAGTGGCTGAGCATCCCTCGCTTTCTTCAGGATAAGTTCTTTAAGTTGAAAATCCAGTAGGAATGCCAAGATATCTGTGGGAGGTGCTGGTGCTTTCCTTTGCAGACCAACTCTGTGAGCTCTGTCGATTTTGATGTCAAAATCTTGGGATTCTTGCAGGATGTGCCTAAAGAGGCCTTGGAGGTAGCTAGTGATGTCCACTCCTTCTTTAGGCGGCACGCCCCTAATACGAATATTATTCCTGCGGGAACGGTTTTCTAAATCTTCCGCGTGTGATTGGAGGTCTATCTGTTGCGCCTGAAGGCGAAGCACCTCTTGTTGCAAGTGCTCCACCTCTTCGTCCCGGGCCTGTTCATGGTCCTCCATGGTGGCTACTCTTTCCCCCATCGCATCAACATCGTGGCGCACATCCTTTATTTCCTTCGAGAAGAACTTTCTGAGGGCCTGTAAATCCTCACGCAGAGTAGAGAACAGTTGCGCTAGAAAAGCACGTGTGACCGGCTCCTCTGTGTTCTCAATCTCTTGCCCTCCTGACGCAGATGGCGATTCACGGCCGTTATCTCCCGCCCCTGCCATTTTAATAAACATATCTTTCACGTTCCTGTCTTTCTTCCCACGTGTCGTAGACGTGGCTGAGGTATGGCAGCGCACTCTGGGAGTGAGGCTCTCTTCCTTCGTAGGGGTGGGAGATAAGCCACTGGGTCAACCGTCCTGTGTGAGTGGGGGATATGAGCCACCAAGCAGACTTTTCCCAGTGTGCGCTTGGTCAACCACTTCATCACGCTCCCCCTATGTAGCGAGGTTAGCGCCGGTATGGTCGGGTTGCTTCACATCTGCCTGCAGCGCTCCCACAAGCTATGGCCCAGTTCACGCTATATCTTCCTGACCTCTCGCAGATGGTTTTCAACTCGGTGGGGGGGGGGGGGTGGGGGAGGGGGGGGGCGCCTCCCCTGCGGAATATGGCTGAGCGGTGCGCGCCACCAACCTTTAATCTGTGCCCCAAGCACCACACAGGAGTTCTGCTCAGGCTCAGCTCCCTGCGTCCACTACTCCAATCCAGCGGTCAGGGATCACGTACCTGCTCTAGCATCTGGGTAGATTGTTCAGGTGTTGCTTCGTAGAGGGGCCGAGGCCGCCACTCTCAGGCTCTCCCCCAATGCAGTCCCCTCGCACTCTCTAGGCTGAGCCGCTGGGCGCCCCCGCCTCTCGTTAGCGAGGCCGATCCAGGGGTATCCTCGCTGTGGCGCTCCTCTTGGTGGCCGGCAAGCGTTAGTAAGGCGTGATCGCCGCCGGCTCGCAATCTTTTGGTGAAGGCCTCAATGTTGGCAGGGTCCGCTCGCAACCGTGGGGGCACCCGTTGGATTCACTGATCCCTTTCGCGCCTCACGGCAAGCTCGCTTCTCCCTGCACCAGTCGCGGGAGGCGTCGCTTCTCAGGCTCGGCGATTAAAGGCCCTTAGGCTGCGGGGGATACCTCAGGAGCCGCCGTCTCCTTTGCACCGTCGGCGACGTCCGTTCCAGGGCCGCTCCTCAAGTCCGGGGAGCGAACGACGACACCATCTTGGGGCTCTTTACTCGGCGGTCGTCACTTCTCCAACCTGGGTGTTCGGGGTGTTTCGTACAGCTGACCTGGGTTTAGGTTGCCCCTCCAGGCTCCCGCTATCGTACCCTTCACCGTCAGGGGTCGTCGGTGTGTTAGAAGTGCCGGGAAGTGATGCGGCGGGCCGACGGGAACGGGGAGACGACCAAGACACGTCTTACCCGCTCGCCATCTTGGCCACACACCCCCCTTCTGACACACTTTAAAAGATCTAGGTCTCGCAGCAGGGAGACTAGTGGTCCTTCTCATAAAAAGTCTCTCACCATCCTTATCTGTTCCTGATGCTCCATTCAAGGAGCAGTCTAGTAAGAAAATGAGTCCATCGACGGAATCGTCAACTAAGATCTTACCCTCTACAGACGTTATATCATTGAAAGTACCTCCCCAACAACGGTGGCGACATCGACAACTACTAAGACGATGACCACCTCCTCGTCGTCGACTGTGACGACTGCCTCGTCAATTAGACCGTCTCCGATGGTGAAGATTTCCTCTTCGACGCCAGCGTCGATGACCACATTCTCTTTTCCGTCAAACAAAGGTGATAAAGGGATCCACGTCATTGACGACACGGTCGACAACTGTCGATGATGAGAAAAGACATTTTTCCAACAAGGGCATGATCTCCTCTCTGCCTCAAGATATATCAAAGATCTCGCCACTAACTCCAGCACATCTACTGGAGTTTAAAGTATCTGGTGATGAAGGTCTTTTCAGACCAGCATATAGTTCCTCCCAGTGGAATGTTAAACGCCATGAGACGGAGGATGAGGAAGCGGACCATGATCTGTCCATATTCCTTGAAGAGGATTATTACTTCTCTGATAGGGGTCATCAAGCTACCCAGGAATATGACACATTCCAAGATCACTATCCTTATGAGGAACAAGAAGAAGAGTCCCAATAGGGGCATGAACCAGCTATAGCAATACCGATCACATTAGTAGCAGACTTGCGTATGATAAGGGATTATTATAAGAGGTTCCCGGATGCTAATACCGCACAGCAGCCTGCTTCTGGTCGGAAGGCAGTGGAAACCACTCCTATTCCACAGAGCACACCAAGAACACACAAAGGAGGACCGGTACCACCACCAATTACTATTCCGGATACCTTTCATGTCGGTGATGGCGACCAGCAGCCTGAAGAGGGTGAGATACAGACTGATCCAACAGAGCATCCTGAATGTGATAATTATGTAACACCAATGCCAACATCTCCTGCTCCTCTTACAGCATACTCTCTGCCGGCGGACATTGATTGTTTCCACGATCAGCTCTATTGAATAGATGGCACAATCGTTTTGGAAACGGGCAAGTGACGCGGGTTTCACAACATCCCATAGAGTTTGACCCGAGAATAAAAGAACTGACTATTGAAATTGTTACCATCAGTTGATTCAGGCCATAAGTACGCTACTTTTTTAGCAAATCTTCAACCATCAAGGAGGATTACAGCTAAAAAGAGACGCCACCATGTCCAGGTCCTGATGAAAACCCCTTAATGGTGACGGGGTTGGAAACGTGTTGACCGCGGCATCTGGGATAAGACATCCTCTAAGTGCTCAGGTAGAAAGCTTTCAATTAATTCCCCTCCCTTGCTGACAACACTGTAAATTAGAGGCCCCAGAGCTGTGCACAGAGGCAGGAGACAGCACACATGTAGCGTTTATACAGTTTGGTTCTTTACTCCGCCCAAGTGCTATTACTCTTTTTTCAGTCAAGGACTGGTGCCTATATTGAGCTATCCAGTGTTCAATCAACTGTGCATGATTTTGGCAATTTAAAGTATATGTGGATGTTTGATGCACAATTGTAAATATATGTTGATGTTTGTCATACACTTGTAAAATCGTGAAATGTTTATGTAACTCAAATTATTTTATTTTTATTTTTTGTTATCCTTGACAATGACATGATTTGAATGAACTTAACTTTTCTGAACAAAAGTATAAAGAAAAGTGGAATAAATCACACGAGCTTGTGAATTCAGTACATTGGCTCAGTATTTGAGTATCTTTAAGAATTTGAGCTACTGGATACTTTTTTTTTGTATACAAAATAGTAGAGGTCCCATCCAGTTAGCTTTGGACCCAAGCCTTCCATTGGTCCCAGTTTGAAAGAGCTTCCCAGCATGGTGACCTTCCTCTACCAGCGAAACAGACTGACTGCTTCTGCTATGATTTTAAGGCAGGAGCTCAGCGCTCATTTTGGTTGACTACTCCCCTAGTCTATTTTATATGGCAAGAGGGCTTAAAACTGAAGACCCCCAGCTCCAGAAAATTCTTCTACATGCCTCATTGGCCAACCTAGACCGGACTCTATCATTATGCAGGCAGCTCAGAGGAGAGTGAAGAACCCCTCTTCGGCATGTACAGCTCCTCCGGACAAGGAAGGCAGCAGGTCTGACAATATAGGGAAAAGGTTTTCAGCCATGGCGGATACTTCAATCAGGGCCTCTAATGCCCTTGCCATCCTTGGGAGATAACGACAGCCAAATGTGGTCGGACATTTCATTCATATTGGAGTTTCTCCCAGAGGACAAAAGAAAGAAGGCTCAGACATCCTCGTGGAAGGAGAAATAGCCTCATCTAAAATCGATGTGGCAATGGACATTTCCTCAACAGCATTCAGACAAATGGCTGGGGCAACTGTATTGAGATGCCAAGGTTGGTTTAATGCCACTGCATTTCACCCCAAAGTGCATGTGAAAATACTGAACATGCCTTTCGATGGACAAAATCTGTTCAGAAAACATGTCCACGAGGCGTTGCAGTCTATAAAGGCTGAAACTGACCCTGCTAGGTCGCTTGGTACCTTGCAGCAGAGGAGTTCCCTGCCCTTTCAGGGCAGAGGTAGAGGTCAGTTTAATACTCTACCACAGTTCCAACAGAGGTTTCAGCCCTTTTCCCAGCAAGGAGAAAGTGTCATTTCACCAGCGCAACAAAGTATTTTACTCCTACTTCTTCCTCATCAAGAAGTCACGAAAGTGGAGACAGGTGAAGAATCTGAGGCTCTTAAACAAGTTCATCAAAAAACAGTCCTTCAGAGTGCTTTGTCTTCAGGAGATTCTGCTACTAGTGGAGACAGGGGTCTACATGACCACTAGATCTGATGGATGCATATTTCCGTAATTGGTTACAACCAAAGCACCGAAGGTTTCTCAGGTTCGAGGTGGCACTGTGCCATTACCAGTTCAGAGTACTTCCTTTCGGATTAAGGCCGGCTCCCAGGGTTTTTACCAAATGAATTGCGCCGGTGGCAGCCTTTCTCAGACGTTCAGGTCACCATGTCTTCCCATACGTGGACAACTGGTAGATAAAAGGTTCCACTTTTCGTTCAACAAAGAAGTCAACAGCGGCTGGTCTTCGCCTGTTCCAATACTTGGACTCAAGTTCAACAAATAAAAATCAGCTCTCCTTCCATCCAGGTCAGCAATGTTCCTAGGAGCGGTTCTGGACACAAACCTCTCAAAGGCCTTTCCCACTGAAGAAAGGATTTCTTGTTTGCAAACATGCACGCAGACCCTTTCTGCAAAAAAACTCACTTCTGTAAGAACATACAAGTCCATGTTGGGGATGATGTCATCCTGCATCCTATTGATAACAATTGCCGCCTCCACATGCAGCCCCTTCAGGAACAGCTCGATGCACAGTGGATGCAGTGCATCCGATCTTTCAAGGACAGGATCTCAACTCCAGAAATGAGGCTGGCACTGTCCTGGTGGACAATCAGAAAGAGTCGTTCGCAGGGTCTTTCTTTCCTGCCTATGATACCCCAGGTGGTGATGACTACAGACACCTCCCTAGAAGGATGGGGAGTGCATCTACAGGACTTGGAGGTTCACGGAAAATAGTCTAGTCAGGATGCATTATCTAACAAACCTCCTAGAGCTGAAGGTGTGTTTCTGGGTCTGCAGACCTTTCTACCCTGGTTCTGCAGTTCTTCTGTACTGGGGAGAACGGACAACACTACCTCCATGCTTTGTCTCACCAAACCAGATGGAATGAAGTTTCAGGTTCTGTTGACCCAAGCACAACAGATATGGGAACGGTTAATATCAAACAACATCTCTTTCAAAATAGAACATTTCCCAGGAGTAGAGAACGAATGGGCAGATTAACTCAGCAGGGCAGACAAGCAATGTTATGAGTAGGAGCTCAACAAGAGGCAGTTGCTGAGAGTTCCAGTGTTGGGGTTATCCAACTCTGGATCTTTTTGCCACTTCTCTCAACAAAAAGTGAAAATTGTTCGCCAGCAGATACCCTCAGCCTGGATCTTGTGGAAACGCCTTCCACTTGTAGTGGAGGGAGACATTTGCTTACACGTTTCCCCAATTTTCACTCATTCCAAAAGTCATTCAAAAAATAAAAGGAGAGCCCTGCCGCCTAATTCTTATTGCCCCAGCATGGCCAAGACAGTACTGGTTTACCGAACTTCTTCACCCATCAGAGTGCCTGCACATTCAGTTTCGGCCAACGGAGGATCTCCTCTCAATGAGCCAGGGCCAAGTGTTGTGCCCACAGATTTGTAGTCTCAACTTGTCAGCCTGGCTCCTCACAACGCTGAATTCGGGGCTCTTGTCCTCTCAGAAGAATGTGCTCCAATTCTTCATAAGATTTGTGCTCCTTCTATGAACAAATGCTACTCTGCGAAGTCGAAACAATTTGCTCATGGTACGCTTCTCAATATTGCTATCCTTTCTCTTTTACACCTGAGCTGATTCTTCCATATCTGCTGCATCTGACCAAATCAGGTCTCTCTCATGCATCCATCAGGTGCAACTTTAAGGACAATTATCTTTATGGTCCAATAGACTGGTGAAGGACTTTATGAAGGGCCTCATTTGAGCCTACTCACCTGTCAAGCCCCCTCTTGTGCTATGGCAGCTGAACACCGTCTTATCACAGCTCATGAGATCTTCATTCGAACCCATTAACAAGGTTGAATTGAAATTTCTCTCATGGAAGGTGGCATTCTTGTTGGCCATCACGTCTGCCAGGCGGATAAGTGAAGTTCAAGCTTTCACAATTAAAGAACCTTTCCTACAGTTTCAAGAGGACTGAGTAATCCTACGCACTAATCAGTCATTCATCCCGAAAGTTCCATCCTCTTCATCTCAATGAGCTTGTCATTTTGCCTTCTTTCTTCTCTAATATGTCCTCACCTGCATGAGGGCCTTACATTCTCTGGACAGTAAAAGCTGTTTGAAGTTCTGCCTATAAAGACTAAAACATTTCAGGAAGTCAGATCAACTGCTCCTTTCCTTCTCATCTCCAAGAAAAGGTAAAGCCTTGGCACAGGCTAGCATTGCTCTGCAACTACAGCCTTCTGTTATTCAACCCGGAAGGTTGCAGCCTCTTCAGCCCTGTTTGCAGGAGTGTCTCTACCTGACATTTGCAGGGCGGAAGCATGGGTTAATGCCCACACCTTCACAAGAAACTACTGCCTCGATTCCTGGAGTAAAGCTGACGTGGCAGTTGGACAGGGTACATTACGACGCCTGTTTGCATAAAGTATGCAGCTTTTAATATCGGATTATATGTGTTATTCTTTCTAAAGTTATCTCAAGTTTTTTTCTATTACTATTATTGTTTGCTAATGTGCTGTTTATTCAATGCAAACACAAGGAGATGTTGGACAGAGCCCTGAAACTTTTCAGACACTCACCCCAGTCACAGATCTAGGTTGAATCCATCATCGTTCTTTAGCTCACTTTGCCACCTCAGTTCAGACCCAGCTATATAGATTCAAGCTAGCCTGGCTGATGAGGGGTGTTACCCCTAAACCGGTCCCAGGAAGACATGGCTTGGCAGTTCGGGCTGGACTGTTCCCATGAAGCACAGGGTCAAGACTGATTTGCATATAGCTGGGTCTGAACTGAGGTGGCGAAGTGAGCTAAAGAACCATGATGGATTCAACCCAGATCTGTGATTGGGGGTGAGTGTCTGAAAAGTTTCAGCGCTCCGTCCATCATCTCCTTGTGTTTGCTCTGTTTATTCAATACCTGTTTACAGTATCAGTGTGATTAGTTTTTCTCGTCTTAATTGAAGTTTTGTTATGGTGAGATGGTTCTCCTTACCCACTGGATACTGCTAACTAGTCTGATTTAAGCATTTGAATCTATAAAAGATACAATACTGGAGAAAAACAAGTTACTTACCTGTACACTGTGGTTCTTCAGTATTGATCTTTTTTACAGATTCACATACAACCCTCCCTCTTCCCCTTTAAGGCTCACATGCTTGTTTTACACTTGTGCTCGAAATCTGAGGTATGGTGGCTCTGCAGGGGATGAGTGCTTTGGGTCTGAGCTCTTATTGGTTAAAGTTTGGGTGTATTAAAACAATGTGAATAGGCTATCATGTGCATTGTTTTTTACCATTAAGTTTAATGCTAAGACTTTAGCACGGCTTTTATACTGTTACCGTGGGACTCCTACCATGATGACTGGGAGATTCAAGCATGTGAATTCATAAAAGATATCCATACTGGATAACCACAGTGTACAGGTAAGTAACTTGTTTTTTACTGAATCGGGTGGATTTGCTTGTGAGGTTTGTGAGTCGACTTAAGGACTAATAACTCTAAATTTACTTATAGATTGCATAAAAGTATTTCAGTACTCAGGAGTGTTGGGTTCATGAATATGGTGTACTTCATAAAGTTATAATGTTTTTGCTTCTGGAGTTAAAAGAAATGCTTGCTTTAGTCCCTTGCTATCTCATACCATATGGTTTTCATTAGCTATTCTCTGTACTGCAACACTCTGACTGCAAGATTTGTCTTCAGAGGAACGAAATCAAGAATCTTTATTTTCTTAACACACTTTAAAGGCATTTTTTGTGTGTGCTGTAAATTCCTCCTATTAAAGCACCAGCTCTGGCACGAGGTTAACGCATTCCCTTCT
This sequence comes from Calotriton arnoldi, assembly GCA_963921515.1. Classification (NCBI taxonomy): domain Eukaryota; kingdom Metazoa; phylum Chordata; class Amphibia; order Caudata; family Salamandridae; genus Calotriton; species Calotriton arnoldi. The sequence goes on along the minus strand of CAWUFW010002683.1, from coordinate 653,732 downwards.
CATTAGATGCCTTCTCATAGGCATATATGCTCAACAGGTTTCTTTTTTTTAAAATCACACCAGCCAGGTCTGTGAGTGAAAGAAAGTTCTTCTAGCTAATAAATCCTATCTATGCCCACTTGTATAATGGTAAGATATCCCTCAATATTCACCTGAAGAGCACCATCACAACTAGTCTCTGAATTTTGACTGGGTGTTTCTTTAGCCTCACGTTTAGTCTGAGTCAAAAGCGCCATCAGCTACTATATAGAAAAAAAAATCTGTACCAATGCAAATGGGCAACTACTTGATTTACCCACTAAACATGCCACAAGAGGGAAAGCTGCATCATTCAGTTTATTGCACACTAGCCAGTTGATTGAATTTTTAAAAAGTAAAAGCTGTTGTCTGAGCAGTGATGCCATGTCGTATATTAGGAGACCAGTTGGTCCCTACAACATGTTTAGTTTGAACATACCTCTTCCTCTGCTTACCAGCTATTTATTGCTTACTATATTTAAAACCAGCAGATGAGTCCTCCCCATTCAGGGTGGGTGTGTTAATGAATGGCTGCTTGGACCTGTTCCCTAGGGGCTGAATCCAGTCATCCTTGTAGGTGTCAGTGTCTATTTTGGGTGGGATCTGGTGGCTTATTTATTATGAATTCAAAAATAGATCTGTATGTGCTTGCTTGTCAGTAGTAGTAAACATCTTTATTCGATTTTACATTAAAACCATAAAAGCACATCATATACAGTTCATACAAAGAGAAGAAAAAAAACATTTTAAGATGAACGATTGAGGAAAATGAGACTGTCTTAGAGATCCTAGTTGAATTGCTGAAATACATGTGGTGACTAGCAGCTTGATGCTGAACGTAAATCACGGAGGGCATCCCCAAGCAGCTATGTTTTAAAGTAAACCGGGACTATAACATTTCATTCCAATGACAACCATATATATGTTAAGGTTTGATAAAGTGCATAGTGCTGATACCATTTAGAATCGGAGAGAAAATGTATACTAAAATTGAAATATTTACAAGTATAAAAACACGTTAATTTGTAACATGTTGCAATGACAATTTGTCCTTTACATGCCATACACCTGTAGGCGGTTTATTTTACACCTCTAGCATATTTAGTCAAGTTAATAATATGTGCATGATATAGATTCCATCAGTTATAAAACATGTAAGATTCCTTCTACATATTATCTTCGTCTTCCTTTCGCTATAGTTCTTTCGGCCTAGCCTAGTTGGTTTTATTCATAATTTTTGCTATCCTGCTTCTTGTAGTCCATGCATGGAGCAGGTATCTAGAGAGGGCGAAGACCAAGTATTCTGAGGTATCACTTTTCAGGATTCTAGTAATCTCATTTAAGCGGGTTGCTGCTAGAATCCGGCAAATCGGGATTAGCCATGTTCTTCTTGTCTCCTGGTACATGGGACAGAAGAGTAAAAAATGTGTTTCTGACTCAAGTGCTGGTTCACACACAGGGCAACAGGGCGAAATATGAACCCCGTTCCAGTTGCTGACAAAGCTATTAATTGGTAGAATGCCGTACCTAAATTTTAGGTATAATGTTTTAGCAAGGGGTGGCTCTATTTGATTGAAGAATCCCTCTTGTAGCATGTTATCTTTAATATTGAGAAACCTACATGTCAATTCCCCTGCAGAACTCTTATTGAGCCAGCTGTCCATAACATACTTCCAGTAATTCTTTTTGAGGTGCTTGTCAGTATGCTGCAAGAGCGAGTGTTCTAGATTGAAGCAGTGAGTTATTTCTGGCACATTGCAATTGCAGGTATTCCAACACTTAAAAAAGTAAGTAGCTGCATTTCTGCATTCTCCTGGCAGTCCGAGTGGTGGGCCACCCTTATAGGCTACATGTAGTGTAGTCCTAAAGCCAGACAGACTGCGCGTCTGTTATCGGTTTCCGCTACAGAGAGTTCAAGGATCAAACACAGATCGGCAATACTGCAATTATTGTACATTTGTACAGACATGAAATCACTTATGATGAAATTAAGAGCAAGATTTTGAGGTTTCCTGATGAAGTCCTTGTTGAAGGGTGAAACGTGTTGGCTAAACTGGATGTTCTATTTATGAAGAATAACGTTTATTGAAGACTCACCTCCTCGTCTTTTTCGTGTGTTTATAGACTCATTAATAAATTTGTTACCCATCTGGTTGGACTTTGATATGAGTGAACTTTGGCCATATGGATACTATTGCAATTCCCCAGGAATTATTTGGACAGCGCTCCCTATATTTTTTGCTTATTATGGGGTTTGTGAACAATGGGGCACTCTTTTGGGTGTAGCGCTGAAGAGCAAATTCAGAGTACTAACACCGGTACGATCATAGACGGCCTACTACTGCTCTCGTTTGGATTGAGCATTTCTTATGCTTTCTTCTGATACGATCAGAATCACTTCTCCATCTTATGATTCAAAGGAGAGTTATACTGATTTTATCTCCTAGGCCACATGCGGCTCATTACCAGTAGATTATGTCCTAACCTTTCACAGGGTTCAGCTAGAGGTGGTACTAAACTGTGTATTCCTTTTGAAACACCACATATAACTCCATTAGTGATATTTGAAACCTTACCCCACAAGTCACCAACACATCCTTTGATGCCCCTGGTTCCACGTCATGGAGGTTTTTTAAACTCTATCAGGTAATAAAACCATCACTCAACATCTTGCTAAGAAAAATGGGCCTCAGCAAGATTTCTCCAAGAGATTCCCTCACTCTGCTATTCTGGCTGAGAGTTACTTTTTGACTGGTGAAAGTAAAAAATAAATTGTACCCAGTGTTGAAGAGTTTAGGGTACATTGCATTGGTTTACACTCAGTAGTTTTGTTGATATTCTTCACCTTGAAGCTAGGCATGATTTTTTGAAAGTGCTTTACAATGGTAAATTGGTGACTAACCAGATAATTGGAGCTTCAGCCTATGTTGCAGATTTAGAAGCGCCTTGACACTGCCTTGGATTATGTCAGAGAAGAGCAACATGTTTGAAGCTTACAGGTCTACATTCTGATGGGCAACAAAAATGAGCAGATTTACCATTCTCTGGGACTTTGTTTTTGGGTTCTCATGCAGGTGGCAAAATGCAGAAGCATATACCCTTAAGCCAGTTGGCTTAGTAAGACAACATGATTTCTCTAGATCCAGGAATAACCATTAATAATCCTACCAATAACAAGAATAGGAGCATTGTTATTTCTATCAGAAGCAAGAGTATACCCAAGGTTATCATACCAGGCAGCAGTACAGGCAAAGTGGGCCTTCTGGAAGAAAAGGATCAACAGGCTTTTGTAGTTGTATGAAGATCAGTGTAACAATCCAGGCAAATCAGTGTAGCAGTTCAGGCAGTGAGTTGGCCACTAATTCCCACTCAAGTTGGTAGCATTTTGACATTTCTAGCCAGGTAGAGTAATATAACTGAAATATGGATGCTTTCTATCACAGAAAAAAGGAAAAGATCTGAAACGCAATCTTCTCTTCCTGTAGTATTACCTCTTATCGCCTTCAGGATCTCCTGCATCTATTTATGATGCATGTTAATTAGAAAAAGGAGTTTAGACCGTGAATTAGGGCCTGTTTGGACTGTAGGGTTACCTCTAAATGGGCAAAGAAAGAAATAATGCTACATTTATCAGATTGTCTTAAAATACTGCAAGAGTTTGATGTGTTTAATAGAAGTACTCAATGCTTACTTCCATAGACCCAGTGCAGCCAAAAGTTGCAGAAAATGTCTGAAGTTTGCAGGACAGAAAGAAAATTATAGGGTTCAAAGTTTGCAAGATTGTATCCTTCAGAGGAGAGACGATTAGCCATCCATCAGAAAAGTGATAATGTGCAATATCCTACTGCAACTTAGGTAGCCGCTCAACATTACGTTAGTGCCCACACAAGAATGCATATGAATCCTCCTTTGGAATGTCGAAAATCAGTGCTTTGGCAACTGGAAAGTTAGATTGATGTTTCATCCTTGAATTTGCTCTCTTGATGGACAAAATGTCAACTGTATGACCAGAGTCCCATTTCCGCCTGGAACTTCCAATTTATTTAGTAGTCACAAGTACATACTACAAAGAGCTGCAACAAGATCGGTGGTTGACATAGTAATTGTAATATTTGGTAAGAAAGTTAGAACTATGAGCAGTCCATTTAGCTATGAAAGTATCTTTCAGCCTTAACCAGTGATGACATTTCGATTGAATGGACACCGTCACTGAAATGTTTTACCTGATGTATCGGGGAGAAACCAGATCAAGGTCCTTCTCAAGAGAATCCCACCAAATATGGCACTGGATATTTAGTCAGGGGCATTTAATACACCAGGTGACCAAAATCAGCAAGGAGAAGACAAACATGCATATCAGAGGACCATGAATGGGTTATCAGCAATGAATTTCCTGTTCACGTTTTCAGAAAGTGGATCATCCATCTATGGCAAAACAGCAAAAACATTGCCACTCTTCACACCCAAATACGATTTAGTGGAAATGTCTTTGATCATTTGGTTGAGAATATTTCTGTACGCTTTTCCTTCAGTGGCATGCTGCTGAAAGTGATAGTCAAGCTGAAATAAAGCAGGACAAGTATGATAGCTCATAACCTCATGAGGTTACCATGCAGGCCAGACCAGCTCATCAGGCTGCAGGTAAAATAATGCATGATAACTAGACATTGCAGAGATAGATTTCATGGCTCCTGAATTCTACAATTAAGGCAATCTAAACGTCTGCAATATACTGCATGAACATCTTCATACAGAGTAATATCACCTACAAGGGCTTTTGATGCCTTTAAGTGAAAGAGATATGTTGTTTAGAGAGGTGAATGAACCTCCATTTTTGGCAGGAAGCTATTTTTTGTCTTACCTTTTAAATGTAGATAAGTCTAAGTAGCATTTTTCTTCATCATAGTTGATTTTGCAGCCATTACTGCTTTCAAGAACTCTCCTCCCAAAGGAGTTTTTTAAAAAAAGGATTATACCTTTGTAGGATTTCTGGAGGATCTAAAAAAGATTTCCTCCAGTGAGGAGAGTCCTGTTCTTGGGAACATCATAGAGTGCCAGCTAGGTTAATGAGTGTTCTCTTTGTAACCATGCATCAGTCTTCTTTACATCATTTAACCAGGAAGGTAGCATTCCTGTTTGCCTTTACCTCAGCTTGAAGTGTTAGAGAAATTAAAGCATTATGTAGTAGAGCCATACTTCGGTTTTCTGTAATTCAAGAGTGGTTTTAAGAACTCCCCCATGTTTTCTAAGGTAATTCTGGACTTCATTTAAATCCAATTAATTTTCTTTCAGTTATCTTTCTACCCCTTTCGTTCCAGTCCAAATGCAGCTTTAAACTATGGATGTTAAGTTATTTTCTAGACTGCGTGAAGGAGCATTGGCTTTCTGTGATCTAAACTGTAATATTAGGAATACAGGAGAGACACCTCTAAGTACATTAGTTTGAGAGGGATAGTGAACTGCTATTTGTTTTTATCAAAAATCTAATTAAAACCCTTCAAAGTAAGCCCAAGGCACTTTTTACTAGAGGTAAAACAGCGGTATTAAGAAAGGTTCAACTCTCAAAGATATGGAAGGCAGTGACCTGAATAACGATCTACCCTCCGTCCTGGGGATACGAGTACCAGACAATGAGTTATGTACAGTGGACTGTCATTCTGAAATGTAGAGCTGGAAGATGTTCTGTCTGCCATGAGCTGTGCCTCATGGGATACCTGGGACAGCCTCCAGTCTTAAAGGTACAGTGCTGTTTATCCTTACATTAGTTTAAGAGAAGGGGTGTGAGAAAATTGCAATTTGCTGTTGCGTAGTTATGTGAAATTACTGCGAAATCATGCAAAATACTACCCGTATGGTCTGTTCGGGTAAAAATCCAACGCTTACTTTATAAATACCGCCGCTCGTTTTTGGATTTAGATTTTCACACTAAAAAATTACCTGAATGGTCGGCTCGGGTAAAAAAAAAAAATCTACCTGAAATGCCGCTTGTTAAAAAATTATCCGAACAGTACATCTTGTGTTGAAGTTTTTCCTGGAAATTACACAATGTGGCTTAATGGCCTTCTTAAGAGCTCTGTTTTCACAGCTATTTTTCCCATTTTTCCCTCTTTCAATAAAGTAAAAGGATTAATATTTTTAAAGAAAATTATGTAAACCAGCTTTCTTTTTGTTCTTTAGTTTATGCATTTGTCAGTCTAAAGTACTATTTAGAAAGATACATGTATGCATGAAATAAAAGAAAATGGCTCCCAGGGTATCCTCATTAAAATCGTAAGCACTGAATAGTACCCCCAACGTATGGGGACCCCAGAGCACTTTTCAATATGTTACATATAACCTCCTGGCGGTCGCCAGTAGGTAGTTATAGTTATAGCCTAGTTTCTATAGGCACAGCGTTTTTGTTTTGCAAATAGCTTTGGTGGTGTTTGACGAATCCTCGCGAAAGTTTGAACACTAATGACTCACTTCAGCTGCTGTCTTGAAAGTTTCATGGTGATCCGTCAAGCGGGGGCCAAGAAAAACCCGTTTTCCCCATGTTAATTCCCATAGAGATTTTAGACCAGACTACAGCCCAAACCGCTGAACGGAATGACACCAAATTTGGCAGAAAGGTAGCTGTTAGTCCAAAAAGCGACCTTTTTTGTAAATTGGCGTAAATCTGTTCAGTAGTTTTTGAAATATTAAGGAAAATCCAAATTTGTATCTATAGGGACGTGTATTCTCCCAGGTTCCGACAGGGCAAAAAAAAAAAAAAAAACATGCATATTTTTTTTACAATTTTGGCGGGAGACGCGCAGGATTCGCTGCTCCTGACGAAAATGCAAAAATAAAAAAACAAGCTCAGGATCTTCTGTAATGTAAATATGCATGTCGCTGGGCCCCCTCGCACCCCGGGAAAATCAAGTTAAATTAATGATGGGGGGGGGGCGCAGCCTCCCCGCAGCCCCTGGGACCACCACCTCCCCGGGGCACGTAAAAATAGGATTATAAAATGTATATGCGGCGGGCCCATTGGGCCCACCTGCGCCCCGGGAACCGCCACCTCCCTGGGACACAATATAAAATTAATGCGAGCAGAAAGAGGGAAGATAAAGGTCAGAAACGAGGAGAAAGGGAAGATAAAGGTCCGGGACAAGCAGAAACAGTCAAACTAGAAGCCAGCAACGAGCAGAAAGAGGCAAAATAGAGATCAGATACGAGCAGAAAGAGGCAAAATGAAGGCCAGCAAGGAGCAGAAAGAGGCAAAACATAAATGTGCAGAATGAGGCAAAATAGAGGCTAGAAAAGGGCAGAAAGAGTCAAAATAAAAGTCAGATACGAGGAGTTAGACAATATAAATGTCAGCAACGAGCAGAAAGAATCAAGATAGAGGTCAGAAATGAGCAGAGAGGCAAAATAAAGGTGAGAAGTGAGCAGAAAAAGGCAGAAAAGGAGCAGAACCCACTCAGGCACTCATGCATGCACTAACAAACCCCTGCACCCACTAACATCTACCCAGACTCACACCCAACTCACAGACCCACTCAGACACTCCTGCAGTCACTCACAGACTGACACACAAACACGGAGGCACTCGCAAACCCACCCACACCCACTATCATACCCACTCCCAGGCCCAATCAGACACACAAAGCCACTCACACATTGAGGCACTCACGCACTCTCACACACCCACTGAGACACTCATGCACTCAGTCACACACTCACTCTAAAAGGTTACAGGTTACAGTTAGGAAATAAAATTAAAAAAACAAAGGTTACAGGGATGTTCTAGTTCGGTAATAGGATTAAAAAAACCTTTAAAATTCACTGAAAAAAACCAAAGGTTACAGGGACGTTATAGTTAGGCTCCGGTTTCACTTGTCCAAAACCATAGAAATTTAGCAGTTGGAGTTACCTGAGCTAACTATAACTTACGGCTCGCATTGCACTGCTTATGACCTCACAAATCACATCACTGATGACATGATCAGTGAAATTACTCATGACATCATCCACAGAACCACTGACACCCACTCTCCCCCCATAGAACCTCTCATACACCCACTCACATTGCCACACAACCCCTCACATACCTGTTCACAGACCCATACCAGTACTCACACAGTCACTCATCCATAGAGTCACTCACACATCGACTAACTCACCTATACAGCCACTTGCACATCCAGTCATACAGACACTTACGCTCTTTCTCATACACCCTTACAGCCACTCACACACCCACTCAATCACCCTTTCAAAAACTCATACAGCCACTCACTCCGTTACCCACCCACACAGGTGCTCTCACACCCACTCACCCATACAATCACTGACACAGCCACTCAGTCACCCATACAACCATCACACACACAACCACTGCCTAAAGCTCAATGCCGGCAAAACGGAGGTTTTGCTATTTGGGAATAATGTTAACCTCTGGTCACCTGATTGGTGGCCAGAGGAAATGGGCATACCTCCAGCACCCTCCGCGAAAGTAAAGAACCTGGGTGTGGTGATGGATAACAAACTTACCTTTGGTGATCATGTTAGCGGGGTGGTATCCACCAGTTTCTTTCTTCTCAGAAAGCTGAGAAAAATAAAAATATTTCTGCTTAAAGATACCTTTAGGACAGCAGTCACGGCGCTCGTCTTGTCACGACTGGACTATTGCAACGGTCTGTATCTGAGTTTACAAAAGAAACATTTGAATAGACTCCAGATTGTGCAAAATACGGCAGCAAGACTGCTAACGGGCACTCCTAGGTTCGTCTCAGTGGGAAAGGGTCTTCGAGATCTCCACTGGCTTCCAGTGAAACAACGGACACGGTTTAAAGCATTGTGCATGGTCTTCAAAGCCTTGGTGGGCAGTGGCCCAGTCTACCTGAGAAATCGACTACTCTGGTATGTTCCTGGAAGATTGTTACGTTCCTCGGAAGCAAAGCTAGTGACTATCCCCCGAGTTAAGAAAGCCAGTTGGGGTGGCAGGAGTTTCGTTTACTGTGCCGCCAGGGCTTGGAATGATCTTCCTGTGCATCTGAGAAAGGCCACGGATCTCCTTTCTTTTAGGAAGGGGCTGAAAACCTGGCTTTTCTCTGTATAATCCTCCGCCTAGGACACCCACCAGGTAGTGCTTAGCGCCAGGACGCCTTTGGGCAGCAGCTGCGCTTTACAAGTTTCATTAACATTAACATTAACAACATTAACATACCCATTTACACATCCATAAAATCATTCCCACACCTACTCACTCACCCTTACATCCACTAACACATTCACTCTCCAATAAAGCCACTGAAACTTGCTCGCTTAACTATACGCAAACAACTACTCCCTCACCCATACAGCCACTCACACACCCTTCCCTCACCCATACAGCCACTCACACACCCATACAGCCACTCTCACACACTCACTCTCCAATACACTCACACAGCCATACAGCTACTCAGACATGCACTCACACACTGATAGTCACACAGCCACTCAGATGAGATATGTTGGTAATAGTATGAATACTAGTATAGAAAAAATAGTAATTTAATTTATGCTGTATCTAAGTATATCTCTTTAAGTCTTAGAAACGTTTATGAAACACCCTCACGGGACGGTCATCAGTGATGTCATAATTGAGGTCAGGAGCAGTGCATTGCGGGGCATAAATTATAGTTGGCTCAGGTAACTAGAACTAATGAATTTCTAGGGTTTTGTACGAGTGAAATCTGAGCCTGACTATAACGTCCCTGTAATCTTTGTTTTTTTTCAGTGAATATATCGGCAGCCTAAAGAGAGGCTAAAATGTCCAGATTACATTTAGTTTTCATTTTATGGTGCAATTGTTTTTGACTCCAGCATCCTTGGAATCCGCTCCATCTCGGCTCCTTAAAAAATGTAAGGCTCCTGAACAGGACCCTTTGTTTCTCAGGGCTTCTCCTTCTCCAGACTCGGTGATAGTGGCTGCTGCATGTAAATCTCACTCTGGCTTCTTCATCTTCAGTACCACCAGACAAGGACAGTAAGCAGATTGACTGCCTTGGAAAAAAGATGTGCGGAACATCCATCTTATATGAAGGTGACGAGTCCTTCTGCCTTACTAGGGAGAAACAGATCTCTGTGGGAGTCACTCAGTAGATAAACAAAAAAACTTCCTAAAGAGGATAGACTGGATCTTTGCATGTCCTTTAAAGCACTACATGGACTTGGCCCCGACTACTTGGCAAACAAGTTCAAGTGGTACATCCCAGAGAGGCAGCTTCGCTCAGCGGCCGCCTCAAATCTGGTAATTCCCAGGGCCAAAACGGCCTCATGGGGGTTGGGGAGAGGGGGCGGGGGAGGGGGGGGGGGGGGACAGCCAGATTGTGGAACTCATTCCCACTGGCACTTAGGGCAGAAAACAATCTTTTCGCGTTTTGCAAACTTTTAAAAACTCATCTTTTTAACAACTAGCCCGATCACACCAATCTAACACCCCATTCTGGTTAGCAGATTATGTAGAGCCGCTGCGCCTAGACACCCCCGGGTATTTGTGGCATTACAAAATTAAATTTCTTTTAATTTTATCCATGAAATCCTGAATGAAGGTGGTCTAGTATCCAACCAGATCATAAGTGCAGATGCATCAGACCTTGCTGCTCAATGTTACTTGGAGGTATCTGTGCAAGGAGGGCTGCCAGTCTGCTACTCACTGGATAAAAGCTAGAGGCGTAGCACAGAATCACAAACTTACAATTTTTGCGTAACACCCTGTTCGTACATGCAGACAAGATGATGTCCTGGGTGAAAACCAAAATGGACACGCCGAAAGCTGTTGGTCTGGAAAACAAGAGTTTCACAAGAGATAGAGATCGTATGGCAGGCAATTCTTCCAACAGACGATTCAAACCCCTCACTGTACTCAACATCAACAGCAAGCAAGATTGTTTATCACTAATCACCTAATAGAGTGGAGTGTAATAACAAAAGACAAATGGGTCATGAATATTGTTCAGAATGAATAGTTTGAGGCATGTGAACTGTAGATCACATGCTTTGTATACTCCTGTCATCTAGTGTTAGGTCTGGATATTTGCAAGAAGTCTTTCCAGTCATGAGGTAAGGGGACTCCTCCTTTCGGTGATAGTGCCCATGGGCAGCAACTTTATTGTTAGATTGTTTTTTTCCACCATCGGGTTCGGACGTGTATTGCTGCGCTCCGTTTCGAAATCGGTCCTCGGGTTCCCCTTGGTGCGCAATTCACTCTACCTTTGACGGTATTGTTTCCGAACGCATTCCCTTTTCTCCGTGGTTTGACTCTGCATCAAGAAATCTCCAATTTTGATTGCGATTTCGCAGGCGGCCTTCCGGCCTATCCGCATTGGTCCGGCACCTGGTGGATGGAACAGACTCCGTTCAAATTCTGCCCCCTGTGCCACGCGAAGTATCCGCGTACGGACCTACATCAGGTCTGTAACTACTGCTTATCCCCCGAGCACAAAGAACAAGACTGTGACGTGTGTCGATCCTTCAGATCGAAGAAAACTCTCCGTGATCTTTGGGCTCGATGTCGAGAGATGCAGCGGCAGCAGTTGGACGACAGACCGGATCTCTTCGGCGAAGACTCCGAACAAGAGGAAGTCTCAGCGGCTGAAGAAGAACACGCTTCAGCGGCATCTGACTCCGAGGCAGAGTTGCAGATTGTCCTCGAAGACAATGATGTGCCGCAGGGACAAGGGGACGGGAGTACGGAAGACCCCATCCTCCCCCACCCCCCTTCGGCACCACCTCTGCCTTCAGGCCAAGGTCGGCACCGAGAAGAGGTTTCTAACACTCCGCCTTCCGGCTCGCGACCGAAACTCTGACAAGCCTTCCGGCTTGGGACTGAGTCGGCCAAAACCCACTTCCGAGCCGAAACCTTCGGCCTCTAAATGTAAAATGGGCTCGAAGCTGAAACCTTCGACACCAAAACCAAGGAAGCATTCCTCAGGACCGAAATCTTCGGCACCGAAAGGACATTCTGCTTCGGTGCCAAAAATGACACAGCTGCCAGTACCCCGCAATCGGATCCAAGCTTGGACATTGTACCTACCAAATCGGATCCGAAACAGAAAAAACTATATTAATCCGGATACTGGACATATTCACGCTAAACTGCCATCCAAACACTGGGTGACGACAGCTCTACAATTCCATTGAAGAAGAAACATGTGGGGACTAGTCCTTTAAACACACTACCATCTCCTCCTCCTCCTCCCTCTCCGCCACAATTTGATCCCTTACATATTGCTTCTAGGCAATCTCCTCTAACTCACCCTGATGCAGAGGACACTGATAATGATGACACACAGTCACCAATAGATCCTTGGACGAATTATACCATTGATCTTCCACAGAATACAGACCCAGATCTTTACCCTGCCAGACCATCTCCACCGGATGACAATCTGTCATATCAGGAGCTCAATGCTAGAGCTGCACACTACCATGGGGTAGAGCTCCATAAAGAGTTAGAGTTTCAAAGAAAAATCCTCCTCTAGCAACACATAAATCCAGTCAGACACTTTGTATGCTTAAAGGTAGGTTAAGGCACATTGACGATATCTTTAAAGACCCTGTTCGTGCCAGGTTCCTCACTCCTAGAGTGGATAAAAAATACAAACCTTCCCCAAGAGACCCTATTTTTATTTAAGGTCAGTTGCCACTGGACTTTGTGGTAGTATCCAATGCTCGAAAGCGAGCTAATTCTCAAGCATCTGGGGATTCTCCTCCTTCAGGTAAGGAGTCCAAACTAATCTATGCTTCTGGCAAACGTGTAGCTGCGCAAGCAGCTATTCATTGGCGTATTGCTAACACCCAAGGTCTCCTTGCAAGATATGATAGAGCCCACTGGGATGAAATAGAACAACTTCCACAGTTTCTTCCAGATGAGCATAAGGCCAAAGCTCAAGACTTAGTTCAGGAAGGTAAACTGATTCCCAACACCTCCATTAGTTGCGCTCTAGATGCGGCCGATACTGCAGCTGGAGGGATAAATACTAGTATCCTACTCCAGAGACATGCCTGGCTATGTGTCTCAGGGTTTAAACCTAAAGTACAGCAATCCATTCTAAACATACCCTTAGACAAAAAACATCTTTTTGGCCCTGAAGTTGATCAAGCGCTCAAAAAGATGAAAAAAGATACAGATGTAGCAAAATCCATGGGAGCGCTTCAGTCTCCCTCGAACAGGCGCTCTTTTTACAGGGGAGTGTCCAAATCCACAGGGACAGGCCAAAATACTTCCTCTTACAAAAACTCTTCTCAATCATCCTTTACAAAAGTTTTTTTCAGAGGAGGCTGCAGGGTAAACAGTCCAAGGGGCAGAGGTAAAAATACCACACCCCGCAATTCCCCTTCCCCAAATAAGCAGACACTTCCTTACACTTCCCTCTGACTATTCCACACGGAAGGAAGACTTCAACACTTTCTCTCCATTTTGGAATCAATAACAACAGACAAATGGGTGATTGGAATGATCCAACATGGTTATTGACTGGAGCTTACGAACAACCCTCCTAACATTCCACCTCAATATCACAAATTGTCAACAGACCACCAGCACTTGCTTCAACAAGAAGTGCAATCTTTATTACTCAAAGGGGCTATAGAACCAGTCCCATGTCAGTACCGAGGTTCAGGGGTTTATTCCCTTTACTTTCTAATTCCCAAAAAGGACAACTCATTAAGACCTATTCTGGATCTCAGAGAGTTAAACAAATACATACTGTCAGAGCACTTTCACATGGTGACTCTGCAACAGGTACTTCCTCTTTTACAGCAAGGAGATTTTGTCTACTCTGGATCTAAAAGACGCCTACTTTCACATTGCAATTCATCCAGCTCATTGCAAATACCTCAGATTTGTGGTAGCAGGCAAACATTAACAGTTCAAGGTACTTTCATTTGGCGTCACCACAGCCCCCAGAGTGTTCACCAAATGTCTTGCAGTAGTAGCTGCTCATCTCATAAGACAGTGTATCCATGTCTTTCCTTACCTAGACGACTGGCTTATCAAAGCGGGCACTTACCAGAACTGTATACTACACACTCATGCAACATACACCTGCTTCATCAGTTAGGTTTCGCAATCAATGCACAAAAATCTCATCTGTGCCCTGCGCAAGTGCAATTTTATTTAGGGGCTTCCCTCAACACTCTCAAAGCTCTAGCTTCTCCCAATGTGCCAGGATTCACAATATTCAGGCCACAATAATACAATTTCAACCCAATCAAACATTACCAGCCAGAGTCTTTATGCAGCTGCTGGGAATTATGGCATCCTGCATTGCAATCGTACCTCACGCAAGGCTCCAGATGCGTCCTCTGCAGGAATGTCTACCGTGTCGGTGGAATCAGTCACAGGGTCAATTAACCGATCTAGTGTTGGTAGACAGCCGCACCCGTCACTCTCTGCAGTGGTGGAAAACACAAAACCTATCAAAAGGGCAGCCCTTCATAGACCCGATTCCACAGACTGTACTGACAGCAGACGCATCTTTAACCGGTTGGGGTGCTCATCTCCAACATCACACAGTGCAAGGGCTGTGGCCAGACAATCACAAACATCTCCACATCAACTTCCTGGAACTTCTAGCGGTGTTTCTAGCACTCAAAGCTTTCCACAATCAACTTCTATGCAAAACTGTCTTAGTCCGCACAGACAACATGACAGCGATGTATTATCTGCAGAAACAGGGAGGGACACACACACACACACTCCAGCTGTCGCGTCTGGCACAAAGCATTTGGAATTGGGCAATTCATCACAGATTTTATCTCCTAGCAGAACGCCTTCCAGGGGTAGACAATCAAATTGTCAACCTGCTCAGCAGACACAGGCAGCAATTACACGAGTGGGAACTTCATCCCCAAGTTGTTCTTCCCTACTTTCAACAATGGGGATTTCCACAAATAGATCTGTATGCTACAGTCCATAACGCAAAATGCCCAAACTTCACATCCAGGTTCCCACACCGTCTATCCAAGGGCAATGCTCTATGGATGAATTGGTCAGGAATATTTGCATACGCTTTTCCACCTCTCCCACGAATTCCATTACTGGTTCGGAAGCTCAAACAAACATCCCTCACATTGATATTAGTAGCACCCACATGAGCTTGTCAACCTTGGTATACCACCCTATTAGAACTGTCAGTGGTGCCACATCAAAAGCTACATCTCACACCCAGTCTCCTCACTCAGAGCCATGGAGAAATCAGACATCCAAATCCCAGGGAACTCATCCTAGCGATTTGGCTCCTGAAGTCATAGAGTTCGGTTATTTACAATTGCCACCAGACTGTGTGAATATTCTCAGAGGCTAGAAAACCTACTACTAGAGCATGTTATGCAGGAAAATGGAAACGGTTTGTTATCTATTGTAATAACATCAATCCACTTGATACCTCTGTACAAAACATCATTTGTTACCTGTTGCATTTACAACAATCTAAATTGGCTTACACATCCATTCGTTTACACCTAGCAGCAGTAGCCGCATACTTGCAAAATAGACAACACTTATCTCTATTCAAAGTACCAGTGATCAAAGCCTTCATGTAAGGATTAAAAAGGGTGATACCACCAAGAGTTCCCCCTGCACCAGAGTGGAACTTAAACATAGTCCTTACAAGGCTAATGGGTCCACCCTTTGAACCAATGCACAAATGTCAGTTACAATTCCTCTCATGGAAGGTTACTTTCCTCATAGCAATAACCTCACTAAGGAGAGTTGGTGAACTTCAGGCATTAACTATACAAGAGCCTTTCTTTCAACTTCACAAAGATAGGGTGGTTCTTCGAACCAATCCTATATTTCTTCCTAAAGTAGTTTCTGCCTTTCGTATGAATCAGTCAGTTGAGTTACCTGTGTTCTTTCCTCAACTTGATTCTGTAGCAGAGTGAGCTCCACACACACTTGATGTTAGACGAGCTATACTATATTATGCAGAAAGAACCAAAGAATTTTGAAAAACAAAGCAACTATTGGTTGCTTTTTCTACACCACACAAAGGCAATCCCATGTCTGTCAGGTACTGCAAGATGGATTGTAAAATGTATCCAAACATGTTGTGCTAAAGCAAAAAAAAAACTCTAATACCCCCTAGAGCACATTCCACTTGCAAAATAGGAGCTTCTATGGCTTTCTCAGGTAATATTCCCCTAGCCGACATCTGTAAGGCAGCAACATGGTCTACAACGCACACATTCACCAAACACTATTGAAATGTGTTTTCGAGACAACAAGCAAATTAGGCCAATCAGTACTCAAAACACTGTTTCAAACAACTACAACCACTACATGTTAGCTACCGCTTTGGGAGTATACTGCTATATAGTCTATGCAAAGCATGTGATCTACAGCTCGCATTCCTCGAACGGAAAACGTTACTTACCCAGTAAGCATCTGTTCTTGGCATGTAGAGCTAGAGATTCACATGTGCCCACCCGCCTCCCCGGTCTCCTGTAGTTGTAGTTCTCAATTTACATTCATACGCATGGACATCTCGATTCTACACTCACTAACTCTATTCTCAACCTCTGCGGGAAAACAATCTAACAATGGAGTCGACGCCCATGCGCACCATCACCGAAAGGAGCCACCATACCTCGTGACTGGAAAGACTTCTTCGAAGAAAAACAACTTGCAAACATCCTGACCCAACACTAGATTGCAGGAGTATGCAAAGCATATGAATCTACAGCGCTACATGCCAAGAACGGATGCTTACTGGGTAAGTAACATTTTCCTTCTCTTTGGTACCCTCCTCCTCGCTAAAATTGGCTCCATGAACATTCTCTAAAATGTATGGCCATGTTTGCAGCATACTTAAGAAAACAGAAGATCTTGGTCTATCCTTACCTGGACAATTGGCTAGTAAAAAATTCATCCCCTCCAGAGACAGAGAATCATTATTAGATTTGTGTCAAAATATGAACCAATCTGGGTCTCCAGATCAACTTCAGAAAGTCTATAGTATGCCCAGTTCAAAAGATACAATACCTGGGAGCTGAACTGGATACACCATCCTCAAAAGTGCATCGTTCGAAGGAGAGACTATTATTCATCAATCTACAATTTTCTACAATATCTCAATCAATCAGTGGGACAAATCACAGCTCTACTAGGGTCAACAGCCTCTTGCATCTTCGTAGACCCTCATGCAAGACTACAAATGAGAACTCTGCAGAAATGCCTAGAGGACCTGTAGAATCAACTCTCCAACTGTTGTGAGAACAAGCTGACTCTATCGCAGGCTGCTAGTCAATCTCTTACATGGTGGTCCTTGCTGGTAGGGGTACTATTCCATCAGGATGTACCAAGGCAAACACTAATCACAGGTGCTTCTCTCCAGGGATGGGGACTCATATGGGCTCCCTGCGGACCCAAGGAATTTTATTGCACAAGGAAAAGGCTTATTGCATCAATATGCTAGAATTGAGAGCACTTCATCTGGCTTTTAAATCTTTCTTCCCATCGATAACAACAAACTCTCTCCTTGTTCGAATTGACAGCACGACAACGATGCTTAACCTGAACAAGCAGTGAGGTACTCATTCACGTCCTTTATCTCTCGTGGTCCAAGACATTTGGAAATGGTTAATATCCACTAATCTAATGACAGCAGCCATTCATCTACCAGGCATTCAATATACCCAAGCAGACTGTTAATTTTTCATGAAAATCACGACTGGATCTTAAATGACGTTCAGCGTTTTTCAGTACAGGTGAAACTCACAAATAGCATTGTTTGCAAACAACAAAAAAATGCCAGGATTACTCATCCAGATTCGTCCAACCAGGGTTGAAGGGGAATGCCCTTTTGATAAATTGGTCAGGGAAATTTCTCTTCCCCCAATTACTCTCATACCAATAGTAATTGTCAAACTGTACGAGACCAGGATGATACTGATAGCACCACAATGGTCTAGTCCGTGGTGGTTCATGGACCTTCTACACCTGTCAGAACAATCACAGAGGAGATTGCCGTGCAGACAGGATTTCCTGTACAAGTCCAGAGGACAGGTACCTCATCCCAACCTTCCATCACTGAACTTGACAGCATGGCTCCTAAATTCCTACTGTATGGGCACTTAGGTCTTTCTCAAGACTGTATGGACATTTTAAGACTGGCTAAAACAGCTGCCACAAGAAAATAATATGCTTTTAAGTGAGAGAGATTTTATTTATGGTGCTTCAAAATCAAACGCAATATACTTTTGTGACAAGAAGATGTGGTTATACTGTATCTTCTTTTCAACTGAATCTGGCCTAGGCATTACTTCTATGGAGGTGAATCGAACGGCTATTTCAGCCTATAGAAAATCTCCATCACAGACCTTCTTTGGGGTCTTAGAAGGGCTTAAAGTGTTCCCTCCAATAAAATCACCCTCTCCACCATGAAAACTTAATGGTATCCTTTCCAAACTAATGGGCCCCCGGTTTGAACCTATCCATAAAACTTCTTTGCAGCATCTGTCATTTCTGGTGGCCATCTCTTCAGCACGAAGGGTTAGTAAAATTCAGACACTATGCTCTCTAATTGGCAGAGGTATGTACCTTTGTCCAAGTATGGACCCTTGCTTCTAGTCAGGTTAAGTGGGATACACACTTTAGATAACTCCTGCTCACCCCCTTGGTAGCTTGGCACGAGCAGACAAGCGTATCCCAAAGGCAATGTGTAAAGTATATGTGCTCAAAACACACAGTAACACAGTGATAACACCACAAATGGACACCACACCAGTTTAGAAAAATAGGCTATCTTTATCTAAACCAAACAAGACCAAAACGACAAAAATCCAACATACATATATCAAACTAGCACTTGTTACTTGCAGAAATAGCACTTGTAAAAACAAATAGCTCCACCTGGGGCTATTACGACGTCGTGACAGGCATAAATCCGAAGTACGGCGCCAACCGCGTGGTGCGCTGCGTTGGGCATGGATTCGCACAGACCCCCAAACAGTACATTGGAGAACAAAGTCTATAGATGATGCATGGTGGAGGCGAGGCGTCCGGGTCGAGGCCGTTTCCCTGGTTGCCAAGGGGGAGACGAGCCGTCGTGTCCGCGAGGAGGCGACGTGTCGATTCCAGGACAGAGGAAGTCGGTGGTGAGGCTCTGTTCCGGTGAGGCGATGCAAAGTCGAAGAGTTGGTAAAGTCACCCTCGTCGGCATTAGCAGGTGTTGGAGTGCGGTGCAGATGGGGCGAAGCGTTGTGCACTTCATAAGCGGTGCCCCTGGCCTCAGTGCAGGTCGCGGCATTGCTAACGGCATCAGAATAGTTTTTCTTGCTTTAAGTTTCTTCCAGCTCCCAACTGTAGAAACAACCTCTAGAGGCCCAAAACTCGAATAGGCACCTCCTGGCAGGTCAGAACTCCCAGCAGTGGAGTTCAGGGGAGCTGGTGGTGAAGTCTTTGTGTCCCTGAGACTGCAGAACAGGAGGCCAGCTCACCCAAACCCTTGGAGATTTGTCTTCAAGCAGGTTCTGAACAAAGTTCCAGTCTGTCCTCTTCCTTGGCAGAAGCAGCAACTGCAGGCCAACCCAGCAAAGCACACAGCAAAGGCCAGTACTCCTCCCTACAGCTCTCCAGCTCTTCTTCTTGGCAAAAGGTTTCTCTTGAGACCGGAAGTGATGTAATTCTCTGGGGTTAAAGGTCCATTACTTATACCCCATTTTGTCTTTGTTCTCTTTGTGGCAAGAGTTTCTGAGCCCAGTCCAAACCAGTTCTGTCTTCTGTAGTGTAGCATCACTAAAGGAGGTGGAGACAGCATTGTGCTGAGGAGACACTGCCTATTCAGGTGTAAGTAAAACTTCTCCAACCACTTTAAATGCAGGTCTATTCAGCTCAGCTCTTGGTCACCCAGGAAAGGCAGGACACACCTCAACCCCCCTTGTGGCTGTTTACAGTGAATGCACATCCCCAGCCCCTGTCACTCCAAAACCAGACAGTCAATACATAACCCAGCAGAGGCCCACAGAATGGTTAAATAAAAAATGCCTTCTTTCTAAAAGTGGCATTTTCAAACTCACAATTCAAAAACCATCTCCCTAAAAAGATGTGTTATTAAATTCTGAGTTCAGAGGGCCTAAACTCCATTTCTCCATCTTGTCCCAATGGAAAGTTATACTTATAAGATGTTACAAAATTAACTCCCATGTTAGCCTATGAGACAGATAGCCTTTCAATAGTGAAAAACAAAATACACAGTATTTCACTATCAGGACATGGCACACACACCAGTACTTGTCCTATTTTATTTATTTATTTATAAAGTTTTGTATAGCGCGAACATGACCCTTACGGGTATCCGAGCGCTTCACAATTTTGGGTAAGAGGGATACAGTATTGGGAAGCAAAACAGTTGTTCGTTACATAATTATGCAAGACGTGTGCAAGAGTCCTGTAGGTATTGGAACTCTTCACATAAGGGTAGGGCAGATACAGCAATGAGTGAGGAACATTCGAACATATGTATGTACAAAGCATGCTAACAATGTTATTCCCAGGTATATAATCCTGTCCAAAGTTAATCAGGAAGACCGAATAGAGGGCAGTAATGGAGTCAAGTATTCAAGGCCTATTCAGACAGGAACTTGAGCATTTGGATTTTTTGAGACCCATATCAAGAAATGGTCCAACTAGGAGCTTGCTTGGACTCAAATTCTAGCAGAATAACTCAAGTTAACGGATTTCAGGCATTGACTGACTGCATCTTCACTTGGCACAAAATAAACAGATTTGCAAAATGACATCTGAATAACAGAAAGAAATGAGCCCTGGCTGGATCGGTAAGGCATACCAATCCAGCAACAGGTAGGCCATCATACCCATTTCAGCTCCAGATCATGGTCATCACAGATACTTCTCTGGAGGGCAAGACAGCCCACATGTGTTCTCTCTTGGCCGAAGGTCTGTCAACTGAGGCTTGCAGTTGAACATTAGCGTCCTTGACTGGAGGGTGGTCAAATATGTTCTTGTCAGTGGTACTGTACACAGAATTTAATGAGGACAAAGTCCTACCTTTTACCTACACTGCACCCTGCCCATGGGAGTACCTTGGACCTACCCGAGAGGTGCCTTACATGTAAGAAAAGGGAAGGTGGGGCCTAGCTAGTGGGTGCACTTACCAAGTCGACATGGCAGTTTAAAACTGCGCACATACACTGCAGACTCAGGTCTGAGATACCTTTACAGGGCTACTCATGGGGGTAGCACAATCCGTGTTACAGACCCTCTAGTAGCATTTGACTTACAGGCCCTGGCACACTCCGTGCACCTTACTAGGGACTTACCAGTAAATCAAATATGCCAATCATGGCTAACCAATTGTAATCAGAATTTTCATATAGAGTATATGCACTTTAGCACTGATCAGCAATGATAGTGTCCAGAGTCCTAAATCCACCAAAATCAGATCAGGAAAAATAGGAGGAAGAAGCAAAAAGTTTGGGGATAACCATGCAAAAAGGGCCATATCCAACAATGCTCAGAAGAGCCAAACAGTTTTTCTTAACAATGGAGTGGTTACGAGAACTCAACCCAGCTTCCTTCTGAACGTAGTTTCCGCTTCTTGTGAGATAGGCTTGCTATTCTATTCAGTGCTTATGACTATTGATGAGGATCCCCTGGAAGAAAAGGAAACATTTCTTACCTGTAATCCTAGTTCTCTTCCAGGAAATCATCATCAAAGTCATAAGCAACCCTCCCTGGACAGAAATTGCACAGCTCTTAACACATACTTCACCCAGGATTCCTTATCCCCGTAAAAATGACCTGACCTAAGTCACCTGTGGGGCATGATGGGATACAGGGTGTACTGTGAGACTCTTAAAGGCACTGTGCCATTTTTCTTTGCTTATGCTTTGAATAGCAGCCTATTAGCTAACAG
The DNA here is from genome assembly GCA_963921515.1 of Calotriton arnoldi. Taxonomy (NCBI): domain Eukaryota; kingdom Metazoa; phylum Chordata; class Amphibia; order Caudata; family Salamandridae; genus Calotriton; species Calotriton arnoldi. The sequence goes on along the minus strand of CAWUFW010002683.1, from coordinate 631,821 downwards.
TCATCGGCAGCAGAAAGCTTTATTCAATTATTTAAAAACGATCCTAAAAGCATCACAAATATTAAATACATCATCACAATACGAATGTGTTGCACATAAAATTACAGGAATCATAAAAAAGAAGAGACCTTTGTTTAGAAACTGCAAGTTTAAAAAACAGCCAACATTAAAACAGACCAGGACATTGGTTAACATTCGTAAAAAGAGGGCGGGCTTCCATTGTCAAAATCCATAAATGTTCGCAATTGACTTTAAAAACGTTCGAGTAAAAGAAGCATAATATTTACAAAAGAAAATAAAGTGCTCAAGAGATTGCATAGCAGACCCATCACATGGGCAAACTAGCACAGCACCAGTATCAAATTGACCCAGGGGGGGAAAAGTAACTAATAGTCCCTAGGCGAAACTTGTTTAAGGGTGTGCGTTCCCAGGGGTTCACAACCCAATTCAAATATTGCTCAAGATTAGATGATGTTGGTATGATTACAAAGTCCTGCAGGAGAGTTTTGTGCAACTGCTCCTGTTCCCTGGAGGCCCGGCTGTGAGAGACACAACCGTGTTTGCACTTCGATATATCATCCCTAGTGAGAGAGGTCGGTGATGAGTACATATGCTCCCATCTAATTTCTTTAGCCATGGATCTCTCATAACTCAACCATGGAATAGCAGGTCCCTTCTTACATCTCAAGCAATCAGTGATAATTTCCCTATTAAGGGAGGAAGACTCTTTTTCCTAAAGAAAAACCCAGTGGACCAAATGGGCCAACCTAATCTGATCAGTTATATATGGGATGCCCAACTCATCATGGAGAGCAAAATAGGGGGTCGAAAGAGATAACCCTAGCAGGCGGCAACAGAGTCGATTCTCCTCCACCTGCATCGATGTGACATCCTGGTAACCCCTAGACCTCTGCACCATACTTTAAGACTGGTAGGCACTTCCGCTGAAAGACCTCCAGAAGGGGCTGTACTGGCTTGTTGCCCACTCTTGGAAAAGTGAAACCATGTGCTCACAGAATGACTAAAGTGTAGGCACTGGTTAGCTATGCAGTGAGTCCATCGAACACAGCTCCCAAGTATGAAAATTCTGTAACCCTTTCAATATGTCTGCCTTTAATAAGAAATGATCCTACCTTCCTGGCTCTCCTCCCACCTACCAAATACTTGGTTGTAGCTACATTAGTGTCCAAATCCAGGCCATCCATATTTTTCTTTTTTTAAACCTGCTGATTAAGGCCCTCAGGCCGTTTAGGGGTACGGGACAATAACACTGCATCATCTACGTAAAGCAGACTGGAACAGGTGCTGACTTCATCATAGGCATGTCTTCCATGAAGCTATTAAGGAAGCATTTGAACGATTAATGTACACTAAGAACAGTCCAGGACACAGCCCTGGTGAACACCTCTATGTAGTTCAAAAACGTGGCTGCATTCTCCACCTGGCTGAAATCGAACAGAAGCACTGACCCCCAACGTAGAGCCTGGAGAAAAGTAACCAAGGCCTTGTCCAACCCTAAGGTCAAAAGAATATCTCAAAGCTTACTGCAGTCGACCCTGTTAACCGCTCTAGTAAAATTCATAAATGAAAGGAATAGCGGACTCCCTTTAACAAACACATATTTGCTCAGAACTAGATGGAGGTTAAGGTATTGCTCAATAGTGTAGAGTCCTTCCCTAAATCCATATTGTGCTCGGGCGATTTCCTGATTGGCTCTAGACCAGTCCTCAATCCTTCTAAGGGCTTTGCATCCAATGACCTTAACTATCGAGTCCAGGAGGCAGAGCAGCCTGTAATTGTGGATCATTTTTACAGTCTTTTTTTACACTGGGACAATCACAGCAGTATGTTATGACTTTGGGAAACCACATAGAGATGCATTCTTGACCACATTTGCCTTTTACAAATTCATTGGGACCCCAGCCGGCCCGGGTGCTTTCTTGGAAAGGCTCTCTGTGATCACCTCCCAAACTTCTGCTGGTTCAAACTTTATGGATAATGGGAGGAATGAGCATCGATCAGCGGACCTACTGTTCTCAGGTTCCTCATAAGAATAAATGGCCTTAAAATTGGCGACCCATTTGTCAGCACTAATTTCTCTTATTCCCTTTCCTTTTAATAAAGGTTTGTGAAAGTTTTTCTTTCGGCATCTTTTTATTAATGGCATAATTCGCTGCGATTGGGTGCTTTTTAAAATGAAAATTAAATGTTATCTGTATATTTTTAGCCTACATTTTTAGGCTCTTTAGGCTGCAGATAGTTATATCTATCTAGATATTTATATGTGTATATATAGATATTTCTCTCTCTCTATATATATATATATATATATATATATATATATATATATATATATATATATATATATATATATATATATATATAATCTTTCTCGCTATATATATACACACCCACACACCCACACACACACACACCCCCTCCCCCAAAGAATTTGTCACTAACAAGTATGTGTCGCAATATAATTGAGGCTGGTGGACCTACTAGCTTACAAGGACTTGGGCAAATGGGAGATAACGCACTATTGACAGGGCCACTGGAATTATGCTATTTTTGCGTCTGTGATGTTTTCTGCATAATAATGCACAATCTGCAGATGGAGGAGTATGTGGCAGATTTTAACAAAATAAATTGGTTATAGTTAAAATGGACCAAAGGATACTAAAAGCGTGGTGACAAGTTGCATGCAGTGGAAGGTGCTTCACAAGTATTGACAGGTCACCTTTCTGTTTTTACTTTATATGCAGTGTTAAAGTGGTATAGCATTAGCATTAACAAGTTCAAAAATGCTGAAATTAATAGTGTTAGAAAATGTGCCGCATAATTTACCTTTTCTTGCTGCATAATTTAGTCAACCCTGCTGCCTGAATTGGTCCTCCACTGCAACAATTCCACTATCCCTGACTATTGGCCTTGAAAAGGGTTCTTAAATAAAGCATACAAAATTATACATTAAATGTTTATAATAACTAGCTTTGCTAATGATTCCTAGTCAGACAACTGGAGATGATAATAGTAGCACGTGACTATCAAACATCCATATGTTCGAGAATTATTAATATTGTGGCCCAACTCCATGGTGTTCATTTTATCTGAAAGAAACACGTAGTGATAGATTCCTTACCTTAGAATTACCTCCAGGCATCAGACTGGATCCGGAAAGTTTTCGTCAGCAGTACCCATGCGCGTCGGAAGGTGGCGTCATGCGGCTCCGCGTCCGTCGTGGTCGCCGAGATGACGTCGCGGCAGCTACTTAGACGCCGCCCTCGCGCGCTGACGTCAGTTCTTTCTTTTTCCGCGCCAGCAAGCGCAGATCCGGAGAGAGCGGTACCCCCAGTCATTTTTTGACTGAGTTTTTGAGGCTTTGTCTCTGTTTTTTCGAGTCGTTCGACTCCTAAGGTGCCGTAGGGATGCCCGGTTTCAAGTCGTGCGGGGACTGTCATTGTATGATGTCGGTGACGGACCTGCACCGCGTGTCTCTCTACTGCCTGGGGCGCGACCACGACCCCAAGTCGTGCTCCGACTGCCAGGCCATGGCGCCGAAGACTTTGCGGGAGCGGTCCCGAAAGTTGCTGGAAGTCCGGCAGTCGGCTCCGTGCCGCTCGAGGTCGAGGGACCGGTCGCGGAGCCATCACCATCATTCATCGTCGAAGACTTCGCACTCTGGGTCAGGTAAGGCGAAGTACAAGAAGTCGAAGAAGCGCCATCGCTCTCAGACTTCCCCTCGCCCGTCGCGGCTGAGGGTGTGGGTGGTGCCACCCCCGCGGCTCTGGCGGTGCCTACGCAGTCGCCCCCGGCCTACCCGCCCTTCCCGGGTCCGGGGGCGACTCCGGCCCAGCTGCAAGACTTTGTCAGCTATGGCCCGCCTCTTTGGGCCGTCGGGCCCCGCCGGCGCGCCTTCGGGCCCCACGGGCCCGACTGAGGGCCCTCGCCCTTCACTGTTGGCGGCTCCGGCCTCGACATCGCCGTCGGCTCCGGCCCCCATGGATCCAGGCCTGGATCCCGGTTGACCTTGTAACACCTCCACCGACCCCACCGGCACCACTTCCCCGGTTTCAGCCCTGATGTGGACACGGAGCCGGAACGGCGTCGCTCGACGCCGATTCCGACGGGACCCTTCTTTCCCTAAGTCCAGCCTCCGTATTTTCGGCCTGTACCACAGCCATCGGAGGAAGGGGAGGACTGGGAGGGGTCTGAGGACCCTCTCGCAGCTCAGTGCGAGTATGACCCGGACTGGGCAGAGGAGCTAGGGGATGCCAGTGGTCTTGACACCTCTCCTGACCTTGGCATGCTAATTCCTCCTACCGTGGCTACAGAGGAGGGTGCTAGTTACGCAGTGGTGTTGCGTAGGGCAGCCGAGGCTCTACACCTCCAACTACCTACAGTGGCCGTCAGGACTAACCTCCTGACAGAAGTACTTCAGCCGGCGGCTACCTCTGCGGATCCACTGCTGCCCTTCAACAATGCACTCTCTGACGTTCTTTTGGGCACCTGGCCCAGGCCCAACACAGGGGCTCCTGTGGATTGGAACGTGGCCTGACTCCATCGCCCGGCCCCGGGCGACCCCCTTTTCCTCTCCCAACACCCCACCCCTGAGAGCTTGGTTGTCCAAGCCTTCACGTCCCAAAGCGCATTCCCTACCGCACCTCCGGATAGGGAATCCAAGAGACTGGAACAGTTTGGGAAGAAGATCTTTTCTTCCGACAGTTCAGGGCTGTGGGCTGTGAACACCGCATGCCTCTTGGGCTGTTACTCCCACTCTCTGTGGGATACGGTGACGCAGGTGCTGCCTCAGTGTCCGGAGGAGGCCCGGACAGTGCTCTCTCAGGCAATTGCTGAAGGGAGAGATGCAGCCAAGTTCACAATCCGATGTGGCCTTGACACCGCCGACTCGCTGGGCAGAGCGCTTTCCACGACAGTGGCGCTCCGTCGCCACGCCTGGCTGAAGACTACTGGCTTCTCTGGGGATGTCCAGAACACTCATGGACATGCCCTTTGATGGCATTCGCCTTTTTGGCAACAAGGCGGATAGGGCGCTGGAGCGGTTTAAGGACTCGCGGGCTACGGCCAAGTCCTTGGGCCTTTCGGCCTCTCGCCCTCCTCCGCCTTCTGCCTTTCGCTCCTTTCGTGGCCACGGAAGGGGCGCCCCGTCACGTTCGCTACAGAGCCACAGGCCCGCGCAGCAACAGTCTCAGCGCGGCTGCAGACGTGGGACCCACCGAGGCGGATCAGGGGGCCAGCGGGCTGGTCATCCTACCTCCACCCCGGCCACCACTGCCTCCAAACCTTCCTAGTCCGGTCTTTCAGGCCCATCAAACGCCAGTGGGAGGCAGGATTCGCCATCACCTCCCCCACTGGCGCACCATCACTTCGGACAGGTGGGTTTTACAAATAGTCCGAAGGGGCTACTCCCTCCCCTTCGAGACTATCCCTCCAGCCATGCCACCTCAGTACCACCGCATGTCGGGGGACCACTTGGCACTTCTCCAACAGGAAGTCGCGGCCCTCTTGGGCAAGGGGGCCATCGAGCGCATTCCTGCGCCAGAAGTAGAACGTGGTTGTTATTCCCACTACTTTCTGGTGCCCAAGAAGGACAAGGGCCTGCGTCCTATCTTGGACCTCAGGGACGTCAACCGCTTCCTCCGGAAGGAGAAGTTCAAGATGTTGACTCTGGCTCAGGTCTTGTCTGCCATCGACCCTGGAGACTGGATGGTAGCGTTGGACTTGCAGGACGCATATTTCCACATCCCCGTCCTGCCGGCCCACCGGCGTTACCTGCGGTTTACGGTAGGCCACGAGCACTTTCAGTTTACCGTGCTCCCCTTTGGCCTTACCAGCTCCCCTCGGGTGTTCACGAAAGTGATGGCGGTGGTTGCAGCTCATCTGCGCAGATCAGGGGTTCCAGTCTTCCCCTATCTCGACGACTGGCTGTTGAAGGCGGGCTCGCCCCAGGCTGTCGTCGCCCACCTCCAGACTACGGCCGACCTCCTGCATTCGCTGGGGTTCTCCATCAACGTGCCGAAGTCGCACCTGATTCCCTCTCAGAAGCTCCTCTTCATCGGAGCGGTTCTGGACACAACGCTCTTTCGGGTCTATCCTCCCGAACGACGAGTCCAGGATATTCAGGCTATGATTCCGATCTTTCAGCCTCTATCCTGGGTTTCGGTCAGGATGACCCTGAGGCTGCTGGGCCTCATGGCCTCCTGCATCCTGCTGGTCGATCATGCCAGGTGGCATATGCGGGCTCTGCAGAGGGACCTGAAGTTCCAATGGGCGCAGCATCAGGGGGACCTGTCCGAGTCCGTCCAAATCTCGGAGGCCACTGCAAGACATTTTCAGTGGTGGCTCACAAACCAGCATTGGGTCAATGGCAGATCCCTCTCCCTTCCCCAACCGGAACACACAGTGGTGACGGATGTGTCCCTCCTGGGATGGGGCGGCCTCATGGGACAGGCGGAAATCAGAGCCCTCTGGTCTCCGGCGGAGTCCAGGCTCCATATCAACCTTCTGGAGCTTCGGGCGATCCGACTTGCACTGAAGGCATTCCTTCCCTCTGTCAAGGGGAGAGTAGTGCAGGTGTTCACAGACAACACCAGCGCCATGTGGTACTGCAACAAACAAGGCGGGTGGGGTCGTGGACCCTATGTCAGGAGGCCCTGCGCCTCTGGCCATGGCTGGAACATCAGGGCATTTCCCTGGTGGTTCAACACCTGGCAGGTTCACTGAACGCCAGGGTGGACGAACTCAGCCGCAGGTGCATGATGGATCACGAATGGCGTCTTCACTCGGACATGGCGCAAGGTCTCTTTCAACAGTGAGGAGAGCCTTGGTTAGATCTATTCGCCACCGAAGAGAACGCGCAATGTCAGCAATTCTGCGCGTTGGAATTTCCAAGGCGGCACTCGCTCGGCGACGCTTTTCGTCGCAAGTGGAGTTGCGGTCTGTTGTACGCCTTTTACGCCTATACCACTTCTGCACAGAGTGCTGAAGAAGATCAGGCGCGACCAGGCCCAAGTCATTCTTGTGGCTCCGGACTGGGATCGAAGAGTTTGGTATCCCGAGCTACTCAGTATGAGCATCGATCCACCGATCAGACTGCCTCTTCGGGAGGATCTTCTGTCGCAGCAGCAGGGGACGGTCCTCCACCGAACCTGTCCAGTCTCCACCTCCTTGCGTGGAGATTGAGCGGCGGCAGTTGATTCCTTTTGACTTGCCTCCTGAGGTTTGTAATGTCATTCTGGCAGCCAGGCGTCCCTCCACTAAGTTGGTATACGCCTGCAGGTGGAACGATTTTGTGGCATGGTGCACAGCAAAGGCTGTGGATCCCCTTTCTGCCCCTCTTTCAGAAGTCCTACTGTTCCTCCTTTCTTTGGCCCAGCAGGGCTCTGCTCTGGGCACTATCAAGGGCTACCTTTCTGCTTCACAACTGTCCTCTACGTCTCTTAACTCTAAAGACTGCTTTCCTGGTTGCCATCACCTCCGCTAGGAGAGTGAGTGAGCTCCAGGTTCTTTCTTGTAAACCTCCTTTTCTGTCTGTCCATCCGGACAAGTTTGTGCTCAGAACCTGCCCATCCTTGCTGCCAAAAGTTGTAACTGCTTTTCACATCGGGCAAACAATCACTTTGCCCACTTTCTTTCCGCCTCCGCATCCTTCCAGAGAGGAAGAGAGTCTCCACCGTCTGGACCCAAAACGTGCGCTGTCATTCTACCTGAACCACACACAACAGTTCCGGGTGGCTGACCAGCTCTTTGTTGGCTAATCTGGCGCCAAGAAAGGTCGGGCCGTACACAAGCGGACTATCTCCCGATGGGTCGTCTTGTGTATAAAAGCATGCTATTCTCTGGCTAAAAAGGAGCTTCCGTTGGGGCTGCGCGCCCATTCCACCAGGGCGACGGCGGCCACTACGGCATTGGGACGTGGTGTCCCCTTACAAGACATCTGTCAGGCAGCTACGTGGGCCTCGCTACACACTTTTACTAAGCATTACTGCCTGGACAGCCAAGTCCAGAGAGACTGCTTCTTTGGCCGTTCTGTTCTCCAAGACTTTCTGGTGTGATCTTGGTTCGCAGACCCACCACTGGGGTTGGTATTATTGGGGTATCTAATCTAAGGTAAGGAATCTATCACTACGTGTTTCTTTCAGATGAACAAGTTACTTACCTTCGGTAACGATATATCTTTAAGAAACATTAGTAGTGATAGATTCCTTACCGCCCCACTCATCCTCCCCGTTCTGCGAACTGATTTCTAGGGTTAAGGTCATCCCTTTCAGGGCCCTAGTTTCAAGGCACCAGTGGTCAGTATCTTGCATGGCTCTGCGTTCCTGGCACGGAAAGTCGTGTACAGAACTGACGTCCGCGCGAGGGCGGCATCTAAGTAGCGGCCGCGACGTCAACTCGGCGACCACGACGCCAACGACGGACGCGGAGCCGCACGACGCCACCTTCCGACGCGCAGGGGTACTGCTGACGAAAACTTTCCGGATCCAGTCTGACGCCTGGGGGTAATTCTAAGGTAAGGAATCTATCACTACTAATGTTTCTTACAGATAGATAGTTACCGAAGGTAAGTAACTTGTTCATCAACCCTTGACTGATGAAATGCAGAATTGACGCACACTAGATTGAAAACTATAACATGTCATTTACTGTCTCAGCATTCAGCTCACTGAGTCATCATGAAGGCTTAGCTACAGTCGAGCTTCTTCTGTTGCTCTGCCTCCCAGCATGACATTAATAAACTTGAATAGGTAATTTAGCATGCTTATTATTGGTCCTCCTAAAAAAGTAATGACTTTTGTGGAGTCATAAGAGCTCAATACAAGCAAGAGTTGGATTTTTGTTTTCAAACTGTTATTGCATGACACACTAGTACCTTAGATTGCGGCATCGTACCCTGGAACTACTAAATTGTGCTCTGTTTAGTTTGTGTTTTTGTTATGAAAGAAAGTATCTGTTTCTGATTGTTTAATCCTTCAACAGATTCCTTCATCTGCAGTGGAGATGCCTGGAGCTGCAGAGGTCACAGGATTAAATGTACAATTTGGCGCCTTGGAGTTCGGATCAGAACCATCCTTGCCAGAATTTGGAGCCACTGTGAACAATGAGATTACGAGTCCCATCGCTAGCAACTTATTTTCAAAGCCTGCAAGGTATTACATTTCTGTTTAATGCAATTGACTGTCCTAAGTAGAGTGAGTTTCTCAATTCTGAATTGTTCCCAGTAAAGAATCTGAGTTTGCCATAAGAATATGTAAAATATAATCTGAAAGAAACACGTTAGTTATAGATTCCCTTACCTTAGAATTACCACCAGGCGTCAGACTGGATCCGGAAAGTTTTTTCGTCAGCAGTACCTCTGCGCTTCGGAAGGTGGCGTCGGTCGGCTCCACGTCCGTCATCGGCGTCGTGGTCGCCGGGATGATGTCGCGGCAGTTACTTAGACGCCGCCCTCACGCGCTGATATCAGTTCTTTCTTTTTCCGCGCCAGCAAGCGCAGATCCGGGAAGAGCAGTACCTCAGTAACTTTTTGACTAACTTTTTCTCGACTTTTGTCGACTCCTTTTTCGAGTCTTCGACTCCGAAGGTGCACAAGGGATGCCCGGTTTCAAGGCCTGCGGTTCCTGTCATCGCATGATGTCGGTGACGGATCTGCACCGCATGTGTCTTTTTTGCCTGGAGCGCGACCACGACCCCAAGTCGTGCTCCGACTGCCGGTCGATGGCGCTGAAGGCTTTGCGGGAGCGGTCCCGAAAGCTGCTTGAGTGCCGGCAGTCGACTCCGCGCCGTTCGAGGTCCCGGTCGAGAGGGAGGTCGAGGGACCGATCGCGGAGCCACCACTATTCCGTTTCGAAATCTTTGAAGTCTTCGCACTCTGGGTCGGGTAAGTCGAAGCATAAGAAGTCGAAAAAGCATCGTCGCTCTTCGACTTCTCGTCGGTCGGCCGATCCGACGAGGCACGCGGGTGGTGCCCCTCCTGCGGCACCGCGTGCGGAGCCCGTAGAGTCCACTCCGCGTTTACCCCCCTTTCCGGGACCCGGAGCGACTCCCGCCCAGCTTTGTACGTTCTACGAGGCGATACATGCCATCTTTGGGCGGGCCAACCCTGCTGGCGGACCTTAAGGCACCGCAGACTTGGTTGGGGGGCCTAGGCCTTCTCTGGCGGCGGCTCCGGCGCTGCATGCCCCCCTTGGATCTAGGCCTGGATTGGCGCCGGTTGACCTCGTTACGCCTCCACTGGCGCCGCTTCCGATGGCACCACTACCGCGTTCAACGCCGGTCGGCCCCCCCGGCCGGCGTCGACCCCCCCCGGCCTCCATCCCGACGTGGAGCCGGACCAGCGTCATCCGGCGCCGAGAGGGGTTTTTGTGCCCCTGTTCACTCCTGGGGCCCCTTTTCAACCTGAGTGGCAACCAGAGGACGAGGAGGAGGAGGAGTGGGAGGGGTCAGGTGACCCTCCTACTGACCAGTTGGACAGTGAACAGGACTGGAGAGAGGAACTGGGGGATGCCAGTGGTCTTGACACCTCCCCTGACCTTGGCATGTTGTCTCCTCCTACCGTGGCTACGGAGGAGGGAGCGTCATACGCAGTGGTGTTGCGTAGGGCGGCCGAGGCTCTCAACCTCGAGCTTCCTACGGTGGCGGTCAGGACTAACCTCCTGACAGAGGTGCTTCAGCCGGCTGCGAGCTCTTCGGAGCCCTTGCTGCCGTTCAATGAGGCCCTCACCGACGTCCTTTTGGGCACGTGGTCCAGGCCCAACACGGGGGCTCCCGTGGACAGGGTGATTGCCCGACGCCACCGCCCGGCCCCAGGCGACCCCACTTTCCTCTCCCAACACCCCACCCCGGAGAGCTTGGTAGTCCAAGCCTCCACTTCCAAAAGCGCATTCCCTACCGCCCCACCGGAAAGGGAATCCAAGAAGCTGGACCACCTTGGGAAGAAAATGTTCTCTTCCGCCAGCTTAGGCCTGCGGTCGGAACACACCGCATGTCTCTTGGGCCGTTATTCCCACTTGGTGTGGGATACGGTGGCGCAGGTGCTGCCTCAGTGTCCGGAGGAGGCCCGGGCAGTGCTCTCCCAGGCTGTGGCCGCCGGGAGGGATGCAGCAAAGTTTGTCATACGTTGTGGGCTGGACACCGCCGACTCTCTGGGCAGGACCGTTTCAACGTCGGTAGCGCTTTGTCGCTACGCCTGGATGAGGTCGACTGGCTTTTCAGGGGATGTCCAGAACACCTTGATGGACATGCCCTTTGATGGTCGTCGCCTTTTTGGCGACAAAGCAGACAACGCTCTAGAGCGTTTTAAGGACTCGCGGGCTACGGCCAAGTCCTTGGGCCTCTCCACCCGCCCTGCGCAGTCTGCTTTTCGCCCCGTGCCCCGCTAAGTCCCGCCCAGAACCACAGGCCGCAGCAAGTTACCCAACCTTTGCGCGGCCGGGGACGTGGGAACAACCGTTGTGGTTCCGGGGGCCAGCGGGCGGGCCAGTCCACCAACCCCCCCTCAGCAGCAGCCTCCAAACCCTCCTAGTCCGACCTTTCAGGCCCATCAAACGCCAGTGGGCGGCAGGATTCGCCATCACCTCCCCCACTGGCGCACCATCACGTCGGACAGGTGGGTTTTGCTAATAGTCCGAAAGGACTACTCCCTCCCCTTCGAGACTACCCCTCCAGCCATGCCACCGAGATACCACCGCATGTCGAAGGATTATCTGGCCCTTCTCCAGCAGGAAGTTACGGCTCTTTTGGCCAAGGGAGCCATCGATCGCGTTCCTGTCCCAGAAGTAGGTCGTGGTTGTTACTCCCACTACTTTCTGGTCCCCAAGAAGGACAAGGGCCTGCGTCCTATCTTGGACCTCAGGGACGTCAATCGCTTCCTCCGGAAGGAGAAGTTCAAGATGTTGACGCTTGCTCAGGTCTTGTCTGCCCTCGACCCGGAAGACTGGATGGTAGCGTTGGACTTGCAGGACGCTTATTTTCACATCCCCGTCCTGCCGGCCCAAAGGCGTTACCTACGGTTCACGGTAGGCCACGAGCATTTTTGGTTTATCGTGCTCCCCTTTGGCCTTACCAGCGCCCCTCGGGTGTTCACGGAAGTGATGGCTGTGGTCGCAGCTCATCTGCGCAGATCAGGGGTTTCAGTCTTCCCCTATCTCGACGACTGGCTGTTGAAGGCGGGCTCGCCCCAGGCAGTCGTTTCCCACCTCCAGACTACGGCCGACCTCCTGCATTCGCTGGGGTTCTCCATCAATGTGCCGAAGTCGCACCTTATTCCCCCTCAGAAGCTCCTCTTCATCTGAGCGGTTCTGGACATGACGCGGTTTCGGGTCTATCCTCCCGAACAGCGAGTCCGGGATATTCAGGCTATGATTCCGATGTTTCAGCCTCTATCCCAGGTTTCGGTCAGAATGACTGAGGCTGCTGGGCCTCATGGCCTCCTGCATCCTGCTGGTCGATCATGTCGGGTGGCATATGCGGGCTCTGCAGTGGGACCTGAAGTTCCAGTGGGCGCAGCATCAGGGGAATCTGTCCGATTGCGTCCAGATTTCGGAGCGCACTGCACGACAACTGCAGTGGTGGCTCACGAACCAGGATTGGGTCAAGGGCAGATCCCTCTCCCTTCCCCAAGCAGACCACACTGTGGTGACAGATGCCTCCCTTCTGGGATGGGGCGGCCACATGGTGGAGGTGAAGATCAGAGGCCTCTGGTCTCCGGCGCAGTCCGGGCTTCACATCAACCTTCTGGAGCTCTGGGCGATTCGTCTTGCACTGAAAGCATTCCTTCCTTCTGTCCGGGGAAGAGTAGTGCAGGTGTTCACGGACAACACCACCGCCATGTGGTACTGCAACAAACCGGGCGGGGTGGGGTCGTGGACCCTCTGTCAAGAGGCCCTTCGCCTCTGGACATGGCTGGAACATCAGGGCATTTCCCTGGTGGTTCAACACCTGGCAGGTTCTCTGAACGCCAGGGCGGACGAACTCAGCCGCAGGTGCATGATGGATCACGAATGGCGTCTTCACTCGGAGGTGGTGAAAGGTCTCTTTCGACAGTGGGAAGAGCCTTGGTTAGATCTATTCGCCACCGAAGAGAACGCGAAATGTCAGCAATTTTGCGCGTTGGAATTTCCAAGGCGGCGCTCGCTCGGTGACGCTTTTCGTCATGAGTGGAGTTGCGGTCTGTTATACGCCTTTCCGCCTATACCACTTCTGCCTAGAGTGCTGAAGATCAGGCGCGACCGGGCCCAAGTCATTCTTGTGGCTCCAGATTGGGCACAAAGAGTCTGGTATCCCGAGCTGCTCAACATGGCCATCGATCCTCCGATCAGACTGCCTCTTCGGTAGGATCTTCTGTCGCAGCAGCAGGGGACGGTCCTCCACCCGAACCTGTCCAGTCTCCACCTCCTTGCGTAGAGATTGAGCGGCGGCAGTTGACGTCTTTCGACCTGCCTCCCGAAGTATGTGACGTAATCTTGGCAGCCAGGCGTCCCTCCAGTAAGACGGTATATGCCTGCCGGTGGAACAAGTTTGTGGCATGGTGCACAGCAAAGGCTGTGGATCCCCTTTCTGCCCCTCTTTCTGAAGTTCTCTTGTTCCTACTTTCTTTAGCCCAGCAGGGCTCTGCTCTGGGCACTATCAAGGGCTATCTTTCAGCCATCTCTGCCTTCCTTCGGCTGCCAGAGCAACCTTCTCTTTTCAAGTCCCCGGTAGTTAACCGTTTCTTAAAAGGCTTAACGCATCTTTTTCCTCCAATCCCCTTCGTTATGCCTCAGTGGGACTTGAATATTGTTCTTACCTATTTAATGTGCGCTCCCTTTGACCCGCATCATAACTGCCCTTAAGACTCTTGACTCTTAAGACTGCTTTCCTGGTAGCCATCACTTCTGCTAGAAGGGTGAGTGAGATCCAGGCCCTTTCTTCCAAACCTCCTTTCCTGTCTGTCCATCCGGACAAGGTGGTTCTCAGGACCCGTCCATCCTTCCTTCCTAAGGTGGTCACTGCCTTCCACATCGGGCAGACCATTACTCTGCCTACCTTCTTTCCACCTCCACATCCTTCAAAGGAGGAAGAGAGGCTCCACTGTCTGGACCCAAAACGTGCTCTCTTTCTACCTGGACCGCACAAAACAGTTCCGGGTGGATGATCAACTCTTTGTTGGCTACGTCGGCACCAAGAAAGGTCGGGCCGTACACAAACGCACCATTTCTCAATGGGTCGTTTTGTGTATTAAGGCATGCTATTTTCTGGCTAAAAAAGAGCCTCCGGTCGGGCTACGTGCCCATTCCATCAGGGCGACGGCAGCCACTACTGCCTTGGGAAGAGGAGTTACTCTAAATGACATCTGTCAGGCGACCACGTGGGCATCGCTGCACACGTTTACAAAACACTAATGCCTGGACAGCCAAGTCCGGAGAGACGGCTTCTTTGGCCGTTCTGTTCTCTAGGACTTTCCGGTGTGAACTTGGTTCGCAGACCCACCTCCGGGTTGGTATTGCTGGGGTATCTATTCTAAGGTAAGGAATCTATAACTAACTGTTTCTTTCAGGTGAACAAGTTACTTACCTTCGGTAACTATATATCTGTAAGAAACATAGGTTAGTTATAGATTCCTTACCGCCCCACCCATCCTCCCCGTTCTGCGAACTGACTTCTAGGGTTAAGGACATCCTTTCAGGGCCCTAGTTTTGTGCACCAGTGGTCAGTGTCTTGCACGGCTCTGCGTTTCTGGCGCGGAAAGTCATGTACAGAACTGACGTCTAAGTAGCTACCGCGACGTCATCCCGGCGACCACGATGCCAACGACTAACGCGGAGCCGACCGACGCCACTTTCTGATGCGCAGAGGTACTGCTGACGAAAAATTCTCCGGATCCAGTCTGACGCCTGGGGGTAATTCTAAGGTAAGGAATCTATAACTAACCTATGTTTCTTACAGATATATCGTTACCGAAGTAAGTAACTTGTTCTTTAATAAAAGAGCAGATTATGTTACATTTAGCTACACATTGTGGGTAGAGTTTTCCTGTCCATGAAAAATCTGTTATGAATTCCATATCCAGCTGGATATATTTGGCTTATGAACTTAATGAAATCGCCCAGTGTTCTGGGGTGCTCGATAAGAAATGTGTTAGCCAGAAAGTATGCATCTCCCCTTTGCTGCTTGCCTACTTATGTTGCTCTTCACTTTCTGCACTCACTAGCTGCTGTGAACTGCTGCTCTGGTAACCGTTGCCTGGCTGAGGATAGCTGTCTGAGATCAGCGCAGCAGCCTATCCACACCCCCAAAGGTCTCATCACATATAAGAGCACTATTTCCCCATTTGGACACTCAACTCTATAGGTAGCAAGGGTGGGTTGTTGAAGGCTTATTGTAAGATGGGCTTGGCTAGGAGAATCTTTTTGAGTTTAAATTTCTTTTTCTGCATCTATTTTAGACTTTGGACACTGGGAGGCGTCCACCCAGTGCATGTGTTCTAGCCCCTAAATCACAGTGAACAATTGGTTAACGCCAATTGATCAGTTCAACTGTTAAGACAATAACATGGTGCAGAATTGCACCTGTGACATAACGTATATCTCACATTTACACCACTCACATGAGTAACTACATAGGCATGTCTGACTTTTCAGCCCTGGTTGACCGGAGAAAAAAACCAGAATCCGCGTGTTAGTAGAAGCTGTTCTAATAGGTAGAAAAAAGCTGCCTTTTACATTAGCTAATTCACTACTAAGTAGTGCCTTGAATTCTACAGGGTGTAGTTGTGTAATTTGTAAAAGTGTACCAGCCAAAAGTCTGGCTGGGAAGAGTTCAGCTCTGATCAGCTACCATATTTATTTTGGAATATGCAGTGAATGAACAGGAGCAGCAGAGGTACATAAAAGGCCCCAGTAAGGCGCAAGTTGGTATGTTAAACCAAAATGGTTCTCTGGTTTCAAAGGTGCCTTTAAATTGCTCTGTTTCTGGCCTGTCTGTAGCTTCTGATCACAGGTACGAGTCTGGACTCTGAACCAAGCAGGGGTTCGTTTTCCAGGGGATAGAGAGGGAGGTTTATTATTTGGTCATGTTTGGCTCTTATAGAGAGCTTTATTGTTTATTTCAGTTTCTCAATCTCATAACCCACTGATATGACATAGCAACAGCTGATATCAAAACTGATTACCCACTCTTGTGATGTCATAAATGCTGGCAGTAAAGCAACATTAACTATTTTAAGAGAGGGCAGGATTGAATGTGAACATTTTAGGAATAGGTTTAGGAGTTATGCCCAATCACAGGCTAGTGGTCAGTAGAAGCAGGAATTTCTCTTGGGAGCAGGTGTGCTTCTTAGACAACTACTGGACTGGCGAATAGAAGTTCGAAGTCCTGCTGACTACGTCTGCCTCATGAAGAAATGAGGCTCGGCCTGTTGCCCACTTCTACCCCAGGACCAGAATTGATTTCTAAGGGTCAAATCATTTTGGCCTTTGGTAGCCCAAGAGAGAAAAGGCAAATCTAGCTGGCACTGGGTTCTGAGTGGGAGCCCTTTCTGCAATAAGTGGTTGAGCCTACCTCCTTCTGTTTGTGGCTTGGTAGCATAGAATCCTCCACTAGACTTCTTGAAGCTTTAGGAGTGGTCGGGTAGAGGATTACCGCCTGAAAAGTTTGAAAGCTTCTGAGAGCACTAGCCAGGCACTCATGCCATCCCAGCTTGCATGAGGAAGACGGTCTGTTCATCTTTTTGTTTCTGGTACAGGTGTGGGGCCACCTTTTGTAAAAGACAGATTTACATTGACACTTAGTAGTTTTTTTTATTTTTTTTACTTAAAACTCTAAAATCCGGTTCCCTTAATCAGATTTTGGCCACTTTGATAGTTTCCTTATTAAGATTCAGTTGTTACTTAATTATTTTGTTCCCCGACTTTATTGCTTAAATTAAATATACTATTCTCAGTGGAAAGCCTGCTGCCTTGTGTTTTTGCTATGATTGGTTAAGCTCATGTTTTCAAATTGAACAGGTGTTCCTAAGAAGGCTCCGTATTCTTAGTTTAAAGGGAGCCTTCCCCAAGTGTGTAATCAAAGACTTCTGAAAGAATCGGACATACGAAATAGCATTCCACATTAAAGTTCATTTTGAAAAGAATGGTAAATTGAACAGTAACATTTGATTGAGCAGCATAAACCAGAAGAAAGTGCTAACACCTGTTCGTTGTTTACCTCCTTGAGCAGAGACAAGACTTCAGCCATTAGCTTTCTAGATTTTTTCCGTCATTGACCTTCTATGCCAATGTTATTTTCTGGGGTTGGGTTTGGGTTGCCAAAATGGATAGTTCAGTATCAATCAGGTCTTTAGTATTTTGCAAGATTTTGGAAGAGTTTTTCAACTGCAGAGTCGTGGGGATGTGGGTAGTTGCTGGGATTTGCAGGATATGCATATGTGGTAACTTTGGACTTCACTACGGCCATTTATGGACATCACAATTTCCAACTCAGTGGGCTAATGTTTGTGTGGGACAGTTTCTATAATTGCTCAATACCTACTGTGAAGTCCTAGAGGAGCCTTAGGTCATGACTGGACATTTATTGCGATATACTTCTTCTGGTAAGGATTTTTCAGTATTCAGTTACCTATGGCAGTGACTTTTGAGTTGGGTTTGCTTGTGACTTAAAATAATTATTATTGGAAAGGCACTAGCTAGTAGTGAAATCAGGGTAATATCCTCCAGCCAACAGACCAAAGCATCTCACTTGGGAGCACCTCGAGGCTGTGTAATGCACCATGCGGGTACCGGACAGATGGGTAGTAGTACAAGCACTTCAGCTCTTGGATTAATGCGGCTCAGTAGAGTACAAATCAGATAAGGGCAAGTATGCAAACTTAGGAAATGTTTCAATTTCATTCCCCCCACTTTTTCCCCACCTCTAATACAATAATACATTCACCCTTGCCTCAATTTTAGCCACTCACGGGAATGTCTTTACATTGTCCAAAATAGTTCGCCTGAGAAGAGAAAGTAGAGCAGTTATGAAAGCTGGAAAATGTCTACTATGAGGTCAAATATAATGAGCATACTTCAATTTATTTTCGTATCTCCAGGTGCCAGCATCCACTTAATTTTTATTTTTTATTTTAATGCTGCATAATGAGCATAATCATCTTCAGCTGTTTTGGAAAAAGGGTGTTTTTACTGCCTTTTAAAGCAGACAGGTGTAGAATTTTCTTTAACCTCCTGAGCCAATAAATTCAACATTTTTGGGCAAATTTGAAAAATCATGTTTGAGGCATGTGCGCTGTAGATACACATGCTTTGCATACTCCTGCCATCTAGTGTTGGGTCCGGATGTTTGCAAGTTGTTTTTCTTCGAAGAAGTCTTTTCCAGTCTCGAGGTAAGGTGACTCCTCCTTTTGGTGATAGCGCGCATGGGCATCGTCTTTATTTTTAGGTTTTCTTTCTGCCATCAGGTTCAGACGTGTATTGCACCGCTCCGATTCAAAACAGTCAATCTGGATCCCTTCGGTGCACAATTTACTCCTTCCTCGTCGGTATTGTTTTCGATCGCGTCTTCCACCTTTTCGTGTTAAAATTTATGAAAACTCAAACTATATTATCGAAAAAACTAACCGCAGCCTTCGGGGCTAGCTCCTTCCTCTATCGGCTTTTGCTTGAAAACTCAGCATCCAGCCTTTTGCCGATGGACCGGACACTGTTTCAGTTCTATCCTCGATGCCATTCCAAATATCCACGCACCGACCAGCATAAGGTCTGTAACCGGTCATTCTGATCCAAAAAGACTGCGGGACTGTTGGGCTCGACAGATATGCAGTGGTAGAGTATCGAGGACACCCCTGATGTCTTCGGTGAAGATATTGAGCAAGAAGAGATGGCAGCGGAAGAAGAGGCCTTCTCCCTCCAGGACTCCAATTCCGAGTTGGAGATCGAACTAGAGGTTCGAGGCATATGAGCTGCAGATCGTATACTTTTGCATAGATCGCCATCTGATGTTGGGCTCGGATGTTTGCACTTTGTTTTTGTCTTGGAAGAAGTCTTGGTAGTCACGAGGTAGAGGACTCCTCCCTAGGACGATAGTGCGCATGGGCATCGACTCCATCCTTGGATTGTTTTTTTCCGCCATCGGATGTACATTGCTGCGCTCCGGGTCGATATCGGTTTCCAATCCCCCTTCGACGCGCAATTCACTCCACTAGACGGTATTGTCTCGATCGCGTTTCCCTTTCGACGCGCACCTTTAAAAACAAACCTCTCGACCTCCATCTTCGACGCGGGCCGTTAGGCCTCTCCGCGCCGACCACCCCTGCAGTCAATGGAAAGGACTCCTTTCAAAAAATGCCCCGGGTGTGGTGCTAAGTTCCCACACACAGACTTGCACCAGGTTTGCAATCTCTGCCTCTCCCCGGAGCACGGAGAGAAGAACTGCCAGGCCTGTGCATAGTTAAGGTCAAAGAAAACCATCCGTGATCGTCGGGCTCGACGTCCCGAGATGTCTCGCTGAAGAAGCTCCATTCCGGACATCTTCGGAGCAGACCCCAATCTCCAACCGGAACAGTCGGGTGATGAGGAAGATATCTCCGTCTCCGAGGCCGACGACTCCAACGCCGAAGAAGAGACAGTCACCCTGGCTCAGCGGTCCGTGAGTACCGAAACCCCTTTCCCGAAAACCAAACCGAAGGCCCCGGTAACACCCTCGCCCTCCGGCTCGGGTCGACACCGGCAACATGTTTCAAATGCCCCGCCCTCGGGCCCGGCCATGAAACCTAAACATAAGCCTTCCGACTCGGGCTCAAGTCAACCCCTTGCCGGCGCCGGAAAATCCGCCTCGGCACCGAAGCAACAAAGCAAAGACTCTTCCTCGACGCCGAAGCCCTCGGTATCGAAGCATAGCGAGGACAAACGTTCGGAACCGAAAAAATCTTCGGAGCCGAAAAAGGCTTCGGAACCGCAAAAAACTAAAGAGTCTAAAACCCCACAGAAAGCCTCTCAAACTCCATCCAAAGAAGGTTCGGACCCAAAGACTCAGTCAAAATCTTCGGCACCGAACAAAGATACTTTGCCCATGCAACCTACACCTGAACTTCCAGATCCAAAACAAAAAACTTTGTATATTGATCCAAACACGGGCAAACTAGTCGCCAAGCCTCCAAAAAAGAGGAAACTGGACACTACAGAGGTACCTGCAATACCTCTGAAAAAACAGGACATGGGCACTAACACTTCCCCACCTCCTTCTCCTCCTCCAGTTAATCCACATCTGTTAATTTCTCCACCACATTCCCCACAACCTATAGTTTCACCTCAAACATCAGATACTGGTGGGGATATAGATCCACAGTGGGATGATGATGACTCACATACCATCCCACAGGACGTAGACCCTTGAGGTGACTACAATACAGATCCCGACCCACATATTGACCCGGATCTCTATCCAGCTACACCGTCCCCACCAGATGGCAACACTGGGTTTGCGCAACTAATCAACAGGGCTGCTCAATACCACGGGGTCCCCTTGCACTCCGACCCCTTAGATGAGGATTTTTTGCTAGAAACCTTCGCACCCTCACAAAAATCAACATCCACCCTACCAATTTTAAAAGGCTTGCTGAAACATGCCCCAGAAGTTTTTAAGGACCCTGTCGGAGCCAGGGTTCTCAACCCCAGGGTGGATAAAAAATACAAAGCAGCTCCCAATGACCCAATATATATTAAAGGTCAGATTCCATTGGATTCACTGGTAGTAACTAATGCACGCAAGAGGGCAAACTCACAGGGTACTGAAGACACCCCCCCTCCTGATGAGGAATCCAAATTAATCGACGCATCCGGAAAACGTATTGCGTCGCAGGCTGCAAACCATTGGCGCATCGCCAATGCCCAAGCTTTATTGGCCAGGTACGATAGGGCTCACTACGACAAGCTTGAAAAGCTCATGGAACACCTACCTGACCAATATAAACAAAAAGCCAACGACCTTATCCAAGAAGGCAAGTTGATTACAAACACCTCAATAAAATGTGCCTTCGATGCGGCCGATACCGCATCGCGTGCAATCAACACTAGTGTGTTGTTGCGCAGACACGCTTGGCTCCGAATTTCCGGTTTCAAGCAAGAGATTCAAACGGCTATTTTAAATCAACCATTTGATCAGGAACATCTTTTCGGACCCGCAGTCGACGCATCCTTAGAAAAAATGAAAAAGGATACAGAGACTGCCAAGTCTCTGGGGGCCTTACAGTTCCCTTCCCCTAGAGGCTCCTTTCGCCGCTCCTTCTACAGAGTCGGCTCCAAAACCATGGGTTCAGAACATCCCACTTCTTCATACAAAAGCCCCACTCAAACATCCTCCAAAGGATACTTTCGCGGAGGCTACAGAGGCAACAACAATAAGGGAAGAGGTCGTGGCAACAATAGCCGCACCTCCCCTACCACTAAACAGTGACTTTCCTGCACTTCCCCCCGATTATCCCACTCCTGTCTGGGGTCGTCTCTTACAGTTCCTACTTGCCTGGAATTCCATCACAACAGACAAGTGGGTAAGACAAATTATCCAGTATGGTTATTGCCTGGAACTCACTTCTACCCCCCCCAAACATTCCTCCCAGACAGCGTCCCATGTCTTCGGAACATCTAACAGTTCTCAAACAAGAGGTTCTCTCTCTTTTAACAAAACATGCAATAGAACCAGTCCCCGTGTCTCATCAAGGCACAGGGGTTTACTCCCTCTATTTCCTAATTCCAAAGAAGGACGGCTCTCTCAGGCCCATACTGGACCTCAGACCGCTAAACCTATACATTCAGTCAGACCACTTCCACATGGTCACTCTCCAACAGGTGCTCCCACTACTTCAGCAGGGCGACTTTCTCTCCACTCTGGATCTAAAGGACGCCTACTTCCATATTCCCATTCATCCCGCTCACAGGAAATACCTCAGGTTTGTGGTAGATGGTCAACACTACCAATTCAAAGTCCTCCCATTCGGGGTGACTACAGCACCCAGAGTCTTCACCAAGTGCCTTGCAGTAGTTGCAGCCCACTTAAGGAGACAGCACATTCATGTCTTCCCTTACCTGGACGACTGGCTTATAAAAGCCAAATCATACCACAGTTGTGTGCAACACACACACAAGATAATTCAACTGCTTCACAACTTGGGATTCACAGTAAATCTCGCCAAATCCCATCTCCAACCGTCCAGCATACAACAATACCTAGGGGCTACAATAGACACTTCACTAGCTCTAGCATATCCCAATCCAGTCAGGATAAGCGCCATACAGACTCTAATCCAAAAGTTTCAGCCTCAACACTCACTACCAGCTCGAGGGTTCATGCAGCTGATCGGGATGATGGCCTCTTGCATTCTTCTCGTCCCTTATGCAAGACTCCAGATGCGTCCCTTACAAGAATGTTTGGCACGTCAGTGGAACCAGGCTCAAGGTCAGCTGACAGATCTGGTGTTGGTGGACGACCGCACGCATCACTCTCTGCAGTGGTGGAATACACAAAACTTTTCCAAAGGGCGGCCGTTTCTCGACCCGGTTCCACAGCCAGTGCTAACAGCAGACGCATCGCTCACCGGCTGGGGAGCTCATCTTCAAACCCATACCATTCAGGACATATGGACCCCCCAACAAAGACAATTCCACATAAACTACCTGGAATTGTTAGCAATCTTCCTAGCGTTAAAATCCTTTCAACTCCACCTTGTAGGCAAAGTTGTCCTGGTCCGTACAGACAACATGACAGCAATGTACTACATGCAGAAGCAAAGGGGAACACACTCGCTGCAGCTTTCACACCTAGCTTAAACAATATGGAGATGGGCCATTCCACAAAGAATATATCTCCTTGCAGAACCCCTCCCAGGGGTACACAATCACGTCGCGGATCTGCTCAGTCGTCAAACTCTGCAGATCCACAAATGGGAACTTCATCCTCAAGTTCTGATTCCATTCTTTCAGATGTGGGGCCACCCAGAAATAGATCTGTTCGCCACACACCAAAACGCAAAATGCCCAACCTTCGCGTCCGGGTATCCACACCCATTGTCCAAAGGCAATGCGATATGGATGAACTGGTCAGGCAAATTTGCTTACGCTTTTCCGCCTCTCCCACTCATTCCGTTAGTGGTTCGGAAACTCAAACAGCATTCCCTCACAATGATCCTGGTTGCTCCAACATGGGCCCGGCAACCATGGTTCTCAACCCTATTGGAACTATCAGTAGTTCCTCATCAAAAGCTACGCCTCTCACCAAAGCTTCTCACTCAGAACCATGGAGAGAAAAGACACCCAGATCCCAATCAACTCAACTCAACCTTGGCACCTGAGGTCTTAGAGTTTGGCTACCTTAATCTCCCGCCAGACTGTATGAACGTCATTAAAGACGCTAGACGTCCTACCACCAGGGCATGCTATGCAGCAAAGTGGAAACGATTTGTCGTTTATTGCACAAACAACAAAATAAATCCACTAGATGCTTCTATTCAAAACATTGTCTGCTACCTCTTACATCTGCAACAATGTAACCTAGCATACACATCTATTAGGCTACATCTAGCTGCCATAGCAGCCTACCTCCAAAACAGACAACACTTGTCTTTGTTTCGAGTGCCCGCTATCAAAGCCTTTATGGAGGGACTTAAGAGAATAATTCCACCCAGAGTTCCACCCTCTCCAGTGTGGAACCTAAATGTGGTCCTTACCAGACTCATGGGTCCCCCTTTTGAACCTCTCCACAAATGCGAACTACAATTCCTCACTTGGAAAGTAGCTTTTCTAGTCGCTATTACATCTCTCAGAAGAGTTAGTGAACTCCAGGCATTAACCATACAAGAACCATTTTTACAAATCCATCATAACAAAGTGGTTCTTAGGACTATCCCTAAATTTTTACCCAAAGTCGTATCTGCCTTCCATCTCAACCAGTCGGTTGAACTCCCAGTGTTTTTCCCTCAACCAGACTCAGTGGCAGAACGAGCTCTTCACACGTTAGACGCTAAAAGAGCAATACTCTACTATATTGAAAGGACAAAATCTTTTAGAAAGACAAAACAACTCTTTGTGGCTTTCTCCCCACCTCATAAAGGCAATCCCATATCAAAAACAGGAATTGCAAGGTGGATTGTTAAATGCATCCAAATATGTTATATCAAAGCCAAACGCACATTGACCATTCCCCCTAGAGCTCATTCCACACGCAAACTAGGGGCTTCGATGGCATTCTTAGGGAACATTCCCCTAGATGACATCTGCAAAGCAGCAACTCGGGCTACACCACACACCTTCACAAAACACTATTGTGTAGATGTGCAGGCAAAACAAGCTAGTGTGGGCCAGGCTGTATTAAAAACACTTATTTCAAACTACTGCAACAGATACAGGTAGCCATCGCTAACAAAGTAACTGCTGTATAGTCTATGCAAAAGTGTACAATCTGCAGCTCGTATGCCTCGAACGGAAAATGCTACTTACCAGTATGCATCTGTTCTTGGCATGTAGAGCTGCAGAGTTGTACACGCCCACCCGCCTCCCCGGGTGCCTCTATCTGTTCCAGTATTATCTTACTTCGATACATTACACATGGACATCTTTCTACTTCTCACTACTCCATCTAACCCTACGTGGCAAAAACAATCTAACGATGGAGTCGATGCCCATGCGCACTGTCGACCGAAGGAGGAGTCACCAACCTCGTGACTACAAAGACTTCTTCGACAAAAACAACATGCAAACATCCGAGCCCAACACCAGATGGAGATCTATGCAAAAGTGTACAACTCTGCAGCTCTACATGCCAAGAACAGATGCATACTGGTAAGTAGCATTTTCCTTCTCCAGTATTGGAAACTTTCATAGTCACATGCAACCCGCCCTCCTCCCCTGAGAGGCTCACCTTTTGATTTTTGTACAGGGTTATCTTGGGCACAAGTGCTTGGAAAATCTGAGGGTCTAAGTTTCTCTCAGCACCACTGCAACAGATACAGGTAGCCACCGCTGAGGAGGTAACTGCTGTATAGTCTATGCAAAAGTATACGATCTGCAGCTCATATGCCTCGAACGGAAAATGCTACTTACCAGTATGCATCTGTTCTCGGCATGTAGATCTGCAGATTCGTATACGCCCACCCACCTCCCCGGATACCTCTTATCTGTTCCAGTACTTTCTTACTTAGATACATTACACATAGACATCTCTTTCTATTTCTTACTACTCCATCATGACCCTTCATGGCAAAACAATCTAAGGATGGAGTCGATGCCCGTGCGCACTATCGTCCTAGGGAGGAGTCATCTACCTCTTGACTACAAAGACTTCTTCCAAAACAAAAACAAAGTGCAAATATCTGAGCCCAACACCAGATGGCGATCTATGCAAAAGTATACGAATCTGCAGCTCTACATGCCAAGAACAGATGCATACTGGTAAGTAGCATTTTCCTTACATGACCTTCTGGCTGGACAGGGTGCCGTGAGTACCAAAGCCCCTTTACCCACCAAACCAGTGCCCACTAAACCAAAGGCTTTTGGGCCACCACTGCCATCAGGCCATGGTAGGTACTGAGACTCGGATTCAAACGTCCCGCCTTCTGGCTCAGCACCGAACAGCAAGTCAAGCCTTCCGGCTCCAGCTGAGATGATACCCCTTCGGTTCTGAAACATCCCGGATCGAAACTGAAAAAAGACAAATCCAGCTTGGCACTGAAAATTTGGGCACCGAAACAAAGACCCTCCCTTGAAGTCACTGGAGCCGATTTTGGAAAAAATTAAAGAAAAGCTGGATCCCAAACAGAAGAAGATTCATATAAATCCGGATACTGGACACACAACAGCTAAACCAGTAATACCTTCAAAGAGGAAGGCAGACACTGAATACAGATTCCCTCTCAAGAAGAAAAAGGTCATAGCTACCAGCCCTATTCCCATTCCCCAAACCCCTTCACCAATACCCATTATACCAGATATAGATTCTGTACACATTACACCATCAGGTTCTCCTAACACAAATCCTGATATAGAAGAGGATGACGACAATTCTAATCAGCCACCAAAAGATCTACGGGATGACTATAACATAGATCCACCTCAAGATACAGACCCTGATCTGTATCCAGCAAAACCTTACCCTCCTGATGATACCACATATCCGGAATTAATTGCTAGAGCAGCAAATTACTACAGAGTGCCTTTACACAAAGAAGCACTGGAAGATTTCGTATTCGAAACCTTAGGAAACACACAAAACAACACAAATGTTGTCTATGGTAAAAGGTATGATGAGGCATACTAATGATATTTTTAAAGAGCCAGTTTGAGCACGTATATTAACACCTAGGGTGGACTAAAATATAACCCCCCGCCCCCCTCTCTGACCCAGTTTTTTAGGGGCTAGTTGACTTTGGATTCCTTAGTGGTCTCTAATGCCCGTAAGAGGGCAAATTCCCAAACATCAGGAGAGGCACCACCTCCAAATAAAGAATCCAAGCTGATAGATGCATTAGGGAAAAGAGTAGCTGCTCAATCAGTCAATCATTGGCGTACAGCTAATATGCAAGGTCTGTTATCCAGATATGATGGAGCTTGCTGGGATGAGATGGAAGAATTATTGAAATATCTCCCAGAAGAACACCAAAAGAGGGGGCAGAAAATAGTGCAGGAAGGAACACTTATGTTCGATGCATGTGAGCTGTAGATCACATGCTTTGCATACTCCTGCCATCTAGTGTTGGGTTCGGATGTTTGCACTTTGTTTTTCTTCGAAGAAGTCTTTCGAGTCACAAGGTAGGTGACTCCTCCTTTCGGTGATAGTGCGCATGGGCATTGACTCCATTGTTTTTTTCCACCATCTGGTTCAGACGTGAATTGCTGTGCTCCGGTTCGACACCGTTACTCTGGTTCCCCTCGGTGCGCAATCCACTTACCCTCGATGGTATTGTTATTCGATCGCGTTTCCCATCGGTTCAGAAAAAACTCTTACGATCGGAAACTTTGTGGAAGGCCGTTGGGCCTAGCCACAGCGGGCTAGCTCGCAGTCGATGGAACGGACTCCATTTAAATTCTGTCCTCGGTGCCACGCCAGGTACCCGCGCACTGACTCGCACGAAGTGTGCAACTTGTGCCTCTCCCCGGAGCACGACGAACAAGACTGCGAGGCGTGCAGATCCTTCCGATCCAAGAAGACACTCCTTGACCGTCGGGCTCGATCCGATATGGACAAACACATCCCGCAGGGTCAGCGTACTGCGAGTACCGATCCTCCCCTGCCCAAACTCTACCTCTGCCCAAGAAAAAGGCTCCGGTCCCTCCTCTGCCTTCGGGCCAAGGTCTGCACTGAGACCATGTTTTGAACACCCCTCCTTCGAGCCTGGCACCGAAACAAATATTAAAGCCTTCCGGCTCAGGATCGAGTCAGCCGCATTCGGGCACCGAGCCGAAGCCATCGGCACCGAAACACGTTTTGGTAACCATCCCTTTGGTACCAAAACCCTCTTCTGATCCGAGCACTTCGAGGCCGGAAATATTGGCACCGAAACAAAAAACAGCTCCTACTCTATCAAAGGAGCATCGTGTCGACGTCCCGCCTTCAAACCCGGACCCGAAACAGAAGCAACTGGTCATCAATCCCAAAACAGGACATATTCACGCAAAATTGCCATTAAAACGCAAACCAGAATCCGAGAACACTTACCACATTCCTCTTAAGAGAAAACATGTTGGTACCAATCCCTCTTCTCCTCCTCTGTCACCTCCTTCCCCACCTAACCCAAATCTGATGATAACACCCACAAATTCACCATCACCACAATCGCCTGACAACCAGGATGATGGGGATGGAGTAGACGATAAGAGTGCTGATCCATGGGACGATTATAATACAGATCCAAACGCAGATAACGATCCTGAATTATACCCTACAAAACCCTCTCCACCTGATGACAATGTAGGGTACATAGAGTTAATAAATAGGGCAGCTGAATATCATGGAGTTCAGCTTTATAAAGAGTCACTTGAGGAGGATTTTCTCTTTGAAACACTAAGCTATTCCCAAAGATCCACTCATACACTGCCTATGCTTAAGGGCATGCTAAAACATGCGGACGACATTTTTAAAGATCCCGTTCGCACAAGAATTCTTACACCAAGGGTAGATGAAAAGTATAAATCTGCACCAACAGATCCAGTTTATATCAAGGGTCAATTACCATTAGGTTCCCTAGTGGTTTCTGATGCCTTTAAACGGGCAAACTCGCAAACCTCAGATGCGCCTCCTCCAGACAAGGAATCAAACTAATGATGCCTCCGGGAAAAGACTAGCTTTACCGGCAGCCAATCACTGGCGTATTGCCAATACCCAGGTTCTCTTAGCTAGATACGACAGAGCGCACTATGATGAATTGGAACAATTGCTCCAATTTTTACCTGATGAAAATAAGGCTAAGGCACATGACCTAATTCAGGAAGGGAAACTAATTTCAAACACTTCTATTAGATGCTCTTTAGATACGGCTGACACTGCCGCACGTGCAATCAACACCAGTGTCTTGCTAAGAAGGCACACCTGGCTTAGAATTTCAGGGTTTAAACTACCTTTTGATAAAGAGCATCTCTTTGGTCCTGTGGTAGACACTTCCTTAGAGAAGATGAAGGACGCAGACGTCGTAAAATCCATGGGAGCCCTACAGTCTCCATCCAATTGGGGTTCTTTTCGTCGCTCCT
The DNA here is from genome assembly GCA_963921515.1 of Calotriton arnoldi. Lineage (NCBI taxonomy): Eukaryota > Metazoa > Chordata > Amphibia > Caudata > Salamandridae > Calotriton > Calotriton arnoldi. Next base: position 603,100 of record CAWUFW010002683.1, on the reverse strand, counting down.
TCTACAGGGAGGGCTCCAAAAGCATATAGTACAGACAACACCTCAACATCGTATAGAGGCAACAGTCAATCACCCTCTTCAATAGGTTACTTTCAAGGCGGATTTAGAGGCAATAATGGGAAGGGAAGAGGTGTAAAGGTTCCACACCCGCACCTCCCCCTCAACAAACAAAGAGTGACTTGCCTCCTCTTCCCCCGATCATTCCACACCTGTCTGGGTACGTCTCTCTCAATTTCTCCCTGTCTGGCGTACTATAACTTCAGACAGATGGGTGCTAGGAATTATCCAATCTGGTTATTGACTGGAGCTTACCAACAATCCCCCAAACATTCCTCCACGCTCACACAATCTCACCAGAGCATCTACACCTCCTCAAACAGGAGGTTCATTCTCTTCTGCAAAAGGGAGCTATAGAGCCCGTACCTTTACAACATCAAGGATCTGGCGTGTACTCCCTATACTTTCTAATACCCAAAAAGGACGGCTCTCTCAGACCTATACTGGACCTCAGAGAGTTAAATCTATATATTCACTCAGATCGCTTTCATATGGTGACACTTCAACAAGTGCTCCCACTCCTACAGCAAGGCGACTTTGTCTACTCTAGACTTAAAGGACGTATACTTCCATATTCCAATACATCCCGCTCATCGCAAATATCTCAGGTTTGTGGTAGCAGGACAACACTACCAGTTCAAAGTGCTTCCATTCGGAGTCACCACTGCTCACCAAATGCCTGGCAGTAGTTGCTGCTCACTTGTGAAGACAACATATTCACCTCTTCCCATACTTGGACGATTGGCTCATCAAAGCCAGTTCTTACCCAAAGTGTCTCCAGTACACTCAAATAACAGTACAATTACTGCACGATCTCGGGTTCACAGTAAATGTGTGGAAGTCCCATCTCCAACCCTCCAAAACGGAAACATACAGAGGAGCCACTCTCAATACGCAAAAAGCTCTAGCCTGTCCCAATACAGCCAGAATCTACAATATTCAGGCTCTAATTTCACAGTTTCAGCCCAACCAGTCATTACCAGCTCAAGTATATATGTAACTACTGGGAATGATGGCGTCTTGCATCATAATAGTTCCCCATGCAAGACTTCACATGCGTCCCCTTCAAGAATGCTTAGCACGTCAATGGAATCAGTCTTATGGTCAATTATCCGATCTAGTGTTGTTAGATGGCCGCACCCACCGCTCTCTGCACTGGTCGAATATTGAAAACCTATCCAAAGGGCGGCCCTTCATCGTCCCAGTTCCACAGACAGTGCTAACAGCAGAGGCATTGCTCACTGGTTGGGGAGCTCTTCTCCATACTCACACTATTCAAGGTTTGTGGAGTCAAAAACAAAAGCAACTTCATATAAATCATCTAGAGCTGCTAGCAGTATTTCTAGCGATCAAAGCCTTCCAGACTCTTCTTGCAGGTAAAACTGTCCTGATATGCACAGACAACATTACAGCCATGTATTACATACAGAAACAGGGGAGGACACACTCTCTCCAACTGTCAACCCTTGCACAAGCCATTTGGAGGTGGGCCATACCTCACAAAATTAATCTCCTGGCAGAACACCTCCCAGGAGTAAACAATCAAATCGCAGATCTTCTCAGCAGGCAGAGACAACAGATTCACGAGTGGGAACTTTGCCCTCAAGTTCTACTCCCCTTCTTTCAAATGTGGGGTTTCCCACAGATAGATCTGTTCGCAACACACCAAAACGGAAAATATCCAAACTTCGCCTCCAGGTATCCACACTCATTGTCCAAAGGCAATGCACTATGGATGAACTGGTCAGAGATATTTGCGTACGCTTTTCCGCCTCTCCCACTCATTCCACTAGTGGTTCGGAAGCTCAGACAAACATCCCTCACACTGATCCTAGTAGCTCCCACATGGGCCTGTCAACCTTGGTTTACTACCCTGTTGGAGCTCTCAGTAGTTGCTCATCAAAAACTACATCTCATACCCAGTCTCCTCACACAGAGCCATGGAGAGATAACACATCCAGATCCCAAAGAACTCAACCTAGTGATCTGGCACCTGAAGTCATAGAGTTTGGCTATCTAAACCTTCCACCAGACTGTATGAATATCATTAAAGAGGCCAGAAGGCCTACTACAAGGGCTTGCTACGCAGCTAAATGGAAGCGGTTTGTTATATATTGTAATAACCATATCAACCCGCTAGATGCTTCCATTCAAAATATCATTTATTTGCTACACTTACAGCAGTCAGAATTAGCTTACACATCCATACGCTTACATCTCGCTGCATACCTTTAAAATAGACAGCATCTGTCCCTTTTCAGAGTACCCGTTATCAATGCTTTTATGGAAGGACTCAAAAGAATTATTCCACCAAGACTTCCACCTGCTCCAGTGTGGAATCTTAACATTGTCCTTACCAGATTAATGGGTCCACCCTTCGAGCCATTGCACAAATGTGAACTGCAATTTCTCACTTGGAAAGTTGCTTTCCTCATTGCTTTTACATCACTGAGGAGAGTGGGTGATCTTCAGGCACTAACCATAGAGGAACCATTTTGTCAAGTCTACCAAAACAAAGTGGTCCTTCGCACTAACCCCAAATTCCTACCCAAGGGGGTATCTGCCTTTCACATCAATCTGTTGAGTTGCCTGTGTTCTTTCCTCAACCAGATTCAGTGGCAGAAAGAGCTCTACACACATTAGATGGTAAACGAGCATTATTGTATTACATAGAAAGAACAAAACCATTTCGTAAAACTGAACAGCTTTGTGGCTTTTGCTCCACCACACAAAGGCAATCCTATTTCTAAATCAAGTATTGCTCGATGGATAATTAAATGTATTCAAACATGCTACGCAAAAGCAAAGAGGACTTTACCAATAACCCTAGAGCGCATTCCACCCGCAAACTAGAGGCTACTATGGCTTTCTTAGGAAACATCCCCATAGCTGACATCTGTAAAGCTGCAACATGGTCTACACCGCACACATTCACCAAGCGCTACTGTGTAGATGTGTTAGCGGAACAACAAGCTAATGTAGGCCAGGCAGTACTTGGAACACTCTTTCAGACAACTGCAACAGCTACAGGTTATCCACCACTTTGGGAGAATACTGCTGTATAGTCTATGCAAAGCGATACAAAAGGGGATGATGGACGGAACGTTTGAGCCAATCAAACACTCACCCCCAGTCAACTGATCTGGGTTTAATCCATCATCATTCTTTAGCTCACTCCACCACCCCAGTTCAGACATGGCCATATGCAAATCAGTCTGACCCTGTGCCTCATGGGAACAGTCCAGCCCGTATAGTCTATGCAAAGCATATGATCTACAGCTCACATGCCTCAAACGGATAATGTTACTTACCCAGTAAGCATCTGTTCATGGCATGTAGAGCTGTAGATTCACATGCGTCCACCCGCCTCCCGGGGTTCCTATACCTGTTGCAGTTCTCTTACTTTATATACATACACATGGGCATCTCTATTCTACTCTTACTAACTCCATTCTCACCCTCTGCGGGAAAACAATCTAACAATGGGGTCGATGCCCATGCGCACTACCACCGAAAGGAGGAGTCACCTACCTCGTGACTCTTCTAAGAAAAACAAAGTGCAAACATCCGGACCCAACACTAGATGGCAGGAGTATGCAAAGCATGTGAATCTACAGATCTACATGCCAAGAACAGATGCTTACTGGGTAAGTAACATTATCCTTCCAATTCCTCTATCAGGTGTGCATTAGATGCCGCAGATACTGCAGCTAGAGGAATCAACACTAGCATTATGCTTAGGAGACAGAATTTCTGGTTTCAAACCAGAAGTGCAACAAACTATTCTTAATGCACTCTTTGATAAGGAACACCTCTTTCGGCCTCAAATGGACCAGTCCCTTGAAAAGATAGTCTATGGGAGACTTCAATCTCCTTCTACCAGAGGTTCCTTTCGTTGCTCCTTTTAGAGAGGAGGCTCCAAAACTAACACCCCAGATGCAGCCACACCTTCATATAAGACACAAACACCATCATCCCCCTCTAGAGGATTCAGCAAGGGTGGATATAGAGGGAACAATTTTAAAGGGAGAGGTAAAGTTACACCAACACGTACCTCTGAGTCCAATAACAAGCAGTGACTTGCTAGCAGTTCCCCCGACCATTCATCACCTCTCGGGGGAAGATTACAACAGTTTCTTCCCATTTGGCAATCAATAACATCAGACAAATGGGTTTTGCATATTATCCAACATGATTATTGCCTGGAGCTTAGTAGCAATCCTCCCAATATGCCACCTTGCATTCACAAACTCGTTACAACACCAACAGCTTCTCAAACAAGAAGTACAAGCTCTTCTAACAAAATGAGCTATAGAACAAGTTCCATTAGAACATCAAGGATCAGGAGTTTACTCACTTTACTTCCTAATCCCCAAGAAAGACGGATTTCTACGATCAATCTTGGATCTCAGACCGTTAAACCTATACATACTGTCAGAACAGTTCCATATGGTTACTGTTGGACTTGGCCCTTTTTGCAGGGTCATCCCTGAACTTTTTTTTTTGCCTTCCTCCTGTACTTTTCTGACCTGTTTTTGTTGGTTTTATGACTCTGGGCACTTTACCACTGCTGATCAGTGCTAAAGTGCATATGCTCCCTATGATAAATTGATGTATGGATTAGTGACTCCATGTTTGGCCTATTTGATTCACTGTCAGACCCTAGTACAGTGCACTGGTTGTGCCCAGGGCTTGTGAGTCAAATGCTGCTGGTGGGCTTGCCGCACTGGTTGTGCCACCCACAGGAGCAGCTTGTAAAGTGTGTCTCAGGCCTGCCATTGCACCCACTTACCAGTCCCCAAACCTTCCCTTTCCTGCATATTAGTCACCACTAAGGTAGGCCCTAGGGCAGGGTGCATTGTATGTGTAAGGTAGGACATGCACTGGTGTGTGTGGCATGTCCTGTTAGTGAATTACAGCCAATTTCGTTTTTCACTATTGCAAGGCTGCCTGTCCCCATAGGCCAGAATGGGCAGTTTGTTTATAACATCTTATAATCCTAACTGACCATGGGAACATGGTAGAAAAACGAATTTAGTATGCCTGAGCTCAGAATGATAAAATACATCTTTTAGTGAAGTTGGTTTTAACATTCTGTGTTTGAAAATACCACTTTTAGAAAGTAGGTATTTTCTTGCCTAACCATCCAGCCTGCCTCTGCTAGCTTGTGTATTGTATGTCTGGGTTTGTGAGTGACAGGGGCTGGGGGACTCCAGGAGACAGGGTGAGTGAGCACAGGGCTGAAGAGACCTTCTGCATGTAGAGTGGTGGGAGGAGTGGCACCTGGGTCTGAATAGGGCTGTGCCTGCCTTCCACAATGCTGGCTCCACCTCCTGTGGTGCGTCTGATGTCCCTGACCCACACTGACAAAGGAAGAGGGTGTGCACTGGCAGAATGCACCCAGAACTGGTTTGGACTAGGTACAGGACCCTCTGCCTTCAGAGGACAAAGGATTTATGGGTATAAATACTGGGGCCCGGACCCCGAGACTTTAGATCACTTCTGGGTAACAAGAAGAACCTTTGCTGAGGAGAGGAACCAGAGAAACTGAAGGAGGAGACTATCCCTATGCTGTGTGCTGTTTGAGGGATTGGCCTGCAGTGGTTGCCTGATTGCCAAAGAAAGGAGAAAGGAACTTTGTGCTTAATTTCATCATCTTGCAGAAAATCTCCAAGGGCTTGAAGATTGAGCTTGCCTCCTGCTGAAGTCTCAGGGATACAAGACTTCACCAACCAGCTCCCCTGAATTCCCTTGCTGGGAATTTGAAGTGCCTACTGTTGTGTTGGGCCTTCTGAGAGACTGCGTGTCGCTGGGAGCTGGAAGCGCGACTCACGAAGAAGCGTGTCGCCGCCGCAGCTGCGGTCGTCGCATCGCCGAGAAAGCGTGCCGCCGCTGTCGTTATCGCATCACCGAAGCGCCTCGCATCACCGGAGAAGAGTGTCGCCGTCGCATCAGACGCCGCCGCATCATCGGAGAAGCGTGTCGCAGGGCCTGTTGCGGCTCATAAGATTCACTGAGTCGCCGCACGGCCGTCAGGCGTGCACGCATCGCCCCCCTTCGTGTCGCATCAAGAGGAAGACGCCATTTTGTTTCATTGCACCGGGTCATCGCATCGCGGCGGGTCGCATCGCCACAGAAGCGCAGTAAGAAACCGCATCACCTCCCCACGCGGTGAAGAACCGACGCATCACCTCTCCGGTAAGGAACCGACGCATCACCATCCCCTACGCATCAGTAGGGAACCGACGCATCACCTCCCCCGGAGCAAGGAACCAACGCATCACCGTTCTTGCGTGTAAGGAACCGACGCATCACCTTCCCTGCAACTCTTTTGTTTGTATCGCGTTACGCATCCAAAGGTACATTGAACATTGAGTGTCGCATTTACCATCTTTATTGAACTGAACTATTTTCTACCATTGACAGTCATATTTTTCCTAGTGTATTGTGGATTTTTGTCGTTTTGGGTCTTGTGATAAGTCTCTATAAAAATACTTATTTTTATAATACAACCTGTGTGGTGTCCATCTGTAGTGTTGTCACTGTATTACTGTATGTGTTCACAAATGCTTTACACACTGCCTCTGAGATAAGCCTGCCTGCTCGTGCCAAGCTACCAAGGGGGTGAGCAGGGGTTATTTTAGTAGTGTATCCCCCTTACCCTGACTAGAAGCAAGGGTCCCTATTTGGACAAAGGTACCTACCTCTGCCAACTAGAGACCGCCAGTTCTAACAGTTACCCTTCAACAAGTGCTTCCATTTCTACAACAAGGCGACTTTATGTTCGCACTAGAATTAAAGGACGCACACTTCCATATTCGTGTCCACCCAGCACATATCTCAGATTTGTGATAGCAAGAAATCACTCTCAATTCAAAGTACTCCCATTCAGAGGGACTACTGCACCCTAGTATTCACAAAATGTCTAGCAGTAGTAGCAGCTCATCTAAGAAGACAACAAATTCATGTGTTCCCATATCAGGACGATTGGCTCATTAAAGCCAACACACAGAAAAAGTGTTTACAACACGCTCAAGCTGCCATAACTTTCTACGTCAATTAGGATTTACAGTCAATGCACAAACGTCCCATTTTCAACTCTCACAAGTGCAAACATATCTGGGAGCAACAGCTCTAGTCTCTCCCAATGCAGCCAGAATCCTAAAAGTAAAAACAAGATGGCCGCCGAGCTGGTCCTACAGAAAGAAGCTCCCGGGCCTGGGATCACTTTTCAGTGAATATCCCTACTTATGCCCTGCAAGCCATCCTGCTGCTTTTAACTTTTAACTTGAAAGGAACAAATTGTGATGATAACGGAAGATCCGACTTACTCATTTGTCAAAGGCTCGATCTGTCTGCCTGGAGGCTAGAGGAACAGAGGGCCTGCCTGGTCCTCGTGGGGTCTGGTGAGACCATCGCACCCCTGGCGCACAGCGGTCCTACTGTCGGTTGTCATCCGCACCCAACTGCCCAGCTGCTCGGTGAAATCCGGAGGACTGGTGCTGGGACTCGCAGCGTGTCACGCCGCTATGGATCCAGCACGACAGCGTCTAACAGATTGGTAGGACGGAGGGAGCACCGGAAGCACCTCCGCGATCTTTGGAGCCACTGCATTGCGAGGTGCCGAAGTCGGGTGAGTGCTTCCTATAGCGATCACAGCAAACGGGTCCAAACTACACAGGGGAGCCCATTGGCAGACAGAGTGTTTGCCTACTTGGTGCTTTGAGCCCGCGCCCGAGTGAGCACCGGGGAAGAAATGGGTGAGTGCTTCGTCTCCCCGCCTCTTCGCGGAGCTCCGAACTGGCACAACTGCGGGAGGACTGCCCCCGGAGAGAGCCGCTGGCTGGTGTTTCGGGGAAAAAAAGGGGGGGGAGCACCTCCTCTAACTTCTCCACCGCGCCGCGGAATCTTTCTCTCTCTATCTCCCTGCCCCGGAGTCTCACGGCCACACGCTTCTGCGCCGCAATGACGCATTGGGCCTCAGGACAACAATGAGGTTTCCCAGGTTGGCAGTGTTTGAGCCGGTGAAGAGTTCCTTCGAGGAGGGAGCTTCCGATGCGCATGGAAGTAAGGTTTGGGAAGGGAAGAAAGAAAGAAAGAAAATGATTAAGGGATTGAAGTAGAAGGAAGTGGGTACTAGGGAATGAAGGATGCAGGACTGTTCATGCCAATTGCCTGGGTGTTACAACTAGCAAATAAATCTTCCCACCATTTTAGTTTGCCAACTCTAAGAATCGCTCAACCCAGACAAGATGGCGCCCCCCAGCGGTCGGAACTAAAAAAAGAATACCTTCAGACCTAGAAACTAAAAGAGGACTGCTTCATATACCAATTCAAAAATACCCTGCAAAATGGGCAGACATCTTGAAAAGGCACATTAGTCATTGGCAGACCTTCACGTTTGGGACTAGACACCTGGGAATGATGGGAACAAGCTCTTGACAAGAAGAACTCTATATTCCCCACAACTCTAAATTACCACTAACAGAGTTATTAGCACAATTACTATGTTCTATACTGCTCACGTATTCCTGCATTAACCTTCAAAATCATAAGGAAAGTCAGAAGCGCCATCCTAGAACTTTCACAACCCCAGGAGGTACCTCCCAGTTTCAAAGAGTGGACATGAAACTGGAACCATCGGGCCACAATGCCTTTTCTATCAAATACCACCCCCAACCTTTCCAAAACCGCAACAAAAAAACTCAAACAACAATTACTCAAAGCGCATCCAGGAACGCTCATCTTAGACCCTTATTTTAGTATCACCAAGGGAACAAGAACTACTGACCTTATATTCCATACAAAAAAAAAAAAGAGTCCAATGGAGAAATATTCTACTCTCCATGTTAAGCATCACAGACACCAGAAAAACACCTCACGGACTTAGATTAGCGGTATCTCCCTCTCCCCTTTGCAATGCAAATGCTACCATATCCATTTACAATAATGGGATTATACTAATACAGTCTTCGAATGATAATCTAACCGTAATAGACAAAATCTTCCACATTCTAAAAAAGGGGGTCTACCACAAGGCCAATCTTCCCACCCAAAATCGCCCTAACGTGCATGATGGAACACCCTCATCCTCCTTAACGCACATGGCTACTCGCATCTCAATCAACTCAAGTCCGGTCACAGGTGATTGCCGACCCACCCTCGATGCCACCACCCTCTCCCCAGAACCATCCTCCCAATCAAAGATTGAGATCCCTACTAGGAATAGTGGAACCAACTCCCCCGCTCACCCCCCATATCAAGACTAGCTTAGACCCCAACTTCTTGGAACTTCATCCCCCCACTCACCCCCTCTCACCTCACCAGATCGCACCAATGAGGGCTCTTCAATCAAATCACTGATCCCCCATACAGGGAACAATAATGTCCACAAACCCACAGCCCCTCACCAAATCAACCTTAGATCATCTAGATCCCCTAACTTTTTCACTACCTCCAGTACTACACTTCCTCCCATCTCGTCCAATCAGCCAAACACATATACACAACACAAATGCCCAGCTAACAATGACTCCCTCTCTCAACTGGGGTACCCCTTACTACAACACACCACTATCGGACCTCTCTACGCAACCCACCACTACCCTTAAACCGGAGTACTGGGTAGTGCGACTCAATCAAATTGATTGTTGCCCAAAACACCTTAAAGAGGATATGCAGAGAGTTGCATCCATCACAGGCAATCTTTGGCCCTCTCGCAGCTCAAATAGCTCCACGATAACCAGAACGGACACCCATACAGACATCACCCCACTCCAGGCCACTCACACAGCCAACCTTGGATCGCAAACTACACCTTCCCCCTTCGATGCTTCTCGACCAAAGAGATCAAATCAAGATCTATCAAACAATGAGATCCATAAACTCCTCCTTTATTATAAGTCCAGAAAAAATACGAGCAAGGCTGATCGAAATCCAATCCATCCAAGCGAACCCATTCAGAGAACCGAATCCCAATCACAGAGGAATAAACAAGAACAACCTTAAGCGAGTCACTTTATCAAAAATGGCCTCATAATAAACAGCTAAAGTGCATGCTCCTCAACTGTAGATCAGCAAATAAACACGCAGCAGATATCTACGACCTCATTCTCTCACATAAGTTCGATATAGTTATCCTCACGGAAACGTGGTTAAACAACTCCTCTCATCCCATCATAGGTCTACTAGTCCCACCTAGTCACAAGATCATTCGACTAGACAGACCAGAGAAAACGGGTGGTGGAATAGCATGCATCTACCACAATACTCTTTTCATTACACCAATTGGAAACAATAGCTGTAACGTGAATATCTTAGCATCAATATCTCTTGCAACAGCAAATCCATTTGTAATTTACATGCCTTCTATCACTCTCCGGGCGATAACCCTTTGTTCATCGAACAAATCATGGAAATCTTCACAATAAATGATAATCTTCAAGGACCCCAGATCTTCCTGGGTGATTTTAATCTGCACTGGAATGACCTGAATGACCCCTCAGTGAATAGCTTAAAATCCTTCCTATTAAACCATGAGTTGTCCCAAATTTGCGACAGACCTACACACAACAAGGGTGAGACTTTGGACCTTATCATCGCTAAGTCGGACACTATCTCCTTAGAGTCTATTACCCCATGTGATTGGACAGACCATTATCGCATCACCTTCCTCATCAACTTAAAGGAGATCCCAAAGAATGGCCAACCGAAGAAAATCAAACATTGGAAAAGGAATCTTCATAATATAAACCACAATGAACTAACCTCCCTATGCAATAACACCTTGATCCCACAGACCAACATGGAGGATGTCAATGACCTCACAGACTACTACAATACTTCTATACTGGAAGTCATGGACTCCATCGCGCCCCTACAACAGAAAAATATTTCCAATAAAAACTCAAAGCCATGGTTCGATGATAACTTGAACACAGAAAGACGCAATCTAAGAACAGCAGAAAAAGCATGGAGATACTCCCCATCCGTGGAATCGCTAAAATGCTTAAGATCAATGAGGAACACATACAATCGAAGAATAATACAAGTGAAAGCAAATTTTATCAGAACTCAACTCGACCAAGCCAGAAATAGGCCCATAAAAACTATTCGAAATAGTCAAACAGCAGTCACGCAACACATCGAACCCGTTAGACTCCGGATCCAGCACCCTGCCAAATTGTGAAGAACTGGCCACCTGCTTCAAGGATAAAACAACAAAGCTAGAGAACGAACTTCAACTAGCGAAGGAACTACTACCGGCTGCCCCAGTCAGCTTTTCATACACCTCCCAATTTACGGAAGGGAAGGAACCACCCTGGCCCCCCTCCAAAAACAATGCCACTTGGAACACCTTCTCCTCAATCAGCGAACAGGAAATGTACAACATTCTTTCTTCTTTAAATCCATCTGACCACTGCACGGACCCTCTACCTCCCAGCATATTGAAAGAGATCAAAACCTGTATTCTCCCACTATGGTCAAAGATTGTAAACGCCTCACTACGTCAAGGCACTATCCCGGGCTGTCTAAAAATCGGTCAAGTAACACCCATCTTAAAAAAACCTATAGTAGACTGCACTGATCCTAACCACTTCCGGCCCATCTCCAACATCCCCACGCTGGCAAAGCTCTTAGAAAAATGTGTACAGAACCAACTCTGTAATCCCATAGAAAACTTTCAACTACTCGATCAACACCAATCAGGCTTCCGTCAAGATCACAGCACAGAATCTGCCCTTACTCATATTGTAGATGACATACTAAAAATGCTGGATCATAACGAATCTTGCCTTCTAATATTGCTTGATTTATCTGCAGCCTTTGACACCGTCAAACACGACAACCTAATGGAACAAAGTATGGGCTTATCAGGGGTCGTATTACAATGGTTCTCTTCATTTCTCCAAAACAGATCCTTAAGAGTCAAAATGAATCAATCTCTCTCTAAGTCCCACGCGATAACTCATGGTGTTCCTCAAGGATCCCCTCTCCCCCATTCTGTTTAACTTATTCCTAGAACCACTAGCAAACCTCCTAAAATCTTCTAACATCCACTACCATATGTACGCGGATGACACTCGGCTATATCTCAAAATCGCCTCTCCAGATGACATTATATCCCTTAATTCCATCCTACAAAATACACACCTCTGGCTCACGGTTAACCACCTCAAACTCAATGCTGATAAAACTGAATTTCTTCTCATCTCTCCGCTGAATAACTACCCCAAGATTGATCTGTGGTTGAAACATCTTACATCCCTCAAATGCTCGCCCCACATCATAGACTCTGCCAGATCCTTAGGTATTTCATTAGACAAACACCTAAATATGCAGGATCACATAAGTGCAGCCACCAAAGGAGCAAACTACCAACTGAGCATTCTGCGGAAACTTAAACACAAGATCTAAAACAAGCGGTCCAAGCCCTAGTACTACCCAGACTGGATTATGGTAGTGCCACACTATGTGGCCTACCTAGATACAAACTGGCCCCTCTAAGAGCCTCCCTCAATGCAGCAGCAAGACTTGTCCTCGGAACTAAAAGAAATGCGCACATCTCACCAGCCCTAAAAACCGGCTACCATACGAAGTAAGAATCCAACTGGAAATTGCTTGCATGACGCACAAAGCGTTACACTTCAACACCCCCAGTTACCTGGCCCAAAAGCTAGAAAAATCAGGGGGCAGCAGACCCTCACGAAGTGCGCTCACCTTGCTTCTGAAACCCCAACGAACCCACAAAAAGAAAACTGGGGCTAGAGCATTCTCGGCTATCGCACCCAAGATATGGAACTCTTTACCACCGGAGCTTCGCCTAATTTCCTCTACCTCCGCCTTCAAAAAAGAAGCCAAATCTTATCTACTGACTAAGTTCTTACCGCAAGTCAATATATCAGTGACATTGAAAAGGTATAGATACCAAACTCTTATGTAAATTGTCCTTCCTAGTACTGGCTTTATTCCAGTCCAATCCCTGTTAACCTATTTTTAATTTGATATGTTCGGCTCTCACGCATATGTTTGCCTGTTGACCAGACCAATTGTTAATCGTATTCTCTTCATGTAAAGCACTCTGATACCCAGTAGGGTCACGTTCGCGCTATACAAAACTTTATAAATAAAAAATAAATAAAAATACTACAGTTTCAAAACAACCAATACCTAACGGTGAAAACTTTCATTAAACTGTTCGGGATGATGGCATCATGCATTGCAATAGTGCCTCACGCAAGATTACACAAAAGGGTAGCCCTTCATCGACCCGATTCCACAAGTCGTACTAACAGCAGATGCATCTCTCACAGTTGGGGTGCCCATCTCCAGCAACTAACAATTCAGGGCTTATGGGACACCAAACAAAAAAGTCTCCACATCAGTTACTTGGAGCTTCTAGCTGTTCATCTAGCACGAAAAACTTTTCAGCCTCACCTCATAGGGATAGTCCTAGTCCAGACGGACAATATGACAGCTATGTACCATGCACAAAAACGGGGGGGCACACGCTCTACAGTTGTCACCCCTCTCTGACCATTTGTTGTTGGGCAATACAGCACAAAATTCAACTTCTTTCAGAACACCTTCCAGGCATTCACAACCAATTTGCCGACCTCCTCAGCAGGATGTGACAACAAGGACACGAATGGGAAATTCATCCCCAAGTTCTCCTTCCATACTTCCAAAAATGGGGATTCCCACAGATGGACCTCTTTCCCACAGCAGAGAACTCAAAATGCCCAAACTTCGCCTCCAGATTCCCACACCATCTATCCAAAGGCAATATCCTATGGATGAAGTGGTTATGGATATTTGCTTACGCTTTTCCGCCTCTCCCTCTCCTTCCATTTCTGGTTCGGAAACTCAGTCAGACATCACTCACACTGATTCTAGTGGCACCCACATGGGCTTGTCAACCATGGTTCACCACACTACTAGAACTGTCAGTTGTTCCACACCAAAAACTGCACCTCACTTCCAACCTTCTCACACAGAACCGTGGAGAAACCAGACATCCAAACCCCAAGGAGCTCAACCTAGCGATCTGGCTCCTGAAGTCAGAGTTCGGATACCAAAATCTACCACCAGATTGTATAACAATTCTTAAAGAAGCAAGAAAACCTACCACTAGAGCATGTTATGCAGCAAAGTGAAAAAGGTTTGTTATATATTGTAATAACACAATTGATCCGCTAGATGCATCTATACAAAATATTATTTATATTTTGCATCTACAGCGAGTTGGCTTAGCCGACACATCCATTTGACTACACCTTGCAGTAGTAGCTGCATATCTGCAAAACAGACATTTACCCTTATTCTAAGTTCCCGTAATTAAAGCTTTTATGGGAGGCCTTAAAAGAAAGATACCACCAAGGGTACCACCTGCACCTGTCTGGAACCTTAATATTGTTCTCACAAGGCTTATGGGTACACCTTTTGAGCCATTACATAATTTTGCATTACAATTTCTTTCATGGAAGGTTGCCTTTCTAATTGCTATCACTTAATTAATACGTGTTGGTGAGCTACAGGCATTAACCTTAGAAGAACCTTTCTTTCAACTTCATAAAGATAGTGGTTCTTCGTACAAACACAAAATTCCTTCCATTAGTAGTTCCTGCTTTTCATATTAACCAATCAGTTGAGTTACCTGTGTTCTTCCCTCATCCTGATTCAGTAGCAGAAAGGGCTCTACGCACACTTGATATCAAAAGAGCACTATTATACTATATTGATAGAACAAAAGATTTTCGGAAAACAAAACAACTTTTTGTTGCATTTGCTCCACCTCGTAAAGGAAATCCTATCTCTAAATTCGGTATTTCTAGATGGATTGTTAAATGTATTCAAACTTGCTATGTTAAAGCTAAAAGAACGGTGGGCGTGGCCAAGCCGTCCAACATGGTGGACATGCTTTAGACTGGCTCCTGCTAGCCCTCATTGATCCGACGATTATCCTGCCATCTTGTCCGCGTTCCTGTGCCAAATTTCTTGTGTAACAATCTGCTGGCCGGGCAGCACCCAGCGAGCCGATTCCGACCAGTCTTACTGGTTTGGCGTCACCCGGATCTCGGCGGAGGTCTGCGGCCTGACAGTTCTCGCCCTGGCGTAGTGGGTGTCGCTGGAGGGAACCTCGACGGGTCGCTGTGGGAGCCGCGCCGCGTGCTGGAGGCGGAGGGGCGGTGCCTCCCTGGGTGCCCTATGGAGACTCGGCGGCACTATCGAGCCGAGGCGGACGCCCTCCTTCTCTTCCTCTCTGGGGGCACGTTGGTGAGATCCAGCGGTCGCGTCGGACCACGCAGTGCCTCCTCCCTCCCTGCGGGGCCGTGCTGCCTGCTGGACTCGGCCGCTATATCGGGCCGCGGCGCTGCCTGGACCTGCCTTGGCGCACTACCTACCTTGCTGGGGTGGGTGCTCCCCGTTGCCGGGTGAGTGCGCGTTACCAGAGATCCGGTGGCTGGCGGTGCCTGTTGTTCTGGGAGGGATGAGGCCGGGTGCTCCCTTGGGCGGGCTGGTGCACTTGTGGCCTACCTCAGTGAGGTCGGGTCCATCATGCTGCAGTGCTGCCGCCATCAGGGGATCGCGGAGGATCAGCGAGGGTGACCAGATCTGGCTCGGCGGCCACTCCGGGCGGCGGCACGTTGCCTTCCGTCTTGGGAGGTCTGGGCCGTCACGTCGACAAATTTATTGCTGCTTTGTAGTCAGCAGACGCGGTGGACCGGGGATCGGTCCCGGCCATACTTACCTCGCCTTGGGTGTTGTTGTGCCCTAGCCCTGAGTCCACCACTGCTGTTCTCCTGGAGGGCCGGCCCTGGGGCGGTCCGGAGTGACTGCTGCGTGTTGTGGTGCCCGCGGGGTGGGGCCTGGGGCCTAGTCGCTGGCCTGAATTTACTGGGGCTCCACACCTGATTCGGACCTGCAGTGTGTAGATTTGCATGATTGGTCCGCCTTGTCCTTGCCTTGGACACATGCGGACAGTGCCTTGGCCCCCCCATTGAACCGGGATTTCTTTGTGGGCACACTGCCTGGTTGCGGCCCTAGCATTGGTGGCTTTCCCTCTTCGTGTTGTGGAGGGACCCATTCCCTCTGGTCCTGCCATCGTGCTCCCCTTGGACCTACTCTTCCAGTGGCTGTCGGACTGGGGCTGCTTGCCATATAGGGCGTCTTCACATCATGTCTAAAGATAAAAGCTCTGGATCGTTGGCCCGACAGAGTAACTTGGACATGTTTACGGGCACGACTGCCCAGCCCCCTGTGCCATGCGACCCACAGACACTTATGCCGGATAACGCCGCTATATTGGCCGCTGTCACGCAATCCCGCGACATGCTGGAGGCCAAGATTGGAGCGGTCGGTTCCGATGTAATGCTCCTCAGTCAATACCTCCTCAACGCAGTACAGTGCATCACTGAGACCGAATCCCGGATATCCACGGCGGAAGACTCGATCACGTCACTCCAGAGAAGGTCTCAGCCTTGGAATCCATCGCCATGGGGCTGGCGACGCGGGCGGAGTATGCGGGGGGCGCACCCGCCGCAATAATCTTCGCTTTGTGGGTTTTCCTGAGGGATACGAGGCGGAGACGTGGCTGACTTTCTGGCCAAATGGCTGGCGGACTGGCTTCCTCCGGGTCTTCTGTCCTCCTGTTTTGTCATTGAACTCGTGCATCGAGTCCTGCTACAGAAACCGCCATCGGGCGCAAGACCTAGACCTGTGATCGCGCGATTCCTAAACTTCAAGGACAGAGACATCATCTTACAACAGGCTAAACTCAAAGAGCCCTTACTGTATTCTTCGCAAAAGATTGATATTCCCGGATTACACCAGACTGGTACAGCAGCGCCGGCAGTCTTTCACCGAGGCGAAGGCCAGACTGAGGCATCTCAAGGTCCAATACTCCTTGTTGTTTCCGGCTAGGCTGCGAATATTGTATAAAGAGCGGACATTCTTCTTCGATTCCCCCTGAGGAGGTCTTCCCGTGGACAGATGAACATGTTAAACTCCGACCGCACACTCCGCACAGACTAGACTCTGACTCCTCTTCTGGGGGGCCGAGCCAGGGGTTGTCTCGGACCCCTGGCGAACAGCGCCGGCGATTTCTATCAAAGAAACGCTCCAAATCTCGCAATAAATCGCATATATGATCCTCATGGTCTGGCACAGGAAAGCTTCGACACTCCTCCGCTCAACATATGAGCGAACTAAAATCAACGATCGATGGCATATACCTATGGGCTACACCTCCTGATCCTCTCCCTGGACCCTGAAAAATCGCTGTGTCTAGGGGTTGCAATTTAGGGATCCATTGGCTGGGAGCAACACCGGACCCCCGTTGGGGCCTGGGGACCTCTCATGCTGCGACAGATGCTTGTACTGTTTTGAGGTATTGGGGTGGGGGGGGGGGGGAATTCCTGTTTTTTGTTTCTCAGTGTCATGTATATGTCCACTCTGTAGCTGTAGATGAATCTATGATCGTCACATTTGGTCCCCCGCATTTATCCAGTGATGCTCGCCCCGATTTCCGACATGTCTGGGTTGGTTTTGAGACGGCTCCGGGTTGTCAGCTGGAATGTTCGGGGCTTATTAGATAAAGTCAAGAGAGGGGCTATCTTGTGCCAAGCTAAACGATATGGCACAGATATTTCATTCCTGCAAGAGACACACCTGCTTGGCAATAGGCTTCTCTGCTTAACACGCTTTGGCTTTGAACAGATCTTCCACTCCGGCTTCACCAGGGGTTCGCGTGGCGTAGCAATACTTATTCACCTTAGAGTCCCCTTTGTGCACGAGAAAACGTGGGCCGACCCGCAGGGTCGATTATGTGGTCGCTACGAGCTCAATACATGGCAGGTTATTTGTCTTGGGAAGTGTCTACACCCCTCTGCCCCTTACATGGAACCTGACTGAACACTTGAAGCGGCTGTGGGTGGAGATTCCTCCGGGACTGACCTTGGTTAGGGGGCGACTAGAATGACACAATAAGCCCTTCTATAGATCGGTGGCATGGCGCTGGGAACCCGGTTGAGGCCCGTGAATCTAAACTTGGGGCCTTGCTGCGGGGGTTGGATTGGGTGGACTCTTGGCGACTGCTTCACCCCACTGAACAGGGCTACACTTATTTTTCCAGCGTCCATGGTTCCTTCTCCCGCATAGATCACATTTTCATATCAGTTGCGCATACACATAGCTTAGTGGCGGCCAAAATCCTGCCCCGAGGACTTTCCCGATCACTCTCCATTTCAGTTGGATCTGAGACTTGATACTGTGCGTCCTCCCTTACGCTGGCGCCTCTCACCGTGGCTCCTGCTTGATGACAAGTATAGGACACATATACACACCTCCCTTACAGAATATTTCCTACACAATGTTGGTTCGGTTGACTCACCTGTGATTGTGTGGGAGTCGATGAAGCCTACACCACGAGGGGTAGACGTTGCCTACTGAACGGCGCAGCATAAAGTGTGTCAGGAGCGGTTGACACTATTGGAGGCCCTGCTGGTGGATGCGGAGCGTGCGTGCTGTGAGGTGAATGGGCACGATTCACGCAGACAACTACTTTATACCCAACAGGTCTATGCTGGGGAATTGAT
Source organism: Calotriton arnoldi (assembly GCA_963921515.1). Lineage (NCBI taxonomy): Eukaryota > Metazoa > Chordata > Amphibia > Caudata > Salamandridae > Calotriton > Calotriton arnoldi. The sequence goes on along the minus strand of CAWUFW010002683.1, from coordinate 584,447 downwards.
GGATGAGGCTCGGGCTGCCTGGTTGGCTACCCGGAGTAGAATATATCAATGAGGCGACAAATCGAGCGCCTTGCTCCACCGCCTGTGTCAGAGGGAGTTTCGCCCTATCCCCATCCCATGTTTGCACGATCCCCACGGAAATGTTCTCACGGACCCTTCCCGGGTGGCTGCCAGTTTCGCTACTTACTATGCAGAGTTGTATGCCCCTCGTGAGACTATATCCCCACAGTTAGTCCAGCAGTTCATTACAGACTTGCTCCCGCGTGCCCTCACGGACCAGACAAAAGACTCACTGGATGTCCCGATCACGACTGAGGAGGTCCAAGAGGCGCTATCTGGGATGTGCTCGGGAAAGGCTCCTGGCCCAAATGGTTTCCCATGCGAATTTTATAAAAAAATATCAGTCCCTTCTCATTGCTCCTTATCTCACTGCTCTTCAGGCCGCTCTTGGTGATCGGTATCTTCCATCGGATTGGCGACATGCAGAGATAGTGATTTTTCAGAAGCCGGGCAGACCCCCTGAACTCCAATCTTCCTATCGTCAGATATCTCTCCTCAATGTCGAGGCAAAACTCCTAGCCAAAATTATAGCCAACCGTACAGTTCCGCATATTTCAGCTTTGGTCCACTCGGATCAGGCAGGTTTTATGCCGGGTCGTGCTACGTGGCACAATATTCGACGCGCCTACAACGCCATTGCCTCAGATCGATTGGGCGAACCCGCTGCTCTCCTGCTGGCGGATATAGATAGGGCCTTTGACTCTTTAAGTTGGACGTACCTTTTTGCGCTGTTGAGCCGCCTTAACTTTGGTCCCCATCTCTTGAACTCCTATATACCGATATCACCGTCTCTGTCCGTGTGGCTGATTCCGTCTCACAAACCTTTTCTATCGGACGAGGCACCCGCCAGGGTTGCCCCCTCTTCCCGTATCTTTTCGCACTCGCTATGGAGCCGCTTGCGGCGTGGGTGCGGATGGACGCTCAGTACCGGGGAATTGAGTGGCCTGGGGCAACTTCGGACCGCATAGCGTTGTATGCGGATGACGTGTTATTTTTTCTTACATGCCCAGATCGTTCCGGGCCTCGACTCCTCAGGATCATGCAGATCTTTGGTGAGACCTCTGGGCTCTACATGAACCCTCGAAAATCCTATTTATGGCCCTTACGCAATACAGGACGACTCGGCTCCTGGTCCGAGGAGGTCACGGTGGTGCAGGACGGTTTTAAATATCTTGGGGTATTCTTGGCTGCCTCGCAGCCCCTGTCCTGGGAAAGAAATCTAGCTCCGCTTTGGGTACAGATCAAAGAGCAGACTTGCGTCTGGTCGCATCTACCGCTTTCTCTATTTGGTAGCTCCGCCATTTTCAAGATGGTATCCTTACCCCGATTATTGTACCAACTCTAAAACCATCCATATTTAATACCATCTAGTTGGTTTATACAACTCAACGCTACGCTTCAACACTTTCTCTAGGGGGGTGGGTCTGCCCGGGTCGACCTGTTTTCAGTCAACCTATTGCGGTGGATTGGCTACACCTAATATCCAGGCATATTATGCGGCTTCACACCTACTCATTTTAAACGACTGGTGGTACGGGGATAGGTCAGATCCCGCCTATGTGGTCGAGCGGTGGCTGATGGGCGCCCTGTCTTTGCATTCTGTTTTGTATGCTGGCGCAACCCTGAAGGCATTGCCTCCGGCAACTGCCACAGTCTTCAGACTCTGGAAGCGCACACTCCGGCAGCTGGGGTGGTGGTGCAGAATAACGAAATAAGCTCCCCTTTGGTACAATGGCCTCCTGCCGCAGCTGGCTGGCCTCCCTGGTTTCTCGGGCTGGGAGAAAATAGGAATTTCTACCGTGGGGATGTCCTTCATGGACAGACACTGAAGTCCCTTCAGGAGTTGCAGCAAGAGTATGCGATGCCTCGTTCGCAATTTTATAAATATCTGCAGTTCCGTCATGTCTTCTCACCATATCTGGCACTCCAGGAGTCCATACCTGAGTTTAACCCTCTCGAGATGAAGGTGTTCATGGGAGACTTAGGGAAACACATGATTGCCAAAATCTACCGGACACTAGTCACGAATAGCCATACAACACTATCCAACACACGGGAGGCCTGGCAGGCTAACCTTGGCCCATTGGACGACGTGGACTGGACTGAGATGCTGGCGTCCCCTCGAGGTGCTGCCATAGCAACACGACTCTGATACATACAGGTTATAAACCTACACTGGGTGTATTACACAAGACACCGGCTCTGGCAGGCGGGTCTCATTGCCTCTCCGCTTTGCTTGAGGTGCAGTGCGGCCGAAGGTGCTTTCCTTCACACAGAAAGGAGGAGTCACCTTACCTTGTGACTGGGAAAGACTTCTTCGAAGAGAAGCTTGCAAACATCTGGACCCAACACTAAATCACAGGAGTATGCAAAGCATGTGAATCTACAGCTCTACATGCGAAGAACAGATGCTTACAGGGTAAGTAACATAATCCTACTCCGTTATGTTGGAGAAAGGTGTTTGGAATTACAAGGAGACCTTATTTTCTTAATCAGAGGTTACATGGTGGATTTTTATTCCGAGTTGGGTACTTCTATGATAGACAAGCAGTTTAATAGTAATTCACTTTTCTCCTGACCATCAGTGTTAGCCCTGCTCAACAGCTGTCAAATTTGATGAAATTAATCTTACTGCGACTTTTGTACATACCGCATGCAGGAACTCTTTTGGGGGAGACTAACTGGTAGTTCATTTACTTTATCCAGCTCGGAGTTGATAGGTAAGCAAATAGTTACTCTGTAATGTCTATTTTTCCAGTCTAAGAAAGGTCCCAGTCAACAAAATAACCTAATTACTGAACAAATATGGGCATCAGAATTCATGTCTGCATAATTGCTTGCACATTTCGGACTTTTTTTTTTTTTAACAAATGATGTAGGAGAACAGACAAGCTCAGAGGATGGGAATGGAAGGTTTAATTCAAAGACTTTTGATTTGAACCCAACAGAAGCACATTGTTTTTGGCTACATTGTGTTTTAAGAGGTTCATCTTCATCTAGGTGAACACTTCTAGAAGTACCTTTTTGGGGGGGCATCAGTCATCGTGTGTACCTTTGACACATAGATAAGCCTTTGTTTTCTGTAGATGAATAAAATTCCACACCTTCATGTGCGATGAGTTTAAACATGTTGCATCATAAACAATAAGAAGTGTAAGATCAGCCATCTTTGGGGCAATCCCTCACTCAAGCTTAATTCCATTGGATTAAAATGGGTATGGATTGACACAGTTGGCTCTAAAAAAAAAAAAAGATTAATAAATAAAAGGCTAAACTAGCTGATGGCCACTTTTTGCACGGTTAAGTGAGGCTCCAAAATCCACCATGTTGAAGGCCACAGGGAGGGTCCAACAGCTAAGCAATGACATAATAGCCTCATTTGCAGTTGCCAAGGCATCGTCCAAAAATGCTAGCAATATGGTATCTATTCTATGTTGTTTATGAAATCCACACTTGTGGCTAGCTAGCAGTTCAGTTGTTATAGTGGCCAAAATATTCCTGAAATTATAAAGTCTCAGCAGGTTCTTGAATTTATATATGTGATAACATCTATGACACTTAATTTGTTGCTTGGGAAGCAGTGTGGGCAGAACAAGGCTTTATTTGCTGTAGATGCAGTTAATGAAGAGTGACCACACTATCTGCTGTGGTCTTCAGGCTTCTAACTGTTTCCAGTGCTAAGTTCTGAAATGAATAAGTATTTTTGCATCATAGTATCTTCATTGAAGTCATAAATTCTAGAAAATTCTTAGCCGGGTTTCGCGGACTCGAACCTTTTTATAAAGTTTGGATTAAATAGGGTGTATTATATGGTGTAGTTGTGCGCCCTCCCCGTGTAATACTTACTACCTCCTTTAGGACCAGTAGGTTCTGTTTGTCAAACCTTTACTTCAACTCTGGGTACCTGTGGCTTGGGCAGCCAGGCTTACACAAAGGAAAGTGTTAAGCATTTAAACATTACCAAAACAATTGAAGAAAAGAAAAATGCACGAGACACTCCAATCCTACCTCAATTTATGGAAATAGACTCTATTTTTATGTATTTTAAACACCAAAAAGAAAAATATCCACCAGAGGGTTCCAAAGATACAGTTTTTACAAGGTACAGTAAATATGTTCTTAGTCACTCAGCTGCGAACGAGCATATCCAAATTCAACAAATTTGACACTTAGAAACTTTTTAAAGGAAAACTTCGGTAAGTATCAGTACAGTTACTTCCAGTTACTTGGGCGAATAGCTCCAGCAGGGAGCCAGTCAAAGGGACCAGCAAGGTCCTCAAAGTTTTCTTGGTGGTGTTGTAGTGAGCCTCAGCAAGGCCTACCAGTGCTTAGGGGTTCTCCCTTCTCTGCACAGAGTCCTCAGACACTTAGGAAGAAGTTGGCACAGAAACTGGAAATAGAAAAGACAGAGTTTATTAAACCTCATGAGGTGGAGCTACATTCACACACATCACCCTTCAGTAATGCATGAAGTAGCACACTGAATGGAAGGATCCTGGTCCTTTTATACCCACACAGGGGCTCAAATGAAGGCGGTACTAACACAAATGCTGGTTTTAGGTACATATAAGGTCATACAGAGAATGCACAGTCGACAAGTGGGTGGAGCTAACAGTTTCTACTTTTAGTAGACACATCCTGACATTTATAAACTCGGAACAGCTGCAAGCTCAACTGAGCATGTGCAAAGCAAGAGGAACTAAATATAACTTGTCTCTAGGCAGATTTCAAGAGCAGTTGACAGGAAGGTAGGACAGAGCACATGGCGAGCACATGGTAGCACATGGCAGCCAAAATGGCTGACAGAAATACAAAATGGATTCCACAAAGCGGACAATTTAGCCTCTAAATACAGGCTGTCTTCAGCTAATGCTTAACTTAAATGCTGCCAAATTACAACAGACGACCCTTTCAGCATTGGCTGAAGACATTCGTTTATCTGGGGTAATCTAGATATTCATCCCGTATATCTATTAACATTATTTCGGCCACCTCTTTATTCAACATTTGTTGGGCCTTTGTTTCAGCAATGTTCCCTCTGGCAGGTATACAAGCAGAAATGCAAATGGAGCAAAGCATTGGACCACATTGGATACATACACAGCATGTAAAAAATATTACAATTATTACACACAGGATAGTCAGTAGCTTCCAGCCCCAAGCAGAAACAAGAGTCCAAAACCATCCAGCAAAAGTCCAAGTTCCAGTCTCTGGATGAATTTCTGCAGCAATCTTATGCAATTTTGATATTGCGTCATATACTGAAGGTGAGTGATCTGGTATGAATACACAACAGCTGCTACCGATGATGCGACATGCACCACCTCGATCAGCCAAAATTACGTCTAGCACCATCCTATTCTGGAGTGCTACAATCCTTGCAATCTGTAGTTCCTCTGTAATGTTCCCAAGTGCCATAGCTGTCTGATTGGTAACAGCTTCCACGACACGAGTTAGTCGTCGGATTTTCCTGCTGTTTAATGCAGCACCCACAAAGAAAAATAAGCCCAAGTTGAAATCAACATATTGTTGTAGGGTAGTGTCGGTTTGGTCAACTTCATCCATACTTATTGTCCTCTTATTTCTGTTTTTGGAAATGTCATTGTACAGTTTAAAATCACGGTGATACAATGCAGGTGCCAGAAACACAGGGGGCAACAGAAAAGATACATAGCAGATTCCTGACCACCCAACAGGTAATTGATAATATCCGTTATTTCCACACACAAAATACGTGTTATGCGAGGCTGTGAAAGTGCTCTTATTGGCACCTTCAATGGTCAGGATTACAGTACACTCGCTCCTCCCCACTGGAATTCTTCCAACACTACAAATACACAAATCTGCTTTAGCTTTTGTCACAGAAATCACAAAAGGTCCAATGTTCTTTATTATTCTCACATTTGTGAAAACATATGGTGTTGAAATATTGTCCGGTTGATACTCTTCCCATTCCCATTTAGTCCCTTTGGCTTGTGGATAACCTTCTTTATTTTGATAACATACTTTATTAAGTTGAAAAATAATCCCACCTACTGAAGGCTTTCCATATGCAAACAAAAGCGCATACCAAGCTTGACGAGAACCATTGTGAGAAAATGGAAGAGGAATAAAAGGTGTTCCTCCTTTCTTTTGATGTGCAGGTATCATCCCACACACCCAACAGTTGGTAGTATTTGTAGCATTGTGAGTATGGTGCAACATCTGGATAAAAGTATTGTTCAGGTAAGATTGTCGATGCTTTTGCTCATGGTAAGGAAGAGTAAAGTAGTGGTGTTCCACGGGTACTGGCGTAGTGGCAACAAAAAGCTGTCGAACAGGAGCCACCTTCTCGATGTACCACGTAATTGCTGCCATAGCCACCATAGCAACAACAAACCCTACAGCACAAATGATTTGTTTTTTCATTTTAGCAGCAGTAATGATTGATCTTTCTGAAAACTTGTTGAAAACAGTCGTTGGAGCTCTTCTCCCTGGGCAGCCGCTGATTTCTTCACCATGGGCCAAAGCGGGTGTCACTACACTAATACAGGGCTGATCCCCCTCCCCTTGCCACAATGGCTCTCCGTTTCACTAACCCAGGGCGGTAGCTCAACCAGTCTTTTTCAAAACTGCAGATCCTTTCCTCGGTCTCAATTGATATCTGGATACTCCAGTGATCGTGTGGTCCGGGAAGACTTCCGCAGATTCGTCAGGTGAGATAGCTTGGCCTTTCTCCGTCTCCAGAATCTCTCGATGTTCGGTCAACACAGCAGGTTCCACCAAGGCAGGCGACACGCGTTTGCAGTGTGTGCTGTGGATCCAATTCTTTCTGTTTGTCACTCGAACTGCTGTCCTTGTCGCAAGGAGCACCTGCTCTGGTCCTCGCCACCTTGGCTCCAAGCTGTTCGATCTGTCGAAGACCTTGACCATTACATGGTCACTAGGACGGAGTTCGTGGGCCTCACCTGTAGATCTGTCAGGAAGAGCTTCTCGAACCTGTTGATGAATAGAAATCAAACTGTCAGTTAACTGTGCCAAATAATCATTCATCAGAACACAAGGAACATCATGTATGGGGCGTGGCTTAGGAATTCCCCAAATGTTCATTGGTCTTCCAAACACCACCTCATAGGGGGTAAGACCTGATCGTGAATGTGGCACCGATCTTATGGACAACAATGCCAAAGGTAGGGCATCTGGCCACTTTAGAGACGTGGAAGCCAGTATTTTCGCCAACTTTGATTTTAGAGTAGCGTTATACCTTTCCACCAATCCTGCTGATTGCGGGTGGAAAACTGTATGGAATTTCTGTTTGATCCCTAATCCTTTCAGGACATGCTCAACAACTTGCCCAATAAAATGAGGTCCATTGTCACTCCACAAAAGTTTACAAACACCGTATCTAGGAAAAACTCCTTTAGAAGCACCTTTGCTGTGGTGAGAGTAGTATTATCCTTCGTAGGGTATGCCTCTATCCATTTGCTAAAGGCACATACCACCACTAGGACATATTTCAGATTATTGCAGCGTTCGAGTTGGATGTAATCCATCTGCAAAACTTCAAAAGGTGCGGTTGGTGTAGCAAACCCTCCTGTAGGAGATCGTGTCCCTTTTCCAGGATTATACTGCCAACAGATCAAACAGGACTGTACTACCCTTTTGGCTGTGCTAGCAATTTCAGGATGCTCCCAAACTTGTGTAAGCAATGTAGTTATTGCTAGAGCTCCAACATGTGCCAGCCCATGTGCCATTTGAACCATAGGTTGTAAATAGGCCGCAGGCATTTTCCACTTATTCATTTCTTTGTTACGCCAACAACCCTCATCATCTAATATTCCTTCTTTAGACCATTGCTCAAGCTCTTCCACAGAAGCAGATCTCTGTATATCCAATACTTCCTCTCTAGCATCATGCCAACGCTCAGCTTGTGATTTCACTACGTACATGGGTGTAGTGCTTCGCTGCATCGCAGTCTCACGGGCTACGCGGTCTGCAAAGGCATTGCCTTGTCCTATTTTGTCAGTCACTTTCTTGTGTGCGCTACACTTCATAATAGCAACTTTCTTTGGGTATGTAAGTGCAGTCAAGAGATTATGCACTAACTCTCCGTGCATTATCTGCATCCCATGGGATGTAAGAAAGCCTCTTTCCTTCCAGAGTAGGCCAAAATCATGAACCACTCCAAAAGCATAGCGGCTATCCGTGTAAATGTTCACACACAAGTCAGTGCTAAGCTCACATGCTCGTGTCAAAGCTATTAGTTCAGCTGCTTGAGCCGACTTCTGAGGTATGCGAGCTGTTTCCACTACTGTCTCAAGCGTGGTAATTGCATAAGCAGCTGAAGTCGTGCCATCTGGTAACTTCAAACAGGACCCATCAACCCACAGTTCCCCATCTACATCTGGAAGGGGCGTATCTTGCAAATCGATGCGACCCTTTGTCTGTTCCTCAGTAAGGAATATACAATCGTGAGGCTCCTTTGACTGAGACTGAGTCGCAGGATATGGCAACAAAGTGGCGGGGTTCAGTGTCGCACATCTCTTCAAGGTAATATGAGGTGCTAGCAGTGTCAATTCGTATCCTGTCAAACGAGCACTAGTTAAGTGATGAGTCTTAGTCTGATTCAAAAGGGCATCTACTGCATGGGGTACTAGCACCAACAGTTTGTGTGACAAAACTATCCCTTCACTCTGACGTATGGACACAGCTGTCGCTGCAACTGAACGGAAGCACCCAGGTAATGCACGAGCAACAGGGTCAAGAACTGCAGAAAGGTATGCGCAAGGACGCTGTTTGTCCCCGTGTGTCTGTACTAAAACTGACAATGCACATCCTTCTTTCTCATGTACATAGAGTGTAAAAGCCTTCGTGTAATCTGGTGTGCCTAACACTGGTGCAGAGCAAAGAGCTTGTCTCAACTGACAAAAAGCATTTTGACATTCATCTGTCCATGGAAGGGGGATCGGAGTGTTTTTAGTCAAAAGTGCTAGCAAGGGCTTAACAATGTGTGAAAAACCCAATATCCATTGCCTGCAAAACGAAGTCAGACCAATGAATGCACGGACATCTTTCTGCGTGGAAGGTACTGGGGTGTCTAAAATTGCTTGAATGCGATCTGGTGTCAGTGCACGGCCCTCCTTAGACAGAAGGTGTCCTAAATAGGTCACCTTCGGTCTACAATATTGCAATTTCTTTCGTGATACTTTATGGTGGTGTGTAGCAAGAAAAGAAAGCAAAGACAAAGTGCATTTCTCACACTGCTCAGGTGTATCGGCTGCCAACAAGATGTCATCGACATATTGTATGAGAGCCACTCCTTTAGACAAGGTAAAGGAATCAAGCTGTCTCTTCAATGCTTGACTGTAAATACTAGGACTCTCAGTATAGCCTTGAGGAACTCTACAAAATCTGTATGATCTATTATTCAAAGTGAAACCGAACAAATATCGGCTATCAGGATGAATAGGAATCGAGAAGAAAGCGTTCTTCAGATCAATTACAGAAAATGTAGTTGCTGTTGGAGGGACCAGGGTAAGCAATGTCGTTATGTCAGAGACTACAGGGTACTGTGGTACTACAATCTTGTTGACTTCTCTCAAATCGATAATAAATCTATAAATCCTAGTGTCAGTATCTTTTTTCAAAATGGGAAGAATCGGACTATTGCAAATATTGTAAGGAACTTCTTCCACAACCCCCACCTTAATTAAATCATGTACAATACGTGTGAGTGCTTCTTCTACTTCTCGAGAAATTTTATACTGAGGCAGTCTTGGGCAATAAAGCGCCCTCCTTGACACTAATATGTACTGGTGGAATAACCATTTGCCCTACATCAGTGTCCGAAGTAGCCCACAAAGTACTAGGGAGTGAGGCTAGTGCAATGTCCTCTTTAACAAAACAAGATCTCTCAATCATAGGGTAGTTGTCATTCAAAATAACCCGTACTCCTTCCGGAGAACACCGTATCGTAGCCCTAAAATATTTAAGCATATCAAGACCCACAATATTGTCTGGTGTGTTTGGAGAAAGCAAAAACGGACATGGAGCAGTAAACTTATCAATATCAAATGCAAGTGGTTGTGACAATGGGCTAAGGGAAGGTGTTCCATCGAAACCTATCGATGTAATGGTTAAGCCAGACAGGGGAGCCCTTGGAACCAATTGTTTAGACAAGGCGCTACGAGTAGCTCCTGTATCAACCAGAAACTGATCAGTAGAACCCAAAACATGTGCTGTAACATAGGGACCCCTCTGATCTACTGGAACTTCAACTGATTCCTTACCCCATCCTAGGCAATCCTATGCATAAGCAGAAGCTTGAAAATCAGAGGGCACATAGTCAGACATTTGATATTGGTTCCTTCTATCAAAAGTGTTAAACCCATTCTGCCCACGTGTATTAGCATCAAACCGAGCACGATCATTCGCGCTTCCTCTAGGCCCTTGATATCCTGAACGATTTCTCATTTGTCCCCGACCACGTAGATTCTGCTGAGCACGCAGCACTGGACAATCAGAAAGCCAATGTCCAAATTTTTTGCAGTACGCACACTGATCAACAGACAAATTCGAACGGGCAGAGGAAGGAAAGGACGAACCATAAGATCCACGTCCACCTCTATCATTATCTCTAGAAGGCGGACCATAAGCTTGAGCCAACATAACCTTTGTTTTCAACTCTTTAGACTTTTTGTCCTCATTACCTTTGGCTTCTAATTCTTGCCGCTCATAATACTGGGCCATAGTTAAAAGAGAAACCGGAGAAGATGTAGTCCATGAACTCTCACTGGCCTTTAAGCGACTAGCTATTCCTGGCAAAAGGTTTGCGACATATTTATCGACAAACAGATGCCTACCTGTGTCATCTGTCAATGACTGGCCACTAAAATCGTGAAATGCTTCTTCAAAACGTGTGAAGAAGTCGGAAACTGATTCATCTACCTTTTGCTTGCAAGACGCTAGCACTGTCCAATCTATCTTCTTAGGGGGAATGATCGTCTTTAACTTAACTAATATAGCTGCCGGAAGATTTAAAATTAACTGACACGGTTTCTGTGCAGGTTCTCTATCTTCATCTAACCGCTCTAAATCTTTCCACAATGCTCCAAATGTCGCATTATCATCTATTCTACGCACAGTTCTCCACATATCAGGCGGTAATATTAATCCAAAAAACAAATCAATATCAGACAGAGTCATAGTACAAGAGCTGATTGCACCCTCAACTTCCTCATAAAAGGCTGCTGGATTCTTTCGCGGGTCAGGCAATGCATTTTTAAGGGCCATAACATCTGCTCTATTCCAAGGAGTGTAAACCCAATTATAAATAAAGTACCCTTTCGCATTAAGAGAAGTCTTATCATCCTCTGTACCCGTTCCTTTAGGAGGAACATATAAAGGCGCGGCTTCCCGCATGGGTTTCACATGAATTACAACATTCTTATCTGTTTCAGGAGTAGGAGTTCGTGCCATGCTGATCTGAGATGCTAGTGCAGCTGTTTCTGCTGCCTTTTTCTCCTCTCGCAAACGGGCTGCTTCAACACGCAGTTTAACCAAGCGTCTGATCGTGTCAGCCACCTGGGAGAAGACAAAAAGACCGTGACGTAATTGTTTACAATCAGTTGCTACATCATCGGGCTCCATTTCTACCGAATACTTCCTAAATTGTTCAATAACCTCTGCAGCAAATGTATCGGTAAAATATATTTGCTCCCTTTCCTGCCATCCTTTTATACTATCTAAAAGTTCAGAGGCAGTGGTAGTACTACGAACGGCTTTACGCGCAGTAGATCTAATGTCAGATGCACGCTCAGCAGATAGCATGGAGCGAGTTTCTTGAGCTTTGTCCTGGTCTGAAAAAGAGTCCTCATCTGACTCATGAGGAGCGGAAGAAAAAATATACGGAGGTGGAGAACGATCTAATAACAAGAAATCATCTTGTGGTTTATTAAGGATAGGATAAAGGGGCTGCCTAACAGCGTATTGGCCAGTTACCTGTAAATGGCGTTCCCTATCTTCCCTCTCTTTAATTTCTTTCATCTCCTTGTTTTTTAACTCTAATGCTTTCGCATAAATGGTCTTTCGCTGTTCTTTGTCAATCAAGGCTTGCTCACGCTTCATTCGCTCACGCACTTCTTTCTCCCACATTCGCACACAATCAAACATATCTTGCCTAGTCTTGTGTTTAAACATACATTGTTCCACATACTGAATCTTTCGCAAATCAAATGACCCATATATAGGCCAACGCAACTCAGGGTCTTTACTAGTATATTTATTCCATAACGTGCAGTACATTATAGAAGAAATACCATACTTAATATACATATCCCTATTAGGCGTCCCCTCCGGGAGGCTGGTTGTGCTTCGTCAAGTCTCAAATTGGTACCACTACAAAAGCAACACATCCTACGAAGTGTGCTGAAAACAGGCATGCCAAAAAATAGTGCAAAATATGCAGTATTATAATCAAAGTAGCGCTTAAGGTACTCTTCATACGTTGCGCTGTTCAAACAATTTTAAATAGAGAAAATTCTCCTCATTACCTGCCTATATGTATTGCAATACATATATAATTACAAAACAGATTCCAAAATTGGCCAATCATACAAACAAAGCCACAGTAAGTGTTACTAAAACTACCTTACCAATCAAAGGCATCAAACCAACAGCAAGTGCCGCAAAACGGCTCTTACCAATCAAATGGTGTCCAGGTTCCAACTGCCAAGTTCTCAAATCGACCAAATGGTCACTGCACGGCGAATCAACAGAAGAGATCTCAGTCAAGGACCGGCGCCGCCGGGATGGTCAGATCAGAAAGAAAGGAAAAACGCCGTGGGTGCCAAGACTCAGGTCTCCTCAGGCAGCGATCGCGTCCAAAAGCGAGATTCCAATCCTTCGTCGCGACCAGTCCTTCGGGCATCCGAGTCGCTGATGAGTCCCACGTTGGAAGCGCCAATTTGTTGTAGTGAGCCTCAGCAAGGCCTACCAGTGCTTAGGGGTTCTCCCTTCTCTGCACAGAGTCCTCAGACACTTAGGAAGAAGTTGGCACAGAAACTGGAAATAGAAAAGACAGAGTTTATTAAACCTCATGAGGTGGAGCTACATTCACACACATCACCCTTCAGTAATGCATGAAGTAGCACACTGAATGGAAGGATCCTGGTCCTTTTATACCCACACAGGGGCTCAAATGAAGGCGGTACTAACACAAATGCTGGTTTTAGGTACATATAAGGTCATACAGAGAATGCACAGTCGACAAGTGGGTGGAGCTAACAGTTTCTACTTTTAGTAGACACATCCTGACATTTATAAACTCGGAACAGCTGCAAGCTCAACTGAGCATGTGCAAAGCAAGAGGAACTAAATATAACTTGTCTCTAGGCAGATTTCAAGAGCAGTTGACAGGAAGGTAGGACAGAGCACATGGCGAGCACATGGTAGCACATGGCAGCCAAAATGGCTGACAGAAATACAAAATGGATTCCACAAAGCGGACAATTTAGCCTCTAAATACAGGCTGTCTTCAGCTAATGCTTAACTTAAATGCTGCCAAATTACAACAGTGGGACAGACAGTCTTCAGTTAGTTCCATGCACTTATATCCTCTTGCCATAGGTTTCTATGGAAGTAGTCCAGATGCAAGGGACACAGGATGCTGAAGGATCCTGTAGTTGAGATGCGGTAGGGTGTGGGGGGGGGGTGTCTTTCTGCGGTCCACGGACAGGGTGAGTCAGTCCTGCCCACAGGGGTCGATGACCCTCAAAATCCTCTTGGTCCTGGTAGAAGTCCAGTTGCCTTGTATCGCATTAAAGCTAAATCCTTCCCTGGGCGATAGCTCGAATTCTGCACCCTTGGAGCCTGTATGCTTTGGCTTGGCTCCTGAGACAACTGCTTCACGACGAGGACACAGCAGGCACACTCCCTCTTTGCTAGCCACCAGGTTCAGCAGGTGCAGTACAAGCCAGTGCAGCCTATCATTACTGGCTCCACGGTGCAGCAGGGCAGTCTTTCGGTCCTCCTTCCAGTCTAGTCAAGATCTGAGTTCTGGGTGTGAGGAATGCCCTATTTATGCTCTGATAATGCCCTCAGGGTAGGATGTGATTGGTGGCCAATGGGCTTCGAGGTTCCCTCCCTCCTGATGACCTCTTCCTGGGAAATGTGCCTTCTAGCTGTCCCAAGAAGCACCATTCTGTCCACTTCCAACATGGCAGAACCCGTCTCTTGGCTTCCAGAGCTTCTTAGCCCAAACCAGAGGTGTGCCTACCAAGGGAGCAATCGGCCGCTGGAAAACCGGCTTTCTAACTGGTTTTCCGTCACCTTCCAGAGTGCCAGCCTGTGTACCTAAACAATAGGGCAGCCACTCTCGCCAGTTTTCGCCATTTTCTCTTTAAAGGCGGCTTCTCTTTTGAAGCTTGCCTTTTGGGCCAACTCATGTGACTTTCAGCAAGGGGGAGGATACACCTCTCTCTCATGCAGGCTGCTATTGTTGTCTTTCCTGGGAGTTGTTTGTCCGTCTTCCCAGGAAAGCATAAAGCTTTTTCAGGAAGAGACCAGTGTGTAACCATGGACGGGAACAGGGTATTTAGGGTAACAAAGTGGCAACCTTTTAAAAGTTGCACACTGCAACAAGTTACCTTAATTTGACTTGGGCACCAAGTCGGGCTTAATGTAACGAGTTGTTTTATACCTTACAGTATCAACTTTAGTTGTGGCAGCCTGTAACTCTGCACTTGCCAATTGGGCTACTTGCCTTTTCCACAATAAACACATTATGTGAGTTTTTGCTGTTGGAACATGTAGAAACGTGTTTCAATTCGTAATATACAGCACCCTCCCTTAGGGCTCGTTAGGCCTACCTTAGGGTACGGCACACCCAGGATAGCACAACTAGTGAAGGCCTCTCTGGGGTGACCCTCTAACTTCCAGGCCCTGGATACCATATCTGAGACCTTACAAGTAAGTTATCTTATGCCGATTGGGTATAAGCCAGTGAAACACCACTTTTAAGGTTAGGGCACAGAGGTCTGATTAGCAGACCTCCGTGCACTCCTAAATCGAAAAATAAGCAGCATCGGTCCAAAAACGTGGGGCTAAACTTACAAGAGGCATTTTCTTACACTTTTCAACTGTCTACACCTACTTGTGTAGCTAGTTCCTAATAGCTGGTGTGTGTGTATGTGTATATATTTTCTCCAGTATTGGATCTTTTATAGATTCACATGCTTGAATCATTCCCCGTCGTTGAGATGGGAGTCCCTGGTACTTCAAAATAGCAGTGTACAGCTAATACAAAGCAAAAACTAGGCCTAGGCCCATTTCAGTTTTGTAACTTATCTCTATTGTTTGTAAAAGAGATCAAAAGTCAATCCTGAACCAATTAGGACCTCTCACCTTCTAGAACACTCCTAAGAGAACCTTAGACCCTCAGATTTTTGTACTGCACATTGTGCTAGGGAGTCTCCTCTGAGGTCTGCTCAGCTTCTTCTACTACTTAAGTGTTTTTTGACAGATTTCTTTGTTTCAATCAACATAATCTACTACAGTACCATCTTCTTCAGTACTGATTTGCCTGTTTCTGGCATAGTCATGTCAAATAAGGAGAACGTCTTTTTACAGCCTGTGCCACCTGCTCTAAAAAGACTTCATACAGACGACCCTCACAGTGACTGTATTTATTGACTATCTCAACCATAAGGCAAAGGAGTGTAAGATATGTCGTATCTTTTCTAATAAGACTTTGAGGGATTGTGTGGGGCACCTTCTTATATGGCTTAAGGCTGGGAAGTGATTTCTAGTGAGGACAGTGATGAGGTGTTCTCTTCATTATCTAGGAGGTCGCATAAGAGGGGGAGATCACCTTACGCCCATTCTTCTACCAAGCGTCCAAAGAAAGCCCTCAAAAGACCTCTCATAGGTCTCATGGACGCAGTAGCTCTAGATCTCCTCACAAATCTGTAAAGGAGAGAACAGGGCATTCTTCGGGGGACAGACAATCAAAAAAGGCTAGCTTCCTCTGTGCCTCCCGAACAAAAACCGTAGATGAAAATTCCATCGTCGATGACAGTCGACGAAGAAGTCCTCATCGTCGTCGACGAGTATGGAGGCCCGCCAGTCTTCAACTTCTATGCAGAAGGCAAGTGCTGCATAGTCATCAACACCAGTGCCGGCGGCTCTGTTTGTTAGGGAACACTTCAGGTTCTTCACCATCGGTTAGACCGTCTACGATATTAACGCTGACGACTATATGAACGCTGTCAGTGACTATGAAGACATCGACGACTGCGACGCAACATCTACGGCAACGACAGTCGATTACGGTTTCTGAATTGCTGCCAATATGCACGTCACTGACGGTGGTGTCGGCGGTACCGTCGACGAATGAAAAAACACCGGAACAGAAAGAAACACCTAGAACGAGACAGATTACAGCAGAAGTTACCTCACCCAGCAAGGTCACACCTCTGTTGCCATCTCATCTGTTGGAAGAGCAAGATTCTGAGGATGATGGTCCTTTTGGTTGCATGACTAGCCCATCGCAATTGCACGTTAAGTGCCAGGAAGATGATTTTGACGAAGAGTATGGGAAGCATCAGTATTCTATTCCTCAGCAGGAATACCATAGTGACTGTCAGGAGGTGGTAGTCTGCATGCCATCATCGCTGTTAACAGACCTGCAATTCATGTTGGCGTACTATAGGAAGAGATTTCCACCAGCATCTGCGCCTTCCGAACAGTCTATATTTGCCCCTCGGCCACGATCTATTCCACCTACCCCCAAGAGGGTTCAAGATTTACAGCCTCTTAAGAAATCACCACCATCAGTTCCTCAAGAAGATCCAGGGACTACAGATGATGACCAAGAAGAGTGGGAACTCGGGGACCCACATCAAGAATGGGACGACTGCTTCATTCCCACACCATCTTCTCCCTCTGCTGTACCCATTGACTCGCCACCAGAGGACATTGGTGGTTTTCACAACTTACTTGAAAGAGCGGCCATGAGGCTTAATCTACCAATGCCAACATTTCAATCTGACTGTTTTTATATGATTTTAAAGAGCCGTTTAGAAAATCGGTGGGAGCTATCCCTATTGTAAGTCTCATATGGGAGGAAGGGCTCAGTCATGAGAACACCAGCGACAGTGACTCCTGTGTTATCCAGATTGGAGAAAAAATACAAGGCTCCGGAGGACGCTCCTGCCTGTCTGGTGGGTCATCCCAAGCCGGACTCGGTAATTTCTCAGGCAGCGCAGAAAAGTCTAAGAACCCTTCTGCGCCCCTCACCACATCTCCAGATAAATAAGGCAGGCGCCTAGATGACGCTGGTAAGCGTTTTTCTTGAAGGTCAGCTCTTCTAGTCAGTGCAGCCAATGCTCTTGCCATTCTAGGTCGATATGATCGACAAATGTGGTGCGATCTAACTCCGTATGTGGATCGACTTCCTAAAGACAATAAATCGGAGGCGAAGAAGATTCTGTAGGAAGAAGAGGGAGCATCTGCGGAGGTGATAGATTGTGCGATGGATATTACCACTACAGCATTCAGATCGCTGGGAGGTGCAGCAGTGTTGCGCCGTCAAGGATGACTCGGGGCCACTTTGTTTAG
Organism: Calotriton arnoldi; assembly: GCA_963921515.1. Taxonomy (NCBI): domain Eukaryota; kingdom Metazoa; phylum Chordata; class Amphibia; order Caudata; family Salamandridae; genus Calotriton; species Calotriton arnoldi. The sequence goes on along the minus strand of CAWUFW010002683.1, from coordinate 566,792 downwards.
GCCAGAAGTACAGAATAAGATTCTTGTCCTCCCGTTTGACGGAGAAGCATCGTTTGGAAAGCACATTGACGATGCGCTGCAGGATATAAAGAAAGACACTGACACTGCAAAGTTGTTGGGGACGCTTCAATACCGAAAGGTACCCTATAGGGGAGCAAGAGGGGGATATCAGCAGTATAGGTATCCCTCGTACACTACTTATTCTCAGCCATATTGACCGCAGTATGCCCAGAGGCAACCACAATCGAGGGTATATTCAAGATCTACCCCCAGAGGAAGAGCAGGGCGTCAAGGAAAAGATACCTCATGCCGCCAATGACGAGTTTCAGGCTCTGGCTATCTCTTTCCCAACTCATCCAAAGATTACCTTGGGAGGGCAAATTTCTTTACACCTTTATCAATGGCAAAAAACAACAGACCAGTGGGTCCTCAACCTGATACAATTCGGCAATACTTTAGAGTTCCTTCATATCCCACCTTCTACTCCACCAGGTCGACAAGAAGTAAAACATCTACTTCTCCTGCATTTGGAAATTCTTGCAATGCTCCGAAAAGGAGCAATAGAACCAGTTCCATAGTCCCAGAGAGGGAAAGGGTTCTATTCCCGTTTCTTTTTGTTACGGGAAAATTTCAGACAATGGCGTCCGATCCTGGATTTAAGGACTCAACACTTAGCTCAAAAAACAGTCCTTTCGCATGGTCATGCTGCAGGACATCGTATTACTCCTGAACCCACCTTAGACTTACAAGATGCATATTTTCATGTCCCCATCCATACCTCCCACAGGCAGTACTTCAATTTGCCATTTTCAATTCAGGGTGCTACTTTTTGGCCTGAAATCTTCTCCAAGAATATTCCTCAAATGCCTGGCTCCAGTAGCAGCCTTCCTAAGGAAACAACGGCATCAAGTGTTTCCTTACCTGGACGACTGGCTAATCAAAGCACCATCACAGTCAGCAGTTCAGTCGCCAACAGAGGCATATATAAGACTGTTCGCCGAGCTAGGCCTTACCCTAGATGAGGGCAATCAATCTTGCGCGATTCCACAAGCATTACCTTCTTAGGAGCAATATTGGACACAACAATAAACAAAGCATTTCCCTCTCTGGAGAGACGAACAAAACTAATATCACTGGCTCAGTCATTCACAAGAATAAAGTCACTTTCAGTTCGCCGTTAAAAGTCTCTCCTGGGGACAATGTCCTCTTTCATCCCTCTTATTCCTGTCTGCCGATTGCGAATGCATCCATTGCAGGAAGAGCTGGATTTGCAATGGCATCAGGCAGTAGGTTTTTTCGAGGATGTCATTGCAGTCATGCCAGGTATGGCCAACACCATCTCTTGGTGGACCCAACATTCGAATATTTCCATCGGTCTCTCCTTTCTCGCCACACCAGATCCACACAAAGTCACCACAATGCCTCTCTGCAGGGATGGGGAGCTTTCCGGCAAGACCTCCAGGTCAGTGTCCGTTGGCAGCAGCAACACCAGAATCTTCACAACAATTTGGTGGAGCTCAGGGCAGTGCGATTGGCATTGCGATTGGCATTGCAGGCATTCCTGCCGAAAAAGAACACTGCGGTGTTGGTCAGAACAGACAACACAACAGCAATTCATTATCTCAGCAAACAAGGCGACACCAGATCCCACCTCCTCTCTCAGGAGGCTCAGTACATCTGGAATTGGGCGATCCAGAACGGAATCTCTCTAAAGGCGGAACATCTTCTGTGCGATCAGAACACAACAGCAGACACTTAGTAGGCTCAAATCGTCCTGCCACGAGTGGGAGATCCATCAAGAGACGCTCTACAGCATTTTTCTCAAATGGGGCAGACCAACGGTGGACCTCTTTGCGACGTCGCAGAGCAAGAAATGCTGGTACTTCGCAAGTTCTCATCACCATCTGGGATCCTGAGGGAATGCATTTTTCATGGCATGGTCAGGCATCTTTGCCTACGCTTTTCCGCTGATTCCCCTCCTGCCACGGCTACTTGTGAAGATCAAGGCGGAACCCTGCAGGATGATCCTAATAGCCCCATCGTGGCCCTGTCAACATTGGTTCACAGAACGTCTTTCAGAGAGACAACCTATTCTTCTGCGTCCCATTCCATATCTTCTGACGATGTCCCAAGGACAAGTGCTACATCCAGATTCCAAATCTCTTCGATTAGTGGCATGGCTCCTGAACACCGTGAATTTGAGCATCTAGAAATCACATCTGAGTGTAAAGATATACTTTCCAATGCCCCGGCTCAAAGCACTAATAGAACATACAGAATGAAATGGAAAAGATTCTGCGTATGGTGTCAGAAATCTAACATCCATCCTCTGCGGTCTTCAATCACATGAGATCCTTCCTTACCTCCTGCTCTTAGTAAAATCCGGATTAGCACACACCTCGATTAAAGTCAATCTAGCTGCTGTATCACGATTTAGGAGGACATCTTCAGGACCATCATTATGGTCAGCAAGGATCATTAAGCAGTTCATGAGAGGTCTGTTCCGCAACTTTCCACCTGTCAAGCCTCCGCCCCCTCTCTAGCATCTTAATATAGTATTGTCACAACTGATGAAACATCCTTTTGAACCTATACATAAGGCGGACCTTAAGTACCTATCATGGAAAGTTGCCCTTCTTCTGGCGTTGACGTCGGCCAGGAGAGTGAGTGAAATCCAGGCTCTGATGAGTTGTTTCTGCAATTTAGGGATGACTGAGTAGTCCTTTGTACTAACCCCAAGTTTTCCACAACCAACAACTGCTGCAGAAAGAGCTCTTTATTGGCTAGATATTCAGCGTTGTCTCAGATTTTATCTACAAAGAACCTAAGCCTTTCGCAGATCAACCCAGCTCTTTGTGTCCTTCAGTGTGCCCCTGAAGGGCTATCCTCTATACAAGAGGGGGATTGCATGTTTGATCTAGAGTGCAATCCAATATTGCCATCAATCTGTGGGAAAACATCTACGGGCACATGTGCGTGCTCACTCTACAAAGGCGATCTCTACTTCTACTGCTCTTTTTGCCAAAGTACCTATCCAGGACATCTGCAGAGCTGTGACCTGAAATAGTTACCCACACCTTCGCCAGACATAACTGCTTGGATGCCGCAGATCAGTGATCCAGCAGTAAGCCAGACAGTGCTGAGGAACATTTTTCAGTGATGGTGAGCTCTCTCCTTCACCCTTCCTTCCTTTCTACTGTAAGACTGTGCACATTTTATCTATATATATGTATATATTCTTTATCTTCTACCCATATGATCTTACTTACATTATGTTTAAATTGTACAAATGTTTCTGTATGCAATCAGTATCAATTTTAAGAGTGATTTAAAGTATATCTGCTCTTCTAAAGGTTGACCATATGGATTTGACACACTTGGAAAGCTAGCTACTCTGATTCAAGCATGTGAATCTGAGAGTTAATATTATCTTCACATAAAGGGTCTCAGTGGGATCAGAGAAACCAGCAGTGTACCGATCCTTATTAATCAGAAAACTCTCAAAGTACGCATGGTTGTGTGTTTAGGATGACCATCTTATCAACTGTATCGAGATTTGGTCCTGTATATGTACTAATAATAGTGTGTAGTAGAGCTGACAGGAAAGCGACCTTTTCAGGACAAGAAATCTCACTCACCAGAGGGTGACATGCTTCATCATTGGGTCCCCTCCTCACACCTGGACTGCTTGGTCCACAGTGTGGGCTACAAATCCCCAGAGGGGAGGAGCTGAGTTTTTTTAAAGATGAGCAATGGCGAGAGGTTAGTGAGGGGAAGAGTGCAGAAAGAAGTGTATAGTGGTGATAAATAATACTACCTCAGAGGTCCACATAGACTTTAAGTGGCCTGTGGGATAGAGTTAAAAAGAGGACTAGGGATTAATGAATCGTATCCCTCTTGGGGGTCAACATGTTTATGCCCAACTATGGTCCCATATAGGGATTCCAGGGCATTCATCAGGACCTCAGTTATAAGTCACTCTGCATCAACTTCTGAAAATATAAAGTAAATATACTGGCCACCTCGTGATCAAGGCAACCAGGATTGAGATGACCCGTGCTACTCTGAGTGCACAGTCTTTCTGAAAATGATAATGAAAACAATTAAGATACAATTATCACAGTGCACAGGGGTCTTAAGGCAAATTAGTATGAAAAATATGTACACAATAAAAAGGTCTCTAGTAGCTGTGTTATATAGACATTAGCATACGACATGTTCCAAAATATGTCTTACCTAATGATTAGGAAGTGTGAGCCTTTCTCGAGCCTCTAGGTACGTCTTGTGGTGCCCAACTGAAATAAAAGTATGGTAATAAGTCAATGTATCCTGATATAAGTAAGTGTAGACCATGGCAGATCGTATCAGAGTGTATTGTATAAGGACAATGATATGGTGTCTATAGATGTCAATATGATTTGGACATTTTCTCTATAAAAATGAACCTCCTTGTGGAGGTCTAGAATCAGTCATCTTATAGTGAGCTCTAACTTTTCTCATGAAAGTGACATTAAGACATTGTAGTGCTTCTCAGAGATAATAGCAGGGGACACGCCTACTAGCATTGAGATTGTCCTCAAATCCATGAACCGGATCCCTGAAGAATACAGTTATCTGTGTGTGACTCTGTAGAGCACTGGCCCTTTTTTATATAAAAGACAAATTTGCATATGAAAGATTACAATACTGGAGACCTACAGTTACAGGAAAGCAACTTATTTTCTCATATATATTGATCTCCTACTGGTGGTCATACACACCCGCCTACAAACACACACCCACCTACACACACACACACACCCACACTCACACCCAACCTTACTCACACAACCACTCACAAACCCACCCATAAGGCCACTCACACACCCACACACCCACCCACACACCCACCCACACACCCACCCACACAGCCACCCACCCACACACCCACCCACACAGCCACCCACCCACGCTGCCACTCTCACACCCACGCTGCCACTCTCACACCCACGCTGCCACTCTCACACCCACCCACGCTGCCACTCTCACACCCACCCACGCTGCCACTCACACACCCACCCACGCTGCCACTCACACACACCCACCCACGCTGCCACTCACACCCACCCACCCACCCACTCTCACACCCACCCACGCTGCCACTCTCACACCCACCCACGCTGCCACTCTTACACCCACCCACGCTGCCACTCTCACACCCACCCACGCTGCCACTCTCACACCCACCCACGCTGCCACTCTCACACCCACCCACGCTGCCACTCTCACACCCACCCACGCTGCCACTCTCACACCCACCCACGCTGCCACTCTCACACCCACCCACGCTGCCACTCTCCACCCACCCACGCTGCCACTCTCACTCCCACCCACGCTGCCACTCTCACTCCCACCCACGCTGCCACACACACACGCCCACCCTGCCACTCACACACCCATCCACACAGCCACTCACACAGCCATCCACACAGCCACTCACACAGCCAACCACACAGCCACTCACACAGCCACTCACACAGCCACTCACACAGCCATCCACACAGCCACTCACACAGCCATCCACACAGCCACTCACACACCCACCCTCTCAGCCACTCACACAGCCACTCACACACCCACCCTCTCAGCCACTCACACACCCACCTTCTCAGCCACTCACACACCCACCTTCTCAGCCACTCACACACCCACCTTCTCAGCCACTCACACACCCACCTTCTCAGCCACTCACACACCCACCTTCTCACACACCCACCCACCCACTCACCCAGTCACTCACACACCCACCCACCCAGTCACTCACACACCCACACACCCACCCAGCCACTCACACACCCACTCACCCAGCCACTCACACACTCACCCACTCACACACTCACCCACTCACACACCCACCCACTCAGCCACTCACACACCCACTCAGCCACTCACACACCCACTCAGCCACTCACACACCCACTCAGCCACTCACACACCCACTCAGCCACTCACACACCCACCCAGCCACTCACACACCCACCCAGCCACTCACACACCCACCCAGCCACTCACACACCCACCCACTCAGCCACTCCCACCCACTTACACAGCCACTCATGCACCCACCTACACACCCACCCACACAGCCACTCATGCCCCACCTACACACCCACCCACACAGCCACTCATGCCCCACCTACACACCTACTCGCGCAGCCACTCATGCACCCACCTGCGCAGCCACTCATGCACCCACCTGCGCAGCCACTCATGCACCCACCTGCGCAGCCACTCATGCACCCACCTGCGCAGCCACTCATGCACCCACCTGCGCAGCCACTCATGCACCCACCTGCGCAGCCACTCATGCACCCACCAACACACCCACCTGCGCAGCCACTCATGCACCCACCTACACACCCACCTGCACAGCCACTCATGCACCCACCTACACACCCACCTGCACAGCCACTCATGCACCCACCTACACACCCACCTGCACAGCCACTCATGCACCCACCTACACACCCACCTGCACAGCCACTCATGCACCCACCTACACACCCACCTGCACAGCCACTCACTCACAAACCCAACCACACAGCCACTCACACACCCACCCACACACCCACCCACACACCCACCCACACAGCCACCCAGCCACTCACACACACCCAGCCACTCACACACACCCAGCCACTCACACACACCCAGCCACTCACACACACCCAGCCACTCACACACACCCAGCCACTCACACACACCCAGCCACTCACACACACCCAGCCACTCACACACACCCAGCCACTCACACACACCCAGCCACTCACACACACCCAGCCACTCACACACACCCAGCCACTCACACACACCCAGCCACTCACACACACCCAGCCACTCACACTCACCCAGCCACTCACACTCACCCAGCCACTCACACAAACCCAGCCACTCACACACACACAGCCACCCAAACTCCTACCCACACAGCCGCTCGCCCACACAGCCGCTCGCCCACACAGCCGCTCGCCCACACAGCCGCTCGCCCACACAGCCGCTCGCCCACACAGCCGCTCGCCCACACAGCCGCTCGCCCACACATACAGCCACCCACTCAGGCAGTGATACACTTCTAGAAATTGCAGTGGCATATGTTTGCATTAAATGAGTTGTTGTTTTAGTATTGAATGTGTGCAATATAACCAGCAGACCCCTGATTTGTCCAAAGATTTGTGGATCCATAAAATTAATTTAAAAAAAAGACTTAGTGTATTGCATTTATAGAAAGACAACATAAGTTAACTTATCTTAATTTTAAAAAAATTAATCTAAGATTTATGCAAATTATTGTGTGAATAAAATGTATTTATGAATGTCGATTAGTGAATTTAACTTAAAGGTCAAATCGTAGTACAATTTATTTCTTACACAGTAAATTCACTAAAAGAAACTGGTTACAGGGAAGTTATAGTTAGGAAATAGCATTAAAACACGTGGAAATTGATTGAAAAAACAATGGTTACTGGGATGCTATAGTTGGGAAATAGAATTAAAAACAAGTATTTGCAATGGAATAGGTCTTGCGTTTCCGAGAGTTAGTTATTGGCGTTGTAAATGATAATGTCTTTTACCTATGTGGTTTGGTTTGGACTGTAGTTGATATAGGTGGTGTGCAGTGGAATAAGATGGGTTGTATTGGAATTGTTAGTTGTGGCATTGTGTGGGTGGAATTTTGTGGTGTGGAGTATGTGTGTAATGGAAGAAAATCTGAAAGAGACAGGTTAGTGATAGATTCCTTACCTTAGAATATCCCCGGGCGTCAGACTGGATCCGGAAAGTTTTTTCGTCAGCACTACCCCTGCGCGTCGGTAGGTGGCGTCGTGCGGCTCCGCGTTCGTCGCTGGCGTCGTAAGCGCCGAGATGACGTCACGGAGACTACTTAGGCGCCACCCATGCGCGATGACGTCAGTTCTTTCTTTTTCCGCGCCAGTAAGCGCAGATCCGGTTAGAGCACGTACCTTAGTCACTTTCTGACTCTTTTTTTTGAGACTTTTTGTCTCCTGTGGTCCCCTGGTGCACGTAGGGATGCCTGGTTTTAAGTCTTGTGGGGCCTGCCGTCGCAATATGTCGGTGGCGGACCCCCACGGCGTCTGTCTCTACTGCCTGGAGAGCGACCACGACTCCCGGTCCTGCAGGGACTGTCTGGCTCACCCTCGGATTCGGGTAAGAGACGCCACAAAAAGAAGTCAAAGAAGCGCTGTCGCTCTCCGACGTCCCCCCGTCGGTCCCCGGATGCGGACGAGGGGGACAGGGGTTCTGCCCCTGAGGCTCCTTTGGAGCCCGGGAGTCCCGCGGCCTACCCGCCTTACCCGGGTCCGTCGGCGACTCCCGCACAGGTGCAAGAATTTCTTGCTACCATGGACCGCCTGTTTAGGCCTCGGGCTCCCGCCGGCGCGCCATTGGGCCCTGCGGTTCCGTGTCTGGATCCTTTCGGGCCGTTGGCGCCGCCGGCGGCTCCGGCGCCGCAGGATCCTGCGCCGCTGGCTCCGGCCACCGCGCCAACAGGTCCCACGCTGCTGGCTCCGGCCCCAGCGCCACCCTCTGCTTTGCCTCCGGCGCCGCTGTGGATGCCGTTTGTCCCGCCCCTGCCCAGGTTCCAGGACAATTTTGTCCCTACCTGGGACCCGCATTGGGACACGGCGCCGGTTCGGCCCCGTCCGGCGCCGTTTGTTCCTTCACCGGTCCCTGCCCTGCCGCCGCAGTCTGTTCCGCATGCGGCGGAGGTGGAGGACGACTGGGAGGGGTCCGAGGACCCTCTTGCTCGTCAGTGTGACGCCGAGCATGACTGGGCGGACGAGTTAGAGGAGGCTGGTGGCCTTGATGTCTCCTCTGACCCGGGGTTTGCCTCTCCTCCGCCTACCATGGAGGAGGGCGCCTCTTACACGATGGTGCTCCGTCGGGCTGCTGAGGTCCTCAACCTGGATCTCCCTACGGTGGCCCTGAAGACTAATCTTCTCACTGAGGTGCTCCAGACGGCGTCCACTTCGTCGGAGCCCCTGCTGCCCTTTAATGACGCCCTCACTGACGTCTTACTGGGCTCTTGGTCGCGGCCAGCCACAGGGGCCCTTGTGGATAAGAACGTCGCCAGGCGTCATCGCCCGGCGCCGGGTGACCCTGCCTTTCTGACCACTCATCCTACGCCCGAGAGCCTGGTCATCCAAGCTTCGACGTCCCAGAGTGCCTTTCCCACGGCTCCACCGGAGAAGGACTCTAAGAGGCTGGAGCAGTTCGGCAAGCGGTTGTTCTCTTCGGCCAACTTGGGGCTGCGGTCGGTGAACACCGCATGCCTCCTGGGCCGCTATTCCCATGCGGTGTGGGATACAGTTGCACAGGTGTTGCCTCAGTGTCCTGAGGAGACCCACGCTGTGCTGTCCCAAGCTGTTGCCGAGGGTAAAGATGCGGCTAAGTTCGCCATTCGGTGTGGGTTGGACACCGCGGACTCACTAGGTAGAGCAATTTCTACGACTTTGGCGCTTCGTCGCCACGCCTGGTTGAGGTCTACCGGGTTCTCGCCAGATGTCCAGAGTTCACTCATGGACATGCCCTTTGATGGCACTCGCCTGTTTGGCGACAAGGCCGACAGTGTGCTGGAGCGCTTTAAGGACTCGCGGGCCACGGCCAAGTCCTTAGGTCTTTCCACGAAAAGCCCATCCACTCCTGGTTTTCGTTCCTTTCGTGGCCACGGAAGGGGTGCTCCGGCACGTTCCTTCTGCAAGCCTGTGCAGAACCAGCCTCAGCGCGGACGCGGTTTCCGCAGGGGCGGGTCTGGGAGTCAGCGTGGGGGTCAGTCCACCTCTGCCCCTGCTGCTTCCACCTCCAAACCTTCCTAATCCGAGCTTTGTGGGGCACCCCACACCAGTGGGTGGCAGGGTCCGCCATCATCTCCCCCACTGGCACGCTATCACATCGGACGAGTGGGTGTTGCAGATCATCCGCAAGGGTTACTCCCTTCCCTTTCAGTCTGCCCCTCCAGCCATGCCACCTCGGTACCACCGTATGTCGGGGGACCACTTGGCGCTTCTCCAGCAGGAAGTCACGGCCCTCTTGGCCAAGGGGGCCATCGAGTGTGTTCCCGGGCCAGAAGTAGGGAGTGGCTGTTATTCCCACTACTTTCTGGTCCCCAAGAAGGACAAGGGGGGCTCGCCCCCCATCTTGGACCTCCGGAACGTCAATCGCTTCCTCCGGAAGGAGAAGTTCAAGATGTTGACTCTGGCTCAGGTCTTGGCTGCCCTCGACCCCGGAGACTGGATGGTGGTGCTGGACTTGCAGGACGCATATTTTCACATCCCCGTCCTGCCGGCCCACCGGCGTTACCTGCGGTTCACGGTAGGCCAGGAGCATTTTCAGTTTCCGGTGCTCCCCTTCGGCCTTACCAGTGCCCCTCGGGTGTTCACCAAAGTGATGGCGGTGGTCGCAGCTCATCTGTGCAGGTCAGGGGTGTCAGTCTTCCCCTACCTCGCCGACTGGTTGTTGAAGGCGGGCTCACCCCAGGCAGTCGTTACCCACCTTCAGACTACGGCCGACCTCCTGCAGTTGCTGGGGTTCTCCATCAACGTGCCGAAGTCGCACCTGAGTCCTTCTCAGAAGCTCCCCTTTATCGGAGCGGTTCTGGATTCGACGCAGTTTCGGGTTTATCCTCCCGAGCAGCGAGTCCGGGATATTCAGGCTATGATTCCCATCTTTCAGCCTCTATCCCGGGTTTCAGTCAGGATGACCCTCCGGCTCCTGGGCCTGATGGCCTCCTGCATTCTGCTAGTGCAACATGCCAGGTGGCATATGCGGGCTCTGCAGTGGGACCTGAAGTTCCAGTGGGCACAGCATCAGGGCAACCTGTCCGATCTTGTCCAGATCTCGGAGGGCACTGCACGGCAATTGCAGTGGTGGCTCACGAATCGCGATTGGGTCAATGGCAGATCCCTCTCCCTTCCCAACCGGAGCACACAGTGGTGACGGATGCGTCCCTCCTGGGATGGGGCGGCCATTTGGGAGAGGCGGAGATCAGAGGCCTCTGGTCTCCGGCGGAGTCCCGGCTCCATATCAATCTTTTGGAGCTTCGGGCGATCCGACTTGCACTGAAGGCATTCCTTCCCTCTGTCCGGGGAAGTGTAGTGCAGGTGTTCACGGACAACACCACCGCCATGTGGTATTGCAACAAACAGGGCGGGGTGGGGTCGTGGACCCTGTGTCAGGAGGCTCTACGCCTCTGGACATGGCTGGAACATCAAGGCATTACCTTGGTGGTTCAACACCTGGCAGGTTCTCTGAACGCCAGGGCCGACAAACTCAGCAGCCGGTGCTTGATGGATCACGAATGGCGTCTGAACTTGAACGTGGCGCAAAGTCTCTTTCTGCAGTGGGGAAAGCCTTGGTTAGATCTATTCGCCACTGCAGAGAACGCGCAATGTCATCAGTTCTGTGAGTTGGAATTTCCAAGGCGGCACTCGCTCAGCGACGCTTTTCGTCGCGAGTGGAGCTGCGGTCTGTTGTACGCCTTTCCGCCTATACCACTTCTACCCAGAGTGCTGAAGAAGATTCGGCACGACCGGGCCCAAGTCATCCTTGTGGCTCCGGATTGGGCACGAAGATACTGGTATCCCGAGCTACTCAACATGGCGATCGATCCCCCGATCCGACTGCCTCTTCGGGAGGATCTTCTGTCGCAGCAACAGGGGATGGTCCTCCACCCGAACCTGTCCAGCCTTCACCTCCATGCGTGGAGATTGAGCGGCGACAGCTGATTCCATTTGACTTGCCTCCTGAAGTCTGTGATGTCATTCTGGCAGCCAGGCGTCCCTCCACTAAATCGGTATACGCCTGCAGGTGGAACAAATTTGTGGCATGGTGCACAGCTAAGTCTGTGGATCCCCTTTCTGCCCCTCTTTCTCAGGTCCTTCTGTTCCTACTATCCTTGGCCCAGCAGGGCTCTGCTCTGGGCACTGTCAAAGGTTATCTTTCGGCCATCTCCGCCTTTCTCAGGCTTCCAGATCAGCCTTCTCTCTTTAAGTCCCCAGTTGTTAACCGTTTCCTGAAAGGCATTACACACACGTTTCCTCCCGTGCCTTTCATAATGCCTCAATGGGACTTAAATCTTGTCTTGACCTATCTGATGTGCGCTCCCTTCGAGCCCCTTCATAACTGTCCTTTACGTCTTCTTACTCTAAAGACGGCTTTCCTGGTAGCTATCACCTCTGCCAGAAGAGTGAGTGAGCTCCAGGCTCTTTCTTCTAAACCTCCTTTCCTTTCTGTTCATCCGGACAAGGTGGTTTTAAGGACCCGTCCTTTCTTGCCAAAGGTTGTCACGCCCTTCCACATCGGGCAGACCATCACTTTGCCCACTTTCTTTCCGCCTCCGCATCCTTCAAAAGAGGAAGAGAGGCTCCATCGTCTGGACCCAAAACGTGCGCTCTCGTTCTATCTCAAGCACACACAACAGTTCCGGGTGGATGACCAGCTTTTTGTTGGCTACGTGGGCGCCAAAAAAGGTCGGGCCGTGCACAAACGAACCATCTCTCGGTGGGTTGTTTTGTGCATCAAAGCGTGTTACTCCTTGGCTAAAAAGGAGCCTCCTGTGGGGCTGCGTGCCCATTCTACCAGGGCAACAGCAGCCACTACTGCCTTGGGACGCGGCGTTCCCTTGCAGGATATTTGTCAGGCAGCCACGTGGGCCTCGCTGCACACATTTACCAAGCATTACTGCCTTGACAGTCAAGTCCGGAGAGACGGCTTCTTTGGCCGTTCTGTTCTCCGTGACTTTCTGGTGTAATCTATTCGCAGACCCACCACCGGGGTTGGTATTGCTGGGGTATCTATTCTAAGGTAAGGAATCTATCACTAACGTGTCTCTTTCAGATGCACAAGTTACTACTTGTGTAACGATATATCTGTAAGAGACATTAGTTAGTGATAGATTCCTTACCGCCCCACCCATCCTCCCAGTTCTGCGAACTGATTCTAGGGTTCCCTAGTTTCATGGCACCAGCGGTCAGTTTCTTGCATGGCTCTGTGTTCCTGGCGCGGAAAGTCGTGTACAGAACTGCCGTCAGCGCGCATGGGTGGCGCCTAAGTAGTCTCCGTGACGTCATCTCGGCGCTTACGACGCCAGCAACGAACGCGGAGCCGCACGCCGCCACCTACCGACGCGCAGGGGTACTGCTGACAAAAACTTTCCGGATCCAGTCTGACGCCTGGGGATATTCTAAGGTAAGGAATCCATCACTAACTAATGTCTCTTACAGATATATCGTTACACAAGTAGTAACTTGTGCTATGTGGCATGTTTAATAGATAGTGGTTAGAGCTGCTCAGAATAGATAGAAAGTAAGATAGCGAGGGACAGGTAGTATATGTAGGAAGCGGTGAGAAAGAGAGTAGGGGAGAGTATGCGTCAGATGCATAAAGAGGGGAGCGCCTGTGTACGCAGAAGACACACTAAGAAGAGGAGGAGAGCGTGGGCTTGAGGGACAGAAACTTTGAAAAGGCATGGAAAAGAAACTGTGCTTATGTGTGAGCAGGCAGTATAAAGAGGAGAAATGGTGCGTTAGGGATGAATGAAAGGGGCAGTGGGATTGCAAGATGAGAGGGATGGGTGGATGTGTGAGGGAGAGTTGATATAGTTGAAAGTGAAAGGGAGAATTGTTGTGGAATTGTGTGGCGTGGAATTATGTGGTGTGAGGTTGTGTAGTGGAAATATGTCAAACATGGATAAGCAATGTCCACTTCCCTTCGGACTCAGCAGTGTACAGGGAAATCCACTGACACGTTATACAGCACCTCGAAATTTCCTGCATATAGTCACTTTCATCTAAAATTTATTTATTCATTCATTTGCTCAATCCTTCGTTCTGTTATACTAAATCGACCAATTGGCATAGAAACAAAAGTGACATTGTGCAACAAAACACAAACACACCACTTCGGGGATTTACACATTGGCAATCATCCAAATGAAACCGATATTCCTGTATGTCTATCCCTAATTTTTTTCCAGATGCAACGAAAATCAAAATGTAATGAAGGCAACAGTAACAAACGTGGATGTTCATAAAACCATCCCTTGCTCTTTACTTGGGTCCCGACAGCGCTAATATGCCATATGTGGTGGTAGGCGTTCTCTTTATAAGCCCTATTGGCATAACTTAAAACAATTGAACACTATGGGGAAAGAACTCATTGGGTTAGGCGCTTGCTGCTTAGATCTGGGTAGAGCCTGTTAAATACCAAGGCCTGTGCACAGAAGCAACTAGGAAAATAGAGAGATTTGGGTTTGGTCAGAGGATGAGCCAGCTCACTGCGCGGACATTTTACAGCAGCATTTTCAATTAACAAGCTAAAACTGACCATCCAATGGTGAGAAGTAAAAAACCGGTTCTTTTTACGGAGTGCTGCATTTCTAACACTCACCGAGAATAGGCAATGTTGAATGTAGATGTGCTTGATGAATGTGGACAGTTTTGAAATATATTGACATTATTTATTGGATGACTCCTTTACCTATAAGAGAGTCAGCTCAGCATTTCACGTACTGAGAGGAGAAAAATAATCTGATCTAATTAAATAACTGTACCCATTTATCAAAACTCCTATTGCAACCAGACAAGTCAGTTTGTGGGTTGGCATGCAAGGCAGCAAGGTGTCTCATTTAATTTTAACGCTCACTGCTGCGACATGCAGTGTTCTGCAAGTAACACCTGTTAGTTACAGAGCATAGCTTTTCTTTCAAGCTTTTTTCTGCTTCGTTTATATCCCTTCATGCCTCCACAAACATGCTAAACTATGCTGTTACCATATTTCTGTTTGGAAACAGCTTGAGAAAAGAAGCAATTATGTTGCCTGGAGGTTTGAAATGTGCTTCTGTCAGACTTGTGTACACATGGACGAGATGTCAGAAGGTTTCATATTCATAGCTGTGTGTCGCAGAGTGTGAACTTTAATAATAATAATCTTTATTGCTTGATTAATAAAAATCATTGCAAACAAGACTTCTTCATAATCACCCAATGTATAAAAAGACTGTACCAAAAATATTATTAACAATTCACCAATACATTCATAGTTGCATCATAAAACTAATCCAGTTCACCATACATTATACATCTCAAAAAGGAAGTTATAAAATCTATCAAACATGGGCTAAATCATGCAATAAATAGTAATCTATCATATTATAAAGTGCATTAATAATTACCATAACAGGATATTGCACATATTGCATATTAAAGTGCCGATGTGCAATAATTTAGTGATTTCATTAGTACAAAAGAATTATAAAGTGCATCAATAATTACAATAGCAGAGTAACTTCAATTATTACATTTCTAATTATTACCGTAGTAACATGGACACTAGGTTCTACAAAATATTAAACTGTGCAAAAGTCTCTTAAGTACAACTGATATAGATCTAATATATCTCAAACTGACTGTACCAAACATTTTTCGGCTGCATTTAAATTTTTTATCAATTGACATAACTGGATCGACTCGCCAGCTAAAGACCTAATAAGTGCCTGGCGAGCTGATCTAACCCCAATCTTCAAAAATAGGGGTTTCAAGAAAAAACGCAGAATGTTAATCAAATTGGGACACACGCATACTGTAGGAAGCTGGCTCTGTATATACTATACCAAAGTGAGGTATAGTGTGCACAGAGTCCAGTGGAACCCAAAAGGTAGGCAGAGGTAAAGTAGATAGCACCTCACTCTCTATTTGGGGTAGTGTGGTCGAGCATTAATGCTTTATCAGAGGACAGTGTTAAGCATTTGTTGTACCCACTCAGTCAGCAAATTAATTCACACACTCAAAGACTGAATTTCTGACCAATTTTGTTTTGTATAAAAATATTTTTAGTTTATTTTCTAGAACCAAACAAGCCTGGCACAGGTAAGCAATAAATACTTTTCAATTGTAATGCAGTTGTAACACAGTTTGGTTTGCAATTGTAAATGTACTTTGATTTGATTACAGTAGTGTTACTGATAAAGCAATGCTTTTCAGTATACAGTACTTATACTTTGTATAGGGCTTTTAGTAGAATATCATGTAAGTTACTTTTCAGATTACTTTTCTTACACAGTGCAGTATACCTGGATACTGCACTGGGACATTTCCTTTAAACTGGTAAGCAAAAGCATTTTTGTTATTTAGCTACAGTTTTAAAGGATTGCTTAGATTTTCCAACTCCACACTTAGAAACGTTTCATAGAAAAACAGTCAATGTTATCCTATGGAGGAAAATAGTGTTATCGGTTAGCAAGTCAGTACTTTGTTGAGGGAGTTGGTATTCTGGGGTTAGGCTCAGGGGTCCCCCAGGGTCAAAGATGCACTCTTGTTACACCCTCAGCAGCACTAGGACGGCCGGGTGCAGAGTGCTGAGGCCCAATGTTATCCAACGGGGATAGGGGGCCTCCGGTTGGTGGCTGCTGACGAGCAGGCCACTGGGTTGTGGGAGCAAAGCTCCTGGACTTAGGCTCAGGGCAAATGGGGGTTTAGGCCAGCACAAACAATGCACCCTCAGTGGCACTGGGGCGACCGGGTGCAGAGTGCTGTTCTGGCGTCGGAAGCCCTGTTGGTTTTAAATGGGGAGTCTCCGGTTTGCAAAAGCACTGCAGGCTCGGGGACGAAGGTCTTCTGGGTGCGACCACCACTTGGAGAGGTAAGTTGGGATCTTGGGGATTGGTTAGGTACTGTCGGTTGGTCCACCCAAGGCCGTGGGGCGTCGAGTGTAGGGGTGCCTTTTAGGGTTGGATCTTCTTACCAGCTTCTGGTCGCGGTTGGGGAGGACCTTCCGGTTTGAGGCTGCAGGCGTCGGCTGGAGGCAGGTCAGGGGTCACCGGATCTTGAGTCAAGATCGCCGGGGAGACCTCCTCTTGGTGTTGAGCCACTCGAACTCGGGCCGTGGGCGTCGGGTGCAGACAAGCGGATCCTTGCAGAGCTGGAGTCTGTTATTGAACAAATCCGGTGTTCACGGGAGACAGAGTCTTTGGGATGGAAGGCAGGCAGGTCCTTCGGGTTTCTCGAGGTTGCTGGCTGCAGGACACACCGGGATTTCGCTGGAGCAGGTTCGAGGTGGGGACAGGCCGGTAGGGCTGGGGCCAAGTCAGTGGGCGTCCTCCTCTTGTTAGCTTCGGCACGGTTGTTCGGTCCTTCTTTTCTTCTTCTGGTTTCTTGTCTAATTTCTTGATTCGGGGCTGCCCCCTAAATACTGTATTTAGGGGGCGCTTTAGGGGTCTCGAGGTCAATAGCCAATGGGCTACTGACCTTAGGGTGACTACACCCTTGGTGTGCTCACCCCACGTGGGGGAGTGAGCACAATACCTAATCCTGATTGGGGAGTGCCTGCCATCTGCAAGATGGCAGGCACTTAAGAGTGGGCTTCACCTCGCCTCCCCCACCTGAGGGGTGGGGTTGGCAGAGGTGGGCACTCATTCTGGGCTGGCTAATTTTTCCTGCCGAAAAGGAGGGGAGACAGGAAGGGGGACTGCTCCTGACAGCAGGAGAGGCTGGGGGTCGCATTACAAAGGCTGCCAGGCCTTTGAAGCTCCCCTGCTACAGATGGTTTATGGCCTGGGGGAGGTGTGAAAACCTCCGCCCAGGAAAGGCTTTGTTTCTGGGCTCAAGGAGCGGAGGCTTCCACCATAGGGGTCCAGAAACATGTCTCGTGGTGGCAGGCTGGTGTGTACCAGTCAGGGAACCCACCAGAATTGACTTGTTTTTCTTAATTCCCTGAGGAGCATGACCTTCGTCAGTTCGTGTGACTAATCTCAGACAGACCTCTGGTAACCCACCAGAATCCTCTGGCGCCCTAGTATTATCATAACTCACAACTACCTGGGGATGTTGCTGCTTCATATTCACACCTTGTACACTGACTCCCAAGTTGTTATGACCAACTGTTTTTTTAATTTCATCCACAAGTGATCCAACAATTGTAGGGAGATTGGACACCTTATCTAAAATATGTGAACATGTGCATTTTATTAATTGATTGTTAACCTCCGTCTGAGCCTTAACCACCAAGCTTGTCAGATTTTGTAGTTTTGTTTCAACACAGGCCACGTAGACTGCTAAACTGTTAAGAAGTTCCACCTGTATTTAAAGTTTATTTGAATGGAAATCAAGTGCAGTTGTTATAGCATTCATTGTATTTAACAAATTTTGCCACACACCCTTATTATCTGCACATTTATAAATAGCAGAACGCTCATCAGGTATAGGTGAAACGTCATATTTATTTAGGAACAAGAGGTCTGCAGAGTTCAGCGAGTTATCTACCTGAATAGTGTTCTGTACACCAAGTTGCCTATTTATGGTTTTGCTTTTTAAAGGGACTAGAATTGGGTGAGCATCCGATACCTGTACCCCACCACATATCCCTGAACCAAATGGACTCAGAATGCTCTTATTGTTGGATAACTTTAACATAGACGATCCTAGACTCTCACATTTCCTCTCTGCCCCAGTCTTAGGCGACCAAGATGTCAAAAAGCGTTGATTCGCTTGATTTACTTGCAGTTCACCCAGACAGATAACGGAAGCATCACTGTCATTTGAGAGCTTATTACACTTGGATATGTCCCAAAGAGTCTCTTCCGCCTGGTGTACACAGTTCTTCTAGGCAGCATCTTTGTTTGGGTAGACTGCACATTTACCTGCCCGGATTTAGGGCCATTATGGACTTGAGGTTTTACTACTCCTTCATGAGGGGAATTTGTTGCCGCAGGTGGATTTGATAAAGGCATAAAACCTGCCGACTGTTTTCCACTACCTCTCAGCTTGTCCCTGTGAGATATTGCGTTGTCACAAATTGCTTGAACTATAGATAAACTCATATTTTTCAGTGCAGTCATAGATAGAGGAAATTTGGCTTCACAAATACCTTCACTATGGACACTATCTTTCTGTTTAAAAAAAGGTCTTTTATACTTGGCTGGGAGAAATGGGCCACACCGCCCACCTGTGGAGGTTTGCTTGTAACTGTCCCCCACGGCACTCAATACACCCTCCAGGCTTGATGAAGGCCCATCTACGGCCGGCGAGTCCACAAGGTCTATATCGTTTGCCTGCGAGGTATCATTGTGGGAGCGGGTTTGAGTTTTCCTTGTGGCTTTGTCTTTTTTGTAGTTGAGCTTGGACCGAAAGTTGGACTTGCCCCTTTGTGTGACCTGACCTCATAATGACGGCCTAGATACTCCGAGGATAGCACAGGGGTGGCACAGGATGCATAATACAGGGAGGCCTCTCCTCTAGGTGTTTTCTCCGATCCCCTTTGTCTCGCAATACTATTTTCCTCTTACAGGCGCCCGTGGCTTACTGCAGTCAGGCTTGGTAGTTTGTAGGTTGTCAGATTAGTTGCCCAGATGAATTTACTGGTAATGGGCACAGGACACAGCCCACTAACGTCATGTCCGAGAAAATCCACACAGCGGCCTAAGCACGTTGAAGCTTGCTTTGAAGAACGCTGAGGGATGCTGGGGGAATCAGTGGCGATGGACTCAGTGAGCGGTGCTCTCCCAACACACCTGCAAGCTGCACCCGCACCTACACGAGCCGCTTACGCAGGCTGCCGGGGGCACACTTATGTGGCCGACTACGGCCCGCCCTACTCACTCCTCACCGCTCCCCACACAACTGCTGCAACTGCTGCCCCCAGCCCCCCTCCTGTGATTTTGCGTCATCGTTGGCTGCCGGGTCTCTCCTGGAACTCCCCTGGGTCTCTCCCAAGGTATGCTTTAATTACCTCCAGTCCTCCTGGAGCGTCCTGGTGCGTCCAGTGTGTCCAATAACCTTCTGTGCACAGTCAACCTTCTGCGCACCAATGAGCAGCCGAGAAACGACAGACGGCTGTGGGTGCGACTATGCAGGTAATTGTGGAGGTTTTACTCCATAGGCCTGTATTCCTTTTTCGGTGCTCCCGCGAACCACGGACTGCTGCTTGCCGCTCTCCTTCTGTTGCACCAGCAGACTCCCGCAAACACGCGCGAAACTCCGAGCAGGGGTAAGCGGGATTAAACGAGAGCAGGAGCGAGCCCTCTGTCAGCAGATCTCAAAAACCTCCGGTGGTCCCCCGCAACCCCGGGGCTCTGCAATCTCGCTCGGCTCGCACCTCGCTTCCTGCGGTGAGTCAATAGAGGCCCGGATACCGATAGTGTGAGAACTTCTGCATATTTAGTCTGAGGGCTGCCTTTCGTTATGGGATAAATAGTCATGCAGTTCCAGCAGAGTAGTGACTTCAGAAGGAGACAATGTTTATTATCTGCAACGTCTTTACTTCCAAAATAAAAATGGCTCAGAAAGCATTTGTTTTCCCAAGTTAGCCTAGGGGTTTCACACTGCGCTTGTGTGAAACTAGATAAGGGAGACCCCATTAGTTGATTCGAAAGGAAATCTAAGCAACTCAAATACTACACATGATTGTGACAAGCTACTGACTGTTCTGTGTTATAGTTCTCATTTTGTTTAGCGAGGGGGTCAAAGGTTTTCGCAAAGGTGTTTTGAGTGGATCTGTTTGAAATGTCCCCAAGAATAAACAAGGCCCGAACAAAATGACAGGTATAACTTTAAATGTATCCTCTGAAAAATAGTTTTGTTAACCAACAAAACCCAATATATAAACCACACTATATTGAAGGAACAGAAGTAATGCACCGATGTATTAAATTGTATAAATCAGCTTTCAGAATCTGAGCCCTCTTGATGACATTGAGTACCAGATTTAAGCAAGCAGAAAATAAAATTAGGCATGCACACACCTGGAAGCTCGACTCAAATGTTCCTGTGGTTTCTCCCCATAGTTAATCCCACTTGTATTTAAAAGGACGGACCAGTCTGCTCTTTGTGCACCACATTTAAGATTAAATGTGAGCCCCACGAGAATTTACATTCACAGTAGAGAACATACCGTTCTCATGTTGTACCGGGCTTCGAGCATGCAAATTGTAACAGTATGACCCCCCCATCCCACCCCCGTATTACAATGAAAGCTACTCAACATA
The DNA here is from genome assembly GCA_963921515.1 of Calotriton arnoldi. NCBI lineage: Eukaryota > Metazoa > Chordata > Amphibia > Caudata > Salamandridae > Calotriton > Calotriton arnoldi. Next base: position 545,764 of record CAWUFW010002683.1, on the reverse strand, counting down.
ATTAAAAGCAGATGCTTCCAGAAAGTTTATAATCTGGGCATTTGAATAAAAAAAGAAGGTAGGCGAGATGCAAAAACACTTCCCTGTGCAGTTGCCATGAAAATGCAAGCAAGGGAGCCAGGGATCTCACAATGCATCGTGAAATAAAAATATATATTCGGGGGAGGGGGCTTCCTCAGGATAATTCCAGTGTCCAGCTGCTTGCCTTTGTTAATCTAGTCGTTTATTGTTCTGATGGCGTCTCTGCGTTAATCACACAAAACATATAAAGCTGCGAGACCTCGCGTCCTCCCACGCAAGCTGTCAATATAGCAAGACTGTGGATGGAGAGGCGGGCGAAGGGACACTAATACCAAGTGCGTGCCGAAAGATATATAGGTAAGAAGCTGCGAGCACATGGCCCGTAGAAAAACGAGCAGTGAGAAGCGGCGTCAGAATTGAAACAAAAAAGTTCTTCCACACAACAGCTGAACAACGAAAGCGTAAGGAAACTGTACTTTGCCGGTGCACCTCCCTGAATGGGAGTGACGTATCGGCAAAGCCAACGAATTAGGAGGCAGTAAAGGAGGACAGTGGAGTGAAGCAATGGTAAGTAGCAGGTGGGAAAAAAGTAGTATTGTTTACAGCAGGTCTTGCAGACATGCGCACTGTAGCTCGACCTAAAAATTTGAATTCACTGAAAAAAACAAGGGTTACATGGACGTTATAGTTGGATTCAGATTTTACACTCACTCACACAACAATAGAAATTCAGCAGTTCGTTATTTCAAGTAACTAGAATTTGTGTCTGAAGGTAACTATAACATTGTAACTCACGCCTTCGCCAGGCACTGCCAATTACCCCTCATTACATCAGTCATGACATCTTCATTGATAATATCACTGAAAAATTTGCAGTAAAATTATTGATGAGAAAACTGTGCATGATGGGGGCGCGAGTTTTAGTTACTTGAGATAACTATATCTGCTGAATTTCTATGGTTTTGTGAGTGTAAAATCTGAATCTATAATGTCCCTGTGAACCTTGATTTCAGTGAAAATATATATACTATGCTATATATGTATATTAGTTTGTGCAACTCTATTCTAGTGTTTGACTATCAATCAAGATCCTGCGATGTATCAGAAAGGGTTACTTACCTGTAATCCTATATCTGCGTCATAGATATCTTCATTAAAGTTATACACTACTCTCCCGCCTCGCCAGCTGTTACACTCTGTAGACCGTGGTAGACTTAACTATCCATAAAAAACAATTGGCAAAGGCCAATTGCCTGTGCAAGAGCTGTTGGCTTTGCCAATATGTTTTAGCAAACACCAGATTGGCTGCTGTTCGGCATGGCTAAGTGTTAGTAAGGTAAAGGAGAGTGGCATGGAGTGGCGTACGGTAGAGTTGTGGAGTGGAGCATCATTGAGTGGCATACAGTGTTGTGGAGTGTCATGGAGATAGTAGAGTGTCGGAGAGTGGAAGGGCCTAGAGTTGAGTGGGTAGAGTGGAGCACAGTGACAGTTGAGTTGAGTGCCATGGAGTGGCATTGAGTGTCGTGGAGTGGTGTAGAGGGTTTTGCGTAGAGTGGAGCAGAGTGTTGTAGAGCAGAGTGGTGTACAGCGGAGTAGATTGTTGGAGTGGAGTAGTGTCATAGAATAGAGTAAAGTTGTGTAGAGTGGAGCAGTGTTGTAGAATTACATAGTGTGGAGTAGAGCGCTGTGGAGTAGTGTCAGTGGAGCAGAGTTTAATGGAGAAGAGCATCATAGTGGAATTTTGTGTAGTGGAGTAGAATGGCCTGCAGCAAAGTATAGCGGTGCAGAGTAGATTAGTATAGAGTGCAGTGGCGTGGAGTGCATTGGTTTCGAGTAAAGTGGTGTAGAGTGCATTGGCATAGAGTGCAGTGGTGTAGAGTAGAGCGGTGCAGAGTAGATTGCAGTGGTGCAAAGTAGTTGGCATAGGTACAGTGGCATAGGGTGCATTGTTTTCGAGTAAAGTGGTGTAGAGTGAATTGGCGAGTGCAGTAGCTTAGAGTGGAGGCATAGAGTGCAGTGGCGTAGATTGGCGCAGAGTGCAGTGGTTAGATTGGCGTAGTGTAGAGTGGCGCAGCGTAGAGTGGCGTAGAGTGCAGTGGCGTAGAGGACTTTCAGAGTAGAATGAAGTGGAGTGGTGCAAGGTAGAGTGCAGTGGCATAGAGTAGCGGCGTAATGTGGTATCTAGTATAGTGGGGCAGCGTTGACTGCAGTGGCGCAGAGCAGAGTGGCGATTGTTTCAGAGTAGAGTGAAGTGGCCTGGAGTGGTATAAAGTAGTGGCATACAGTGCATTGGCGTAGAGTGCAGTGTTGTGGAATGGATTGGAGTGATGTAGAGTGCATTAGCGAAGAGTGCACTAGTGAATAGTAGTGAGGTAGAGTGCACTGGCTTAGATTAGAGAGGCGTAGGGTGAAGTGGCATATTGTGCAATGTTAGTATAGTGGTGCACAGTAAACTAGGGTGGCGTAGAGTGCATTGATGTAGAGTGGTGTGGAGTGGATTAGTGGCTAGATACAGAGTGGTGCGAACTGGAGTGGCAGAGTAGATTGTTTCAGAGTAGAGTGAAGTGGCATAGAGTAGAGCATCATAGAGTGCAGGTGCAGAGTCCATTTGAGTGGCTTAGAGTGCAGTAGCACATTAAACTGTCGTAGAGTTCAGTGGCACAGAGTAGAGTGGCGCAGAGTAGAGTGAATCAGAGTAGAATAGAATGGCGTAGAGTGCAGTGACGCTGAGTAGAACAGAGTGGCGTAGAGTGCAGTAACGCCAATCAGAATAGAGTGGCGTAGAGTACAGTGAGACAGAGTAGAATAGAGTGGCAAGGAGTATAGTGGCGCACAGCAGTGTGGGGAAGAGTGCATTGGCATGCAGTGGAGTGGTGCCGAGTAGAGAGGCGTGGAGTGGTGCCGAGTAGAGAGGCGTGGAGTGGTGCCGAGTAGAGAGACGTGGAGTGGTGCCGAGTAGAGCGGCGTGGAGTGGTGCCGAGTAGAGCGGCGTGGAGTGGTGCCGAGTAGAGCGGCGTGGAGTGGTGCCGAGTAGAGCGGCGTGGAGTGGTGCCGAGTAGAGCGGCGTGGAGTGGTGCCGAGTAGAGCGGGCGTGGAGTGGTGCCGAGTAGAGCGGCGTGGAGTGGTGCCGAGTAGAGCGGCGTGGAGTGGTGCCGAGTAGAGCGGCGTGGAGTGGTGCCGAGTAGAGCGGCGTGGAGTGGTGCCGAGTAGAGCGGCGTGGAGTGGTGCCGAGTAGAGCGGCGTGGAGTGGTGCCGAGTAGAGCGGCGTGGAGTAGAGAGGCGCCGAGTAGAGAGGCGCCGAGTAGAGAGGCGCCGAGTAGAGAGGCGCCGAGTAGAGAGGCGCCGAGTAGAGAGGCGCCGAGTAGAGAGGCGCCGAGTAGAGAGGCGCGGAGTGGTGCCGAGTGGAGCGCGCGGAGTGGTGCCGAGTGGAGGCGCGCGGAGTGGTGCCGAGTAGAGGCGCGCGGAGTGGTGCCGAGTAGAGGCGCGCGGAGTGGTGCCGAGTAGAGGCGCGTGGAGTGGTGCCGAGTAGAGGCGCGTGGAGTGGCGAGGCATAGTGTGGAGTGGTGGAGAAAAGAGTGCAGTGGGGTACCGTGGAGTAGGCATGGTATGGTAGCGTACTGCCATTACAGACAACACATCTTCAATTGAAATGACCATTACATTTGCACTTGCATACAGTTTTACTGCTAAAAGTATACAGCGCACAACCGATAATGTGTGGAAATGTCATCACCCAATGTATTGATTTAATCGTCAGCTCAGTTCATTTACAGACATTTAAATTTTGTTGTGGACTAGAAAAAAGATCTGTACAGCCCTCATCAAGCAGATCGTCACTTACTAGCCTGATTGTCACATAAATCCTCCCATTTTGAAGTCGGAGAAAGAAAAATAAACAACAACCTCCCTGGAAGATATAGCCTTACATTTGAGCTCTGTCTTTGAATGCACAGCAAATGTGACAAGATGAGATTTAAAGGCCTGTTTACCGAAAGTGAGTTTGGAAGAATACAGTGAACAAAGTTTGGGCAATGGGAGGGGCGAACTAGAGCTAGACAGTCTAAAGCAAATAAAGCCAGCAAATGTGAGTTGCATACCACAAAGCCAATGGTAAGCAACGGGTGGAATGTATTCCTCAGTCAACTTTCTGAATGACCACAAGATGTTTTTAGCAAACAAGATAGCTGCGCTGTCTGGTCGGCTGCGAAACTAAAAACTGGTTATGGGAGGCAAACTGCCAGTAGAAGGCATTGTGTGCAGGGGTGCCTTCTAAGTTCCTAAAGACAGTCTCCTTTTTCCTTTGTTTGTAATGTACGCCTATATAGCTACTTTTTTTTCTTTCAAGTACATTTTGTCAGTAAATGGGCGTGCATTTTAGATGGTACAATGCAGTCCTTTTCTAATATTCTATAGCTGTATAAGCATATTCAGGAAATAAATTAGGCCTCGGATAGGCTTCCATTGCATGTTCCTATTATTACATTCATGGACAGAGACTCTGATTCTGTTGCTTTCTGTGGGAAAAAAGTATGTGAAAAGGTGTTCTGCTAAACACTGCGGAGATTACTCTAGCATTTATGATTTCAGTGAAAATTCCAAGGTACATATATATCAAAAATAGAAAGGGCAACAAAGGGATATCAATACGAACTGCTGTCACTTTGAATGTATATATGTATTGTATACATGCTAGCATGGACTGAAAGTAGACAGTCTCAGCAAAGCCTCCTAGGCTACACATTGATGCAGTTGTAACTGTTGTCAGGATAGTTGTGAATTTGGGGCCAGTTATCCCCTGAAATTAGTTCAGAAATGTAATTTATTGCTCCCCTAATTAAATCAATTTCTTCATTCTGCAACAGTTGTACATTAATATTTTGTTTTCAATTTCAGCGATTCGCTAAATAACTCTCTACCAGTATCCATCACAGCTCAGGAGTCTTCCTTCACCGCATCAGTTATTACATCCCCCAGCCTAACCAGCTCATCCCAGAGTACCAGTCCAGTAACAACATCTTCCTCCTCCAATTATGAACAGACACCTGTGCACAACAGGATAGCATACCAAAGCCCTATGCCTCCACCTGAAGCTTCACCTGTCACTGTAAGTAGACCATACTTTGATGTTGTTGATATCCAGTGCAGCAGCTACTGGTTCTGTTCTCATGGCTACAAACCACAGGTTTAACATAATTTTCTCATTTTTTCATTGATCATCTGAGACAAAAGTGTTTTGGGTCTACGGAATAAATGCTTATAAAACAAATTATTCCCCATGCCGATCATCACATCATAAATGGAACATGATGACATTACACAGCAAAAAGCACTGAACTGTGCATACTTTACAAATATTGACCCTAAACTTAAAAAGCTTCAACATCGTATGGAAGAGCATTGTGCTCAAAATGTCATGATGTCTTTAAGATCTTCTGTCACCTCAATAGATGTAGATCCAGTAGAGAGGCATGATGGGGGGAGTTTTACTTGGAGGAAAAAATAATACTCTGACCTTCATAATAGGATCTTAACTGATATTCAGGTATACTGATTAGCTTTGTCTATATTTATTGACCTCGTAACACTATATGAGAAATGTTATGCCTTAATATGCATGCTGAGATAAAGATCAAGCTAAATGTTATTTCTCTATTAAAAATGTACATGATTATACTTTTACTACTGGTGTCATTGAGAAAGCAGACTCAATATTCTGTATGATCTTTTTTTTAATTGAAAAATAACACTTGGCAGACTAAATTGGTTGGAGCACCATTTGACATCCTTTAGTGTTTTCTTGTGTGAGCAGTTTTTTGTGAGGGTTTTTGTCAGATAAACAACATACCTTAACTGTTTAATTTTCCCTCATGTGCCTAAAAGTCTAAAAAGTAATAACCTGCTTGCGTTTCTCTGACTGATGTGCAGCAGTGCTTCCCTGAATTGACTATCAATTGATCTGGTTAAAAACTTTCTCGTAAGTAGGACTGTTTCAGTGCGTTTTGAGTACACAGCATGTGATTTACAGCCCGCAGAAACATCAAGGGCCTCACGACTTAGTTGCTGCTTCAAAATCGGCTTGGACACAAAAATAGCTGAAGTAACTTTGAGCGCATGGTTCCCCTGTATGCAGTGGCATTAGGGGCTCATTTTCAATGCATGAAGCAGAGACCACCATACTGTGCTCTTGTAAATATTGATGTTAAAGTACTGTTTCTCGTGGAAGAAGACCCCCCCATCTCAACATGGAGGGACTCAAAATCAGTACCTATGCCATTGACTTTTGCTTGCAATTCTCATCCCATCAATATCCTTGATAGTTAGATATATGACAAATATATTTTTTCAAATTGTTCTTCTCATTCCCTTCTTTGGACTCGGATCCTTTCCTTTGCGGTAGTGGAGAGGCCATTTAAGAATGCAGCTATTGGTATATGAATTGGTTAGGAGCCTGTGCCAACCGTTCGTTTTAAGGTTTCTCAAGCCAGTAATGAATTCTTATTAACATTGGCACTTATTAACCTGTTGAGAAGCGTTGCTTACCTGACAGAGGAACATTGTTTCTTATAACTGTCCACTTTTGTCTCTGCCCTAGTATCTATATAGAGGAAACGCACTACAACTTTTAAAACTGCATCTGCCATTCCATTCAAGGTGAGCAGGAAAATGTATTTAGGTGGCATTATAGTTTGTAGAACATAAGCCACAACTTTGAGTTCTGCAAGAAAAGTGAGGTAATATTTGAACACTAGAATGAATGAGGGCTTGATCACTAATCAAGTGAATGTGCCTCAGCTGATGTGACTGCTTAGGATTACTGTTACAATAAATACCTACATTAGTCATCTTGGCCTGTCATAGGGTTGAAGTTGGACTTTGATCAGAAAATTATCAATCTCCCTTTCTTGGGTAATACCTTATTTGAATTTTAAGCAGGTGATGAAATGCACTTCATGGAATGTGGTGCAGATACCATCATAGGCGGAAGGAATGCTCCATACTTCAGCTACCTTCAGAGAGGTACTGCCCTCACCAGATAGCATTGCCAATTACACAAAAGAATGCCAGAAAATAACAAATGATCAGTGTGTATTATTTACTTCAAGTCTGGCTAAACTATGAGACAAAACATCACTTTTAAACATACCACCAAACTGCAAGCAGTTTGATATGAACCAGCTTACTATATGAAGTCTGCTCACTGAAAAGTAAACAGGTGATTGAATGAATACCAAGATCAAAGGCATTTACTTTAGATACTTCTTGGTCTGAAAAGTGTGGTGCAAAGAGAGAAAGCAGGCCAGCCTTGTACTAATGAACAGTATACCAAATGGGTGAAGAAACAAACTTTTAAGGTGTTGTGTAAGCAATTTCCTTCTTACTCCATCAGAGATGTGCAATAAACCTTCTTGCAGTTCTGCAATATCACAGATTTGTGATATGTAAAAATGGAAACTTTCCTCCCAGTGAAATTCGTACATAAGGGCAGAGAGGTTGTGCAGTGCACGTTCGGGAACAGCTGGTCTCTTTACTCTCTCATGTATTTGACCGAACTCAGTAAAACATTCATGTTGTCGTCTCAAGCTTGTCCTGGAAAAACATTTGTTGAAATGGATCATAATATCTCCAGAAGTCTACCTATTTTTAAACTGTTTCTTTATTAGCATGTTATGTTACATTGATTTGTCTAGTGCGCTATTCACCCAAGGGTATCCAGGCGCTTGGACAGGTGTTTAGGTTTGTGATCCCAAGGTGCTTCTACAAAGAGCCAGGTATTTAGATGGCACATGTGGGCTCTGCAGTGGGATCTGTAGCCCTAGTGGGTGCAGCATCAGAGAATCTTTCTGACCTGGTCCAGATATCGGAAGGAACTGCAAACGTTCTGCAGTGCCAGCTGACCAACCTTGATTGGGTCATCGGCATTCCCCTCTGCCTTCCCCAAACAGAGTTTTCAGTGGTGGTGATAGGTGGCGATAGTTGCGTCACTCCCGGGTTGGGGTGGCCACCTGGGAGAGGTGGAGATCAGATGACTCTAGTCTTTGTGTGAGTCTCAGCTCCATATCAATTTCTTGGAGTTGGGAGCTATCCTCTTGGCATTGAAACCCTTCCTTCCGTCCATCAAGGGAAGGCTGGTTCAGGTGTTCATGGACAACACGACCTCCATGTAGTATTGCAACAAATACGATGGAATGGGGTTGTTCACCCTGTACCAGGAGGCTCTATGCTGCTGAACTTGGCTAGAGCGCCAGGACATCTTTCTAATCGTGCAGCACCTGGCGGGCTCTCTGAGCACCAGAGTGGGCAGACTCAGTTGTCTATGCCTCGCGGATCGCAAATGGCATCTACATCAGAAGGTGATGCACAATCTTTTCCGAGACTGGGGAGGGCCTTGGCTCGATCTATTTGCCCCCACTGAGAACACGCAATGTCAGTACTTCTGCATGTTGGAGTTTCCAAAGCGGTTCTGCCTCGGAGACACTTTCTGCCTGGAGTGAAACTCTGGACTCCTGTACGCCTTAACGCTGACACCACTCCTACTCCGAGTTCTCAAGAAGAACAAGATCGCCCGGGCACAAGTCATACTAATGGCTAAGGATTGGGCAGGGAGAGTATGATATTCCAAACTCCTGAACATGAGCATCTGTCCTCCGTTCCTGCTGCTCCTTTGGGAAGACCTCCAGTTGCAGCAACAGGGCAGTGTTTTGCACCTGAACTTGCGCACGCTCCATCTTCATTCCTAAAGATTGAGCGGTGACTGTTAACAGTTTCCGATCTCTCCTGAAGTTTGTGATGTTCCTGTCTATGCCTGCCATTGGGATAAGTTTGTGGCCTGGTGTTCCACACGTCAGGTGGACACCCTTTCTGGACCTTTTTGTCAGCGGTATTGCTGTTTGTTCCATCTTTATCCCATCAAGTCTTTGCCCTGGGGATTGTTAGGGTTACTTGTCAGCTATCTCTGCTTCTCTGCGGCTGCCGTAACAACCTTCACTATTCCAGTCATCAGTTGTGACTTTTTTTTTTTTTTGTAAAAGCTTACACATTTATTCCCGCCTACTCCTTTTGTGATGCCCCAGTGGGACCTTAATTGGTCCTTACTTACCTCATGTGGTCTCCCTTTTAGCCCCTATATAGCTGCTCTTTGCGACACTTAACCATCAAATCTGTTTTCCTGGTGGCCATGACATCGGTCAGGAAGGTCGATGAGCTTCAGGTTTTGTTGGTTCACCCTTAAACTTTTTCCTGGACAAGCTGGTCCTTCAGATACTTGCCAATTTTCTCCCAAAGGTGGTCACTCCCTTTCATATTGGCCACAACATCCCCATCTCTGCTTTCTACACTGTCTCATCCTTCCGAGAAGGAGAGACTCCATCGTTTGGATCCTAAGAAAGCTCTCTCCTTCTATATTGATTTCTCCAAAGACCATCGGGTGGATGACCAGCTCTACATTGGGCTTAGCAGAATGAAGAACGGCAAGGCTGTACCGAAACAGAACACTTCCCAATGGATAGTACTCTTCATAAAAATCTGCTACGAATTGGTGAACAAACAACTCTCTGAGGGTTTGTGGACTCAATCCACCAAAGCTGTCACTACTGCGTTAGTGTGTGTGGGTACCTGTCCTAGACATCTGTGGAGCTGCCACATGGACATCCCTCCACATGTATAGGAGGTGCTACTTCTTGGACAGTCTGGTCCTTCGGCACAGGCATTTTACCCGTTCAGTCCTCCAGGAATTCCTGGTTTGAGCCATTCGCTGGCCAACCTCCAGGGAGCTATTGCTTGAGTATCTATTCTAATGTGAGGATCTGCTGTTAGACGTCTCTATCAAAAGAACAAGTTACTTACCTTTTTGGTAACGCTGTTTCTGGTGGATACTCTGCCTGGATGGGCACTTGACCGTTCAGTCCTGCAGGGCTTTTGGTCTGAGCCATTCGACAGATCCTCCACCTGTGGGGGTACTGCTATGGTATCTATTTATAAGGTGAGGAATCTGCAGTTAGAAGTATCTGTCAGAAGAGCAAGTTACTTCAGTTAGATAATGCTTTTTCTGGTAGAGGCTGTAGGAAAGTGGCTCTGTATATACTGAACCCAAGGGAGGTTCAGGGTGCACAGGGTCCACAGTCCCCAGAGGTTTGGCAGAGGCTAAAGTTAGATATAACCTTACTCTCTAAAGTGGTAGCTTGGTAGAGCAGTAAGGCAGTATCAGAGGACAGTGTAAAGCATTTGTTGTACACACTCAGTCAGCAAATGAAGCCACACACTCAAGAACTGAACTCTAGGCCAATGGTTTGTATATAAAAATATAAGCTTGTTTTATTTTAGAACCAACAATGGGTATCAGAATATACTTTCTCAGAATGAGATGCTTTGGTTAACCACTTTACAAATAGGCAATAGACTGTTTGATGATAGTAGTCACAGTTGGTGCAAGAGGCAACCCAAGTTCAAACACAATGTAACATTGAGCTCAATGGACAGTTTTGGTTAATTGCAATTAATTACTTTGTAGATTACTTCTCTAACCACAGGACTGGATCCTGGATTCAGTCCTGGGACACTTCCTGTAAACAGGTAAGAAAAAGCGTTTTGGTTCTAGTAGTGATTTTTGAGGAATATTACTGCATTTCAAAAGTTGACACTTAGAAACTTTTCTGGGTAAAATTACCAATGTTATCCTATGGAAGGAAATGCAGTTTGCAAGCAAAGTAGGTTTACGTTACTTTTGTAATTCAGTGCTGGGTTCTCAGTCAGCACTGGGATATCTATCTAAAACAGGTAAGTAATTACGTTTGTATCGTTAGCACGATTTTTAAAGAATATTTGTAAGATTCAGAAATCGACACTTAGAAACTTTTTCAGTAAAAAGCAGGCAATGATATCCTATGGCAGGAATTGCAAGTTACTGGTAAGTACGGTTAAAATTACTTTACATGGTTGGTACTGGACTAAAAGATGCAGTACTGACGTCTCTCCTGATAGCAGGTGAGTAATTCGGAATTCGTTACTGTTGTGATTTTTAAACCATATTTTAGTATTTCAAAAGTGGACACTTAGAAGAAATTTCACAGAAAACCAGTCAATGGATCCCTATGGAAGAAAATTGAGTTAGCGGTAAGTAACGTTGTGATTACTTTTTAGGGTCAGTGCTGGGCACCCCGATCCAGCACTGGGATCTCCTCTAATAGCAGGTGAGTATTTTCGTTTTCGTGACTCGGTTGATTTTAGGTGAATAGTTTAAAGTTTCAAAACTCCACACTTAGAAGAAATTCCAGGGGGAGCCAGTCAGTGTTACCCTATGGAAGAAAAGTGAGTTATCGGTCTTTGGGTAAGTACTCGACTGGCAGAGTTAAGGTTCTGGGCATAGACTCAGGGGTCCCCCAGGATCAGGTAAGTACAGTTGTTACACCCTCAGCGGCACAGGGGCGGCCGGGTGCAGAGTGAGTAGGCCCAATGTTATCCTATGGCAGGCAGGGGGCCTCGGGTTGGTGGCTGCTGGCAAGCAGGCCACGCGGCTGTGGGAGCTGGGCTCCTGGTCACTTGCTCAGGGCAAATGGGGAAGTAGGTTAGGGTAGAGGTTGCACTTCCAGGGGCACTCGGGCGGCTGGGTGCAGGGTGCTTTTGAGCCGTCGGGCGCTCAATGTTAACCAATGGAGATCTTGGAAGGTGAACAAAGGCTGCAGGCTCGGGGACTCTTCAGGAGCGACCAACACTTCGAGAGGTAAGTTGGGGTCTTGGAGGATAGGTAGACACCCAGGAGTTGGGCACAGGGGGCCGTGGGGCGCCGGGTGCAGGGGTGTCTTTTGAGGTCGGGAAATCTTACCCCCTGCTGGTCGCGGTTGGAGGGGTCCCTTGTCCTGAGGCTGCAGGCGTCGTCTGGGTCGTCGAGGAGGGTCCTTGGGCACTGGATTCCAGGTCAGAATCGCCGGGGGACGTCCTCAAAGTCTTTGTTCACTCAGGCACAGGCTGGGCTCGGCGGGTGCAGAGTGTGCAGGTTTCGCGGTTCCGTGCCAGGGCCGGGTCTTTTGTAGTTTTCTTTTGAACAGTACCACTGCTCGTGGGAGTCCCTGGGTTGAAGGCTGTGGCACAGAAGTCAGGTCCTCCGGGGTTTTGAGGTTGCTGAGGCCGGGGTTCCGCAGGAGCATGTTCGGAGGTCGACAGGCCGGTAGGGCTGGGGCCAAGTCAGTTGTCGTCACCTCCTTGTTAGCAGCTGCACGGCTGGTCTTCTTGCTTCGTCTTCTCTTCTTGTTTTGGATTCGGGAACTGAGGAAGGAAGGTTCAGGGAGCCCCTAAATACTAAATTTAGGGGTGGTTACAGGTAGGTAAGGGCAGGGACAAATGGGTCCTGTCCCTGGGGTGGGTACACCCCCTATTCTGCCACTCTCCAGTGGGAGGGGGGCAGGAGCCTGTCCCTGGTTGGCTGGGTCCCTCCATCCTCAAGATGGCGGGGACTCGAGTTGCTTCACCTCGCCTCCCCCACCTTAGGGGTGGAGTTGGCAGAGGTGGGCACAACCCATTTCCTGCCTCTGGTTTTCCCGCCGGTTCTCCCGCCAGAAGTGGGGGTAGAACGAGTGGGGGTCAGTTTGCAGGGAGCAGCAAATGGTCTGGGGAAGCTCAAAAGGCGGCAGGCCTTTGAAGCTTCCCCTGCCCATCCTGGGGGAGGAGGCTTTGGCACCTCGCCCCAGGATGCGCATTGTTTCAGGCCCCTGAGAGCAGAGGCTCTCGACCCAGGGGTCCAGAAACATGTCTGGTGGTGGCAGCCTGGGCAGCCACTCAGTCCGGACACTGGAGGTCGGGTTGGTTTCAGGGGGCATCTCTAAGATGCCCTCTGGAGTGCGTTTTACATTAAATCCCACACTGTAAGATCCATCTGAGTGTAAGGGTCAGCAATGGTCCAAATAAACAGAAGCCAGAGGCTTGTTTGAGATCAAGAGAGTAGTCTGTGGTGGACGAGCTGTGGTGGAAACTTATCTGCTGGCGAATGTCACATTTAAGGCCATAGTCTTTAGCCTGTTTATAAAGACCTGGCCACCAATAGTGTTTCTGCAATAGTGAAATTTTGTCCGGCACCCCTGCGTGAGCAGATGCTACACCCTCATGTGCTGCTAAGATCAGTCATTACCTGTGATCTGAATTAGTTATTACTCTATCCCTCACTGCGGTAATATGAGCAAATGGAATGTTTTGTGCACTTAACTCGTAGGAGTATTTTAGTGGAAAACCTTGTGGTAAGAGGGTGCCATTGCGTGCAGCATTGACAGCCGTCATGGCTCCATCTATTCTTGTACTGTCAAGAGTTATTGCAGTAACTGCAGCAGTTTGCACTGTTGCTTTTGTGGCTTCATCAGCCATTGAATTCTCTGCAATGTGTATTCCTACATGTTGATGGCTCAGTGTGTGAATGACATGAGCCTGTGGCAAACTTGCTTTAAGTTTAACCAGTTATACCCAGAGCAATTTATGCTTAATCGTGTAACCTTTGGAGGTTCTGAATCGATTCTGGCTCCAGTAGTGTAAATACTCATTGTAAGACTGGACACAATAATACAAATCGCACACTATAAGTGTGGGGAACGAAGGAGCTGTATTCGCTAGTATCAGAATTAGTTTTCAGTTCAGTCAGTTATGCAGTGCAATCACCAAGTGACTGTGTTAATGATTTATGAGGTTGGAATTTAATTACAAGACTGGAGGCTACCATTATGCAATAACTTTTATTGCTGCCCACACATGCAGCGCACTTTAAAGAACATGTTGCATCATAAACTAAACATTCCATAGAACATAATAAAACGTGGTAATCGGGCATCATTCTCTTTTATTCGCTGCTCCTGGACAGTTAAGTATGTTTATTTGTCTCTATACTATTTGCCATTACGTTTTAGTATTAAGTGTATAAATTGCCTACTTTAAGGTTTTTATCTTGGCATCCCTAATGTTATCTTTAGTGCCCTTTTCTGTATGCTTTAATTCCTTTATGCCAAAAAAATAAAATACATGCAACCGCGTGGAAGGTAGGTAACATTTTACCTTTTTCTTCTTGTACCCTTCCAATTTATGGTCGGGTTTTACTACCCCTCTTTGAAGCTCAATTCCAACTTAAATGAAACGTTGATGCAGGGAAACGAGGCCTCTAACCTGAACGCGATCGTTTGGGATCACCACGGAGTCAACTGCTCTCGTTTTCTGCTGCCGGACTAGACTACGGAAGCACAGGGTCGTGCTTTCTGCCGCCCCCACGATGTGAGGCTCCACCCGGGCAGGTGTCTATTGCGGGCACCGGTGTCGGCTGACTGCTCGCTCCTTCGGGCACAGCCGACACCGACTTGCTTGCTTTCTCCCTGCATGCTTTCCTCCTCACGATGCAGGTCGCAAGGGCAGGGCTCACGCTGCTTTCGGCTAGGCGGGCCTCCCTTTTTGAGACTCACCTGGCAAAAATTAGGCGGAAGCAAGGGAGGCCGCTCTGGCTCGCACAGCGCAGAGCTCAACGGCAACTTTTAACTACATATCTTCCTGATTCCGGTAAGACTGCCAGACTCTGCCTATATCAAATAAAAATAACAATAAGAAGGGAAAATATTTATCTACCAAATATTTATTCAAAATGTATTGAAGGGTATAGTTTATCTACAGGTTAACCCTTAGGATTGAGACTGGGACCTGATCTCATTTAGATCTTTAGGATGTCAGAAAATGGAACACAGTTTAATGAGGACATCTGAGAATGCACTAATGTGTTTCTTTGAGAAACAACTTAAGTCCTCATTGAAAGAGGCAGTGGAGGCTGCTTTTAGCAAAAGGAAAAAGAGGCCACGTTGCTGAGGAAGACTCAGCCGAACTCTCTGAGGAGGAAAACCCTCTACCCAAGAAAGGAGGTAAGGCCTTGAAAAAGACCAAACATCTTGTACCCCATGGTAGCCTGTGCGCTACAAAGGACCGGGTACTATCCCTTGGTAGCCTGTGCGCTACAGATGATGCGGGTGCCCCTAGCGGCACAATGAGAAAGAGCGACGATTTTGGCGCAATAAGTGCAGGTGTCCCTAGCGGCACAGGAAGACAAGGTGACCTTCATGGCACAAATTACCTCAATTCACCAACTGACAATGACGATGAAGACTTGTTCCCAATAGATATTGATGATGAGGCAGATGAGTATACATTTGATCCTCTTGAGACTCCTGACAATGAGCTCCTTAAAGAGGATCTAGACCAACCCAGTAGTTCCAAAACTTATAAAGACCCAACGGGAATGGAGATGTTTAACCTCACTCGCATCACTCACCCCAGATGATCTGATTGGTGGCCTTTGGACCACGTAGCAAAATTCATCACATTTTGGATACGATAACCCCTTGAGAAGGACACCCGAAATCTAATGAGGGCAGAATGTCCTAGACCCTTTTTGGATAGTAAATCGGGGATGACACCAAAGCTAGACCCCGAATTAATGACCTTCCTGTTCAAAACTGGAAGAGACCCTAGAACGGGACTTGAGCGCTGCCTCAAACAGTGTCAGGATAAACTACTAAACACTCTAGGACCATTGGCTAGAATCCTAGACTTGGCGGAAGAGGCCTCTATTAAAGGCACTCCTGTGGATGTAGAGCTACTCCGAGGATGGAGCCAACGTGCCCTATGCCTTCTTGTTAATGCCAATGCAGGGCTAACCTCGTAAAGGAGAAGGGCTATACTGATGCGGATGAACTCTAAATTGGGAGACCTGGCAAACCATGATATCCAGGGTGACCAGAACGGCTTACTCGTCGGGGAAAATTTTATTAAATCATTAGGAAAGTACATTTCCACTTTCTCCACCTTTAACAAGGCCCAATCAATCATAAGACGCATGTTCAGGGGTAGAGTTTTTGGAAGGGCTGACAGGATGGGACTGCCTGTCAGCCGTGGACACTATAGGTCCCCTTTCTACCAACAAAATCAAAGCGGTTATGGGAGATACTTCAGCGGAAACAACAACTCCTTTTTTCCGCAAAGAGGCCGCAGCACCCGCACAAGGTGGTGGTAGAGGCAGATTCCAAGGACAACAAGGTAAGGCTCCACCCCTCTGGTTCTTCCCAGCCAAAGGTAGGGGGAAGGCTATGCTTCTTCAACCACCATTTGGTCTTGGTTAACAAGCAACTACCTGTACTAGATACCATAAAGGGATTCAAAATAGATTTCATCAGGACACCTTACCAGACACGCCAACCCAGAGAGCTTACCCTAGACCAGGAACAATCAACTCTGGTAGACACAGAAGTGAGTCGGATGCTATCAAAGGGGGCTTTATGCAAGGTAACAAGCACTGGTCAGGGATTTGTGAGCTTGATATTTCTAGTAAAGAAAAAAGACAAAGGCTGGCGTTCTGTAATATATTTGAGGGAACTGAATACTTTTCTTGTGTACAGGCATTTCAAGATGGAAGGTATCCATCTTCTAAGGGACATCCTACAAGAGAAAGACTGGCTTGTGAAGCTGGACCTCAAGGACGCTTATTTCACAATCCCTATGGACAGAGTCACAGAAATACATAAGATTTATTTGTAAAGGAGTGACTTAACAATTTTGTTGTCTCCCCTTCGGCCTCTCCTCAGCATCTTGGTGTTTCACCAAGGTTCTGAGACCAGTGGTTGCCTCCCTGAGGAGGAGAGGAGTACGGCTAGTAATCTATCTAGACGCCATACTACTGATGTCCCAAAGTTAAGAAGAGTTATTAAGACACATGAAATGTTCAGTGGACCTTTTGGAAGGATTAGGATTTATTATCAACATAGAGAAATCCGTTATGACCCCAACACAAAACCTAGAATTCCTAGGATTCCAGGTAAATACCATTTCGGCCCAGTTACAACTTCCACTAAAGAAGTTGTCCAAAATAACAAAGGAAGTAACTTATGTATTATCCAAAAGTATAGTAAGCTTACGAGAACTACCAAGAGTAGTTGGTCTTCTATCCTCTTCCATTCAGGCAATCTCCCCAGGGCCACTCCACTACAGGGCCTTACAGAGACTGAAATATTCGGGGTTGAAGAAGGCCCTTTGGTACTCGGACAGAATTCCCCTGTCATTGGAGGCTTTAGAGGACCTCCTGTGGTGGTGAAACAATTTAGACAGCTGGACTGGAAAAGCAATTTTTGGGAACAGCCCAGATCACACTGTGGAGTCAGATGCAAGCAAAGTGGGTTGGGGCGCAAAATTAGGAGAAATGGAAACAGGGGGGAAATGGTCCCAGGAGGAACTCCCACTCCACATAAATTGCTTAGAAATGTTGGCAAGTTTGAATGATTTAATGAGCTTCAAGTCAGTACTAAAAAAACAGCATAGTTTTGATCAAACTAGACAATTTTACAGCTGTTTCCTATATCAACCGCTTAGGAGGGGCAAGGTCAAGGGTACTTGCAGACCTCCCCAGGAAGATTTGGTACTTCTGTTGGAGTGAAAAAATAGTACTAAAAGCAGAGTTTATCCCTGGTCATCTAAACACAGGGGCAAATTGGAATTTGAGGTTTCTAAGAGATTCAAGCGATTGGAAGCTGAATCCAATAATCTTCAAGAAAGGTCAGGACCTGTGGGGCCCTTTCCAGGTGGACCTGTTTGTCAGCAGGCTAACATTTCAGATAGATCAGTACAGTTGGAGGCCAGATCCCCAAGCCACTGCAGTGGACGCTCTGGTCCAATCTTGGAACAAACAGAAATGCTACGCCTTCACTAACTTCGCACTGATTCAGAGGGTTCTACTGAAAGTTCGAACGAAGCGATGCAGCATCGTTCTAGTTACACCCTTTTGGAATACTCAGATTTGGTTCCCAGGGGTGATGGAATTGGCAATGGAGATCCCAAGCCTTATCCCAGGGAGTCTAGACCTTCTCCAGGGACAAGGAGAGGTGCACCCTCTTCTTCTAGAGGGAAACATGAACCTTCTTGCTTGGAGGATTTCAGGGGGTCCAGAAGATACTCTGGACTTTCAAAGGAAGCTAAAAACCTACTGGATGAATCATGGGCACCAAGAACAAGGAGAAGATACACCCGTGTATGGAGGAAATGGTGTAGTTGGTGCCTGGAACGGGATCTGGATCCCGTGGACGCCCCTGTGGTAGACGTAGCAAACTACCCAACAGATTTATTTAAATCTGGTTTATGCTATAGAACAGTTAACTGCTACAGATCAGAAATTTCAGCAGGCCACTCACTAATGAATGATTATTCTTTTGGTACCGACCCCTTAATACGTAGAGTGATGAAGGGAATAAGACTTAGGCGCCCTCCAAGGGCCAAATATGATTTACTATGAAATGTTGATCTTATTTTCGACCTTTTCACCTCTTGGCCTGATAACTCTTGTATTTCCAAAAAACAATTATCGATTAAATTAGCAACATTACTTTGTCTAATATCCTTCAGAAGAGTGTCAGATGTTAAGGCGTTAGTGACCTGTAACAGATTCTATTCCCCAGATGGAGTACTTTTGAAATATGGAAAAAGACCAAAACTATGTCTGCAAATATGTTTTAGCCCTATTTTACTGATTACCCAAAACTGTGTGTGGTGAGTTGCATGAAAGTTTATGAACAAAAAATGGTTGATGTTAGACCGAACGGTGAAAGTCAATTACTAATATAATTTGTAAAACCCTATAAGGCAGTTTCTTCTGCCATAATTTTGAGATGGGTAAGAACAGCCAGGTTAAAAACAGAGATAGACTTATCCAAGTTTGGCGCACACTCATCCCGAGGCGCAATGGCCAGTAAAGTGTTTTGGGGTGGAGGATCCCTTTCTGATATTCTAAAAGCAGAATACGGGTCGAATGCTTCCACCTTTGTTAAATTTTACCTTAAACCTGTGGAACACATAAGAAATTTAGCATTAAAAAGCTTTAAACATGCATAATGGTAGCCTCCGGTCTTGTAATGAAATGACGATTCTCCAAATAACATGGAGAGAATCTTGATTTCATTAAAGACAACGGAGGCTAACATTATCCCACCCACCGCTCCCTGGTGGATTTTAAAGAAAAATGTGTGTATACATTCTTCTACATATACACAATTACTAAAAGTTATAAATTGTTTAATCGTTTTTAATTTCCTTAGCAATTGTTATTACCTGGTTTCTTTCCATTCCTTCCAGACACTTCTGTGTGAGTTTCTTACTTATCAAATGCTACTAGCCAGGAAAACGTCAAATAAACAGATTTTATACCTTATCGCAGCTCTAAGAGGACGATGCCTGGTTACCACGGCATTTTATTATGTTCTATGGAATGCTTAGTTTATGATGTAACATGTTCTTTAAAGGGCTACATGTGTGGGCAGCAATAAAAGTTATTGCATAATGTTAGCCTCCATTGTATTTAATGAAATCAAGATTCTCTTAGTATGTTAATTGGAGAATCGGCATTCTCCACTCATTTTACCCTTCACCGCTGTGCAGGCAGAAGAGTATTGGTGTTTTGTCCCTACTGCAGGCTGGGCAGAACCATCAGTGTAGATTATAAAATCATACTGTTCCAGAGGCATTATTTCACTAGGCAGAGGATATTCATGTTCATATTGGAGGTATGCTTGTGTTTGTAGTGTAGAGTCTGACAGTCTGTTGCTGTGAGTGTTGGCCCCTTGTATCCATCTTGAAGGTAAAGCTTTTGCGTTGGGAATCAGCTAAATTGCTGATTCTATGTGCATGAATACCACGGATTCTGTCGGGCGAGCCATGGCTCTTCAAGTGGCACTGCACCTGCATGCCTGGCTATGCACCTTTGGTTTTTTGGAGGCTGTTCAATCCACCTTGGTGAACATGCCTTTCGATGGTCAACATCTGTTTGGCGCTCACGCTGATTCCGCTTTACACAGTTTTCGGGACAGTCTGAGTGGAGCAGAATCTTTAACCCTGTTTTGCTGTACTGTCTGATCCTCTTCTTCCTCTGGTACTAAACTTGTACGGGTATGGTCTCCTTGATTTATTTCGTAGGTGAGCCGTTCTAGAGCAGTGCCTGTTGGCTTTTTTCTTACAGATTTCACCTATGGGTGGCAGCCGGTGAGGTGCTCCTGCCTCCTGCAGGTATTTTTTATTACTACTTAAACTGTCAATGACAGGTTATGGTCCCCGTTATTTGGAACGCATATTACTTTATGCCTAAATGGACGTCAACGCCTGTTGATGCAAGGTGTTAGTTTGCATTTCTACCCATTGGGGTATTTTGCTTGTATTGTGTGGATGCACTGTTGCCGTGTTCCCTGTCCTGTAGAGTACTTCATCTGTATGCCTTACAGGCATTCCTACATATGTTTCTGGCACTTTAGTACCCCGTATAGGGGACTTAAAATTGTGTGCTTTGGGAAGATGGTGCCAGGGGTTCCCCCCCCCCCCTCCCCCCAGACCCCTGTTTTGTTAAGTGTTATTCTCCTCATTAACCAGGGGTTTGTCCTTACACTCTATCTGGTGCCCTTTCTTTCCTAACTGACGCAAGGGAAGGGGGTACAATTCTTAACTTAGAGTACATTGCCTGATCCTGGCCTAGGTGGTATTCCTATTTTAGTCTCTTTCAGGCGTTAGCATTTAGCATTCCTTGTGCTAGTTCTTGCTATGCACAAGCAAGAAGGGCTCTACTGTTTCTATTACTCTCAAGGTTCCTTGTGGACGTACCTTGTCGGTATCTTAGCGTGAGTGGACTACTCTGCCGACTCTTTCTCTTCTTTGCCACTGCATGGACTGTTTTTAATCGGCTTCTGCTTTACGGGAAGCTGTTGTTGCTTTTCCCTTTTGCAAAATGTTTTTGTACTTCGTTGGAAACATTTCCATGACACTTCCGATACCAAACCCAGCTTTAGTTACTGAACTGATTGTTATTCAAGAGTTTATGGCTGTTTTTCTTATTACGTTTTTTCTCGACCATGTGTTCCTTGATCACCCTGTCTTGGGTTTTGTTCATAAGGAGGTTTGGTGATCCTTTCGGATTCTTTTCCTGAGTTTCCTTCATTTCTTGCAAGCACGGATAAGGTTGCAACCCCTTGGGGGGTTTATTATCTCATGACCAATGAGTATGGAAAATGACGATCTTGGGTGACACCAGGATCCTTGCTCATAATATCACAGGAATTGTGGACTGGGCACAGGTTGTCCTGTGGAAATGGAGATTTATTTATGCTTGGGGATTTTTCTCTCTCTCTCTCTCTCTCTCCATCTCCCTTCTCTTCCTTTGGAAGAGGTAGGGTTCTTTCTCCTCCATGGTTGTGGTATACTAAAGGTTTCTTGCTGTATTTAAATTATACCTTGCGGCCATTTTATGGTCCTGTATTCTATTTAGACATTTCTTTTGTTGCCTCCACACTTGTTATGCTGTATGCACTACCACTTCATCTGTTTCAGTTCTTTATTCTGATCCCTGGTTTTGGACCTCCACTTGTGGCGTTAGGTCTTCACAACTATTTACTCGGTCTTCCATCCACTGCTTCAGCCAAGTCCCCTTTTTCTTTCTGATGTTCTTTCTTTAAGTTGGAGACTACTTATCTAAATAGGCCTTCCCCGTGTTGGCCTTTGTTCAACTTCATCTTTTTAGAGTCCCAGATAGTGGTCTTCATTCCTATATTCTGCTGGTTTGTTTTTCACCTGCTGTTTTTTTTATTCATTTAACTCTCAGCCGCCTGATTGTTACAATTCAGTCTGTAGTGTTTTAGGTCCAATTGCTTTTAGTTTTCTGTAGTGTTATATCTTCCAGTCCCTCCACTCTTTTATACGGTACCATATGGCTGGTGGCAGGTCGCCGGTGTCGCATCTTCAGTCCATGACCGATGTTGTAAATGTTTATATGTACCTTTTTTGGTACTATTTTATTAAGTGTATCTGTGTGTATCTATATATATTTATGAATATCTCCATATGTATGTGTATTTATATATATTTATACCTTTATATATATTTTATACATCCTTTTATATAGGTATCTCTATACACAGTCATGGAGTACTTTCTTTCTTAGGAGGGAATGCGTTTTGGGTACGTTGCTGTGCTTTTCCTCGTGTCTAAGGGGGACCATCACTTGTTCATTGCTTTGCTATTGCTAACCCTTCCTCTTCTGTTGTTTCTATGTTGAATAGTCCCAGAGGGCTAATATCTCTCTCAAAGTGTTTCCTTTGACAACGAGTAATCTATGCCCATAATTGTTATTGTTCCCACAGATTTTCTTATAGCATTGATTGGTGCTCTCTACATCACTTTTTTCTGTGGCAAAGAGCTTTGCCTCAGTGGTACTAGCTATTGTCCTTGGCATTCAGCCCCATCCGCTAATGGTCCTGCTACCATTGGAGGAGCTATGTAGTATTATGATTATATGAAGTCTTCTTTTATTTTTCTGCCATGGGTGTCTTTCCATGTTTTTCATATTTAAGGACTTCAGTTGCATACAGGTTTTCACACAATTTTTCGAGTGAGGTGACTTCTTTCCACACCTACTTTCCTGACAGCCGGTCACTCTCTTGCTCTCTTATGATAGGGCTGCTAGTAATAGTCCGGGATCTTTAGTGGGATCAGTTTGCAGACCCTCCGGGGATGGTATTGCTTGGGTATCTAATTTAAAAGTAAGGAATCTGCGGCTAGATCTTTCTATCAGATGAATATGTTACTTACTTTTGGTAACACCTTATCTGGTAGAGACAGGATCTAGCCGCAGATAACTTACCGACCCACCCTTCCTCCCTGCTTTGCGAACTGGTCTATCCTTTTGTCTAGATGATCCCTTTCTGAGCAAACTCGTGATTTTGATTAGGTTTTATTTTGGGGGGTGGGGGGGGGGCATTTTACAGAAAAGATTCTGTTTGGGCACACTGTTTGCATAAGCATGTTCTATAGGGGCTCTGCATTTTTAGCACAGATACTATTCACGGATGAAACTGACGTCAGTGGAGGGCTTATATGGACTCTGTCGGAGTCAAATCCGTTGGAAGCCGTCTCTACGGAGTTGCTACACACCCTCTACCGATATGCAGAGGTACTGCTGTAGAAAAGGTTTCCAGATCCAGTCTAGCGTCTGGGGATAATTCAGAGGTAAGGAATCTGCGACTGGATCTAGTCACTACTAGATAAGGTGTTAGCAAAGGTAAGTAACTTATTCGTCAAGTGTCAATGCTCAAGAAAGATGTCAACTTTAAACGTGAGCATGTAAAACCAGTGGTGTTCTTGCCTGTGCCTAATGTGACTACATAAAACCACCTACCGGCGCACAGATGAACTCCTCAAGATTTTCCTGATCCAGTCTGGCGTCTGGGTAATATTTTAAAGGTGAGGAATCTGCAGTTAGATAGTCCCTACCAGAAAAAACTTTACAGAAGGTAAGTAACTTGTTCAGCACTTTAGGGAGATCAGGCTGCCTGTAGCCTGTTGGCAATCATTTATTTGATTGCATTTTTAAAAGGGATAACAGAATTGCTATGTCCGTATTGTTAAATGTTTAGACTTGCTGATTTTAAAAAAATGGGGAAAAACAATTCTTGTTAGGGGCGGCGGCTGCTTTATTTTTACACTAAAGAGGGGGGAGGCGCAGAACATTAAAAAGATTAAAGACCACTGTTCTGTATTAAAATTATAGTTGTACTTTCTAGTGGCAGGTATACCTACAAGTTGATAATGGCAAAGAGCCTAGAGACTGAAATTAAGAGTCACCATAAATGTAACTTAATCAATTCACAGCTTAATATTAATTCATTATAGATTCACATCTGACTCTCTGCCTCTCTTTTGGGTTCTCCAGTCCATAAGCATTACTTTCATGAACTCATAACTATAAGCTTAAAAAAAACAAAAAAAACATAAAGATGGCAAAAATGCCTGAGCCAGTATGCATAGTTATTTGACATCTTCTCAGTGTCTCATTCTGGTAGATACCCTCAACTTAAAACTTTTAACAAAAATAAATTTACTTTCTGCCAACTGCTATCTTATAGACATCTTTATAGCATGTACAACTAAAATGGATTTCAGGATTTAAAACTGTAGCTTAAAGTAACAAGTTTTCAGTCTACACGTTCTCTTAACTCAGTATATGTTGATGCACCATAGAAGAAAACAGTGATTGGTGGAATGCTTGAATTAATCTCGGCCTCTGGTAATTATTCTGGACAACATCCCAGTCCATTTTTTTGTCCACCAAGCTACATGAGAGACAAACCAACAATAGGAAAATCAGCCTTAGCCCTGCGCCAGTAAGAGCTGTCCAGGCTTTACTGCCATGCCAGGCCAAATCAAAATTTATGAATGGAATGCTTGAATTAATCTCAGCCATTAGTAATTACTCAGAGGGCCTCATCTCAATCTGTCTTTGTTTTTGGCCAGTATGCACCTAGCTTGTGCTGTCATCTGGAGGAGACCTATCATGGCAGTTTTGATTGGGTTTCTCTTATTGGAGGAGGACCAAAACTGATTTGCATATGGGTTCCTAGAATGGTGTAGTGGGCGCGGAGTGGACTTGAATGTGGCCCTGATTGATTGCCAGTAGCTCAGATTAATTCAAGCATTCCTTCAATCACTTTCTGAATCACTACTGGATGCCGGGAAACACTGTGTAAGCAATTTCTATGATTTGAACCTCAAAACACATACAGAAACAAGTATACATCGAATAAATATACAAATTACATCATTTTATTTGATTCACAATCAAAAATCAAAAATTAGCAATTTTACTTTTAACTGGAATGCTGGATGTTTTAATATTTGGTTTTATTTCTAAGAGACAAAGCAATTTCCACGGCTCTAGCCCTTTTTCTCTTTTGCTTATAATGCACGTTCTCTTTGTCTGTACCTACCAATGCTTTAGTTCAAGCCACTAATGTTCTTGGTAGTTTCTCTTTGATGTACTTGAGTTGAACCCACGAATCAACCTATGCATATCAAGTAAAATTTTAACCTCCAGTTTCAAATTGCTTCACATATACAGTATTCAATTTTACATTTTGCATTTTGCTTTTTAATGTGTATATATACTTTATTAATCTGCTAAAAATTAGTTACATTTCTAAACAGTTGAGGACCCCCTGAGTAGGCATTTTAGATCCCAGGGGTCTTAGCTCCTCAGTTTAAGAACCTCCGGTTTAGAAGGATGGCTTAAATATAGTGGTTTAGTCAGGTTTTTCCTCTTAGTTTTTCAAGTATGTGCAATATCACCTTCTTAAATACAGCACCTTAATTTACTTTCAACAGTATAGCGTACCACTAATTAGTGCATTTCTGATAAGTGTTTTGTGCCATTTTAAGGGCTTCAAGAATAATGGTGATATCAGTGTGATTGACGGCTAAAAGTCTCAGGCTGCTGACTCAATTGTCTTGATCCAGTATAATTAGGAGAAGTTTATTTTCCTATATCTCATAACATTGCCTGGCATGTGTGTCTTGGTTACTCTTAGAGATGTGGTATGTGACTCGTGTTTTGCTGTTTCCCTTTTGTTTTACACTGCGTGTTTCAAAGTCACTCCTCCGACAATAAGCAGAAGCTTGTGCTATATGTAGAAGCCTTAAAACCTATATTAATAAGGCTGTGATAAATGGCAGGCTACTGTGCTTTAAATGGAATTATAGACGTGTAGGTACTTACTCTTTAGAGTACCTTTTTGTTCCTGAGAAGTGCTTGTACTCTTCCATTAAATGTATGAGCAGTTCTTAGAGGTGCAGGTCCTATCCCTTTAATTGAAAGACATGCAGGTACCCAGTATTTGGACAGTGCCTGCACATTTAAAGCACTGGCAAGGCTTACCTGGGCATTTCCTGCATGTGTTTGTCTGTGTTAATAGCAAATAACGTAGATATATAAAAAAAAACAACTCAATACACTACATACCTGAAAACTGAGAAGACCGACTTTTGGCTGAACCACTGTATTAGGTGCCTGTTTAGGATGCATTGGTTTTCGCGTAGCTTTTTCTCAGACTAACTAGCAGCCTGACCATTTCCGGGTCTTACTGGTCCAACAGTACAATATATTGAGTTCTTGGCTCCTTCTATTCTTTTCTGGAGAAAATAAGTGTGCCTATGACTTGTTTCTCAGCTCCACGTGTTCCCACGACTAACTGTTTAAGTGGTACTGCTACCACCCTGTTCACCTTTATATATTTACAGACTAAGTAAAGCAAAAGAATGTGAGCTCTGCATTGCAGTAAAACATTGTTTTATTCCATTCATTGGTTTATTTAGATAAGAAAAAATGTCAAAGCACTCAAAATTAAATTTCATGGCACGATCAAAGTAAGTCATATGTCAGAAGATGGATATTCAAAGCAATAAAAGGGATTTCAAGCACACAATTTCAAGTTCAGGCATTTTACTCTGATAAATAAGGCAGAATTTAGAAACTTAGACTCAAGAATGCAGCAAAAAAGAATTCAGTTTGACAAAAACGCAAATAAATAGTGATTGTCCGTCTTACCTTGAAGATCCTAAATGTAGGCAAGGGTCATTCCCTCCTTGCATTAACAGAGAACAGAATAATACAAAATAATAGTCTGTCAAATTTCCTTCTGTAGACAAACTCCTGACATGTTTCTAGCGCTTCTCCATTTCTCAGTCACCTGACTAATTGTAAGTACCTTTAGTCTTAGTTTGCCATAAGAGTGAATGACTGCAGGGATTGGGGAAATGCAATTTCTCCAGGTAAGGTTTGCAGCCCCTTACCTTTTTATAAGAGAGTTAGGTACTGCCTCTAAATGGCAATGAAAAGGATTCCAAGTTTAAAGACTCAATTTATCTTTCCCCTGCATCTTGCCATAATTTACTAATTTTTGGTGTGTTAAATTTCATGTGAGTTTCACTGTTCAGTCGCCTTAACATCTCAGTGCAGAAGTACAGTGTTAGGATGCTTTCTTAATTTGTGACCTAAATAGAATAAACAGTGTTGTGGACCCTTCTCATGGTTTTTTTCCCCTCACATTGCAGAATGGACACAGCGGTACACGGACACCACAAGCTGTTAACAGTATGTATATCACACTTCATTAAAAGAGTTGTTTCCAACTTTTGCTTCTGATGTTTTAGTCATTAACCCTAAATGCCCCGATTTGGTAGTTTTATCTGACCTCTGATGGCTGTGTGGCTTGTTAATTGTTTTTTTTTTTTTACGTCTTACTAATTATCAGATGTTGGTAAATGTGTGCCATTCTTCTGTTGATTATTTTCCATTTTGTGTAATGAGTAAAAGTTCCAATTGTACAACATCATAATATATTTGATTTGTAGCATTGCATTGTTATATTAACCAATTCTGTATCGACTGCATCTCATCTCTCTAACTGTAATGAAACAATAGAGGGATGCAGGCCATATGGTAATGTTTGGAAGCGGTCATACTTAACCAAGAGAGATTGTAGGAACCTGCCAGTTTTGTCTGGCTTACTCAGCAGTATTTGAGTAAAAAAGGATGCAGAGTCATTAGCCACACAAGGTGGCATGCTTCATCATCGGATCCACTCTTCACCGTGAGTGGTAACAATGCTTAATGTGAGCTCCATTGGCACACAGATCCTTTCTGGGGATGGGACCACTTTTGCAAGGCTTCATACCAAACATAAGGTAAGGCTAGATTAAGCCATCTTTTTTTTTTTTATATGATAAATGTGCTGCCTTTGTTCTACTGTAGAGAATACACAGGTTGCTACAGGTATTCACAGCCCACCTCGTTAGGTGGAGAGGTCAAGTTGCATAAGCTACGACTTCTGCATAGCTCTACAAGGTTTGCTTTCCCACCCACAGGTGACTAAGGTGAACTTTGTTCAATGCACCAACGATGAATGCGAAAGACCAGCATTGTAGCCCTGCAGAACACTACTCAGTGTATTATTAAAATAGCGGTGAAGGGATCAGGGGCAACGTGGTAACAGTAACAAACCTATTTCATTATTCATGATATTGCACATTCACTGCACTAAGACGAATTTACACTTTTGTAAAAGTATTTATTACTAGAGGAACAATCTGTTTCTCAGTACGTCTAAAACAACTGCACAGAATATTATAAAAAAGAGCAAGAAGGCACGTTATGAACCAGAATACAATAAACATTTCTAGTATGGTTAAAATGTAATCTAAAATCTAACGCCCTAATGCTTACTTCTATGCACTATACTGAGAGAGCATGAAAGGCAGAGTAACTTGCAGTGGAGAGTTTCTTTAGAAGAGACGTACTGCATACTTTTTTGACAGCAAAAGCTGTCTTTATCAGTGGTGCCGTGTAGACCATGTTCTCTGCGAAGGGCCAACACGCTGCAGTAGCGGCCTTCTTCCAGAACTCTGCTTTATCGGCCTCAGGCGAGATGTGGCATCTGTGTAGTGTGCTGGCAGTAGGTGAGACTGTCTCTGGCAGAATCTTGTGCGATAATCTGGGCGAAGGATGCCTCCTGACAAGTGGTCAAGGGACAGTCCTTGTATACTAAATCTTATCAGAAATTGGATTTTCTGACATAAGTTTAGGAATGTCTGAAATAGATTGTGCATTAAGGTATGCATCCCAGACTTTTCCTTTTGAACATATAAGGACGTCAATTAGACTATTTCGGTTATATGTCTCTATTTGTTCTTATTTAACCTTGACATGGTGAAAAGTAGATATTTGACCCAGAGTGTCAAATCGGGTCTTACATCAGTCATTAATCGAATGACTTTACGCTTCCACAGTTCTTAGAAAGATAAGGTCATCGGACGGCATCTGCGTTAAATGGCAGACATGACTATGATTATGCATTTATCTGGAAAGATGGTGACTTCCGTTGTCTACGATTTAGAAGATGGCGATCCCCATTAACCAAAATGGAGTCAGGCCTACATAAAATGTAGACGTACCTTGGGGGCTTTGTCAGTTCATTTGTTACCCTAATATGATGCTGCACTGTCGACTCAATTGTTAACATTTCTTAAGGTAGACTTGAATTAATTTGATTAATACCTCTGTATGCCAACCATAGAAACGTTGAGTTATGACTCATGTATTTACTGTTGACAGCTTCAAGCCTTGTATGGCCCTAAGTAGGTCTGTGGCACTTAATTAGGACTGGTGTGATGACCTGTACTTCGGGTTCTCTTCACTGTAGTTCCACCGAAAGGTACTTTTGGATGAGTAGTTAAACTGAAAACCCATTTGGCTCCTCAGCCACTTAACATGGCCTCCTAAAGTCGGAGTTGCAGAGAAAGTAGTTTTCACCATCTTCAGTGAAGCAGCCGGCTTAAAGAAATAATTTAAAAGTAGCTGTAGCATAAATCTGAGACGTAAAACCTCCGCTCAGATATGGAGAATAGAAAATGTGCATCCTCCAGCGTAGGATCTTTCATAGATTCTAGGTTCACATGCTTTAATCATTTCCTTCTTTGAGATGCAGAGTCCCATAGTAACCTTACAGTAGCAGTATGAATAGAACACAACCCAAAAGTCCCTAAACTTGAACTACTTGAGTTGCATTGTCACCTCATTGGAAAAGACCCACAGTCCATAAAATGAGGTATGAATGGCCTGAGTGTCACACCTCGGTTATCTCCATGTATAGAAACTGTCCCGGAGCTTTGTTCGGTCATAAAGATGAAGCATTCTTTTATTTCAAAAACCTCACCACCAAGAAGAGTCCAGGGTGTGATGTGTCAATGGTTAAGATTTTGAAGAAAGGGAACTTCAGGAAACTTTAAGACCACTCCAAAACAAATGAGATGTCCATGAAGCCTCAGTGATAGAACTGACCTTGCTTTTAAAGGACGGCTCCGCACCAGATGATACAGCTAGGTTTCATGATCGAATGGAAGGAGCTTCCAAAAGATTCAAACTTTCTATAACAAACAAGGTAATGGATTGTTTCTATGTGCCTTTAAAGAACAATTTAGAAAATCTGTCAAAGCTATACCTATTATATCTCCTGTATGGCAACAGGGATTGAAATGAATACAAACCCCAGTGACAGCCACTGTGATCCTCAGACTGGAGAAAAGAAATACAAGGCACCAGGTATAACATGAAGGCTGCCAAGCAGTGGTCCTGAATTCCAGGTAATCTGTGTATAGTTTTCCTGAACAGGGAAGGATGAGGACTAGACAACACTTGGAAAAGGGCGTCATCAGCACCGCTTGATCAGAGCAGCTAATGCCATGGCTATTTTAGGCAATTACGATCATAAGATGTAGTTTGACATAGTACCTGGCTGAGAGAAGCTGGCGGCTTGGTATATGATGCACACTTATGTAAGTGGGCACCTTGCACCAGTCCAGACAGCCTAATGGTGATTTTAGTGGTCTTAGAGAACCTTAGAAAGCTCTCTAAGTGGTAGCTGTGGAGAATAGCCCTCAGGCTTAGTCCAAAAGACAGTGTAAAGCAGCTTGTTTTACCAGAACATAATCTTATAGGTATAGATTAAGTGAAAAGAACCACAGTAGATTTATAAAAATATGTATTTATTATAATATACTCACTAACACATTCAGATATCTCCTAGCCGAAGATATACACAATGCACACAGTACTTTTCAATAGACACAGCTAAGTAGCACACAATACACAATGGTCGCCAGGGGGTGACCAAACCATATACTAAAATAGTGGTATGCGAACCACGACTCAAGTCAAGTCTATACCCAGAAGACGTAGACATGCCGGGGACCCAGGGAACCACCTGAAGTAACCAGAAACCCCACGGAGGCCGTGTGCAGAGTGGGAACACGACCGCGGTCTCAATGTAAGTCAATGGGTAGGTCGCAGTTGTAATTTTAAAGAAAAAGGTTCCTTCCCAGTGGACCCTGAAGACACCCAGTGGAAGACAGAAGGTTGGAGAGCCTCCCCATCAGTGGATACCCTAGGGATCAGGATACCTAGACCAGGGAAGCCGGGTGCATAGGTGTGAAGTGGTGCCGGAAACCGCCGTCGAACTCAATGGAGGACTTTAGGAAGATGCTGCTGCTGGAGAAGGTGAAAGTGTCCGCTGGAACCCAAAGGGGGATTCAAGATGTGAAGAACCTGCAAGCAGAGGAGACAGTCTATGCCACTCAGGAGTGACCAGGGGGCACGGAAGACGAATGCCCACCGATTTCGAGTGTTGCAGGAGAGCGGATGGTGACCTTGGAACTGCAGCTGCCTGGACCAGGCAACGCTGTAGAAGACCAGGAGCCATGCACGAGCTGTCCCATGTCTGATGTCGAGAGTTGAGGGGTGACCGGTGGGAGCACCAACAACCCTTGGCAACTGCAACCAGCCTGGAAGTTGAAGAAGGTACAGTGTCCGGACTAGCAAGGTCCAGGAGACTCACCACAAGCAGGGGAGTCAGGGCAGGTCCTGAGAAATCAATGGAGCCTGTGGAGTTCAAAGATGACCCTCAAGAGACCTATAGGCCGGAGGCACTGGAGTCGCGAGAGGACCTTGAACAGCTCACCAAAGATGCAAGCCCATGATGCAAGTGATGCGGTGAGGATGAAGATCTTGGTCACAGGAGATGCTTGAGGTTGGGGCTACTTGGAGCCCGAAGATCTTGATAGAAGGAACCAACAAGCCTTTGCAACTGCAAGTCGACGAGGTGCACAGGGGTTTGGTTCCTGCGGCTCCGACAAGGGATACTGGCCTTAAACTTGGTGAGAGGATAGCGCAGGCCTCCAGGCATGTGAAGAACCACCACCTGTGTTGCTGAGCCTTCCTGAGTCCGTGGGAGCACAGGATCAGCAGACCGGTCAGCTTAGTTGCGGGGCCTCCAGATGCATGGAACTGACTCCTTCACTTCAAGAGAGATTCCTTCAGGTGTCTTGGATGCCCACAGGCCTTGGAAGGATCCAGTGTGAAGCACTGGCATGGACGTTGCAGCAGACGAGCAGGGCGACGAGATCAGGAGCAGCAGGAGTCTTCCTAGTTGCAGCCTTGATCCCCAGAGCGAAGTCCAGAGTGCCCAGACGGTAGAAGAAGTGGTGTCTCGAAATTATTCTTGTCCCACGACGAATCTATGGATCCACCCACAGGTAAGTCCTTAAATCCCCCAAGGAAAGGGTTGGGACGATTCAGGGCTCCCTCCCAAAGGAGGGGCTGGACAAGGGGGAGGATACTCTCCTGTCCTTTGTCCAGTTTCGCTCCAGGGTGGGAGCCAACGGCTCTCTGAACTGGTTTGAACTGGACTATGCATGGAGGGCACCAAATGTGCCCTGCACGCAGACTATGTGGCGCAGGCAAGCGCCCTCACCCTGCCCCAATACACTAAACCCTGTCTGGGAGGTGGTCACACCTCCTCCTGACTGGATACCTATTGTTTTGCCTTCCTCTGCTCGAGCTTAGCTCAGCAGCAGGAGGGCAGGAATGTGTCTCTGGCAGGCAGCAGCCCTAGATTGCTGTCCGGGTCTGGAAGATTGGTACCGGGAGCACTGAGGGCCTCCCAAAGGAGCTTTACGGTGCATGGAATCATACCTCCCACACCGTTTACCGTGTGGGGGTATGATTCCAACATGTTTGATACAAACATGACAGGGTTCGTTACAGCCAGGTTGGAGTTGGCCATTGTGTAATGATGCATGTCCACTCTATATATCTGAATGGCTGATGCACTTGCAACCCAGGAGAACGGACTCCAAACGTTGTTGGGGTGTCCTGCTCATACAGGGGCACCCTCACACTTAGAATCGAGCACCCTGCCTTCAGGATTGAAAGGCCTGCTTTAGGGGTGACTTATAGGTATCTGAAAGAGACACGTTAGTGACAGATTCCTTACCTTAGAATATCCCCAGGCGTCAGGCTGGATCCGGAAAGTTTTTTGCGTAGCAGTGCCCTTGCGTGTCGGTAGGCGGCGTCGTGCGGCTCTGCGTCCGTCGTCGTGGTCGCCGGGATGACGTCGCGGGCAGCACTTAGGCGCCGCCCCTGCGCGCTGACGTCAGTTCTTCTTTTTCCGCGCCAGTAAGCGCAGATCCGGGAAGAGCAGTGCCCTAGTCACTTTTTGACTATCCTTTTTTGTGAATTTTTTCACTGTTTCTTCAACGAGTCTTCACGACTCCTAAGGTGTTGTAGGGATGCCCGGCTTTAAGCCCTGCGAGGCCTGTGGTCGCATGATGTCGATCACGGACCCGCATCTCGAGTGTCTCTTCTGTCTCGGCCGAGACCACGACACGAAGTCGTGCCCTGACTGCCGGAAACTTCATCCGAAGGCTTTGCGAGAGCGGTCTCGAAGGCTGCTCGAGGTCCGGCAGTCGGCTCCGCGCCGCACCAAACCCCGGTCCCGGGAGAGGTCGAGGGGCCGGTCGCGGAGTCCCCGCCGTTCGTCGGAATCCAAGTCTTCGCGCTCCTCCGGTAAGTCGAAGCACAAAAAGTCTAAGCGGCGTCATCGCTCTAAGACTTCGCCTCGCCGGTCTCGCGACTCGGCTGAGGCCCCAGTCGGCCCCGTCCCCGACCCCGCGGCCCCGGACATGCCTGTAGAGCCATCCCCGAATTACCCGTTCTTTCCGGGGTCGGGGGCGACTCAGGCCGAAATACAGGAATTCCTGTCGGCCATGGCCCGCCTCTTCGGGCCTCTTCGGGCCTTCAGGTCCCTCCGGTGCGCCTTCGGGCCCCGCGGGCCCTGATGAGGTTGCCCCGGCGCCGCCGTCGACTCCGGTCCCGGCGCCGCCTGTCCCACCAGCCTTCATCCCGGCCTCGGCTCCGGCCTCGATCCCGGCTCCGGTGGTGCCGCAACCCACATCGGCGCCGGTTGACCTAACGACGCCGGTGTCCCCGGTGCCGTTCCTGACGCCGTCCGGGGCTCCGGACGGCGTTGTTCCCCGGTTCTCTCCGGCTCCGGACATGGAGCCGGACCGACGTCGCCCGACGCCGGTTCCGGCGCCGATGAGACCTTGGGTCCCAAATGTCCCTCCTCCTCCATATTTTGAACAAGAGGAGGACCAGGAGAGCTGGGAGGGGTCTGAGGACCCTCTCACACAACAGTGTGAGTTTGACCCAGACTGGGTTGAGGAACTTGGGGATGCCAGTGGTCTAGACACCTCCCCTGACACTGGCATGCTGTCTCCTCCCGTGGCTACGGAGGAGGGGGCTAATTTTGCAACGGTGTTGCGTAGAGCAGCTGGAACCTTACATCTCCAGTTGCCTACTGTGGCCGTCAGGACTAACCTCCTGACAGAAGGGCTTCAGCCGGCGGCTTCCTCTTCGGAGACTGTGCTGCCGTTTAATGATGCACTCACTGACGTTCTTTTGGGTACCTGGCCCAAACCCACCACAGGGGCTCCTGTGGATAGGAACGTGGCCCGACGCCATCGCCCTGCTCCGGGCGACCCCCTGTTTCTCTCCCAACATCCCACCCCTGAGAGCTTGGTTGTCCAAGCCTCTGCCTCCCAAACCGCCTTCCCTACCGCCCCTCCGGATAGGGAATCCAAACGCCTGGACCAATTTGGGAAGAAGGCTTTTTCTTCCTCCAGTGCTGGCTTGCGGTCCGTCAACACCGCTTGCCTTTTGGGCCGATATACCCACTCCCTGTGGGATTCGGTGGCGGCTGTTTTGCCGCAGTGTTCTGAGGAGGTCCAGACACTGCTTACCCGCGCCATTGCGGAAGGGCGAGATGCGGCTAAATACACCATCCGTTGTGGCCTTGATACCGCCGACTCGCTGGGCAGATCGCTTGCTACGACGGTGGCGCTACGAGGACAACTGGTTTCTCGGGTGATGTCCAGAATACACTCATGCACATGCCCTTTGATGGAGTCGGTCTTTTTGGTTCAAAGGCAGACCATGCGCTGGAGCGGTTTAAGGACTCACGGGCTACGGCCAAGTCCCTGGGCCTTTCTGTTGTACGCCCTCCGCTCAGCTCTGCTTTTCGCCCCTTTCGTGGCCACGGAAGGGGCGCCCAGTTACGTCAGCTGCCCAGCCACCGGCTCGCACAGCAAGCGTCTACGCGTGGCCGAGGACGTGGATACCGCCGTGGCGGTTCGGGCAACCAGCGTGCGGGTCAGGCCACCACCTCCAACCCGTCCGCGGCCTCCAAGCCCTCCTAGTCCCTCCTTTCCGGTGCACGGCACGCCCAGTAGGGGCAGGTTCCGCCATCACCTTCACCACTGGCGTCCCATCACCTCGGACAGGTGGGTCTTGGACATTGTCCGAAGGGGCTACTCCCTCCCCTTCGAGACCACCCCTCAGCCATGCCACCTCAATTCCACCGCATGTCAGGGGATCACTTGGTACTTCTGCAGAAGGAAGTCACGGCCCTCTTGGCCAAGAGGGCCATCGAGCATGTTCCGACCCCAGAAGTAGGACGTGGTTGCTACTCCCACTACTTCCTGGTGCCCAAAAAGGACAAGGAGGACATGCGTCCTATCTTGGACCTCCGGAACGTCAATCGCTTCCTCCGGAAGGAGAAGTTCAAGATGCTCACCCTAGCTCAGGTCTTGACTGCCCTCGACCCTGGAGACTGGTTGGTAGCGTTGGACTTGCAGGACGCTTATTTTCACATCCCCGTCCTGCCGGCCCACCGGCGTTACCTGCGGTTCACGGTAGGCCTCGAGCATTTTCAGTTCACCGTGCTCCCCTTTGGCCTTACAAGTGCCCCTCGGGTGTTCACGAAAGTGATGGCGGTGGTCGCAGCTCATCTGCGCCGGGCAGGGGTTCCAGTCTTCCCCTACCTCGACGACTGGTTGCTGAAGGCGGGCTCGTCCCAGGCAGTCGTCTCCCACCTCCAGACTACGGCCGAACTCCTGCACTCGCTGGGGTTCTCCATCAATGTGCCGAAGTCGCATCTGATTCCTGCTCCACAGCTCCTTTTCATCGGAGCAGTTCTGGACACGACGCAGTTTCGGGCCTATCCTCCCGAACGGCGAGTCCGGGATATTCGGGCTATGATTCCGATCTTTCAGCCTTTATCCTGGGTTTCGGTACGGATGACCCTGAGGCTGCTAGGCCTCATGGCCTCCTGCATCCTGCTGGTCAATCATGCCAGATGGCATATGCGGGCTCTGCAGTGGGACCTGAAGTTCCAGTGGGCGCAGCACCAGGGCAACCTGTCCGATCACGTCCAGATCTCGGAGGGGACTGCAAAACAATTGCAGTGGTGGCTCTCGAACCGGCACTGGGTCATGGGCAGATCCCTCTCCCTTCCCCAGCCAGAGCACACAGTTGTGACGGACGCGTCCCTTCTGGGATTGGGCGGTCACATGGGAGAGGCGGAGATCAGAGGCCTCTGGTCTCCGGCGGAGTCCCGGCTCCATATCAACCTTCTGGAGCTCCGGGCGATCCGACTTGCACTCAAGGCATTCCTTTCCTCTGTCAAAGGGAAGGTAGTGCAGGTGTTCACAGACAACACCACCGCCATGTGGTACTGCAACAAACAAGGCGGGGTGGGGTCGTGGACTCTTTGTCAGGAGGCTCTGCGCCTCTGGACATGGCTGGAACATCAGGGCATGTTCCTGATGGTTCAACACCTGGCAGGTTCCCTGAACGCCAGGGCGGACGAACTCAGCCGCAGGTGCATGATGGATCACGAATGGCGTCTTCACTCGGAAGTGGCGCAAGGACTCTTTCTACAGTGGGGAGAGCCTTGGTTAGATCTATTCGCCACTGAAGAGAACGCGCAATGTCATCAGTTCTGCGCGTTGGAATTTCCAAGGCGGCACTCGCTCGGCGACGCTTTTCGTCATGAGTGGAGTTGCGGTCTATTGTACGCCTTTCCGCCTATACCACTTCTACCCAGAGTGTTGAAGAAGATTCGGCACGACCGGGCCCAAGTCATTCTTGTGGCTCCGGACTGGGCTCGAAGAGTTTGGTATCCCGAGCTACTCGGTATGAGCGTAGATCCCCCGATCCGTCTGCCTCTTCGGGAGGATCTTCTGTCGCAGCAGCAGGGGACGGTCCTCCACCCGAACCTGTCCAGCCTCCACCTGCTTGCGTGGAGATTGAGCGGCGGCAGTTGATTCCTTTCGACTTGCCTCCCGAAGTTTGTGATGTGATTCTGGCAGCCAGGCGTCCCTCC
Organism: Calotriton arnoldi; assembly: GCA_963921515.1. Classification (NCBI taxonomy): domain Eukaryota; kingdom Metazoa; phylum Chordata; class Amphibia; order Caudata; family Salamandridae; genus Calotriton; species Calotriton arnoldi. The sequence continues at coordinate 508,835 of CAWUFW010002683.1, read as the reverse complement.
ACTAAGGTGGTATACGCCTGCAGGTGGAACAAGTTTGTGGCATGGTGCACAGCAAAGGCTGTGAATCCCCTTTCTCCCCCTCTCTCTGAGGTTCTCCTGTTCCTTCTTTCCCTGGCCCAACAGGGTTCTGCCCTGGGTACCATCAAGGGCTATCTTTGTGCCATCTCGGCCTTCCTCAGGCTTCCTGATCAGCCCTCCCTTTTCAAGTCCCCTGTTGTTAACAGGTTTCTAAAAGGCATTACACACCTCTTCCCTCCTGTTCCGTTTGTGATGCCTCAGTGGGACTTGAACTTGGTTCTTACCTTTCTTATGTGCGCTCCCTTTGAGCCTCTACATAACTGTCCTCTTCGTCTTCTGACTCTGAAGACAGCCTTTCTGGTGGCCATCACCTCCGCTCGGCGGGTGAGTGAGCTCCAGGCTCTTTCATGCAAACCTCCCTTTCTGTCTGTCCATCCAGACAAGGTTGTTCTTAGGACGCGTCCATCCTTCTTGCCAAAGGTGGTTACTGCCTTCCACATTGGGCAGACCATCACTTTGCCCACCTTCTTTCCGCCTCCGCATCCTTCCAGAGGAAGAGAGGCTCCACCGTCTGGACCCAAAACGTGCGCTTTCCTTTTACATCGACCGCACACGCCAATTCTGGGTGGACGACCAGCTCTTTGTTGGCTACGTGGGTGCCAAAAAAGGTCGGGCGGTGCACAAGAGAACCATCTCCCGCTGGGTAACCTTGTGTATCAAAGCCTGCTATTCTTTGGCTAAGAAGGAGCCTCCTGTTGGGCTGCGTGCCCATTCCACCAGGGCAACGGCTGCTACCACGGCTTTGGGCCGCGGTGTTCCGCTGCAGGATATCTGTCAGGCAGCTACGTGGGCCTCGCTGCACATGTTTACAAAGCATTACTGCCTTGACAATCTGAAAGAGACACGTTAGTGATAGATTCCTTACCTTAGAATATCCCCAGGCGTCAGGCTTGATCCGGAAAGTTTTGCGTAGCAGTACCCTTGCGCGTCGGTAGGCGGCGTCGTGCGGCTCCGCGTCCGTCGTCGGCGTCGTGATCGCCGGGATGACGTCGCGGGCAGTACTTAGGCGCCGCCCCTGCGCGCTGACGTCAGTTCTTCTTTTTCCGCGCCAGCAAGCGCAGATCCGGGAAGAGCAGTGCCCTGGTCAATTTTTGATCATACTTTTTGGTGATTTTTTCACTGGTTTTTCCAACTTTAAGGTGTCGTAGGGATGCCCGGCTTCAAGCGATGCGGCGCCTGTGCGCGGATGATGTCCGTCACCGACCCGCATTGGGAGTGTCTCTTCTGCCGAGGCCACGACACCGAGTCTTGTCCCGAATGCCAGGCCCTCAACCCGAAAGCTTTGCGAGAGCGGTCTCGAAAGCTCCTCGAGGCCCGGCATTCGGCTCCGCGGAAGCCCCGGTCGCGTGAGAGGTCCAGGGGTCGCTCGCGGAGTGCACACCGGTCGTCGACTTCTTCGTCCGGTAAGTCTAAGCACAAGAAGTCCAAGAAGCATCGTCGCTCTCGGACTTCGCCTCGCCGGTCTCGCGACTCGGCTGAGGCCCCTCCCGGCACCGTCCCCGCCCCCGCGGCCCCGGACTTGCCTGTGGAGTCGCCCCCGTCATACCCGCCCTTCCCGGGTTCGGGGGCGGATCCGGCCAAGGTACAGGAGTTCCTGTCGGCCATGGCCCGCCTCTTCGGGCCTTCAGGCCCCTCCGGTGCGCCTTCGGGCCCCGCGGGCCCTGATGGGGTTGCTCCGGCGTCGCCGGCGGCTCCGGCCCCGGCGTCGCCCGAGCCTCCAGCCTCGATCCCGGCTCCGGCTTCGGCCCCGGCCTCGATCCCGGCTCCACAACCCCCATCGACGCCGGTCGACCTCACGACACCTCCGCCGGCGCCGATGTCTCCGGTGCCGTTCTCGACGCCGCCCTGGGCTCCGGGCGGCGTCGTCCCCCAGTTCCTTCCGGACATGGACCCGGAGCGACGTCGCTCGGACGCCGGCTCCGGCGCCGATGGGACCTTGGGTCCCAAATGTCCCTCCTCCTCCTTATTTTGAACCAGAGGAGGACCAGGAGGACTGGGAGGGGTCTGATGACCCTCTGACACGCAACTGTCAGTATGATGAGGACTGGACAGAGAGTCTAGGGGAGGCCAGTGGTCTGGATACTTCTCCTGACACTGGCATGCTGTCTCCTCCCGTGGCTACGGAGGAGGGGGCCAATTTTGGTACGGTGTTGCGTAGGGCTGCTGGGGCCTTACGTCTCCAGCTCCCTACTTTGACGGTCAAGCCTAACATCTTGACAGAGGTGCTTCAGCCGGCAGCCTCCTCTGCGGAGACTGTGCTGCCGTTTAACGACGCCCTCACTGACGTTCTTTTGGGCGCCTGGTCCAAGCCCAACACAGGGGCTCCTGTGGATCGGAACGTGTCACGACGCCATCGCCCCGCTCCGGGCGACCCCCTGTTTCTTTCTGTCCACCCCACTCCTGAGAGCTTGGTTGTCCAAGCCTCCGCTTCCCAAACCGCCTTCCCTACCGCTCCTCCGGATAGGGAATCCAAACGCCTGGATCAGTTTGGGAAGAAAGGTTTTCTTCCTCCAGTGCTGGCTTGCGGTCCGTTAACACCGCTTGTCTTTTGGGCCGATATACCCACTCCCTGTGGGATTCGGTGGCGGATGTTTTGCCCCAGTGCCCTGAGGAGGTCCAGGCACTGCTTTCCCGCGCCATTGCGGAAGGAAGGGATGCGGCCAAATACACTATCCGTTGTGGCCTTGACACCGCCGACTCGCTGGGCAGGTCGATTGCAACGACGGTGGCGCTCCGGCGCCACGCCTGGCTGAGAACCACTGGTTTTCAGGGGATGTCCAGAATACTCTCATGGACATGCCCTTTGATGGAGTCGGTCTTTTTGGGTCCAAAGCAGACCATGCGTTGGAGCGCTTTAAGGACTCACGGGCTACTGCAAAGTCCCTGGGCCTTTCTGCTACACGCCCTCCGCTGCCTTCTGCTTTTCGCCCCTATCGTGGCCACGGTAGGGGCGCCCCTTCACGTCAGCAGCCCAGCCACCGGCCCGCGCAGCAGGCGTCTTCGCGTGGCCGAGGACGTGGATTCCGCCGTGGTGGATCGGGCAACCAGCGTGCGGGTCAGGCCACCACCTCCAACCCGTCCGCGGCCTCCAAGCCCTCCTAGTCCCTCCTTTCAGGTGCACGGCACGCCAGTAGGGGGCAGGGTCCGCCATCACCTTCCCCACTGGCGCACCATCACCTCGGACAGGTGGGTCTTGGACATTGTCCGAAGGGGCTACTCCCTCCCCTTCGAGACCACCCCCAGCCATGCCACCTCAATTCCACCGCATGTCAGGGGATCACTTGGTGCTTCTACGGAAGGAAGTCACGGCCCTCTTGACCAAGAGGGCCATCGAGCATGTTCCGACCCCAGAAGTAGGGCGTGGTTGCTACTCCCACTACTTTCTGGTGCCCAAAAAGGACAAGGAGGACATGCGTCCTATCTTGGACCTCCGGAACGTCAATCGCTTCCTCCGGAAGGAGAAGTTCAAGATGCTCACCCTAGCTCAGGTCTTGACTGCCCTCGACCCTGGAGACTGGTTGGTAGCGTTGGACTTGCAGGACGCGTATTTCCACATCCCCGTCCTGCCGGCCCACCGGCGTTACCTTCGGTTCACGGTAGGCCCCGAGCATTTTCAGTTCACCGTGCTCCCCTTTGGCCTTACCAGTGCCCCTCGGGTGTTCACGAAAGTGATGGCGGTGGTCGCAGCTCATCTGCGCCGGGCAGGGGTTTCAGTCTTCCCCTACCTCGACGACTGGCTGCTGAAGGCGGGCTCGTCCCAGGCAGTCGTCTCCCACCTCCAGACTACGGCCGAACTCCTGCACTCGCTGGGGTTCTCCATCAATGTGCCGAAGTCGCATCTAATTCCTTCTCCACAGCTCCTTTTCATCGGAGCAGTTCTGGACACGACGCAGTTTCGGGCCTATCCTCCCGAACGGCGAGTCCGGGATATTCAGGCTATGATTCCGATCTTTCGGCCTTTATCCTGGGTTTCGGTACGGATGACCCTGAGGCTGCTGGGCCTCATGGCCTCCTGCATCCTGCTGGTCAATCATGCCAGATGGCATATGCGGGCTCTGCAGTGGGACCTAAAGTTCCAGTGGGCGCAGCACCAGGGCAACCTGTCCGATCACGTCCAGATCTCGGAGGGGACTGCAAAACAGTTGCAGTGGTGGCTCTCGAACCGGCAATGGGTCATGGGCAGATCCCTCTCCCTTCCCCAGCCAGAGCATACAGTTGTGACGGACGCGTCCCTTCTGGGATGGGGCGGTCACATGGGAGAGGCGGAGATCAGAGGCCTCTGGTCTCCGGCGGAGTCCCGGCTCCATATCAACCTTCTGGAGCTCCGGGCGATCCGGCTTGCACTCAAGGCATTCCTTCCCTCTGTCAAAGGGAAGGTAGTGCAGGTGTTCACAGACAACACCACCGCCATGTGGTACTGCAACAAACAGGGCGGGGTGGGGTCTTGGACCCTTTGTCAGGAGGCTCTGCGCCTCTGGACATGGCTGGAACATCAGGGCATGTTCCTGATGGTTCAACACCTGGCAGGTTCTCTGAACGCCAGGGCGGACGAACTCAGCCGCAGGTGCATGATGGATCACGAATGGCGTCTTCACTCGGAAGTGGCGCAAGGACTCTTTCTACAGTGGGGAGAGCCTTGGTTAGATCTATTCGCCACCGAAGAGAACGCGCAATGTCATCAGTTCTGCGCGTTGGAATTTCCAAGGCGGCACTCGCTCGGCGACGCTTTCGTCGCGAGTGGAGTTGCGGTCTGTTGTACGCCTTTCCGCCTATACCACTTCTACCCAGAGTGTTGAAGAAGATTCGGCACGACCGGGCCCAAGTCATTCTTGTGGCTCCGGACTGGGCTCGAAGAGTTTGGTATCCCGAGCTACTCAATATGAGCATAGATCCCCCGATCCGTCTGCCTCTTCGGGAGGATCTTCTGTCGCAGCAGCAGGGGACGGTCCTCCACCCGAACCTGTCCAGTCTACACCTGCTTGCGTGGAGATTGAGCGGCGGCAGTTGATTCCTTTCGACTTGCCTCCCGAAGTTTGTGATGTGATTCTGGCAGCCAGGCGTCCCTCCACTAAGGTGGTATACGCCTGCAGGTGGAACAAATTTGTGGCATGGTGCACAGCAAAGGCTGTGGATCCCCTTTCTGCCCCTCTTTCTGAGGTCCTTCTGTTCCTTCTCTCTCTGGCCCAACAGGGTTCTGCCCTGGGTACCATCAAGGGTTATCTTTGTGCTATCTCGGCCTTCCTCAGGCTCCCTGATCAGCCCTCCCTTTTCAAGTCCCCTGTTGTTAACAGGTTCTTAAAAGGCATTACTCACCTCTTCCCTCCTGTTCCGTTTGTAATGCCTCAGTGGGACTTGAACTTGGTTCTTACCTTTTTAATGTGCGCTCCCTTTGAGCCTCTGCATAACTGTCCTCTTCGTCTTCTGACTCTGAAGACAGCCTTTCTGGTGGCCATCACCTCCGCTCGGCGGGTGAGTGAGCTCCAGGCTCTATCTTGCAAACCTCCCTTTCTGTCTGTTCATCCAGACAAGGTTGTTCTTCGGACGCGTCCGTCCTTCTTGCCAAAGGTGGTTACTGCTTTCCACATTGGGCAGACCATCACTTTGCCCACCTTCTTTCCGCCTCCGCATCCTTCCAGAGAGGAAGAGAGGCTCCACCGTCTGGACCCAAAACGTGCGCTCTCTTTCTATATTGACCGCACAAAACACTTCCGGGTGGATGACCAGCTCTTTGTTGGCTACGTGGGCGCCAAAAAAGGTCGGGCGGTGCACAAGAGGACCATCTCCCGCTGGGTTACCTTGTGCATCAAGACCTGCTATTCTTTGGCTAAAAAGGAACCTCCTGTTGGGCTGCGTGCCCATTCCACCAGGGCAACGGCTGCTACCACGGCCTTGGGCCGCGGTGTTCCGCTGCCGGTTATCTGTCAGGCGGCTACGTGGGCCTCGCTGCACACGTTTACTAAACATTACTGCCTTGACAGTCAGGTCCGGAGGGACGGCTTCTTTGGCCGTTCTGTCCTCCAGGACTTCCTTGTCTGATCTTTGTTCGCAGACCCACCACCGGGGTTGGTATTGCTGGGGTATCTATTCTAAGGTAAGGAATCTATCACTAACGTGTCTCTTTCAGATGCACAAGTTACTAACTTGTGTAACGATATATCTGTAAGAGACAGTAGTTAGTGATAGATTCCTACCGCCCACCCATCCTCCCCGTTCTGCGAACTGATTTCTAGGGTTAAGGACATCCCTTTCAGGGCCCTAGTATTTTTCAGACACCTGTGTCAGCTTCTTGCATGGCTCTGCGTTCCTGGCGCGGAAAGTCGTGTACAGAACTGACGTCAGCGCGCCGGGCGGCGCCTAAGTACTGCCCGCGACGTCATCCCGGCGATCACGACGCCGACGACGGACGCGGAGCCGCACGACGCCGCCTACCGACGCGCAAGGGTACTGCTACGCAAAACTTTCCGGATCCAGCCTGACGCCTGGGGATATTCTAAGGTAAGGAATCTATCACTAACTACTGTCTCTTACAGATATATCGTTACACAAGTTAGTAACTTGTGCGTCAGGTCCGGAGGGACGGCTTCTTTGGCCGTTCTGTCCTCCAGGACTTCCTTGTCTGATCTTTGTTCGCAGACCCACCACCGGGGTTGGTATTGCTGGGGTATCTATTCTAAGGTAAGGAATCTGTCACTAACGTGTCTCTTTCAGATGCAAAAGTTACTAACTTGTGTAACGATATATCTGTAAGAGACAGTAGTTAGTGACAGATTCCTACCGCCCACCATCCTCCCCGTTCTGCGAACTGATTTCTAGGGTTAAGGACATCCCTTTCAGGGCCCTAGTATTTTTCAGACACCTATGTCAGCTTCTTGCATGGCTCTGCGTTCCTGGCGCGGAAAGTCGTGTACAGAACTGACGTCAGCGCGCAGGGGCGGCGTCTAAGTACTGCCCGCGACGTCATCCCGGCGACCACGACGCCGGCGACGGACGCGGAGCCGCACGACGCCGCCTACCGACGCGCAAGGGTACTGCTACGCAAAAAACTTTCCGGATCCAGCCTGACGCCTGGGGATATTCTAAGGTAAGGAATCTGTCACTAACTACTGTCTCTTACAGATATATTGTTACACAAGTTAGTAACTTGTGCTTTAAGTGCAGTGACCTTGGATATAGGGAAACCTATATCTTTCGTAAGTGGTGCTAGCACCAGCTTACACAGGCTGCAATGGCAGTCCTGTAACAGTTTGAGTGGTATCCCATGGGTGGCATAATACATGTTTCAGCACATGGGGGACCCCTGGTGTACCTATGCCCTGTGTACCTCAGTACCATGTACTAGGGACTTATAAGGGTACACCAGTAGCCAATCTGGAATATACCCAAGTACTCATCATACTAATTTAGGGGAGAAAGCACAGAGTCTGGGGTCCTGACTAGCAGGATCCCAGTCAGACTAGTCAGAAACCATCACAGCACTAGGTAAAAAGTGGGGATAACCATGCAGAAGGATTCTTCCTTCCTACACTGGCATTGACATTTTCCCAGAAGACTAGAATCAGGAAGCTAAGGCAATACTTTGCCAAGAGAAGAATGCGTTTGCTGCTGCCCTAGATTCAACAATGAAGATGGCAAATCTTTTATTCCATTCCTTTGCAGGAGGAACAGCCTTATGTAAGCATGGTGGCTTAAAATCAACCTTATCTGATAGACTTCTACCTGCAGATTCCTTACCTTTGAATACCCCAGGCGTCGGGCTGGATCCAGACACTTTTGCTTGAGCAATACGCCTTGCGCGTGCAATCTGGTGGCTCCATTCGGCTCCGTATGACGTCGTCGTTCACGCCGATTTTGACGTTGTGGTCACCTATATAGGCGCCAGCCAGGGCACGGACTTCAGTTCTTTTCTTTCCGTGCCAGTTAAGCACTGATACGAGAACAGCTACCCCTCTGTCGCTTTTTGACAGGCCTTTATTCAACTTTTGTCGACTTTGAGCAAAAAAAATCTGTTGTGTGTGAGGATGTCTTCGAGGAAGACAGTTTAAACCGTGCGGTGCCTGCCACCACATGATGTCGGTTACCTACCCCCATCTCGTCTGTCTCTGGTGTCTCGAGCATGACCAAGACTCGAATATGTGCTCAGACTGTCAAGGCTATGGCTCCGAAAGCCTTGTGGGACCGGATTATGAAGCTCCTTGCAGCCCGGCAGTCGACACCATTCAGCGAGACTCTGCGGAGGTCCTGGTTTTGATCGAAAAAGAGGAGGTCGCTGGACCGCTCCCGGAGCCCACAGTTCTCTTCGTCCCACTTGAGGTAATCGGGACACTCTGGGAAGAGGCACAAGATGTAGTAGTACAAGCGGACTTCATCTTCGCCTCGACTGTCGTCTGTCGACGAATGAGGGATGGAGCACCGACGGTCTAGGCACGGTTCTGCGGAGTCGGAGCTAGGGTCGACTTCGCACCTCCCTCCCTTTCCGGGAGCCAGAGCGAGCCTCGCTCAAATTAAAGAGTTTTATGCGTATTTGAGTGGGCCGAGCCCTCTGGTGAGCCCTTGAGCCCCGCGGGATCAGAACGGGACCCATCGGATTTGACAGTTGGCACCGGCCCAGGTGCTGGTGGGGCCTCAGGGATCGGATTCGGAACGACGTTGGTTGTGCCATTGCGACCCTCCCTGGCGTCAGACCTGAAGTCTGTGCTGCCGGCGCCCACCGGCAGTGTCAGCCCCATTCTTATGCCCGACAACACGGAGCCGGAACGGCATCTCTTGATGCCGATTGAACCCAGGGGTCTATGCTGTCGCCTAAACATTTTGATGAGGTTTTGATCTAGGTAGAGGATTGGGAGGTGTCTATGGACCCTTTAGCACACCAGGATGATTCTGCAGAGCAGATGGACTGGTATGGAGAACTTGGGGAGGCCAGTGGACTGGACACTTCCGCAGATATTGTAATGCTCTCTCCGCCAACTGTGGCTATGGAGGAGGGGCATCTTATGCCATGGTGGTTAAGAGGGCAGCCAAGGTCCTCGAGCTGGAGTTGCCCTCTGTGCAGGGAAGGACTAATCTCCTGACCGAAGTGCTTCAGCCTGGGGCTTCCACCTCTGAACCCCTTTGCCCTTCAATGAAGCACTTACTGATGTCCTTCTAGACACGTTACCCAAGCCTAGCACAGGGCTCCTGTGAATAGGACAATTGCACGCTGCCATCGCTTGGCTCCGGGCGACCCAAAGTTGTTCAGCCAACACCCCACCCCTGAAAGCTTGTTGGTGCAGGCATCTACCTCCCAGGGCGCGTTCCCTTCCGCCCTTCTGGATAGGAAATCCAAGAGGCTGGAATCCTTTGGGAAGATGTTTTTTTACTCCAGCCTCGCATCTCGGTTGGTGAATACAGCATGCTTATTCGGCCATTTCGCCCTCTCCCTTTGTGAGACAGTTGCGCAAGTGCTGCCACAAGTCTCTGGGGGTGCCCGGGCTGTGCTCTCTCAGGCGGTTAAGGACGGGAGAGACGCAGCAAAATTCACCGTAAGATGTGGCTTTGACACAACTGATTCGCTGGGCAGAGCGATTTCATCGACAGTGGCCTTGTGACGCCACACCTGGCTTAGGAGGACTGGCTTCTCCGGTGATGTCCAGACAAACTCGATGGACATGCCATTTAATGAATCCCGTCTTTTTGGGGAGAAGGCAGACTCTGCCTTAGTGAGGTTCAGGGACTTTTGAGCTATGGCCAGATCTTTGGGCCTCTCTTTCAAACCTAGTGGCCAGTCTGGCTTTTGCCCCTTTCGTGGCAACGGAAGGGGTTTCCAGCCGCCCCAGACCTATCCTAGCCACCGTCCTGCGCAGACTTTCCAAGTTGTGCGGGGATGTGTACGTGGTTCATTCCGACCAAGGAAAGGAAGCCAGAAGACGTTGGCTACCCTGTCCACGGTAGCTGCAGCCTCCAAGCACTCCTAGTCTGACTCTTAAAAAAAGCTCCCCCACTCCAGCTGGCGGAAGAATCCATGATCTTACACCCGCAGCCCCCACCCGCCCACTTCCAACTGGAGGTCCATAACATCGGACAAGTGGGTCTTGCAGTTCATTCAGGAGGGCTATTCTCTGCCTTTCCTTTCTTTTCCTCCTCCCATTCTGCCAAGTCGATTATGGCTATCGGAGGTTCATTTAAAATTGCCACAAGAGGAAGTTACAGCTCTCCTGGCCAATGGAGTTGTAGAGTGGGTCCCGGATTCACAAGTACAGTGGCTGTTATTCCCGCTACTTTCTGATTCTGAAAAAGAACAAAGGGTTGCGGCCCATTTTACATCTTCGGACCGTCAATCTCTTCCTCAAGAAAGAGAAGTTCAAGATGCTTACTTTAGCTCAGGTCTTGTCTGTCCTAGACCAAGAAGACTTAATGGTAGCATTGGACCTGCAGGATGCCTATTTTCATATCTCCAGCCTGCCGGGCCACAGACGTTACCTGCGGTTCAAGGGAGGCCATGAGCTCTTTCAGTTTACCATGCTTCCCCTCGGCCTTACCAATGCCCCTCAGGTGTTCACCAAGGTGATGGTCGCAGCTCATCTGCACAGGTTATAGGGGTGTCAGTCTTCCCCAACCTCGATGACTGGCTGTTGAAGGTGCCCGCGCCCCAGGCTGTCTCCCACCTCCAGACTATGGCGAACCTCCTGCATTAGCTGGGGTTCTCTATAAACGTGCTGAAGTCACACCTGACTCCTTCGCGGACTCTCCCTTTCATCGGAGCTGTTCTGGACACAGTGTAGTTTCAGGCCTAGCCTCCCGAGCTGCGAGTCAAGGATTTTCAGGTTATGATTCCGATGTTTCAGCCTCTATCCTGGATTTCGGTGAGACTCTGAGACTGTTGGGCCTTATGGCCTTCTGCATCCTGCTGGTAAAGCATGCCAGGTGGCGGATGTGGGCTCTGCAGTCGGACCTGAAGTTCCAGTGGGCACAGCATCGGGAAAATCTCACCGACGTGGTCCAGTTTCAGAAGGAATTGCAAGAGATCTGCAGTGGCGGTTGACGAACCGCGATTGGGTCAATGACAGACCCTTCTCCCTTCCCCAACCAGATCTCAGTCGTGACAGATGCGTCACTTCTGGGACGGGGCCTGCCATCTGGGAGAGGTGGAGATCAGGGGACACTGGTCTCGGGTGGAGTCGGGGCTCCACATCAATTTGTTGGAGCTTAGAGCGATTCGGTTGGCATTGTAGGCATTTCTTCCCTCTGTCAAGGGAAAGTTAGTGCAGGTGTTCACGGACAACAGCACCGCCATGTGGTACTGCAACAAACGGGGTGGGGTGGGGTCATGGACCCTTTGTCGAGAGGCCCTGCGTCTCTGGACATGGCTGGAACAGCAGGGCATAACCCTGGTGGTTCAACACCTGGCAGGTTCTCTGAACGCAAGGGCGGACGAACTCCGCCGTCGATGCCTAGCGGGTCACGAATGGCGTCTCCAGTCGGAGGTGGCTCAAGGACTCTTTCAGCAGTGGGGAGAACCTTGGCTAGATCTGTTTGCCTCCTAAGAGAACGTGCAGTGTCAGCAATACTGGGTGCCCGAGTTTCTAAGGTGGCTATCGCTCGGCGACGCCTTCCATCACGAGTGGAGCTCAGGATTGCTGTATGCGTTTCCGCTCATACCGTTCCTGCCCAGGGTTCTGAAGATCAGGAACGACCGGGCCCAAGTCATTCTAGTGGTTCTGGACTGGGTGAGGAGAGTCTGGTATCCGGAGCTTCTGAAAATGAAAATCTAACCTCCGGTGAGGCTGCCCCTTCGGGAGGATCTTCTGTTGCAGCAGCAGAGGAGTGTCCTCCACCCGCACCAGTCAAATCTTCGCCTCCATGCGTGGAGATCAAGCGGCGACAGTTGATTTGCTTTTGACCATCCTCCCAAAGCATGCAACGTTATTTTGGCGGCCAGGCTGCCCTCTACTAAGACGGTGTACGCCTGCCATTGGTAGAAATTTATATTCTACTGTACAGAAATGTCTATTGACCTTCTTTCTGCTTCTCTTTCCACTGTTCTTCTTTTTATTCTTAGCCTTGCCCAGCAAGGCTCTGCGTTGGGTACTCTCAAGGGTTATCTCTCTGCTCTATCTGCTTTTTTGCGGCTGCCAGACCAACGCGCTCTCTTTAGGTCTCCAATTATAAATAGGTTCTTGAAGGGGCTGGCGCCCTCGTTTCCGCCCATGGACCTTAATTTACTGCAGTGGGACCTTAATTTGTTCCTCATTTTTGTTGATTGCTCCCTTCGAGCCTTTACACAACTGTCCCCTCTGGCTACTTACCATCAAGACAGCCTTTCTGGTGAAGATAACATCTGCTTGGAGGGTGAGTGAGTTGCAGGCGCTATCTTGTACACCTCACTACATGTCGTCCTTTCCAGATAAAGTGGTGCTTCATTCTTGCCGAAGGTGGTGACCCCATTCCATCTGGGCCAGTCTATCATGCTGCCCACCTTCTTTGCCCCCGCGCATCCCTCTAAGGAAGAGGATCTTCTCCACCGACTGGACCCAAAAAGAGCATTGTCGTTCTACCTTGACCGCACAAAAGGGTTCCAGGTGGATGACCAACTCTGACTGGTACGTGGGAGCTAAGAAGGGGCGGGCAGTGCAGAAAAGGACCATTTCTCGCTGGGTCGTTCTTTGGGTTAAGATCAGCAATGCTCCGACTAAGAAGCAACCCCCTGATAATTAAGGGCCCATTTCACCAGGGGAGAGGCTACGACTACAGCCTTGGCTCGGAGTTTCCCAGTTCTGGGCATCTGTCAGGCAGGAACGTGGTCATCTTTGCACACGTTTGCCAAGCACTTCTGCCTGGACAGTCAGGTCTGCAGGGACGGGCATTTTGCCGATTCGGTCCTGCAGGATTACCTGTTGTGAGGAATTGTCCCACAACCCACTGCCAGGAGAGTATGGCTTGGGTATTTAATTCAAAGGTAAGGAATCTGCAGCTAGAAGTATCTATCCTATGAATAAGTTACTTCCCTTCGGTAACGCATTATCTGGTAGAGACTATCTAGCTGCAGATTCCTAACTATCTAGCTGCAGATTCCTTACATTCCCACCCATGCCTCTCCGCTTTGCGGACTAATTTTGTTAGAGCTAGGGTTACTCTCCCTTTCAGGACCCTAGTTTTGATACGTTTTAGTCAGTTACTTTGTGGCTCTGCGCTTCTGGCGTTGAAAAAACTAACAGTACTGACATCCGCAAGTCCGGGTGGGCCCTATATAGGTGACCGCGACATCATAACCAATTCGAACGATGCCGGCTACGTCACGCGGAGCAGAATAGAGCCACCCAACAGTGCTCGAGCAAAAGTTTCCGGATCCAGCCTGATGCCTGGGAAATTCAAAGGTAATGAATCTGCAGCTAGATAGTCTCTACCAGATAATGCATTACCGAAGGTAAGTAACTTGTTTATTTAGACCTAAAGTTAAAAATTGCATACTAGATAGGACTTTGGTTGGGGAGTCATTATTTGGAAAGCACATTGATGATTTCTTTCACAACATGTAAACAAACATGGGCACAGCAGCAGCACACTCACTCTTTTTAACCCTTTCCGTGCGCCCGTCGGCCAACGGCCGTCGCGAGCACTACGTCCGTAGTGCTGCGCACGTCCGTTGGCCGACGCGGCCCCGCCCACTCAATAAAACCGCCGCACCGCGGCGGAATTGCCGCCGCGGTTAAGTGGTTAAGGTGCTAGAGGAAGAAGCATACAACTTGTTCAGGTTACATCAAAGCGGTTGATAGCCAACATAGTAACAACAGTCATGATGCAATATCCAGTTTACCTCAAAAGCAATTGTACAGAGCACCTCCAGCAGCATCCTTCAAATACCTCAGAACAGAAGAAGAGGAGGAAACCAGACAAAATCACAAAAAATAGAATTTTTTCCTCTGACTGCTTTTTGGCACAGTCTCCCACTGTTGACACCTCTGTGCTACGGCCCTGTAGGTGAGAGGAGATCTGCTCCCTGGCATGAGTACATGCAGATCCCACTGGACACATGGGTATTTCATCTAATCTAGTTAGGTCTCATTCTGGAATTCATTCAACATCCTCCACAAGCAGTGCTGCTCAAGCTCAAATAACTTCATTTTGCTATTGAGCCATTCAAAGGGCCATTGGAATGCATGTGTTCTGTCTAGTGAAAGGAAAAAGTTTGAGTGTGGAGATGCATTCTAAATCAGTTATCTCCATGTCTTCCTGGGAGAACTATTGTTCAACATGGTTACTCAGCAGGAGGTATTACAGCTGTTGGAAAGAATTTATAGCTTCTCTAGACCTCCAAGATGCCTACTCCCACATTCCCATTCACTCCAAACATAGGATATTCTCAAGATTCGTAGTGTCTAGTAGTCATTATCAAATCAAAGTGCTCCTTTTTGGCTTTGTCAGCTTCGAGGATATTCACGAAATGTATGGCACCAGGAGTAGCGCATCATTTGGAGCATGGGTATCCGATATACCTGTACCTCGATAGTTGGCGATGCGAGGGTGTGTTTTTGAATGCCACAAACAAGCCAATAGCAACTTGTTTGTGATTTTTCAACAAACTGGGCCTTATTCTAAACAAAATAAAATCATCCCTACAACCATTGCGCGCATTAAAGTTTCCAGATGTGGTCCTAAAAACCATAAAAGTGTACCACTCAAGAAAGAAGAACTTATCTGCAATAGCAAAGCAGACAGCCAATGGTTAGGGTCAGTTTGCTAAAACAATTACTGGGCATGTTGTGACCCTGTATGTCTTGTTCCCTTTTGCTAGCTAACAAGAGATGGGTATCCAACGGGCACAAATATTGAGCTCATTCTATCACCAAATCCAGGTAATATAGAATATATAAAGCACCTGGGTGGGTCTTCTGCTCCTTCCATCTCAAGTTGACTTCATAATGACCACAGATGCTTCAGTGGGAGGATGGGGAACACCTCTCCAGGAGCTGATTGTGAAAGAATTGTGGTTTAGTCAAAAAGTAGACCTACACATAAATGTTAGTTCTATGGGCCGTAAGACGAAGCCTACAATTTTACTAACTTCAAATATGTCCCTCATCGTTGTTGATTTGGACAGACAATGCAGATTAGATGCTTTGTCAACTAGCAAGGAAGCACAAGGTCAGAAATACTGTTGTCAGAGACGCAATGCCTGTGACATTGGACTGTATGCCACCAGAGCTGCTTCGTAATTTAATCTCTTCCCAAGTTCCATGTTGGATGATTCTAATCGCTCTGATCATAAATCGTACTGGTTTACTGACCTGCTTCATCTAGTGGGAGTGCCACTCATTCTACTGAGGTCACAGATAAATCTGCTATCCAGATGCCAAAGACAAGTCCTACATTACAATTAGGTCATTAAAACTATTAACCTGACTTCTGAATCCAAAATATTCTTGTGTTTACTCATTCTTGTGTAATGTAGACCTTCTTGTTCAGGCCAGGGCTCTGTTCTCTCACAAAAACATACACTGCTTACATGGAAGAGACTATTTATTTGGTGTTCATCCAAAGGCCTACATTCTCTGTGTCACCCCATCAGTTCTTGCCTTAACTAATTCACCTTGGTTGAAGGTTTTCTTCCAGCACAGTTCGCAAGGAGCTGAGAGATCTCTGCATTGTTTGTGTATGTAGATGCTTGACATTTTGTCTGGACGGGACTAGTGTGATTGGTTGCTAGTAGCATACTTTTTTTCCAAGAAAGGGTTATCCGTTCTTGAAACAAGGCATCTCTAGATGGGTGGACGCTGTCATTACAACGCTCTATAAGAAATATGGAAGCTTCAATAGCTCTCTGCACCGTAATGCCCTTTACATACTCCTGCCACTCAGCTACTTGGAGCGCATGACACACACTTGCTGAGCACTATTGCTTGTTTGTGGTAGTAAGCACAAATGAAATATCAATTGGGAAAAGCAGTTCTTAGCCATCTTTTCAGATAAGATGAGAATTTCCATCATAATCCGCTCCCTAAAGCCCATCCTGGACCTCAGGCCTCTAAACAAATATATCCTGTTGGAACGTTTCCATATGACCACAGTAGAGGATGTCATCCCTGTTCTCCGAAAAGGCTCTTGACCTCAAGGACGCCTAGTTCCACATACCCACTCACCCTGCCAATCGCTGGTACCTTCACTTTGTGGTAAGTGGACATCACTATAAAATGAAAATACTTTTTTAAAGCCAGCTTGGCTCCAAGGACTTTCATGCACTGCCTATTGGTTGTGTCTGCCCATCAGCGAGAGGAGTGGGGGAGGATTATTGGGGATCGGGGATGTCTTGTTAGTCTTCCCCCTACCCCGTCGCTGATTGGGTGATCAAGAACGACTGCAATGCTTGCCCACTTTCCAGCCTCAACGTATCCAGCCCTTCCTGGGATCCATGTGGAATGCAGTTACAGGGAAAGTCTGCCCCAACCATCAAATTCTTCACATTTCATCAGCTGCAGCCTCATTATCAGCTCAATTGTCATATGTAATGCGACTACAAAGGAAGATGGCTTCATGCATCTTTCGTACCCTACCCCTACATCTCAATGCCGTAACTGTAGAGCAAGTGTAGGCCTCAACACAAGGGCTGCCACATCCGTTACCTTAAACTACTGGCCTTGCGATTCGCCCGGAGTCGCCTTCTAGGTCATTCTAGGGAAAGTAGTCCTGATCAAGACTGACATGACGGCCATGCATTATTAAAAGAAACATGAGCAAAGGCACTCTCCCCAGCTCTCAGGGTTAGCACATGGGATTTGACATTGGGTGATTCACCACAACATACAACTATTAGTAGAACATTTTACTGGGGGTGTACAACGTCTTTGCAGACCTGCTCAGCGAGATGCGAGATCCATCAACAAGTTCACAGGTGGGAACTCCACCCGCAGGTCCTACACAACTTTTCCCAGCACTGTAGCACCTGGCAAATAGACTTATTTGCCACCCCTAAAAACACACCCTGCAACACAACTGTCTTCAGGTTCTCACACCCACAGTCCATGGACAGTGCACTGTGGATGAACTGGTGAGGGATCGTTGCCTGCGTATTAACTACTATCCCAATCCTTCCATATGTGGTGAGGAAAAACAAACTGAAATGTCCACCTTTCAAACCATTACACTCATGCGGCTTTCTTGGAAGGTAGTCTCCTTAGGAGCCATTACTTCCCACAGGCGTATTAGCAAGCTGCAACCTACCCTGAACAGTTGCCAGTGGTTATGACTTACTGCAAGCATCCCCCAGTCACATTTTGTGTGTTTAATAATTTTAAATACCACCATACACCCTTTCTTGTGGGCTACAAGGCCCACATAGGGGTGACTTAATGATATTTAGAAGGGAGGTCTATAACTGTCAAACATGGTTATATTGACAGGTCGCACTACAGCTTTTACTCTGCTGCAGTTAGGCCACACAAGTAGGCCTGTAGCCATGGTGGCACTGTAGTAGATAGCTCATTGGTGTTAGTCTAAGTGGAATTTAACTTCAAGACCTTAGGTGTTCCTTCAACACCATATACTTGAGTCTTACACGCAAATGTGTCAATTAGGAATAAGGCAATTTACCCTTGTTTAAAGGGGGAGCAGAGAGACTTTACTGCTGGTTAGCTGTATTAAAGTGTGCAGAGTTCTAAAACTACCAAAAATAGGGTTAAACAAAAGGCAAAAAATCTAGAGTGACAGCTCAGAAAAACCCGGTTTCCTACAGCCTAGAAAAGGTTAGACATCGCAGTAACATGTCCTTTATTGTCATATCTGAAAGAGACACGTTAGTGACAGATTCCTTACCTTAGAATATCCCCAGGCGTCAGGCTGGATCCGGAAAGTTTTTGCGTAGCAGTACCCTTGCGCGTCGGTAGGCGGCGTCGTGCGGCTCCGCGTCCGTCGTCGGCGTCGTGATCGCCGGGATGACATCGCGGGCAGTACTTAGACGCCGCCCCTGCGCGCTGACGTCCGTTCTTCTTTTTCCGCGCCAGTAAGCGCAGATCCGGGAAGAGCAGTGCCCTAGTCAATTTTTGACTAAATTTTGGGTGAATTTTTCACTGTTTCTTTTCGAGTCTTCTCGACTCCTAGGTGTCGATAGGGATGCCCGGCTTCAAGCCATGCGACGTCTGTGGTCGAATGATGTCGATCACAGACCCGCATTTAGAGTGTCTCTACTGTCTCGGCCGAGACCACGACACGAAGTCGTGCCCTGACTGCCGGAAACTTCACCCGAAGGCTTTGCGAGAGCGGTCTCGAAAGCTACTCGAGGTCCGGCAGTCGACTCCGCGCCACACCAAGCCCCGGTCCCGTGAGAGGTCGAGGGGCCGGTCGCGGAGCCCCCGCCGGAGTCCAAGTCTTCGCGCTCCTCGGGTAAGTCGAAGCACAAAAAGTCTAAGAAGCATCATTGCTCTAAGACTTCGCCTCGCCAATCTCGCGACTCGGCTGAGGCCCCTGTCGGCACCGTCCCCGCGGCCCCGGACGTGCCTGTGGAGCCGCCCCCGCATTACCCGTCCTTTCCGGGTTCGGGGGCGACTCCGGCTGAAATACAGGAATTCCTGTCGGCCATGGCCCGCCTCTTCGGGCCTCAAGGTCCCTCCGGTGCGCCTTCGGGCCCCGCGGGCCCTGATGGGGTTGCACCGGCGTCGCCGACGACTCCGGTCCCGGCGTCGCCTGTCCGCCAGCCTTGATCCCGGCCTCGGCCCCGGCCTCGATCCCGGCTCCGGTGGTACCGCAACCCCCATCGACGCCGGTTGACCTAACCACGCCTCCGCCGATGTCCCCGGTGCCGTTCCTGACGCCGTCCGGGGCTCCGGGCGGCGTCGTTCCCCACTTATATCCGGCTCCGGACATGGAGCCGGACCGACGTCGCTCGATGCCGGCTCCGGCGCCGATGAGACCTTGGGTCCCAAATGTCCCTCCTCCTCCATATTTTGAACCAGAGGAGGACCAGGAGAGCTGGGAGGGGTCGGAAGACCCTCTCACACAACAGTGTGAGTATGATCAGGACTGGGCTGAGGAACTTGGGGATGCCAGTGGTCTAGAGACTTCCCCTGACACTGGCATGCTGTCTCCTCCCGTGGCTACGGAGGAGGGAGCTAATTTCGCAACGGTGTTGCGTAGAGCAGCTGGAGCCTTGCACCTCCAATTGCCTACTGTGGCTGTCAGGACTAATCTCCTGACGGAAGTGCTTCAGCCGGCAGCTTCCTCCACGGAGACTGTGCTGCCGTTTAATGATGCACTGACTGACGTTCTTTTGGGCGCCTGGTGCAAGCCCACCACAGGGGCTCCTGTGGATAGGAACGTGGCCCGACGCCATCGCCCTGCTCCGGGCGACCCCTTGTTTCTCTCCCAACATCCCACCCCCGAGAGCTTGGTTGTCCAAGCCTCTGCCTCCCAAACCGCCTTCCCTACCGCCCCTCCGGATAGGGAATCCAAACGCCTGGACCAATTTGGGAAGAAGGCTTTTCTTCCTCCAGTGCTGGCTTGCGGTCTGTCAACACCGCTTGCCTTTTGGGCCGATATACCCACTCCCTGTGGGATTCGGTGGCGACTGTTTTGCCCCAGTGTTCTGAGGAGGTCCAGACACTGCTTACCCGCAACATTGCGGAAGGTAGGGATGCGGCAAAGTACACCATACGTTGTGGCCTTGATACCGCCGACTCGCTGGGCAGATCGCTTGCAACGACGGTGGCGCTGCGTCACCACGCCTGGCTGAGAACAACTGGTTTCTCGGGTGATGTCCAGAATACACTCATGGACATGCCCTTTGATGGAGTCGGTCTTTTTGGTTCCAAAGCAGACCATGCGCTGGAGCGTTTTAAGGACTCACGGGCTACTGCCAAGTCCCTGGGCCTTTCTGTTGTGCGCCCTCCGCTAACCTCTGCTTTTCGCCCCTATCGTGGCCACGGAAGGGGCGCCCAGTCACGTCAGCTGCCCAGCCACCGGCCCGCGCAGCAAGCGTCTTCGCGTGGCCGAGGACGTGGATACCGCCGTGGCGGTTCGGGCAACCAGCGTGCGGGTCAGGCCACCTCCTCCAACCCGTCCGCGGCCTCCAAGCCCTCCTAGTCCCTCCTTTCCGGTGCCCAGCACGCCAGTAGGGGCAGGGTCCGCCATCACCTTCACCACTGGCGTGCCATCACCTCGGACAGGTGGGTCTTGGACATTGTCCGAAGGGGCTACTCCCTCCCCTTCGAGACCACCCCCCAGCCATGCCACCTCAATTCCACCGCATGTCAGGGGATCACTTGATGCTTCTGTAGAAGGAAGTCACGGCCCACTTGGCCAAGAGGGCCATCGAGCATGTTCCGACCCCAGAAGTAGGACGTGGTTGCTACTCCCACTACTTTCTGGTGCCCAAGAAGGACAAGGAGGACATGCGTCCTATCTTGGACCTCCGGAACGTCAATCGCTTCCTCCGGAAGGAGAAGTTCAAGATGCTCACCCTAGCTCAGGTCTTGACTGCCCTCGACCCTGGAGACTGGTTGGTAGCGTTGGACTTGCAGGACGCTTATTTCTACATCCCCATCCTGCCGGCCCACCGGCGTTACCTACGGTTCACGGTAGGCCTCGAGCATTTTCAGTTCACCGTGCTCCCCTTTTGCCTTACCAGTGGCCCTCGGGTGTTCACGAAAGTGATGGCGGTGGTCGCAGCTCATCTGCGCCGGGCAGGGGTTCCAGTATTCCCCTACCTCGACGACTGGCTGCTGAAGGCAGGCTCGTCCCAGGCAGTCGTCTCCCACCTCCAGACTACGGCCGAACTCCTGCACTCTCTGGGGTTCTCCATCAATGTGCCAAAGTCGCATCTGATTCCTTCTCCACGGCTCCTTTTCATCGGAGCAGTTCTGGACACGACGCAGTTTCGGGCCTATCCTCCCGAACGGCGAGTCCGGGATATTCAGGCTATGATTCCCATCTTTCAGCCTTTATCCTGGGTTTCGGTACGGATGACCCTGAGGCTGCTGGGCCTCATGGCCTCCTGGATCCTGCTGGTCGATCATGCCAGATGGCATATGCAGGCTCTGCAGTGGGACCTGAAGTTCCAGTGGGCGCAGCACCAGGGCAACCTGTCCGATCACGTCCAGATCTCAGAGGGGACTGCAAAACAGTTGCAGTGGTGGCTCTCGAACCGGCAATGGGTCATGGGCAGATCCCTCTCCCTTCCCCAGCCAGAGCACACAGTTGTCACGGACGCGTCCTTTCTGGGATGGGGCGGTCACATGGGAGAGGCGGAGATCAGAGGCCTCTGGTCTCCGGCGGAGTCCCGGCTCCATATCAACATTCTGGAGCTCCGGGCGATCCGACTTGCACTCAAGGCATTCCTTCCCTCAGTCAAAGGGAAGGTAGTGCAGGTGTTCACAGACAACACCACCGCCATGTGGTACTGCAACAAACAAGGCGGGGTGGGGTCGTGGACCCTCTGTCAGGAGGCTCTGCGCCTCTGGACATGGCTGGAACATCAGGGCATGTTCCTGATGGTTCAACACCTGGCAGGTTCCCTGAACGCCATGGCGGACGAACTCAGCCGCAGGTGCATGATGGATCACGAATGGCGTCTTCACTCGGAAGTGGCGCAAGGACTCTTTCTGCAGTGGGGAGAGCCTTGGTTAGATCTATTCGCCACCGAAGAGAATGCGCAATGTCATCAGTTCTGCGCGTTGGAATTTCCAAGGCGGCACTCGCTCGGCGACGCTTTTCGTCGCGAGTGGAGTTGCGGTCTGTTGTACGCCTTTCCGCCTATACCACTTCCACCCAGAGTGTTAAAGAAGATTCGGCACGACCGGGCCCAAGTCATCCTTGTGGCTCCGGACTGGGCTCGAAGAGTTTGGTATCCCGAGCTACTCAGTATGAGCGTAGATCCCCCGATCCGTCTGCCTCTTCGGGAGGATCTTCTGTCGCAGCAGCAGGGGACGGTCCTCCACCCGAACCTGTCCAGCCTCCACCTGCTTGCGTGGAGATTGAGCGGCGGCAGTTGATTCCTTTCGACTTGCCTCCCGAAGTTTGTGATGTGATTCTGGCAGCCAGGCGTCCCTCCACTAAGGTGGTATACGCCTGCAGGTGGAACAAGTTTGTGGCATGGTGCACAGCAAAGGCTGTGAATCCCCTCTCTGCCCCTCTTTCTGAGGTTCTTCTGTTCCTTCTTTCCCTGGCCCAACAGGGTTCTGCCCTGGGTACCATCAAGGGCTATCTTTGTGCCATCTCGGCCTTCCTCAGGCTTCCTGATCAGCCCTCCCTTTCAAGTCCCCTGTTAACAGGTTCCTAAAAGGCATTACACACCTCTTCCCTCCTGTTCCGTTTGTGATGCCTCAGTGGGACTTGAACTTGGTTCTTACCTTTCTCATGTGCGCTCCCTTTGAGCCTCTACATAACTGTCCTCTTCGTCTTCTGACTCTGAAGACAGCCTTTCTGGTGGCCATCACCTCCGCTCGGCAGGTGAGTGAGCTCCAGGCTCTATCATGCAAACCTCCCTTTCTGTCTGTCCATCCAGACAAGGTTGTTCTTAGGACACGTCCGTCCTTCTTGCCAAAGGTGGTTACTGCCTTCCACATTGGGCAGACCATCACTTTGCCCACCTTCTTTCCGCCTCTGCATCCTTCCAGAGAGGAAGAGAGGCTCCACCGTCTGGATCCAAAACGTGCGCTTTCTTTTTATATCAATCGCACACAACACTTCTGGGTGGATGACCAGCTCTTTGTTGGCTACGTGGGCGCCAAAAAAGGTCGGGCGGTGCACAAGAGAACCATCTCCCGCTGGGTAACCTTGTGTATCAAAGCCTGTTATTCTTTGGCTAAGAAGGAGCCTCCTGTTGGGCTGCGTGCCCATTCCACCAGGGCAACGGCTGCTACCACGGCTTTAGGCCGCGGTGTTCCGCTGCAGGATATCTGTCAGGCAGCTACATGGGCCTCGCTGCACACATTTACAAAGCATTACTGCCTTGACAGTCAGGTCCGGAGGGACGGCTTCTTTGGCCGTTCTGTCCTCCGGGACTTCCTTGTCTGATCTTTGTTCACAGACCCACCACCGGGGTTGGTATTGCTGGGGTATCTATTCTAAGGTAAGGAATCTGTCACTAACGTGTCTCTTTCAGATGCACAAGTTACTAACTTGTGTAACGATATATCTGTAAGAGACAGTAGTTAGTGACAGATTCCTACCGCCCACCCATCCTCCCGTTCTGCGAACTGAATTCTAGGGTTAAGGACATCCCTTTCAGGGCCCTAGTATTTTTCAGACACCTATGTCAGCTTCTTGCATGGCTCTGCGTTCCTGGCGCGGAAAGTCGTGTACAGAACAGACGTCAGCGCGCAGGGGCGGCGTCTAAGTACTGCCCGCAACGTCATCCCGGCGATCACGATGCCGACGACGGACGCGGAGCCGCACGACGCCGCCTACCGACGCGCAAGGGTACTGCTACGCAAAAAACTTTCCGGATCCAGCCTGACGCCTGGGGATATTCTAAGGTAAGGAATCTGACACTAACTACTGTCTCTTACAGATATATTGTTACACAAGTTAGTAACTTGTGCTTTAGGATTCTCTGATCAAGTTCAAAGTGGTTTCAATTTCTGAAGTAATCGTGTCCTGAAGTTTGCCATAGTTAGTTACCTTAAGCATCAAAAGTATGTCACTGTGAGAAAGTGCCCTCTTTCTGCATGGTTGCCCCCACTTTTTGCTGAACTGCTGATGTGCCCTGGGCTCCTGCCAACCAGGTACCCAGGGCCTATGTTATTTCCCTAAAACTGCATTAAAAACAAAACCCAATTGTCATCTCTGGCCACAGGTCAGTCCCTGGTTTAATGGTACCACAGGTACCCAGGGCACTGTGACCAGGGAACGCCTCTAAGGGCTGCAGCACTTATTCTGCCACCCTTAGAGGCCCTGTGCCTTTACACTCACACACTGCCTTTGCAGGCTGTGTGTTTTGGTGCAGAACAAAGTGAAGAGTCGACATGGCACACATCCCTGTGTGCCATGCCTACAACCCACTGCCAACCCTCTAGCTGGGTGCACTATACCAGTGGTGAGGGTACAGGTGCATGAGCCCTGTACCCCTACAGTGTCCAAATCCATTCTTAGACATTGTAAGTGCAGTGCTGCCATTAAGAGTATATGGTGCTGGGAGTTTCATTACGAACTCCACAGTACCATAATGGCTGCACTGAAAACTGAGAAGTTTGGTATCAAACTTCTCAACTTCTCAGCACATTAAACCCACACTGATGCCAGTGTGGGATTTAATGAAAAATGCATACAGAGGGCATCTTAGAGATGCCCCCTAAGAAACGACCAACCACTAGTGTCCAGGCTGAGTGGCTGCTTTCAGCTGCCACCACCAGACATGTTTCTGGACCCCTGGGTTGAGAGCCTGCTGCTCTCGGGGGGCCTGAAACAATGCACATCCTGGGACGAGGTGCCAAGCCTCCTCCCCCAGGATGGGCAGGGTACACGAAGGGGAGGCTTCAAAGGCTTGCCGTCTTTGTGAGCTTCCCCAGGTCTTTTGCTGCCTTCATGAAATGGTCCCCACCGGTTCTGACGCCCACTTTGGGCAGGAGAACCGGCAGGAAAACCAAGTGAGGAATGGAGGTGTGCCCACCTCTGCCAACTCCACCCCTCAGGTGGGGGAGGCGAGGTGAAGCACAACTCAGTCCCCGCCATCTTGCAGATACCTTTTACCTACCTGTAACGCCCCTTAATCTAGTATTTAGGGGCACCCCTAAACCTTGCTTCCGCAGACAAGAAACCAGAAGAAGAAAAGGAGGTCCGAATAGCCGTGCCAAAGCTAACAGGAGGAGGACGACGCCCACTGACTTGGCCGCAGCCCTACTGGCCTGTCCCCACCTCGAACCTGCAGAAGCGAAACTCCAGTGTGTCCTGCAGCCTCCGGAACCCCGAGGACCTGCCTTCAAAAGAATAGACTCTTGTCTCCTGTGAACACAGGATTTGTTCACCAACAGACTCCAGGTCCGGCAAAGTCCACGAGTCTGCACCACTCTGCACCCGACACCCACGGCTAGAGTTCGAGTGGTCCAACACCAAGAGGAGGTCTCCCCGGCGATCCTGACCCGAGATCGGGTGACCCCTGATCTGCCTCAAGCCTCCAGCTGACACCAGCAGCCTCAAACCGGAAGGTCCCCCCAACCGCGACCAGGAGCTGGTAAGAAGATCCAACCCTAAAAGGCACCCCTGCACCAGATGCCCCACGGCCTTGGGTGGCCCAACCGACGGTGCCTAACCAACCCGCAGCATCTTAACTTACCTCTGCAAGTGGTGGTCGCACCCAGAAGACCTTCGTGCCCGAGCCTGCAGTGTGTTTGCAAACCTGAGACTCACCATTGAAAGCTACAGGGCGCCCGACGCCCAAACCACACTCTGCACCCAGCCGCCCTTGTGCCGCTGAGGGTGCACCTTTTGTGCTGGCTTGAAGCCCCATTTGCCCTGAGCTTAAGTCCAGGAGCTTTGCTCCCACAACCCAGTGGCCTGCTAGTCAGCAGCCACCAACCGGAGGCCTCCTGTCCCCCATTGGATAACATTGGGCCTCAGCACTCTGCCCCCGGCCACCCGAGTGCCGCTGAGGGTGTAACAAGAGTGCATCCTTGACCCTGGGGGACCCCTGAGTCTACCCCCAGAATACCAACTCCCGCAACCGAATACTTACCTTTGAACTGATAACCCTATTTTCCTCCATAGGATAACATGGACTGTTTTTCTGTGAAAAGTTTCTAATTGTGGAGTTGGAAAATCTTAGAAACCCTTTAAAACTGTAACTAAATAAAACCGCTTTTACTTACCTATTTAGAGGAAATGTCCCAGTGCAGTATCCAGGTATACTGCACTGTGTAAGAAAAGTAATCTGTAAAGTAATCTACTTTACATTCTACTAAAAAGCCAATGCAAAGTATATGTACAGTATATCAAAAGTATTGCATTAGTAGTAGCTCTACTGTAATCAAATCAGAGTGCATATACAATTGCAACTCAAACTGTTTACAAACTGCATTGCTATTGTAAAGTAGTTATTGCTTACCTGTGCCAGCCTTGCTTGCTTCTAGAAAATAAAATAACTAAAAGAATATTTTTATACAAAACCAATTGGTCTGAAGTTCAGTCTTAGAGTGTGTGAAATCATTTTCTGATTGAGTGTGTATAACAAATGCTTAACACTACCCTCTGATACAGCCTTACTGCTCGACCACACTACCACAAATAGAGAGTAAGGTGCTATCTACTTTTACCTCTGCCTACCTTTGTGTTTCCACTGGACTCTGTGCACACTATACCTCACTTTGGTATAGTATATACAGAGCCAGCTTCCTACAGTCACTTCTGGTCTTAACATACCTGTGACCAACAAGAAAGGTAAGACAAATCTGCAGCTTTTTCCAACTACGTAAGATTGATTTTCAGACTGGTGCTTTCAGGAAGTTATCGAGTAAAAGGTAGGTTTTTTTTTGTCAATTTTGTCGTATTTGTGGTGATACTTTAATGTCATAATTGTAATATCGCCTTAAACTCTTTTTCACAGCCTGCAGAGGCATCAACACAAGAGACCCTGCGTCTCTGGTTATGGCTGAAACGGCAGGGCATATACCAGGTGGTTTAACACCTGGTGTGCTCTCTGAACGCCAGGGCGGACAACCTCAGCCGAAGATGCCTAGAGGACCACGAATGGTGTCTCCAACCGAAGGGGGTGCAAGGTCTCTTTCTGCAATGGGGAGAGCCTTGATTAGATCTGTCTGCCCCAGCCTAGAACTCGCAATGTCAGTAGTGGTGCACACTGGAGTTTCCAAGGTGGCTCTCATTCGCAGATGCTTTTTGTCTAAAGTGGAGCTTCGGCCTCCTGTCCGCCTGCCAATACCACACCTGCCGAAAGTGCTCAAGAAGATCAGGAACGACCATGCCCAAGTCATCCTTGTGACTGTCGACTGGGCTAAAAGAGTTTGGTATCCTGAACTGTTGAGCGTGGCCATCGGTCCTCCGGTCAGGTGGCCTCTTCGGTAGGATCTTCTGTTGCAACAGCAGGGGAGGGTTTTTCACCCAAACCTATTAACGCTCCACCTTCATGTGTGAAGAATGATCCGTGACCGTTGACACCTTTCTACATTCCGCCTGAAGTCTGCCATGTTATCTTGGCAGCCAGGCGTCCCTCCACGACTGTAAATGCCTGCTGTTGGGGCAAGTTTTTGGCATGGTGTGCAGAGAATCTGAAAGAGACACGTTAGTGACAGATTCCTTACCTTAGAATATCCCCAGGCGTCAGGCTGGATCCGGAAAGTTTTTTGCGTAGCAGTACCCTTGCGCGTCGGTAGGCGGCGTCGTGCGGCTCCGCGTCCGTCGTCGGCGTCGTGATCGCCGGGATGACGTCGCGGGCAGTACTTGGGCGCCGCCCCTGCGCGCTGACGTCAGTTCTTCTTTTTCCGCGCCAGCAAGCGCAGATCCGGGAAGAGCAGTGCCCTGGTCATTTTTTGACCAAACTTTTTGGGTGAATTTTTCACTGTTTTTCTTCAATCGACTTCAAGGTGTCGTAGGGATGCCCGGGTTTAAACGTTGCGGCGCCTGTGCTCGGATGATGTCCATCACAGACCCGCATCAGGAGTGTCTCTTCTGCCTCGGCCGAGGCCACGACACGGAGTCTTGTTCCGACTGCCGGGCCCTCAACCCGAAAGCTTTGCGAGAGCGGTCTCGAAAGCTCCTCGAGGCCCGGCATTCGGCTCCGCGCAAGCCCCGGTCGCCAGACACTGCTTTCCCGCGCCATTGCGGAAGGAAGGGATGCGGCCAAATACACGATACGATGTGGCCTTGATACCGCCGACTCGCTGGGCAGGTCTATTGCAACGACGGTGGCGCTGCGACGCCACGCCTGGCTGAGAACCACTGGTTTTTCAGGAGATGTCCAGAATACTCTCATGGACATGCCCTTTGATGGAGTCGGTCTTTTTGGGTCCAAAGCAGACCATGCGTTGGAGCGCTTTAAGGACTCACGGGCTACTGCCAAGTCCCTGGGCCTTTCTGCTACACGCCCTCCGCTGACTTCTGCTTTTCGCCCCTATCGTGGCCACGGTAGGGGCGCCCTTCACGTCAGCAGCCCAGCCACCGGCCCGCGCAGCAGGCGTCTTCGCGTGGCCGAGGACGTGGATTCCGCCATGGCGGATCGGGCAACCAGCGTGCGGGTCAGGCCACCACCTCCAACCCGTCCGCGGCCTCCAAACCCTCCTAGTCCCTCCTTTCAGGTGCACAGCACGCCAGTAGAGGGCAGGGTCCGCCATCACCTTCCCCACTGGCGTACCATCACCTCGGACAGGTGGGTCTTGGACATTGTCCGAAGGGGCTACTCCCTCCCCTTCGAGTCCACCCCCCAGCCATGCCACCTCAATTCCACCGCATGTCAGGGGATCACTTGGTACTTCTGCAGAAGGAAGTCACAGCCCTCTTGGCCAAGAGGGCCATCGAGCATGTTCCGACCCCAGAAGTAGGGCGTGGTTGCTACTCCCACTAATTCCTGGTGCCCAAGAAGGACAAGGAGGACATGCGTCCTATCTTGGACCTCCGGAACGTCAATCGCTTCCTCCGGAAGGAGAAGTTCAAGATGCTCACCCTAGCTCAGGTCTTGACTGCCCTCGACCCTGGAGACTGGTTGGTAGCGTTGGACTTGCAGGACGCATATTTCCACATCCCCGTCCTGCCGGCCCACCGGCGTTACCTTCGGTTCACGGTAGGCCCCGAGCATTTTCAGTTCACCGTGCTCCCCTTTGGCCTTACCAGTGCCCCTCGGGTGTTCACGAAAGTGATGGCGGTGGTCGCAGCTCATCTGCGCCGGGCATGGGTTTCAGTCTTCCCCTACCTCGACGACTGGCTGCTGAAGGCGGGCTCGTCCCAGGCAGTCGTCTCCCACCTCCAGACTACGGCCGAACTCCTGCACTAGCTGGGGTTCTCCATCAATGTGCCGAAGTCGCATCTGATTCCTTCTCCACAGCTCCTTTTCATCGGAGCAGTTATTTTTTTTTTTTTTATTTTTTTTTTTTTTATTTGAAGAGTTTTATATAGCGCTGGCTAGACCCGGAGGTATCAGAGCGCTTTACATGAGAACAGTTGTACAGAAGTTACATCAGTTACAAAAGCATAAAATAAAAACAGATATAAGTCACTTGGAGCATGGGGTAGGTAGGGGGAACTGAGACAAGGGGGTAGGAGGAAAACAAACAAAGTCAGGCAGGGCAGGAAGGGGGAGGCAGCCGCAGGATCACGGAGGGAGGTGGCATGGGAGGGAAAGGAAACACAGCAGAGAGACGAGGAAAAACATTGTCCAAGGTCCGGCTGGGTAGGTGACGGCCAAGGGGTGAAACCAAAGCCAATCTCCTCTATAGCTGCCTAAACAGCTCCACCGGGCATCGGCCATGGTTGCTCGGGCTCAGCAGTCAGTACAAACATAAATGATTTCCGCCCGGGGGCATCGTCATAGTTCAGTCAGCGGCACCAATCCCGGTGATACTGGGAAGCGCCGCCCGCATCAACCTCCAGCACTCTGGCAGTCGTCTCTCCACAGCAGGTCGAAGCTCACTCGGCGTGAAGAGTATGCAGACTCTGGTCCATGTTACAGGGGCGGAACGCCACTCAGGAGGCTGAAAAAGGGTTCACCACGGTGCATCAGCACCGGGCGGCCATGATGGGGACTGGCTACTCCTCCTCCTCCTCCTCCTCTTGCCTCCCATTTTGCTCCCCTCATCCTTGCTTATTTTCCATGCATTGCCTGGGCACAATGGCCGCCATCTTAAGGTCAGGCAGCTGGGATCTGGTCGGCCCGTGCTGCATCCCCCAGAGTCAGGGTATCTCGAGAGGCACACACTCTCAATGTCAGGGGGGCCCTCGGCATCAGTGGCAGTCCCCAACCACCAACATCAGAAGTCTCCTACCGGTGCGCCCCGCAGGGCGGATGACGGAAGCTGCCCTCAGTCTTGCAGCTGGGCGCCTCGTCTCGTTCTCCGGTTACAATCGGCCTCCGCTCCTCGCATATTGCCGCCGCAGCCTCGGGGTCTCGTTAGTGGATGTTGCCGCCCTCCACCGTCACCTGCTTTGGCCCCGTTAGAGCTGCACCCAGGCCCCAGCAGGCGCTCAATCGGCCGCTCGGCAGGCCCAGCCCAGTAGTGCAGCCTCACCTTCAGCAGCTCCGGTGGCCGGTTACTTCCCCAGGTGCTCACGAGTCCCGGTCTTCAAGGATCCATCGTCCGGTGGATTCCGCTGCACAGTGCAGTTGTCTCCGGGGATTGAGACAGTAAATCGGCCTCTCCTGCGGGGTTGCGGTCGTTGGATTCCAGCGCCGAATCGCCGAGTCGCACCGGAGTGGCTGCGGTCCCCTGTCGTTACTGCTCCAGGACTCACCAGACGCTCGGTAAGTCCAGGCAGTCAGCGGGGGCACCAGGTCGCTCCACAGCTCCACCGCAACGCCGCCCCTCCAGGCTCTCTCTATGGTATCTAGCGCGGGTCCGCCATTTTTGCCGCCACCATGCGATCTTGGCTGTACTGCGTCCCAGACGGCGCCCCACCGTTTTTTGGACACGACGCAGTTTCGGGCCTATCCTCCCGAACGGCGAGTCCGGGATATTCAGGCTATGATTCCGATCTTTCAGCCTTTATCCTGGGTTTCGGTACGGATGACCCTGAGGCTGCTGGGCCTCATGGCCTCCTGCATCCTGCTGGTCAATCATGCCAGATGGCATATGCGGGCTCTGCAGTGGGACCTGAAGTTCCAGTGGGCGCAGCACCAGGGCAACCTGTCCGATCACGTCCAGATCTCGGAGGGAACTGCAAAACAGTTGCAGTGGTGGCTCTCGAACCGGCAATGGGTCATGGGCAGATCCCTCTCCCTTCCCCAGCCAGAGCATACAGTTGTGACGGACGCGTCCCTTCTGGGATGGGGCGGTCACATGGGAGAGGCGGAGATCAGAGGCCTCTGGTCTCCGGCGGAGTCCCGGCTCCATATCAACCTTCTGGAGCTCCGGGCGATCCGACTTGCACTCAAGGCATTCCTTCCCTCTGTCAAAGGGAAGGTAGTGCAGGTGTTCACAGACAACACCACTGCCATGTGGTACTGCAACAAACAGGGCGGGGTGGGGTCTTGGACCCTTTGTCAGGAGGCTCTGCGCCTCTGGACATGGCTGGAACATCAGGGCATGTTCCTGATGGTTCAACACCTGGCAGGTTCCCTGAACGCCAGGGCGGACGAACTCAGCCGCAGGTGCATGATGGATCACGAATGGCGTCTTCACTCGGAAGTGGCGCAAGGACTCTTTCTACAGTGGGGAGAGCCTTGGTTAGATCTATTCGCCACCCAAGAGAACGCGCAATGTCATCAGTTCTGCGCGTTGGAATTTCCAAGGCGGCACTCGCTCGGCGACGCTTTTCGTCGCGAGTGGAGTTGCTGTCTGTTGTACGCCTTTCCGCCTATACCACTTCTACCCAGAGTGTTGAAGAAGATTCGGCACGACCGGGCCCAAGTCATTCTTGTGGTTCCGGACTGGGCTCGAAGAGTTTGGTATCCCGAGCTACTCAATATGAGCGTAGATCCCCGATCCGTCTGCCTCTTCGGGAGGATCTTCTGTCGCAGCAGCAGGGGACGGTCCTCCACCCGAACCTGTCCAGTCTACACCTGCTTGCGTGGAGATTGAGCGGCGGCAGTTGATTCCTTTCGACTTGCCTCCCGAAGTTTGTGATGTGATTCTGGCAGCCAGGCGTCCCTCCACTAAGGTGGTATACGCCTGCAGGTGGAACAAATTTGTGGCATGGTGCACAGCAAAGGCTGTGAATCCCCTTTCTGCCCCTCTTTCTGAGGTCCTTCTGTTCCTTCTCTCTCTGGCCCAACAGGGTTCTGCCCTGGGTACCATCAAGGGTTATCTTTGTGCTATCTCGGCCTTCCTCAGGCTTCCTGATCAGCCCTCCCTTTTCAAGTCCCCTGTTGTTAACAGGTTCTTAAAAGGCATTACTCACCTCTTCCCTCCTGTTCCGTTTGTGATGCCTCAGTGGGACTTGAACTTGGTTCTTACCTTTTTAATGTGCGCTCCCTTTGAGCCTCTACATAACTGTCCTCTTCGTCTTCTGACTCTGAAGACAGCCTTTCTGGTGGCCATCACCTCCGCTCGGCGGGTGAGTGAGCTCCAGGCTCTATCTTGCAAACCTCCCTTTCTGTCTGTTCATCCAGACAAGGTTGTTCTTCGGACGCGTCCGTCCTTCTTGCCAAAGGTGGTTACTGCTTTCCACATTGGGCAGACCATCACTTTGCCCACCTTCTTTCCGCCTCCGCATCCTTCCAGAGAGGAAGAGAGGCTCCACCGTCTGGACCCAAAACGTGCGCTCTCCTTCTATATTGACCGCACAAAACACTTCCGGGTGGATGACCAGCTCTTTGTTGGCTACGTGGGCGCCAAAAAGGTCGGGCGGTGCACAAGAGGACCATCTCCCGCTGGGTTACCTTGTGCATCAAGACCTGCTATTCTTTGGCTAAGAAGGAGCCTCCTGTTGGGCTGCGTGCCCATTCCACCAGGGCAACGGCTGCTACCACGGCCTTGGGCCGCGGTGTTCCGCTGCCGGTTATCTGTCAGGCAGCTACGTGGGCCTCGCTGCACACGTTTACAAAGCATTACTGCCTTGACAGTCAGGTCCGGAGGGACGGCTTCTTTGGCCGTTCTGTCCTCCAGGACTTCCTTGTCTGATCTTTGTTCGCAGACCCACCACCGGGGTTGGTATTGCTGGGGTATCTATTCTAAGGTAAGGAATCTGTCACTAACGTGTCTCTTTCAGATGCACAAGTTACTAACTTGTGTAACGATATATCTGTAAGAGACAGTAGTTAGTGACAGATTCCTACCGCCCACCATCCTCCCGTTCTGCGAACTGATTTCTAGGGTTAAGGACATCCCTTTCAGGGCCCTAGTATTTTTCAGACACCTATGTCAGCTTCTTGCATGGCTCTGCGTTCCTGGCGCGGAAAGTCGTGTACAGAACTGACGTCAGCGCGCAGGGGCGGCGCCTAAGTACTGCCCGCGACGTCATCCCGGCGATCACGACGCCGACGACGGACGCGGAGCCGCACGACGCCGCCCACCGACGCGCAAGGGTACTGCTACGCAAAAACTTTCCGGATCCAGCCTGACGCCTGGGGATATTCTAAGGTAAGGAATCTGTCACTAACTACTGTCTCTTACAGATATATCGTTACACAAGTTAGTAACTTGTGCAACAGGTTGGCTCTTTTTCTGCTCCCCTCTGTTACTTCTCTTTATCCTTTCTCTGCTATTGGCACCTTAAAAGGCTGTCTTGCTGCCATCTCAGCCTTTCTTCAGTTTCCAGATAAGCCAACCCTCTTCAGATCCCCTGTTAGTAGGTACTTAAATGGTTTGCAACAAGCTTCCACTTTTGCCCTTCATTATGCCTCAGCAGGACCTTAATCTAGTCCTAACTTCTTTGATTTGTGCTCCTTTGAGACATTGCACAACTGACCTATCAGGCTCCTTACCATCAAGACTGCCCTCCTGGTGGCAATAACATCTGCCTAGAGGGTCAGTGAGCCTCACGCTTGGTCATCCAAGCCTCTGTACCTGAACCTCTACCCAGACAAGCTGGTTGTATGCACCAAAGCTTCCTTTCTGCTGAAAGTGGTCACTCCCTTTCATTTAGGCCAGTCCATCACCCTGCCTACGTTTTACGCTCCGCCACATCCCTCCCAGGAAGAGGAGTGACTTAATTTTCTGGACACAAAAAGAGCTTTGTTGTTTTACCTTGACCGCATGAGTGTTACGGGTGGATGACAAACACTTCGTGGGGTATTTCGGAGCAAAGAAGGGAGAGGCCGTGCTGAAACAGACAGTCTCCCA
The DNA here is from genome assembly GCA_963921515.1 of Calotriton arnoldi. Taxonomy (NCBI): domain Eukaryota; kingdom Metazoa; phylum Chordata; class Amphibia; order Caudata; family Salamandridae; genus Calotriton; species Calotriton arnoldi. Next base: position 474,921 of record CAWUFW010002683.1, on the reverse strand, counting down.
ATGGAACGTGCTCTGCATGAAGGTTTTCTACACATTGTGCAGGAAGCAACTCCCTTAGGGTTTGCACACTCATTCTACCAGAGCTAAGGCTGCGTTAGCATGCAGAGTTTCGATCCTGGATATCTGCCAGGCAGCAACGTGGATTTCTCTGCACACTTCACAAGCATTACTGCCTGGGCAGTCAGGTCTGTGTGGACGGGCACTTTACTCTTTCGTTCCTGCAGGACTTTGTAGTGTGAAACAGTTTTGCAGACCTACCTCAGGGGAGGTAATGCTTGGCAATCTATTCTAAGGTAAGGAATCTGTGGCTAGAAGTCTCTATCAGATGAACAAGTTACTTACCTTTGATAACACCTTACCTGGTAGAGACATGATCTATTCCCGACCAACCCATCCTTCCCGCTCTGCGAACAGATTTCTAGGGTCAGGGCTCTTTCACTTTCAGGACCATAGTTTTCCACACCAGTGGTCAGTGTCCTTCCTGGCTCCACGCTCTTGGCAAGGAAAGTCAGGAAAAGAAATTGCCGTCCGCATGCTGGGGTGGCGCCTGTATAGGCACTGCGCACATCACTTCCAGTGCAGACGACGCCACGCGGGGCTGAAAGACGCCAACTTTCGACATGCAGGGGTACTGCTCATAAAGTAAAATCCTGGATTCAGTCTGACGCCTCGGGCTAATTCTAAGGGTAGAAATTCATGACTAGATAGTCTCTACCAGATATGGCGTTACTGAAGGTAAGTAATTTGCTCAACAGGGAAAAGGGCAGAGGAGCCTCTGTTAAAGGAGCTTCCAACTCTAAGCAGTGACTCGTCCCTAATTCCCAGTTCACTGGGTTTTAGAAATGGATCACCAAGGCTACCGCCTAGAACTTCAGAACCCTTCCTAACATGCCGCATTGCATACACTTCCTCAGGTGAGACCATCTTCTCTTTCTTGAAGTACAAGAGCTCCTCCAGAAAGGGACAATACAGTGCCTCCGTCCTATCAGGTAACGGGCGTCTATTCTTTACTTCCTTATTTCCAAAATGGGTGGTTCCCTCAGGCCCATCGTGGGGAAATGACATGTATTATATGGTGTGGTTGTGCGACCTCTCTGTCGAATACACTTAACCCCTTTAGGACCCTTAGGTTTTGTCTGTCAAACCCTTAAGTCACCCCTAGGTATCTGTGGCACTGAGCAGCAATGCCTACACAGAGGATCTGAAAGAGACACGTTAGTGATGGATTCCTTACCGTAGAATATCCCCAGGCGTCAGACTGGATCCGGAAAGTTTTCGTCAGCAGTACCCCTGCGCGTCGGTAGGCGTCGTCTGGCGGCTCTGCGTACGTCGCTGGCGTTGTAGTCGCCGAGATGACGTAGTCGGAGCTACTTAGACGCGCCCACGCGCGCTGACGTCAGTTCTTTCTTTTTCCGCGCCAGCAAGCGCAGATCCAAGAGAGAGCAGTACTCCTAGTTAATATTTTAACTTGGTTTCTGGAACTTGTTTCCCTTGTTTTGTCGAATTCTCTACTTCTGGTACAGTAGGGAACCATGTCGGTGGCGGACCCGCATGACGTGTCTCTTCTGCTTCGGGCACGCCGAGACGTGCCCCGATTGTCCGGCCATGGCGCCGAAGGCTTTACGGGAGCGTTCCCGAAAGTTGTTGGAGGCCCGGCAATCAGTTCCACTCAAGGTCCCGCTCCCGTGGGAGGTCGAGGGACAGGTCGCGGAGCCGACACCATCATTCGTCGGCATCAGCAGGTAAGTCAAAGCGCCATAACAAATCGAAGTAGCGACGTCGCTCTTCGTCTACCCCTCACCGGTCGCGGGACGCGGTGGAGGGGGCGTGCGGTCACTCCCCCCGCGGTGGAGGTGGAGCCTCCGTTGTTGCCTGCGGCCTACCCGCCTTTCCCGGGGCCGTACGCGACTCCGGAAGAAATACAGGTATTCCTGTCGGCCATGGGCCGTTTATTGCCCCATCGGGTCCCTCCGGAGCGCCTTCGGGCCCCGTGGACCCGTTGGGTGGTTCTGCCCCCGTGCCGCTACCTTTGGCCCCAGCTACGCCGGCATGATACCCTGCGGCGCCGTTGGCTCCGGCCTCGGCGCCCCCTCCCGGGTCCCTCTGGAGTGCCTTCGGGCCCCGTGGTCCGTTGGATGGTTCCGCCCCGTGCCGCCGCCTTTGGCCCCTGCTATGCCGGCAGGATACACTGCGGCGCTGTTGGCTCCGGCCTCGGCGCCGCTTCCGACGCCGGCAGGATACCCTGCGGCGCCGTTGGCGCCGGCCTTGTTCAGCCGGTTTCGATGCGGTTTTGGAAGCCTTCATTCAATGAGAGAAAAGCGTGCACCTATTTGATTTGTTAACGGGACACAGACAAAGGATACACGCCGCTTCGGCGAAGGAGAAAAGGCCTAAACTTTAAGTTTCTGCACTCTCCGCCCATCAACAAGACGGGCAATCTAGAGGAATAGAAGCCTCTACATTTCATTTTCGACACCCGCGTTGAACTGGATTTGAATTACCGATTATTTCGGACTCTAAGACATTACGAATTGTCTTCATGACAGCAACCTTAGAATTTCCACCATAAATTCATTGGTGTGATGTGTTGATCTCACAGTAAAGGAAACGTTCAGTTTGGTCCTGAAGAGAACCCTTCAATGAAGAGAGTTCGAAACGCGTAGACCTTGTGTTTTAGGATTGCCAAACAAACATTTTATGAAAAAAGTGTTCTTCTTCTGTGCACCTCTTTTTAAAAAAACTTTATTGTTAAAACTGAAAGAGTATTGTTACTAGGTGCAGTGTTCAGAAAATTGTTTTTTTGTAAAATTGTTTATTTGGCGTAGGTTCCTTGGTTTATAAAAAGGAAAAAAAAGGTTTTGATAACCAAGGATGGGATATGCTAGTTGAGTGAATGTGGGATGTGATCAGTATTGAATGTGGTATGTTGTTTGTCTGAATATTGAGAGTGGTGAGATAAGCCCAGTTGGCGGCTAGTCATTGTCGTATATTTTTTCTTAAATATCTTGGTGGTGTCTTGTGATTTTTATACAGAAAAGATTTGTTATACAAAAAGAAAACAATTTAATTGAATCATCTATTCAAAATAAAAACTATTGGTTAGTTACGGCTGTCATTGATATGGTGTTCATGCCCCGTTTGACTTGATTCGATTTGAGTATCAGTATTGGCAGTTCTGGTGTTTTTCTTGTTAAGAGGCTCAGCCTTACTGATTAGAGCCAAACCCATTAGTGTTCTCTAGGATACACTGCGGCGCTGTTGGCTCCGGCCTCGGCGCCGCTTCCGACGCCAGGCCCGGCGCCGATACCATGCCCGGCTACGCCGGCAGGATACCCTGCGGCACCGTTGGCTCCGGCCTCGGCGCCGAGGCTGGCGACACTCCGGCGCCGAGGCCGACGCCGGACGCCGTTGCTATTACCCCCCAATTCCTATTCCATGCGGGGAATTTATTCCCTTTCCCCGGGCCCCTCGTCCTTATCAGCCTCTTAAACAGACGGTGGACGAAGGGGAGTACTAGGAGGGGTCTGAGGACCCCCTCGCAGCTCAGTGTGAGGATGAGCTGGAATGGCGATGTGGAGGGTCCAGGCGATCTGGATTTCTCTCCGCACCCTGGTACACTGTCCCCTTCTTCCGTAGCTCCGGACGAGGTTGGGTCCTTTTCTGTGGTGTTGCGTAGGGCGGCTGAGGCTCTTAACCTCGAGCTCTCCATCCGTGCCTATCAGGACCAATCTCCTGACTGAAGTGCTGCAGCCGGCGGCCTCCTCGGCGGAGCCGCTACTGCCCTTTAATAACACGCTTACAGATATTCTATTAGGCACCTGGACGCCATCGCCAGGCCCCGGGCGACCCCAGTTTTCTCACGCAACACACCAACCCTAAGAGTCTAGTTGTCTAGGCCTGTGCCTCTCCGAGCGCATTCCCTTCCGCACCTCCGGACAAGGAATCCAAAAACCTTGAGCTCCTGGCTCAGAACAACTAGCTTCTCAGGGGATGTCCAGAACACTTTGTTGGACATGCCTTTTGATGGCACACGCCTTTTTGGTGACAGCACATTGGAACTCTTTAAAGACTCCTGGGCTACGGCCCAGTCCTTGGGTTTTGCCACCACGCGCACTCCCTTTGGGTCTGCCTTTCAAGGTTAAGGTCCAGGCGCACAAACTCGTTCCTTTCAGGGCTGCCGGCCTGCGCAGCAAGTGCCTCAGCGCAGCCGCGGTCGGGGGGCCCGCCGCACTGGGTCACAGGGCCAGCGAGCGGGTCGGTCCACCGCCGCCCCTGCCACCACTGCCTCAGAACCTTCCTAGTCCGGTGTTTCAGCCCCACCCAAAGCCAGTGGGCGGCAGGATTCGCCATCGAGCACGTTCCGACGCCAAAAGTAGGTTGTGGTTGTTACTCCCACTACTTCCTGGTTCCAAAGAAAGACAAGGGCCTGCGTCCTATCTTAGACCTCTGGAACGTCAATCGCTTCCTCCGGAAGGAGAAGTTCAAAATGCTCACGCTTACTCAGGTCTTGTCTGCCCTAGACCCGCAAGACTGGATGGTAGCGTTGGACTTGCAGGATGCTTATTTTCATATCCCCATCCTGCCGGCCCACCGGCGTTACCTGCAGTTCACGGTTGGCCACGAGCACTTTCAGTTCACCGTGCTCCCTTTTGGCCTTACCAGCGCCCCTCGGGTGTTCTCGGGTGTTCACGAAAGTGATGACGGTGGTCGCAGCTTATCTGCGAAGATCAGGGGTCTGTCTACCCCTATCTCAACTATTGGTTGTTGTAGGCGGAATCGCTCCAAGCAGTCGTCTCCCACCTCCAGACTACGGCCGACCTCCTGCATTTGCTGGGGTTCTCCATCACCGTGCCGAAGTCGCATCTGATTCCCTCTCAGAAGCTCCTCTTCATCGGAGCGGTTCTGGACACGGGGCAATTTCGGGTTTATCCTCCCGAACAGCGAGTCCGGGACACTTGGGCTATGATTCTGTTCTTTTAGCCCTGGTCCTGGGTTTCGGTCAGGAAGACACAGACTGCTGGGCCTCTTGGCCTCCTGCATCCTACTGATCAATCATGCCAGATGGCATATGCGGGCTCTGCAGTGGGACCTGCAGTTCCAATGGACGCAGCATCAGGGAAATCTGTCAGACTACGTCCAGATCTCGGAGGTCACTGCACAGGACTTGCAGTGGTGGCTCACGGACCAGTGTTGGGTCAGCAGCAGATCCCTCTTCCTTCCCCAACCGGAGCACACAGTGGTGACTGATGCGTCCCTCCTGGGATGGGGCGCCCACATGGGAGAGGCGGAGATCAGAGGCCTCTGGTCTCCGGCGGAGTCCAACCTCCATATCACTCTTTTGGAGCTGAGGGCGATCCTACTTGCACTGACAGCATTCCTTCCCTCTGTCAAGGGGAGGGTAGTGCAGGTGTTCACAGACAACACCACCGCCATGTGGTACTGCAACAAGCAAGGCGGGGTGGGGTCGTGGACCCTATGTCAGGAGGCTCTGCGCCTCTGGACGTTGCTGGAACGCCGGGGCGTTATCCTGGTGGTTCAACACTTGGCAGGTTCTTTGAACGCCAGGGCGGACTAACTCACCCGCCGGTGCATAATGGATCACGAATGGCGTCTTCACTCGGAGGTGGCACAAGGTCTCTTTCAGCAGTGGGGAGTACCTTGGTTAGATCTATTCGCCACCACAGAGAACGCGCAATGTCAGCAGTTCTGCGCGTTGGAGTTTCCAAGGCGGCACTCGCTCGGAGACGCTTTTCGTCGCGAGTGGAGTTGCGGTCTGTTGTACGCCTTTCCACCTATACCTCTTTTATCCAGAGTGCTAAAGAACATCAGACGCGCCCGGGCCCAAATCATTCTTGTGGCACCGGACTGGGCTCAAACAGTTTGGTATCCCGAGCTACTCAGTATGAGCCTGGATCCCCCGATCTGGCTGCCTCTTCGGGAGGCTCTTCTGTCGCAGCAACAGGGGACGGTCCTTCTCCTCCTTCCGTGGAGATTCAGCGGCGACAGTTAATTCCAATTGACTTGCCTGCTGAAGTCTGTAATATGATCCTAGCAGCCAGGCGTCCCTCGACTAAAACTGTCTACGCCTGCCGGTGGAACAACTTAGTGGCATGGTGCACAGCCAAAGCTGTAGACCCCCTTTCTGCCCCTCTTTCTGAGGTCCTATTGTTCCTTCTCTTTTTGGCCCAGCAGGGCTCTGCTCTGGGCACTCTCGAGGGCTACCTTTCAGCCTTTCTCAGGCTGCCTTATCAGCCCTCTCTTTTCAAGTCCCCTGTTGTCAATATATTTCTCAAAGGCATTACTCACCTTTTCCCTCCTATTCCCTTTGTAATGCCTCAGTGGGACTTGAACCTGGTTCTCACATACTTAATGTGCGCTCCCTTTGAGCCTCTTCATAACTGTCCTTTGCGGTTATTAACTTTGAAAACTGTCTTCCTGGTGGCCATCACCTCCGCTAGGCGGGTGAGTGAGCTCCAGGCTCTTTCATGTAAACCTCCTTTCCTGGCGATTCATCCGGACAAGGTTGTGCTTCGCCCACATCCCTCCTTTCTACCGAAAGTAGTCACTGCCCTTCATCTTGGGCAAACTGTCACTCTGCCCACTTTCTTTCTCCGCACCCTTCGAAGGAGGAAGAGAGGCTCCACCGTCTGGACCCGAAATGTGCGCTTTCATTCTATCTCAACCGCACACAACAGTTCCGGGTGGGTGACCAGCTCTTTGTTGGCTACGTGGGTGCCAACAAAGGTCCATCTGTACACAAGCGGGCGCTCTCCCGATGGGTTGTCTTGTGTATTAAAGCCTGTTACTCTGGCTAAAAAGGAACCTCCAGTAGGGCTGCGCGCCCATTCTACCAGGGCAACGGCAGCTACTACAGCATTGGGACGCGGTGTCCCCATGCAACACATCTGTCATCCTGCCACGTGGGCCTCGCTGCATACTTTCACTAAGCACTATTGACTTGACAGTCCAGTCCAGGGAGACGGCTTCTTTAGCCGTTCGGTTCTCCGTGACTTTCTGGTGTAATCTCACTTCGCAGACCCACCACCGGGGTTGGTATTGCTTGGGTATGTATTCTAAGGTAAGGAATCTATCACTAACGTGTCTCTTTCAGATGCACAAGTTACTTACTTGTGTAACGATATATCTGTAAGAGACATTAGTTAGTGATAGATTCCTACCGCCCACCCAACCTCCCCGTTCTGCGAACTGTTCTCTAGGGTTCAGGTAGTCCCTTTCAGGGCCCTAGTTCTATTGCACCAGTAGTCGGTCTCTGGCATGGCTCTGCGTTCCTGGCGCGGAAAGTAGAGTACAGAACTGACGTCAGCGCGCGTGGGCCCGTCTAAGTAGCTCCGACTACGTCATCTCGGCGACTACGACGCCAGCGACGTACGCGGAGCCGCCCGACGACGCCTACCGACGCGCAGGGGTACTGCTGACGAAAACTTTCCGGATCCAGTCTGACGCCTGGGGATATTCTAAGGTAAGGAATCTATCACTAACTAATGTCTCTTACAGATATATCGTTACACAAGTAAGTAACTTGTGCAACAAGTGTAAAGCACTAAAACAATTAAGGAAGAAATCTCCACGACACTCAAAAATCCAACACCGAATTTTAAAAATAGACTATTTTTATAAGAATTTAGAGACTAGAACGAAAAGATCCAGGTAGGGTGTTCTGGAGATATACATTTTACAAGCAATAATATATCAAGGCAATTTCACTCCACTGCGAAGAAGCCTTGGCAAAGTCAACGAATTAGAGACTTGTAAACTTTTTCAAAGAAAACTTAGGCATGTGTTGATGCGGTCAGTTAGAAGTACTTGGGGCGATCAACTCCAGCAAGGGAGCTAGTCATGGGGTTCAGCAAGGTCCCCAAGAACAGTTAGTTCCACAGAAGAAGCAGTCCTTGGCACTTTTTTCGCATTGCAATGGAGTCCTATGCAGTGGTTCTGATGCAACAGATGGATACTGAAGATGCTCCAAGGATGCTGTGGATGCGAATCGGTCAACAGGGACTTGCTGCAGGGATACCTCGGTCCACAGAGATGGTGACGGTGTCCTGGTTGCAGGGTTGACGTCCCACAAAGTCCTCTACGGTCTGGCGAAGCCCAGTTGCCACTGGACTACCTGGTTGCCCGTTGTCGCGGTCACAGGCCAATCCTTCCTGGTCCAATAACTTACCTCCCAAGGGTCCTAGCAACTTCCCAACAGCACTACCTGATTCATTGAATTTTGGGTGCTACTCTGTGCGTCAGGTCTTTGTCCTTGGTGCTGCACGGTAGTGCTGGTAGCGACTTGAAGACTTTGGGCTACCAGCTTGCCCCAGCAGGCTTCTTCAGCTGCTGTGTCTCTGTGCTGCAAAAAGGGGGGCCAGTCAGCTGGCCCTTGGAGCCTCTTAGGTTGTCTGCTGACTGGAGACAGCTTCTCCCTAAGCAGGACACCGCAGGCACATTCCCTCTCTTTGCTAGCCAGCAGGTGCAGTCTGTGACGGTGCAGCCTCTCTTTGCTGGTCTCTCAGTGCAGCTTGGCAGTCCTTCGGTTCTTCTTCCAAGTCGGTGGAGATCTGAGGCCTGGGTGCCAGAGGTGCCCTCTTTAAGCTCGGAAGGTGCCATCAGCGCAGGATGCAGTTGGTAGCCAATGGGCTGCTAGGTTCTCTCCCACCTGGTGAACACTTCCTGTGGAGTGTGGCATCTGGATATCCCAGGATGCACCATTCTGCCCACTCCCAAGATGCCTCAACCCCTCTCTGTGTTAAGACCTCACTAGCCCACATGCAGGGTGTGGCTACTTCAGGGCTACACCCCCCTAGGGAAACCTTTTTGGCAATGCTGCCACGTCTTACCTCCAGCCTTAACTGAGCCAACCCTCCCTGGGATCAATGTTCAGCACAGTTATAAGAATGTTTGCCCCAACCATCATCAAAGTCTTGGCATTCCAGCAACTGCAACCTCTCTTTTAGCTCAATCATCCAAGCCATTATGCATCTCCTTTGGATAATTGTTTCCTGCACCGCTATCGTACCCAAGCCAGAGCCCACATGCGCCCTACCAAGATCTAGTGTTGGTGAAGGTCCAGCATTCACTGCTCTCTGCATTGGTAAAACAGCATTGCAGGGCAAGCCTTTCTCAGACCCAATTCTGCAAGTAACTATTACCCCGGACGCCTCCCTCAGAGGCAGGTATGTATATCTCATAACCATGACTTTGGTCTAGCCCTCTGAATACAAGGGCCGCCACATCATTTACCTGGAACTAAAGGCTATACGGTTAGTCAAACTCTTACTTGAGGTCATTTGAGGGAAGGAAGTCCTCATCCGGGCCAACGTAGGGATCATGTATTGCTTTCAGAACATAACAGCAAGCACTCTCCCCTGCTCTTAGGGTTAGCGCAGGGAATTTGGCATTGTGCAATCTTCCACAGCAAACGACTCGTAGAGGAACATCTTCCGGGGAGGTACAACAACTTTTCCGACCTGCTCAGCAGGACACATCAACAAGTCCACAAGTGGAAACTCCACCCGCAAATCCTCTGCAACTACTTCCAGTATTGGGGCACCCTGCAAATAGACATGTTTGCCACCCCTGAAAACACAAAATGCTTAAACTTCCCCTCCAGGTTCCCACAGTCCATGGGGAACTTTTCTTTCTCTCCCACTCCTTCCATATGTGGTGAGCAAAATGAGACCAATGTTGCTGATGCTCAACCTAGTGGCTTTGACTTGAGCCTTGCAGCCCTTGTACTGTGTGCTTCTGTCCTTCTGCCCCCCCCACCCCCCCACCCCCCCACGAAGCTGCCACTCGGACTACACCTTCTCACACAGTGACAAGGCCAAATTAGACTCCCAGGCAGCTCAATCTATCAATTTGGCATCTGAAGTCTTAAAACTTGGCTATCTAATCGTACCACAGAAAAGCATGACCCGTAGGCCCACCAATCAGGCCTGTTACACGGCAAAGTGGAAAAGGTTTTTCCAATACTGCTTTTCTTAAAACATGGATAACCTACAGGCTAACATGCCGGAGATAGTCTATCCTTTGCATCTACAGAAGTCCCCGCTCACCTACACATCAATATGCCTACCCCTAGCTACTGTGCAGGTTACATACCAATTAGGTATTATTCTTTCCACTTTAGGAGCCAATAAATCGAGGCATTCATGTAGGGTCTTAAGAGGGTTATACCTCCTATATTCCACCTGCCTCGATGTGGAACCGTAATGCAGTCCTCACGAGGCTCAAGGGCCCTTCAAACCATTACACTGATAAGCCTTACTGTTCCTTTCCTGGAAGACAGCCTTCTTAATTGCCATAAATCCTCTCGCGTACTAGTGAGCTGCAAGCACTCCCATTTCCAAAGCCTATCATTTTGGTTTACTTGAATAGGTTTATTCTCTGTACCAATCCCAGGTTTCTGACAAAGGGGGTATCAACCTTTCACCTCAGTCTGACTAAAGAGCTGCCAGTCTTCTTTCCACAACCAGATTCAGTAATGGAAATGTTAATCTATAAAATATGCCAATGCTAATGAACTGTAGTTACAAGAAAGTAACTATCTGATAGAGACTTCTACCCGCAGATTGGTTACCATAGAATATTTCTCAGGTGTCAGATTGGATCCGGAAATTAATGAGCAGTACCGCTGTGCACTGGTAGGGGGTGTTGAATGGTTCGTCATAGTCGTCATTCGCACCAAATGTGATATGCGTGGTGCCTAATTTGGCACCAACCCAGTGTGCTGACTTAGGATTCTTTCTTTCCACTCCAACAGCGCGGATCCAGAAAAGCTACCCCAGCCAATTTTTATTTTTGTCTATCACTTCTTTAAACTTTTGTCTGCCTTTTGAGCATTCTGCTTCCTGTTTGTTAGGGATGTATCTTAAGAAGTCAGAGGGTTTTATAACCTCTGCGGCTTGTCACAGACAGATCTGTGACAGCTCCCATCTGGTTTGTCTGCGCCTGGAGCCAGACGACAACTCCAGGAATTGTCCCAACTGCCGCACCATGAATCCAAAGGCGATTCTTCCGGGACTGCGGGGAACCTTGGCTAGATCTGTTTAAAGCGGCCGTCGCTCAGAGAATTATTCGAGACTAGACTGGAATATGGGACTCCTATACGCCTTCCCACTGATACATCTCCTTTGAGTTCTGAAAATGATCAGGACCTACAGGGCCAAAGTCTTCATTTTGGTTCCAGATTGGCCGAGGAGAGCATGGTGTACTGCCCTCCTGAGCATCCATTTTCCTAGCAGGCTGCTTCCTCTGGAGGATTTCCTCTTGCAGCAACCAGACCGTGTCCTGTACCCGAACCTTGCGTGCTTGAGTGCCAACAGTTGAAAGTCTTCGATCTTCCTCCTGAAGTATAGAGGTCCTCTTTGCAGCCAGGTGCCTATCAACAAAAATTGTATTTGTCTGTCGTTGGGACAAGTTTGCGGCATGGTGCGCTGACCAACATTGACCCACTTTCTGCACCCTTGTCCAAGGTAGTGTTCGTTTTGGCTTTAGTCCAGCAAGGACTTGCTTTGGGCACACTTAAGGAATATCTTTTGGCTAGCTCTGCTTTTTTGTGGATTCTGGAACAACCTTCCCTGTTTAAGTCGCCTGTTACCCATTTTCAGCTTTTCAGCAGGTTTCCACCCAAACCTTTCTTTATGACCCAATGGGATCTTAGTTTAGTTTTAACCTATGTGATGTGTTCCCCTTTTGAACCCATGCATAGCTGGCCTCTAAGAATTCTGATAATCAAGACTGTCTTTTTTGTGGCCATCACATCTGCCAGGAGGGTTAGTGAGTTACAGGCTCTTTCTGTTCACCCTCCATACACCAGCTTCTTCGCATAAAAACTGGTTCTCCCAACCTGTGCCTCTTTTCTATCTAAAGTGGTGACATCTTTCCATGCTGGCGAAAGCATCACACTGCTGACTTACTTTGCTCCACCTTACCCTTTCAAGGAGGAAGAAAAACTCCTCCAGCTTGACCTTAAGTGGGCACTGTCCTTTTACATTGATCGCACCAAAGAACACAGGGTGGAAGATCAGCTCTTTGTAGGGATCACTGGAATAAAGAAGGGCAGAAACGGGCCATCTCCAGGTGGCTTGTACTCTGAATAAAGATCGGCTATGCATTAGCAGAAGCAACCCCCTGAGGGATTGCAGTCATTTCACCATAGCCAAAGCTGCGTCTACTGCATCAGTTCTTGGAGTTCCTATCCTGGAAATCTGTCAGACTGCTACGTGGACACCCTTGCACATGTTTAACGAAGATTACTGCCTTGACAGTCCGGTGTGTCATGACGGGTGCTTTGCCCATTTGGTTCTCCTGGCCTTTTTGGTTTAAGCCAGTTTGCAGTTCAACTGCCAGGGCGGTATTGCTTTGGTATGTATTCTAGGGTAAGGAATCTGCGGCCAGAAGTCTCTATTGCATGAACAAGTTGCTTACCTTCAGTAACACCTTATCTGGCAGAGGCTCTATCTAGCTTCAGATTCTTTACCGACCTTCCTTTTCTGTGAACAGGAGTTTTCCACCTAACTAGGTTCGAGTAGGCCCATAGAATCGGCACACTGGTCAAAAACCTTCTGACGTGACTCTGTGCTTCTGGCACGTAAATTGTCACAAACTAAAGTCAGCACGCAAGGAGGCTCCTACATAGTGACCGCACAGGTCACATGCAGTGCAGCTGACGCTGAGCAGTTTTACGACATCTACCGGCTCACAGGGGTACTGCTCAAGAATTTTCAGATCCAGTCTGACACCCGAGTAATATTCTAAGGGAAGGTATCTGAGGCTAGATAGTCTCTGCCAAATAAGGAGTTACAGAAGGTAAGCAACTTGTTCTTTTTTCATCTGTGGTACCACCATACAAATATGAAGATCTCTTAAGTGTCATTTTTTTTTTTTGTTGTTGCAATGATGGCGTTACGCCCAGATTAGGTGTGGGTATTAAATTTGCCCAAAGTCCAGTTCTGACTCTTTGGCTAAAAGTTCTGAATTGTTCAGATGTTTGTTAATTTTAGCTGAGATGGTCACCCCCCTTCAAATACAGCAAAGAAAAAAAGGTTTTTATTCATTTTACAAAATAAAACTTCTTGTTTAATTTGCAGGAATTGTAACAAATGACCGACCTGGGTTAAATGCAAATTGGTAGGACAAAAAGCTAAAAACCTTGCAAATGTGCCATTGGTAGTTTAATTTCAACACATTTGGTAATTTGCGAAAGGGATAAGCACAGGAATACAATAAGCTGATGATTTCATATGAATGCATAATTCATATATATGTTTGATTTCGCCATACGACTGACCGCCGTACATGATGTCTTTAGCGATAGGCACCCTCCTGTGCATTGATCTTCCTTGTTTTCAGTGAGTCATTGAGGCAGTACGGAGCACACTCTTGGTGTTTTACTGACAAAATTTTACAGTTCTGACAGCTACAAGATAAAATGTCTCCTCTGAAAGGTTCAAGCCCTGCTGTAAGTGCTGCAAGCGGTTGTCTATAAGATCCACATACAACATCGGCATGTGGTGTCTTGGATCAGTCCAAGATGCCACAGTGTTATTCATATTCCCTGATTCACTTGAAGAATATTTGGAAGCAGGAGTCAAATTTATTTTTAGGCCGCGGTCTGCAGTAACATCCCTTTCTTCTACAGGTAAGGGTCCTATGAAGGAACAATCTCCCAAAATTTGTGCCCACAAAAACTAAGTGCCTAAGGAAAGAAATTCTGTTCTTCCTATAAGAAATGTTTTCTAGGCTCATCCTTGTCCTCTGAGTTGATTACAAAGATGCATAACAAATAGCAGCAGTTTGAACCCATCTGACTATCCATGTTAGACATCTTTAGGATGGCTGGGTACCCTCTCCACCTCCACCAAGGGCATGGCTGCTTTTTTGGACTTAGAGACTCCAGTGACTCTGACCCCTGCCTTCATTCCTACTCCATGTCTCCTCAGACTTTGGCACCTAGAAAGAAGTTTGGGACCAGTGCACCTTCACCTTTTCATCAGGCGTTGCTCCGCATTCTGAGTGGTTACTGAATCAGCTAAAAATTTTATTGTGGCACCTATGGAAATTGTCCAACTTACTGGATGACATGAAAAAGCCTTTATTCAGATGGATACTTCTAATCGCAGACTACTCACCTTTAGAATATTCACCCAGGTGTCAGAATAGCTCCGAAAACATTTCATCAGTGCTCCTGCTTGCCTCTAGGTGAAGACATGTGGCTCTGCTCTTGCTTTGTACCACCCTAGTAATAACAGAGCGGAGCTGCATATAACGCAAGCCTTCATGCGGACATCCATTCCTTTCTTTACAGGCCAGTAGATGTTGATCTGTAGTTCTGCTTCCAGTTTCGTTGGACTTCCGATGAATACAGCATGCTAGGGAATGATGCCCCCTGTTAAAACTACAGGGTTCTAACCATGCCACAACTGTAGGAAGCAGATATTGGTCATGGACCCGTATGAGGTGTCTCTCTGGTGTTTGGCTCGGGCATGACTCAGTCATGCAATAAGTGTGCTTCCGAAGGAGATCCAGAACTGGGAAGTGAACATGCATGTTTCCGAACACAAAAAATGATACTGAACATCATGATCCCAACTGCTGATGTTCTACGAAACTACTAGAGCACAACCAAGCTATACCCCTTCTAGAGATGCCCTCAAAGACTCCATTATCGTTTTGGTTCAGGTTCTGACCAAAGCTCGCCACCACCCGGAGATGATGGTGGGGATAAATTATGCATTGATTTACGAAAGGCCAGTGGGCTTCATACTTCCCCTGTTATAGGGCTGAATTTTCCTTTTGGTTCTGCTTCATTTACAGTGGAAATTGGACATAGCTGAGGTCTTGCACCTGTTCTTCCCACAATTGAGGTTGAGCAATGTCCTTTCAAACAACGTACAGCCTGGGCCAGCCACATTTCTGGCCTTGATCCCGTTCAGCGAGTCCCTTACTGACACTTTAAGGGCTACCTGTTCAGTCAGTGCAGTTTGTTGGGCAGATATATGCACGCCCTGTGGGACAGGACCAGTGAAATATTGCTTGCTGTTCTGGAAGACCGATGGACGTCACTAGCACAAACCATTGAGGGTCGCCAAATGTAATTTGTGCTAGCCGTGATAGTACTGATTGTCTGAGAAGGGCAGTCGGCACTAGTATGGTGCTCCATTGCAATGCGTGGATTCACTCCACTGGATTCTCTAGAGGCGTACAGGCCTCTCTCATGCTCACTGTGCCACTGGATTCAAGCTAGCCTGGCTGAAGAAGGGTGACATACCCTGAAACCGGTCCCAGGATGCTTGTTTCCGGTCCAGGGAGGACCTGGCCTGGCAGTTCGGTCTGGACTGTTCCCATGGGGCACAGGGTCAAGACTGATTTGCATATGGCTGGGTCCAAACTGGGGTGGCGTAGTGGGCAAAAGAACGATGGATTTAACCCAGATCCTTTGACTGGGGGAGAATGTTTGCATTGTCAGCATTCCGTCCATTTGTTTGCTGTAACACTTTTCGCCCTAAGTGGGATGGGTATGCCAAGATGTGGGTCCCTTGCTCACTGTGCCACTGGATTCAAGTTGGCCTGGCTGAAGAAGGGTGACGTACCCTGAAACAGGTCCCAGGATGCTTGTTTCCGGTCCAGGGAGGACCTGGCCTGGCAGTTCGGTCTGGACTGTTCCCATGGGGCACAGGGTCAAGACTGATTTGCATATGGCTGGGTCCAAACTGGGGTGGCGTAGTGAGCAAAAGAACGATGGATTTAACCCAGATCTTTTGACTGGGGGAGAATGTTTGCATTGTCAGCATTCCGTCCATCATTTGTTTGCTGTAACTCTCTCATGGATATGCCTTTTGAAACTCACGCCTGTTCAGTAAAAAAGATGAATCTGCTTTGGAACGTCTTAAAGAATGTATGGCCACTGCACATTCTCTGGGCCTTCTGACTCCTTACCAAACCGTTCTCTCTCCAGTTTTGAAAATTCAAGTGCTATTCTAAGGGGCTGGCATGTTGGCAGTGTCATTCTCCAACCATAGCCTTGACTTCAGTCACCCCAGTCCTTTTGAGGCGGGCGACATTGGATTAGTAAGTCAACATGCTGGCCACTAAGGTCACCAGTCATCCCGTGTGGCAACAGCGACCATGCTGCTTTAGCTTGACATTACTGGTACCCAATCATCCTGAGGGAGCCAGAATCCAGCACTTTTTCCCTGGGGTGGTGATCCATTGTGTCAGTCAGATGGGTCCTTCAAATATTTTATCTTGGCTATGCCCTACCCTTTCTGTCTGCTCCGCTGAGTTTTCCATCCCCGTCAGAGTGAATGTTAGATGAACTCCTGTTCATTCTGTTGCACAAAGCGCACGTTTTACTGTGTAAGGGAGCCATTGAGAGGGTTCCAGACTGGGAAATAGAAGATGGTTGCTACTCTCTCTATTTCCTTGTGCTGAAGAATAATGGGGTCCTTTGGCCCATCTTAAATTATGTCCTCTAAATGCCTACATGTGGAACTACAAATTCAAAATGCTCATGCTGACCCAGATTATGTTCCCTGGCCCAGAGTGAATGGATGGTGTCTCTGGACCTGCATAATGCTTTTTTTCCTGTTTAGCAGTCACACAGACATTACTTGCAATACCAGGTAGGCCAGGAGCATGATCAGTTTGCTGTGCTCCCTTTCGGCCTCACCAGTGTCCCTCAGGTGCTCACAAAAATGAATGGCTGTGGTTGTTGCCCATCTTCAGAGGTCGGAGTTACCAGTTCCCCTAGCTCCATGACTGGCTTTTGAAGTTGGACACACCACAGTCAGTCGTACGCCACCTCCAGAGGTAGAGCCTCCTGACCTCATTAGGGTTCATGAACAACAAGCCAAAATCTCACTTCGCAGAGGCTTCCTTTCATTGGAGCTGTCCTGGATATGGTACAGATCAGGGCCTTCCTTCAGTTGCACAGTGTAGAACATTTGAGCTATGAATGAAAAATTTCCTAGCTTTCGTAACGGAAAGTTTCAATTCTATTAAGGACTCGGAGGCGAGGATTTGGCTTTTCTTTCTTCTATTTATTCCAATAGCAGCCTTAGAAAATAACAGTGTAACAACAATAGGACTTCATTTCCCATGAAGCCTATGGAAAAAACAACAATGCCATGCAACAGTCCATTGTCCAATCAGGCGCCTCCTGGGATCATATCAGCCCCTGCTCTGTGCTGGACGTCCTCTTTCTTCCTGCGACAAAGCCGACCGCCAGAATTCCTAGTCCTGCTTCGACGACTCTGTCCCTGCAGGCAGAAAAAGGAGTCGTAAAATCTGCAAACCAAAGTTACCAGCACAGCATCAAACCACATTCATAACCGAACAGGAAAACGCTTTACTTACGCCTGACGACACATCCTGATGAGCCCGGGTGGGTCCAGGAGTATCCTGAGGGCGGGCTAATCCTCGCCTCCGAGTCCTTAATAGAATTGAAACTTTCCGTTACGAAAGCTAGGAAATTTTTCATTCTATGTCAGGACCCGGAGGCGAGGATTAGGCTAGTTCAAAGTTTATCAACCACTAGAGACGCAATGGAGGTGACTGGCTTGAAGTAAAACCTTTTGAAGGTTGAGTCAGAAGACCAGTCTGCCGCATTCAAGATGTCCTCCAAGCGTGCTCCTAGCATAAAAGCCTTAGATGCCATAGCACCCCTCGCGGAGTGTGCTCCAAAGACCTTAGTGTCGATACCGGCCTCAACCATCACCCAACGAATCCATCTTGCAGTAGTCGGGAAGGAGACCGCCCGAAAAGGCTTCCGCAAGGCAAACAGGAGCTGACGTTCCCCATGCGGGCGAACGTCCTCAGTCATGGTTTCATAAGCTCTGATGCATCTGACAACGCAGCGTTTGGGACAGTCAGGGAAAGCCAGATAAGAAATAACCCGAGACTGGGTTTTAGTGCGTCGGGACACATGGAAGGTGACTACCTCCGGCGTGAAGGATCTCCCTGTAATATCCAGGGCTCGTACATCCGATACCCGTCTACAGGACACCAAACACAATAACATAGCCAGCTTCGAAGACAGCTGTTTCCGGGACAGGTATTTGTTGCTGGGCCATTCCGACAAGAAGTGCAAGACCTTATTTACATCCCAGAGCACAGAGTATCGCGGTTCTGGTGGAAGGGAAAGGCGAATCCCCCGGAGGAGCTTCCTCACCAGAGAGTCGTCACCCACGGGATGATCCGCCACCACCGAGTGTCCTGCGGAGATCTCCGATCGGAACGTATTAATCGTTCTGTAAGCCAACCCTTCCGAAGCCAAGGAGGCCAGGAAATTCAGGATGTGAACGACATCCGCCCCACGGGATCCAGACTCCGTTGCAGGCACCAACCCATCCATCTAGACCAGGCCGACCGGTAGCGTTTGACGGTGCCATTGGCCCATGCTCTGGAGAGGAGCTCTGCAGCGTGGCGCGAAAGCCCAGGGACTTGCCATCGAGCCCTGTAATCCGCCACGCCATCAAGGGCAACGAGCCGTTCACTATCAGGGGATGAGGGTTGCCTGACGGATTGAGCAGGAGATGAGGGAGCCGGGGTAGACGGATTGGAGAAGCCCAGGAAAGTTCCATCAGAACTGGAAACCAGGCTTGCGCTCTCCATACCGGGGTAATCACCACCAGATCCGCCCCCTGCCGACGGACCTGCGTCGTCAGCCGCATGATCATGGCGAAGGGGGGAAAAGCATAACCCTTCTCGATCGACCGATCTTGAAGGAAGGCATCGGTGGCTGCCGCCCCTGCATCCGGCCTCCAGCTGAAGTACCTGGGGATCTGGAAGTCCAGGCGAGAGGCAAAGAGGTCGACAGAGAAAGGACCTCACCGTTCCTGCAAAGTCCGGAACACCGGCGGGGACAGCTTCCACATGCTGGTCTCTCGAAGATGTCGAGACTGCCAATTGGCCACTTGATTGGCCACTCCCGGTAGATGCTCCGCAATCACCGACACTTGGTGGGACAGGCAGTATTCCCAAAAGTCCTTGGCCAATTCTGCCAGGGCCTTGGAACGCGTCCCTCCCAGATGATTATGTAGCGTACTGCCGCTACGTTGTCCATCTTGAGGAGGACACACGAATGAACTCTGTCCTTCGTCCAACAACGGACCGCGAAAGAACCTGCCATGAGTTCTAAACAGTTGATGTGGAGGGAACTTTCCTCGGCGGACCAACCTCCTCTTGTGGTGAACTTGCCATAACGTGCTCCCCAACCAGAGCTGCTGGCGTCTGACTCGATCACCAAGTCAGGAAGGGAGCCAAAAATGGCTCGACAGTTCCACGCTTCCATGTGGGAGAGCCACCACTGAAGCTCGTCCTTGACCTCTTCAGATAGAGGGACTTTCTGAGCGTAAGACAAGCCCCTGCGCAGATGGAACGCTTTGAGCCGTTGAAGTGCCCGAAAGTACAAAGGACCCGGAAAGATGGCCTGGATGGAGGACCAACCACCCTGGTGATACTGCGGAGGGACGTTAGCTGCTTCTGAAGCAGTTGCCGAATCTCGTGGCGGATCTTCGCCATCTTCCTGGAAGGCAGGCTGAGAGTCGCTTCTATTGAATTGATCACAAAACCTAGAAAAGTGATCGAGCGAGTGGGGTGGAGGCAAGACTTTGCGTGGTTTATGACAAACCCCAGGGATTGGAGGAGAAGCACCGCCGAGCGGAGCTGAAGCATGAGAGTCTGAGGGCACTGGTGCATGAAGAGCATGTCGTCCAGATAGACAATCATCCTCACGCCCTGCGCCCTTAAAGCCTCCACCACATGATGCAAAACCTCGGTGAAACACCAAGGGGCGGATGACAAGCCAAAGGGAAGCGAAGTGAACTCGAAAGTTTGGCCGCCCCATTGGAATTGCAGGAATTGACGGTGGGGCGGGAAGATAGGGATCGTCAGATAGGCGTCCTTGAGGTCCAGACGGACCATCCAGTTGTTGGGACGCAACAGATCTCGAAGGAGATGAATCCCCTCCATCTTGAAGAGCCGGTAGACAAGCCATTCGTTGAACTCTCGAAGGTTTATCACCGGCCGCTGTCCGCCATCCTGTTTCTGAACTAGGAAAATGTTGCTGACAAAGGCCCCGGGACGGGGGTTGGAGCGACAAATTGCCCCTTTGCTCAGGAGTTCCTGGACTTCATGATGTATCAAAGCCGCCTCTGTGCCCGAGAACCTGATCGGAGTAAGCGGAAGGGTCTGAACTGGGGAGCCAAAAAACTCTATGTGAAACCCCTGCACGGTCTGAAGCACCCAAGCGTCGGATGTCAGGGAACGCCAACTGTCCAGAAAAAGAGCCAACCTGCTCCCCAAGCAATGACCTGAGATAATTATAGAACTCACCGTGATTGGCTGGGGCACCGCCGCCTCTCCCTCCATTGCGCTGGCCTCGGCGGCCGGAACGGCCTCTGGTGGGGTAGAAGCCACCAAAACGTGAGGAGTCCTGGTATTGTCCCCTCTGGGACTGCTGACCTCTGCCGGAGGTTGACTGCGAGACTTGGCCAGCCGAGCGCCCCCTGCCACGACCGGCCCCTCCGAAAAACCGCGCATTGAAAATGCGCTTCACCGTGGATTGCGCCTTGTCCAGGGAGTTAAACGTGGACACAAACTTGCTCAGTTCCTTGACAAATGTGTCCCCGAAAAGACCGCCCTGCGCCACTTGACCCGCTTCTGATGTTGCCAGTTAGCCCAACTTCGGGTCTAGTTTGATAAGGAGCGACCTGCGCCTCTCCGTAGAGATGGCGCAGTTCGCATTCCCCAAGAAAATAATGGCTCGTTGGGCCCAACTGGACAGGGTCTCAGGGGAAATGAGGGCACCTGATGCCTTGGCGTCTTCAGCCATATCGAAAATTTTCACCAGTGGACCTGTGATGTCTAGTAACTTGTCCTGACAGGCACGCCAGGACCTGTCTATGCCTTTCTTCGGGTCCTTGATATACTTAGTAAGGAAGGTGGCCATCTTCGCATCAATTTCAGGGGTCACCTTCCCTTCTAGGGATGGGCGCGGGCCTTCAGACCTAAGGCGGGAGCGGACGTCCTGATCAAGGGGTTTCCGAAGACGCCCCGCCACGTACTTGCCCACTTTCTCGCATGGAACCCACTGCGAGGAACGGGGATGCAAGAGGTCCTCCGGGTCCAGGAGGTCTGATTGTGTGCCACTCCGGGCAGCCGGGTCTTGGGAGCGTTCCACAGAACCTGAGGGAGAGGGGCGCCACGATCTACCCTGGTCAGAATCGCTGTCTGAAGCGCCCTGGGAATCCTCCGAAGGAGGAGGGAATGGCATCGGCTCCGGGGCCCCTGCAGGCGGAGGGTCAGAGGGGGAAGGATCCGCCGGCAAGGAGGGGGCCTGGGCGTCCAAAAAGGCCTGCCGCAGGTGCTCAAATGCATCGGGATCCACCACGTCGGAGCGGGGGTGTTTACGCGGTTTCTCAGGGTGGGGAGCGGGCTTCGACTTTGGAGGTAGGGAGCCAGAAGACCCCACAGCGTCTTCCCACGGGGGGGAGGGATTCAAGGCGTTTCGCCAGGTCATCCAACCTCTTCTCCAAAGGTGCCATCGCTTCTGAGACCGCCTTGACAATGGAGGAGTCAACCGCGTCGCAGAATTCGTCCGACAGCGGGAAATACTGAGATTCCTCCTCCTCCTCGTAATAATCGTCAAACTCCTCCATGTTGCACACCGGAGAAGCTGAGGATCCGAGGTAAGTCAGGTAAGTAAAACAAACAGGTGGCCACCCACCAGGTAAGAGGGCTAATGGGAAAGGACAGTGTCCAGATCAAAACACAGGGAGTAGCAAGGCCCCCACAGACAGGTAAGAACTCAGAGAGGGCCAGCCAATCTCCAGACTCTGCTTTAGGCCTGTAATGTCGTCCATGTTGGACCACTCCACATTGCCCATGTTAGTAAGGGGTGGTTCCCCCCCCCCCCCCCCGGTTCATCACCACTACGTAATGTAATGGGCTGGCCCAGCGTACGCTCGGCCAGCACGTATGTGTATTAATAAATAGCCCAGGTCACGCTGGGCGGGGTAAGTGAGTTACTGGCTGCTAACAGACACGCATTGTTTTGACTCCATGTGTCCTCTGCACTAGGCCCAGACCTAGGATACTACACTGGCGACGAGGTGGTCTCCCCACCCCACCGTGACTCACCACACCGGCTGTGCCTGCCGCCTGCACCGTCACCGCGAGACCGCCCCAGCCGCGTCTCCCGCATCCCTCGCCTGGCACGCTGTGCTCTCTACCGCGCACCTGCTGCCGCTTTCACGAAGCCCTGCGCAGGCTTTCCGAGCGGCTCACAGCCGACACTTTCGACAGCCTCTACGGCCGCTCTGCTGACCGCGCACGCGTGCGTGCAGATTCCTTCGGTGCCCTCCGGCACCCGGCCATCTCCGCTACGGACCTCTGGCGGCCCTCAGGCCTGCGGTAAGGGTGACGCTGCCCACTCCCAGCCGCTCCCCTCCTGACGCTCTCCACGCCCGAACCTCCGGCCACGGCCCTGCTAGGCCTTGGTCTCTCTCTCCTTGCATCAGGGGCATTCCAGGCAGCCTCTGCCTGGCCACACGTGGCGCCACAGAACAGCGCGCCCCCATCTGGCACGGACACGCAGGGTGTAGGCCGCAGTTGCCAAGACTCGCTCCGCAGCGCCCTCTGGTGGCTGTGCGCACCCACCTGCTAAGCTTCACCCCTTGCAGCCTCACTGCAGCTGTCGAGGGTTTGCTGCCCGCACCGCCCTACGGCGCCCCGTTTGACACCGCGCCTGATCACGGGCCCTGCCTGCTGGTGTCCTACTACGAGTGCTCTGCCACCCTAGTCGCGCCCACTGCGTCGCCCACATGGCGTCTGTGCCTCATCTGGAGCCGTTCGCCATCACAGGCCCCCCTCCCTCCCAAGCAGCACGCTGGAAGGCATGGGTTGAGCGCCTAGAAACGTATTTCGACGCGGCGAAAGTACAGACCAGGCACCCGAAACCCGGCGGATTTCCTATCCAGGCACGCCAGACCTGTCACCAAGCCAGAAGCTGCAGAAGCGGCAGCAACCGAAGACTACGTGCGAATGATAATCAAACGGTCCAGAACGCTCCCGATCTCGTTGGATGAAGTGATACAAGCCACCAGAGAAGATGACTGCCTCCAGATCGCCATCCAGGCAATCACCTCGGGAGACTGGAAGCGGTTACAAAACCCGACACCGTTCCGCACGACAGCAGCCCAAACCACGTTAAAGGCTCTACATCAAGTGCGCCACGAGTTGTCCGTATCTGCAGATGGTTGTCTCCTGAGAGGCCCTCGCCTCGTCCTGCCTGAACGCCTGACTCACCAGGCAGCCCTCCTTGCACATGGAGCACACCAAGGAATTGTGAAGTCAAAGAACCGCCTCAGGAGCAAAGTCTGGTTCCCTGGTCTAGATCAACAAGTCGAATCGATCATCCAACGCTGCCCAGTTTGCCTTGCAACCAGCCTGCCCAGCAGACCTGCGCCTGTGATCACCGAAGCAGGCCCCAACACTCCCTGGGAAAGAGCCAGCGCAGATTTCGGCAGCCTACCGGGAGGGAAGTACATGCTGGTAGTCGTGGATGACTTCTCGCGATACCCAGAAATCGAAATCGTCTCCTCTACGTCAGCAGGAGAAGTCATTCCCAAACTAGAGAAGATTATGGCCACCCATGGCCTGATTGGAGAGCTCCGGACAGACAACGGTCCGCCGTTCACTAGTGCTGAGCTACTCGAGTACCTGACCTCCCACCGGATCAAGCACCGCCGGATAACCCCAAGGTGGCCCCAAGCGAATGGGGAGGTAGAACGTCTGATGCGGACCCTGAACAAGACGATCCAAATAGCCCTAGCCGATGGCCACATCCTGGAACAGGCACTATACAGTTTTCTCCGCGAATATCGCCTCACCCCCCATTGCACCACCGGCATCTCCCCGAGCCGCCTGTGTTTCGGTCGAGCAGTGACAGACACCATCCCGCACCATCCAGTGTGGGCAGAGTCCCCGAACCCTCCAAACCATTCCCTGGCAAAGAGGATGAAGACCAACCAGGAGGCGTCCCAGAGGAGGCATGCGCAGGAGAGCCCGATCACGGTCGGCGACCGAGTACTGGTGCGTGACCGCCACCCCGGCGGAAAGTTCAGGCTGCCGTTTGAACTAGATCCATGGACAGTGATTGGAATCAAAGGTACGATGGTGACGGCATCACGGGGGCACAAAAGTGTCACCCGCAACATATCTTTCTTCAAGAGAGTCCCCGCTGACGACGCGGAGGAGTTTCTACCACTCGACGAGCCAAGGATGGCTGAACCGGACATTCCTCGTGATTCCCAGGGAGGGAACGGCCGGCCCACAGCCGTCACCGCGGATGGTGACAGAAGCGCCCCAGCTCCCGAGAAGGCCCATGACAAGGAACTCAGGGGCGATCAACCAACACGAGACAATGGCAGTCCTACAGAACCTTTGCTGACCCCCCCTGACAGAAACAGCCAGGGTCGGTACTGCCTGCGGCCCTACCCCAAGCCGTCCCAGAAGTATCAGGACTTTGTAGCCTGCTGTCGACCTCCAGGCCGAGGACACGGTGGTGTCGGCAGACCAAGTAAGACTGTTCCATAGATGTCCAGTTTATTATCTTGGTGTTCATAACTGTTGGGTGTTCTCACTTGTTCTGTTTGTTTGTTTTGCGGGTAAAGGAGGAATGTAATGTCGTCCATGTTGGACCACTCCACATTGCCCATGTTAGTAAGGGGTGGTTCCCCCCACGGTTCATCACCACTACGTAATGTAATGGGCTGGCCCAGCGTACGCTCGGCCAGCACGTATGTGTATTAATAAATAGCCCAGGTCACGCTGGGCGGGGTAAGTGAGTTACTGGCTGCTAACAGACACGCATTGTTTTGACTCCATGTGTCCTCTGCAGTAGGCCCAGACCTAGGATACTACAAGGCCCAAACCAGCAGCACTCGAACCGCCCTACAAATATGCATGCAGGCCCAAATCACTGCCTGGGAACTAAACGTGCTGCACGGCACAACTGTGCCACAATCTTACTGCGGGGGTGTTCAGCCTCAGGCAGGCACCGGCTAGGCGGGAGACAGCACGGGCGGAGGCGGGAGACGAAGGCCGTTGAATAACGCAACCTCCGCTCGCGTCCCGCTGTGAAGGAAAAACCCAGCGCCTGACTAGAAACAGGGAGGCGCGCCCTCTAGCGGTCGGCGGACCGCGCGCGCTCCCGCCGGTGTGAAGTAATCGTGCGGCCGCGTAGGAGCGGGCAAAACGTTCCGGCGGCCGCGGTAAAAGGAGCGGAGGCTCCCGTGTATCAACCCGGCGAAACGGAAAACGGGCAAAAATGTTACCGAATACACGGAGCGGCAGCTCCTAACCACAGACAACACATTCCCAACAGCAGAAAAGATGCCATAAATAAAGTGCAACAGTAGGCTATCGCATTATGAGCCCCGAATAACGGAGCAAAGGCTCCGGTCACAATAACAGGATAGAGTGCCCCCTAAACCACCAGCCCCAACGTGACTGAAGGAAGGACACTTATCTGAGGGAGGCTGCTAGCAGCGAAGAAAGAGGACGTCCAGCACAGAGCAGGGGCCGATATGATCCCAGGAGGCGCCTGATTGGACAATGGACTGTTGCATGTCATTGTTGTTTTTTCCATAGGCTTCATGGGAAATGAAGTCCTATTTTTGTTACACTGTTATTTTCTAAGGCTGCTATTGGAATAAATAGAAGAAAGAAAAGCCTAATCCTCGCCTCCGGGTCCTGACATAAAATCCAATGTTTCAGTCTCACTCCTGAATCTGTTAGAGCAGCTCTGCGACTTCTTTCAGCCTTTTTAAGCTTACTTTACCAACCGTCCTTGTTTAAATCACCTGTTGTGATGCCGTTCGTTAAAGGGTTGACAAGTTTCTTACCAAACAGTGTTATGCCACAGTGGGAACTTAACTTGGTCTTGACGTTTCTCATGTGTTTCACCTTCATGCAAATGTACAGCTGCTTGTTGGGTTTGTCTGACCTTAAAGACTTCCTTCCTCCTTGTGATCACTCAAGCTCGTCCCTTGAGTGAACGTCGGTCACTGTTGGTGCAACTACCCTGCACCATCCTTTTTCTACACAAATTGGTGTGGAGGACTCGGTTGACTTTCTTGCCTTAAGTCGTGACTTTTCCATGTTGGGCAATCCATCATTCATCACTCTTCCAGCGTTCTTCCCCTCCCCCCCAAAAGAGGCAGGTATCTTTTGGACCCCAAAAGAGATTTAACCTTTCTATTGGTCATACCAAGTAACACAGTGTGGATGATCAGTTTTTTTGGCGGTTCTTTGGGGGTGAAGAAAGCGAAGGCTCTGCCAGAAAATTACCCAGCCGAAGTGGATAGTCCTCGGCTTTAAGATCTGCTATACACTCCTGAAAACTCTCCCTCTGGAAGGACTGAGAGCTGTTTCTACCTGAGCTACGCCTGCTTTCACTGCATTGGCACGTGCAGTGTCTGTTCTTGACACCAGCCAGGCTGCGATGTGGTGTTCGTGCAGATATTCACAAAGCACTACTTCCTTGACAGCCAGGTCTGACGGAAAAGACATTTTGCAAGTTGGCTGCTACAGGGCTTTGTGGTCTTAGTCCACTACATGAGGCCTCCACCTTTGGAGAGGTACTGCCTTGATATCTATTGTGAGGTGAAGAAAAAGTACAGGGTCCTATTACTTTTACTTTGTGGTCCCCAAGAAAAGCTTAAATCTGAGGCTCATACTGAATTCCATCAGTAAATGTACAAGGTGCTGTCCTGAGCCAAGTCCTGCTGGCCTGAAAGCGCAGAATTGTATTCTATTATATTTTAATTTCATTTATACTCATGCTGAGGCGTTGAAATGCTTTGTGGTAGCTAGCATGTTACTCGAGAAATCCTGGGTTAGTGTTTATTGTTGGTTACTGGGATTAGTTCTGCTCTTTCAAGGAAAATATTCAATGCATTTACTCAAGTTTCAGTGTTGTAAGGTGCGACTAGCGATTGGTTGGTGGAATGTTAAAATAGGTTAGAGGAGATTAGTTATTGTGAAATTACAAGGATATGGCTTCAGAGAGCGCAAGGTTGTGAACTGTGCGATGATCTATGGGTAGTTTACAGAAATACAATAGTAGAAAGTAAGGCACGCGGCATTTGACAGAGTAGGGTACTCAGAGTAAGGCATGTAGAGGATAGAGGATAGGATAGGTAAGGAGAGAGCCCTTTGCAAGAAAGGAGGTGACTGAACATTCAGTAGGTTCAAGTCCAGGTCAATGCAGGGGTTTAAATATAGTTGGAGGTGGCTTTTTGGGTTAGCATGCAATCTGAGGATGTAACAATTGTAGGAGGTAACTTAATGGTTGTTACTTTGGGAAGTTCTATAAGTTGTGGCATCTTTGGTGTTCCGTTTGGTTGTTAATGGGGTTTTATCTCCAGAGTGCCAGCTCCATCTTCCAATTCTCCTTAGTAAGAGGCATTACTTAAGTGTCACTGTGGACCTCTGCACTATTAGGTCACAATCTTTCCATTCTGGCTCACAACCCTGTCTTTTGCTTTTCTTACGAAAGTGTTTCACATAAGAAGGTAGGGATCCCATGTATTTTAATATTTGTACAACTGGCAGATGAATGCAGAGTGCTTGCAACTGGTCGAGAAACATCTTAAATGCATGATTACTATTAGCCACTATTTAGGCTTTCTGATCTATGCACAAAACAAAAATCCACCTCACTATAGCAGAAAGGTTGCCCTTTATAGGGGCGATGCTGGATTCAGTTGAGTCTTTAAGGGAGTACTCAATACCCATTAGGCAGAACTAAGCCCCCCTCACTCTCCCCCCGCTTTTAATCTCAGCCTCTGGCAATTACATATTACGTAGCACAAGGTCTTAAAGGGATTTCTCAATATCTATTAGGCAGAACTAAGCCCCCTCTGCTTTAAATCTCAGCCCCCGGCACTCACCTCAAGGGACTGATGCCACCCGTATTGGCCACTTGCCACCCTCTGTCGATGGGTGTTAGTTTGTGGACAAGCCCCTTAATGTAATGGCCAATTTGGCGTCATCTACAAGCTATGTGATCCCATGACTGCAAGCTTCTGGTCTGAATGCTACACAGGTAACCCAGTAAGCTGCGTGCTTTCACTCCTAACCATGTTGGCTAGGGTCATGATAGTCACTCGACCAGTAGTTTAAGAATGTTGTGCGATTACTGTATTTTGTGAGCCTGAAAGAGCATTTCTTATCCATTGCTTTCTCAGTATGTATAGAGTTACCCTCATTGTGTATATCAAAGGACAATCCAGTTATAAGCATTTGTGCCAAAATATATCAACAGTGATGTGTTGTTTATCGACCCACTTAAGTTATTCCTGGTCAGAATTACTAGCACTGTAATGGTACATGCCCCACTAGTGTTGTAGATACATATGTTTTGAGGACGAAGAGGTACCCATTCATTATGCACATCTCAGATCAAATTATTGTAGTGTGTTTACAGAATTCTAGTAGATCTATACGAATATAGTGTATCAGACTGAGAGCTGGTCGAAACTAAACGTGGCCTTGATTGCGTGGAAGTGTACCAGAGATTGGCTTATACTAATTCTAAATACTGGCAAAAAATCTCAGATACCCTTTTGATTCAGACACAGACAAGTAAAACTGCATTAAGAACCCACATTCAATTGACAGCCTTCAAAAAGAAACTAGAGGAAGCAAACAGAGGCAACAGAATACAAGGAGTACTTACCTCAATCTTGGAAAGATAAACTCCAAAAAAAGACCCTAAAGAAATTTTCTCAAGAGAGTTTACCCCATACCACAATTTGGTACATACAACAGAAGACATAACTAAAACAGAAAAACAACCCTTCGGGTAAGAAGCAAGGAGACGCCTCAAGCACAGTGAGTGACAGCAGTGATTACGAGTTCAGACCAAGGGGGAGAAGACAAGGGGTTTACCAGGGGCACCCACAGATGTTCCACCCTCCCCTAACTTGTCCAGTTTATGGTTTACCCCCAATGTACCCCCAATACAGCCCTTCCAGTACCATCACAGCTCTCACCATGTTTTAGGGAGAGAAAGGGGGAGAGGAGGAGGAAAACAAAGGGGGCAAAATATCCAGTGGGAGGACCTCAACCAGAGGATAACCCAGAGCTTGACATGGGAGTTCATGCTAGGGACGAGCAAGGACTGAGTCTAATAATGAATCTAACAGATACTACTGTCACCACAGCAAGAGACTGTCCTCAACAAGGGATTAGGATCTGTCCCAACCAATGTGGTTTATATATTCCAACTTAAATGTGAGCTAGCAGAATTCTTCAGGAATGTACACCTAAAGGTTTTCTTTAAGGACACCCCTGGGACCACCCAGCAGGATGACACTGGCCTACGCTCGAAATTCACATTTGTGCCCACGCTTGAGCAGGTAGTAACCCATGAAGTTGAACACGTGGGTGAGATGAATAACCAACGTTTCAAGAATCTATTCAACTTGGGAAATCAAGCCATACAGGAATTAAGTTGGAATCCCAATATTGTAATAAAACGTGCATTCAAGAGGGAGCAATCGTGATTCAAACGGAGACCTATGAACTTGAGTGTCTTCGTCTGTTATCTGACAGACAGAACTACCAAGTGCTTACAAAAGACCCTGATCCAGACTTACAAAAGGACATCAGGACTATAGTAAAGGAAGCAATTCATGATGATTGGATTTCGTGGAATGAGAAGCAAATAGTTCCCTACTTTTACACCCTACCTAAAGTGCATAGGCCAACTATACCCCCTCTGGGTATCGGGCAATGGTTCTGTTTTAGAACCACTATCACGGTTCTGTGATTACTTTCTCAGAACCTTGGAAGAAAAAAAACGTTCTTTTTAAACATGAACAGAGACGGACTTACAGAATACGGAGCCACAAGAAGATATCCCCTGGCACACCACTTCAAATGCCTGTAAGACATGCACTACAGAGGGTTGCCAGCATTCTTTTATGTGAGTGACGACTAATACTGAAGTTTGGCCAGCACCTTCCTGAGGGTTCATAAGGTACATCCCTTTCAGGGTCGACCAGCTCTCACTCTTATACACCACATTCATATAGATCTACTATAACTGTGTAAACATGCTACAATAATTTGATGTGAGATGTGCATAATGAATGGAGATATCTGTAGGTACCCTTTGGTCCTTAAAAGATATGCCTACACAATTAGTGGGGCATGTTCCATTACAGTGCTAGTAATTCTGACCAGGAATAACATTAAGTGAGTGGATAAACAAGAGATCACTGTTGATTTGTTTTGGCATGAATGCTTATTACTGGATTGTCCTTTGATATGCACAATAATGAGGGTGACCCTATACATGCTTGGAATGCTGAGGCTAAGAAATGCTCTTTTAGGCTCTCAAATACAGTAATAGCACAACATGCTGAACCAACTACTGGTTGGGTGACTACTGTGACGCTAACCAACTTGGCTATTAGTGAAAGCACGTAGTGTGTTGGAGTACCGGTATAGCGTTCAGACCAGAAGCGTGCAGTCACTGGATCACGTAGCGCCGTAGGTGACCGCCGGATTGGGCGCTAGATAAGGGACGTGTCCACATGCTAACACTCATCGACGGAGGGTGGCGAGCGGTCCATACGGGCGGCGTGTGTTCCTTGAAATAGTGAGTGCCTGCGGGCTGAGATTTAAAGCAGGTGGGGGTTGGGGGGGGCATAGTTCTTCTTTTTTATTTTAAAGATTTCTTTATTTGCATTTTGTGTTTAGGTCACAGAGGATACATTTATCATGTATTAAAAAAAACAAGAATAACAGTCAAGTACGTTTCTGTGCAACATCATACCATCTTGTATAGCGCCTTCAGGGTTAGCTGGAGCCACGTCTCCCCACATCAGAGACGTCAAGAGACAATCCTCTATAGGCTTGTTACAGTACAGCATATACATATTTAATGCACAATTCGCCTTTAGTGGTTTTGCATTTATGATGGGTGTGGGCTCCTCTTCCGAAGGCAGTGAACCATACAGCAGTAATCGGGCCGTCCAGGTTATTGATGGAGTGCGTAGGTCATCAGGTAATAAGATGTACTGGGGGGGCATCCAATCCATTAAGCCGGAGTGGTTTTTCCCGTAGCATCTGAGACCTGGGTAAGACTCCTAAGGCTCCCGTATATTCCCGGGCCTTGAGCTATGGTGCAACAATTCGGCATAGGTAGTAAGCTTGTCTCTACAATATATCAATTCTTGCAATTTCGGTGCCAGGCCCCTTCCCCCACTTACAAGCAAACCCACCTTTTGGCTTGAAGCAGGTTGAGTGATCCCACCTCGATGTCCCCTGTATGTCTCAAAATCGCCACCAGTGGTGTGAGGGTGATTGTTTGGTCAGTCATGAGCAACAGTGCTGCCTCGATCTCCCCCTGTCCCCCAATAGGACCGGATCTGGTGACATGACCAGCTCAGGTGGAGGAAGTCTTCCACCTTCCACACCTGGCACATCTGTCATCTGGGCGGAGATGATACCTGTGTAATCTTGCAGGAGTATATTACATCCTCTGCAGGAATTTATGATGGATAATGCGTAGCCAACTGCTCGATGCAATGTTCCCTGTCTGCTGGCAACAATAGACCCGCTGCTCATAAGTGAGGGGAGTTCCCAGTTCCAGATCCCAGCTCTCCCGAGCACCTCCACTCATGCTCAGCATCTCCTGCTGTGCCTTGTGGTATAGGAAGTACCCTAATGTTTCAGCCCTTCGGAGTTAAGTAATGTGTGTAATGTCCTAAGTGTGGCGGGTTCACAGGGGGAAGTCAGGGGTAGCGGCCTACGCTTCGTCTTAATCTGATATATAGAAAGACATCTAGGGATGTCTGCGTTTCTCCAGGAAACAGTACCTCGCGAGTAGTTAATAGGCCATCTTTATAAAGTGTATTCCGGCAGGTACTTTCATGAGTGATTGGAATGGATGTCTGATAGTGTGTAATGGAAGGTGAGTATAGCAGTGGTGTGCCAGCTTTCTTTAGCCAGTTTGCCCCATGCAACCTTGGTGCAGGAAACAGTAGAATCAAAGGGGGCAGCAGTAGACGCCCAGGGCCCCTGGCAAGCGGTAGAAGGGATTGGGGTCATGTAACCCTGTTCAATGGCCAGGTTCGGCATGTTAGGGCCAGGCTTGTACTAGTAGATGGCGTGGTGAGCTTGTGCGCACAGGTAATAAAGCTCCATGTCTGGGGCTTCAAAGGCCCCTCCTCCCACCCCAAGGGTTGAGTGAGCAGCTCCCATTCTTTACATGGTTGTTTGCCCACCCAGGCCAAGCAAGAGTCATCCATGTTCGGAGCATTGTAAAGAAATGTCACCCCGGTGAATAAGGAATATTAATAAACCAGTACAAAACTTTAGCAATATAACCATTTTCATAAGGGAAATCCTTCCCACCATGGATAAGGGCAATGAAATCCAGCAGGTGATACTGTCCATCACACTGGACAGGACAACACCATAGTTTGCACGTTTAATTTCGTCTCTATTTCTAGACACCTCTATGCCCAAATATCGAAGACTTGAGTCACACCACTTTAGAGGGAAGTCTGGTTGGAATCTCAGGGTAGCTGCAGTTGGGCGGGAAATATTTGTTTCTCCCAGTTTATCTGGATGCCAGACAGTCCACCAAAGCAAACAAACTCGCGAGCAAAGCATTCAGACTATCCCGGGGTCTCTGAAGTACAGTGTGATGACATCCGCCTAGAGCGATACTAAAATGTCTAGTGGGATATCTGATTGCATATTGGAGGTGGTGTTGGGGAGGGCGTAGGTCTGCCTAATTGGTATCGAGCATTACTTTAATGACCCTGCGCTCCATAATATGCAACTGCCGGATTGGGGGGGGAGGGGCTCAGATTTAAAGCAGGTGGAGCTTAGTTCTGCCTAATGGGTATCGAGCATTCCCTTGAAGCCCTACTCTCCGTAATATGTGGGGCCTGTTTCCGATTTGGCACTGCTTACCTTTCAGTATATTTGGATAGGACCACTGCAACACTACTGCGTTACGGACCCTTTTATTTTTTGGGTTCATAGTACAAGGGATACTAGACATGATTGTCCACATTGTGGTAACTACGGCTAAATTATAAACTGCAGCATGGCCCAAATAAACAGGGAGGTGCAGTGCACAGGAAGGATTGTATCTCCTAAACGAGATAAACTTACACTCAGGAGCCAACTGTGCTCACATCGATCGCATCAGTCACAATGATCATCTGACAACGGATAGACTTCCAGTTTAGTTAGACCCTTTGGCTCAAAATAACAATGCCTTATAGGGTATCAACAGTTCTGCACTTTTCGAGTTAAACATGGATAGTGTGGCTGATGTAGTTTGTATGTGATATTTGGAAAGTGTGCGAGTCATACTCCACTATACAGGCACTTGACACTAATTGAAACGGTTCGGATGCAAGAACCAAATATATTCACCCTCTTGTAGAATTTGATTTATATTGCTGTATGTTTTACAGGAAAGCCATATTTGTTTTTAACAGGGGTGTAAAGTAAGGTCACTGCATGATACTAGATCACCACGTATCTTACATGCTATTGGCAACAAGGTTAGTTGATTGTGACTTTAGGGATCAGAGTCCTGATGAATGCCAACGACCCAGAGTGGCGATAGACGGGCCGAAACATGCTGACAGCAGAAGAGATGACAGGGCAGTAACCACCCAAGTTCACCACATGATACGTTTTTCACCCTGCCTATGAGGCCCAGAAGATACTGCATGGTGGATCCCTTTGAGTGCTTGTTTGTAACTACAAAAAAAACATTGCTCGACCCCTAGGGTTGGCTGCCTAGGGGTGTTGTAGCATGCCTACAGATGAAGCATGGCACTATTAGTGTGTGAGAGCTTTTAAAACATTTATGGTTTCCCATGAGGTCAAAAACATTTTAAATCTTACCTTTTTATCTCCTTTGCTGTGTATGCTAAGAGATTAGAACGAGCAAGACAATATTTCAATTAAGTCCCAGATCTCAAGAAACAGGAGCAGCATATTAGCAATAGGAAGCAATTACATGCTTGATGATATCTTAGTCTTATCAGACTTGGAAGATGTATGCTTTAGAAAATGGAAAGAATCATCTATTCACGAATTTAGTGAAGATAAGATTATTGCAACAAACTGTTAACATCTAGCACCTCTGATATAGGAAGGACTCTAAAGCAGCTGATCCCAGCTTGAGAACACTTTTTTTTTTTTTAGAGAAATGCCGGTTTGTTTCTCAAACATGGGCAATGCTAGAGAGCATGAAAGAGGCTGGCAAACAGACATAACTAGATTACGGGCAGATTTTTGGAAAGAGAGTCAGCAAATCCTGAAACACCAGGTTGAGGAAACCAGCAAGCTCTGAAAACGATACTAATGGTGAACTGTTTACAAGTTAATAATTTGTATAACAGTCTTGACCAAAGATGAAAAAACTATTAGGTCTAGGACTATGTTTTTTCCCCCAAACTGAAGTTGTGTTGCTTGCAAAATGTAATCTTTCTAATTAACTCGAAAATTGAGACTGCATAAAAATTGACCTGAACAAGACCACAGCCAGAAGGAATCCGAACAGCTGACTCTCCTCAGTGAAATATCAATCAAATATACATAGTGTACATTATCTAGAACAGTTGGAAGATAAAACAATACTGATTTAAATGCAGACAATTTAAAAGTGTGAATTAATCCTTTATGTAAGTAAGAAGCAGATGTTGAGATTCTGCTTCTTACTTATGAATGACATTCAGATATCATATTTGTAAAGGTTTTGGATGATTCATCATAGCAATGAGTTGCAGCTATGAAGGTTCCCAAACGTAGGAAATTACAAAATATTTTGGTTTCACTTATTAAATATGAGACAGTTGTCAATGAAGCCTCAAATTAGGGTGGACATGTTCTTAAATACTACTGATTACATAATGGAGATGGCAAGACCATTTACTACCTCCTGTGTTGCCTGTAACTTAAATTCAGCCCTACCTTAGAAGTCCAGTTTACATTGTATGAATTACTTATGGAATTGTATGCCGATTTTGTTTACGATGGGGGAACAAAGGAATATATCGCTCCACAATTTTGACTTTGTGTCGACTTTCAGAGGTTTGTATCAATAGAACCACCACCAGTAAGACCTCCAGTGTCATCCAATGGATGTTTTAATGAAAATGCATTTGTATTTTTGAACTTGTTTTCTCTTCTGCTGCATATCTAAGATACAAAAGACGTTTTAAAAAGGATTGAATGTTTTCCATGCAGTCCATTTCACATCATGGTCACTGTGGATGTCTCCTACCTCTACATTAGTATCAAATTTTCAGACGGGATGGCTTCACCTAAACACATTCTTCATGAATGTTCCATTTCCAACTTTAGATGCATTGAAATTGCTTTGAGATGTTGCTACAAATTACCCAACTTAGTCTACTTATCTATTTTAATTTCAATTGTCAACTCCAGTTTCGTATCCATGCCACCACTGTGGACTGGTGCTTTGCCCCCTCTTACGCAAATCCCATAATTATAATTGGGAATGAATGATTTGTTGTTGAGTTACGAGCAATTTTTTGACCATGCAGTGTTATGAATTTGCTAAATATATTATTTATTTGAATGCCTGCGAAGGCAAAATTAGATGGTATATGAGAATGTTTGAGACAGTTGAAACTGATATCCATGATGTATGTTTAGACAGCCTATTGGCACAAACAATGTTGCTTGCTGAAAGCTCCCTTCCACCAACTTAAATGAAAAATGGCACTTACTGAGATTGTTCAGATGCAGTTGTTCAGAGAGCCGAGAGTTTGGGAGAGCACTACATTTGATAGCCAGCAGTCAAGCAGTGAACTGTTCTAATGATCTATGTCATGCAGGAGATATAATTCTAAAGTGCCAGAGTAACTGTGTTACCTAAGGTTAATGCAGTTTGCAATAAAGCTGGTTTGGTATCAGCTAAATTTAGTATGGAATAAAATGAGAAGGCGAAAGCATTGGGAAAGATATTGAATAAAAATCGGTCTAAACTGCTGGTTAATAAAAACCTAATAGAATGTATTGCTACATATTCAATCTATCACGTATGAAAAAAAAAAAACCTAATAGTTCATCAGCGTACACAGCTTTCTCAAGCCATCCTGTAAAAAGTCTGATACTGTGTGTTTATAACTAAATCTTTGGAATGTCATGTATGCTTTGGTATAACGTATGTATGTATACACAGCCTAAGAAGAAACCAATCTGATTAGGTGATGAGAAAAATGTCTGCCATGCAGGATTTTTCTTCGTATAAAAGCATATTGAAAGGCATTGTTTAATTTCCTGGGATTCGACTTGTGCCTGTGTTGACAATACATTTGTAGCACAATCATAAAATTAAGAAGGAAAACATTCATTGCAGAGCATATCTGAAAGAGACACGTTAGTGATAGATTCCTTACCTTAGAATATCCCCAGGCGTCAGGCTGGATCCGGAAAGTTTTGCGTAGCAGTACCCTTGCGCGTCGGTAGGCGGCGTCGTGCGGCTCCGCGTCCGTCGTCGGCGTCGTGATCGCCGGGATGACGTCGCGGGCAGTACTTAGGCGCCGCCCCTGCGCGCTGACGTCAGTTCTTCTTTTTCCGCGCCAGCAAGCGCAGATCCGGGAAGAGCAGTGCCCTGGTCAATTTTTGACCATACTTTTGGTGATTTTTTCACTGGTTTTTTCCAACTTTAAGGTGTTGTAGGGATGCCCGGCTTCAAGCGATGCGGCGCCTGTGCGCGGATGATGTCCGTCACCGACCCGCATTGGGAGTGTCTCTTCTGCCTCGGCCGAGGCCACGACACCGAGTCTTGTCCCGAATGCCAGGCCCTCAACCCGAAAGCTTTGCGAGAGCGGTCTCGAAAGCTCCTCGAGGCCCGGCATTCGGCTCCGCGGAAGCCCCGGTCGCGTGAGAGGTCCAGGGGTCGCTCGCGGAGTGCACACCGGTCGTCGACTTCTTCGTCCGGTAAGTCTAAGCACAAGAAGTCCAAGAAGCATCGTCGCTCTCGGACTTCGCCTCGCCGGTCTCGCGACTCGGCTGAGGCCCCTCCCGGCACCGTCCCCGCCCCCGCGGCCCCGGACTTGCCTGTGGAGTCGCCCCCGTCATACCCGCCCTTCCCGGGTTCGGGGGCGGATCCGGCCAAGGTACAGGAGTTCCTGTCGGCCATGGCCCGCCTCTTCGGGCCTTCAGGCCCCTCCGGTGCGCCTTCGGGCCCCGCGGGCCCTGATGGGGTTGCTCCGGCGTCGCCGGCGGCTCCGGCCCCGCGCGTCGCCCGAGCCTCCAGCCTCGATCCCGGCTCCGGCTTCGGCCCCGG
Organism: Calotriton arnoldi; assembly: GCA_963921515.1. Lineage (NCBI taxonomy): Eukaryota > Metazoa > Chordata > Amphibia > Caudata > Salamandridae > Calotriton > Calotriton arnoldi. The sequence goes on along the minus strand of CAWUFW010002683.1, from coordinate 437,540 downwards.
CCTCGATCCCGGCTCCACAACCCCCATCGACGCCGGTCGACCTCACGACACCTCCGCCGGCGCCGATGTCTCCGGTGCCGTTCTCGACGCCGCCCTGGGCTCCGGGCGGCGTCGTCCCCAGTTCCTTCCGGCTCCGGACATGGACCCGGAGCGACGTCGCTCGACGCCGGCTCCGGCGCCGATGGGACCTTGGGTCCCAAATGTCCCTCCTCCTCCTTATTTTGAACCAGAGGAGGACCAGGAGGACTGGGAGGGGTCTGATGACCCTCTGACACGCAACTGTCAGTATGATGAGGACTGGACAGAGAGTCTAGGGGAGGCCAGTGGTCTGGATACTTCTCCTGACACTGGCATGCTGTCTCCTCCCGTGGCTACGGAGGAGGGGGCCAATTTTGGTACGGTGTTGCGTAGGGCTGCTGGGGCCTTACGTCTCCAGCTCCCTACTTTGACGGTCAAGACTAACATCTTGACAGAGGTGCTTCAGCCGGCAGCCTCCTCTGCGGAGACTGTGCTGCCGTTTAACGACGCCCTCACTGACGTTCTTTTGGGCGCCTGGTCCAAGCCCAACACAGGGGCTCCTGTGGATCGGAACGTGTCACGACGCCATCGCCCCGCTCCGGGCGACCCCCTGTTTCTTTCTGTCCACCCCACTCCTGAGAGCTTGGTTGTCCAAGCCTCCGCTTCCCAAACCGCCTTCCCTACCGCTCCTCCGGATAGGGAATCCAAACGCCTGGATCAGTTTGGGAAGAAAGGTTTTTCTTCCTCCAGTGCTGGCTTGCGGTCCGTTAACACCGCTTGTCTTTTGGGCCGATATACCCACTCCCTGTGGGATTCGGTGGCGGATGTTTTGCCCCAGTGCCCTGAGGAGGTCCAGGCACTGCTTTCCCGCGCCATTGCGGAAGGAAGGGATGCGGCCAAATACACTATCCGTTGTGGCCTTGACACCGCCGACTCGCTGGGCAGGTCGATTGCAACGACGGTGGCGCTCCGGCGCCACGCCTGGCTGAGAACCACTGGTTTTTCAGGGGATGTCCAGAATGCTCTCATGGACATGCCCTTTGATGGAGTCGGTCTTTTTGGGTCCAAAGCAGACCATGCGTTGGAGCGCTTTAAGGACTCACGGGCTACTGCAAAGTCCCTGGGCCTTTCTGCTACACGCCCTCCGCTGCCTTCTGCTTTTCGCCCCTATCGTGGCCACGGTAGGGGCGCCCTTCACGTCAGCAGCCCAGCCACCGGCCCGCGCAGCAGGCGTCTTCGCGTGGCCGAGGACGTGGATTCCGCCGTGGCGGATCGGGCAACCAGCGTGCGGGTCAGGCCACCACCTCCAACCCGTCCGCGGCCTCCAAGCCCTCCTAGTCCCTCCTTTCAGGTGCACGGCACGCCAGTAGGGGCAGGGTCCGCCATCACCTTCCCCACTGGCGCACCATCACCTCGGACAGGTGGGTCTTAGACATTGTCCGAAGGGGCTACTCCCTCCCCTTCGAGACCACCCCCAGCCATGCCACCTCAATTCCACCGCATGTCAGGGGATCACTTGGTGCTTCTACGGAAGGAAGTCACGGCCCTCTTGACCAAGAGGGCCATCGAGCATGTTCCGACCCCAGAAGTAGGGCGTGGTTGCTACTCCCACTACTTTCTGGTGCCCAAAAAGGACAAGGAGGACATGCGTCCTATCTTGGACCTCCGGAACGTCAATCGCTTCCTCCGGAAGGAGAAGTTCACGATGCTCACCCTAGCTCAGGTCTTGGCTGCCCTCGACCCTGGAGACTGGTTGGTAGCGTTGGACTTGCAGGACGCGTATTTCCACATCCCCGTCCTGCCGGCCCACCGGCGTTACCTTCGGTTCACGGTAGGCCCCGAGCATTTTCAGTTCACCGTGCTCCCCTTTGGCCTTACCAGTGCCCCTCGGGTGTTCACGAAAGTGATGGCGGTGGTCGCAGCTCATCTGCGCCGGGCAGGGGTTTCAGTCTTCCCCTACCTCGACGACTGGCTGCTGAAGGCGGGCTCGTCCCAGGCAGTCGTCTCCCACCTCCAGACTACGGCCGAACTCCTGCACTCGCTGGGGTTCTCCATCAATGTGCCGAAGTCGCATCTAATTCCTTCTCCACAGCTCCTTTTCATCGGAGCAGTTCTGGACACGACGCAGTTTCGGGCCTATCCTCCCGAACGGCGAGTCCGGGATATTCAGGCTATGATTCCGATCTTTCGGCCTTTATCCTGGGTTTCGGTACGGATGACCCTGAGGCTGCTGGGCCTCATGGCCTCCTGCATCCTGCTGGTCAATCATGCCAGATGGCATATGCGGGCTCTGCAGTGGGACCTGAAGTTCCAGTGGACGCAGCACCAGGGCAACCTGTCCGATCACGTCCAGATCTCGGAGGGGACTGCAAAACAGTTGCAGTGGTGGCTCTCGAACCGGCAATGGGTCATGGGCAGATCCCTCTCCCTTCCCCAGCCAGAGCATACAGTTGTGACGGACGCGTCCCTTCTGGGATGGGGCGGTCACATGGGAGAGGCGGAGATCAGAGGCCTCTGGTCTCCGGCGGAGTCCCGGCTCCATATCAACATTCTGGAGCTCCGGGCGATCCGGCTTGCACTCAAGGCATTCCTTCCCTCTGTCAAAGGGAAGGTAGTGCAGGTGTTCACAGACAACACCACCGCCATGTGGTACTGCAACAAACAGGGCGGGGTGGGGTCTTGGACCCTTTGTCAGGAGGCTCTGCGCCTCTGGACATGGCTGGAACATCAGGGCATGTTCCTGATGGTTCAACACCTGGCAGGTTCTCTGAACGCCAGGGCGGACGAACTCAGCCGCAGGTGCATGATGGATCACGAATGGCGTCTTCACTCGGAAGTGGCGCAAGGACTCTTTCTACAGTGGGGAGAGCCTTGGTTAGATCTATTCGCCACCGAAGAGAACGCGCAATGTCATCAGTTCTGCGCGTTGGAATTTCCAAGGCGGCACTCGCTCGGCGACGCTTTTCGTCGCGAGTGGAGTTGCGGTCTGTTGTACGCCTTTCCGCCTATACCACTTCTACCCAGAGTGTTGAAGAAGATTCGGCACGACCGGGCCCAAGTCATTCTTGTGGCTCCGGACTGGGCTCGAAGAGTTTGGTATCCCGAGCTACTCAATATGAGCATAGATCCCCCGATCCGTCTGCCTCTTCGGGAGGATCTTCTGTCGCAGCAGCAGGGGACGGTCCTCCACCCGAACCTGTCCAGTCTACACCTGCTTGCGTGGAGATTGAGCGGCGGCAGTTGATTCCTTTCGACTTGCCTCCCGAAGTTTGTGATGTGATTCTGGCAGCCAGGTGTCCCTCCACTAAGGTGGTATACGCCTGCAGGTGGAACAAATTTGTGGCATGGTGCACAGCAAAGGCTGTGGATCCCCTTTCTGCCCCTCTTTCTGAGGTCCTTCTGTTCCTTCTCTCTCTGGCCCAACAGGGTTCTGCCCTGGGTACCATCAAGGGTTATCTTTGTGCTATCTCGGCCTTCCTCAGGCTCCCTGATCAGCCCTCCCTTTTCAAGTCCCCTGTTGTTAACAGGTTCTTAAAAGGCATTACTCACCTCTTCCCTCCTGTTCCGTTTGTAATGCCTCAGTGGGACTTGAACTTGGTTCTTACCTTTTTAATGTGCGCTCCCTTTGAGCCTCTGCATAACTGTCCTCTTCGTCTTCTGACTCTGAAGACAGCCTTTCTGGTGGCCATCACCTCCGCTCGGCGGGTGAGTGAGCTCCAGGCTCTATCTTGCAAACCTCCCTTTCTGTCTGTTCATCCAGACAAGGTTGTTCTTCGGACGCGTCCGTCCTTCTTGCCAAAGGTGGTTACTGCTTTCCACATTGGGCAGACCATCACTTTGCCCACCTTCTTTCCGCCTCCGCATCCTTCCAGAGAGGAAGAGAGGCTCCACCGTCTGGACCCAAAACGTGCGCTCTCTTTCTATATTGACCGCACAAAACACTTCCGGGTGGATGACCAGCTCTTTATTGGCTACGTGGGCGCCAAAAAGGTCGGGCGGTGCACAAGAGGACCATCTCCCGCTGGGTTACCTTGTGCATCAAGACCTGCTATTCTTTGGCTAAAAAGGAACCTCCTGTTGGGCTGCGTGCCCATTCCACCAGGGCAACGGCTGCTACCACGGCCTTGGGCCGCGGTGTTCCGCTGCCGGTTATCTGTCAGGCGGCTACGTGGGCCTCGCTGCACACGTTTACTAAACATTACTGCCTTGACAGTCAGGTCCGGAGGGACGGCTTCTTTGGCCGTTCTGTCCTCCAGGACTTCCTTGTCTGATCTTTGTTCGCAGACCCACCACCGGGGTTGGTATTGCTGGGGTATCTATTCTAAGGTAAGGAATCTATCACTAACGTGTCTCTTTCAGATGCACAAGTTACTAACTTGTGTAACGATATATCTGTAAGAGACAGTAGTTAGTGATAGATTCCTTACCGCCCCACCCATCCTCCCCGTTCTGCGAACTGATTTCTAGGGTTAAGGACATCCCTTTCAGGGCCCTAGTATTTTTCAGACACCTGTGTCAGCTTCTTGCATGGCTCTGCGTTCCTGGCGCGGAAAGTCGTGTACAGAACTGACGTCAGCGCGCAGGGGCGGCGCCTAAGTACTGCCCGCGACGTCATCCCGGCGATCACGACGCCGACGACGGACGCGGAGCCGCACGACGCCGCCTACCGACGCGCAAGGGTACTGCTACGCAAAACTTTCCGGATCCAGCCTGACGCCTGGGGATATTCTAAGGTAAGGAATCTATCACTAACTACTGTCTCTTACAGATATATCGTTACACAAGTTAGTAACTTGTGCATCGGAGCATGTCAAGCCTTCTGATGTATATTTACCTGTATAAATGCATTTATTGGGAAAGCATAATAGGCAATACTAGCCTGAAATGTACTGTTCTATGCAAAGTCTTATTCCTTTGCCAATCTCTCAATAATATGAACTCAGCAGCTTTTATAGATAAAAAGAAATGAGGGGGTGGCACAGAAGCAAATACCTGCCCTGTTGTCCAATATTGTTTGCGGTAGTGTAAAAACAATTAGACATGGTCAAGATAATCACTTTTCAGCTGTAACAAAGCAGATGAAGTTGCTTAGCAAATATCTACCATGTACTCTTGAGTGACTTAGAGTTAGCAGTGGTAAGAATCTTTAGAATGAGCTAGATTTGCTGACTACTTAATGCATTTCAAAACTAAATATTTGGAAGATAGTGAATGGATTAATGTTAAATGGGTAGCTGTGTGACTAGGCTGTTAAGAAGACACGACAAATGTATGTTTATCAAGCTCTTAACAGATCTCAAGACATAACTTTGCGAACGAGACCCAGTGGGTGCACTTACTACCATTCAAAATTGAGTATTGAAGAGCTAAGCCCATGACCAGTAATCACTTTTTTGCTAAACTATGTATTGAGACATTTGATTTCCTAGGCATCCCGACCTGCTAAACCTTAATGGTTTGTGGAAATATCAATATTCTCACTTGCTTACACAAGCAAAAGTGCTGTCCGAAATTCGGTGGAAATTAGAGGAAAAACTAATTAATCAGTTTTGAGACTTGAGTGGCCACACAGTTTTCTGTAGCCAAGCTTAAAGTAGCTTTTAAGGACAAAAGGCAGATTTGCTCACGTTATTTGGAAACGCAATACTTGTACGTCAAACTCACTGCTATCTCTGTTGCGAAGTTTAGTAATGTGTTATATATACACTTGTGTTACGTATAATAGAGATGTTTTCAAAACATGTTACCATCTGTTAGATGCTGGTTCACAACTTACTATTAAGCTCTGTAGTTTTGGTGGGAAAAAAAACACCCTAGACAAATTATGCCGATTGGTTATCTTGACATTGTAAAATAAGGAGGAATCATAATTCTTCATTTAATGCTCCATTTACACGCCTCACTGTAATGGTATCATGTGTTGGCTGAATATTTTTTTGCAATTACATTTTGATGAAACCCCCATGTGGGAAATTGAATATCCCTTTTAGTGAGTTGTACAAAAATGATAGTTACTAAATATTACATGGTAGACTTTTAGAAATGTGAGAAAAGTGTAGATATCAAACATGTCTGGCTTATTTCAATATTTCTGGGAAATTGAATTTACAAACTACTCTGCTCATAGTACATACTGATACTTTTTTTCATTTTGACATCTGGGATAGACATGGATAGTTCTAAAATTTTACCAGTTGCTGTAACAGATCACATAGTTAATCACAGAGTAGGAATTTCACCAGTGGCATAGAAAATCCTCAGATGGTCTCGCTGATGTGCAAGATATGCAGTTCAGGAGTATCTAGCCTTTAATAAAGTAAGTAAGTCCGTTTTTATATAGCGCAGCTACTCACCCTTACGGGTCTCAAGGCGCTGGGGGCCGTAGTGGAAATTAAGTGAGCTATTGCCCAGAGTCACATGGTGCTGAGCTGAGCTGCCGCCGGACCCGGGGATCGAACCGTGAACCCTGTGCTCCGAAGTCAGCTGCCCTGGCCGCTGCACCACACCTCTCCACTGATATCTTTATCATCAGGAGTGCATTGAAAGTAATCATTCTAGTGGGCTGCCAGTAATCTGTGATACCTCATTTTTATTTAAAGGTAAAAGTTCTAAACAGATCTTGGGAATGAATGTCCCATCTCGAATGTTTCTTAAGGAAGCAATAAGAAAGAAAGGCTTTAGTGTCCTTGAATTAGGAAACTGCTTGCATTTAGTCATACCAAGGTCGCTTGGCGAAATTCAAGAAGAAACCCTAGGCAACATGGGTAATTTTAAAATTGAAAACAATGAACTATGCAGATGGTATTTTAGACATATTGACTAGGGAGGATGAAGCTAACAAAAGTCTTACAAATTACTACTGATAGTAACTCTGATATGGATTAAGGCATCTTGCAGGTGTTTTGGAGATATTCTCACATGAGGAAGCCAGTTGTATTAATGAGGAGGTCGTCGTTGGGTACCTGACCTCGGATCAATTGAAAATACTTAGCGATGTACCTAGACTAGTGTTGTTGATAAATTCACCTTACCTGAAATGCCGATGGTAAGGATGAGATCCCGGATTAATTTTTCTGCTCCAATCTCTCCCCTTTGCTTTTAGTAGTTTTTATGTGATCGAGGTTAGACTCCACTCCAAGGAGTTGTTTGTCACAGGTTTGAATCCCTGTGGATCCTTTATTCTGAGGGCAATAAAGTGAGTACCATGGAGTTGAATATCAAAAATATCTGTTGCTCAGCACTAGGAGGCCCAAAGGATGAATGTGTGCTTTACAAATACATTATGTTCTATTTGTTACATGATATTTTCCTTTCTTAAAGCAGGGTAAAGACCATGGATCTAGCAGATTTTTTTTTCATAACATTTATGAAAATCTACTACATTGGCAACTAAGTTTTTTGGAACTACCCTAAATAATGGTTTATGGAAAAGTTATTCATTTTTGCCTGAACCCTGGACAGTTCACAGGCTTGGTTCTACCTGGCGCATCCTTCTACAGTGACAGTTACATTTCCCTACTTCTGCCCTAAAGTGTGCAGTGGCTTCTAAGAAGAAAATGGATCTTTGGAAGCAGATGGATTGCTGCCAGAGCTTGTGCGGGAAACAATCCACTCAGTTCTACAGGACTGTGAGGGGAGGAGAAATATGGATAGGTTTCAGATACTGAACAGTGAGTTTGGTATTTATTAAACACACTATCTAGAGGTCTGGTGTGAACTTTGCTTAGAATTTGGCCTTCCCGTCTGGTTAGGGTAGCTCGGTCTCTGCAGATTGTTTCTGATGGATACATCTGCCTGTGGATTCCTCACCTTTTGAATTACCCCTTGCGCAGCATTCCACTGACGAGGACGTCACAATGGTACGGCTCTGCACACGACGTCATCGGAACCATAAGAAGGCCTCCTCAGCGTGCTGACGTCTGTTCCCTTTTTCAGCGCCTTCGACGCGTGACCTTTTTTCTAGGACTCTCCTTTACTTTGAAGTCTACATTGTTACAGTTGTCTGAAAACTGTTTGTGCGATGGCTACTCAGAAGAAGCCTGGTTTTAAACCCTGTAGGGAATGTGGGGGCCATATGTCTGTCACAGACCCCCATCAGATTGCCTTTGGTGCCTTTCGTCTGACCACAACATCGAGGGATGCTCTTCGTGTCGTCGGATGAATCCAAAGGCCCTCAAAGAGAGGGAAGCGAAGTAGTTTATTGCCCAGACAAAGAAGAGCGGCCGGAAGAGGACAAAGTCGAGGTCACCGACTCCATACACCACGAGGTCGTCCCAAAAACACAAGAAGCGGTGTCATGGGTCCAAGCGCCGCTCTTTGAAGGACAGGTCCCCGGTCTTGCTGCGTCATAGGAAGAATGACATCTCTCCTTCACCGCAGGTGACTCTGGTGCATTCTCTGACGAAGATGGACTCTCCTGTGCCCAGGAAACGTCTCCTTCGCCTCCAGCTCCCCGGCTCCGGTGTCTCCGGGGCGCCACTGACAGAACCCGCATTAAGACCTTGACCTGTTCCAAAGGCGGTTCCGGATCCGTACCCACCTTTCCTGGCTCCGGCTGCGGATTGCTCGCATTTTCTGAATGCAATATATGGCATGTTTGCTAGGGCGGTTAACCCATCCGGTGTGCCTGTGGCCCAGTGGGACCGCGTTCCTACAATTTGGGCATTCAATAACATTATGCCCAGGCACCTTTCATGCCTTTTATGCCAATGACTCCGTCTTGACCTCTCCCGACACTGAGGCACTCTAAGCCGATCCTGTCCCAGGAGGGAACGATGGACTATTTTCCGGCGCCGTCTGGCTCCGTTCCGGCGCCGACTCGACTTCGTGCGGTGCAGCCAGCCGCTCCTGAAGGGCCTCCATCGACACCGGCTCCGAGGTCACCGGCGCTGCGTCTGGCTCAGAGGCTTCTGGAAGAGGAGGAGTTCCAAGAGCAGCAGGAGCAAGCTGAGAAAGGGGAAATACTGGATCCTATTGATGACTTTAAAGGGCTTCAAAAAGCTAGTGGGCTGGACACTTCACCAGAGTGGGAGCTCTCTTCTCCCAAGGCTCTTCCTTCTCAGGAGGTGGCCTCATACCATTCAGTTATAAGGAAGGAAGCAATCCTTCTGGATATACAGTTGCCCACTGCGGAGGTCAAGTCTAACATTCTGACTGAGGTACTTCACTCCCCTTCATCAGCAGTAGAACCTTTGCTTCCGTTCAATGAAGCCTTGACAGAACCAATTCTGGAGGGTTTGGCAGAAGCCAATGTCTGCCCCAGCTGTATTCAGAACGATGGCAAGGTGCTACAAGGTTGTGCCTGGGGATCCAGCATTTTTGTCGTAACACCCTTAACCAGAAACCTTGGTGGTTCAAGCTTCATGTTCCTCAAAGCAATCCGCAGGTTCCTTTCCCTCCACTCCGGGGGATAGGTATTATAAGAAGCTTGAACAATCTGCTAAAAATGTCTTTTCATTGGCCAGCATGTTTTTGAAGTCAACCAATGCCACGTGCCTGTTGGGGCACTACATCCATGCATTGATGGACTCTGCTAAGGAGGTGATACCAAAGTTGCCAGAGAATGTCCGGGGTCACTTCGCGTAGGTGCTGTTGGACACTCAGGCTGCGGCCCGTCCGATGATCCAGTCCGGGCTCGATACGGCTAACTCCGTTGCCAGGGTGATGGGCTCTTTGATGGCAACTAGAAAGCATGCCTGGTTGAGAGGATCAGGATTGTTGGATCTTCCTTTTGATGGCTCTAGACTCTTTGGGACCAAGGCGGATTCAGCTCTGCAACGATTTAAGGATAGAGCTACCGCTAGAACCTTGGGCTTGCAATCCCAGCCTAGGGGCTTTGGATACCGAAGAATTCAGGGCTTTGGGAAAACTGTTCCATTTCGTGGACAAGCAGCAGCAGCAACAAGAGAACCCACTGTATGGGTCATACACAGGGAGAGGTTGTCTGCGGGGGCAGCTCGCCAACAGGTCTCCTCCTCCTCCTCTCCTGCCCCCCCACCTCCCACTGGCTCCACAGGGAAGCAGCTGAAGATCCCCCATCTTGGAGCATGTTGGACCCGTGGGAGGTCGGGTGTCCCATTTTCTACAGAATTGTAAATCTGTTGCATCAGATCTTTGGGTTTTGAGTCTTGTAGAAAAAGGGTACGCCCTTCCTTTCCTGGAGTTTCCCCCTTCTTTGCCCCCGTCAGGGTTGGTGTTCGGAGAACCATTTGTTGCTTCTTTATTAGGAGGTTATGTCTTTACTTAAGAAAGGTGCAATAGAAGTGGTTCTGGAGCAGGAAAGGTGTCAGGGATGCTACTTCCGGTATTTCCTGATTCCCAAAAAGGACTGCCATTTGAGGCCGATCCTAGACCTCAGGATCTTGAATTTTTACCTCAAACAGGAGAAGTTCAAGATGTTGACCCTGGCTCAGGTTCTACTGGTGCTGCTGCAGGACGAATGGATTGTGTCGATCGATTTACAGGATGCGCATTTTCACATTCCCATCCTGAAGTCTCATCAGAAGTTTTATGATGGGGTCTCTTGCGGTCCTTCTGTTCGGTCTTACTTCAGCACCTCTGGTCTTCACAAAGGTGATGGCAGTGGTAGCGACATATCTGACGGTCGGGGATTCCTGTTTTCCCCCACCTGGACGACTGGCTGCTCAAAGCGAGATCACCAGAGATGGTGCTGCATCATTTGCAAGTGACAACAAGATTCTTGTTCGGCTTGGGTTTTTCGATAAATTTACCCAAATCTCACCTGGTGCCCTCTCAGCGCAACCTGTTCATAGGGGCAGTCCTGGATACTACTGTGAGTCGTGCCTTCCTACCTCCTCGGAGGATTCTGGACATACAGGATATGATTCCGCTGTTTCAAAATGGAGCAGCTGTTCCAGTCCTGAAGATGCTATGTCTGCTCGGTCTATTCGCTTCCTGCATACTGTTGGTCAACCATGCATGCTGGCACATGAGGGCACTTCAGTGATTCCTCCGCAGACAGTGGTATCAACACAAAGGAGATCTCAGGGAGGTGATCAGAATCTCCAGAGAGACTGCAGCAGAGCTGTCTTGGTGGAGTGTTCCAGGCAATCTGTCTCAAGGGAAGCCTTTTCAACCTTCTCCGCTGGCCACAGTGATAACGGATGCCTCCACTTTGGGGTGGGGAGCTCATCTGGGGGATCTGGAGATCAAGGGCATTTGGTCTCCAGAGGAAAGATTGCTTCAAATCAATCTTCTGGAGCTGCGGGCTATACGTTTGGCTCTCTCAGCCTTTCTTCCCTCCCTTTGCTGTCAGTCAGTTCAGGTCCTGACGGACAACACTACTGCGATGTGGTACATCAACAAACAGGGTGAAGTAGGGTCGTATCGTCTCTGCAGAGAGGCTCTGCTCTGGTCCTGCACTCAGGACCACCGGATTTGCATAATTGACATGGTATCCACAGACCTCCTGGGTCAGGTAGCCAGTCTGCCCCCCTCCTCCTCACATACACAGCAGCCTCTAAGACTCTTTAGTTTGCTCTCCGAACATCATGGGCATCCAGTGGGAGGCAGGATTCGCCATTACCGCTATGACTGGAGATTCATAACATCCATCCACTGGGTTCTCCAGATCATCCAAAGGGGCTACTAATTCCCCTTTGTGACTACCCCTCCACCCATGCTACCCTCTTGCGACAGGCTGACGAAGGATCACATCTCATTACTCCGCCAGGAAGTGACAGCTCATTTGCTTAAGAGAGGGTGTCGGCATCAGTAGTAGGTTGTGGTTGTTATTACCGTTAATTTCTGATGCCCTAGAAGGATGGAATCCTTCGTCCTAACTAAGACCTGCGCCCTCGCAATTTCTTCCTTCTAAAGGAGAAATTCAAAATGCTCACGCTTAAGTACTGTCTACCCGGGAGACATGCTTCCATATTCCCGCCTTGCCTCCCATAGATGTTACCTACAGTTTACGTTAGGCTAATTGCTCCCTTATGGACTTACCAGCACCCCTCCGTGTTCCCCAAGGTGATATTGGTAGTTGCAGCTCATCTGCGGGGATCAGGGGTACCAGTCTTCCCTTATCTCGACGACTGACTGTTGTAGGCGAGCTGGCTCCAGGTGGTAGTCTTCTACATCCAGACTAAGGCAGAACTTCTGCACTCGCTGGGGTTCACGGTCAGTGTGCCGAAGTCGCACTTGATTCCTTCTCAGACGCTCCATTTTATCAGAGCTGTTCTGGACACTTTGCAGTTTTGAGCTTATTCTACCAAGATAGAGTCCATTAGATCCAGGCTATGATGCCGAGATTTCAGCCTCTACCATGGGTTTTGGTGAGACACACTGAGGCTGCTGGGCCTCGGGCCTCGTGCATTCTGCTAGGGACGCATGCCCATTGGCATATGCGTGCCCTGCAGTGGGACCTGAAGTTCCAGTTGGCGCAGCATCGGGAATCTCTCCAACATGGTCCAAATCACGGAGGGCACTGCAAAAGATCTGCAGTGTTGGCTGATGGACGCGATTGGGTCAGCGGCAGACTCCTCTCCCTTCTCCAACCAGATCTGATGGTGGTGACAGCGCATCACTCCTGGGATGGGTTGCCAGTCTGGGAGAGGTGGAGATCGGAGCACTCTGGTCTCCGGAGAAATCCAGACTCCACATCCACCTGTTGGAGCTCTGTGCGATCAGATTGCCATTGAAATGCTTTCTAACCTCCATCAAGCGAAGGCTAGTGCAGGTGTTTACGGACAACACACCCGCCATGTGATACTGCAACAAACAGGGTTGGGTGAGGTAGTGGACCCTCTGTCAGGAGGTTCTGCGCCTCTGCATATGCCTGAAACGTCAGGGCATTTCCCTGGTGGATCAACACCTAGCGGTCTCTCTGAACGGCAGGCTAGTCTAACTCAGCCGAAGATGCCTAGTGGATCACGAATGGCGTCATGAACCGGAGGTGGCGCAAGGTCTCTTTCAGCAGTGGGGAGAGCCTTGGTTAGATCGGTTTGTCACCGCTCAAAACGCGCAATGCAATCAGTTCTGCGCACTGGAGTTTCCAAGGTGGCTCTCGCTCTGAGACACTTTTTGTCTTGAGTGCAACTTCGATGTCCTGTACGTCTTTCTGCCAATACCACTCCTGACCAGAGTTCTCAAGATCAGGAGTGACCGGGCCCTGGTTATCCTTGTGGCTCTGTACTGGGCTCTGAGAGTCTGGTATCACGAGCTCAGTCCTCCGATCAGGCTGCCCCTTCAGGGGGATCTTCTGTCGTAGCATTAGGGGAGGGTTGTCCAACCAAACCGGTCAATGCACCCACCTTCATGCATGGAGATTGAGCAGCAACAGTTGACAGCTTTCAACTTTCTGCCAAAAGTCGAAGGGGCGCTAGAGAGCCCGTTGCAAAACGGCCGCGCTGTAGCGACGCTCTGACAGCCGGAGCGGCAGATGGCCTAAATATCGGCGGATCCAGCGAGAAATGCAGCATCAAAAGCATGAAACTGTAAATCGGAACTGCGGCGGCACACGATGATACCAGCGTGACCGTCTAACATGGTGCGGTTCATCGCGTATCTCGGAAGCACCGCTGATCACCGTGACAAGTAAGGAAAATGGCGGCGCCCGCTGCCCGGTGACGACGGAGAACATCGCTGCGCAGACAACCCCTGCGGTTAGGTGAGGCGCTCCATATGTACGCTACTGCTAACAGCATGCCTCGCTAAGTTTTTGTGCACTTACTCGATGGGAACAATTCAACGCGTTCACTGAGCGCTGAGTGCACTTTCAACCAGACAAAATGGCGACATAGTGCTGGGGCCCTCCCGAGACCTGCTGTTGCTCCGCTGCTGCATGCCCACGATCTTGCCCCCCTGCGCACAGTGAATTACCTGCTCTCGGCGCGGCGGTGGGCCTGGTGGGGAACTCCAGCTGTTGAGCAGCCTACAGCGACCCTACCTATGCTTCCTGGCTGTGACGGTGAGGTGGCGGGGTGAGTGCCTCGGAAGCAGCGCCGCGTGGGCGCTGCGGTGGTTGCGGTCGACCTGCCTTTCTGCTGCGACAATTACTACCTGCAAAGAGTGGAATACATGCTCCTGCTCCACCCCAGCCTGACAGCATTTGATGGCATTACACAGACTGTCACCATAGCTCACCAGTCGCAGCGCAGTCCTGCCTTTGATAAATATCTGCACCACACACCACGCGGCCAACGGTGAAATTAGCCCACGAAAACTGCTGGGGCCGCATTGCTGGCGTTGGCAACGCTCCGTGGAGTGCCTCTTCCTTGCAGCAGTGATGTTGCACTACACCTCCTTGCTCCAGTTGTGAGCCCACGTCTGAAGACCCGGTGGTGGTGGCTGGAGGATGGGAAAAACGGATCACCATCAAGCGAAATTGCCATTTACTCCCAGACGAACGTCGCGTCTCCCGGGTGCTACTGCTGACACAGATCTGGACGTGGCCTCAGGCTCCGACGCTAAGATGGAGGCCGTTCTCACCGCCATTAACCAAAGTCTACAGGCTATTGATGGCAAGATAGACGCCTTAACGATCCGGATGGATCACATCTCAGCTCGCTTAGACAAGCATGGCGAGCGATTGACAGAAGCTGAGCAGCGGATCTCGACGGTTGAAGACGAGGCCCATACGACCACCTCTAAGTGCGGGTATATGGCGAAGCTTCTCGAGATTATACAAGCCAAGAACGAGGATCTTGAATCGCGCTCTCGTCGTAATAATATCCGCATTGCAGGTGTACCAGAAAGTACCAACACTGGTAAACTTGAGGACTACGTGGAGAAAATGCTAAAGGATCTGTTTGTTCCAGAGAAGTTTTCACCGATGCTCATTGTAGAACGGGCGCACAGATCCCTTGCGCCAAGACCAAAACCGGGAGCACCTCCGCGACCTATAGTGGCCCGTATTCTAAATTACCGAGATCGAGACGCGGCATTGAGGCTGGCCCAGGACAAACACCCTATGGTATACAACGGCTGCGAGATAGCCTTCTACCCAGATTTTACTCTATCTGTTCAACTTGCTCGCAGGGAGTTTGCACCGGTAAAAAAGAAGCTTCGCGACATGAGCATTCCATACGCTATGCTCTATCCAGCCAGACTACGTGTTACCCATGAAGACCACACACGCATCTTGTCGACTCCTCATGCAGCACAAGAATTCATTAAACAGATCAAGAAGCAGACGCAGCGTGACTCGTGATCCACTCCGCATTCCGAATCGGATTAAGGATACGTCGCTCCTGATATTGTGGTGCCTCTGCTATGCTGCACTACTGAGAACACTGTCCACTGTACACTGAACACTGTTGTAGGGTAAGGCGCTCTGTTCATTAAAAAAAAAGGGGAGAGGTGGGACAAGGAAAGGAAAGGAAAAAGAGGAGGAAAAAAAAAAAGAAGAGGACTGTGCCATCAATCTCTTTCCTCTCCCTTGAGCGAACTATGGACCTGAAGCGAACACTGGGAGTGTCACAGCACTGTTATCATTTAAAAAAAAAAAAAATCTACATTACCTGATAGTCTGTTATCTGCTATATGCTAAGAACTACTTACTAGATGTCGCTAATCATTGCTGAATTGCCTGCTGCAATTTCATGGGTCGCCTTGCCGCTCCGGCTCCCCATCTGTTCGCAGGTGGTACACCGAGCGCCTAGCCGCCCCCTTCTGGGTGTACCCAGACACCATTCGGTTATTGTTTACTCTTGAAAACTGGGTTTGTCTTTGGCATGGTTGGGATGCTGAAGTGGGTGGGGGGAAAGTTGGGCTTTATGTTCTGTTCGCTCAGGCAAACATTGAAAGTTAATCACACAGCATGCGCATAATAACGCCCTATGCTCTCCAATTTGTAGACACAGCAGCAGAAATCCTTACAGTTAGGCACATAACTATACTACCATGTGTACAGCGACCAAAATGCTCTTCATAGATCTCGCATGGCACCTACGCCACCACTGAGAATCATCACATGGAATGTGCGAGGACTTAACAACCCTCGCAAGATCAGGCAGGTCCTTGCATATCTGGATAGGCATCAAATAAGTATAGTTCTGTTGCAAGAAACTCATATGCTCCAACATAAAGCTATTACACTGGGTAAAAGATGGGCAGAGATGGTAGCTGCCTCTTCCTACTCTACATACGCCAGGGGCGTTATAACGCTGATACGTAAGGGAACGCAGTTTATACATGAGCGGCTCTAAGGTGGGAATAATCAACGTATTTGGTCCTAACACTGACGATCCCGCTTTCTTCACTGAATTATGGAATACTCTACAACGTCTTCCACCTATGGAACTGATCTGGGGTGGGGATTTTAATGTCACACTTAACGATGCATACGATCGTTCTTATGCCACCACAGAACATCATCGCCAGGCTGCTGCTGTCATGCGTAATGGGATGTTCGAATTCCACATACAAGATGTCTGGCGAATGCGAAATCCACAGGCGCTAGAAAGCACTCACTCATCCACCATACACGGTAGCTGGGCAAGGCTTGATTACTGGCTACTCACAGACTTCACCTGCGCTTGGGTGCATGATATCCAACACTTACCTAAAACGCTATCCGACCATAAGCCAGTTGTCTTATCTATTACCATTCCAACCTACACTCCACCCCCGTTTATATGGCGCTTCAATGCCACCTCTTTATTGGACCCAATATATAAGGAAACCATTCATACTGCAATAGAGAAGTTCTTCCTCCACAACACGCAATCTGTAGATAGCGCAGGCACATTATGGGAGGCATTTAAAGCGAATATACGTGGTGTATGTATTAGTACCACTGCTGGTATACTAAAGGACCTCCAAACGCAATTAAGCAATAGCGAAACGCGGATAAAAAGCTTAGAAGCTGAGTATGAACTCACGAAGAACGCGGCTCTTTTAGGGGCCATCCGAGATGAAGTCACCCAATACACACAGCTTGCAGACGATGAATTGAAATATATTACCCGCAGATACACAGCACGTAAATTGGGTGAGGGAGGCAGACCGGGACGACACTTGGCGCAGCAAGTACGGGCGGAACACAAGCAACACATTGTATTAAAAATGGTGAATAGCACGAATGCAACACATTATGACAACCAGGGCATCTTGCGCACTTTTATGGAAACATATGGCGAGCTATATTCTGCACGCGCCACAGCTGCTTTACCGGAAATACTATAATATTTGGAAGACATAGCACTTGTATGGCTCACGAATAATCAGAGAAACTTCCTAGCACAGCCCATCACTGTAGAGGAGGTACAAACTGTCATAAAATCCCTACCCAATGGCAAAACCCCTGGGCCCGATGGCTTCACTGGGGAGTTTTATAAAGCGTATTCAGAGCTAATAAGTCCCTATATAGTCGCAATGTATGACGAGGCTTAACATAACCAGATTCTCCCACCAACATTGCGAGAAGCAGTGATTGTTGCGCTGCTCAAACCGGATAAGCCACCTGAACGTGCAGAATCATACCGACCACTTTCCCTGATTAACACAGATGTTAAGATCCTAGCCAAGATTACAGCCCTTCATGCCACTGATAGTTTTACCAGATCAATCTGGTTTTATACCCCACCGATCAACCTCTTATAACCTACGTACCATCTTTGCCCTTATGCATCAATTAAATCCAGAGCTGGAGGCGGCGGCTGTCCTTTTAGATGCAGCCAAAGCCTTCGACTCTATTGAATGAGTATATTTGTTTGCAATTTTGCAAAGGATAGGTCTTCCACCCATGCTCCTCAATTGGATTAAGTTGCTATACACCAAGCCAACTGCACGTATAAAAGTCAATGGCCACGTATCAGACATCCTACACATACGGAGAGGTACGAGACAGGGATGCCCCCTATCACCTCTGTTGTTCTCCATAGTAATAGAACCCCTTGCCTGCAAAATTCGCCAAAAACATGCCCACACTACGCTGCGATTCCACCTCCGTCCTATTGGTATCTCCATGTATGCCGACGAGATGGTGCTTTATATCCGTGACCCAGGCACTAATTTGGAGCCGAACCTTCGAGAATACATTAAATTTGTCCGACAATCTGGCCTACAGATCAATTGGGACAAATCCACCATACTACCCCTGACTGAAATCACAACGCCACAACCATTAGAATTTCCACTGATCTGGCAAACAGAACCCATCAAGTACCTGGGTATCTGGATACATCGTGAGCAAGAAACAGTTCTGAGAGCTAATTACGGTGTAGCCGTAGAAAAAATTGAGACACAAATAAACAGATGGATTACACTTCCTCTCTCACTTGCAGACCGAATATCACTAATTAAAATGGTGATTCTACCCAAGCTACTATATCTCTTTACAAACATCCCCATTACTCCCCCGGCCCCGTTATTTCACAAACTGCGCTCGCTTTTGGTACAATTAATATGGGCGGGTAAACAGGCCCGGATCAGCTTGCATACTCTAACTCTACCATACGCATCAGGCGGTTTCACGGTCCCTGACCTGTTTTTGTACTACTTGTGTGCCCAGGCCCAATATGCCCATTATTGGGATCACCCAGTTCGTTACATGCCGCATCTAGCGGTGGAAGATGGTGATGCTAACCCCATCAAACTAACTAGTATCTTAACGCATAAAAGGCCACACCTATCCACACAGGAGATGAACACGGTACGCACAACCACAGATGCCTGGTTACGTATTGGACATCTGGCGAATAAACTCCCCTTATACGCGCCAGACATGCGGTTAGCGCAACACCCCTCCTTATCGGTCACTCAAGATATAGGCAGTATGGCATTACTAGAGCAAATTGGTATCACCTTGATCGGTGACCTCTATCCCAATGGGACATTCCTAACCCCAGATGATCTCTCATATGTCAATAATCAGACGATGTTATTCAAATTTACCTATCACAGGCTTAGGGAAGCAATAAAGAAATTGTACCCATCCTTTCCAAATGAACCACCTACACTCAAATCGTTACAATTACTCATTACCACTCCTAGCAACAACCATATGGTAGCGAAGCTCTACAGAGCCATTCAGTCTGACATTGGCACCGGCACATCGAAGGCCCATGAAAAATGGAACGCAGTCTTGGATGCGCCTCTAGAAGACGCAGACTGGCAGGTCTGCTGCGCACTTACTACCCTACTCACTCCCAATGGGAACCTACGTATTATCCACTACAAATACTTACATCAAGCGTACCACACCCCATTAAAATTGCATAAGTATGGTCTACGAGATAACTCGCACTGTAAACGATGTGGGCATGGTCAAGCGGATTTTATTCACTTGGCCTGGAACTGTACACAGGTGCAGACTTACTGGACTCATGTGATAAATGTACTGGGCAAAATGCTGAATTGTACACTGACATGCACACCACAACTATGTTTGTTGGGCCACGTACTACCACTAAAATCTGTAAAGAAAAAGTTTGCTGCCATAGCACTGTTACTGGCGAAAAGAAGAGTTGTGATGCATTGGGACAGTAAGCAAGCACCCATAATGAGACGTTGGATAGTGGACTCTGTCTATTGCAAAGATACATTTTTATTGTATTCAGAAGAACTTCCCACTGTCTCTAAACCTGCTAACTTTTGGGAGCCTCTTACTAGCTAACTGACTGAACACCCTGATTTATTAACAAATTCTTTATGAACTATGCCTGTCCACTCTCTCAATACCATGAATTCGGGATTTGTTTGCTGTGCTATATGTTTTAATGTGATGAACTATGTAATGATCCTTATGTAATATTAATTATGCCGGAGCTGTTGTTAATTCTCATGCATTGTTATAATTTAAAATTTCAATAAAAATTTTTTTTTTTTTTTTTTTACTTTCTGTCCAAAGTCTGTAATGTTATCTTGGCAGCTAAGCGTTCCTCTACCAAGACTGTGTACGCTGGCTGTTGAGGCAAGTTTGTGGCATGGTGTACAGCCAAACAGATTGGCCCTTTATCTGCACCCCTTTCCCAAGTTCCTTTGTTTTAATCTTACCCTGGCCCAGCAGGGCGCTGCATTGGGAATGGTGAATGGTTATTTGTCTGCTGTGGCTGCCTTTCTGTGGCTGCCAGATCAGCACTCACTCTTCAAGTCCCCTATTATAAATAGGTTCCTTAAAGGTCTGCAGCATGTTTCCTTCTGCTCTCTTGGTTATACCTCAACGGGACTTTAACTTGGTTCCTACCTTTTTAATGTGCGCTCCTTTTGAGCCGATTCATACATGTCCCCTTAAGCGCCGCATATAAGCCGACCATTCAGGTGGCAGTTTTATCTGCCCAGAGGATTAAAACTGCAGGCACTGTCCTCTCAACCTTCGTACATCTTTTTTCCCCCAGACAAACTGGTCCTTCAGACTCGAGTATCCATCTTGCTGAAGGTGGTCACCCTGTTCCACGTAGGCCAATTCATCACCTTGCCTACCTTTTATGCACCAGCTTACCTCTCTAAGGAAGAGAGACTCCAATGCCTGGACCAAAGATAGTTTTCGTTCTACCTTGACCACACCAAACCGTTCCGCGTGGACGATGAACTCTTTGTGGGGTATGTCTGAGCCAAGAAAGGGAAGGCCGTGCAGAAATGAACCATCTCCTGGTGGATTGTGCGCTGTATGAAGATCTGCTATACATTGTTCAAGAAGCATCCCCCAGAGAACTTGCATGATCATTCCACCTCAGCAAGGCTGCAACCACTTCGTTAGCACGTGGAGTTCTGGTCCTGGACATCTGTCCGGCTGCCACGTGGGCTTCGTTGTACACGTTTACCAAACAATACTGCCTGGACAGTCGGGTCCGTTGAGAGGGGCACTTTTGCCCATTCGGTCCTGCAGGACTTTCTGGTCTAAATCTAATTTGCAGACCCGCCTCCAGGGATGTATTGATTGGGTATCTTTTTTAAGGTAAGGAATCTACGGCTATAACTTTCTATCAGATGAACAAGTTACTTACGTTAGGTCACGCCGTTTTTGGTAGAAACTGTCTAGCCTCAGATTGGTTATTGACCCATCCATCCCCCCCTGCTTTGCAAATGGATTTTTAGGTTCAGGTATATTTCCTTTTCAGTGCCCTAGTTCTATATCCCGGTTGTCCATGTTCTTCATGGCCTCCGCGCTTCTGACTTGGAAAGTCGCAAAAAAAAACTGAGCGCTCTGGAGTGGCGCCTATATGGGCACCGCGCAAGTCACTTCTGGCGTTGACGACACTGATGTCACGCGGAGCCAAATGACTCCACCTCCCGGCGAGCCGGGGTACAGCTCATGAAAAATATCCAGATCCAGTCTGACGCCTGAGTATAACTCTGTGACGAATCTGCGGCTAGATAGTCTCTACCAGGTAAGACAGACTTCAGAAAACCCCTGCTCAGGTTGGAGTCTAGAGAAACTTCAAAAATCAAAATTGTAGCTAAAGAATCACTCTCTTACAAGTCACAGATGATAGAGCATGCAAAAGTTCCTAAAAAAATCTATCAGGTCATCTTCACCTGAAGAACAGAAAAAGACAGTTTCTGCCTTCTCCTCCAAAGACAAAAAACCATGGCAGACTACGTCATCTACAGTCTGCTGTACTGTTGACAAGCTCCATCAATTACCCCTCCACCTAAAGTAGCAAAGACGCAGCTCCCGGTGGCCACAGTCTATCAAAGGCAATGCTGATGTTGAACCTGTCAATGCAATACTGTCCACAATTTCACTTTATGCTGTACCCCTGTCAATAGAAAAATCTTTGCTAGAGAAACTGTCAACAGAGAAATCAAAGAAGAAGCAGTCTACAGTCGAGCCGTTGATGAAACCATAGACGTCTGACCTGTTCACAGCTAACCTGTCAATATACTCATCCCTGAAGATGCAAAAAGAAAAGGAATCAGGAGATCAGTGCCCGGAAAACTCCACTCATAGCGAGATTCCAGCATACCCACCAACTGAGCTTTTCAAAATGGAAGCTAGCTGAAGAGAAATCGGTCCCACATGATCCATATGAGGCTGCTTATATGCCTGGTCAAATTTAAATCGGATTCCAAGACACCGAGATCCTGCACCATTTCATCCCAATTACCAGACTTAGCAAGGCCGGCACTGAGGAGAAGTAATGTGATCATCACTTTGATCCCTAGTTGCCTTTGACCCTGTACAGCGCTCTGCAGCTTTTTCGGCTCGGTTCATGGTTTACAGCTACCACATACTACGTACAGGACACCGAAATTTGAGGCATTTCTGAGTGTGCTGGTTTGACTCCACAAACCACCTCACATCCTCTTCAGCAACCAGCTGTTCCAAAATCTCCTCCAACATCATGTTGTACACCAAGTTGCAAGGAGGAAATGCAATCTTCACCAACTCCATTCCAGCAGATCCAGCAATTCTCCACCCTTCCCAAAAAAGCCTAGTCAGATTGACATATCTGATGATGATCAATATATGGATATTGAAGAAGGGGAGTTACCAGACACTTCTAGTTCCAAGGGTGGTAAGTGGGATGGCTACTTCCAGCAGCAGATCTGCCAAACACTACCCGAGTGGACTTGCACCAATAGGTTCCACTTTTCGATGGTAAGGGCAGAAAAGAGATTTGTTCTGCATAACAGTCCGGATGAATGTTTCTAATTTGATTTAAAAGAATCATCCAGATTTTCCATAGAAATGATTCCTCTCAACTACATATGCCAAGAGGGAAGTAAATTAATGCAAACTCTGCTACAGTGGTAGCAATGCCCCCAATTTTGTTTAAACAAACCTCAGTGACCCCATGCACTGCACCACCTGAAAGAGAAGGACTTAAGAATGATATGTTTAGCTAGAGAGTTTCTTCTATGGCAGCAATGCCAATTAGAGCTGCCAATGAAATGGCAAAATTAGGCAGATATGACCAGCAGATGTGGTCGGATATTGCACCCTACCTAGATACTACTTGTTGAAAGTGAGCCTTGGAGGAAGAGAGAGAGCATCTGTGATCCTGGTGGATTCTGCAATTGCGGTGCCAAATATAGGCTTTCATCAACTGGCTGGTGTAGCAGTAGTAAGAAGACAACTGTTGAGACCCACTTCCTATAGACCAGAGGTCCAAAATAGAATTCTGGACTTGCCTTTTGATGGGCAGTCTTTATTCAGAAATCATGTAGGTGATACTCTCCAGAACATAAAAGCCGATTGTGAAATGCCCTGATCATTAGGGGCATCACAACAAGGTGGACTCAATCCTTTTATGGAGCTAGAGGAAAAGTGCATCCACAACCTGAATCCTGTCAACCCTTCAGGTACCAGCCTTACCAACATGAGGCATCACAATAACACAAACTAACATGCAATCAGAAAGCCAATTATACACCTGGCTTCCTGCAAGGTGTGGAGCAGGACAGTCAAAGAGCCACTATGCACAACACAATTGACAATTTCAAGGCATGGGATACCACCTTGCCTCCCCACAACATTTCAGCCCTATAGTGGTCAGAAACTGTAATTTCTTCAAAGAGTGGGTGAATATAACCACAGATAAGTGGGGTGTTGGATGTAATACAATTTAGGTGTACGTTGTAATTTCTGCAGCACCCAACTACCCCTTCGCTCAAAGTTAAAGCACAAACACCTTTGCCTATTGAAAGCAGTGGTTCTCCATCTGCTACAGAAGGGAATCCGAATCAGTCCAAAATCAGCGTTGATTACTGTTTTTTTTGTTGCAGGTATTTTCTCAGGAAGAAAGCTTCAAGTGAATGGAGACCCATTTTGGACTTGTGACATCTTTTTTATAAGGAAGCACTCATTTTAGAATAGACACGCTATGAGGTGCTGCAATTACTCATGATAGAAGAGTACATGGCTTAGCTAGACCTACAAATGCCTACTTCCACATGCCAATTCACAGAAAACATTGAACGTTCCTCAGATTTGAGGTAACTGGTTGCCCCTTTCAGTTATGCGTACTCCCCTTTTGGCCTCAGATCTGCTCCCAGAATATTTACAAAATGCAAGGCACCAGTTGTAGCCCACACAACATCTAGGTCACCAATTCTTCGATACAGACGGTCCTCATGCCAACTCCCCCTGCGACGGTCTCCTGTCCAGCTTGCCCACAGTCCGCTATCTTCTGCTGCCTCTCTACCTGTTGCCCTCTTTGTGCCTCCTCTGTTCGTTTTTCTGCCCTGTTTTGCTTTTCCTGTCCTCTGTTTTGATTTTCCTGCTCCTTTTTCTGCCCTCTGTTTTGCCGTATCTGAAAGAGACACGTTAGTGACAGATTCCTTACCTTAGAATATCCCCAGGCGTCAGGCTGGATCCGGAAAGTTTTTGCGTAGCAGTACCCTTGCGCGTCGGTAGGTGGCGTCGTGCAGCTCCGCGTCAGTCGTCGGCGTCGTGATCGCCGGGATGACGTCGCGGGCAGTACTTAGACGCCGCCCCTGCGCGCTGACGTCAGTTCTTCTTTTTCCGCGCCAGCAAGCGCAGATCCGGGAAGAGCAGTGCCCTAGTCACTTTTTGACTACTTTTTTGTGAATTTTTTTACTGTTTTCTTCTACGAGTCTTCACGACTCCTAAGGTGTCGTAGGGATGCCCGGCTTTAAGCCCTGCGAGGTCTGTGCCCGCATGATGTCCATCACGGACCCGCATCTCGAGTGTCTCTTCTGTCTCGGCCGAGACCACGACACGAAGTCGTGCCCTGACTGCCGGAAACTTCATCCGAAGGCTTTGCGAGAGCGGTCTCGAAAGCTGCTCGAGGTCCGGCAGTCGGCTCCGCGCCGCACCAAGCCCCGGTCACGGGAGAGGTCGAGGGGCCGGTCGCGGAGCCCCCATCGTTCGTCGGAATCCAAGTCTTCGCGCTCCTCCGGTAAGTCGAAGCACAAGAAGTCTTAAGCGGCGTCATCGCTCTAAGACTTCGCCTCGCCGGTCTCGCTACTCGGCTGAGGCCCCTGTCGGCACCGTCCCCGCGGCCCCGGACGTGCCTGTCGAGTCACCCCCGCATTACCCGTCCTTCCCGGGTTCGGGGGCGGCTCCGGCCCAAGTACAGGAGTTCCTGTCGGCCATGGCCCGCCTTTTCGGGCCTCAAGGTCCCTCCGGTGCGCCTTCAGGGCCCCGCGGGCCCTGATGGGGTTGCTCCGGCGTCGCCGTCGACTCCGGTCCCGGCGTCGCCTGTCCCACCAGCCTTCATCCCGGCCTCGGCTCCGGCCCCGGCCTCGATCCCGGCTCCGGTGGTGCCGCAACCCCCATCGACGCCGGTTGACCTAACCACGCCTCCGCCGATGTCCCCGGTGCCGTTCCTGACGCCGTCCGGGGCTCCGGACGGCGTCGTTCCCCGGTTCTCTCCGGCTCCGGACATGGAGCCGGACCGACGCCGCCCGACGCCGGTTCCGGCGCCGATGAGACCTTGGGTCCCTAATGTCCCTCCTCCTCCATATTATGAACCTGAGGAGGACCAGGAGAGCTGGGAGGGGTCTGAGGACCCTCTCACACAACAGTGCGAGTTTGACCCGGACTGGGTTGAGGAACTTGGGGATGCCAGTGGTCTAGACACCTCCCCTGACTCTGGCATGCTGTCTCCTCCCGTGGCTACGGAGGAGGAGGCTAATTTTGCAACGGTGTTGCGTAGAGCTGCTGGAGCCTTGAATCTCCAGTTGCCTACTGTGGCCGTAAGGACTAACCTCCTGACAGAAGTGCTTCAGCCGGCGGCCTCCTCTTCGGAGACTGTGCTGCCGTTCAATGATGCACTCACTGACGTTCTTTTGGGTGCCTGGTCCAAGCCCACCACAGGGGCTCCTGTGGATAGGAACGTGGCCCGATGCCATCGCCCTGCTCCGGGCGACCCCCTGTTTCTCTCCCAACACCCCACCCCTGAGAGCTTGGTTGTCCAAGCCTCTGCCTCCCAAACCGCCTTCCCTACCGCCCCTCCGGATAGGGAATCCAAGCGCCTGGGCCACTTTGGGAAGAAGGCTTTCTCTTCCTCCAGTGCTGGCTTGCGGTCCGTCAACACCGCTTGCCTCTTGGGCCGATATACCCACTCCCTGTGGGATTCGGTGGCGACTGTTTTGCCGCAGTGTTCTGAGGAGGTCCAGACACTGCTTACCCGCACCATTGCGGAAGGGCGAGATGCGGCTAAATACACCATACGTTGTGGCCTTGATACCGCCGACTCGCTGGGCAGATCGCGTGCAACGACGGTGGCGCTGCGTCGCCGCGCCTGGCTGAGGACCACTGGTTTTTCGGGTGATGTCCAGAATACCCTCATGGACATGCCCTTTGATGGAGTCGGTCTTTTTGGTTCAAAAGCAGACCATGCGCTGGAGCGTTTCAAGGACTCGCGGGCTACTGCCAAGTCCCTGGGCCTTGCTGTTGTGCGCCCTCCGCTCTCATCTGCTTTTCGCCCCTTTCGTGGCCACGGAAGGGGCGCCCAGTCACGTCAGCAGCCCGGCCAACGGCCCGCGCAGCAAGCGCCTTCACGTGGCCGAGGACGTGGATACCGCCGTGGCGGTTTGGGCATCCAGCGTGCGGGTCAGGCCACCAGCTCCAACCCGTCCGCGGCCTCCAAGCCCTCCTAGTCCCTCCTTTCAGGTGCACGGCAAGCCAGTAGGGGGCAGGGTCCGCCATCACCTTCACCACTGGCGTCCCATCACCTCGGACAGGTGGGTCTTGGACATTGTCCGAAGGGGCTACTCCCTCCCCTTCGAGACCACCCCCCCAGCCATGCCACCTCAATTCCACCGCATGTCAGGGGATCACTTGGTGCTTCTGCAGAAGGAAGTCACGGCCCTCTTGGCCAAGAGGGCCATCGAGCATGTTCCGACCTCAGAAGTAGGACGTGGTTGCTACTCCCACTACTTTCTGGTGCCCAAAAAGGACAAGGAGGACATGCGTCCTATCTTGGACCTCCGGAACGTCAATCGCTTCCTCCGGAAGGAGAAGTTCAAGATGCTCACCCTAGCTCAGGTCTTGACTGCCCTCGACCCTGGAGACTGGTTGGTAGCGTTGGACTTGCAGGACGCTTATTTCCACATCCTCGTCCTGCCGGCCCACCGGCGTTACCTACGGTTCACGGTAGGCCTCGAGCATTTTCAGTTCACCGTGCTCCCCTTTGGCCTTACCAGTGCCCCTCGGGTGTTCACGAAAGTGATGGCGGTGGTCGCAGCTCATCTGCGCCGAGCTGGGGTTTCAGTCTTCCCCTACCTCGACGACTGGCTGCTGAAGGCGGGCTCGTCCCAGGCAGTCGTCTCCCACCTCCAGACTACGGCCGAACTCCTGCACTAGCTGGGGTTCTCCATCAATGTGCCGAAGTCGCATCTGATTCCTTCTCCACAGCTCCTTTTCATCGGAGCAGTTCTGGACACGACGCAGTTTCGGGCCTATCCTCCCGAACGGCGAGTCAGGGATATTCAGGCTATGATTCCGATCTTTCAGCCTTTATCCTGGGTTTCGGTACGGATGACCCTGAGGCTGCTGGGCCTCCTGCATCCTGCTGGTCAATCATGCCAGATGGCATATGCGGGCTCTGCAGTGGGACCTGAAGTTCCAGTGGGCGCAGCACTAGGGCAACCTGTCCGATCCCGTCCAGATCTCGGAGGGGACTGCAAAACAGTTGCAGTGGTGGCTCACGGACCGGCAATGGGTCATGGGCAGATCCCTCTCCCTTCCCCAGCCAGAGCACACAGTTGTGACGGACGCGTCCCTTCTGGGATGGGGCGGTCACATGGGAGAGGCGGAGATCAGAGGCCTCTGGTCTCCGGCGGAGTCCCGGCTCCATATCAACCTTCTGGAGCTCCGGGCGATCCGGCTTGCACTCAAGGCATTCCTTTCCTCTGTCAAAGGGAAGGTTGTGCAGGTGTTCACAGACAACACCACCGCCATGTGGTACTGCAACAAACAGGGCGGGGTGGGGTCGTGGACCCTCTGTCAGGAGGCTCTGCGCCTCTGGACATGGCTGGAACATCAGGGCATGTTCCTGATGGTTCAACACCTGGCAGGTTCCCTGAACGCCAGGCCGGACGAACTCAGCCGCAGGTGCATGATGGATCACGAATGGCGTCTTCACTCGGAAGTGGCGCAAGGACTCTTTCTACAATGGGGAGAGCCTTGGTTAGATCTATTCGCCACCGAAGAGAACGCGCAATGTCATCAGTTCTGCGCGTTGGAATTTCCAAGGCGGCACTCGCTCGGCGACGCTTTTCGTCGCGAGTGGAGTTGCGGTCTGTTGTACGCCTTTCCGCCTATACCACTTCTACCCAGAGTGTTGAAGAAGATTCGGCACGACCGGGCCCAAGTCATCCTTGTGGCTCCGGACTGGGCTCGAAGAGTTTGGTATCCCGAGCTACTCAGTATGAGCGTAGATCCCCGATCCGTCTGCCTCTTCGGGAGGATCTTCTGTCGCAGCAGCAGGGGACGGTCCTCCACCCGAACCTGTCCAGCCTCCACCTGCTTGCGTGGAGATTGAGCGGCGGCAGTTGAATCCTTTCGACTTGCCTCCCGAAGTTTGTGATGTGATTCTGGCAGCCAGGCGTCCCTCCACTAAGGTGGTATACGCCTGCAGGTGGAACAAATTTGTGGCATGGTGCACAGCAAAGGCTGTGAACCCCCTTTCTGCCCCTCTTTCTGAGGTCCTTCTGTTCCTTCTTTCTCTGTCCCAACAGGGTTCTGCCCTGGGTACCATCAAGGGTTATCTCTGTGCTATCTCGGCCTTCCTCAGGCTCCCTGATCAGCCCTCCCTTTTCAAGTCCCCTGTTGTTAACAGGTTCTTAAAAGGCATTACACGCCTCTTCCCTCCTGTTCCGTTTGTGATGCCTCAGTGGGACTTGAACTTGGTTCTTACCTTTTAATGTGCGCTCCCTTTGAGCCTCTACATAACTGTCCTCTTCGTCTTCTAACTCTGAAGACAGCCTTTCTGGTGGCCATCACCTCCGCTCGGCGGGTGAGTGAGCTCCAGGCTCTATCATGCAAACCTCCCTTTCTGTCTTTCCATCCAGATAAGGTTGTTCTTAGGACGCGTCCGTCCTTCTTGCCAAAGGTGGTTACTGCCTTCCACATTGGGCAGACCATCACTTTGCCTACCTTCTTTCCGCCTCCGCATCCTTCCAGAGAGGAAGAGAGGCTCCACCGTCTGGACCCAAAACGTGCGCTCTCCTTCTATATCGACCGCACCAAACACTTCCGGGTGGATGACCAGCTCTTTGTTGGCTACGTGGGCGCCAAGAAAGGTCGGGCGGTGCACAAACAAACCATCTCCCGCTGGGTTACCTTGTGCATCAAGGCCTGCTATTCTTTGGCTAAGAAGGAGCCTCCTGTTGGGCTGCGCGCCCATTCCACCAGGGCAACGGCTGCTACCACGGCTTTAGGCCGCGGTGTTCCGCTGCAGGATATATGTCAGGCAGCTACGTGGGCCTCGCTGCACACGTTTACAAAGCATTACTGCCTTGACAGTCAGGTCCGGAGGGACGGCTTCTTTGGCCGTTCTGTCCTCCGGGACTTCCTTGTCTGATCTTTGTTCGCAGACCCACCACCGGGGTTGGTATTGCTGGGGTATCTATTCTAAGGTAAGGAATCTGTCACTAACGTGTCTCTTTCAGATGCACAAGTTACTAACTTGTGTAACGATATATCTGTAAGAGACAGTAGTTAGTGACAGATTCCTTACCGCCCACCCATCCTCCCCGTTCTGCGAACTGATTTCTAGGGTTAAGGACATCCCTTTCAGGGCCCTAGTATTTTTCAGACACCTATGTCAGCTTCTTGCATGGCTCTGCGTTCCTGGTGCGGAAAGTCGTGTACAGAACTGACGTCAGCGCGCAGGGGCGGCGTTTAAGTACTGCCCGCGACGTCATCCCGGCGATCACGACGCCGACGACGGACGCGGAGCTGCACGACGCCGCCTACCGACGCGCAAGGGTACTGCTACGCAAAAACTTTCCGGATCCAGCCTGACGCCTGGGGATATTCTAAGGTAAGGAATCTGTCACTAACTACTGTCTCTTACAGATATATCGTTACACAAGTTAGTAACTTGTGCTTTTGCACATTTCCTGCTCTGTTTTGCCTTTTCTGCTCATTTCTCTGCCCACCGTTTTGCCCTTTACTGCTCTGTTTTCCTATTTCTGCTGTGTTCGCGCTCTTTACGCTGTTTTCCGCCACCCAGCGCACCGCCTTCCTACAGGACCTACTTAATGGAGGCCGCAGCGTGACCCTCATTGTGCATGTGTTCATGCCAGCTCTACGATACAGCAGGTTCTCGTGCCAGCTTCCCTTGTCCAGCTTTCCCACAGTCCCCTACCCTCTGCTGCCTGTCTACCTGCTGCTCTCTGTGCCTCCTTTGCTTTTTTTTCTGCCTGCCTTTTTGCCATTCCTGCTCTTTTTTTCTACCCTCAGTTTTGCAGTTTCTGCTATGTTTGGCCTCTTCTGCTCGTTTTTCTTCAATTTATTTAGCCTTTTTCTGTTTGCTTCTTCCCGCCGTTTGCCTGCTCCCACTGCCATGCCAGCCTGCCCTGCCCCCCCAGGACATACTTATTGGAGACACCAGTGCGACCCCATTGAACAGGTCCTCAGGCCAGCCCCCCATGCCAGGTCTCCTGTCCAACTTGCCCGCATTCCGCTACCCTCTGCTGCCTGTCTACCTACTGTCCTCTGTTTTACCTTTTCTGCCCTCTTGTGCTCCGTTTTGCCTTTTCTGCTGGTTTCTTCCCTCTTCCTGCTGTTACCCTCCTCCTGCCACATAGCTCCACACCCTCACTCAGGACTACTTAATGGAGGCCGCAGCGCGACCCCATTGAGCAGGTCCTCCTGCTCGTGCCAGCTCCCCATGCAACAGTTCTCCTGTCCAGCTTGCCCTCAGTGCTGCTGCCTGTCTACCTGCTGCCCTCTGTGCCTCCTCTGCTCGTTTCTTGCTCTGTTTTGCCTTTTATGTTATTTTTTTTTGCCCTATTTTTCTTTTTCTGCTCATTATTCTGTCTTGTTTTGCCTTTCCTGCTTGTTTTTCTGCCCTCTGTTTTTACTTTTTCTGCTTGTTTCTTCCCTCTTCCCTCCATCTCCTCGAGACCTGTCGCAGGGGAAGCTGGCACAAAGGAGACCTCGCAACCCAGCGCCCAGATACCCCCAAGAGTAACAGCCATTGCTGGCTGATTGATACCTAGATGTCTGAACTGTCAAGGGCCCATCTGTAGTCAATAACATGGACTCAGTTGCAGCTGTATTAGACTTTTCAAAGATCGGGACTCATGACCAATGACCGTGAATCCTCTCTAACATAGTCTCAAGAAATGTAATTTTTAGGAGCAGTAATGTACACAAAGGACGCATAAAATATCTATTGATAAGATGCTCAGTCTACTCTCATTGCGTTGGCAAGACATTTACTAGAGCTATCCGTCATGAAAGTCTGCCTCCTAAAACACTTCCTAGGAATCATGTATTTGTGTATGCTGCCTATTCAAGAAGAGTTGGAAAACCAGTTGGCTCATTAGGATCTTAAGAAGATCAAGTAGCCATAACTTCCACAATGGAGAAGGCACTCCATTTGTGAATGTCACCATAGAATACAGGATTAGGCCTCATTTTCCTTGCCCAACTTTCACTTTCAATTGATGAAACGTTCATATTTCATCAATTCCGATGTTGTGATGGATGGGCATTGTGTCCACCTTCAAAAAACATCAGCAAAATGATTTTGGTCCACACAAGAAACAGGCACCGGGAAAACTAAGTTTTACGTAAGCAATGATGGACATGCTGTAAATACTATTATCAGCAGCACAATATATGTGGCATTGGGCACTTAATCAGCGTATAGCCCTAAAAGCAGAACACCTTCAAGGGGTGAAAACGGATCATGCAGATTACCTCATCAGAACACTGGAGGATTGCCACGATTGAGAATTAATAAGCAGCATCTTCAAAAGCCTATTCAACACATGGGGGAAGCCACAGATAGAGCCTTTTGTCATAAAAGCAACTAGAAATTTCAATTTCTGATGGATACTTCTAATCGCAGATTCTTTACTTTTAGAATATCCACTGGCACCAGACTATATGTGGAACATTTTACAGCATAGTCCTTGCATGCCGGTCGGTGGCGTCATGCAGCTCCACGTGGGCTCTGCTCTGGAAGTGAAGGCTGCCATCGCAAATCGGTGTTACCAAGGCACGTTGACATCAGTTCCTTTCTTTCCGCACCTTCGTAC
Source organism: Calotriton arnoldi (assembly GCA_963921515.1). Lineage (NCBI taxonomy): Eukaryota > Metazoa > Chordata > Amphibia > Caudata > Salamandridae > Calotriton > Calotriton arnoldi. The sequence continues at coordinate 405,431 of CAWUFW010002683.1, read as the reverse complement.
GTTCATCCAGTGCCAGGCCCAACCTTTTTTTTCTTGTCAGTTGACAAGACTTTTTTCCGAAATAGTTCCAGTGTGCCTTTTTGAAATGAAATTGAAGGATTTGATTAGTATGGGCTCCTGCAAATAAATGTCTGTGACGGATCCCCGCAAGGTATTTCTCTGGTGTCTAGGTTTGAGTTGCGGCTCCAGACCTGAGGAATCCAAAGGTAGTCCGTGATGCGAAGCTGTACGTCACTGATCACTGCAGGAAATCATGTAAGGTCTGTCACGGCTAGAAGTCTAGGACACACACTCATTTCTGCTCTGTGAGCATGTCCCCCTACAGTTCATTGTCCCAATCCAAGTCTTTGGGAAAGTCCAGGTTTAAGAAGAAACAAGAAATCCAAGTGGGCCTCTGTCAAAGAGCTCACCAGTCTAGCTCCCTATCCCTTACGGAGGAGCTGATTCCAGAGATGGTTTGATGAACCCTTCTGTGCCTCTTGAACCCGTTTCTGGATCAGCTCCGGCTACAAGCCGACTTTACACCCTGCACCATGTTCCATGCTAGTTTTTGCCATATTGATACTGGCTCTGATGCCAGAGGAGAACATCTATCCTATCCTGTTGTCCTGTCAGACTCAAAATCAATTTTGACGTCAGCTGAAGCCAACACAGTCCTGACACACCTGGCCCCAATACTGTCTGACTCCTCAAAACCGCCCATGCCAAGGAGCTGCAAGATTGTTTATCTCCACTAACCATCTATTGAGGTAAAATCCAATGTCCTCACAGAGTTTGTACAGCCCGAACAATCCTGCTCTGCCCCATTGCTCACCTTCACAGAGGTCTTGTACTTCACTGTCATAGGCACTTGCAATAAACCCCACTTTGCCAACTAGTACATACACATGGTCAGACTTAATCCAGGTGACCCTGCTTTTTTGATGCAGCACTCTACTTCTGACAGCCAAGTAGTAAAGGCCTCCACCAGCAGAGTTAACCCAAGTGCTTTTCCCAACACACCTTCCCCTCACCCCGTGCCCTCCCTCCCCGGCCTTTTTTGGCACGAAGGCAGACTCAGCCCTTGAGCGCTTCTAAGAAAGTAGAGCCACAACGTGTTCCCTTGACTTTTCTCCACCCGCAAGGCAGTATACACAACATTTTCAGCCATTTTCGCTAGGGATTTTGCCTGGAGATGGTGTTAAGGCCCACCACTGAACAACAGGCATCGTAGTCAATTTGCGGTGGGGCTAGAGGATTCAACAGACAACACCTAGGCCTTCAGGGGCAGCAAACCTCCCAGTCCCCAACACCTCCAGCAGCCGCCTCCGAGTTGCTTTAGTTTACCCTTAGTAGCACACGACCACCCAGTGCAAGGTAGGATTAGACTATTACTTCAGACAGGTGGGTCCTTCAGATAATTCAACAAGGCTGTTCCCTGTCAGTCCTTTCCATCCCGCCACATCTTTTATCCTCATCAGAGCAGCTTTTGGCGGTTCATTTGTCCATTTTGTTCCATGAAGTACAGACACTTTTCTACAAAGAACCCATAAAGAAGTTCCCGGTCTTGGAGATCGATCTGGGTGCTGCTACTCAATATTCTTTGTGCCAAAGATACTCACCCTGGACCAGGTTCTATCTGCCAATGCCACAGCCAAGAGACTGAATGATGACATTGGGCCTTGAGGATACTTGTTTTTGTATTCCCACCCTGCTGGCCCAAAGACGCTACCTACGCTTTAAGGAGGGGCACAAGCATTTTTCAATTTGCCATTTTCAATTTGCCATACTCACTTTCACCATCACCACTGTCCCACAGGTGTTCACAAAGGTGATGGTCACTGCCCATCTTTTAAGGTGGGTGGGGTACTAGTTTCGACCTTGATAATTTTTTGCTAAAGACTGGTTTGCCACTGCCAATCGTGGACCACCTCCAGATGACTACAAACTTCCTTACATCGCTGGGGTTCACGATCAAGCTGCTGAAATCACACCGACTCCTTCGCAGAGCCTTCCCTTCATTTGAGCTATTTTGCATAGGGTGCACTTTTGGGCCTTCATTCTGGATCGAGTCCAGGACATTCCGGCTATTAGCTCCTATGTTTCAGCCTCTATTTCTGGCCCCAGTGCGCATGGCTCCGAAATTTCTAGGTTTAACACCTCCTTTATCCAGCTAGTCGTCCATGCCAGATTGCCCAAATGAGTTCTGCACTGGGATCTGAAACCTCAGTGGGCCAGCACGATGCGAATATTGTATGATTCTATCCATATTGCGAGGAAGATCTGCAGTGGTGGCTGCTCAACCTCAGATCAGTCGCAGACCGTTCTCCGTACTGCACCCAGACCTGATGGTGGTGATTTGATGCGTCGCTGCTAGGCTGGGTAGGTCATCTGGGAGAAGTGGATATCAAAGGTCTCTGGTCTCCGGCAGAGTGCTGCCACCTCATTCGCTGCCTTGAGTTGTGGGCCATAACTTGGCGGTGAAAGTCTTCCTGACATTTATCAAGAGGTAGTTGGTTCAGGTCCTCATAGACAATGACTTAAAGGTCATCAGGCCAGAATCCATTTTGAGTATGCCAAGACTCCATTTTCTGCCTGATCATTGACATGTCTACCTTTGACGTGGATGCCGTCTGTCCTTATCTTTCTACGAACTGGTGATTGTGTCAAGTCATCCATACAATGACATCGATAAGACACCTAATGCGACTGGGACAAGAACAATGTAGTCTGCATTGATGTATTTTTACCATACTTATTCATACTAATGCTCTAAGGCTAGTATATTGATTAGTGGTTGGCAGAACTTGTGGAATTTGACTCCATTGAATTCCGCTGAGTTAAATAAAAACTCAGCGATTCTACGGAGTTCCACCAATGGGCGGAAATAGGCATGGTGCATTACTTGCTCTGTCAATCTGATGGAGACTTCTAGCTGCACATTCCTTAGTGTAGATTTCCCCAGGCATCGGACTGGATCAGGAAGATTTTTCCTGAGCAGTACCTATGCATGCCGGTAGGTTGCGTCAGTCAGCTTTGTTTCAGTCTTCGCATCGTCTGCGCCAGAAGTGATGTTGCGTACCTATATAGACGCAACCCAGGTGCGCTGATGTCGGTGCTTTTGTTTCTGCATCAGCCAGCGCTAATCCGGAGAAGCGCTACCCTCTGTCACTTTTTAACAGGCCTTTTTTCTATGTTTTGTCAACTTTGCAGGATCATTCGTGGAGCCTGAAGTTACACTCCATCGTTCGTGGAGCCCGAAGTCCTCTTTGTCCCGCTTGAAGTCGTCAGGACATTGAGGTAGGAGGCATAAGATGAATATTAAGAAGTCGAAGGGTTCTTGGACTTCTCCCCGTCAGTTGGCTAATGAGACGAGGGAACCTTGGCATTCTAGGCCTTGTTCTCTGGAACTTGCGCCTGGGCTGACTCCGCACCTTCCTGAATTTCCGAAGGCCGGAGTGTGAGAAAGTGCCCTCTTTCTGCATAGTTGCCCCCACTTTTTGCTGAATTGCTGATGTGCGGAGTGTGCCCTGGGCTTCTGCTAACCAGGTACCCAGGGCCTATGTTCTTTCCCTAAAACTGTATTGATGCCTAAACCCAATTGGCATCTCTGGCCACAGGTCAGCCCCTGGTAAATGGTACCACAGGTACCCAGGGCACCAGAGAACCAGAGTGACCAGAGAACGCCTCTGAGGGCTGCAGCACTTATTGTGCCACCCTTAGAGGTCCTGTACCATTACATTCACACACTGCCTTTGCAGGCTGGGTGTTTTGGTGCAGAACAAAGTGAAGAGTCGACATGGCACACATCTCTGTGTGCCATGCCTAAAACCCACTGCCCTGGCATAGATCAGTCACCCCTCTAGCTGGGTGCACTATACCAGTGGTGAGGGTACAGGTGCATGAGCCCTGTACCCCTACAGGGTCTAAGTCCATTCTTAGACATTGTAAGTGCAGTGCTGCCATTAGGAGTATATGGTGCTGGGAGTTTGTCTTGCCGCCTTTGTGAGCTTCCCCAGGCCACCTGCTGCTTTCAGCAACTGGTCCCCACTTGTTCTGACCCCCACTTTTGGGCGGGAGAACCGGCGGGGGAAAAAAGTGAGGAAGGGAGGTGTGCCCACCTCTGCCAACTCCACCCCTCAGGTGGGGGAGGCGAGGTGAAGCACAACTTAGTCCCCGCCATCTTGCAGATGGGTGAACTCAGCCAACCAGGTAAAGGTTTATGCCCCCCTCCCACTGGAGGGTGGCATAATAGGGGGTGTACCCACCCCAGGGAAGGGACCCATTGGTCCCAACCTTTTTACCTACCTGTAACGCCCCTAAATCTAGTACTTAGGGGCACCCCTGAACCTTGCTTCCTCAGACCAGCAGAAACTACAAGACAAGAAGGACTGAACAGCCGCACCGAAGCTAACAAGAGGAAGACGCCCACTGACTTGGCCCCAGCCCTACTGGCCTGTCTCCACCTCGAACCTGCTCCTGCGAAATCCCGGTGTGTCCTGCAGCCAGCAACTCTGAAAACCCTGGAGGACCTGCCTGCCTTCAATCACAAAGACTGCCTCCCCCGTGAACACCGGATTTGTTCATCTGCCACCTCTGGCTCCGGCTGGACACCGTGAATCCGCACCATTCTGCACCCGCCGTCCACGGCCCGAGCTCGAGTGGGCAAACACCACGAGGAGGTCCCCCCGGCGATCCTGACCCGAGATCCGGCGACCCCTGACCTGCCTCCAGCCGACGCCTGCAGCCTAAATCCGGAAGGTCCCCCCCCCCCCAACTGTGACCAGGAGCTGGTAAGAAGATCCGACCCCCACGGCCTTGGGTGGCCCAACCGACGGTGCCTAACCAACCCCCAACTTACCTCTCGAAGTGGTGGTCGCACCCAGAAGACCTTCGTCCCCAAGCCTACAGTGCCTTTGCAAACCGGAGGTTCCCCATTGCAAACAATAGGGCGCCAGACGTCGAAACAGTATCCAGCACCCGGCCGCCCTAGTGCCGCTGAGGGTGCACCTTGGGTGCTACTTTGTTTCGCCATTTGCCCTGAGCTAAAGTCCAGGAGCTTTGCTCCCACAACCAAGTGGCCTGCTCGTCAGCAGCCACCAACCGGAGGCCCCCTATCCCCCATTGGATAACATCAGGCCTCAGCACTCTGCATCCGGCCGCCCTCGTGCCGCTGAGGGTGTAACAAGAGTGCATCCTTGACCCTGGGGGACCCCTGAGTCTACCCCCAGAACCTCAACTTCCACTACCGAATACTTACCCTAAAACCGATAACACTATTTTCCTCCATAGGATAACATTGACTGTTTTTCTTGGAAAAATTTCTGTGTGGAGTTTGAAAACCTAAAGAAATTCTTTAAAATTGTACTGTTTAACAAAAACGCTTTTACTTACCTGTTTACAGGAAATGCCCCAGTGTAGTATCCAGGTATACTACACTGAGTACGAAAAGTAAACTAAAAAGTAACTTACCTGGTATTTTACTGAAAAGCCCATTCAAGTCTATGTACTGTATTTACAAAGCATTGCATTTCTCTGCAACAATACTGTAAGTCAAAACAAAGTGCATATACCATTTCAATTCATACTGTATTTCAATTGTATATTTACTGCAAAGTACTTATCACTTACCTGTGCCAGGCTTGCTTGGTTCTAGGAAATAAAATAACTAAAAGAATATTTTTATACATAAACAATTGGTCTGAAGTTCAGTCTTTGAGTGTGTGAATTCATTTGCTGACTGAGTGTGTACAACAAATGCTTAACATTGTCCTCTGATAAAGCCTTACTGCTCGACCACACTACCACAAATAGAGAGTGAGGTGCTATCTACTTTACTTCTGCCTACCTTTTGGGTTCCACTGGACTCTGTGCACACTATACCTCACTTTGGTATAGTATATACAGAGCCAGCTTCCTACACGGAGCGACTGGCTACTTGGGGGATGTCCAGACTTCCCTCATGGACATGTCCTTCGATGGCTCCAGTCTCTTCGGTGACTAGGCTGATCGGCGCTTGAAGGATTCTTGTGCTACCACCAGGTCCTTGGGCCTCTCTGAGGCCACTCTTTCACCCCTATCTGCATTTCGTGGCTACGGAATGGGCTTCCAGCCACGTCAATTCCAGCCCAGCAACTGCATCGCATAGGCTCCCCTGCCTCTGCCTGCCCCAGGGCACAGTACCTACCGCTAGTCAGTCTGCCACTCCCTCTGCTGCAACAGCCTTCAAACCCTCCTAGTCTGCCCCTTTACCATCTTGCACATCCAGTTGGCTGTAGAATTCGCCGTTACTTGCTCCGCTGGCAGTCCATAACATCGGACAGGTGGGTTTTGCAGATTGTACGAAGGGGCTACTCCCTCCCCTTCGAAATTACCCCTCCTTCCCTGCCACCATCTCCCGATGAGCTGACAGTGGATCATCTGTCTGTTTTCTGCAAAGAGGTCACAGCTCTCTTAGACAAGGGAGCCATAGAGAGGGTTCCGGTGCCAGAACTAGGCTGTGGTTGGTATTCCAGCTTCTTTCTGGCTCCTAAAAAGGACAAGGGCCTTCGTCCTGTCCTCTATCTTCAAACTCTCAATCTCTTCCTCAAAAAGGAGAAATTCAAAATGCTCACGGTAGCTCAAGTCTTGTCTGCCCTGGACATAGGAGACTGGATGGTAGCATTGGACTTGCAGGGCACTTATTTTCCTATTCCTGTCCTGCCTGCCCACCGGCTCTTTCTGTGGTTTACGGTAGGCCATGAACACTTTCAGTTCACCGTGCTTAATTTGGCCTTACCAGTGCCCCTTGAGTGTTCACCAAGGTGATGGCTGTGATTGCAGCTAATCTGCGGAGATCAGGGGTGCCAGCCTTCCCTTACCTCGACAACTGACTGCTAAATGTGGGCCTGCCTCAGGCTGTCCTCTCCCACCGCCAGACTACAGGGAACCTTCTGCACTCGCTGGGGTTCACTATCAACGTGCCAAAGTCACACCTGACTCCCTCTCAGATGCTCCCTTTCATTGGAGCTGTTTTGGAGACAATTTGGGCTTATTCTCCTGAGCCGTGAGTTCAGGATATTCAGGCTATGATAATGATGTTTCATCCTCTAGCCTGGGTTTTGGTGAGCCAGATTCTGCAGCTGCTGGGCCTCAAGGCCTGCTGCATCCTGCTGGTGACACATGCCATATGCAGGTTCTGCAGTGGGATCTGAAGTTACAGTAGGGGCAGCATCAGGGGAATATCTCTGTCGTGGTCTAGATCACAGAGGGCACTGTGAACGATCTGCAGTGGTGGCTCACAGACTGCGATTGGGTCAGAGCCGGACCTCTCTCCCTTCCCCATGCAGATCTCACAGTAGTGGCTGTATCGCTCCTGGGACGTGGTGGCCATCGGGGATCTGAGGACTCTGGTCTCCGGGGAAATCTGGGCAATCCGACTGGCATTGAAAGCCTTTCTACCTTTATCTAAGGAAGGCTGGTACAAGGGTTCACGGACAACACCGCTGCCATGTGGTACTGCAACAAACAAAGCAGTGTAGGGTCGTGGACCCTTTAACAGGCCTGCGTCTACAGCAGGGCATGGTGGTTCGACACCTGGCGGACTCTGAACGCCAGAGCAGACAAACTCAGCCGAAGATGCCAAGCAGATCACGAATGGCTTCTCCATCTGGAGGTGGTGCAAGGTCTCTTTCATCAGTGAGGAAAGCCTTGGTTAGATCTGTTCGGCCTTGCACAGAACGCGCAATGTCAGCAGTTTTGCGTGCTGGAGTTTCCAAGGCGACACTCGCTCGGAGACTGTCTCGAGTGGAGCTCAGGCCTCCTATACACCTTTCCACCCCTTCCCAATCGCACCCAGAGTTCTCAAGAAGGTCAAGAACGACTGGGCCGAAGTAATCTTTGTGGCTCCGGACTGGGCACAGAAAGTCTGGTATCCCGAGCATGGCCATCGATCCTCCAATCAGGCTGCCCTTTCTGTAGGATCTTTTGTCGCAGCAGCAGGGGAGGGTTCTCCACCCGAACCTGTCCACTCACTGCATTCTTCAGTAGAGATTAAGTGGCGAGTTTGGCAGCTTTTGATCTTCCTCCCAAAGTCTGTGATGTCCTCTTGGCAGCCAGACGTCACTCCACCAAAACGTTGTTCGCCTGCCTTTGGAAAAAAATTGTGACAAGGTGTGCAGAAAAATCTGTAGATTCCCCCCCCACCCTCCAACTCCTTTTTCTGAGGATCTGCTCATCATTCTTTCTCTTGCCCAGCAGGGCTCTGCTCTGGACACTCTTAAGGGATATGTATCTGCTATTTTTGCTATCATCCGGTTGCCTGACAACCCTCTTTGTTCAAGTCCCTTGTTGTACATGGGTTCCTCAAGGGTCTTCCTCATCTCTTCTCTCCACCATTCATTATGCATCACTGAGACCTTAATTTGCTAACTTTTTTTTGGGAATGCGCTCCTTTCAAGCTTCTTCACAATTGTCCAGTCAGGTTTCTCACCTTGGAAACAGCCATCCTTGTGGGAATTACATCTGCCCGCAGAATAAGTGAGCTGCAGGCCTTATCTAAGCTGCCTTACCTCTCAGTCTATCCTGACAAAGTGGTGCTTTGCACAAGGGCCTCCTTTCTACCAAAAGTTGTCACCCCTTTTCATGTAGGCGAATCTATCACCTTGCCTACCTTTTATGCTCCTCCACACAGTAGCGGCTGCTGCCAATACAAATTGGTGGGGCAGCGCGAAGCAAGAGGGTAAATACATGTTTTTTTAAGACTGCTGCTGCCGGCTGCCTCGTTGCTCCTCTGCTCCCGGAAGTCCATGGGGCAGCACAGGTTCCAAGACTCCCCACCCAGTCCAGACGCTTCTTTCTTGCTATTACCCAGCATGAGAGCAGCGCCAGGATTCGTCTGAGTGGCCTGGTTAGATGCTCTCTAAGGGACTGAGAGCCTGTGCCTAATATAAACCCGGCTGTGCAACACAGCTGTGTTGGAAAAACAGAAGTGCGCATGTCTGTTTGGCCGTCCTAAGACACCCAGCCAAACCGACATTCGCGCTTACAGTGCCCATCACCACTCCTCCTCTCAGTCCCTGCCGCTGTCAATCGAGGATTGTCTGACACCCCTCCTCCCTAGATTCAGATCGGCTCACCCAGTGAAAAATAAAATGATAAAATTGTTTTATCATTTTATTTTTCATCTGCTAGCACTGTGGTGCGACACTCCTCCGCCATTACGGAGGGCCGCCGCTGACTACTAATCCCTCTAAGGAAGCAAAGCGGCCCCACCATCTGGACCCAAAAAGAGCGTTGTTCTACCTTGACAGCACATGAGAGCTCCGGGTGGACGACCAACTCTTCATGGGGTATGTTGGTGCTAAGAAAGGTTGGGCTATGCAGAAGCGGACCATCTCCAGATGTGTTGTGCTCTGCATCAATATCAGCTACGCACTGGCTAAGAAGCAACCTCCTGAAGGTTTGCAAGCTTATTCCACCAGAGCTAATGCGGCCACTGCCACATTACCTAGCGGAGTTCTAGTTCTGGCCATCTACCAGGAAGTGACGTGGGCTTCCCTGCCACACGTTCACCAAACATTACTTTCTGGACAGTCCGGTCCCCAAGGATGGGCACTTTGCTCGTTTGGTCCTGCAGGACTTTCTCTTTTGAAATTAGTTTGCAGACCTTCCTTTAGGGATTGTGTTGCTTGGGTATCTATTCTAAGGTATGAAATATGTGGCTAGAAGTCTCTATCAGATGAATGAGTTACTTACCTTAGGTAACACCTTATCTGGTTGAGGCTATATCTAGCCGCAGATTCCTTACCGACCCATTAATCCTCCCCGCTCTACTAACGGGTATCTAGGGACAGATCTGACCCCTTTCAAGGCCCTAGTTTTGACGCAACATTGGCCAGTTTTCTTCATGGCTCTGCGCTTCTGGAAGTGGAAGTCTTGAAAAGTAACGGACATCTGCGCTCCTGGGCGGTGCCTATAGGTATTGCAATGTCACTTCTGGTTCCGCCGAACGACGTGGATCTGATCAACACCACCTAACGGGCGCCCAGGGATACTCAGGAAAAATCTTCTAGATCCAGTCTGACCCCGGGGGGGAAATTCTAAGGTAAGGAATCTGAGGCTAGATACTGCCTCTACCAGATAAGGCGTTACTGAAGGTAAATAACTTGTTCATTAGCACCGGCAAAGCATTCCGCACAGAAAAATCAGCGTGAATGGCACCACATGGTACACTAGAGGGCGCAGCTACTCAGTGATTCTGCTGCCATTCGAGTAGATTTTATAGTCGAGCGGCAGCCTCCTGACCGCGAACGATCGCGACCGTCCGCAACTGCCCACGTTAGGAACATCTTGCAGGATGTCCTCCTAGCGACAGTAAATAGCGCTAGGGGACACCAAATCTTGCTCGCACTCGCTAGCTTACCGTTCAGAAGACTCGTGTGAGAAAAGATTCTTCTACGTGGCCATTGGCAGAAGTTGGCTGGAGCTCCGCATTACAAGAGTAGCGTGAAGTCTCCAAATTCCACCAGTTCCACGGGTAAAACAAAATATTTCACCGAACCCTAATATTGATGCACAGTTTGTCAGAAATTCCTCAAATATTCTCCATATAAGATAGGTGATCAACAGTAAAAAAAGGCTCATCAAGTGGCCATTAGATTAGAGAAGTCCTTCACCCAGGTTATCGGACAAGATTCTGACAGAGACCGACAGATTGCCATACTGCAGTAGCATCCAGTCCCATGCTGAGAGGTGATACAGAGCCAAGTCTGAGAATAGAGAAACTGAGCCCAGCTGATAATTGTTTTATCTTTCAAGGGAACATTCTCTCCTGGCTACTGATAACGACAGCTTTTTGCTGTGAACAATGCAGTTCGCTGAATCCTAAGAAACTCTAGATGCAAGTTAAGCTACTCCATTCTTTTCATAGTATAGTGCATCGAAAGTTTTTAGGGTCTTAGTTTGAAACATACTCAAAATGTCATTTAGCAACCTGTCATATTTTTATTGGAATCGACATGCATTAGTGCTGTTTTAATATTCTGTGTTATTTTACATGTGCTAAGCAACAGGATTAGCTGGACTGTTAGTAATCCAGAAAGCATGCACACCGCATCAACTATGTATTCGGTGGGGCTTCAGTCTGTACTTTTACATTCAAGCGTTGGTGCACTGAACTAAGTCGAGGCATGTGTGGGTTGCAAAGCAAACCTTGTAGAGCTCCTTGAAATATTGAAACGAGTACAAAATCAGCACAGGGGTGCACTCATTCTGGACGTGGATATGAAGTTAATGGAAAACTTTTCTACAGTCTCCTCTCACTGTAGGCAACATTATGGGAGAAGCATCGGCTCTGGCCATACGCCAGAGATTTGCAGCAGTTCCGGTTCAAGACCGTAAATGGGAACTACTGAGAATTATTTTGAACGTTTATACCTCTATGGGCCGTGGTACACTGGGTTCACGAGCCCTAAAAGCACTTTTGAATTTTAAAAAAATGACATTGAGGGTTCTGTTAAAGGAAAGCCTGTAACGGAAGGTAAGAAGCAGGGGGTTTGGGGAGAAAAAAGATGGGCCGTAACTCCCGTAGTTAAGGTGGTCATAATTTAAGGGACCGCAACAAAATTATGCCATTACAGTATCAGTATTCCGATACCCGTTTTTCACATCATTTTGAGGACTCTGATCGTAAACTACCAGAGTGAGGGGCTCTAACCGAGTACCAAAGAAAATAGCAAGCAAAAAGGTGAAACAGGATGAGGGGTTGAGCTCAGCGTAAAGAGGGAAGAGAAAGGTTCAGTCTCTAAGCTCAATTTAAAAAGGTGGCAGGACTTTATAAAAAAACATGCCAATTCTGCTACAGACACTGTGGATTGGGACTTGGGCTATAGTAGTTCTAGACAGCATAACAGAAGTAACGGTAGTGCCTTAGACTCTCCATAGGTTTCTGGTGGTGAGTCCAACTGATGAGTTCATACCAATTGAGACTTCAGATAAACAAATCTTTGGTTCTGGGTATGCAGATTGAGGGGATACACTGGGCTCCATTAAAGTAGTCTTCTGGCTGCATTTATCTGGAAAAATATGACATTATACTACAGAAGATGATTGTCCTCCAGTCTTCATTGGGGAAGCACCCCGAGGGGAGGAAGTGATGAGAGTAGCTTTTTCTCCCATAGTGCTTGAGGATATCAGTAAAATTTGCACTAGTAAATGAGCTGTTAGACATGCTCCTGCCTTATAAAGAAATCAAGCAGGGTGGGATAAACACTCAGTTCCGGATGTCATTTCCTTACACATTGAGCCCCAAGCACAGGCTCAATACTCCATGAAGCTAGAAGCAAAGCGCGATGTAAAAGCAATACTAAATCATTTGCAATCCCAAGGCATCATAGCTCCTGGTCTTTCGCCATTAAATGCTCCTTTCTTCCCCGATCTCAAACCAGACTGATCCTGGAGAATTATTTTAGATCATAGAAATCGAAACAGTCATACACAGGGCTCAAAAAATCCAAAACTTCTTACAAGACCTGCAGGTCTAGTAACTTCAAAAATGTACTTGATCTAACTGTAATGCACTTGACCTCCGTGAGCAAATGTGACAAGTTAGCAAGATTTATAGGCATTTTATTGCTCATTCACTTTGTGAGCAATAAAGATGCTTTTAAATCTTGCTATCTTGCCACATTTGCTCCGCTTTCAGAGACAGAGGTCAAAAGTCAGTCTGTCTTCCTACTCGCCAGAAAGGGCGAGTAGGACCTAAAAATAGCTTGCCCTAATTAAATCTGGCTCGCAAATGCGAGCGGGCGAGTGGATTTTTCGAGCCCTGACCAACATATGCTGTACAAATTCTCACAGCACACATTTAATGACAAACCTAATATGGAAATAGTACAAAACAGCCAAGGATATCTCAATTGGTTTTTCAGTCCGAATATAGCGCTTGAAAGCGAGTAACCGTCTTTAGTGTTGACGGAGTGCAATATTTGTTCAAACAATTGCCTATGGGGCATAACGGCAGCCCTGCCTATTCTTAGCACGCATAGTTGAACTCTTACAACCAGACTCCAAAACATACATTGATTAAATCTATTTCACTGATTAAGATTTAGACGCACACTTAACTAGGGTGGACCTAATCGTGACAATATTAACATCGCCTGGTTACAAGATTAACTTTAAAAAGTCTAAAATTGCCTACCAGATGTTGACTTTTCTTTGGTATGAGTTATTCAGTGAGGGCCAGGGTCTGGCCCCTGAATTCCTTCAGACGTGTACCACCCTGAAGCCTCCTAACACACTGAGGAAGCAACAGTCCTTGTTGGGATTCCTTAACTTCAGACCAAGTTTCTTGCTGTATTGAGTATGGTTTTGTGGGGCTACAAGAACCTGTACTTTAACATTCAAGCTTTGGTGCACTGAAGTTTAGGCACCCATGGGTTTGAAAACAAACATTGTGGAGCTAAGCAATAGCCTTGGTTTACGCAACTCCGCCACTGCTGTGTGGTATTGCAGCAAGCAGGGCAGGGTGGAGTCCTGAACTGTGACAAAAGGCCCTCAGCGTTGGACTGGCTGGATTCTCAACCCCCATCTCCTTGATAGTACACCAACTGGTGGGATCTTCAAACACCGGGGCAGACGAACTCAGCCAGCGGCGCCTAGCAGTTCAAGAATGTCAGCTATACCCAGAGGTGGCATAGCCTGTGCTGTGTAACTCTAGACACGTGTTTCTGGATTCATTCCTTCAGTAGAGAGCAGCTAGTCGTTTTGGGGGAGCAAACTGTTTGAAAAGGCTCCTTTGAGCTACTGAGCTGAGTAGTTTGTGTTGATGCTCCTGCGCCCAGTGAGTGGATATTTTTCAAGCTGCTACATGGGCATCAGTTTACAAGTTCACAAAAGTATTACTGCCTTGGTGGCCAGGTTAGACCGTAAAGGCATTTAGACCGTTCAGTCCTGCAGGACTTTTTGCTCAGTTTTTACAAAGACTCGCCATCGGAGGAGGTACTGCTTTGGTATCTATTCTAAAGTTGCGGTTAGAAGGATCCATCAGAAGAACAAGTTATGTACCTTCATTAACTTTCTTTCTGGTGGATACTCGACCTGCAGATTCTTCACCTACCTTCCACCTCCCCATTCTGGGAAATGCACTCTTTTGCCTCTAAAAATGTCTCCAATTGGAGATCCCCACACTAAAGAATAAACAATAGTTTTTTGGGCTCAGTGTTAGCGGGCTTTGATGACGCATATATGGTGTTCTAACTGTCGCCTTTGGTGCTAAGTGGAGTCACACGACACCACATACTGGTGGCGTGCAGAGGTTATACTGCAAAATCTTTTAGATCCTTTCTGGCACCTAAAGCTAGTTCTGCAGTTAACTAAAGTATCCACTTGAAAGAGCATTACCAAAGGTGAGTAACTTGTTCTTTATGCAAGCGGACATTCCCAAACTTGTGCGCTAATTCCCCTTCAATCTGCTGGTGCAAAATATTTGCCTACGATTATCCACCTCTTCCCCTTTTACCCAAAGAACTTGCCAAATTAAGAGTGAATGGTGCAGTCTAATTCTCATAGTACAGCCTGGCTGAAACAATACTGGTTTGTGGACCTTCTACTTTTAGCGACGAGACCACCCATTCTGCTGGGAATGAGCCCTGATCTACTATTAAAGTCAAATCATTAATTGCAACTTCAGAGTCTCGGATGTTGTCTCCTGAATTTAACGAATACCACAATGTAGATAATCCAGAAGACTAGGAATATTCTATCAGAGGCCAGAGTTTTGTCCACCAACAAAACCTATTCTGTCAAATGGAAGAGGTTTTGTCTGGTGCTTTTCCAAAGGTTTATATATAGTGTTGTGAGAGAGGCCTGTAGTCCTCCCCTAGTCCGCGGAGCGTAGTGGGAAACAGGACACGCAAAGTTTATTAAGAGGGACAAAGAAGAGTGCATTATTGTGTACTTTGTTTATTTTTTTTATTCATTTGGCGTGTCGCCAAGTCTACATAAAACTAAAGAAAAGGAACAAAGTAATAAAGTAACTGTGACTCTCTCTCTTGGAAGACAGTTTTTTTTCTCCGCGCTGTCCCTTTGGCTTTTCCAGTGAGTGTTTGTCTCTGGACGTCCAGGCTCTATAACTGGGTAGAAATTTATGGATGGCCCTCGGAAAGAAGCAAAGAAAGGCGGTTGTAAGTTTATTGTCCCTGGAACAGTTTGGTTTCTTTGTAGTTCCACCACCATTCCACCCATGATCTCATTACACCTCTGGTGTTCTCACGTTAAGGGTAGTGAGTTTTCCCCGCCCCCCACTTGTTTAAAGAAAAAAATATTAGGAGAGAGACTTGCCTGCAGCCACGGCCCTCCAGGGACGTGGCGGGTGTCGAGTCTGTGGGCTTTTCTTCTTGAAGACTGCCGACGTTAAAGGCACTGCTGTCCTGCAGGTCAGAAAAGGGTAGTGTTGAGTCTTCGGTTCCTCGGCTGGTGTCCTGGTAGGTTCTCTTCTTGCCTCTCCCGGTGCTCTGTGATGATCCCTCGCCCTCCTCTAGGCTGTCGACTTCCCTGTTTCCGCCTCCTCCTGTGTTCCACCTTGGTTCCTCCTTTTTCTCGGCGTGGTTGTCGGTTTTTTTCTCTTCTCTCGGCGTTCTTAGCACTGCCGACCCCTCGCCCGGAACTGCTGCCGCCTCTTCTGGTCTGCGCGTCTCATACACTGGAATGCTGACCTCTCGCTTCCCCGTCCTGTCACTGGCCGCCATATTGAAGTTCTCGGAGGCGGTCAGTGCTGTATTACAAGACCCCTCTTACCAAAGGGACAGGGCTCAAATAGACTGTAACTTTAAATTGGTATTTTTTTGGTTTTCAACCTAGCCAAACATTTCCATTCGTACAGTTATTAATCATTCACATCTCATCTATTCATCTAAACCCCACTTTTAATTATAGTGCCACAAACAGCCAGATAAAGTGAAAAATGTTATTTATTAAAAATAGTGTGACGCTATTAGGCACACTAAAATGCTAAAAACCAATTTTACAATGGAAAACCTTTTTGTATGAATATAAATTCTAAAACATGATCAATTTTCATCCATAAACAAAAAGCCCCATTAAATATAAGGTGCAAATCATCAATCGGTGAGTCAGCATATATATTACTTCATATTAATAGTACAATAAAAAGCCTACAGATTTGTGCAAGGAAAGAAAGTAAAAGGAAAGAGATAAAACATATACGACAAAACACTGTTTACAGTTCGTTAACTAATACGTATATATAATCAAAACTGGCATCTGATTAGCATAGAGTTTTCATCAAGCATACCGGTACATTCTACAGATTTAGTCTATTCGTTGCGTCGACTTGTTTCTGCGGTGTTACACAAATATCGACCACCTTTGTCAAGACCAAACTTGTATCTCTTTTGGTACCGTTGTCACTGAAACCTATACATAAATACACAAATGTCCCTATTACAATCTCTCTATATTTTGTTAATACTATTTCATTATTAGTGTATAAATAAACATCTAAAATATTAAGGCTCATAAGTTCACATTGTATCAATTCACCCATCAAACTGTGTAATGTGGCACCACAACCTCAATCGCACTACAGATCACTCAGGATAATACCCAATTTATGGCGTATTAGGAATCGCCATTATCCTCCCCCATGCATACCCTTCTCATATTTACTTTTATTTCACCAATCAAACATCAACCACCTATCATTCTGTATTGTCGTTCCATAATACAATCATCTTATTGTAATCATAGCTGGTGGGGACAATTCTGTCTCACATAACTCGCCAATAGGGCTCCCTAATCAGTCCCCATCCTATAATCGTTGTATGCTCTTTTTTTTCTTTTAATAGGCCAATAATTGCACTCTGTCTGTCCTTCCACACTGTTGAGAAGTCTAGAATTCTATTATCTAAATTGAGAGATGGATAACAAGGAGAATAATGTTATATATCCATATAGGTGTATTCTTCCTTATTATACAGTGTATTAAATTCATGTTAAGACTATAGTAACTTCACTGGGTTTGCCCGTATTTGTAACAGAAAATCCCCACATCTTTAATTGTTCTTACCTTTTATTTAAAAAAAAAAAAAAGTTTATAATAATGCTTGTAAATAATTGCAATTCCCCACCTTCTTATTCCGTTTTCAGCCCCAATTTGTACAGTTTTTTTTTTGGATTCCTCATTGGTAGTGGACTAATCTTCGTCCTTAATCTCTTAGTCAAACCGGTGTTCACTCAACCTCTACGGGTCAATTTTCTATGAATACACAGAATGGGAGAGCAGAAGCAGTTCCATAACCTACATTTCTTTCCCCCTTAGTTTAAACCCCTTTATAACAAAGAGCCTGACCCTTTTCATTCTGAGCATGACCAACCATAAAGTTCTCTTACCTGAACGTTCGGATTGCGTGCGGCATCTGTGTGGCTTGCCTTTTCATTTAAGTTTACCTTGTGGACCTCTTAGTTTGGCGTTTTATATCACCGCCTCTTGTACTCTCGTCAGCATGGGTGACCATTTCCTGTTAACCCATGTGACTATTGGCGGAGATAGACTACCTTCCTCTTTGAAGATTCTGCCATATTTAAATGCGTTTTATATCTGTGACTAGGCTACCAAACAACCATTATAAATCATACCAAAGGGTCCATTGAGTACACGCACTGACAGTTGTACATATCTTTTGGTTATAATAACTCGACGGTATGTTCCCGATAGTGTGCCGCTTTATAATATAGAGGCTTTTTAGATAACATTAATGAAAGATGTTTCCAATTATTTTGGTTTTTCTGATACCAGAAGATTGACACAGTAATGCAAGGAAAATGTGTGACTATAGTCACATTTTAAGGTTTGCATGGCATTGTGAGTAAATAAAAAGTTGTTGGGGTCCATAGGAGACACACCACCCAGTACTCCCCATTGTTTTTTGGTTTACAAAAATATCTAAAGGTAGTACATTTTCCCTGGAGACAAACCACACCTTAGCACAGAAAGACAGATAAAACAAATATGACTGCCTATCCGTCTGTTCCTCAAGTACACACACATACTGGTTTGATTTGGCACGAGGGTGAGTGAAAGGTTAAAAATGTATATTTTATTAACAAGAGATTTCACAAAAAGGAAATGCACTGTTAATAATTAAAAGGTTAATAACCTGAACCAATGACTCTCGGCTTGTGAGCTGTAAAGCCACAGCAAGGCACCAACCTCTTTACAGGCCATTCACATACCTTTCATACTTGCCACACACGTCACACCACCAGCTGCGGCCCCAGCACATTAAAACACTCACATCAACAGACAATGTACACCAGGCAGAGAAAGACAGAAAAGACAAATATTACTTCAAAACAAACTGTTCCTTAAATACACACACATACAGGTTGGATTTGGCATGAGGGTTAGTGAAGGTTCAGAGCATAAAATTTTATTAACAAGCGATTTCGCAAAAACGAAATGCACTGTTAATAATTAAAAGGTTAAAATCCTGAACCAATGACTCGCAGCTCATGAGCTGTAAAGCCACGTCAAGGCACCAACCTCTTTACAGACCATTCACACCACCAGCCGCGGGCCCAGCACATTACAACATTCACATCAGCAGACAGCACCGTTCAAGAGCCCATCACTTTCATACGCCCACATTACTGTCACAGCAATCACACCGGCTGGTGGTTGACATAGTGTGCGCAGTGGCGTTTGGCTAGCAGTGTGTGTAATGACCAGCAGCAAGTCACTAATCACACACCACCAGCCAAATGCCAGCCCCCACACACCTCCAGCCAAGCGCCAGTCCACCCACACCGCCATCCAAGCGCCAGTCCACCCACACCGCCATCCAAGCGCCAGTCCACGCTCACCGCCATCCAAGCGCCAGTCCACGCTCACCGCCATCCAAGCGCCAGTCCACGCTCACCGCCATCCAAGCGCCAGTCCACGCTCACCGCCATCCAAGCGCCAGTCCACGCTCACCGCCAGCCAAGCGCCAGTCCACGCACACCGCCAGCCAAGCACCAGTCCACGCACACCGCCAGCCAAGCGCCTGTCCACGCACAGTCATCAAATTTTTTTTTAACGAGAAAGAAAACACAAATAAATTGGAACTAGATACAAAACTATAACTACAAACACAACAGCGGTAAAGACATCATTCTAATGCCAACCGTGAAACTGCACAACAAATATAAAAACCATACAGACCAGGCAGTACACTATTAGACTCACCGTTGCTCCCAAAAACTCTTTTGAGTGTGCTACAATCTGAAACATGTGGGCACACACAGTCCAGGATTAGGACAATCAGCACAGTGCATGCGACTCTCCTTCCGCATACCTCTTCGCAAACACTCTACATCTCTTACAGGGATTGTTTTTTGGGGCGTGGGAGGAATAAAATTTGGGAAAGTGGCGATCTTTCAATCTAGCTACATCCTCCACCACTCCAAGTCAAGGAACACTTGCCTGTTCCACTGCAACAAGGCTGCCTATCACAGACTCCTGAAACTGACCAAAAGTCATCGACGCTGGAGAACACTACTTGAACACAACAAAAGCATTAAAAGATGCTAAATTGAAAAGATGGATGGCCAACTTCTTATACCAAATGTAAGCCTTACGAACAGCAGTGTAAGGTTCCAACCTCTGATCTACTCTATCGACACCACCCATGTGCTTATTGTAGTCTACAATGCACATGCACACAGGTTTGCGCACTTCAACAACCTGACCCCAAACAGTCACAGGTGAAGTACTGTCATCATGGATGGTAGTCAACATGTACCCATCCCTCCTGTCCACAAATTTCACAGCTAGCAGTTCATCACTATGCAAGGCTCAGCACTGTCCCCTCTGAAGCTTTTTGCAAACAAGCTCGTTTGTGTAACTTTTACGGTTAGAGCCGATTGTGCCTCAATCAAGAGTGTCCACTTTGAACAATTCCTTAAACAATTGCACAGCAGTGTAGAAGTTATCTAGGTACAAATGGTGACCGTTGTTAAAAAGTCCTCTAGCAAGTTCCCACACAATTTTCTCTGCAACTCCTAAAGTGGACGGACAACCAGGGGGTCAATAGTGGAATCCCTACCAGTGTACACCCGGAAATTATAGACCTATCCTATCAGACAACATATACATCTTAATTCCATAATGTGCCCTCTTGCTCGGAAACCAAATGGCCCTTGAACAGGACCAAAGACTCATAAACAGCTATTCCTTTCTCTGGAGTATAGATCTTTGAAAATCAATCTACAAAGTGATCAAGAACAGGCCGAGTCTTAAAAAGACGGTCACAGGGTGATCTCGTGGCAAAGCCAAAGCATTCTCAACAAAATGCAGCATCCGAAGCAAAAGTAAATATGGATCACGACTCATAATTGCAGGAAATAGGCCATTGCCATCAATGGACTGGTAAACTAATATGAAGCCAGGGACGGATTCCTTATAAAGCCCATCTAAAAAGTTAAGCCCAAAAACTTCATCTCATCCAGATTTGTGGGAGGCCACCGGGTAGCTCTAGAGCAGGGCCTGAGTCTGGCACTGTTGTCCCTCAAATACTGTTCATCATACAAATGAGTCTGCTCAACAATCTCAGCCAAAAATACATCATTCATAAACAACTGAAAAAAACTATCTGAAAGAGACAATTAGTTATGGATTCCTCACCTTAGAATTACCCCCAGGCGACAGACTGAATCCGGAGAATGTTTTCCTCAGCAGTACCTCTGCACGTCGATATGGGGCGTCGGTCGACTCCTCGTTCGTCGTTGGCGTCGTGGTCGCCGGAATGACGTTGCGGTATCTACTTAGACGCCGCCCTCGGGCGCTGACGCCAGTTCTTTCTTTTTGCACTCCAGCCAACGCAGATCCGGAGAAAGCGGTACCTCGAGTCACATTTTGACTCTCTTTTTGCGACTTTTGTCGACTTCTTTTTTTCAAGTCTTTCGACTCCTGGTGCACAGGGATGTCATCGCGGCGGACCGACTTCAAGCCTTGTGGCTGCTGCCACAAGCTCATGTCTGTGACTGACCCCCAACTTGTGTGCCTCTGGTGCCTGAAGCGCGACCACGACCAGAAGTCGTGCTCCGACTGCTGGGCCATGGCCCCGAAGTCTTTGCGGGTGTGGTCCCGAAAGCTTCTGGAGGCCCGGCAGTCGGCTCCACGCCGCTCGAGGTCCCGGTCGAGAGGGAGGTCATGGGACCGGTCACGGAGCCATCACCACCACTCCTCGTCTAAGTCAAAGCACAAGAAGAAGGCAAAGAAGCATCGTCGCTCTTCGCGTTCTCCGCGTCCCACCCCGTCCGTCGGGACGCGGCAGGTAGTCCGGCTGAGTCGGCTCCAACCTTCCCTCCCTTTCCGGGACCCGGAGCGACCCCTACCCAGCTTCGAAGTTTTTACGAAGCCTTACACTCCATCTTCAGGCAGCCCGACTCCGCCGGCGCGCCTCTGGGCCCCGCGGACTCGGTTGAGGGCTCTAGGCCTTCGATGTCGGCGGCTTTGGAGCTGCAGGGCCCCCAAGGATCCAGGCCTGGATCCGGATCGGTGCCGGTTGACCTCGTGACACCTCCTCCGGTGCCGAATCCAGTGACAACACCCCGGCCGCCTCCAACGCCGGTTGTGTCCCCAGCCGGCGTCGATCCCGGCCACCCCTTTGATGAGGACACCGAGCCAGACCGACGTCGTCCGACGTCTGAACCGGCGCCGACCGGTACTTTTGTACCCCTGTTCTCTCCTGATGTTTCTTACCGCCCTGAGTGGGTCAAAGGTTAGGGTGAGGAGGACTGGGAGGGGTCTGTGGATCCTCTTGTAGATCAGTTGGAGGAACCGGACTGGAGAGAGGAGTTGGGTGAGGCCAGTGGTCTGGATACCTCCCCAGTAGTTGGCATGCTATCTCCCCCTACCGTGGCTATGGAGGAAGGTGCATCGTACGCAGCTGTTGCGTAGGGCAGCCGAGCCCCTAAACCTCGAGCTTCCTACGGTGGCGGTCAGGACTAACCTCCTGACAGAGGTGCTTCAACTGGCAGAGGCCTCCTCGGAGCCCTTGCTGCCGTTCAATGAGGCCCTTATGGACATCCTTTTGGGCACTTGGTGCAAGCCCAACACAGGGGCTCCTGCGGACAGGATGATCGCCCGACCTCACCGCCTCTGGACATGGCTGGAACATCAGGGCATATCCCTGGTGTTTCAACACCTGGCAGGTTCTCTGAATGCCAGGGCGGACGAACTCAGCCGCATGATGGATCACAAATGGCATCTTCAATCGGAGGTGGTGCAAGGTCTCTTTCAGCAGTGGGGAGAGCCTTGGTTAGATCTATTCGCCACCGAAGAGAATGCGCAATGTCAGCAGTACTGAGCGTTGGAATTTCCAAGGCGGCACTCGCTAGGCGACGCTTTTCGTCGCTAGTGGAGTTGCGGTCTTCTTTAGCCTTTCCGCCTGTACCACTTCTGCCCAGAGTGCTGAAGAAGATCAAGCTCAACCGGGCCCAAGTCATTCTTGTGGCTCCGGATTGGGCAAGAAGAGTCTGGTATCCCGCGCTGTTACACATGGCCATCGATCCTCCGATCAGACTGGATCTTCTGTCACAGCAGCAGGGGACGTTCCTCCACCCGAACCTGTCCAGCCTCCACCTCCTTGCGGGGAGATTGAGCGGCGACAGTTGACAGCTTTCTGCCTTCCTCCTGAAGTCTGTAATGTTATCTTGGCAGCCAGGCGTCCCTCCACTAAAACGGTATACGCCTGTAGATGGAACAAATTTGTGGCATGGTGCACAGCTGAGGCTGTGGATCCCCTTTCTGCCTCCCTTTCAGAGGTTCTCCTCTTCATTCTTTCTTTGACCCAGCAGGGCTCTGCTCTGGGCACTCTCAAAGGCTATCTTTCGGCCATTTCGGCCTTCCTTCGGCTGCCTGACCAGCCTTCTCTTTTCAAGTCCCCTATTGTAAATCGCTTCCTTAAGGGCATTACTCGCTTGTTTCCTCCTACTCCTTTCGTGATGCCCCATTGGGACTTGAACCTGGTTCTTACTTATCTTATGTGTGCTCCTTTCGAGCCACTCCATAACTGTCCTCTCAGACTCTTGACCCTTAAAACTGCCTTTCTGGTTGCCATCACCCCTGCTCGCAGGGTGAGTGAGCTCCAAGCCCTTTCTTCGAAACCTCCTGTTCGAGGCATATGAGCTGTAGATCGTATACTTGTGCATAGATCTCCATCTGGTGTTGGGCTCGGATGTTTGCACTTTGTTTTTGTCTTGGAAGAAGTCTTTGTAGTCACGAGGTAGGTGACTCCTCCTTAGGACGATAGTGCGCATGGGCATCAACTCCATCTCCAGATTGTTTTTTTCCGCCATCTGGTTCGGATGTAATTTGCTGCGCTCCCGGTCGGTGTCGGTTTTGAACCCCCCTTCGACACGCAATTCCTCTCCACTCGACGGTATTGTCTCGATCGCGTTTTCCCTTTCGACGCGCATCTTTAAAAACAAACTCCTCGACTTCCATCTTCGACGCGGGCCGTTGAGCCTATCCGCGCCGATTACGCCTGCAGTCAATGGAAAGGACTCCTTTCAAAAAATGCCCCGGGTGTGGTGCTAAGTTCCCACACACGGACTTGCACGAGGTTTGTAATCTCTGCCTCTCCCCGGAGCACGAAGACAAGAACTGCAAGGCCTGTGCATCATTCAGGTCGAAGAAAACCATCCGTGATCGTCGGGCTCGACGTCATGAAATGTCTCGCGGAAGCAGCTCGATTACGGACATCTTCGGAGCAGATCCCAATGTCCAGCCGGAACAACAAGGTGATGAAGAAGACATCTCCGTCTCCGAGGCCGACGACTCCGACGTCGAAGAGGAGACAATCACCCCGGCTCAGCGGTCCGTGAGTACCGAAACCCCTCTCCCAAAAAACAAACCTAAGGCTCCGGTAACACCCTTGCCCTCGGGCTCGGGTCGACACCGGCAACATGTCTCAGATGCCCCGCCCTCGGGCCCGGCTATGAAACCTAAAGATAAGCCTTCTGGCTCGGGCTCGAGCCAACCCCATTCCGGTGCCGAAAAGTCACCTTCGGCACCGAAGCACCAGACCAAAGATGTGCCACGCCCTTCGTCGACGCCAAAAACAGCCTCGACGCCGAAACATACCAAAGACAAACATTCAGAACCGAAAAAATCTTCGGAGCCCAAACCGGCGTCGGAGCCGAAAAAAGTCTCTGAGCCACAAACTCCTAGAACAAAACCTAAGGAGTCCAAGACCCCACAGAAAGCCTCAGAGACTCTGTCCAAAGAACATTCTGACCCAAAATCTTCGGCACCGAAAAAAGACATTTTACCCACACAGCCTGTACCTGATTTTTCGGATCCAAAACAAAAAGCCTCCAAAAAAGAGGAAACTGGACACTTCAGAGGAAACTGAAATACCCTTGAAACGAAAGGAGATAAGTACTAACACCTCCCCCACCTCCTTCTCCTCCTCCAGTTGATCCAAATCTTCTAATTTCTCCACCACACTCCCCACAGCATACTTTTTCACCTCAAACATCAGATACTGAGGATGATCATACCGATAGGGGTGAGAATATAGATCCACATGGGGATGATGATGCACCTACCATCCCACACGACATAGACCCTTGGGATGACTACAACACAGATCCCGACCCACATAATGACCCGGACATCTATCCATCTAGGACATCACCACCAGATGACAATATTGGGTTTGCACAACTAATCAATAGGGCTGCCCAATACCACGGGGTACAGTTACATTCTGATCCCTTGGTGGAAGATTTTTTACTTGAATCCTTTGCACCCTCGCAAAAGTCCACGCACACCCTGCCAATGTTAAAAGGCATGCTCAAACATGCCCCAGAAGTTTTTAAGGGCCATGTCAGAGCCAGGATTCTCAACACCAGGTTGATAAAGTATAAGGCAGCTCCCAATGACCCAATTTACATTAAAGGTCGGGTCCCGTTGGATTCTCTTGTGGTGTCTAATGCACGCAAGAGGGCAAACTCTCAGAGTACAGGCGACACCCCCCCTCCTGATAAGGAGTCCAAACTAATAGACGCATCTGGTAAACGTATTGCGTCACAGGTTGCAAATCATTGGCGGATTGCCATTGCCCAAGCTTTATTGGCCAGGTACGACAGGGCTCACTGTGACGAGCTTGAAAAGCTCATGCAACACCTTCCTGGCCAGTACAAACAAAAGGCCAACGACCTTATACAAGAGGTCGACGCGGCTGATATCGCATCTCGCACTAGTGTTATGTTGCGCAGGCACGCTTGGCTCCGAGTCTCCGGAACAGGAGGTGCAATCTGCTATTCTAAATCAGCCCTTTGATCAAGAACATCTTTTCGGGCCCTCAGTTGACACATCTTTAGAAAAATTGAAAAAAGATACAGACACTGCTAAGTCCATGGGGGCCTTACAATTCCTTTCCCCTAGAGGTTCTTTTCGCCGCTCCTTCTACAGAGCTGGCTCCAAAACCATTGGCTCACAACATCCCTCTTCTTCCTATAAAAGCCCCACTCAAACGTCCTCCAAAGGATACTTTCGCGGAGGCTACAGAGGCAACAATGGTAAGGGAAGAGGTCGCGGCAACAATAACCGCAACTCCCCTACCACCAAACATTGACTTCCCTGCCCTTCCCCCGATCATCCCACTCCTATCGGGGACGTCTCTCACAGTTCCTACCTGTCTGGAATTCAATCACAACAGACAAGTGGGCAAGACAAATTATCCAGTATGTTTACTGCCTGGAACTCACCTCTACTCTCCCAAATATTCCTCCCAGACTACGTCCAATGTCCTCGGAACATCTGACACTTGTCAAACAAGAGGTTCTCTCTCTATTGCAAAAGCATGCATAGAACCAGTCCCCTTGCCTCATCAAGGCACAGGGGTTTACTCCCTCTATTTCCTAATTCCAAAAAAGGACGGCTCTCTCAGGCCCATATTGGACCTCAGACCGCTAAACCTCTACATTCAGTTGGATCACTTCCACATGGTCACTCTCCAACAGGTGCTCCCACTGCTTCAACAGGGCGACTTTCTCTCCACTCTGGATTTAAAGGACGCCTACTTTCATATTCCCATTCACCCCGCTCACAGGAAATATCTCAGGTTCGTGGTAGATGGTCAACACTACCAATTCAAGGTCCTCCCATTCGGGGTGACTACAGCACCCAGAGTCTTCACCAAGTGTCTCGCAGTACTTGCGGCCCACTTACGAAGACAGCACATTCATGTCTTCCCTTATCTAGACAACTGGCTCATAAAAGCCAAGCCACACAGCAGCTGTGTGCAACTCACACACAAAACAATCCAACTGTTTCACAACTTGGGATTCGTGGTAAACCTCACCAAATCCCACCTCCAACCCTCCAGCATACAACAATATCTAGGGGCTACAATTGACACTTCAAAAGCTCTAGCAAACCCCAACTCAGTCAGGATAAGCACCATACAAGCTCTAATAGCGAAATTTCTGCCTCAACACTCACTACCAGCGCGAGTGTTCATGCAACAAATCGGGATGATGGCCTCTTGCATTCTCATCGTCCCTTATGCAAGACTCCAAATGCGTCCCTTACAGGAGTGTTTGGCACATCAGTGGAACCAGGCTCAAGGTCAGCTAGCAGATCTTGTGTTGGTAGACGACCGCACCCATCGCTCTCTGCAGTGGTGGAACACACAAAACCTTTCCAAAGGGTGGCCGTTCCTCGACCCGGTTCCACAGCCAGTGCTAACAGCAGACGCATCGCTCACCGTCTGGGGAGCTCATCTTCAAACCCATACCATTCAAAGCATATGGACTCCTCAACAAAAACAATTCCACATAAATTACCTGGAATTGTTGGCAATCTTCCTAGCGTTAAAATCTTTTCAACTCCACCTCGTAAGCAAAGCTGTCCTAGTCCGTACAGACAACATCACAGCAATGTATTATATACAAAAACGGGGGAACACACTCTCTGCAGCTTTCACACCTAGCTCAAAGCAAATGGATATGGGCCATTCCTCAAAACATATATCTCCTTGCAGAACACCTCCCAGGAGTACACAATCAAATTGCAGATCTACTCAGTCGCCAAACACAGCAGATCCACGCATGGGAACTTCATCCTCAAGTTCTGCTTCCATTCTTTCAAATGTGGGGCCACCCAGAAATAGACCTGTTCGCCACATACTAAAATGCCCAAGCTTCGCATCCAGGTATCCACACCCATTGTCCAAAGGCAATGCGCTATGGATGAACTGGTCAGGCAAATTTGCTTACGCTTTTCCGCCTCTCCCGCTCATTCCGCTAGTAGTTCGGAAGCTCAAACAGCATTCCCTCACAATGATCCTAATTGCTCCAACATGGGCCTGACAGCCATGGTTCACAACCCTCTTTTAACTATCAGTAGTTCCTCATCAAAAGCTACGCCTCTCACCCAAGCTTCTCACTCAGAACCATGGAGAGATAAGGCATCCAGATCCCAGTCACTCAACCTTGCGATCTGGCACCTGAAATCTTAGAGTTTGGCTACCTTAATCTCCTGCCAGACTGCATGAACATCATTAAAGAGGCTAGACGTCCTACCACTAGAGCTTGCTATGCCGCAAAATGGAAAAGATTTGTAATTTACTGTACAAATAACAAAATCAACCCACTAGATGCTTCCATTCAAAACATCATCTGTTACCTTTTACATCTACAACAATGCAACCTAGCGTATCCATCCATTAGACTACATCTCGCTGCAATAGCAGCCTATCTCCAAAACAGACAACACTTGTCTTTGTTTAGGGTACCAGCTATCAAATCATTTATGGAAGGACTTAAAAGAATAATTCCACCTAGAGTTCCACCCTCTCCAGTATGGAACCTGAATGTGGTACTTACCAGACTCATGGGCCCCCCATTTAAACCTATGCATAAATGCGAATTACAATTTCTCACCTGGAAGGTAGCCTTCCTGGTTGCGATCACCTCTCTCAGAAGAGTCAGTGAACTCCAGGCATTAACCATACAAGAACCATTTCTCCAAATCCATCATAAAGTGGTTCTTGGGACTAACCCAAAATTTCTACCTAAAGTCGTCTCTGCTTTCCACCTTAACCAGTCTGTAGAACTCCCAGTGTTTTTCCCTCTACCAGACTCAGTAGCGGAACGAGCTCTTCACACGCTAGACGTAAAAAGAGCGATACTTTACTACATTGAAATAACAAAATCCTTTAGAAAGACTAAACAACTTTTTGTGGCTTTCTCCCCACCTCATAAAGGCAATCCTATCTCAAAAACAGGGATTGCAAGGTGGATTGTTAAATGCATCCAAATATGCTATGCTAAAGCCAAACGCACCTTAACCATTCCCCCTAGGGCTCACTCCACACGTAAACTTGGGGCATCTATGGCATTCTTGGGGAACATTCCCCTAGATAACATCTGCAAAGCAGCAACTTGGTCTACACCACACACGTTCACAAAACACTATTGTGTAGACGTGCAAGCAAAACAGCAAGCTAGTGTGGGCCAGGCTGTATTAAGAACTCTTTTTCAAACCGCTGCAACAGATACAGGTAGCCACTGCTAAGGAGGTAACTGCTGTATAGTCTATGCACAAGTATACGATCTACAGCTCATATGCCTCGAACGGAAAATGCTACTTACCAGTATGCATTTGTTCTTGGCATGTAGAGCTGTAGATTCGTATACGCCCACCCGCCTCCCCGGATACCTCTATCTGTTCCAGTATTATCTTACTTAGATACATGACACATGGACATCCTTTTCTATTTCTTACTAACTCCATCATAACCCTCCATGGCAAAGCAATCTGGAGATGGAGTCGATGCCCATGCGCACTATCGTCCTAAGGAGGAGTCACCTACCTCGTGACTACAAAGACTTCTTCCAAGACAAAAACAAAGTGCAAACATCCGAGCCCAACACCAGATGGCGATCTATGCACAAGTATACGAATCTACAGCTCTACATGCCAAGAACAGATGCATACTGCTAGGTAGCATTTTCCTTCCTGGCTGTTCATCCGGTTAAAGTTGTCCTCCGCACTAGGCCTTCTTTCCTTCCCAAAGTGGTTACCTCTTTCCATATGACAGACCATCACTTTGCCCACCTTCTTTCTGCCTCCGCATCGTTCTAAAGAGGAAGAGAGGCTCCACCGTCTGGATCCAAAACGTGTGCTTTCGTGCTATGGATCGCACAAAACAATTCGGGGTGGATGACCAGCTCTTTATTGGCTATGTGGGCGCCAAGAAAGGTCGGGCCGTGCAGAAACGAACCATCTCCAGATGGGTCGTTCTTTGCATTCAGATCTGCTATTCCTTAGCGAAAAAGGAACCTCCTGTGGGGTTGCGTGCCCATTCCACCAGGGTGACGGCAGCCTCTACTGCTTTGGGACGTGGAGTCCCCCTTCTTGACATCTGCCAGGCAGCTACGTGGGCTTCACTGTACACGTTTACCAAACACTACTGCCTGGACAGCCAAGTCCGGAGAGACGGCTTCTTCGGCCGTTCAGTTCTCCAGGACTTTCTGGTGTGAACTTGGCTTGCAGACCCACCACCGGGGTTGGTATTGCTGGGTATCTATTCTAAGGTGAGGAATCCATAACTAATTGTCTCTTTCAGATGAACAATTTTCTTGCGTTCCGTAATGATATATCTGTAAGAGACCTAGATTAGTTATGATTTCCTCACTGCTCCACCCATCCTCCCCGTTCTGCGAACTGACTTCTAGGGTAAGGGACTCCCTTTCAGGGCCCTAGTTTTCGTGCACCAGTGGTCAGTGTCTTGCATGGCTCTGCTCTTGTGGCGTGGAATGTTGTGTAAAGAACTTACGTCAGTGCGCGAGGGCGGCGTCTAAGTAGATACCGTGACGTCATTCCGGCGACCACGACACCAGCGACAAACGCGGAGTCGACCAACACCACCTATCGACTCGCAGATTTACTGCTGAGGAAAAAATTCTCCGGATCCAGTCTGACGCCTGGGGGTAATTCTAAGGTGAGGAATCCATAACTAATCTGTCTCTTACAGATATATTGTTACCGAAGGTAAGTAACTTGTTCATATAGGCAAAAGAATTTCACTCTGCACCCTGCATCACCACTAAAGGCAGGCAACACCGGCTGCACCATGTTTGGATCAACCCATAGTTCAGCACTTTGGGAAGCCTTGCAGCCCCAGGCTGCAATCCAGATGCCTCTTGCTGCACTATCGACACAGCAATGTCCTCCTCTAAAACAGGCACTTCATCCACACTGAGAGTAGCTTCATCCGCACTGGGAGTAGTTTCATCATCAGATGATTCCTCGTGGACAGAAAACTCACGGCAAGAATCTTGCACTTCATCCTCTCCCTCAGACGCACTGTCAGTCTCTTAATCCTGGTCAGAGAAAGATTCAAAAGCATACCAACCACCTGATAAGCAGTAATTCTGCGGCTAGCCATAATCCTTACTAATAAAGGTAACTGGTTAGACAAGTCAACAACAAACACTTTGTAAAATAAGTAATAAACAAAATTTGGCTTTATCACATATACGTATATACTCCAAAATGATACCACTCACTTGCCAGAAGCAGCTAGTCTCACCCCCACCTACTCTGCACAGACACAGCAAGGACCAACAATATCCCACTAAAAAATAAAAATAAAAGAATATTACATATAAGACCATGCAAAACACATCGCAAAGAATTGCACGCTAAAAACACAAACTAAATATGCTGCTATTATGACACCACTTACACAAATTCATTCATGCATGACAATAATACTCATTTGTAGGTAACACAACAAAAATGTTTTTCTTACCAAATAAATGTAACTACGCAAACTGCAGATCAACCACTGCCAAAACCGCAAACAAGAATCAAAAGCTTTGCACTAGAATAAAAAGGAGAAATAAAACATTACAATCACATATACAAATAATGCACCAGTCCACACACAATCCACCAGCCAAGCTGGGGGGGGCAGGTGGGCTTAAAAGCATAAGGCCGATCTTCCCCCAAGGCGGGCAGAAACGGCCAAAATATTCACCCCCGGAAAAGGGAAGCGTCCCTTACCCAAGGGGCCACTCCCCAACACTTAAAAAACCCTGGTGTCTAGTGGCTGTTGCCCCCCCCCCTTGGGGACCGATGGGCCTAAAAACATATGGCCAATCTGTCCCCAAAGGGGGAAGAAACGGCCACAATAATCACCCCTTAAAGGGGAGAGACCCTTGCCCAAGGGGCCGCTCCCCAACATTAAAAAGAAATCCCTGGTGGCCTAGTGGGGCATTCAAAACAAAAAAACATATCAGACGAGCAGATCCCCCCCCACCCCCCTTCAGGGGGTCAGAAATGGCCAAAATAATGATCCCCAAAGGGGAGCGACCCTTGCCCATGGGGCCGCTCCCCTCAAACATATCCCTGGTGGTCTAGTGGGGCACAAATGGCCCGATCTGCTTCCCCATTTCAGGTAAAGAATTGTATATATGTGTATGTGCATGTATATGCTACCTGTGTCCTGAAGATGAATTTAGAAAATATATGGGGATAAAGTGATCACACACTGACCCCCATGTAGGGGGAGGGGCCTGAATCCTCCTTTCTCCTCCTTACCCCGATACCTTTCTTCATTGTCTGTCTACAACATGGACTTGTTGTGGCAGTCATGAAATAAATCAGGACATGGTCTTATTGAACTGCATTGAAGTGAATACCTGGTTTTGATGACCGCTAAAAGGAGCACATGTAAAGAGTGAAACTGACAATATAAATCATTTGTTGGTGGTGTTCTACTAATTTTAGGAATTCTGATGATTTTACCCTGTGAAAAATGCTGGCGATCCGCTAGAATTTGATGAACCATATTTTCTCATGAGGCTCTCATGAGTTTCTAAAATGAGAGCACATTTTCTAGAAGTTCACGCAGCCTTCCTCCGCTATGTCAGAATACATTCTAATATTCCGAGTAAAACAAGTACTTCCAGCAGCCTGTGAGTTTATTCTCCAATGTTCTACTGTAGCTTCAATGTTTTAATAAGTAATTAGAGCACTATCAAATGTTTCATAGAAGTGTGGCACACCTGAAATCCATCTTCATGGAATCAAAGCTAGAAAACTGAACAGAATTTCCTGCAAGCAGAGACTGCAAATAAAGGAACAAAATTAAGTACTTTTGTCATAGAATTTATGGTTAGTCCTCTAGAAAGATAAAATGAAGGAACATTTTCTTAGTTCTCAAATATCTTCCTCATACATGTCAATGAATGTTCTGAAGTGCAGAGCAAAACATGAACTTCCAACACTATTAACAGTCTGTCAGTTACCTTCCTAGTAGTCCACTGCAGTGTCACTGCAGACTTCTATTGAACAACTTGAGTGCTAATATTTTGTATTCATGACAAAAGTGAGGCACTTGTGAACACCACTTTGTTGGAATAGGAACTGTTGAATTAAAAGCCTCCCCCTAAGAGCAGGCTGAAGTAAATGAGCATTGAGAAAAGGGCAGCCACGAAGACAGCAAACAACGTCGAGACCACAGGGCCACCCAGCTCGTCAGATGTAGAAGAGGCAAACATACCAGCGGTGCAAATAACACATTCAACCTACGCCCCTGTGGTCGATGTCAAGCCTGCGCATGTAATAAAAAAGGCACCTGGGCCTTGGAGTAGCAGCGGATCAGGAACTCCAGGAGTGCACCGTGAGGCGAAACACGGGGGCCCCCCCCCCCACCTCCCCCCTACTAATCCAACTTTGGCCATCAAAGGCTGACACCAACTTACTCCTGGATAGCAAACGTCTAGCTATGGCACCCAACAACAAGTGACGGAACAACCAAGCCCCTCATCTCTGAAGGTCAGGAGAGGAGACCATACTGGGAGAACTAATTGACTAAGAAGAGGCATGGAGGTAGGGGAAGTCGCACCATTCTTCACAGTAAAACAAGCACAAGGACTCTCCCTCCCAGAAGGGCAGAACCATCCTCCCACCTACAATGTCAGCCTCCATTGAAGGAGACAACAAGACTATTAACGTCTCACGCATCAATATGTTCGGCGACACGGACTTCCACCGCAGAGATTAATATTTAGCCCGCAGTATACATTTAAATGCCAAATGGGCATTCTCAACAGATCGAACATCCTAAAGTTGCTGCATTAAATTCCATCCTTGGCTCATATTACGAGCAACTATGTAATCCGGTTACAGTTTAACAGCGCGATCACTGAAACATGCAGTGTACCCACAATTGCAACCTGGCGGAAAGCCAGTACAGCAGAAAAGGTGCTGAGAGAGCAAACCCAGATCACAGAATTGTGGAGGAAGAGTAATACCCACACATATTGAGTCCCCACAAAAATAGACACCCAGAAGTCCATCCTAAAGGGGACAAAAAGAATCGAGGGTCCGCAAGATTGACAATCTGCTCATCCAGTGTAGGACAAACAGACAGGAGGTAGGCCGACAAGTCTCCATCAGCCACTGTAGTGCAGTTCAGCCTAGCTCTGATACCTCCTATTGAGACTGGGTAGCTGCAAATCTTGCTCATAGGAAGGCGTACGAATCCTAGCCCTTGGAGATCTGTAGCCGCTCACAAGGTCATTCAAATCTCCAGGATCTGAAAGAGACACATTAGTGACGGATTCCTTACCTTAGAATATCCCCAGGCGTCAGGCTGGATCCGGAAAGTTTTTGCGTTGCAGTACCCTTGCGCGTCGGTAGGCGGTGTCGTGCGGCTCCGCGTCCGTCGTCGGCGTCGTGATCGCCGGGATGACGTCGCGGGCAGTACTTAGACGCCGCCCCTGCGCGCTGACGTCAGTTCTTCTTTTTCCGCCCCAGCAAGCGCAGATCCGGGAAGAGCAGTGCCCTAGTCAATTTTTGACTACATTTTTGGTGAATTTTTTCACTGTTTCTTTTCATATCGACTCCAAGGTGTCGTTAGGGATGCCCGGCTTTAAACGTTGCGACGCCTGTGCTCGGATGATGTCCATCACAGACCCGCATCTGCAGTGTCTCTTCTGTCTCGGGCGAGACCATGACACGAAGTCGTGTTCCGACTGCCGGTCCCTAAACCCGAAAGCTTTGCGAGAGCGGTCTCGAAAGCTCCTCGAGGCCCGGCAGTCGGCTCCGCGCCACACCAAGCCCCGGTCGCGTGAGAGGTCGAGGGGTCGGTCGCGGAGTCCTCGCCGGTCGTCGGGATCCAAGTCTTCGTCGTCCGGTAAGTCTAAACACAAGAAGTCCAAAAAGCATCATCGCTCTAGGACTTCGCCCGCCGGTCTCGCGACTCGGCTGAGGCCCTCCCGGCACCGTCCCCGCCGCCCCGGACATGCCTGTGGAGTCGCCCCCGCAATACCCGTCCTTCCCAGGTTCGGGGGCGGATCCGGCCCAAATACAGGAATTCCTGTCAGCCATGGCCCGCCTCTTCGGGCCTCAAGGTCCCTCCGGTGCGCCTTCGGGCCCCGCGGGCCCTGATGGGGTTGCCCCGGCGTTGCCGACGACTCCGGTCCCGGCCTCGATCTTGGCTCCGGCCCCGGCCTCGATCCCGGCTCCGGTGGTACCGCAACCCCCATAGACGCCGGTCGACCTGACCACGCCTCCGCCGGCGCCGATGTCTCCGGTGCCGTTCCTGACGCCGCCCGGGGCTCCGGGCGTCGTCCCCCTGTACTCTCCGGCTCCGGACATGGAGCCGGACCGATGCCGCTCGACGCCGGTTCCGGCGCCGATGAGACCTTGGGTCCCAAATGTCCCTCCTCCTCCTTATTTTGAACCGGAGGAGGACCAGGAGGACTGGGAGGGGTCTGAGGACCCTCTGGCACAACAGTGTCAGTATGATGAGGACTGGGCAGAGGAACTAGGGATGCCAGTGGTCTAGATACTTCCCCTGACACTGGCATGCTGTCTCCTCCCGTGGCTACGGAGGAGGGAGCCAATTTTGCAACGGTGTTGTGTAGGGCAGCTGGAGCCTTACATCTCCGACTCCCTACTGTGGCGGTCAAGACTAATCTCTTGACAGAAGTGCTTCAGCCGGCAGCCTCCTCCTTGGAGACTGTGCTGCCGTTCAACGATGCACTCACTGACGTTCTTTGGGTGCCTGGTCCAAGCCCAACACAGGGGCTCCTGTGGATAGGAACGTGTCCCGACGCCATCGCCCAGCTCCGGGCGACCCCTTGTTTCTCTCTGTCCACCCCACTCCTGAGAGCTTGGTTGTCCAAGCCTCGGCTTCCCAAACCGCCTTCCCTACCGACCCTCCGGATAGGGAATCCAAACGCCTGGATCAATTTGGGAAGAAGGGTTTTTCTTCTGTCATAAGGTTTCTGCACATACACAGAGCTATGCACAGGAAAATGGGACCCTGGAATACAGTGGTTTGCCACCATATACCATAGCACCCAAAAACCCCAACCCAACTAGCTTAGCATCCCATTAGCACCCAAGTACTAATGTTTGGACAACCCAGAACACGGTTTCTTTATCTCAGGACTCACTGAAGCAAGAACACTCTTTCGCCACTCACTCGTACTTGTCCACAAGGTGCGTAGGAAGAGACACTGGATAGGTTAAAATGTTTATTCCAACTTACGTGCTCTAATGTACAGTACACGTGTCAGTACTAATAGCATAATGCATATTACTAATATAAGCAGCATGGTTACAATTCCATAGAATACAAACGGGGAAAGCATCTCAGAGCTCAGTGGATAAACGTATAAATAACATTACCACCCTCCCCTTGCAGTAAGATAGTTGATTATAATAATAGAAGACCTCTGGGCTTTGACTAGCGAACCCCCATACCTCAGTCTCTAGATGCAGAATTACATCAGCAGGACATCATAGCTCTTCTCACTGAAAGGGATTTCTCCAAGTGTGTTAAGCGCTAGTAAACCACAGTATTAAAAGCATACCAAATTCTTCATGGCAATTGCACCTAATGTTATGTCTGGGTGCGCGAGACTGGCCATATCAGGAAGAACCAAAATACATTGTTATGCGACCTTGTACATGTTTGTGCAGACTGAGCCCAAAAAGGTGAACAACAGAAAATGCAGACAGTGCAAAAGAACTTGGCACGAGCAAAGGGCAAGGGAGGCCCGGCTCAGTGTAACGTGCGCAAAGAAAAGCAGCATGGCAGCCAGGCCTAGGCCAACATAACAAGGCAGGTAACAATCCACAAGACACCCTCCCCTGGTCAGTCCAGCGGCCAGGACAGAGGAAAAACAGAGCCGTTGGAGCACAGGGAGCGCCCAAACGGCGAAGGGCAGGTCAATCCATGAAAGTGTAAGTGCAGAGAAAAGCCATACCCTCCAGGAGTTCATCATTGGAGTTGTCAAAAAATATAGCTGCCATCCAATCCATGAGATCAAAAGAGCAGGAATGCTCCTCAACCAAGGGAGCATCCAGAAGCAATGCGGGACAGCTTGCGTGATAATTGAAACAGCTTCGTTGTAGGAGATCCTGGGCAGCCGCCCAGATATCCCATTGCGCCAAAATCCCCAGTGCAGCCGCACGCGCCATACAGCCAGCAACGGAACAGTCCTGCTCATGGGCCTCTAAGGGACCCATCAACTGAACAAAATCCGGAACAGACAATGACGAATTGGAGAGGCAATAATCCAGAGTCCAGGTGAAAGGACAGCGGACACAAGTCATCACAGGTTGCACGCAAGTGAAATACGCAAAGCGAAATGAAAGAGTATATGACACACTCAGTGTCGCCAATGGCAAGACACCAAAACCGGCCAAAAGGCGCTCACGGAGCAGCTGGAGGCGTTCTGGATCGAGCAGGTCCCATCGGGGAGCAGCCATTGCGCAGAAAGCAAATTAAGAGCAAGACACCAGCCGCTAAAGCGAGGATCAATGGGAAACCGCCAAAGACACTGGAAAATATAGAATGTATGAAAGCCGGGATGACACCAAAAATAGTTTGGAAGGAGGACACCAAGCCCGACCCAACGACCTTAAAAAAGTGTACTAGGCCTTCAGTGTTAGATGCGTTAAAAATACGATGTATTAACTCCCCAAAATGTTGGGGGAGATTAGTGTTTAAAAGGGCCTGTATTTCACTGTGGGTACTCGCCACCTGGAGAATGAATGTCTCCCGGGCGGACGTGAGCATAACTTCCTCGTTTAATAATAGTGCCTTTATTCTGCTCAGTCTATTGAAATCTGCTTCCAGGGTAGGGATGGAAGGCCAAATAGAGATATCAACCTTGCCGTGAGGGGGAGGAAAAAGCACATTTTTGCAGCAGACAACCCTGTGCGAAACTGTTACAATGTAAGGAATGCCAGCCTGCAGGCCACAACAGTTTTCGTTATTTAAAAGTAAATAACTACCATTGGAAAGGAGAGTGAAAGTAGGTGAAATAACAGGAGCAGGAATACCTTTCAGCACACAAGCAAGATTAGGAGAGGAAACGCTACATGAGCCATGCAATTTAATGTGTTTACAAATAAGCGAATGACCTATAGTCGAGTCGCAGTACTCCCCCGTGAGAAAGACTTCCTTGCCGTCCCGAAGGCATTTATACATGAAAGGCAAGGACCAGAGTTCATGCAGGAAAGCACTGCCCAATGGCCGGTAACGGCCCACAGGATAATGTTTCATGCACGAGTCAAATTCAAACAAGGAAAAAGGTAAAACGATAACCCCATGAACTAGCCATACAGCAGAATCGAGTTCTGCAACAGAGAACGGCAAAGGATCCACCTTTTCGATATGCAATAGAGTGTAAGTTGCATCCTTCATGGACATAAATTGCTGTTTATCAGTTAAGTTAAAAGGTAGAAATAAGGCAGAGGTGTTCAAGAAATGCCAAGGCACTTTACCTAACTTAAGTGTTTGTAAAGTCCATGCAAACTGCATAACTGAGCGCAATTGATTCTGACCATGATATAACACAGAAACATCATCTTGTACAATATCAACAACAGAGGACACAATATTCTCTAAAGTGTAAATGCGAGAAGACAGGGTATTAATACTATTGTCAACAACAGCAAGCACCTTTTCCATATTTGCTTGATCTATTTCCCGAAGACGGGAAGCAGCTTCCATTTGTGATAGCTTCCAGAGTTCATTATACGTTTCATAAATGAATCTCTTAGGTCGGGGACCACGAGGTCCCAAAACAAAGTCGGACAGATCAATATTGCCTGTAAGGAGGGACAAATGTTGTTTAACAGAATCAAGGGACGAATGTTGCAGCCATTGTTTGCATAATTTACCAACAGAGTATGTAGTGACAGTACGGGCATCAGTAAACCGCGGATCAGGCCTATTCTGTGTGTAGCTAGCACCAGTATCATGAAAACGCATTTGACATGTATTAGATGATATAGGCCATATTAACCAGGGTGACTGAACCAGCTCAGAAACATTAAACGAATTATTTTGTAACATTGCCTGCAGGGACACGAGGGACATATTGAATCGTGAGCTGTCATTGGGAAAACTCGACAGGGATGGTATTGATGGAGTATTCAATTGTTTAGTGGTTGCTAAGCCCCAACACGTAGTCTGATAGATGGAAGCATTTAGGAACATAATTTGGGTAGGGATGAGGCAAGCACGATGCAACGCCTCGGTTCCCTGTACCTGCCATGGCTTGGAGCCCCAAATAGATTTTAAATCCACTGTATTATCCCAGTACTCATAACCACCCACAGCTAGGGCACTTAGAAAGGAACCTGAATAAAGCAATTTGGTGTGTGTCAACATAATTTTCTGAGTTGATGTGTTATTTAATCTAAAATAATAGGATGCAGGGTTCGACCGATTAAAATCAGTAAAATAATTAAACTTATTTCGAAGAGTTTGAGAGCTACCTGGCAAGGGGTTTGGACAATGTTCCCATTGGGTATAGTTAACAAAACTACGCAGGGCACTGGGCTTATGGAGAAAATGATTACCCCAATGTTGGTAACAATACAAATCGGCATAATTAGCAGAATTCATATATAGATCTTCAGCATTAAAAGATGCATAATATTTTAAATCGGCAAACAATGCTTCAACGGCATGCACATCCCAATCATCAGAATGAATATTATTTTGTACTACATCACCCATTGAAACACGAAGGACATTAGGTACATTAATAATTTCCGTCGGACCATGGATTTGATAGTTCACTGCATCCCATACGATGCCATCAGCAACTGGGAAAGCTGAAATGTTCACAAATGTGTGGTCACGCTTCATGATGTGAGACGAGGAATGAGGAGCCAAGGTTCCAGAAACATAGTCTACAGCAGAGCGTTCAGGTAAATAGTGACCATTGATGAGTAGAAAAAACACTGTGACAAAGCCAATGGACATGAACAAAAATATCAAGAAAAGTACCAACCAGATGTATGTCCAGGGGGGAATCAAAAAATTGTCTCTAAACCAGGATATAAAAATACTGAACTTGGATGGAACTTTTGAAGATGTGGAATCCGAATCAAAGGAATAACGAGTCGGGCTTAGTGGCGTTGTTGGTTGATGTGCCACCGATTCTGATGCAGGATAAGTATACTCGTCCTCGTTGATATTGGTGGAGAGTTGGGGATCAATCATAGTTTCAGGCAAATCAACCATCTCAATTACAGCATCAGCGATAGTTCGTGCAGATGGACTATGAACATATGTCCGATAAATGGCAGGACAAGAGACCGCTGGTGTGACACTATTCAGGATCGGCCAGGCGCTGTAGCTTGACATTTTCAACTGAGATGTATCTGTTCTCTTTGCGACCAGGAAGCGGTGGTAAAATGACTGTACGTGTTCCCTTCAGGCCAAGAACTGGAACCGGTGCACGAAAAGAGGGGCCAAATTCTTTTTTGTTTTCAACCTTCTCTCGAACCAGTTCTCCAACCTTTCGGAAGCCAGCCGGCTACCGGAATCTGCAACGCAGGATCTGTGGCTGAAGGCAAATGTGTAGTTGCAAGTTTGTCTCGGGCTTCTTGTAAGTCCTGTAACATAGCAGAATGGTTATCTACATCAAACTTGGCGGATTGCGCCGCGATGTCTGGACCCTCAAGGTCAGGCACAAACATTCTTATGCCAAAGAGCATTTCGTATGGGGTCCGCCCACCCAGAGGTCTTCTAGGGAGATTATTAAGTGCACGCTGAACGGTATACAAATGGGCCAGCCAGTTCCTGCCAGTACCTATAACCCTAGCTGTTAAGGATTGCTTTAAGTCACGGTTCATTCGTTCAACGATAGAGTTGCCCTCAGGCCTATACGGAGACGAAAATTTCACCCGCACCCCAAGCGAAGCCATTGCATCCTTGTAAGCCCTAGAGGCAAACGCTGGACCTTGGTCCGAATGGAAGGTGCCGCATGCGAAAATTCCCACAAAGACACGCAAATCCCTGATTACATTTCGGGCGTCAGCACTCCGTTGTGGCCAGACCCAGAGAAACCGTGTGCACGAGTCCACTGCCACTAAGATGTATTTATAGGCAGTGTCTGATGAGAATGGACCGCAGTGATCCAAGTAAACACACCCAAAGGGTCTGTTAGCAATGCAGAGCGGTGTTTGTGGTGGACGTGTTACCGTGGAAGGCTTAATCTGTTGACAAACGTCGCAAGAAAGCACAAAAGCACGGGTGTCTTTATATAACCCACGCCACCAATAACGCTGCTGCAAGATGGAAACCGTAGCCGACACACCTGCATGTGCAGAAGCCATGCCTTCGTGTGCAGCTGATATCAAGGCACTCCTGCGGTCCGCGTTGGGGATCAGCCGATCTCCAACGTCAGGTATAGTTACATAAGGAACCTGTTCGGGACTTAATGTGTAAGAATACTTGGAAGGGAAACCGGTCGGGTAATTATTACCTTCCTTGGTTGCAGCAATAGCTGCTAATATAACAGGGTCTATTTTAGACATGGACCTGGTAACCGCTGCTACTGAACACGTGACTACTGCTGAACGGGCAGCTTCATCTGCCAGATTGTTACCAATAGCGTGTGCGCCCACCCGCTGATGGCCTAAGGTGTGAACCACCTGTGTGAGGGGCAGACGTTGTTGCAATTCTGCCACTCGAACCCAAAGCATTTTATGCTTAATTGTGCTCCCTTTTGCGTCCTTGTAGTCGTTTTTCGACCAGAAAAACAGATTGTCATTGTAAGATTGTACACAGTAAAAAGAATCACATACAATAAGAGTGGTCTCATCCTGAGAAGCGAACTCAAGTGCAAGTAGCAATGCATGCAGTTCGGCCAATTGTGCGGTACTATCTCCAAGTGTGCGAGTATGCACTGCAGAGGATTTGAACTTTCCATCTACAAAGGAACCCGCAACAATTGCACATGCAGCTGAATAAGCGTGCTTGGACCCAGTGGCCGGTTGCGCCGAGCCATCGGTGTAGATCACACATTTGTAATCCTCAAGCGGTAGTAAAAACAAAGGAGGAGGATGAACGAATTCATACTGCAAAAACTCCTGAGTCTGAAGAGAAGAATCAAAAACAAAAGTGACGTCCGAAGACGTCAAAGATGTAGCCCATTGTATCCAACGGGGATGCATTGCTTTTGAGTTCGGTACACTTGCCTTTGTTACTGCCTCCAGGGCAGGACAGGGTGATACCACCAGAATCCGCTTTCCCTGTGCTAGTGCGCGTTCTTTCAGAATCGCCATTTGCACTGCAGTTAGAACTTTTTCGACAGATGTAAAGCGCAATTCAGCGGAAGTGTACAGATGTGACTTGTATGCGATGGGTACTGTATCACCTTCATTAAAGGTTAAATAGGTGAATCCCACCGCCCCCGGAATAATTCTAATCACCAGGTTTGTGTGGTTATCACGAGTCAAAAGATATTTAGACTCCAAAAGGTCTGTCTGCAAAGACTGCAGAATTGAGGTGTGCTCAGGCAGCCAGCAAGACCTTGAATAAGTAGGTTGTATCAAAGCATACAAAGGCTTGATACGCTGGGCATATTCGGGAATGTAAGTACGCCCGAAATTCAAGAAACCCAGCAAAGACTGAAGTTTCTTCAGAGTATTTGGGGGCACAAATGTGCACATTTTTCCAAGAAATGGGGGCTAAGCCCTTACCTTCGTTATTGAGCTCATAGCCCAAGAACAGAACGGTAAATTCAGCAATGTGTGACTTAGCAAAGTTAAATTTGTAACCCTGCTCCGCAAATTCAAGAATAATGCGGTCCACACGGGACAGATGCTGATATAACTCGTCGTCTGTCAGATAGATGTCATCTACATACGAACATGCGTCTTGATCAATGTCATTTAACAAAGAAACAACACGGGCGGCGAATATACCCGGACTATTTTTATAGCCCATGGGTAAACGCCGGAACAGGAATAATTTACCACCGGATGTGAATGCGGTCCATTGACCACTCTCCGGGGCCAGGTTGTGCGTGTAGAAACCGTTTGAAAGGTCAAGTGTCGTTTTGTATTTTTTACGAACAAGACTGTCTACAAGCGCAGAACTGTGTGTATTTTGCACCGCAAAGTTCCGACAATGAGTATTTAAATGCCGGTAATCCAAAACTAAGCGGTACGATCCATCGGGTTTAGAAACCACGAAAAGGGGATTGTTCATAGGTGATACGCATGGTTCAACTACTCCCTGATATTCCAACTGTGTCAGAATTTCGGAGACGGGGCCTTTTGCCTGCCGTTTGATGGGATATTGGGGTTGTGGCTGCGGTAGTGACCGCAAAGGTATTGCATGAGGAGGTGATTCTTCATCCCATCCCACATGGTTGCGGTATAACGCTGGTGCCAGGTACACAGCCCACTCAGCTGCAAGTGCTTCAGCTTTGTCTTTTGGGACATGCTTTGAAAAGCTTGGAAGTATTACCTCCTCTCCTTTATGTGCAGCTAAAACGAATGGGGGTGGCCAATCCACCTCTGCTAACAAAATGTCATATGAAGAGGTTAGATTTTCCCAAAAAATCCCTTTTATTTCACGCGGTATGTCACCTTCGATTTGTATAACTATATTATATAGTCTGTCAGGGGGTGCCACTCTCGTGTCAGCTGTCTCTACAGTAACGAATGTTTCAGTTGCTGTCGCCTCCATATGAGGACGTAGCGCCTCCCGCACTATGGTAACTTCCGCGGCGCTGTCTAGGAGGGTCACTGCCCACGTCCAATTCTGGAGTCTCGTTCTCACGGTCTGAGGCATATTTCGCTGTAACAGCGGCAACCTTTTTCTTCTGAAATTGCGGTCGAGGAAGATGAAAGTCTTCTGCTTTACCTCTGACTTGTTGTCGAGGTTGGTCTCGCTCCTGGGGAGCCTCTCGGCCCCTTCCTCTATCTTGCCGTCCTCCTCCACCAGCCTGTGACGACGTCTGGGCCTGTGAA
Organism: Calotriton arnoldi; assembly: GCA_963921515.1. Lineage (NCBI taxonomy): Eukaryota > Metazoa > Chordata > Amphibia > Caudata > Salamandridae > Calotriton > Calotriton arnoldi. The sequence continues at coordinate 362,140 of CAWUFW010002683.1, read as the reverse complement.
GAACGAGGAGAACGCGTATCAGAGCTCTGAAACCTTTCTGGTGATTTAATCCTTGACCTATCACGTAAATCATAAGTACGTTCAGAAGAAACCGAAACTGGGGAAGCGCCTCTCGACCCCGGCTTCTTTTGTTGCTTACCCTGTTTTTTCTGTCTCCAACTCTTTTTAGTGAAGACTGGTTTATCATCTTTCTCAGATGCACTTTTTGTTTGTATAACTTGTGTTTGCGATTGAGTTTGCATTTTTACAAAAGGCTTGTTGCCTAGGCTATTTCTTCCAATTGTTTTATAAGCCCGGGCTATTATTTTCGGTAATTCGCGAGGCCTGTCCAACTCTGGGACCAAAGCCAAAGCATTCGCTACTTGAAAGTTCATAGCATCGCCCTTGACATTTCCAAGGATCAGCTCAGCTACTACATCAAACACTCCCACTAGTCTCATCCCTAATTCCACAGCCGCTTCAGGGCCATGTTCATCCTGTACTTTTTTAATTACAGAGGGTAGAACCGTCATGGAAGGAGTTCCAAAACATTTTGAATAAACTGCTGCGAATACCTTACCCCAGTTTTCACATGATGTCAAATCGGGGATTATGTCTTTTGGCAAACTTATCGTAAGGATGCGGTGTTTATCCACCGGGGATGTATGTGGAAACACCGCTTCTATCTGATCGAACTTTTCGGCAAGCCAATAAGGATAATCGTCCTTATTTTGTGGACGTTTGCCCATCACAGAATTTACCATGACAGGACTTATAGTCACTCCAGCAGCAATAGCTGGTTGGCCTGCGACTACAGGAGCAGCTCCATGGAGGCTTCCTGTAACGTATGTCACCAAGGCTCGATGCACTCGCACCAATTCGGTATGCATAGTGCGCAGTTCCGCAAGCGGTAATGCCAGATAATTTGGATGCGGGGTATACCCGGCCAATATAGGCCAAGTGGCCCCCTGAATTGATAAGGGGCCTAAACGAACTGCGGTAGTTGGTTGTGGGAGGGCGCCATTAAACCAAACACGGTGCTGCCAAGCCGTGAGAGGCACTTCAAGATTGGTATAGGGTCGATAGGCAGCAGGAATAGCGGTGAGTTTATATTCATGAAACAGATTATCACCTGCATCCACCGCCTCAAAAGTGATCCAAGTGTAAAACACTTCAAAGTGATAAGCCGGATCGGCTTGAACCACAAAGACCAACTCGACCCCTGTATCGGGCACTCCATACACAGCTAAGTGGTCTCGGAGTGCTCTCGACTATGTGCAGCTATCGCCACACCAGCCATGACCAAACAATTATATTCGACAACCTAACAGGGAGCACAAAAATGGGTCTGTTAACTAACCTTTTTTAATAACATCAAGCTTGAAAGAACCTATAAAACATTCAATATAGGAGGTATCACCGTCACATACGCCTCCGGAAGCGTACGCGAGGGGTTTGTGGACAAGCACAAGTACTACTCAAGCGTCTCGCAGATAAGCTGCCCCACGGTGGTCGCGCCATGTCATAAGGTTTCTGCACATACACAGAGCTATGCACAGGAAAATGGGACCCTGGAATACAGTGGTTTGCCACCATATACCATAGCACCCAAAAACCCCAACCCAACTAGCTTAGCATCCCATTAGCACCCAAGTACTAATGTTTGGACAACCCAGAACACGGTTTCTTTATCTCAGGACTCACTGAAGCAAGAACACTCTTTCGCCACTCACTCGTACTTGTCCACAAGGTGCGTAGGAAGAGACACTGGATAGGTTAAAATGTTTATTCCAACTTACGTGCTCTAATGTACAGTACACGTGTCAGTACTAATAGCATAATGCATATTACTAATATAAGCAGCATGGTTACAATTCCATAGAATACAAACGGGGAAAGCATCTCAGAGCTCAGTGGATAAACGTATAAATAACATTACCACCCTCCCCTTGCAGTAAGATAGTTGATTATAATAATAGAAGACCTCTGGGCTTTGACTAGCGAACCCCCATACCTCAGTCTCTAGATGCAGAATTACATCAGCAGGACATCATAGCTCTTCTCACTGAAAGGGATTTCTCCAAGTGTGTTAAGCGCTAGTAAACCACAGTATTAAAAGCATACCAAATTCTTCATGGCAATTGCACCTAATGTTATGTCTGGGTGCGCGAGACTGGCCATATCAGGAAGAACCAAAATACATTGTTATGCGACCTTGTACATGTTTGTGCAGACTGAGCCCAAAAAGGTGAACAACAGAAAATGCAGACAGTGCAAAAGAACTTGGCACGAGCAAAGGGCAAGGGAGGCCCGGCTCAGTGTAACGTGCGCAAAGAAAAGCAGCATGGCAGCCAGGCCTAGGCCAACATAACAAGGCAGGTAACAATCCACAAGACACTTCCTCCAGTGCTGGCTTGCGGTCCATCAACACCGCTTGTCTTTTGGGCCGATATACCCACTCCTTGTGGGATTCGGTGGCGACTGTTTTGCCCCAGTGTTCTGAGGAGGTCCAGACACTGCTTACCCGCGCCATTGCGGAAGGTAGGGATGCGGCCAAATACACCATACGTTGTGGCCTTGATACCGCCGACTCGCTGGGCAGATCTATTGCAACGACGGTGGCGCTGCGTCGCCACGCCTGGCTGAGAACCACTGGTTTTTCGGGTGATGTCCAGAATACACTCATGGACATGCCCTTTGATGGAGTCGGTCTTTTTGGTTCCAAAGCAGACCATGCGTTGGAGCGTTTTAAGGACTCACGGGCTACTGCCAAGTCCCTGGGCCTTTCTGCTACAAGCACTCCGCTAACTTCTGCTTTTCGCCCCTATCGTGGCCACGGAAGGGGCGCCCAGTCACGTCAGCAGCCCAGCCACCGGCCCGCGCAGCAGGCGTCTTCGCGTGGCCGAGGACGTGGATACCGCCGTGGCGGTTCGGGCAACCAGAGTGCGGGTCAGGCCACCACCTCCAACCCGTCCGCGGCCTCCAAGCCCTCCTAGTCCCTCCTTTCAGGTGCACAGCACGCCAGTAGGGGGCAGGGTCCGCCATCACCTTTACCACTGGCGTCCCATCACCTCGGACAGGTGGGTCTTGGACATTGTCCGAAGGGGCTACTCCCTCCCCTTCGAGACCACCCCCCCAGCCATGCCACCACAATTCCACTGCATGTCAGGGGATCACTTGGTACTTCTGCAGAAGGAAGTCACGGCCCTCTTGGCCAAGAGGGCCATCGAGCATGTTCCGACCCCAGAAGTAGGACGTGGTTGCTACTCCCACTACTTCCTGGTGCCCAAAAGGGACAAGGAGGACATGCGTCCTATCTTGGACCTCCGGAACGTCAATCGCTTCCTCCGGAAGGAGAAGTTCAAGATGCTCACCCTAGCTCAGGTCTTGACTGCCCTCGACCCTGGAGACTGGTTGGTAGCGTTGGACTTGCAGGACGCCTATTTCCACATCCCTGTCCTGCCGGCCCACCGGCGTTACCTTCGGTTCACGGTAGGCCTCAAGCATTTTCAGTTCACCGTGCTCCCCTTTGGCCTTACCAGTGCCCCTCGGGTGTTCACGAAAGTGATGGCGGTGGTCGCAGCTCATCTGCGCCGGGCAGGGGTTTCAGTCTTCCCCTACCTCGACGACTGGCTGCTGAAGGCGGGCTCGTCCCAGGCAGTCGTCTCCCACCTCCAGACTACGGCCGAACTCCTGCACTCGCTGGGGTTCTCCATCAATGTGCTGAAGTCTCATCTGATTCCTTCTCCACAGCTCCTTTTCATCGGAGCAGTTCTGGACACGACGCAGTTTCGGGCCTATCCTCCCGAACGGCGAGTCCGGGATATTCAGGCTATGATTCCGATCTTTCAGCCTTTATCCTGGGTTTCGGTACGGATGACCCTGAGGCTGCTGGGCCTCATGGCCTCCTGCATCCTGCTGGTCAATCATGCCAGATGACATATGCGGGCTCTGCAGTGGGACCTGAAGTTCCAGTGGGTGCAGCACCAGGGCAACCTGTCCGATCACGTCCAGATCTCGGAGGGGACTGCAAAACAGTTGCAGTGGTGGCTCTCGAACCGGCAATGGGTCATGGGCAGATCCCTCTCCCTTCCTCAGCCAGAGCACACAGTTGTGACGGACGCGTCCCTTCTGGGATGGGGCGGTCACATGGGAGAGGCGGAGATCAGAGGCCTCTGGTCTCCGGCGGAGTCCCGGCTCCATATCAACCTTCTGGAGCTCCGGGCGATCCGACTTGCACTCAAGGGATTCCTTCCCTCTGTCAAAGGGAAGGTAGTGCAGGTGTTCACAGACAACACCACCGCCATGTGGTACTTCAACAAACAGGGCGGGGTGGGGTCGTGGACCCTCTGTCAGGAGGCTCTGCGCCTCTGGACATGGCTGGAACATCAGGGCATGTTCCTGATGGTTCAACACCTGGCAGGTTCCCTGAACGCCAGGGTGGACGAACTCAGCCGCAGGTGCATGATGGATCACGAATGGCGTCTTCACTCGGAAGTGGCGCAAGGACTCTTTCTACAATGGGGAGAGCCTTGGTTAGATCTATTCGCCACCGAAGAGAACGCGCAATGTCATCAGTTCTGCGCGTTGGAATTTCCAAGGCGGCACTCGCTCGGCGACGCTTTTCGTCGCGAGTGGAGTTGCGGTCTGTTGTACGCCTTTCCGCCTATACCACTTCTACCCAGAGTGTTGAAGAAGATTCGGCACGACCGGGCCCAAGTCATCCTTGTGGCTCCGGACTGGGCTCGAAGAGTTTGGTATCCCGAGCTACTCAGTATGAGCGTAGATCCTCCGATCCGTCTGCCTCTTCGGGAGGATCTTCTGTCGCAGCAGCAGGGGACGGTCCTCCATCCGAACCTGTCCAGTCTACACCTGCTTGCGTGGAGATTGAGCGGCGGCAGTTGATTCCTTTCGACTTGCCTCCCGAAGTTTGTGATGTGATTCTGGCAGCCAGGCGTCCCTCCACTAAGGTGGTATACGCCTGCAGGTGGAACAAATTTGTGGCATGGTGCACAGCAAAGGCTGTGAATCCCCTTTCTGCCCCTCTTTCTGTGGTCCTTCTGTTCCTTCTTTCTCTGGCCCAAAAGGGTTCTGCCCTGGGTACCATCAAGGGTTATCTTTGTGCTATCTCGGCCTTCCTCAGGCTCCCTGATCAGCCCTCCCTTTTCAAGTCTCCTGTTGTTAACAGGTTCTTAAAAGGCATTACACACCTCTTCCCTCCTGTTCCGTTTGTGATGCCTCAGTGGGACTTGAACTTGGTTCTTACCTTTTAATGTGCGCTCCCTTTGAGCCTCTACATAACTGTCCTCTTCGTCTTCTGACTCTGAAGACAGCCTTTCTGGTGGCCATCACCTCCGCTCGGCGGGTGAGTGAGCTCCAGGCTCTATCTTGCAAACCTCCCTTTCTGTCTGTTCATCCAGACAAGGTTGTTCTTAGGACGCGTCCGTCCTTCTTGCCAAAGGTGGTTACTGCCTTCCACATTGGGCAGACCATCACTTTGCCTACCTTCTTTCCGCCTCCGCATCCTTCCAGAGAGGAAGAGAGGCTCCACCGTCTGGACCCAAAACGTGCGCTCTCCTTCTATATCGACCGCACAAAACACTTCCGGGTGGATGACCAGCTCTTTGTTGGCTACGTGGGCGCCAAAAAGGTCGGGTGGTGCACAAACGAACCATCTCCCGCTGGGTTACCTTGTGCATCAAGGCCTGCTATTCTTTGGCTAAGAAGGAGCCTCCTGTTGGGCTGCGTGCCCATTCCACCAGGGCAACGGCTGCTACCACGGCCTTGGGCCGCGGTGTTCCGCTGCCGGTTATCTGTCAGGCAGCTACGTGGGCCTCGCTGCACACGTTTACAAAGCATTACTGCCTTGACAGTCCGGTCCGGAGGGACGGCTTCTTTGGCCGTTCTGTCCTCCAGGATTTCCTTGTCTGATCTTTGTTCGCAGACCCACCACCGGGGTTGGTATTGCTGGGGTATCTATTCTAAGGTAAGGAATCTGTCACTAACGTGTCTCTTTCAGATGCACAAGTTACTAACTTGTGTAACGATATATCTGTAAGAGACAGTAGTTAGTGACAGATTCCTACCGCCCACCCATCCTCCCCGTTCTGCGAACTGATTTCTAGAGTTAAGGACATCCCTTTCAGGGCCCTAGTGTTTTTCAGACACCTATGTCAGCTTCTTGCATGGCTCTGCGTTCCTGGCGCGGAAAGTCGTGTACAGAACTGACGTCAGCGCGCAGGGGCGGCGTCTAAGTACTGACCGCGACGTCATCCCGGCGATCACGACGACGGACGCGGAGCCGCACGACGCCGCCTACCGACGCGCAAGGGTACTGCTACGCAAAAACTTTCCGGATCCAGCCTGACGCCTGGGGATATTCTAAGGTAAGGAATCTGTCACTAACTACTGTCTCTTGCAGATATATCGTTACACAAGTTAGTAACTTGTGCATCAATGTAGTAACATGGAATGTTGCCAAAATTGCAATGGTCGTAAAAAGCGACGTAGTGCTGGTACTGCTTAATAGTGCAGATATTATCTGCCTACAGGAGACATGAGCACTTTCCCCTACACCGTTATAGGGATATGCAGAATTCTACAAACCAAAGAAAACGCATCTGTACAGTAGACCATCGGACGGGATTTCAACCTAGTTCAAGCACGCCATAAATGTGACATACTCTGACTTACATAGCCAATCAGAAATGCTTCAAGTAGTAATCCTAAAAGGATTCATGAACCAAGATGGCTGTAAGATCATGCTCATAATTAACATTTTCTTCAGCACACAGGGACTGGCCACAGCTCACAAATTGGACCAAATGATTCAATGGCTCGAAAATGTAATAATTCAAAACCCAGGAGCAGAAGTAATTCTTTTGGGGGACTTTAACATGCACCACCTGGGGGACAAAACAGGAAATAACGAGATGTTCAGTGGAACAGCAAGCTTTAAGTGCTTCCTACAAGCTTATAACTTCCAATCTGCCCAAGACATAGAGGCTACAATACGCCCCAGGGAAACCTGTCCCCCCTTGTATGACAATCTACCATGGACTATATTTTTCTGAGTCATGGTCTAATCAACTGTCAGGTGCCACAAATTAACACAGTGAAAGGAAAGTGACCACGCCGCCCTGCAGGTCTGTTTAGATGTTTCAGCAAGATCACGCCACTGACTAAATCCTGCAGGGCAGACTAATGTGGAAGAATACAGACTCAAGAGGCAAATCAAATAAACAGCAGAGATAAAAGAAAAATTAGAAAGATTGAAATCGAATTGGGGCGGACGGCCACTGCTCCCCGAAAACTCAGCTATAATTACAACCTGGACTGAGTGGTCTGCTGCCCTGCGGCAAGAACTACAAGGGAACTGTGTATGGCAAAGCGCAATAACTACATGTGGGCCAGCAAAAAATAACAGCACTCACACTCCTGTCCTAGTCAAGGCAATCAAGAAAAGTGTGCAACACCTAAGAGCTACACAGAAGGCACACAAGAAACTGAACAGCATCAAATCAAGGAAACTGTTTTGCGCTGCCATCAGGGATCACAAGCACAGAGTATGGGAGCACAGAAGGACACAGGAGGCCAAGTGGATGACAGTCTTTGACTTAATAGCTGCGAACAAGCACCAGCAATTCCCAAGGGGGCTGCAGCTGAGAGAACTCAGTCCAAGCAAGGGACTGGGTCACACATGTTAAAGCACTCTACACAAAACTCCAAAAAACGCCTTCACTCGCATGAAATGTCTATTTGGGACAAACAACCCAAAAAATGATGGAACCAGCTCAGGCGGATCCCCGGAAGGGAGGGGAAAAGGCGATCTTCAAGGTGTTAAATAAAGTCAGAAAGGACAGGGCGCCTGGACCCAGCGGCCTGCTAAGGGCATTATTCAGGGAAGACCCACAGTTTTGGGCTGCAACTTTTATCACCACTGTTCTTTGAATGCACACTCTTGAAAGAGGTACCAGAGTCATGGAGGGGATCCTTCTTCCAGCCCATCTTTAAGAAGGGGCCCAATACCGACCCAAGAAACTATTGGCTTATCTCACTGCTTGACATCGAGGGCAAAGCATACGCCAGCACCCTGCTCCAAAAGCCCACAGTGGGCAGATGCGGAATGGCTACTACTCTTCTATCAGACAGGGTTCAGCGCAAGGGTCTCAACTGTGGACAATATAGTCGCCCTTTCATACCTTGCCCATAAAGATACAATGTAGGCATCACTTACCGTGTTTGCCTTCTCATCGATTACTCAGCGGCTTTTGATGGAGCATGCCGGAACACCTTATGGAGTAAGTTGGAGAAGTGGAACATCTGTCTCAAACTGCTGCTAGCAATTATGTTGTTGCACACAAGGGCCTGGGTAAGTGTAAAGCTCACGAGTAATACAGCTACGACTAACATCTATACAGATCGAGGATTAAAACAGGGATGTGTGCTGGCCCCTCTTCTATTTACTCATCAGATCTGGGACCGGCTCTATCTGGAGATGCCTTTGTCACCCCCAGAATTGGTAAAAGGAGAATCCCACTCATGCAGTATGCAGATAATCTTATGCTACTTGACCACACAAACATTGGCCTGCTAAAAGCTCACTGCACAAAACACGTACAATCTCAGGAATGAGCTTGCGGCCAACGAGAGTAAAACCAAAGTGGTCATCTTTGGTAAGTACCCAAAGAAGAGACTCACGAAATGGTTGTTGGGGCAGCAAAGGTTGGATTGCGTGCAACATTACAATTATCTGGGGGTTTGGTTGAGTGATGCCAGGACCTCAACCCTTCACTTAAATAAAATAAAAAAATAAATCAAGAATTGTCACTTGCTCACTATGTAAACTAAATGCCACCCTTGATAGCCCAATGACCACTGCCATATAGAGAGTAGTCACCGCCAAGCTGCCACCCACACTCTATTATGCCAGCAAGCATTCCCAGGCAAATTGGCAACCGCCTTAGAAAAAATAGTGTTCAGCCTAGAAAGAAACTATTCCATTTTCCAAAGCATGGAACACCCTGATTAGGTGGAATTCAGGCTAGTGCAGCAAAACCTAGAATATTTGGAAGCCTTGGAAAAGTATTGCATCCAGGTAACAGCAGCACACGATAACTCCATGAAGTCGGTAATAAAAATATTAACAAGCACCTGCAATCATTGGTCTAGGGACTTAGATCTAGCAATAGAACGTCTGCAATTAGCAGTGGAAAATTGGGACACATGTGATCAGTTACGCTTTTATTAAAACTGCAGTAAGGAAACGAGTGCACACCTGTTCCCGTGAACTGGACATGGGAGCCCTTTTAGCTACAGCTCCACATGTCTTTAACAGCTCCCCAATTGAACACCCCAGCTGAACTCCACCTTTGTCAGGCGGTGGGTAAACACGCACTACATCTAATCTTGGCTGCAAGTTTAGTTCCACTTCCAATCATGGAACTAAATCCTTCATGGAAAGGGCTTGAGAACATCAGTGCCTGTCAATTGTGCAATTAGAGAAGGGAATCTTTATCGCACTTACTACCATGTTGCTTTGCTTTGCTACATATACATCGAATTTTACTAAGGCCTATATTCTTGCAACACTAGACCCATCTAGCCAAAGACTTGGTTCTCCTATTATATTCTTTGAAATCCATGACTGAGATGGCCAAATTTGCTAAATTCAGTTTGTTAGCACGCAACCAGTTAAGGAACTGTACTAACAAAACAGCCAAAGCAGAGAACTCTGCCACCGTCCAGAATAGGAGGAGTTAAGAGATGCCTATCTCACTGGAAACATCTGATACAGAAAAGCTGTAATTCTGGACAACCGTACAGCTTTATTAGGAGCACCATACTATTCTTAAGCCTTCCGTTGTATGCCAGCTGTCCATCTACACTTTGATCATTCCACACAGACAAGCACAGTACTTCCATTTGCACATGCCAGCTCAAGCACAGCAATCGTACGTTGCACTTTAATTGTAAGCCCTAGAATTCTGTTATCATATTTAATCCCAGTATACCCCTCGGATGCTAACATTTCTATCTGGAAAATCTTTTTAAATTTGTTAGCAATGTTTTGGATTTACAATCCTTTACCCCCCCCTTCGCTGCTAGGCCTCCCCCCCCCCCCCCCCCTTGCTAAGCCTTTATTTTTTGGTTATTTGGGGTGGTAAACATCGTTTACCTCGAATTCAGAACACTGCATGCAATTACTATGCGGTCGCTTACACCGCATGCCATTACTCCGCAAGTCGGAACAACGACTTGCTCTAGGGGTCAGAAGGTGGTGGATTTAAAATCCAACACCTTCCCTACTGTTGCACAGACTGGAGTTAGAATAATAAATTATACTATTCCAACATCCAGCGTCCCCCCCCCCTAGAGCAAGTAGTTGTTCCGACTTGCGGAGTAATGGCATGCGTTGTTACAACGCGGTCGTTGTAACGACCGCGTTCTAATTGCATGCGGAAAAAAACATGCGTGGTAAGGTGGCATATTCATTTGGGGTAGTTCACGCTTAGGCCCCTGTAACGTTTTGACTACGTAAGGTATCCACGCCAAATTTGCGTCCTTTTCTTCCAACATCATGGGATTTTAAAGGTACCCAGGGTTTGTTGATTCCCCTGGAGGGGACCCAGAAATTAGCCAAAATACAGCTACATTTTGTTTTTTTGGGGGGGGGGGTGCAGATGGAAGCGTCTGTTTTTTTTCTTCCTGCAAATGGTATCAACAAAGGGGTTGTGGTGCTGAAATCACCATCTTCCCAGCTTTCAGGGACTGAATGACTTGTCAGAAAAACAATTTTTTTTAGTGTATGGCATTTTACTGGGACATAGCCTATTTTTGCTAATTTTGTGCTTTCAACCTCCTTCCAGTTAATGGTAAAAATGGGTATGAAAGCAATAATGGATCTTGGAAAGCTATACATTTCTGAAAAGTAGACAAAATTCTGAATTCAGCAACGGGTCATTTGTGTAGATCCTTCAAGGCTTTCTTATGGAAACTAACAGTTGAAATAGAAAAAATTGAAAATGAGTTGAAAAAAACAGCCATTTATGCCGTTTTCACCGGTAACTTCTTCTAAGTATGACAGATTTTTTTAAAGCAATATACCGTTACATCCGCTGGATTATTCTGGTTGTGGGGATATATAGGACTTGTAGGTTCACCAAGAACCTGAGGAACCCAGAGCCAATAACTGAGCAGCGTCTTGCAATGGATTTTAATTATGTACCGGGTATATAGCAATTCATTTGGGAAAATATAAATAGTGAAAAATTGGTATGAAAGACACCTGTATATTTCTGAAATGGGAACAAAATATAGAGTTTAGAAACAGTAGCTATTTGCACATCTCCGAAATTGTGAGTACCCATACTAGCATGTGAATTATAGTGACTTCTTTTTTACACATTGTCTTTATTTATTTATTTTAAAGTTTTATAGAGCACGAACCAGACCCGTGAGGGTATCGGAGCGCTTTACAGGATAGACGGGTGGTATACAAAAGACTTAGGAGGGGAGGATAACATTGGGATAAAAATAGGTAGATACATTATACAGGAAAACAAGCAGTCTCAAATCCCGGATACATTAGGGATAAAAACAGGTAGATACTTTATAGAAGAAAACAAGCAGTCTCAACTCCCGGTGGGATGCCCAGAAGTGCTGGGAAGGTATCATCCGGAAAAGCCATGGATAATGCCGTAATGGTGGGTGGAGCAAGGTCGCTGAGGTGATTGTAATGCGATCGTTAGGCTTACATTTAGAAGGCAGAAATGCATCGAAAGTCAATAGGTAATAACAGTTGCTCTACTATTCTGTGGTCCCCTAAGTCTCCTGATAAAAATAGTACCTCACTTGTGTGGGTAGGTCTAGTGCCCGCAGTAGGAAACGGCCCAAAACGCAACATGGACATACCACAAATTTACAGTGAAAACTGACCATTTTTTTGCAATGTGCCTTGCTGTAGATTTTGAACCCCAGCTCTGCCGGCACCTAGGGAAACCTAGCAAACTTATACATTTTTTAAACTGGACACCCAGGGCAATCCAGGATGGGGTGACTTGTCTGGCTCTCACCAGGTTTTGTTACCCAGAATCCCTTGCAAACCTCAAACTTTGTAAAAAAAAATAAAAAAAACCACACATTTTCTTCACATTTCTGTGATGGAAAGTTCTAGAATCTGCGTGGATCCACAAAATTCCACCCACTCCACATTCCCCAAAGTCTTCCGATAAAAATGGTACCTCACTCGCGTGGGTGGGCCAAGTACCTTCGACAGGCAAGAACCCAAAACGTATTGAGGAGACCTCAAAATTACCTATCACAAAACGACCTGGTTTTGCAAGAGGGGGTCACCTGGGTTTTTGGCCACGGGCTCAGCGGCCATCTAGGGAAACCTACCCCAGGGATCCAGGCCTGGATCCGGATCGGAGCCGGTCGACCTCGTGACACCTCCTCCAGCGCCGAATCCATTGACGACACCTCCGCCACCTGTTGTGTCCCTAGCCTCCCCCTCGATTTGGACACAGAGCCGGACCTACGTCGCTTGACGTCGGGACCAGCACCGTCCGGTACTTTTGTACTCCTGTTCTCCCCTGGTGTTCCCTTTTGCCGTGAGTGGCTACCAGAGGAGGGTGAGGAGGACTGGGAGGGGTCTGTGGACCCTCTGGCAGACCAGTTGGAAGAACCGGACTGGAGATAGGAGTTTTTCTGTACACTTCTCCAGACCTTGGCATCTCCCCCTACTGTGTTTACGGAGGAGGGTGCGTCATACACAGTGGTGTTGCGTAGGGCGGCTGAGGCCCTGAACCTCAAGCTTCCTATGGTGGCGATTAGGACTAACCTCCTAACCGAGGTGCTTCAACCGGCAGCGGCCTCTTCGGAGCCCATGCTGCTGTTCAATGAGGCCCTCACAGACATCCTTTTGGGCACTTGGTCCAAGCCCAACACATGGGCTCCTGTGGATAGGATGATTGCCTGACGCCACCGCCCGGCCGACCCCATTTTCCTCTCCCAACACCCCACCCCTGAGAGCTTGGTGGTCCAAGTCTCAAGTTCCAAGGGCGCATTCCCTACCGCACCACCTGATAGGGAATCCAAGAAGCTGGACCATCTTGGGAAGAAAATGTTTTCTTCCTCCTGCTTAGGACTGCGGTCGGTGAACACCGCATGTCTCTTGGGCCGTTACTCCCTTTCTGTGTGGGACACGGTCGCGCAGGTGCTGCCTCAGTGCCCGGAGGAGGCCCGGGCCGTGCTCTCCCGTGCAGTGGCCGAAGGGAGACACGCAGCGAAGTTCACCATAAGGTGTGGGCTGGACACAACCGACTCGCTAGGCAGGACGATTTCAACGTCAGTAGCCCTACGACGTTACGCCTGGCTGAGGTCCACTGGCTTATCGGGTGATGTCCAAGCTACCCTTTTGGACATGCCCTTTGATGGCCGTCGCATGTTTGGCGACAAAGCAGACTATGCGCTCGAGGGTTTTAAGGACTCCAGGGCTACGGCCGGGTCCTTGGGCCTCGCTTCCACCTCTTGCCCCGCGCAGTCTGCTTTTTGCCCCTTTCGTGGCTACGGAAGGGGTGCCCCGCCACTTTCAGTCCAGAGCCACAGGCCTGCGCAAGCAGTCCAACCTCTGCGCGACCGGGTCGTGGGATCCACCGTCGTGGGTCTGGGGGCCAGTCCACCAGTGCCCCCTCTGCAGCTGCCTCCAAGCCCACCTACTCCGACCTTTCAGGGCCACCCTTTGCAAGCGGGCGCCAGGATTCGCCATCACCTCCCCCACTGGCTCACCATCACTTCAGACAGGTGGGTTTTGCAGATAGTCGGAAGGGGCTACTCCCTCCCCTTCAAGACTACCCCTCCATCCATGCCACCTCAATTCCATTGCATGTCGGAGGATCACTTGGCCCTTCTCCAATAGAAAGTTACGGCTCTCTTGGCCAAGGGAGCCATCGAGCGAGTTCCTGTCCCAGAAGTAGGTCGTGGTTGTTATTCCCACTACTTTCTGGTGCCCAAGAAGGAAAAAGGACTGTGTCCTATCTTGGATCTAAGGAACGTAAACCGTTTCCTCCGGAAGGAGAAGTTAAAGATGTTGACACTGGCTCAGGTCCTGTCTGCCTTCGGCCATGGAGACTGGATGGTAGCGTTGGACTTGCAGGATGCTTATTTCCACATCCCCGTCCTGCCAGCCCACAGGCGTTACCTATGGTTCACGGTAGGCCTCGAGCATTTTCAGTTTACCGTTCTCCCCTTTGGCCTTACCAGCACCCCTCGGGTGTTCACAAAAGTGATGGCGGTGATCGCAGCTCATCTGCGCAGATCAGGGGTTCCAGTCTTCCCCTATCTCGACGACTGGCTGTTGAAGGCGGGCTTGCCCCAGGCTTTCGTCTCCCACCTCCAGACTAAGGCCGACCTCCTGCATTCGCTGGGGTTCTCCTTCAACGTGCCGAAGTCACACCTGGTTCTCTCTCAGAAGCTCCTTTTCCTGGGAGCGGTTCTGGACACAGCGCAGTTTCGGGCATATCCACCCGAGCAGCGAGTCCAGGATATTCGGGCTATGATTCCGATCTTTCAGCCTCTATCCCAGGTTTTGGTCAGAATGACCCTGAGACTACTGGGCCTCATGGCCTCTTGCATCCTTCTGGTGGACTATGCCAGGTGGCATATGCGGGCTCTGCAGTGGGACCTGAAGTTCCAGTGGGCACAGCATCAGGGGAATCTTTCCGATTGCATCCAGATCTCGGAAGGCACCGCACACCAATTGCAGTGGTGGCTCACGAACCAGGATTGGGTCAACAGCAGATCCCGCTCCCTACCCCAACCGGAGTTCAGAGTGGTGACAGATGCATCACTTCTGGGGTGGTGCGGCCACATGGGAGAGGCGGAGATCAGGGGCCTCTGGTCTCTGGCAGAGTCCAGGCTCCACATCAACCTTCTGGAGCTTCGGGCGATCCGTCTTGCACTAAAGGCATTCCTTCCTTCTGTCAAAGGGAGAGTGGTGCAGGTGTTCATGGACAACACCACCGCCATGTGGTACTGCAACAAACAGGGCGGGGTGGGGTCGTGGACCCTGTGTCAGGAGGCACTTCATCTCTGGAAGTGGCTGGAACGTCCGGGCATGTCCCTGGTGGTTCAACACCTGGCAGGTTCTCTGAACGCCAGGGCGGACGAACTGAGCCGCCGGTGCATGATGGATCACGAATGACGTCTTCACTCGGAGGTGGTGCAAGGTCTCTTTCAGCTGTGGGGAGAGCCTTGGTTAGATCTATTCGCCACCGAAGAGAACACGCAATGTCAGCAGTTCTGCAGTTGGAATTTCCAAGGCGGCACTCGCTCATCAACGCTTTTCGTCGCGAGTGGAGTTGCGGTCTTCTATACGCCTTTCCGCCTATACCACTTCTATCCAGAGTGCTGAAGAAGATCAAGCGCGACTGGGCCCATGTCAATCTTGTGGCCCCGGACTGGACACGAAGAGTCTGGTATCCCGAGCTCTTGCACATGGCCATCGATCCTCCGATCAGACTGCCTCTTCGGGAGGATCTTCTGTCGCAGCAGCAGGGGATGGTCTTCCACCCGAACCTGTGCAGCCTCCACCTCCTTGCGTGGAGATTGAGCGGCGACAGTTGACAGCTTTCGACCTTCCTCCCGAAGTCTGTAACATTATCTTGGCAGCCAGGCGACCCTCCACCAAAACGGTATACGCCTGTAGATGTAACAAGTTTGTGGCATGCTGCGCAGCAAAGGCTGTGGATCCCCTTTCTGTCCCCCTTTCAGAGGTTCTCCTCTTCATTCTTTCTTTGGCCCAGCAGGGCTCTGCTCTGGGCATTCTAAAAGGCTATCTTTCGGCCATTTCGGCCTTTCTTCAGCTTCCTGACCAGCTTTCTCTTTTCAAGTCCCCTATTGTAAATCGCTTACTTAAGGGCATTACTCACTTGCATCCTCCAATTCCTTTCGTAATGCCTCAGTGGGACTTGAACTTGATTCTGACCTATCTTATGTGCGCTCCCTTCGAGCCGCTACATAACTGTCCTCTCAGACTTCTGACACTTAAAACTGCCTTTCTGGTCGCCATCACCTCTGCTCGCAGTGAGAGTGAGCTGCAGGCCCTTTCTTAAAAACCTCCTTTCCTGGCTGTTCCTCCGGACAAAGTTGTCCTTCGTACTAGGCCTTCTTTCCTTCCCAAAGTGGTTACCTCTCTCCACATAGGAGAGACCATCACTTTGCTCACCTTCTTCCCGCCCCCACATCCTTCTAAAGAGGAGAGGCTCCACCATCTGGATCCAAAACGTGCGCTTTCCTTTTATCTGGATCGCACAAAACAATTCCGGATGGATGACCAGCTCTTTGTTGGCTATGTGGGCGCCAAGAGAGGTCGGGCTGTGCAGAAACGAACCATCTCTCGATGGGTCGTTCTATGCATCAAAATCTGTTACTCCTTAGCGAAAAAGGAGCCTCCAGTGGGGTTGCGTGCCCATTCCACCAGGGCGACAGCAGCCACTACTGCTTTGGGACGTGGAGTCCCCCTTCATGACATCTGCCAGGCAGCTACGTGGGCTTCATTGCACACGTTTACCAAACACTACTGCCTGGACATCCAAGTCCGGAGAGACAGCTTCTTTGGCCGTTCAGTTCGCCAGGACTTTCTGGTGTGAACTTTGTTCGCAGACCCACCTCCGGGGTTGGTATTGCTGGGGTATCTATTCTGGTGAGGAATCCATAACTAATAGTCTCAGATTAACAAGTTACTTACCTTCAGTAACGATATATCTGTAAGAGACATAGATTAGTTATGGATTCCTCACCGCCCCACCCATCCTCCCTGTTCTGCGAACTGACTTCTAGGGTAAGGGACTTCTTTAGGGCCCTAGTTTTGTGCACCAGTGGTCAGTGTCTTGCATGGCTCTGCACTTCTGGCGTGGAATGTCGTGTAAAGAACTGACGTCAGCGCGCAGGGGCGGCGTCTAAGTGGATACCGCAACGTCATTCCGGCAACCACAACGCCAACGACTAACGCGGAGTCGACCGATGCCACCTACGGACGTGCAGGCGTACTGTTGAAGAAAAATTCTCCGGATCCAGTCTGAAGCCTGAGGGTAATTCTAAGGTGAGGAATCCATAACTAATCTATGTCTCTTACAGATATATTGTTACCAAGGGTAAGTAACTTGTTAATTACTGCACAACCATCTATTCCTCAAGCACACGTACATACTGGTAGGATTTGGCACGAGGGTGAGTGATGGTTCAGTATATACAGTGTTATTAACAAGAGATTTTACAAAAATGAAATGCACTGTTAATAATTGAAAGGACAAGAAACTGAACCATTGACTCGCAGCACGTGAGCTGTAAAGCCACGACAAGGCACCAACCTCTTCACATGCCATTCATACACCTTTCATTCGTGTGACACATACAAAACCATTCACACCGCCAGCTGCGGGCCCATTGCATTACAACACTCACATCGGCAGACAGCTTCATTCAAGGGCCCATCAATTTCACATGCCCACATACATGACACAGCAACTACACCAGCTGACAGATTGCGTGGACTGGCGTTTGGCTACCAGTGTGTGTAGTGACCAGCAGCAACTCGCTACTCACACACCAGCCAAGCGCCAGTCCACACACACCACCAGCCAAGCGCCAGTCCACGCACACCGCCAGCCAAGCGCCAGCCTACGCACACCGCCATCACATTTAGGGTTTTTTTATTACAAAAAAGAGAACACAAACAAATTGTAAATAGATACAAATCTACTAACACAAAATCTGAAACTAAATACATTGCACTAATGCCATCCTTGAAACTGAACCAATATTTTTAAACCATACAGCCAGGCAGTTCACTTTACCACTCATGGATGCTCCCAAAAATTATTTTGCGTGTGGTACATTCTAAAACAAGCCGGCACACACAGCACAGGGTTAGGACACTCTGGGCAGTACATACGAGTCTCCTTCCGCGTACCTCTTCGCCAACACACTCTATATCTCCTACTGGGAAATTCTTTTGAGGGCGTGGGAGGAATGTGATCAGGAAAGTGGCAATCTTTCAATCTAGCCACATCCTCCACCACTCCAACTCTAGGAACACTTGCCTGTTCCACTGCAACAAGGCTGCCTATTACAGACTCGTGAAACTTAGCAAAAGTCATCTTTGACTCAGGACAACAATCCTTAAATACAACAAAAGCATTAAAGGTTGCCAAGTGGAAGAGATGGATAGCCAACATCTTACACCAAATGTTAGATTTACGAAGAGCAGTTAAAGTGTCCAACCTCTCATTTACTCTATCAACGCCACCCATGTGCATATTATAGTCTAAAATGCACACAGGTTTGCGCACCCCAGCAACCTGACCCCAAACAGTCACAGGTGAAGTGCTTTCATCAAGGATGGTAGTCAGCATGTAACGTTTGGAAGAAGGGGCCCCTACATGCAAAATGTACTTGCTTAGCGTAGGGAAAATAACACTAAAGGGGGAAAAAGACTTCAGCAAGTATACAAAATACAGAAAATGTATCAGGGCAACACAACAATTATTTTATACAACGTAATGTGCATTACTTCTAAATATTAAGCATGACAATGTTGATTTATTTATTAGAAAAACTTTTTTTATTTTTTATTTCTTTTATCAAAGGGTTATTATATCGTGATAAATAATTTATATAATTAACCCCTTGACTGCGATCGGAATTCTGCTCGTGTGCTGGACATTCCGATCGCGGGTGGTCGTGACGAGCTCAGCTCGTCATGCGCACAGCGCTACCGCGCAGCATGACGAGCTGAGCTCGTCACGCGCATCGAAGGCGTTAACCATCAATACAAGAAAAAACATTGTATTACAATCGTGTATCCATGAAAACCAGTTCATTTCACATTCCTAGGTATTCTGATAATTTGTTAAATTACACAGTATAAACAAGTGGGGAGATCCAATGTGGTCGTAAGAAGTGAGAAGGCTGGCGGTTGGTTGGAACACACTACGCGCGTTTCGGCTGGGGTGGGGGGGGCAGAAAAAACATCAAGCCAATTTGTTCCGCTTGGAAGCGACCCTTGCCCAAGGTGTCGCTTCCTTTCAATAAAAACACAATCCCTGGTGCCTATTGGGGTTTTCTGCCCGACTGGGAGCAGAAAGGCCCAAAAAATGGGTCTATTAAACATCCAATATTTATTAGCCCCAAGGGGTCACTGTGCGCGATCGAGCAGCACAAATGCCCTTCAAAGAGACATCAGGGGAGAGGAGAAACTCTTTCCTCTCCCCTGATGCTTCGATGGCCAAAGAACTATCTCCCACCCCCACCTCCTCTCCCCCCCCCACCCGAAGCAGGATCACCTACCTCCTCCGTTGGACGCCTGGAAGCAAATGGCTTCCAGCGTGTCCAGGGCTTTCTGATGAAGTCGGCACACGCTGACGCCATGGGATTGCCCGGGGGGTCGGGGGTGGCAGCGGAAACTCTTCCACTGCCATCCCCCTTTGTGGGAGCTAGTGGGCTGCCCATGGGGGGAGCGCCCGCGCTTCCCCCATGGGTGGGTGCCATGATGGAGTGGTTCCGTCGTGAGCACACGCCCACCATGGCTCATGACGGAACTACCCGTTTTTTCACTGCTTTTGTTCCAAAAGTTCGTTTTATGCGTATTTGTTGTGACTTTAAGTAATAACATAATAACACAATAAAAAACTTTACTTTGTCATTGAGCATTGAGATGTTAATGCAGCAGGAAACCAGAGGATTAAAAATGTTAGGGTAGGTATGTGTTTCAGTAATTTGATGCTTGATGTTTTTTTTAAAGAGGCTAAAAATAGCTACTGAAACGGACGTCCACATAAGTGCAGCATCCCATTTACACGTTTCTTTACTTCAGCCTGCCCATTTTCTCAGTTGCTTAACAGCTCCTCAATTATAAAATAGTAACATTTTTGAAATGCGTATATATTTTCCACTGAATAAAACACGTTAAAGTGACTTTAAAGATAAGTGTAAAGACCTTAACTTGTGTTAAAAAACCAAAAAAAGTCCCCCTCCCCTGAAATTCACTGAACAATGTTTAACGTGGTATTATAGTTGGGTGTTGGAATGAGACAAAAGCTAGCATTATAAAACCTCTGAAATAAGTCTGTTATAGTTTAGAGAATTAACTAGAGTACCGCCATCATACATGACTTCACATACTACATTACTTATGGCGTGTTAAATGACATCATTGATAACATCTCTCATGACATCTCCGTCATAGCCTCCGGCCAAACCCTTTATCCGGGCCCCATCACGTCTTGGACTTGGTGCCTAGGCTCTGGCAAGGCCCTGAACCCACCCCTCCACATGCATCTAGCCTCCTCTGCACAGAATTGTCAGCCATTTGTAAGACAAGCTTGATACAGAGCTTACCCTATTGCCAGGGTTTGCACCCACCCCTCCACAAACTGCCAATACCTAGATAGGAACAGATTTTAGACATACACAGTGGAGATTATCTGCAAGGCCCAGAATGACACCAGACTTTGTATCCAACCTTGTATCTAGCATACAATAAGGGTTGGACTGTTGGCTTGCCCTATATCCAGACCCTGTGTCTAATCCTCATCATATGTCCAGTCCTGACTGTTCATAGACTTCGTCCATGCACATAGGGGGGGGTTTGCTGCATGGCCTCGCCTGTCACCAGGCGCTTCGCCCCTCTATGACCAACTAACTACCTTCTTGCTCATCTTTCAGTCCTTCACAGCAGAGGGTGTGATGTTCATTGGCCTGCTCCCCTTAAGTGACCTTCCCCCATTGCACCCACCCTTTAGGTGAATACAATTAAAAAGATAATGAAATCTATCAGAAGTGCCTCTTTTCTGAAAAATCCAATTTCTTATGCATCTTTTGACCCCTCAATCAATCAAGCATTTGTATAGCGTGCTACTCACCCGGAGGGTCTCAAGGCGCTAGGGGGAGGGGGGTCCGCTACTGTTCGAACAGCCAGGTCTTGAGTTGCTTCCTGAAGGAGAGGTGGTCTTGGGTCAGGCGGAGGTGGATGGGTAGGGAGTTCCACGTCTTGGCAGCCAGGTAGGAGAAGGATCTTCCTCCCGTTGTGGCTCTTCGAATGCGGGGGACGGCGGCGAGGGCGTGGTTGGTCGATCGTAGCTGGCGGGTGGGAGTGTAGAAGGTCAGACGGTCGTTGAGGTATCTGGGGCCTTGGTTGTGGAGAGCTTTGTGTGCGTGGGTGAGGAGTCGGAACGTGATTCTCTTGCTGACGGGGAGCCAGTGCAGGTCTCAGGTGTCCGGCGATGTGGCTGTGTCGGGGGATGTCCAGGATGAGTCGAGCTGAGGCGTTCTGGATGCGTTGGAGTCTTTTCTGAAGTTTGGCTGTGGTTCCGGCGTAGAGGGCCTGGGTGACCGTCTTCCTGGTTTCGGTGGGGATCCACCGGAAGATCTTCCGCAGCATACGTAGGATGTTGAAGCAAGACGAGGAGACGGCGTTGACTTGTCTGGTCATTGAGAGGGAGGAGTCCAGGATGAAGCCCAGGTTGCGTGCGTGGTCCGTTGGTTTGGGTGCGTTGCCCAGGGCAGGGGGCCACCAGGAGTCGTCCCAGGCGGAGGGTGATGATCCTAGGATGAGGACTTCCGTCTTATCTGAGTTCAGTTTCAGGCGGCTGTTCCTCATCCACTCGGCTACGTCCTTCATCCCTTCATGTAGGTTGGTTTTGGCGGTTGTGGGGTCGTTGGTGAGGGAGAGGATCAGCTGGGTGTCGTCGGCGTAGGAGATGATGTTGAGGTTGTGTTGGCGTGCGATGGCTGCGAGGGGGCTCATGTAGACGTTGAAGAGGGTGGGGCTGAGTGATGATCCTTGTGGTATGCCGCAGATGACTTCGGTGGCCTCGGAACTGAACGGGGGAGGCGGACTCTCTGGGTTCTTCCGGCGAGGAAGGAGATGATCCACTCCAGTGCCTTCTCTTGGATTCCGACGTTGTTCAGGCGTTGCACTAGGGTGCGGTGGCAGACTGTGTCGAACGCTGCGGAGAGGTCCAGGAGGATGAGGGCCGCTGTTTCCCCGTTGTCGAGCAGGGCTCGGATGTCGTCGGTGGCTGCGATGAGGGCGGTCTCGGTGCTGTGGTTGGCCCGGAAGCCGGACTGTGAGTGGTCGAGGGATCCATTCGTCTCGATGAAGGCGGCCAGTTGTCTGTTGACGGTCTTCTCGATGACTTTGGCAGGAAAGGGAAGGAGCGAGATGGGGCGGTAGTTTTTGAGGTCGGTGGGGTCCGCTGACGGTTTCTTCAGTAGGGCGCAGAGTTCGGCGTGCTTCCAGCTCTCTGGGAAGGTGGCGGTGTCGAAGGAGGTGTTGATGATGTCCCGGAGGTGGGGTGCGATGACGGCGTCGCCCTTGTTGAAGATGTGGTGAGGGCAGGGGTCGGTTGGTGATCCGGAGTGGATGGAGTTCATCGTGCGGATAGTGTCTTCGGTGTTGATCGTGGTCCAGGCTCGGAGGGTGGAGGTGGGGGACGTTGGAACGGTTGTAGGGTACGTCGGCTGTGTGCTGAAACTGTTGTGTATGTCTGCGATCTTGCTGTGGAAGAACGAGGCGAGCGAGTTGCAGAGGTCTTGCGAGGGGGTGATGTCGTTGTTTCCGGCGCTGGGGTTCGAGAGCTCTTTGACGATGATGAAGAGTTCCTTGCTGTTGTGGGCGTTGTTGTCCAGTCGTTCCTTGAATGCGGTTTTCTTGGTGGTGTGGATCAGCTGGTGGTGTTTTCGGGTGGCGTGTTTGAGGGTGGTCATGTTGTCTGCAGTCGGGTCTCTGCGCCATGCTTTCATGGCCCGGCAGTTCTTCTTGGATTTCTTGAGTTCGTCGGTGAACCAGGGTGCTTTCTTGTTGCCGGGTCTGATTGGGGGTCTTCAATGGGGCGAGGATGTCAGCGCAGTTGGTGATCCATCTTGTGAGGTTGCTGGCGGCTTGGTTGGGGTTCGTTGAGCTGGCGGGAGGGTTCTGGCTCAGGGATGTGGTGAGTTGGTCGGTGGTGATCTTGTTCCAGCTTCTGCGCGGGAGCTGTTGCGTGGTGGTGGTGCGTGGTGGTCCTGCTGAAGCTGAAGTGGACGCAGCTGTGGTCTGTCCAGTGGAGTCCGGTGGTGTGGCTGAAGGAGATGTCCTTGCTGGAGGAGAAGACTGGGTCAAGCGTGTGGCCGGCGTGGTGTGTGGGGGTGGTCACCAGTTGCTTGAGTCCGAGGTTGTCCAGCAGGGTGGTGGTGTTGCGATCGTTGTTGTTCTCTAGGTGGAAGTTGAGGTCCCCAAGGAGGATGTAGTCGGCCGAGAGGAGGGCGTGCGGGCTGATGAGGTCGGCGATGTCTTCGCTGAATTGTGTGCGTGGTCCTGGGGGTCTGTAGATGAGGGTGCCTCTGAGGGTGGTCTTGGGGTCGGTGTGTATCTGGAAGTGCAGGTGTTCGCCGGCTGTGAAGGTGTCGTCGGAGTTGGTCGTAATGCGGATGATGTTCTTGTGGACGATGGCGATGCCTCCTCCGGTCTGGTTGGCGCGGTCCTTTCGGGTGATCTTGTATCCGTCCGGGATGGCGATGTCGGGCGCTGAGGAGGCGTTCATCCATGTTTCCGTGAGGAAAGCGACGTCTGGTGATGTGGAGTCGAGCAGGTTCCAAAGTTCCACGGCGTGTCTGTGGACGGAGCGGGTGTTGAGCAGGATGCACTTCAGGTGGTTGCTGCTGGTGCTCGGCGTGGCGGGTGCGGTGCAGGTCCGGAGGCAGGAGAACTTGCAAGATTGGCAGGCGAAGGGTCCGTGGGTGCGTCCTGGGGTGGCACAGTGGCAGCCGGGGATTCGGCCGGTGTTGAGTGCGTTGAGGGTGGCGGTGTCGTAGGTCCGGTGGGTGGGTTGGCTGCTGCGGGGGCCAGGGGTTCTGGCGCTGGGCGCGGTCCAGTCGTGGACGGGCGCAGACGGGCTTGCCTTAGGCGCGGCCGCACAGCGGCCGCCATTTATGGGGAGGTGGGAGGGAGGAGCAGCTGGGAGGCGGGAGGCAGGGGCAGCGAATGGGCAGTCAGGGGGCGGGGCCGCAGGGACGCAGCAGCGGGAATGGCGAGAGGCAACGGGGGTACAGAAGGAAAAAAAAAAGGGGCGAGAAAACAGACAAATGCGGGCACAGTACAAATGGGGCAACGGGGGTACAGAAGGAAAAAAAGGGGCAAGAAAACAGACAAATGCGGGCACAGTACGAATGGGGCAACGGGGTACAGAAGGAAAAAAGGGGCGAGAAAACAGACAAATGCGGGCACAGTACAAATGGGGCAACGGGGGTACAGAAGGAAAAAAAGGGGCGAGAAAACAGACAAATGCGGGCACAGTACAAATGGGGCAACGGGGGTACAGAAGGAAAAAAGGGGCGAGAAAACAGACAAATGCGGGCACAGTACGAATGGGGCAACGGGGGTACAGAAGGAAAAAAAGGGGCGAGAAAACAGACAAATGCGGGCACAGTACAAATGGGGCAACGGGGGTACAGAAGGAAAAAAAGGGCGAGAAAACAGACAAATGCGGGCACAGTACGAATGGGGCAACGGGGGTACAGAAGGAAAAAAGGGGCGAGAAAACAGACAAATGCGGGCACAGTACAAATGGGGCAACGGGGGTACAGAAGGAAAAAAAGGGGCGAGAAAACAGACAAATGCGGGCACAGTACAAATGGGGCAACGGGGGTACAGAAGGAAAAAGGGAAGGGCGTTCTTACCAGCAGCAGCGAGCGGACAACACAGGCGGAGCTGTGTGGCGGGGGGAGCGACCTACCTGGCAAGGAGGTCCCTGGTCTCTGCGCCACTCCTGCCACTGCTCAACTCCTCGAGACTGCTGCCTAGCTCGCAGCCCTCGGGACCTCCTGTTCAATCCTGCAGTCTCACTGTCCTATAGTTCAGCTCTGTGGTAATCTCACTTTGTTATTGTAATTTTATTTTGTAGTATTCTTTGTATTCCGCTTTTTGCATTTTGTTACTTTGTCTTCTATTGGTTTAACTGTATTTGGCCCAGTACCCGCTCCAGCTGTCTTTCTGCCATTTTTTCTCCCACCCACTGACCTCCCGTCTCCCAGTCTGCCCCTCCCACCTCCCAGGACTACTTATGGAGGCCGCTGCCTGGCGGCGCCGCTAGTGTGCCAAAGGCAAGCCCATCTGCGCCTGGATCGCGCCCAGAGCTAGGAACCCTGGCCCTTCGCACTCCCACAGATACTCCACCGCAGACCTTCGTGCCCTGGATCTTGGACGCAACAACTGCTGCCTCGCATCACTGTGTGACCTTTCACCTGCATTTGGTCCGGATCACCGCCACCCCAGCTCCGACCAACACTACAGCAATAAGCACCACGCCAGCCCCAGATGCCGACACCCCTCTGGGACAACTCATCTACTGCCTGATCAGTGCCGGATTACTCTGCAAACACGCCTCTGAAGTCTGGGACACCATCTCCACTCTCACCCCCGGTGTGACATTCATGACGGAGACCTGGCTCTTCCCCACATCGGCCCCAGACATCGCAACAGCAACACCCAGCGGCTACAAGATGAAATATCGCGACCGCACCAATAGATACAGAGGTGGCATTGCCATCGTACACAAGGAATCAATCACCTGCACCATCACGGATGACAAGACCACGCCGATAATAGAACACATGATCTTCCAGCTCCGCACTGACGACAAAACCACCATCAAAGGCACCCTCTCATACAGACCACCAGGACCACGAACCGGCCTCAGGTACTTCATCATTAAATTCATCACCCCGCTAGCTGTCAAATCCAAACAGTACGTCTTCCTGGCAGACCTCAACTTCCACCTGGACAACCCCACTGACACCAACTCCACGACCTCATAGAAAGACTGGACAACATCGGCCTCAAGCTGGTGGTCACCGACCTCGCGAACAAAGCAGGACACACTCTGGACCCCATTTTTACGTCCAGCAACAGAATCAGATACACACCTTGGAACTCACCTGGTCAGACCACTCCATAGTACATTTCACCCTCACCATACCTCTCTTCCCCCAACCACAACAGTGCCCCTTACCGCTGCTGGGCCAAGGTCACTCCGCAACAATAGACCCACGCCCTCAGCACCACACAGCCCAACATTGCCACCAACCAGATCCAGACAGTAGAGAACTTCAACGTCTGGATCACCAGCGCTGCCGACTGAGTCAATTCCATGCACAGACCCACCAAATGAGCCATCTGGTACACTCCGGAACTCTTCACGTCGAAGTGCAGGTGTAAACAACTGGAAAGAAGATGGCGCACCAGCAGGTGCCCCACCAATCGAGCCACCTACACATCAGCCCTCCACAACTACCACCGATAGATCAAAGGAGCAAAAAAGGAGGCCCTGATCCACCAGATCGAGACCAGCGCCAACCAAACCAAGTAACTATTCACCACTGTCAGAGTTCACCTGCCCGTCAGCCACGAAATTTCCATCCCCTCCTCACAAGAACTCTGTGACTCCCTCGCCAACCACTTCCACAGCAAGATGGCAACCATCTACAGAACCTTTGATCCCCAACCCTCCGACTTCTTTAGCAACCCATCAACCTCTACCACTTGGGAACATCTCGGTGCACCGAACACAACCACTATTGTGAACTCCATCCACTCAGGAGCACACACCGACCTATGCCCCTTCCAACTCTTCAACCTCGGAAGAGAAGAGAAGATATCAGCCACCAGCTCACCACCATCCTCTATGCCTCCATAACCACAGCCACCTTCCCTGTTGCATGGAAACATACGGAGGTCAGACCCATCCTCGAGAAACCTTCGGCAGACACCAGCGAGCTCCAGAACTCCCATCCCATCTCCCTGCTCCTGTTCCCCGCCAAAGTCCTGAAGAAGGCTATCAACCTCCAACTCACCGAACACCTGAAGAGAAACAACCTACTGGACCCTTCTCAATCAGGCTTCAGAACCAACCACAGCACCGAGACAGCCCTGATCGCTGCAGTAGACGACAGCCACATGCTACTCGACGGAGAAGAATCAGCCGCCCTTGTTCTCCTGTACTTTTACACAGCCTTCGACAGTCTCCCACCACACACTCCTCAATAGACTACGCCAGATAGGAATCGCAGATGATGCACTCGGATGGCATCCTCCCCCAACCTCCCCTTCACCTCGCAACCCAAGCACACCATCTGCGGCGTACCCCAAGGATCATCCCTCAGTCCAACCCTCTTCAACATCTACATGACACCACTTGCAGACTGCCAGACCTCACGACCAAATTATCTCCTATGCCAGCGATACATAGTTCATCCTCTCGCTCTCAGCAGACCCCACCTTGGCGGAGACCAACTTGCACAGCTGTACGAAGAACGTCACCGCCTGGATGAAGGCAACTGCTTGAATCGCAACACGGACAAAACTGAAGTTCTGATTTTCTGCAGACACACTGCTCTCTGGCCTGACTCCTGGTGTCCGGACCCACCCCCACGCCGAAAGACCATGCCAGCAACCTTTGCATCATCCTGGACAGCGTACTCTCCATGAAACATCAGGTCAATGTAATTTCCTCAGCCTGCTTCCACACGCTCCTCAAAATCTTCAGGTGGCTCCCCATCAGCACCAGTAAACTGGTGACGCAGGCCCTTATCACCAGCAGGACCTCCACTGGCTCTCCGTCCAGAAGATGCCAATTCAAGCTTCAGACCCACCCCTACAAAGCCCTCCACAACCAAGGACCCGCATACATGAACCACTGCCTGCACTTCCACCGACAAGGAATCTCTGCTCACCTCTCTTTCGCACAGATACCACGTATACGCCACTGCCACTCCAGAGGACGATCCTTCTCCCACCTGATCCGTCAAGTGGGGCAGAGAAACCGCGTTTTCCCCATGCAAATTCCCTTAGGGATTTTAGACACAACTACAGCACGAACTGCTGAATGGAATTGCACCAAATTTGGCAGAAAGGTAGCTTTTTGTAAATTGGTGTAAATAAGTTCAGTAGTTTTAGACTTATTAAAAGAAATCCAAATTTGTATAAATAGGTACGCGGATCCTCCGAGGATCCGACTGTCTTGTGCTCAAATCTGATTGGCCACCAACACTTCAACCAGGAAGTGTTAGCAGCCATCTGGGGACTCTGCTTCAGCTGAGTCCCACAAAAAAATGTTTTAAAAAAAGAAAAGGGGGCAGGGTAGGAATACCCTGACTCCCTTAGCTCTTGTCATGGGGTCCGAGAGGGAACCCGCCAGGGCATAAAAGCATTTATTTATTTAAATTTTTTGCCACTGAAACACGACAGAGCCACGAATCTGCAGCAATCCTTTTTTTTCAAATTGTGGCCTCCCGGGCTTATTTTGATTAGAGC
This sequence comes from Calotriton arnoldi, assembly GCA_963921515.1. Taxonomy (NCBI): domain Eukaryota; kingdom Metazoa; phylum Chordata; class Amphibia; order Caudata; family Salamandridae; genus Calotriton; species Calotriton arnoldi. Next base: position 333,813 of record CAWUFW010002683.1, on the reverse strand, counting down.
CCCCAGGTGGGACTGGTCCTGGGGGCATTTATCAAGAAAATGAGAGGGGCGTACAAGCCCCCCTCCTAAGGCTCTTAGAGCCAGGGGGACTGCGCTTGCTTATGAACACACGGCCTCTTACTGCTCTTAAACTCTCCCTAAATGATCCCTCAGCGTGTTTTTCTTTGTGTTCTTCTATACCTCTTCTTTACATAGACAACCTTTCGGTGAGTTTGGAATTTGTGCTGTGCGTTTTTCCTAAGCTCTCCTGAAGGCATAAAATGTGCCTAATTCTCGATGGAGGGTTCCCGTCTCCCTCAGTCACCAGCATCCGCTAGGGTTGCAGTTTATGTACCCTCGGAAACCCAGGCCTACTTTGTTGTGCGCAGCCACTCTCCCCCAGCCCACCTCGGCAGATCTGAAACCGCGCCCCTGCACAGTTTGAAGAACTCTTCTGGTTAAATAGAAGTGACAAGAGACGGTCCTTATCGCGGTCCGGCAGCAGGCTGGCGCCAAAGGCTCTCCAGCACACCGGACCCCATTAATCAGGAGTGATCTGTTCAGGTCCCTCATGGTGGTAGCTTCTGGGGGCCAAGGAGACGCAAGCGTGTGGGCAGCAGAATGTGTGTATATAGAACGCCTGAGTGGTGTGTGTCGGGGAAGGAATATGCAGGCGTGCCAACATATATGTAGGGTGTGTGCAGAGTTTCTAGAGCAGTGATTGTGATCTTGTCTAGTGTGCTGTGAATGAGGCACAGCTGTGTCCATAGTTGGTGTACCTGTGTGTGTGACCGTGCCAATGTGCAGTTTAATTGCTGTGTGTTAGGAACTGGTGTCTAAGATACATGTATTGTGTCTAGTGTGTGTTTATTTGTGTACGCACAGTGTGTGTGTGTGTGTGTGCAACAAGCATTGCAAAACAACAAGGTGGGCTGGGGTGTTGGAAGCCAGCACAGCTGTGCTGCAGTGCAGAAATGGTCAACTGTGCAGTGCAGAATTCACAGGGCTGCAGGGTAACATTTGTGTTGATGCAGTGCAGACCCTGCAGATCTGTAGCACTGTCAGTAACCTGCAGCTTCTTCTAAGTGTGCAGTTGCGTTGCAGTAAATATGTAGCTGCAATGCAGAATGTGCCATGCTGAAGTGCAGTGACATGCAGGGCTGCAGCGTATTAACATCCAGAGCTGGGGCTGCAGAAATGTTTAAAGGGGACATTCAGCATGTCCAGAACTCCAGTGTAGAATGTAAGAGAGTGCGGCTAGAGCTGTCGGGAACTGAGGACCAGGTTCCAGTCTCTGTGTTGGCTCAACATTCTGTGTAAATGAGAATGTCCCTGTGCCTAAAAAAATGTAAATCGTGCTTATGTATAAAACTACAGAAAAATTAAATAAAGAAATGTACAGAGCAGCAGTGCAGGACGTACAGCGCTGCAGTACAGGTTTGTGCAAATCTGCAGTGCATGAGTATGCACTGATGCTGATGGTGCATACTTGTAACTGAAAACACACAAAGCAGAAACATGCACCTGGAGCTCACAACATGTGGTTGCACTATGTTCTAAAAGCAGACTATAATTCATAATGTATTTCTTACGTATAGACATAAAAAAAGTGTAGTTTGTTCAACTTGCTGTCACAGAAAACTTACTGGCTTTACGGTGACGTTGCTCGCCACCTCGCACTGAGAAGTGGCTGGCTGCCGTAGAGGCGCTAGCCACACAAATAGTACATATGGGATAGAACGTGTGCACTTTTCATTCAGATACTCAGACGATTATAGTGCCTTGTGTCTGGCGGATTCAGTCTATCATGCAGACGTTGGAGGGTCATTTGGACCGAGCTGTCCTTCAGAGAACATGCGGTGTCCCAGAAGAAAAAGAGCTTTTCAGACAGAGGTGGGTGACGGGCTCTATTCATGTCTACATCACAGACTTCAGGGCACTTTTTAATTTAAAGTTGTCGAAGGTTAGCCAGAAGCTTCCGAGGCCAAGCTGAGCGTGAGTTGTGTACACCTGGGAGAAACCCATTTAAAGGTGAAAGGCATGGCGTGAGCTGGAAAAAAGATGAACGTGCACAGTGGAGGGCTTTGTTTGTTGGTTTGTATTCCGCTTACAGGGTCCCAGTTTGTGTTTAGAAATTAACTTGTATTGGGTCTTTTGGGGGGGGGGGGGTTTGGACTGTCTCCGTCTCCAAATCACACATGTGCAAAATAACCCCCACTGCATTCTCTTTATCTGTCACGGTCTGGAAGTCTCTATGAGCTTGAGCACCTTTTCAGGACAGACATGATGTGGAGCTATTTTTCACGTCTGATGCACTGAAGTCTTGAGCGGTTTACATTTGTTAACAGATAGTACTGGCCGCAGTTTATTTCCGTGAAGCCTTAAAAGCTACAGTTTCACCTCGGTCAGAAACTAGCAGAAAGAGGTAAAACAACTAGCATTGAAGTGGCAGAAAAACTAGCCGAAAGAGGCAAGATCAGGGTCAGAAACGAGCAGAAAGGGCCAAAATAAAGGTCAGAAATGAGCAGAAAGGCAACATAACGAGCAGAGAAGAGGCAGAAAAATGTGCAGAAAGAGTCAAGGTAAGCACTAAATAAGCAGAAAAAGACACAAATGAAGGTAAGAAATTAGCAGAAAGAGGCAAAAGTATGCAGCAAGAGCAAAGAAGAGGTAGAAAATGGGCAGTAAAAGGCAAGATAAAGGTCAGAAACAAGCAGAGAGAGGCAACATGAAGGTCGGAAACAAGCAGAAAGATACAATGAAGGTCAGAAACAAGCAGAAAGAGGTACAATGAAGATCAGAAATGAGCAGTAAGAGGCAAAATAACAGACAGAGTAGAGGGCAGGAGTGAGCGGCGAAGAGGCAGAAAAATCAGCAGAAAACAAGCAGAGAAGGCACCTTGTGTGCCCCCTTCTGGTTTTTTAACACTCAGACCCATTCATAGTCACTCGCTGATCCCCTCATACACGCACCCACTCGCAGACACTCATACACCTACTCAGATCTGCTCAGATACTAACACACCTACTCACACTCATGCATGCTCTCACAGACCCACTCAAACACTCATGCTCCCACTCACAGACCGACTTAGAGACTCACGCACCCAGTCACAGACCCAATCAGACACTCACGGATTCACCCACAGATTCATACGTTACTTGCACACCCACTCACACAGCCAGTCACAGACGCATACAGCTACTCACACAAAAACACTCACACCCATTCAGACCCATGCAGTCATTCACACACCCACTCACCTACCTATGCAGCCACTCGCACACCCACTCTCAAAGGTTGCAGTTTGGAAATAAAATTTAAAAAAACTGAAATTCACTGAAAAAAACAAAGGTTACAGAGATGTTCTAGTTTGGAAATAGATTTTAAAAAGCCTTAGTAATTCACTGAAAAACCAAAGGTTACAGGGACGTTATAGTTAGGAAATAGAATCAAAAAAACTTTAGAAAAACACTGATAAAACCAAAGGTTACAGGACGTTACAATTAGGCTCAGATTTCACTTTTACAAAACCAGTGAAATTCCGCAGAGAAAGTTACCTGAGCTAACTACAACTTTTGCGCCCGCAATGCACTGTTTATGACCTCACATATTACATCACTCATGACATGGTCAGTGACTTCACTGACATCTCAAATTACCTCACTGATATCATCCACAGTACCACTCACACACCCACTCACACCCCCATACAGCCTCTCTCACCCACTGACACACCCATACAACCACTCACTCATCCACAGAGCCACTCACACACCCACTTATTAACACACAGCCATCACCTATACACCTACTCACACAGCCACTCACTCACCCATAGTCACACAGCCACTCACTCCTCCACCCTCTCAACAGAGCCACCCACACAACCACTTACTTATCCATTCACACAGCCATACAAGCACTTGTGTACTCATTCACTCATACAGTCACTCTCCAGTACAGCCACTCCCACTTAGTTAATCTAACACCAACTCAAACAGCCACTCACTCACCCATACACCCACTCACTCAGACACCCACTCACACAGACATCCACTCATACACAAGAATACACAATCACATAGCCAGTCACATAATATATGTTAAAAAATGGAATCACACATTAGTAGTACACAAAGTAAACTAATTTAACTTTGTAGTACCTTAGTATATGTTTAACACTCAAACATTTGGAAAACGCTCACAATCACTGGATGTCATTTGAGATGTCAGCAGTTATGTCACTGACCATGTCATGAGTGATGTAATATGTAAGGTCATAAGCAGTGCATTACGGGCGCTTAAGTTATAGTTAGTTCGGGTAACTATAAGTACTGAATTTCACTGGTTTTGTACGAGCGAAATCTGAGCCTAACTGTAATGCCCCGGTAACCTTTGTTTTGGTTTCAGTGAATATATATATATATATATATATATTTCCCCACAAACTCCTCCTTTTGTCGGATTCTCGGCGCTCAGTACCAGTGCGGGATCCTCACGGTCGAGCCAGACCGTTACATATTCACCAAACTCCTCTGAAGAAGGAACAGGGTCGCACATCGCAATTTCAACAATTTATTTTTAACTTAGATATTCAGCTCATTATCTAGTGCAAGCTACAGATCAACGCGTTTCGGTCTTGGCACAAGACCTTGTTCACGATCATATATATATATATATATGCGTGTGTGTGTACACACACCTTGCTATTCTGGTTGAAGTATGTGACTCTATGAAAGATCCAATGCTGGAGAAGAAGAATGTATCTTTAACTACAGTTTGTGGTGGTATCTTTCATAGATTCACATGCAGCTTACCCTCCTCCCAAACAGAGACTCATCTCAGTTAATTATTGATATGCGGATATATTGCCACACTTGTGCTAGAAATCTGAGGTGCATAGCCTCTTTGGGAAATGAGGAGTCTCGAGGGGCACACTCACCTCACTGACTGAAGTTCATGTCTTTTCCAATGAGGTGATGTGCTAATTCTGTAGCACTGTTATAAGGCCTTTTAAGGCAGACTGTGCCTTCTACTGCTATTATAAAGTTAGTGTGACTCATCTCAAAGACGTGGAATCATTCAGTAAGTGAATCTGTGAAAGATACCAAAGCCTGACAACTAAAGTTAAAGGCAAGTAATGTTTTGTCTTATGACTACCTTATAATATACTTATCTGTAATCGTAATCTTCCTTCAGGGATCTCCACTGCAAAGATGAGCATCCCTTTTCTCCTCCCTGAAGGAAGAAAGGAGAATTTGAGTGCAATGTAGGTAGCATTTAAGTCTCCATATAAAATAAACTAGAACACCTGCCACTGGTTGGGCATAATAGGATACTTGTGGAGTCTTCTTCCTCAATGAGCAGTGTCAGTTTATTTTCCATGCAAAACATTTTCCTACACTTAGCTTGCCACCTTAAAAATAATCGAAAATTGACCAGTATAGCCTATTGTAAAATGTTTTTTCTTTTTTTACTGCATGACATTTTTGAAAGTGCTGAGATACCCCGCCTGTGGGTAGAATTATCTGGAGCTTGTTTTCATTGGAGAGTCCTCTGAAGGAGAACTGTATTATAAGTAACGTTTCCCTATTGACAGCGAGTAAAGATTTTTCTGTTTTCTGATGAATACAATTTTCTTTATTGAATTCCTAGATTTCCTGGCCAATGGGGTATTTATTCCTTTGAGAATTTTATGATTCTAATGTTAGCTTGAGGTTTTTCTGACCTCAATCATAATGGGTAACTAAGCAGAGGTGATGCCTCTTTTATGGTTAGTTTCCTTATCGTTCTAGTTACGTTACCCGCTTTCGTGAAGTCCAAGATCCAGATGTGGGAGTAGCTTGGGCAATGTCTGGTGCTGGTTGTTGAATTACATCTAGTTTCAGATTCAGTCTTATTAATTTGGAAACACTTGAGACATGGAATCTGCATGAAGGTAAAGTCACAGTTACCTCTTGGGAGAAAAAAGTAGAGTATTTTCCTTTTCTCCGAATAGTGAGACACGAAAAGTTAGAGAGCACAAGTGAAGACTAGTAAATGAGTCCCATACCTATAGATAATACATAGAAATCTAAAGTAGGAGGTGCTCTCCCTTTGTCAAATGGGGATGACGAACGGACAACAGGAGAAAGTTTTCTTGTTTCAGTGTTTTGTGTTGACATTTAGAGAGGTTTCAGCCAATGCCATAACATGAGATATTGCAATCTGTGTACCACACAGACCTCTTGTGGCAATTAAAATAAAGCTCATTCTCCGGATGGAACATCTGATAAGTTGAGTTTTGAGTTAACTTGCAATATTGATCCAACTTTTTGCAGTCCCTGATGGTTGGTGGAAGATAGTTTTTTTTCTTACCAACATAACATATCGTTAGTGGCTTGTTTGGCCTAGTGGTTAAATTACTTCTATCTGATAGAGACTTCTAGCTGCAGATTCCTTACCTTTGAATTTCCCAGGCTTCAGGCTGGATCTGGAAACATTTTCTCGAGCAATACCCCTTGCGTGCGCCATCGAGTGGCTCCATTCGGCTCTGTGTGATGGCATCGTTAGCGTTTGTTATGACATTGCGGTCACCTATATAGGTGCCACCCAGTCGCACAACGTCAGTTCTTTTCTTTCCACACCAGTTAATCACCGATCCTGGAAGGGCTACCCCTCTGTCGCTTTTTGACAGGCCTTTCCTTTTTTCAACCTTTTGTCGACTTCGGGATTTTTTCCATCGTGTGGGAAGATGTCTTCGAGGAAGACCGGGTTTAAACCATGCGGTGCCTGTTGCCGCATGATTTCGCTTACCGACCCCCACCTCGTCTGTCTCTGGTGTCTCGAGCGTGACCACGACTCGAAGTCGTGCTCGGACTGTCGGTCTATGGCTTCAAAGGCCTTGCGAGAGTGGGCTATGAAGCTCCTTGCGGCCCAGCAGTCAACATCATCCAGCGAGACTCCACGGAGGTCCTGATCGAAGAAGAGGTCGTCGCAGGACCGCTCCCAGAGCCCAAAGTCCTCTTCGTCCCACTCGAGGTCATCGGGACACTCTGGGAAGTTGCACAAGAAGATGAAGTCCAAGCGTACTGCATCAAAAAGGGGGACCCAGAGCAATAAAGGTCCAGCATACGTGCCCCAATGTATGAACTATGAATAAAGAGGTATGCTGTTCCTACTAGTGAAAAAGAAGGGGGAGTGGCTCCTATAAGGAGCAAGGTCCCTCACACACCCCGAAAGGTGTCATGCTTCATCATATGGCAGCTCCTCTTTGGGCTGGTGCTGCAATGGCCAACAGGCCCCGCAGGGGGGCTCTTTGCCGGAGATCTTTTGTAGACTGTAGTCTTAGCTGTAGGTGAAGTGGGTGTGTGTGTGGGATGTGTGGTGTATATAAACAGGTGAGTAGAGTGTAGGAAGTGGGTGGATTAAAAAACTATGTAAACCCGCTGAACTAACTTTAATTAGTGGGTTCCACGTCATGATTAAAAGAGGTAATACTTGAATATGGAGACGCTAATAATCTCTCGTCAAGTATTTAAGTGTAAGTGACGGTCGCATGTTTCATGCCCTATATTGTCAACAATGATAGTGGCATTTCTTAAGGACCTAAAACAACTACTAACTACTCGAAAAAAGGTGGTACATATCTATATAGTAGAGTCCGTTCACCATCCCTTTCTAATTACACCATCCGCAGTCAGTACGTCATCAACACAGAGGGTAGGTCGATCGCACTCCGCGCACCGATGGGCAAAGTCGATTGCAACGCCCCTGCTCGTCTCGTAACTCCAGGGTTGTTTGACTCCTTACTTTCTGATTTTGGTCCCCACAGAAGAGGATAATGCTTGTTGAGGACGTACTGACTGCGGACGGTGTAATTAGAAAAGGATGATGAACGTACTCTACTATATAGATATGTACCACTTTTCTTCGAGTAGTTAGTAGTTCTAGGTCCTGAAGAAATGCCACGATCATTCTTGACAATATAGGGCATGGAGAGTCTGGTATCCAGAGCTTCTGAAAATGAGCATCGATCCTCCGATTAGGCTACCCCTCCGGGAGGATCTTCTGTCGCAGCAGCAAGGGAGGGTCCTCCACCCGAACCTGTCAAGTCTTCGCCTCCATACGTGGAGATTGAGGGGTGTCAGTTGATGGCTTTTGACCTTCCTCCCGAAGTACGCAACGTTATTTTGTCAGCCTGGCGGCCCTCCACTAACACTGTATACGCCTGCCATTGACACAAAATTGTATTATACTGTTCAGAAAGATCTATTGACCCTATTTCTGCTTCTCTTTCTACTGTTCTTTTTATTCTTACCCTTGCCCAGCAGGGCTCAGCGTTGGGTACTCTCAAGGGTTATCTTTCTGCTCTATCTGTTTTTTGCAGCTGCCAGACCAACCCTCTCTCTTTAGGTCTCCAATTGTAAATAGGTTTTTGAAGGGGCTAGCGCACATGTTTCTGCCCACGCTTTTTGTCATGCCGCAGTGGGACCTTAATTTGGTCCTCATTTTTTTGTGTGCTCCCTTCGAGCCTTTACACAATTGTCTCCTCCGGCTGCTCACCATCAAGACAGCCTTTCTGGTGGCGATAACATCTGCCTGGAAGGTGAGTGAGCTGCAGGCGCTATCTTGTACGCCTCCCTACATGATGTCCTTTGCGGATAAAGTGGTGCTTCGTTCTTGCCGAAGGTGGTGACCCCATTTAATCTGGGTCAGTCTATCACGCTGCCCACCTTCTTTTCTCCCCCGCATCCCTCTAAGGAAGAGGAGCGCCTCCACCGCCTGGACCCAAAAAGAGCGTTGTTGTTCTACCTTGACTGCACAAAAGAGTTCCGGGTGGACAACTTACTTTTTGTGGGGTACGTTGGAGCTAAGAAGGGGCGGGCAGTGCAGAAAAGGACCATTTCTCGCTGGGTCGTTCTCTGCATTACAATCTGATATGCCCTAGCTAAGAAGCAGCCCCCTGAGGGATTAAGGGCCCATTCCACCAGGGGAAAGGCTGCGACTACGGTCTTGACTCAGGGTGTCCCAGTGTTGGACATCTGTCAGGCAGCAACGTGGTCAACTTTGCACATGTTTGCCAAGCATTACTGCCTGGACTGTCAGGTCCGCAGGGACGGGCATTTTGCTTGTTCGGTCCTGCAGGACTTCCTAGTGTGAGGCATTGGTCCGCAACCCACCACCGGGAGAGTATGGCTTGGGTATCTAATTCAAAGGTAAGGAATCTGCAGCTAGAAGCCTCTATCATATGAACAAGTTACTGACCTTCAGTGGCGCATTATCTGGTAGAGACTCTAGCTGCAGATTCCTCACAGGTACACCCATGCCTCCCCACTTTACGGACTGATTTTTTTAAGTTAGGGTTGCACCCCTTTTCAGGGCCGTAGTTTTGCACACTTTTTTGTCAGTTACTTTGTGGCTCTGCACCTCTGGTGTGGAAAAAAAAAAGTACTGACTTCTGCGTGCCTGGGTGGCGCCTATATTGGTGACCGCGACATAACTGGCGCTAACTACGCCGATGACGTCACACGGAGCCGAATAGAACCACCCGAAGGCGCGCGCAAGAGGTATTGCTCGACCAAAAGTTCCTGGATCCAGCCTGATGGCTGGGAAATTTGAAGGTAAGGAATTTGCAGCTAGATTGTCTCTACCAGATAATGCGCTACCGAAGCTAAGTAACTTGTTTATTGTGACTCAACTTTGGGTTAAATCCTGACGTTAGCTTATGTGATTCTTGCCAAATGATTTAATATGTATTTAAATAGTAAATGTGTGAAATAATACAACCATTCTACTGCCTATAACGTAACGTACTGCAGTGCTGCCAAGCCGAGCATTTTTGACAGAAATACTTAATATACAAACACTTAAAAAAAGATCTTGACTACCATAGACCAATAAATGAAACCTCAGATCTGAAAGAGACACGTTAGTGACAGATTCCTTACCTTAGAATATCCCCAGGCGTCAGGCTGGATCCGGAAAGTTTTTGCATAGCAGTAGCCTTGCGCGTCGGTAGGCGGCGTCGTGCGGCTCCGCGTCCGTCGGGATCGCCGGGATGACGTCGCGGGCAGTACTTAGACGCCGCCCTGCGCGCTGACATCAGTTCTTTTCTTTTCCGCGCCAGTAAGCGCAGATCCGGGAAGAGCAGTGCCCTAGTCATTTTTTGACTAAGTTTTTGGTGATTTTTCACTGTCTTCTCGAAGTTCTCGACTCCGAAGGTGTCAGTAGGGATGCCCGGCTTCAAGCCATGCGACGCCTGTGGTCGAATGATGTCGATCACAGACCCGCATCAGCATTGTCTCTACTGCCTCGGCCGCGACCATGACACCAAGTCGTGCTCCGACTGCCGGGCCTTGCATCCGAAGGCTTTGCGAGAGCGAGCGGTCTCGAAAGCTCCTCGAGGTCCGGCAGTCGGACCGCGCCACGCCAAGCCCCGGTCACGTGAGAGGTCGAGGGGCCGGTCGCAGAGTCCTCATCGGTCGTCGGGGTCCAAGTCTTCGCACTCCTCCGGTAAGTCGAAGCATAAGAAGTCGAAGAAGCGTCATCGCTCGACGACTTCCCCTCGCCGGTCTCGCGACTCGGCTGAGGGTCCTGTCGGCACCGTCCCGCGGCTCCGGGAGTGCCTGTGGAGCCGCCCCCGCATTACCCGTCCTTCCCGGGTTCGGTGTCGACTCCGGCCGAGATACAGGATTTCCTGTCGGCCATGGCCCGCCTCTTCGGGCCTCAAGGTCCCCCCAGTGCGCCTTCGGGCCCCGCGGGCCGTGATGGTGTTTCCCCGGCGCCGCCTGTCACACCAGCCTCGGCCCCGGCCTCGACCTCGACCCCGGCTCCGGTACTGCCACAACCCCGATCGACGCCGGTTGACCTGACGACACCTCCACCGGTGCCGATCTCCGGTGCCATTCCCGACGCCGCTCGGGGCTCCGGGCGGCGTCGTTCCCCGGTTCTCTCTGGATCCGGACGCGGCACAGGACCGGCGTCGCTCGACGCCGGCTCCGACGCCAATGGGACCTTGGGTCCCACATGTCCCTCCTCCTTATTTTGAACCAGAATTGGAGGACGAAGAGAACTGGGAGGGGTCTGATGACCCTCTCACACAGCAATGTGAGTTTGATCAGGACTGGGCTGAGGAACTTGGGGATGCCAGTGGTCTGGACACCTCCCCTGACTCTGGCATGCTGTCGTCTCCTTCCGTGGCAACGGAGGAGGGAGCAAACTTTGCAACGGTGTTGCGTAGAGCAGCTGGGGCCTTACACCTCCAGTTGCCTACAGTGGCTGTCAGGACTAACATCCTGACGGAAGTGCTTCAGCCGGCGGCTACCTCCTCGGAGCCACTGCTGCCGTTTAACGAGGCGCTTTCAGACGTTCTTTTGGGCACCTGGTCCAAGCCCACCACAGGGGCTCCTGTGGATAGGAACGTGGTCCGACGCCATCGCCCTGCTCCGGGCGACCCCCTGTTCCTCTCCCAACACCCCACCCCTGAGAGCTTGGTGGTCCAAGCCTCTGCTTCCCAAAGCGCCTTCCCTACCGCTCCCCTGGATAGGGAATCCAAACGCCTGGATCAATTTGGGAAGGTCTTTTCTTCCTCCAGTGCTGGCTTGCGGTCCGTCAACACCACTTGCCTCTTGGGCCGATATTCCCACTCCTTGTGGGACTCGGTGGCGCAAGTTCTGCCCCAGTGTTCTGAGGAGGTCCAGACACTGCTTTCCCGCACCATTGCGGAGGGAAGAGATGCGGCAAAGTACACCATCAGATGTGGCCTTGATACCGCCGACTCGCTAGGCAGATCGCTTGCAACGACAGTGGCGCTGCGCCGTCATGCCTGGCTGAGAACCACTGGTTTCTCGGGTGATGTCCAAAACACTCTTATGGACATGCCCTTTGATGGGATCGGTCTTTTTGGGAACAAGGCAGACCATGCGCTGGAGCGCTTTAAGGACTTACGGGCTACGGCCAAGTCCCTGGGCCTTTCTGCTGTACGCCGTCCGTAGCCGTCTGCTTTTCGCCCCTTTCGTGGCCACGGAAGGGGCGCCCAGTCACGTCCGCTGCCCAGCCACCGGCCCGCGCAGCAAACGTCTTGGCGTGGCCGAGGACGTGGCACCCGCCGTGGCGGGTCAGGCAACCAGCGTGCGGATCAGGCCACCAACCCCGCCCCGTCCGCGGCCTCCAAGCCCTCCTAGTCCTTCTTTTCAGGTGCACAGCACGCCAGTAGGGGGCAGGGTCCGCCATCACCTTCACCACTGGCGTGCTATCACCTCGGACAAGTGGGTCTTGGACATTGTCCGAAGGGGCTACTCCCTCCCCTTCGAGACCATCCCCCAGCCATTCCACCTCAATTCCACCGCATGTCAGGGGATCACTTGGTGCTTCTTCAGAAGGAAGTTGCGGCCCCTCTTGGCCAAGGGGGCCATCGAGCGCGTTCCGACCCCAGAAGTAGGACGTGGTTGCTACTCCCACTACTTTCTGGTGCCCAAAAGGGACAAGGAGGACATGCGTCCTATCTTGGACCTCCGGAACGTCAATCGCTTCCTCCGGAAGGAGAAGTTCAAGATGCTCACCCTAGCTCAGGTCTTGACTGCCCTCGACCCTGGAGACTGGATGGTAGCGTTGGGCTTGCAGGACGCATATTTCCACATCCCCGTCCTGCCGGCCCACCGGCGTTACCTGCGGTTCACGGTAGGCCTCGAGCATTTTCAGTTCACCGTGCTCCCTTTCGGCCTTACCAGCAACCCTCGGGTGTTCACGAAAGTGATGGCGGTGGTCGCAGCTCATCTGCGCCGGGCAGGGGTTCCAGTCTTCCCCTACCTCGACGACTGGCTGCTGAAGGCGGGCTCGTCCCAGGCAGTCGTCTCCCACCTCCAGACTACGGCCGAACTCCTGCACTCGTTGGGGTTCTCCATCAACGTGCCGAAGTCGCACCTGATTCCTTCTCCACAGCTCCTTTTCATCGGAGCAGTTCTGGACACGACGCAGTTTCGGGTCTATCCTCCCAAACGGCGAGTCCGGGGATATTCAGGCTATGATTCCGATCTTTCGGCCTCTATCCTGGGGTTTCGGCACGGATGACCCTGAGGCTGCTGGGCCTCATGGCCTCCTGCATCCTGCTGGTCGATCATGCCAGATGGCATATGCGGGCTCTGCAGTGGGACCTGAAGTTCCAGTGGGCGCAGCACCAGGGCAACCTGTCCGATCACGTCCAGATCTCGGAGGGGACTGCAAAACAGTTGCAGTGGTGGCTCTCGAACCGGCAATGGGTCATGGGCAGATCCCTCTCCCTTCCCCAGCCAGAGCACACAGTTGTGACGGACGCGTCCCTTCTGGGATGGGGCGGTCACATGGGAGAGGCGGAGATCAGAGGCCTCTGGTCTCCGGCGGAGTCCCGGCTCCATATCAACCTTCTGGAGCTCCGGGCGAACCGACTTGCACTCAAGGCATTCCTTCCCTCTGTCAAAGGGACGGTAGTGCAGGTGTTCACAGACAACACCACCGCCATGTGGTGCTGCAACAAACGGGGCGGGGTGGGGTCGTGGACCCTCTGTCAGGAGGCTCTGCGCCTCTGGACATGGCTGGAACATCAGGGCATGTTCCTGATGGTTCAACACCTGGCAGGTTCCCTGAACGCCAGGGCGGACGACCTCAGCCGCAGGTGCATGATGGATCACGAATGGCGTCTTCACTCTGAGGTGGCGCAAGGTCTCTTTCAGCAGTGGGGAGAGCCTTGGTTAGATCTGTTCGCCACCCAAGAGAACGCGTAATGTCAGCAGTTCTGCGCGTTGGAATTTCCAAGGCGGCACTCGCTCGGCGACGCTTTTCGTCACGAGTGGAGTTGCGGTCTGTTGTACGCCTTTCCGCCTATACCACTTCTACCCAGAGTGTTGAAGATTCAGCGCAACCGGGCCCAAGTCATTCTTGTGGCTCTGGACTGGGCTCAAGAGTTTGGTATCCCGAGCTACTCAGTATGAGCGTCGATCCCCCGATCCGTCTGCCTCTTCGGGAGGATCTTCTGTCGCAGCAGCAGGGGACGGTCCTCCACCCGAACCTGTCCAGTCTACACCTGCTTGCGTGGAGATTGAGCGGCGGCAGTTGATTCCTTTCGACTTGCCTCCCGAAGTTTGTGATGTGATTCTGGCAGCCAGGCGTTCCTCCACTAAGGTGGTATACGCCTGCAGGTGGAACAAGTTTGTGGCATGGTGCACAGCAAAGGCTGTGAATCCCTTTCTGCCCCTCTTTCTGAGGTTCTTCTGTTCCTTCTTTCTCTGGCCCAACAGGGTTCTGCCCTGGGTACCATCAAGGGCTATCTTTGTGCGATATCGGCCTTCCTCAGGCTTCCTGATCAGCCCTCCCTTTTCAAGTCCCCTGTGGTTAACAGGTTTCTTAAAGGCATTACACACCTCTTTCCTCCTGTTCCATTTGTGATGCCTCAGTGGGACTTGAACTTGGTTCTTACCTTCTTAATGTGCGCTCCCTTTGAGCCTCGACATAACTGTCCTCTTCGTCTTCTTACTCTGAAGACCGCCTTTCTGGTGGCCATCACCTCTGCTCGGCGGGTGAGTGAGCTCCAGGCTCTTTCATGCAAACCCCCCTTTCTGTCTGTTCATCCAGACAAGGTTGTTCTTAGGACGCGTCCGTCCTTCTTGCCAAAGGTGGTTACTGCCTTCCACATTGGGCAGACCATCACTTTGCCCACCTTCTTTCCGCCTCCGCATCCTTCCAGAGAGGAAGAGAGGCTCCACCGTCTGGACCCAAAACGTGCGCTTTCCTTTTACATCCACCGCACACAACAGTTCCGGGTGGATGACCAGCTCTTTGTTGGCTACGTGGGCGCCAAAAAGGTTGGGCGGTACACAAAGGACCATCTCCCGCTGGGTCACCTTGTGTATCAAAGCCTGCTATTCTTTGGCTAAGAAGGAGCCTCCTGTTGGGCTGCGTGCCCATTCCACCAGGGCTACGGCTGCTACCACGGCTTTAGGCCGCGGTGTTCCGTTACAGGATATATGTCAGGCAGCTACGTGGGCCTCGCTGCACACGTTACCAAACATTACTGCCTTGACAGTCAGGTCCGGAGGGACGGCTTCTTTGGCCGTTCTGTCCTCCGGGACTTCCTTGTCTGAATCTGTTCGCAGACCCACCACCGGGGTTGGTATTGCTGGGGGTATCTATTCTAAGGTAAGGAATCTGTCACTAACGTGTCTCTTTCAGATGCACAAGTTACTAACTTGTGAATGATATATCTGTAAGAGACGGTAGTTAGTGACAGATTCCTACCGCCCACCCATCCTCCCCGTTCTGCGAACTGATTTCTAGGGTTAAGGACATCCCTTTCAGGGCCCTAGTATTTTTCAGACACCTATGTCCGCTTCTTGCATGGCTCTGCGTTCCTGGCGCGGAAGGACGTGTACAGAACTGACGTCAGCGCGCAGGGGCGGCGTCTAAGTACTGCCCGCAACGTCATCCCGGCGATGCCGACGACGGACGCGGAGCCGCACGACGCTGCCTACCGACACGCAAGGGTACTGCTACGCAAAAACTTTCCGGATCCAGCCTGACGCCTGGGGATATTCTAAGGTAAGGAATCTGTCACTAACTACTGTCTCTTACAGATATATCGTTACACGAGTTAGTAACTTGTGCTTTTCGTAGAGTATATAATCAATTCTTCAGGAACATTGTTTTGGTTTTCTACTGGCCATATGATTTTAGACAAATTCAGTTTTGTAACCCAATAGATTTTGTACGATTTTTATGACTTTTTTTTTTTGTAACTTGTTCAATTTGAGTAGTCAATCCCTTTGAGAGAATAAGCTCTGATTAAGGTATTCAAGAATTGTTGCATTCCGCCTGGAGCCCTACTTTGTGACAACTATTCTTAAGAGGGAACATTTTTATTTTTTTATAGCTACTTCGTTCGTTCCAGTGTCGAATTCGGACAGTTCTCCTTCCTTGCCAAATGGAGGCCAGTTACCCAATGCAGTGCCTACTACCACCTCTCTTCTGCAAACAGCGCCACAACACACCTCACCGACGACTGTAACGCTATCCACGCTTCCTCAGTCCAGTGAGATTAGCAGCAGTACACTCTCCCAAATCAGCAGGTAAGATGTGGC
The DNA here is from genome assembly GCA_963921515.1 of Calotriton arnoldi. Lineage (NCBI taxonomy): Eukaryota > Metazoa > Chordata > Amphibia > Caudata > Salamandridae > Calotriton > Calotriton arnoldi. The sequence goes on along the minus strand of CAWUFW010002683.1, from coordinate 317,743 downwards.
AACATCTAAACACCTGAAATGGCAAAATATATGTAATTATTTTTTTATGTCCAGAAAAGCCAAAGGGTCATTTACTCATTGTGTACCCGTGACAGCAATAATTTACTAATACGAATGTTTATTCTAAATGGATTGAAATGCCAAACCACCTTTCCATATCAAACATTTTGATCTTTTAACCCTAAGGAATGGAAATAAAAACAGTGCTAGAGTTTGGTAGTTATGTTTAGTAAATATATTTAACGTCCCAAAGTCTGATGCAAACATATTCCCCTAAATAATGTAGAATTTTAAATTTACACCCAGCTGATAAGTGAAGATGTCCTTACCATCCTTGTGTGGTGACCCCTCTTTTCCGAGCATTTCATCTCATGCTTACCGGAATCTGTCTGTAAGCTTGTTCTGCAAATTGTTTTTTTTTCTTTTTACACTGTCTTAGAGGAGCCTTATTAACCACATCTTGCAATTGTGTGTTCCAGACTATCCGCAGTTCACTTACTGCTTGTACTTCATCCTCAATGTTATCTTGTCAGTATAGTCACCTTGAACAGCTGTGATTTACGGCCTTTTAATTTAGTTTTTTCCTGAATGAAAATCACTTTTTCTTAACCCTTGCCAAAATTGAGGTGACCTTTAATGTAACCAGGCAATTATTTTTCTATTTTAGATATCTCTATTCTCATTGATTTCAAGAAGTTATTTCCATCTTTATAAGTTTCTGAAATGTGTTTACGCTAGATGTTCCTAAAATTCTTTCTTTGTGAAATTGACAGCGTCTACTTGAATAGTTTTTATTATTCATTTGTGAACCTGCCCACAGCTTTCAGGTTTGGTGAATCTGAAATGCTACAAATGAATCTTCTCATTAACCAAAACGAAAGCTGTGCTCTGGCCCACTTCTTAGCCTTATTGGCTGGGATTGCCTGTTCCACAACAATACTGGAAGTTCACAGGTTAAGCCTGGCCTTGCTTACTTAGTGGCAGCCATCTCTGACTGTCCAGCAGCTTTTTCAGCCCTCTAGGCTCTAGATCTAGGGGCATCGCTCTAAGGATTCTTCGCTGGTTCTCCTACTTTTTCCTACCATCACCAGTTCACATGGGCATCTTCAGATTCCAAAAGGTCCCATCACCCTAAGAGCCCCACAGGGTTCCATACTGCTTCCAGTCATCATGAGCCCCTACATAAAGCTGGGTTGTGACCTACTCCCAGATAGCAGCATCAAGATTTACCAGTATGTCGATCATACACAAGTCTTCTTGAAAGTCTTCTCTTTTTCAGACATCCAAGTCCTCAAACACTTATTGCACGCCACCACACCTGCATGCCCAGTGTGTACCTGAACCTCTGTACAGCTGAGGGCGCAACTCGTTCCGACCCAGAGGGTCGGATGGCCAGAGGTCAGTCCACCACCACCCCCCTTGAAGCCTCAGTCTCCAAGTCATGCCCTTCTAGATCATGGGCGACCAGTTGGTGACAGGATCAGCCATTATCACCACCACTGGCATACCATCACAGGCTATGATACCAATGTTTTAGCTTCTATCCTGGATTTCCACTGCATCCTGTTAGTGACTCATGCCAGATGGCATATGTGGGCTCTGAAGTGGAATCTGAAGTTCCAGTAGGTGCAGTATCAGGGGAATCCCTCCGACATGGTCCAGACCTTGGAAGGAACTGCACAGGAATTGCAGAGGTGACTAACAAACCGCAATTGGGTCACTGGCAAACCTCGCTCCCTTCCCCAACCAGATCTCACAGTAGTGACAGATGCTTCACTTCTGGGATGGGGCGGCCATATTGGAGAGATGTAGATCAGAGCATTGTGGTCTCCGGCGGAATCCGGGCTCGAAAGCCTTCCTTCCTTCCATCAAGAAGAAGCTAGTGAAAGTGTTCACGGACAACACCACCGCATGTGGTACTGCAACAAACACAGCGGGTTGCGGTCGTGGACTCTTTTCAAGAGGTCCTGAGTCTCTGGCCTTGGCTAGAACAGTAGTGCATATCCCTGGTGGTTCAACACCTGGCAGGTTCGCAGAACGCCCGGGCTGGCAAATTCCGCCGTCTATGTCTAGCAGATCATGAATGGAGTCTCAATCCGGAGGTGGCACAAGGTCTCTTTCAGGAATGGCGAGAGCCTTGGTGTAGGATATTGGCTTAGTATATGGTGCACACTCTAAGGAATGATGCACCCTGCACTAATCCAGGCAACCGTTATGGTGATTTTAGTGGTCTTTGATAACCATAGCTCTCAAAGTGGTAGCTGTGGACAGGAGGCTTCAGTCTTATCTTGAAGGAGTGTACAGCAGCTTGTTTTACCACATTTAATCGGCAGTATAGATCTGAAAGAGACACGTTAGTGACAGATTCCTTACCTTAGAATATCCCCAGGCGTCAGGCTGGATCCGGAAAGTTTTTGCGTAGCAGTACCCTTGCGCGTCGGTAGGCGGCGTCGTGCGGCTCCGCGTCCGTCGGCGGCGTCGTGATCGCCGGGATGACGTCGCGGGCAGTACTTAGGCGCCGCCCCTGCGCGCTGACGTCAGTTCTTCTTTTTCCGCGCCAGCAAGCGCAGATCCGGGAAGAGCAGTGCCCTAGTCATTTTTTGACTAACTTTTTGGGTGAATTTTTCACTGTTTTTCTTGAATCGACTTCAAGGTGTTGTAGGGATGCCCGGGTTTAAACGTTGCGGCGCCTGTGCTCGGATGATGTCCATCACAGACCCGCATCGGGAGTGTCTCTTCTGCCTCGGCCGAGGCCACGACACGGAGTCTTGTTCCGACTGCCGGGCCCTCAACCCGAAAGCTTTGCGAGAGCGGTCTCGAAAGCTCCTCGAGGCCCGGCATTCGGCTCTGCGCAAGCCCCGGTCGCGTGAGAGGTCCAGGGGTCGATCGCGGAGTCCTCACCGGTCGTCGGCATCGAAGTCTTCTTCGTCCGGTAAGTCCAAACACAAAAAGTCCAAAGAGCATCGTCGCTCTAGGACTTCGCCTCGCCGGTCTCGCGACTCGGCTGAGGCCCCTCCCGGCACCGTCCCCGCCCCCGCGGCCCCGGACATGCCTGTGGAGTCTCCCCCGCAATACCCGTCCTTCCCGGGTTCGGGGGCGGATCCGGCCCAAGTACAGGAATTCCTGTCGGCCATGGCCCGCCTCTTCGGGCCTCAAGGTCCCTCCGGTGCGCCTTCGGGCCCCGCGGGCCCTGATGGGGTTGCTCCGGCGTCGCCGACGGCTCCGGCCCCGGCGTCGCCCGTGCCTCCAGCCTCGATCCCGGCTCCGGCCTCGATCCCGGCTCCACAACCCCCATCGACGCCGGTCGACCTAACGACACCTCCGCCGGCGCCGATGTCTCCGGTGCCGTTCTCGACGCCGCCTGGGGCTCCGGGCGGCGTCGTCCCCAGTTCCTTCCGGCTCCGGACATGGACCCGGACCGACGTCGCTCGACGCCGGTTCCGGCGCCGATGGGACCTTGGGTCCCAAATGTCCCTCCTCCTCCTTATTTTGAACCAGAGGAGGACCAGGAGGACTGGGAGGGGTCTGATGACCCTCTGACACAACAGTGTCAGTACGATGAGGACTGGACAGAGGGTCTAGGGGATGCCAGTGGTCTAGATACTTCCCCTGACACTGGCATGCTGTCTCCTCCCGTGGCTACGGAGGAGGGAGCCAATTTTGCAACGATGTTGCGTAGGGCGGCTGGGGCCTTACGTCTCCAACTCCCTACTGTGGCGGTCAAGACTAATATCTTGACAGAGGTGCTTCAGCCGGCAGCCTCCTCTACGGAGACTGTGCTGCCGTTTAACGACGCCCTCACTGACGTTCTTTTGGGCGCCTGGTCCAAGCCCAACACAGGGGCTCCTGTGGATAGGAACGTGTCCCGACGCCATCGCCCAGCTCCGGGCGACCCCTGTTTCTCTCTGTCCACCCCACTCCTGAGAGCTTGGTTGTCCAAGCCTCCGCTTCCCAAACCGCCTTCCTACCGCCCCTCCGGATAGGGAATCCAAACGCCTGGATCAATTTGGGAAGAAGGGTTTTTCTTCCTCCAGTGCTGGCTTGCGGTCCATCAACACCGCTTGTCTTTTGGGCCGATATACCCACTCCTTGTGGGATTCGGTGGCGACTGTTTTGCCCCAGTGTTCTGAGGAGGTCCAGACACTGCTTTCCCGCGCCATTGCGGAAGGAAGGGATGCGGCCAAATACACGATACGATGTGGCCTTGATACCGCCGACTCGCTGGGCAGGTCTATTGCAACGACGGTGGCGCTGCGACGCCACGCCTGGCTGAGAACCACTGGTTTTCAGGGGATGTCCAGAATACTCTCATGGACATGCCCTTTGATGGAGTCGGTCTTTTGGGTCCAAAGCAGACCATGCGTTGGAGCGCTTTAAGGACTCACGGGCTACTGCCAAGTCCCTGGGCCTTTCTGCTACACGCCCTCCGCTGACTTCTGCTTTTCGCCCCTATCGTGGCCACGGTAGGGGCGCCCGTCACGTCAGCAGCCCAGCCACCGTCCCGCGCAGCAGGCGTCTTCGCGTGGCCGAGGACGTGGATTCCGCCGTGGCGGATCGGGCAACCACCCTGCGGGTCAGACCACCACCTCCAACCCGTCCGCGGCCTCCAAGCCCTCCTAGTCCCTCCTTTCAGGTGCACAGCACGCCAGTAGGGGGCAGGGTCCGCCATCACCTTCCCCACTGGCGTACCATCACCTCGGACAGGTGGGTCTTGGACATTGTCCGAAGGGGCTACTCCCTCCCCTTCGAGACCACCCCCCAGCCATGCCACCTCAATTCCACCGCATGTCAGGGGATCACTTGGTACTTCTGCAGAAGGAAGTCACGGCCCTCTTGGCCAAGAGGGCCATCGAGCATGTTCCGACCCCAGAAGTAGGGCGTGGTTGCTACTCCCACTACTTCCTGGTGCCCAAAAAGGACAAGGAGGACATGCGTCCTATCTTGGACCTCCGGAACGTCAATCGCTTCCTCCGGAAGGAGAAGTTCAAGATGCTCACCCTAGCTCAGGTCTTGACTGCCCTCGACCCTGGAGACTGGTTGGTAGCGTTGGACTTGCAGGACGCATATTTCCACATCCCCGTCCTGCCGGCCCACCGGCGTTACCTTCGGTTCACGGTAGGCCCCGAGCATTTTCAGTTCACTGTGCTCCCCTTTGGCCTTACCAGTGCCCCTCGGGTGTTCACGAAAGTGATGGCGGTGGTCGCAGCTCATCTGCGCCGGGCAGGGGTTTCAGTCTTCCCCTACCTCGACGACTGGCTGCTGAAGGCGGGCTCGTCCCAGGCAGTCGTCTCCCACCTCCAGACTACGGCCGAACTCCTGCACTCGCTGGGGTTCTCCATCAATGTGCCGAAGTCGCATCTGATTCCTTCTCCACAGCTCCTTTTCATCGGAGCAGTTCTGGACACGACGCAGTTTCGGGCCTATCCTCCCGAACGGCGAGTCCGGGATATTCAGGCTATGATTCCGATCTTTCAGCCTTTATCCTGGGTTTCGGTACGGATGACCCTGAGGCTGCTGGGCCTCATGGCCTCCTGCATCCTGCTGGTCAATCATGCCAGATGGCATATGCGGGCTCTGCAGTGGGACCTGAAGTTCCAGTGGGCGCAGCACCAGGGCAACCTGTCCGATCACGTCCAGATCTCGGAGGGGACTGCAAAACAGTTGCAGTGGTGGCTCTCGAACCGGCAATGGGTCATGGGCAGATCCCTCTCCCTTCCCCAGCCAGAGCATACAGTTGTGACGGACGCGTCCCTTCTGGGATGGGGCGGTCACATGGGAGAGGCGGAGATCAGAGGCCTCTGGTCTCCGGCGGAGTCCCGGCTCCATATCAACCTTCTGGAGCTCCGGGCGATCCGACTTGCACTCAAGGCATTCCTTCCCTCTGTCAAAGGGAAGGTAGTGCAGGTGTTCACAGACAACACCACCGCCATGTGGTACTGCAACAAACAGGGCGGGGTGGGGTCTTGGACCCTTTGTCAGGAGGCTCTGCGCCTCTGGACATGGCTGGAACATCAGGGCATGTTCCTGATGGTTCAACACCTGGCAGGTTCCCTGAACGCCAGGGCGGACTAACTCAGCCGCAGGTGCATGATGGATCACGAATGGCGTCTTCACTCGGAAGTGGCGCAAGGACTCTTTCTACAGTGGGGAGAGCCTTGGTTAGATCTATTCGCCACCGAAGAGAACGCGCAATGTCATCAGTTCTGTGCGTTGGAATTTCCAAGGCGGCACTCGCTCGGCGACGCTTTTCGTCGCGAGTGGAGTTGCGGTCTGTTGTACGCCTTTCCGCCTATACCACTTCTACCCAGAGTGTTGAAGAAGATTCGGCACGACCGGGCCCAAGTCATTCTTGTGGCTCCGGACTGGGCTCGAAGAGTTTGGTATCCCGAGCTACTCAATATGAGCGTAGATCCCCCGATCCGTCTGCCTCTTCGGGAGGATCTTCTGTCGCAGCAGCAGGGGACGGTCCTCCACCCGAACCTGTCCAGTCTACACCTGCTTGCGTGGAGATTGAGCGGCGGCAGTTGATTCCTTTCGACTTGCCTCCCGAAGTTTGTGATGTGATTCTGGCAGCCAGGCGTCCCTCCACTAAGGTGGTATACGCCTGCAGGTGGAACAAATTTGTGGCATGGTGCACAGCAAAGGCTGTGAATCCCTTTCTGCCCCTCTTTCTGAGGTCCTTCTGTTCCTTCTCTCTCTGGCCCAACAGGGTTCTGCCCTGGGTACCATCAAGGGTTATCTTTGTGCTATCTCGGCCTTCCTCAGGCTCCCTGATCAGCCCTCCCTTTTCAAGTCCCCTGTTGTTAACAGGTTCCTTAAAGGCATTACACACCTCTTCCCTCCTGTTCCGTTTGTGATGCCTCAGTGGGACTTGAACTTGGTTCTTATCTTTCTTATGTGCGCTCCCTTTGAGCCTCTACATAACTGTCCTCTTCGTCTTCTGACTCTGAAGACAGCCTTTCTGGTGGCCATCACCTCCGCTCGGCGGGTGAGTGAGCTCCAGGCTCTATCTTGCAAACCTCCCTTTCTGTCTGTTCATCCAGACAAGGTTGTTCTTCGGACGCGTCCGTCCTTCTTGCCAAAGGTGGTTACTGCTTTCCACATTGGGCAGACCATCACTTTGCCCACCTTCTTTCCGCCTCCGCATCCTTCCAGAGAGGAAGAGAGGCTCCACCGTCTGGACCCAAAACGTGCGCTCTCCTTCTATATTGACCGCACAAAACACTTCCGGGTGGATGACCAGCTCTTTGTTGGCTACGTGGGCGCCAAAAGGTCGGGCGGTGCACAAGAGGACCATCTCCCGCTGGGTTACCTTGTGCATCAAGACCTGCTATTCTTTGGCTAAGAAGGAGCCTCCTGTTGGGCTGCGTGCCCATTCCACCAGGGCAACGGCTGCTACCACGGCCTTGGGCCGCGGTGTTCCGCTGCCGGTTATCTGTCAGGCAGCTACGTGGGCCTCGCTGCACACGTTTACAAAGTATTACTGCCTTGACAGTCAGGTCACGGAGGGACGGCTTCTTTGGCCGTTCTGTCCTCCAGGACTTCCTTGTCTGATCTTTGTTCGCAGACCCACCACCGGGGTTGGTATTGCTGGGGTATCTATTCTAAGGTAAGGAATCTGTCACTAACGTGTCTCTTTCAGATGCACAAGTTACTAACTTGTGTAACGATATATCTGTAAGAGACAGTAGTTAGTGACAGATTCCTACCGCCCACCCATCCTCCCGTTCTGCGAACTGATTTCTAGGGTTAAGGACATCCCTTTCAGGGCCCTAGTATTTTTCAGACACCTATGTCAGCTTCTTGCATGGCTCTGCGTTCCTGGCGCGGAAAGTCGTGTACAGAACTGACGTCAGCGCGCAGGGCGGCGCCTAAGTACTGCCCGCGACGTCATCCCGGCGATCACGACGCCGACGACGGACGCGGAGCCGCACGACGCCGCCTACCGACGCGCAAGGGTACTGCTACGCAAAAACTTTCCGGATCCAGCCTGACGCCTGGGGATATTCTAAGGTAAGGAATCTGTCACTAACTACTGTCTCTTACAGATATATCGTTACACAAGTTAGTAACTTGTGCATTAGATGAAAAAGAACCTCAGTGTTTTTAAAAAATAAGCCTATTTATTACACAACACAATCACTAACACATTGGTGTATCTCCTACCCGGAGAGATCAACAATGCACACAAGAATACTTCAAAATCGGGTAAGTAGCACCAATATACACTGGTCTCTAGGCAGGGACCAATCCATATACTAAAAGTGGAATGCGAACCGCAAAGGAGAACAGGACTTGGACCAGAGGTACCCAGGAACCCCACAAAGGCTGTGTGCAGAGTGGTGAAGCCGCTTTACAGTTTTAAAGAAGGAGGACCCTTCCCAGAGGACACCTAAAAACCCTTTTGAAGACAGAAGCTTGGAGAGCCCATCCCACTTGTGGATGCCCCTGGAACCTGCACCAGGGAAGCCGGGTGCAGAGAGATCTAGTGACGTCAGAACCTGCCATAGACTACAATGGAAGACTTCGTAGAAGATGCCTCAGGAGAAGCCTGTGAAGGAGTCCGGTGCAATCCAAGGGTGGATTCTTGAAGAGAACCTGCAAGCAGAGGGGAGAGAGTCCATGCCACTCTGAGGTGACCAGGAAGCATGGAAGCAGAATGCCCACTGATGTTGGGAGGTTCAGGAGTGAAGACGGTGACCTTGCCGCTGCAGCTGTGAGGACCAGGCGACGCTAAGGAAGACCATGCACAAGCTGTCCCACGTTGGATGTCGGTGTCTCGGGCGTGATGTCCGGCAGGAGCACCAACAAGCCTTGGTAGCTGCAAATGTCGTGAAAAGAGCAAAGATGCAAACTTTGGGGCCAGCAAGGTCCAAGGGACTCACCAAGAGCAGGAGAGTCAGAGCAGGCCCGAGCAAGCAGGGGAGCCTATTGAAGCATAGGAAGAACCTCGAGAGGACCCATAGGCCGAAGGCACAGGGGTTGCAAGAGGACCTCAAGCAGCTCACCGGATGGATGCCCACGGTGCAGAGGATGCAGTGAGGATGCTGATCATCGAGGGATGAGGTGCTGGAGCTTCTTGTAGCCTGAAGATCTCTGGAGTGCAGAGCTAACAACCCTTGGCAAATGCAAGTTGACGTGGTGCACAGGAATACTGTCCTCAAAAGTGCAGAGAAAACAGGTCAGGCCTCTAGGGAGCTGCAGAACCACCACCTGTGTTGCTGGGCTTCAGCAAGTCCGTAGGATGATGGGAGCAGCAGACCGGTCAGCTTTGTTGCGGTGCCTGCAGATGCAGGGGAGTGACTCCTTCACTCCAAGGGAGGTTACTTCGGATGTTCTTGATGCCCACTAGCTTTATGAAGAACTTGGATGAAAGACAGACGAAACAGAAGACTTGAACAGCGAGACCAGGAGCAGCAGGAGTCTTCCTTGATGCAGTCTTGGTTCCAGTCGAGTGTCCAGGTGGTCGAAGAGTGTCTTGGTTTCAGAAGTGAGTCTTGTTCCACGACGAATCTGAGGACCCACCCACAGGGCAGTCCTTAAGTACCCTATGGAAAGGGTTGGAATGACTCGGAGGGGTGGGGGGGTGGAGGGGGTGGGAGTGGGGAGGGGGGGGTGGAGAGGCGGTGGGTGGGGGGGGAGGGGGTGGGTGGAGAGGGGGTGGGTGGGGGAGGTGGGGGGAGGGGGTGGGTGGAGAGGGGGTGGGTGGGTGGGGGTGGTGGAGGGGGTGGGTGGGGGGGTGGTGGAGTACCTCCCAGAGGCAGGGCTGGACAGAGGGTAGGAGACTTCCCTGTCCTTTGTCCAGTTTCGCGCCAGAGCGGGAACCAAAGGTTCCTGAACTGGCTCAAACCGGAGTATGCAAGGAGGGCATCAAATATGCCCTTCAATGCAGTTTGGTGGTGGTGCAAAGCGCGCCCCCACCCCAGCCCAATACACTATGTCCTGTCTGTGAGGTGGTTACACCTCCCTGTGACAGGAAACCTATTGTTCTACCTTCCCCTGCTCGAGCTCAGCAGCAGGAGGGCAAAATCGTGACTGTGGTCAGCAGCAGCACTAGCTTGCTGAAGACCATGAAAGGTTGTTACCAGGGCTACAGGGGATGGGGGGGGGTCCCCCAAGGAGGTCGCGAATACATGGGATCATGCTTCCAGCACCGGATTCAGTGTTGCTGTATGATTCCAACATGTTTGATAACAAACATGACCTGTTTTGGTGTAGCCATTATATAGTTAGTCGTCTCGTAATGACTAATGTCTACTGTATACCTTAAAATGGCTGACCGCCTGGAGAATCGACTCTGGGGTTTGTAGGAGTGTCCTGCTCATGCAGGGGCACCCTCACACTTGTAACCAAGCACCCTGCCCTCAGGACTGAAGTGCCTACCATAGGGATGACTTATAGGTTTTAAGTGCAGTGACCTCAGATATAAGAAAGCTTATATCTGTCGTGAGAGGTGCAAGCACCAACTCACTCAGGCTAAAATGGCAGGCCTGTAGCCACAGTTTAAATGGACTCCCATGGGTTGCACAATACATGTTGCAGCCCATGGGAGACCCCTGTTGTGTACCTGTGCCCTGGGTACCTCACTACCATATACTAGGGACTTAGAAGGGTACACCAGTAGCCAATTGTGGAGATACCGAAGTACCAGAGCCAATTGATGGGCGAAAGGACAGATGCTGGGATCCTGATTAGCAGGAACCCATCAAACTAAGTCAAAAACCTACTGACACCTGGCACAAAGTGGGGATTAACCATGAATTCAGATCCTACTTTACTACACTTGGTTAGATCTGTTCGCCTCCACTGAGAACGCACAATGTCAGCAGTTTTGCGCGCTCGAGTTTCTCGAGTGAAGCTCAAGCCTCCTGTACTCCTTTCCGCCCATACCATTCCTGCCCAGAGTTCTCAATAAGATAAGGAACGACCAGGCCCAAGTCATTCTTGTGGACCCAGGTCATGCACAAAGAGTCTGGTACCCTGAGCTTCTCCAACTGAGCATCGATCCTCCGATCCGGCTGCCCCTTCGGGAGGATCTTCTCTCGCAGCAGCAGGGGAAGGTTCTGCATCTGAACCTGTCAACTCTTCGCCACCTTGTGTGGAGATTGAGCTTCAGCAGTTGATAGCATTCAGCCTTCTTCCTGAAGATGTAATGTTATTTTGGCAGCCAGGTGTCCCTTCACCAAGACAGTCTACGCCTGCAGATGGAACAAATTTGTATTATATTGTACAGAAAAGTCTATCAACCTTCTTTCTGCTTCCCTTGTACATATATTCCCACCTTCCTCTTTCATTATGCCCCAGTGCGACCTTAATTTGGTCTCACCTTCCTAATGTGCGCTCCATTTGTACCTCTGCACAATTGCCCCCTCTGGTTGCTTACCATCAAAACAGCCTTATCTGAAAGAGACACGTTAGTGATAGATTCCTTACCTTAGAATATCCCCAGGCGTCAGGCTGGATCCGGAAAGTTTTGCGTAGCAGTACCCTTGCGCGTCGGTAGGCGGCGTCGTGCGGCTCCGCGTCCGTCGTCGGCGTCGTGATCGCCGGGATGACGTCGCGGGCAGTACTTAGGCGCCGCCCCTGCGCGCTGACGTCAGTTCTTCTTTTTCCGCGCCAGCAAGCGCAGATCCGGGAAGAGCAGTGCCCTGGTCAATTTTTGACCATACTTTTGGGTGATTTTTCACTGGTTTTCCAACTTTAAGGTGTCGTAGGGATGCCCGGCTTCAAGCGATGCGGCGCCTGTGCGCGGATGATGTCCGTCACCGACCCGCATTGGGAGTGTCTCTTCTGCCTCGGCCGAGGCCACGACACCGAGTCTTGTCCCGAATGCCAGGCCCTCAACCCGAAAGCTTTGCGAGAGCGGTCTCGAAAGCTCCTCGAGGCCCGGCATTCGGCTCCGCGGAAGCCCCGGTCGCGTGAGAGGTCCAGGGGTCGCTCGCGGAGTGCACACCGGTCGTCGACTTCTTCGTCCGGTAAGTCTCAAGCACAAGAAGTCCAAGAAGCATCGTCGCTCTCGGACTTCGCCTCGCCGGTCTCGCGACTCGGCTGAGGCCCCTCCCGGCACCGTCCCCGCCCCGCGGCCCCGGACTTGCCTGTGGAGTCGCCCCGTCATACCCGCCCTTCCCGGGTTCGGGGGCGGATCCGGCCAAGGTACAGGAGTTCCTGTCGGCCATGGCCCGCCTCTTCGGGCCTTCAGGCCCCTCCGGTGCGCCTTCGGGCCCCGCGGGCCCTGATGGGGTTGCTCCGGCGTCGCCGGCGGCTCCGGCCCCGGCGTCGCCCGAGCCTCCAGCCTCGATCCCGGCTCCGGCTTCGGCCCCGGCCTCGATCCCGGCTCCACAACCCCCATCGACGCCGGTCGACCTCACGACACCTCCGCCGGCGCCGATGTCTCCGGTGCCGTTCTCGACGCCGCCCTGGGCTCCGGGCGGCGTCGTCCCCAGTTCCTTCCGGCTCCGGACATGGACCCGGAGCGACGTCGCTCAACGCCGGCTCCGGCGCCGATGGGACCTTGGGTCCCAAATGTCCCTCCTCCTCCTTATTTTGAACCAGAGGAGGACCAGGAGGACTGGGAGGGGTCTGATGACCCTCTGACACGCAACTGTCAGTATGATGAGGACTGGACAGAGAGTCTAGGGGAGGCCAGTGGTCTGGATACTTCTCCTGACACTGGCATGCTGTCTCCTCCCGTGGCTACGGAGGAGGGGGCCAATTTTGGTACGGTGTTGCGTAGGGCTGCTGGGGCCTTACGTCTCCAGCTCCCTACTTTGACGGTCAAGACTAACATCTTGACAGAGGTGCTTCAGCCGGCAGCCTCCTCTGCGGAGACTGTGCTGCCGTTTAACGACGCCCTCACTGACGTTCTTTTGGGCGCCTGGTCCAAGCCCAACACAGGGGCTCCTGTGGATCGGAACGTGTCACGACGCCATCGCCCCGCTCCGGGCGACCCCCTGTTTCTTTCTGTCCACCCCACTCCTGAGAGCTTGGTTGTCCAAGCCTCCGCTTCCCAAACCGCCTTCCCTACCGCTCCTCCGGATAGGGAATCCAAACGCCTGGATCAGTTTGGGAAGAAAGGTTTTTCTTCCTCCAGTGCTGGCTTGCGGTCCGTTAACACCGCTTGTCTTTTGGGCCGATATACCCACTCCCTGTGGGATTCGGTGGCGGATGTTTTGCCCCAGTGCCCTGAGGAGGTCCAGGCACTGCTTTCCCGCGCCATTGCGGAAGGAAGGGATGCGGCCAAATACACTATCCGTTGTGGCCTTGACACCGCCGACTCGCTGGGCAGGTCGATTGCAACGACGGTGGCGCTCCGGCGCCACGCCTGGCTGAGAACCACTGGTTTTTCAGGGGATGTCCAGAATACTCTCATGGACATGCCCTTTGATGGAGTCGGTCTTTTTGGGTCCAAAGCAGACCATGCGCTGGAGCGCTTTAAGGACTCACGGGCTACTGCAAAGTCCCTGGGCCTTTCTGCTACACGCCCTCCGCTGCCTTCTGCTTTTCGCCCCTATCGTGGCCACGGTAGGGCGCCCCTTCACGTCAGCAGCCCAGCCACCGGCCCGCGCAGCAGGCGTCTTCGCGTGGCCGAGGACGTGGATTCCGCCGTGGCGGATCGGGCAACCAGCGTGCGGGTCAGGCCACCACCTCCAACCCGTCCGCGGCCTCCAAGCCCTCCTAGTCCCTCCTTTCAGGTGCACGGCACGCCAGTAGGGGCAGGGTCCGCCATCACCTTCCCCACTGGCGCACCATCACCTCGGACACGTGGGTCTTGGACATTGTCCGAAGGGGCTACTCCCTCCCCTTCGAGACCACCCCCAGCCATGCCACCTCAATTCCACCGCATGTCAGGGGATCACTTGGTGCTTCTACGGAAGGAAGTCACGGCCCTCTTGACCAAGAGGGCCATCGAGCATGTTCCGACCCCAGAAGTAGGGCGTGGTTGCTACTCCCACTACTTTCTGGTGCCCAGAAAGGACAAGGAGGACATGCGTCCTATCTTGGACCTCCGGAACGTCAATCGCTTCCTCCGGAAGGAGAAGTTCAAGATGCTCACCCTAGCTCAGGTCTTGACTGCCCTCGACCCTGGAGACTGGTTGGTAGCGTTGGACTTGCAGGACGCGTATTTCCACATCCCCGTCCTGCCGGCCCACCGGCGTTACCTTCGGTTCACGGTAGGCCCCGAGCATTTTCAGTTCACCGTGCTCCCCTTTGGCCTTACCAGTGCCCCTCGGGTGTTCACGAAAGTGATGGCGGTGGTCGCAGCTCATCTGCGCCGGGCAGGGGTTTCAGTCTTCCCCTACCTCGACGACTGGCTGCTGAAGGCGGGCTCGTCCCAGGCAGTCGTCTCCCACCTCCAGACTACGGCCGAACTCCTGCACTCGCTGGGGTTCTCCATCAATGTGCCGAAGTCGCATCTAATTCCTTCTCCACAGCTCCTTTTCATCGGAGCAGTTCTGGACACGACGCAGTTTCGGGCCTATCCTCCCGAACGGCGAGTCCGGGATATTCAGGCTATGATTCCGATCTTTCGGCCTTTATCCTGGGTTTCGGTACGGATGACCCTGAGGCTGCTGGGCCTCATGGCCTCCTGCATCCTGCTGGTCAATCATGCCAGATGGCATATGCGGGCTCTGCAGTGGGACCTGAAGTTCCAGTGGGCGCAGCACCAGGGCAACCTGTCCGATCACGTCCAGATCTCGGAGGGGACTGCAAAACAGTTGCAGTGGTGGCTCTCGAACCGGCAATGGGTCATGGGCAGATCCCTCTCCCTTCCCCAGCCAGAGCATACAGTTGTGACGGACGCGTCCCTTCTGGGATGGGGCGGTCACATGGGAGAGGCGGAGATCAGAGGCCTCTGGTCTCCGGCGGAGTCCCGGCTCCATATCAACCTTCTGGAGCTCCGGGCGATCCGGCTTGCACTCAAGGCATTCCTTCCCTCTGTCAAAGGGTAGGTAGTGCAGGTGTTCACAGACAACACCACCGCCATGTGGTACTGCAACAAACAGGGCGGGGTGGGGTCTTGGACCCTTTGTCAGGAGGCTCTGCGCCTCTGGACATGGCTGGAACATCAGGGCATGTTCCTGATGGTTCAACACCTGGCAGGTTCTCTGAACGCCAGGGCGGACGAACTCAGCCGCAGGTGCATAATGGATCACGAATGGCGTCTTCACTCGGAAGTGGCGCAAGGACTCTTTCTACAGTGGGGAGAGCCTTGGTTAGATCTATTCGCCACCAAAGAGAACGCGCAATGTCATCAGTTCTGCGCGTTGGAATTTCCAAGGCGGCACTCGCTCGGCGACGCTTTTCGTCGCGAGTGGAGTTGCGGTCTGTTGTACGCCTTTCCGCCTATACCACTTCTACCCAGAGTGTTGAAGAAGATTCGGCACGACCGGGCCCAAGTCATTCTTGTGGCTCCGGACTGGGCTCGAAGAGTTTGGTATCCCGAGCTACTCAATATGAGCATAGATCCCCCGATCAGTCTGCCTCTTCGGGAGGATCTTCTGTCGCAGCAGCAGGGGACGGTCCTCCACCCGAACCTGTCCAGTCTACACCTGCTTGCGTGGAGATTGAGCGGCGGCAGTTGATTCCTTTCGACTTGCCTCCCGAAGTTTGTGATGTGATTCTGGCAGCCAGGCGTCCCTCCACTAAGGTGGTATACGCCTGCAGGTGGAACAAATTTGTGGCATGGTGCACAGCAAAGGCTGTGGATCCCCTTTCTGCCCCTCTTTCTGAGGTCCTTCTGTTCCTTCTCTCTCTGGCCCAACAGGGTTCTGCCCTGGGTACCATCAAGGGTTATCTTTGTGCTATCTCGGCCTTCCTCAGGCTCCCTGATCAGCCCTCCCTTTTCAAGTCCCCTGTTGTTAACAGGTTCTTAAAGGCATTACTCACCTCTTCCCTCCTGTTCCGTTTGTAATGCCTCAGTGGGACTTGAACTTGGTTCTTACCTTTTTAATGTGCGCTCCCTTTGAGCCTCTGCATAACTGTCCTCTTCGTCTTCTGACTCTGAAGACAGCCTTTCTGGTGGCCATCACCTCCGCTCGGCGGGTGAGTGAGCTCCAGGCTCTATCTTGCAAACCTCCCTTTCTGTCTGTTCATCCAGACAAGGTTGTTCTTCGGACGCGTCCGTCCTTCTTGCCAAAGGTGGTTACTGCTTTCCACATTGGGCAGACCATCACTTTGCCCACCTTCTTTCCGCCTCCGCATCCTTCCAGAGAGGAAGAGAGGCTCCACCGTCTGGACCCAAAACGTGCGCTCTCTTTCTATATTGACCGCACAACACACTTCCGGGTGGATGACCAGCTCTTTGTTGGCTACGTGGGCGCCAAAAAGGTCGGGCGGTGCACAAGAGGACCATCTCCCGCTGGGTTACCTTGTGCATCAAGACCTGCTATTCTTTGGCTAAGAAGGAGCCTCCTGTTGGGCTGCGTGCCCATTCCACCAGGGCAACGGCTGCTACCACGGCCTTGGGCCGCGGTGTTCCGCTGCCGGTTATCTGTCAGGCAGCTACGTGGGCCTCGCTGCACACGTTTACAAAGCATTACTGCCTTGACAGTCAGGTCCGGAGGGACGGCTTCTTTGGCCGTTCTGTCCTCCAGGACTTCCTTGTCTGATCTTTGTTCGCAGACCCACCACCGGGGTTGGTATTGCTGGGGTATCTATTCTAAGGTAAGGAATCTATCACTAACGTGTCTCTTTCAGATGCACAAGTTACTAACTTGTGTAACGATATATCTGTAAGAGACAGTAGTTAGTGATAGATTCCTTACCGCCCACCCATCCTCCCCGTTCTGCGAACTGATTTCTAGGGTTAAGGACATCCCTTTCAGGGCCCTAGTATTTTTCAGACACCTGTGTCAGCTTCTTGCATGGCTCTGCGTTCCTGGCGCGGAAAGTCGTGTACAGAACTGACGTCAGCGCGCAGGGGCGGCGCCTAAGTACTGCCCGCGACGTCATCCCGGCGATCACGACGCCGACGACGGACGCGGAGCCGCACGACGCCGCCTACCGACGCGCAAGGGTACTGCTACGCAAAACTTTCCGGATCCAGCCTGACGCCTGGGGATATTCTAAGGTAAGGAATCTATCACTAACTACTGTCTCTTACAGATATATCGTTACACAAGTTAGTAACTTGTGCTTTAGTGGCAATCACATCCGCCAGGAGGGTGAGCGAATTGTAGGCTTTGTCATTCAATGCTCCTTACCTGACAATATTCCCTGACAAGTTGGTGCTTCGCACTAGGACCTCTTTCCTTTCCTTCCATTTGGGGCAGTCTATCACGTTGCCCACTTTCTATGCTCTGCCACCTCCCTCTAAGGAAGAGGATCGACTCCACGGTCTGGATCCAAAAAGAGTGTTGTAATTCTACCTTGACCACACAAAACAAATTTGGGTGAGTGACCAACTCTTTGTGGGTTACGTTGGGGCAAAGAAAGGTTGTGTGGTGCAGAAGAAGACTATCTCATGATGGGTCGTCCGCTGTATATATTGATTTGCTGTGGACTGGCAAAGAAACAGCCTCCTGGAGGCTTAAGAGCTCATTACACCAGAGCTAAGGCTGCTACTACAGCGTTGCAATGTGAAGTTGCAGTCCTCAACATTTGTCAGGCAGCAACGTGGGCATCCCTGCATATGTTTACCTAGCATTACTGCCTCGACAGTGTAGTCCGCAGGGGTGTCCTCTTTTGCTGTTCTGTTTTGCAGGACTTTCTGATCTAAACTTTTTCAGTCCCTTCTCCAGGGATGGTATTGCTTGGGTATCCATTCAAAGGTAAAGAATCTGCAGCTAGATGTCTATCAGATGGACAAGTTACTTACCTTCCGTAACGCCTTATCTGGTAGAGACATGATCTAGCTTCAGATTCCTTACCGACCCACACATTCTCCCCGCACTGAGACAGGTTTTTAAGGTCAGGAAGATCCCTTTCAGGACCTTAGTTGTTAAAACACACCAATGTCAGTGCACTTCATGGTTCAGCTCTTCTGGAGTGGAAAAACAATTGTTCTGCTTTACTACTATGATGCACGCTATCTTCAGACTTGATAGGGGTGACTTACACATATTAAACAGGGACTTTGGCCTTTGCTTATAGCAATGTCGAGTTTGCAGTTTTAAACTGCCTTATCCGTCTTAAGTGGCAGACTGGGAGCCATGTTTTATTGTATCATACTCCGGGTGGCACAACCAGTGCTGCAATTCCTGAGGGAATACTCTAAATTATAGGCCCTGGGTACCCTTTGGTACCAAATGCGAGGGACTTACAGGGTAAGGTTAGGCTATGCCAATTGGGTAAAGGCCAATCAACCATGTGCCTTTTTAAGGGTTAGAGCACCTGCACTGAGTCCTGATGAGCAGGACTGATGGCATTTCAGAGCTCAGTGCTTAGTCAAAGTGGGGTGAATCCTGCAAAAAGCCTGTTTCCTCACATCAAGTAACCCATTGACTTGACTTGCTTCTCAAAACCAAAGTCTGTGGTGGAAAGAGCCCTATATACTTTGGATGGTTGAAGAGCAATAATGTATTAAATTTCATGTACAATAACCTTTAGGAAGACTATTCAACTGTTTTTCAAATGCTGGATTTGCAAGGTGGATTGTTGAATGCATCCAAATTAGCTATACCAAAGCTAAACTCCCACTGTACTCTGCACATAGGACACATTCCACTCCTAGAAAAGGGGCTAGAGTGGTCTTTCTACATAACCTCTCACTTGCAGATGTGTAAAGTTGCTATTTTGGTTCTTTATCCACATAAGTATTATTGTGTGTACAGTCAGGTCCAGAAATAAGCACAAGTAGGCCAAACTGTACTAAAAACACTGTTCTTTTTACTCATCTCCTTATTTTGTTTACAAACACTGCTATTTGGGAACTGCATTCTAATTTATGCACAGCAATTGTTCTGCAGAAGTACATGCTGCAAACTGAAAATCTTACATCAACAATTTGTTTGCAGCTTGTAGTAATTTAGATTCACTTGCTCCCGTCCCACCTCCCTAGTTGTGAGTTAAAGGTAGCATATGTGATAACAATTATTTCTTATTCTCTGTAAATACTCTCTTTAGTACAGACTTAATGCTTCGCATCTCCACGTACACATAATCTTTAGGGAAGAACACAATCTGAGTTGGAATCTGTGTCCTGGTGCATTGCAGCTTTGCTCCGGGAGTGATTTGTTCTATACCCTTTTCTCAGTTTGAGCTGATTGCCCTTTAAACCCCACAACAATGGTGTAGGAAAGGGCCCCTTTTTAGGTCGAGCCTAGAGTAGCGCGCAAGCGCTGCTTCTGGCGAAGACTTTATGTAGTGGGGTTTTCAAAGCTGACCACACGCTCGTGCACAATGGCCTTTTCTGTGCGGTCACGCGCACGTTTCAGGCATGATGCACGAGCGTGTGGTCAGCTCTG
Source organism: Calotriton arnoldi (assembly GCA_963921515.1). Taxonomy (NCBI): domain Eukaryota; kingdom Metazoa; phylum Chordata; class Amphibia; order Caudata; family Salamandridae; genus Calotriton; species Calotriton arnoldi. The sequence goes on along the minus strand of CAWUFW010002683.1, from coordinate 298,337 downwards.
CACGCTGCCGCGCTCGCTCGCCCCCGCTCCTCTCGTTGTTTTTTCTCGTGAGGAGAGGAGTAGCCCAAGTCTAGGGCACCCCCTGCACCTGCTGCCAGCGTGAAGACTACCGAGGCAAGACAGGGTAAGAAGACGGGAGCCACTTGTGTGCACCGGCACCCATCGTTAGGAAACCTGCAGCCGCCCGCATGCTGATACGTCTGCAGCCTATTAATAGCCAACCATGTGGCCCGAGAGCAGTGACAAGGGGGTAAAGCTTAGCAGCTAGTGCCGCGCTCGAGGCACTTTGACTCTGCCGACCGAGACCGCAAGAAGCGGATCTCCCCTCCCGCACCTGAAATGCCGAGAGGGGCGTGAAGACTACACAGCGAAGCACCAGCCAGGAAGAAGGGCGGGCGCAGCTAAAAGAAAGTAAGAGCCGCTGCACGGCTGACTGACTGCCAGCCCGTTGTGCACCCCAGTATACCCCAAAGTCAAGTTGTGAAGGGGTGATGTGATCGGGTTGGACGGAGGCCCAGAGCGGTGCCTTCAGCAGAGCCTGAAAATAAGGAAAATGCGGGACAGCTGTGCCGCGGTGATTATGCCTGCGCCCCCATCACCACTCACCTGCCTGCTGTGAGTGGCGAAGTAAAGTGGCCTCGCAATGCACCCGCGGCCGAGCCTGAACAGTTAATCACACTGACGGCCACTGTGCAAGTGCAGCAGCATCACCGTAGGTTCGGTGGTTGCGACACAGTGCCGGCCATGGGACTGGCCTTGCTCCTGCAGTGCATGTTCTGGGGCTTCAAGAGCCTCAAGTCCCTGCCCCCGGGAAACTTGCTGCCGTGGCCTCCTGCATGGAGAGCGGCGCCACCTAGCGGTGAATCATTGCACTGCACCAAGAAAATGACTGTAAAGGAGGGCGGCCCAACGGCATTTTAAAAGTCTTTGAGGATATAAGCCTGCTCCTCCTAAAGTATGCGACCCCTTGAGGTGAAGACTTCACCTTAAATCAACAAGCATTTTCAATGCAATAGGTCTCACATTTTGCGAGAGTTTAAGCTATTGGCATTGTAATTGACCATGCCTTTTATTTATTGGTTTTAAAAACAACAAGCATTGGCATAGCCAATAGGTCTGCCTTTGGGACCTTATAAGTGTTTAGCCATTGTGTTGCATAACTAAATACTTATAAGGTCCCAAAAGCGAGACCTATTGGCTATGCCAATGCTTGTTAGCATGGCCATCCCCACTTTTTGCCTGGTATTTGATGCAGTTCTGACTGAAGGGCACTGGGTTCCTGCTAACCAGGTCACCAGTGCCAAAGTTATTTCCATAAAACAAGGTAACTGTTCAATTGTTCCCCACTTAGCAAGACCTTTAGCACCCCTGTAAGTCCCTAGTAAATGGTACCCCTGGTATCAAGGGCATAGGTACTAAAGAGGGTCCCTTAGAGCTGCATCATGTATTGTGCTGCCCTAAGGAACCCACCACCAAACTCATACAGAGTGCCATTGCAAGCTGCATGAAATGGTGCAAACAAAAGTGAAAACACGACATGGCACACACCATGTGCGCCGTGCCAACAGACACTGCATACAATATATGTAAGTACAGCAGGCCTTATAGCCCTAAGTTAGGGTGCATTATATTACATGTAAGAACATATCTGCATGATCTGATATGCCCCTGTTCTGTCTAGTAGTACAAGTGAACAGGGAAGCCAACTTAAGTGTATGTACTGGGTGTCAGGGACTGTCCGGGACTATGTCGGGAACACAGTCAGGTACTTGGGCAAGGACTGGGAACTGGGTAGAAAACGTACACAAAAAAAGGAGTACAGCGCTGCCCAGGATCATACAAGAAGTCAGACGAGAAAAGGGATCCAAAGGGAAACCCTGCACGAAGGAACAAGATGGCTAAGACTCAGAAAGGACAGGCACTCATGAGGTGATTTAGCATTCAGAATAACTACACCCAGGACGAATGTGCAAAACATATATATGAAACAACATTAACAATAAAGGGGAGTGTAGGGTAAAGCACTCAGGAGCTCCACGTGGTAAGACTGAAGCTCAGTAAGTTTCTCACCCACAATTGCTGTTACAAATACTGACTGCAAATACCCACATATAGGATATGCATGCAAAGGCAGGGTCTGTTGAGCTTATACCTATGGTGATGTTATAAATGTAACTCAAAGACTATACTCACAGTGAACAAGAAACACCAACTCAGTAGTTAGCTGTGCCCATGGATCCTGGTGATCAAACAGGAACACGCAAGGCAGTAACAGCAAGGGGGTAGAACTAAACACAAGCACAATAGACAAGGAGCTAGCAAGGAGGAGTGCTTAACAGGAAAGGAAGGAAATTTCAGGGCACACTTGGCAGAAAGCAGGTAACAAACATACAAGGTAACAGAAGCAAGACAGCAGAATAGAAAGACGGCAAACTAGGAACTGGAACCAAGGAAATGGGAAGAAAGGCAGGGACTGGAAAAGGATATACAGAAGGGAAGGCTACAAGGGTATACTAGAAAAGTGCAGATTCAGGAATCCGGAAAACAAAGTAGCATAGAAGGCAGTGCTGGGGCAGGGACAAGAATTGAGCAAAAGTTCAGAGGTCAAGGTAGCACTGCAGGCAGTGCTAATTCAGGAACAAGGGAAACTGCTGCAGGTCAGGAACAAGGAATGCTAAGGCTCAAGAGTTAAGGTAGCACTGCAGGCAGTGCTAGTTCAGGAGAAGGGAAACTGCTGCAGGTCAGGAACAAGGAATGCTAAGGCTCGAGTCAAGGTAGCACTGCAGGCAGTGCTAGTTCAGTAACAGGGAAATTACTATAGCTCAGGAGTCAAGATAGCACTGCAGGCAGTGCTAGTTCAAGGAAGCAGGAAATGGCTACAGCTCAGGAAACAAGTAGTCAAGAGAGCACTGCAAGCAGTGCAAATCAGGAACAAGAAATAGCTGAAGCTCAGGAACAAATAACTATAGCTTAGGAACTCAGCAAACAAGGTAGCACTGCAGGCAGTGCTAATTCGGGCACAAGGAATAGCTATAGCTCAGGAATCAAGGATAACAAAAGTTCAGGAAACCAGGGTTGGTCTCACCGGTACACAGCTACAATGACCAACACTGGGCTGAAGGGAGCTGGGGCTTAAAAGAGCTCACAGTAATCACATGCATCAGGTGTGAGCAGGCTAGCAGCAGCCAGCCACAGGTGTGCTGAATTCCTCCACCCATCCTTGGCCGGCAGGGGTGGAGACGAAGCAGTGAGCAGGGGATTATAGGTAATGGAGTTTACAGCATGAGCAGACTGACTTCTACAAAACCCGGCATGGATTGGGAATGGATGTCAATTCCTAAATGGTGTCCAAATGCCTGGAAGTCAGGATATACATGCAGGGGAGTGTCTGGAAGCATATTAGAACACTGGAAAGACCCATAATTCGGCCCCCTGGTGGTGGGCACGAGAGCACAGGGAGTGAATCGTGACACTGGGCACTGGTCATTATGAGTTCCCCAGCTACATGATGGTTTCACTGAAACCCATGGTGTTTATCAAATAACATGTCTTAATAATTCATGCTGATGCCAGTAGTAGATCTATTAAAACATGCACCCAGAGGACACCTTAGAGGTTCCCCCTGAAAACCTACCAGTCTCTTAGTGTGCTGGCAGACTAATATCATCTAGCCTGCCACCACAGACAGGTTTCTGACCCCTTTCAGGTAAGAGCCCGCGCTCTCTGAGGCCAGAACAATGCCTGCTCCAGAGCAGGAAGGCTAGTGAATCTGCATACCAAGGCCGGGGACTTCAAAACCCCTGCCGCCTTTGATATGTGACCCTATCTTCCCCCAGACTTGGGAGATGCCACCCCCTGTCCCGAGGCCCATTTGGCACCTGGACGGGCATGAAATTAGCAATGCTAGGAGGCATGGTGCACTACCCGGCCAGTCACACCCCTAAGGTGGGCTGCCTGAAGCGCCCCACGAAAAAGGTTCCACCATTTTGATTTTGGTGGAAATAGGAATTCTGGGACAAGGTTTTTTCCACTCCCCACAGGAACTGGTCATATAGGAGATGTAGTGACCCCGAATGTAAGTAGCACATTGGCTACTACCCTTCACACCCTTTAACGCCCCTAAATAGAATATTTAGGTGGCCACCTGATGCCAGGAACTCAGATTCGCCTTACAAGAAAAGAACCAAGAAGAGCCGAAGAAGTGAGCACTGTAGACTACTGGTGGACTTTAGCGCCAAAACCAGTCTGCTCCTGTCCTGACAATCGCGACAAGCCGACTCATCCTGCAGTGGTGCCTCCTCCAAAAGCCTCGGAGGGCCTCCAGCACTTCGCCAAGCCATCATCTCCCTTGGAATGGGGGAGCCACTACCCTGCAACCTGCAAGCACCGACCGCAATGTCCAGTTCACCGTTCTGCTGACCATGGGTCCATCGATGCAGCAGCCACTCAGGAGGAGATCACCACGCTTTAAGAGGTCAGATCCGTCTTGCCACCAAGTGTGAATAAGCCAGGACCAAACTGAGCCGCCCTACACCAATGCCCGGGGTACCGGACCCCTTGCAGCAACCAAAGATTGTTTGAGTCCAATCCGGACTCCCAACGCTGCAGGGACTGAGCAGCCGACAGTGGATGTCAGCATCGCAAAGGCCAGCACCGAAATTGGCCCAGCTGACTTAAGGGCCCTGCCCCGAGCTCCCTGGCCCGGGTCCACGACAACCAGTGATGCTCCCCTGCTCCTGGGACCCTCAAGTCCACCTCCGCAGCCTGTTTCTAGGTGCCCCCCCCTTTTCCTACAGTATAGCATGCAAGGCTACCAACCCATCCCGCACCTCTGCACCCGGACGCCCCAAGGTAGGTAAACTCGAGCTGCTGGTGGTACTTTGGACCTTTACCTTCTAACACCTTAAGTCCTAAAGGAGACCCCGAGATATGATTGCAAATTTCTTTATGCAGTATGTTTCTTTCCCTGTAGGAAAGCATTACTTTGTAACACCGCCTTTGTGTGATATTTTTACTTACCTGCAAAAATGTATGAACTAAGTACTTGCTCATTAATGAAGTTCTTGGTGTTGAACTAAATTTAAAAATACCTGTTATTTTTCTAAAATTGATCTTGAGTTTCTTATTGAGTGTGTGCCTCATTTCTTGATTATGTGCCCAACAAATTCTTAACACTACCCTCTGATAAGCCTAAACTGCTAGCCCACCCTACCATAAAAGAGCATTTGGGATTATTAATTTAAGCCAATAAGGGTCGTCCGGACTTTCTTCGTAGTGTACCTCGTTTTGGTACACTGCTTAAAAAGCCGGTTTCCTGCAGATGACAACAACGTTGCGCTGACTAGAGTATCTGCTTGAAACCCAGGGATCTTGGACCCAAAAGTCACCGAGTGTTTGCTTTCAATGCACCACTCATTTAGTTCTTAGTCCTTAAAGCACTTCGTATCTTCTCTGTCATTTCTCAGAGAATGCACCTAGGGAAAGGAGCGTACACCCTTCCATCTCTGCCCTAGGTGGAATGCCAAATGCCACTGCAGTGACCAGCATTAGGTTTGTAATTGGTGCCTCTCCTCAGACCACAAGGAGACCTGTGAAGCTTGCAGAGCCTTCCGCTGCAAGAAGACCAAAGAGAGAGAAAACAGGTTTACTGCAAAATGCAGGGACACGTGTCATTAGAGACCTCAGACATTTTTGGGTCTGAAGACCTCCCTCATGCTGAGGGAGAAGTCTGGCATTCTAGCAGGTCAAGCAAGGGAGAGTCCGGAACCCATCTTTTCAGAGGCCTCTGACGAGGAGGAGGAGGTGGTGTTAGTGCCTGTAGTGAAACTGGCTCCAGTTCTCAGCCCGAGGACCGTGTTGGCTCTACATGCCTCGACAGTGGCACACGTCAAAAAACACGTAGAAACTGACCATCTTCGATGGATTGTGCTCTGCATTAAATTCTGCTATGCAATGACTAAAAAACAACCCCCTGAGGGCTTGCAAGCTCATTCCACCAGAACAGAGGCTGCGACCACTGCGGTAGCTTGTGAAGTCCCCGTCATCTTTTGGGCTGCTACGTGGACTTCTTGCCATACTTTTGCTAAACACTTCTGTCTTGACAGGCTGATCTGGTTAGATGGGCACTTTGGCTTTTTGGTGCCACAGGACTTCCTGGTCTTAACCAGTTTGCAGGCCCTCCTCCAAAGAGAAATTGGCTTGGGTATCTTTTCTAAGGTAAGGAATCTGCGGCTAGAAGTCTATCAAATGAACAAGCTATTTACTTTCAGTAAAGCCTTACATGGTAAAGACTCTATCTAGCCGCAGATTCCTTACCGACCGTGCCATCCTCCCCTCTTAGGTCCTTAGTCATAGTGTCTGCACATTGGTCTGTCAACTTTCCAACATGTCCCTGTGCTTCTGGCATGGAAATATCACAAAAAGAAACTGATGTCATTTCGCTGGTTTGGCGCCTATATAGGCACCGTACACGTCACATCAGGTGCAGCCGATGATGCCTATACCGATACGGTGAGGGTACTGCTCAAGATTTTCCGATCTAGTCTAGACGTATGGGTAATATTCTTAGGTAAGGAATCTGTTGCTAGATAGTCTCTACCAGATAAGGCGTTACCGTAGGGAAGTAACTTTTCGGCCGAACTAAACCTTTTAGAGATTCCAATAAACTTTGTCTGACTTTTGCCAAACCCCATAGAGGTCATGCCATCTCTAAAGCCAGTTTCGTGTGATGGATAGTGAAGTGCATCCAAACTTTCTATGCTGAGGCCAAGCGTACACTCCCCATGGAAACTAGAGCCCACTCGATACGCATGAAAAGAATCATTCTGGTCTTTTTGGGTAATGAACCTTTTAACTAATATCTCCAAGGCTGCTTCTTGGTTAACGCCTCACACCTTAACCACACATTGTGTAGATGCTCTAGCTTGTCCATATATATTAGTTGTCAAAGCTGTCCACTTTTAGATATCTGCATCATCTGCTTGCTAGTCGCTGCTTTGGAGAAGAACTCCTTTATAGTGTATCCAGAGCATGTTTGTCTACAGCCACAGGTGCTATGAGCAGAAAATGCTACCCTGTAACCACCTGTTTGTAATGTGTTGTGCTGTAGATTTACAAGTGCTCACCCTCCTCCCGGAAGCCAGTGATAAACATAGATGTTTCTATGTCCTTTTTCCTTCCTTTACTGTGAACAGAGCACTCTATCTTTGACACTGCACTCCACATACAGTACCTGCCTGCTAAGCAGAGCACAATCTGAGGTGGAGCCAGTTTGCTGGCAATGAGGCCCAAGGGTGGAATCACAACAGGTCTTGTGACTCACACTTCATAGAAAAAATAAGTGTAACCATCTGGGCCCAGCACTAGATGGCTGAAGAATGCAGAGCATGTGAATCTACGGCATTACATGCTATGAGCAGTGCGTTAAAGGGTAAGTGAAAGTTTCAATATAAGTATTCAGTGAAGTCTTCGTTAAGATTACGCTAAAGTTTCTTCTCATAACACATCAATAGATTTGGTTTTGTAAAAACACTAAATTTCCCTTAGAAATTCACTTAACAGCTAAGGTCAAATTATGGTTTAAAAATAATAGCAAAGATACGGTGGCCGGGCAAGATGGCCGATCGGACGTGGACCGTATCGGCTCCCGGTCCACGCGCTGCTCTGGCCCTGTACCTGCCGGCTGGAGGAACCTTACAAAGCCGCCAATGCTCCTCACTTGCAGCGGAAGGTGGGGGGCACCAGCTGGGCTGCGCTGATCGCTGTGGGGGCTGCGGAAGCGGCGGCAAGCAGAGGAATCGAGGAGCGACAACTGAGCGAGAAAGTGGCGGACAGAGCTCAGCTGAAGGCACCGACAGCAGCGAGACTCCTGAGGCGGTACGTTTGAGGAGGTGCGCTTGGGAGGCCGCGTCGGCGGCTGCCGCCAGCAAGGCTTGAGCATACTGGTGGTGGCACACGGAGGGGGACCCTCGCTACGGATCCATCACATGAGCCTGCCTGACCCTGTAATGGCGGCCGTGGGCGATGCTCGGTCCACGGGAGTGACCCCCGGTGCATGATTGCCTCTAGCACCTGCCGCTGGCCACCATCAGCGATCGCCATCTCTACCGCCGACAACGACGTGCGGGAGTGGCCCCTGCCCCAGATGACTCCCTCGCGCCTGCCTGACACTGTCATGGCGGCCATGCGTGACATGCACCCCACGAAGAAGGCCTACAAGGACTGAGCGCCCCCGATGCCCAACGCCTGTCCCGCAGCGACCGAGACATCTGTTACCTCCTGCGGCTGGCCTTTAGAGCTTGCTGTACTCGGGTTGCTGCCGGTGCGGGCCTGTCCTGGGTGGAGCATCATAACCGCGGCGCGGTTCGTCAGCCGTGAGACTTTGCTGCCCGGCGCCGGATGGTGTGTACTGGTGATGGGCCCCTCCTGCCTCTGCCGCCGAGTCCCATGGGGGCCCGCGGATACAGTACAATGGTAGCGGCTCCCGGATGTACCCGTAGAGCCTGCTCTTCAGCTTGACCTGGCCACACAGATCACGGATCTTGATTGCTCACACGTGCTCCCGGGGGCCCATGGTGGTCCCATGCGGAGACACTGACGCTGGAGGGCTGGGACGCTGATCCTCTGATGTGCTAGTGAACCTGGGAGCCTCTCACTCTGGACATCGTCGAGCCCTGCTGTCCGGCGGGTCCTTCCCCCCTTCCCACTTCATCCTGCCTAGACCTACGGACATAGTTCCCGTTCAGCGATACCCCAGGGCCGTCTCGAGCGAATCCACATGCCGCCGAAGAGGGCGACCAACAAGACGATGAGCACTCTGCCGGATTTCTTCACCTCCTCAGACAGGCGTCTGCCACTGCGGGGGGACACTGAAGCCACAGATATGGCGCTCACGAAGGCGGACTTACTTACCATGCTCCAAGGCTTCAAGAGTGAATTACGCACAGAACTGGGGCAGGACATTAAATCCTCTATAGACCAGCTCCGGTCAGATATAACGGAGCGCTTGTCCTCTCTCCAGCAAGATATGGACTCGTGGGCACCAGGGTGCTGGACTTAGAGACACAGCATCAAGAGCAGGAACGACTTTCTACGGAACTTAGGGAGGATGTACGCAATCTTCGTGTCCAGCTGCACCAGACGCAACTCAAGGCGGAGGACCTCGAGAATAGAGCCCGAAGGGAGAACATCAGAGTCCGGAAACTCGAGGAGGGAGCAGAGGGACCTGATTTGACGACCTTCGTGGAGGGACTGTTTGCAGAGATCTTGGCACCTCAGGCTCCCAAAATCAAGCTGGACAGGGCTCATCGAGTGGGTGGTCTACAGGTCGGCGAGAGGAGGAGGCCGCGCGACGTCCTGGTGAAGTTCCATTCCTTCACGGTTAAAGAAGCGGTATTACAAGCGGCCAGAACTAAGGGGGATATCTCCTTTCAGGGCTACTCCTGCGCCATCTACCAGGATCTTGCGCCGACGACTCTAGCACGGAGGCAGATGTTCCGACCTATCACGGCCAAGCTTCGAGATGAACACGCAAGGTACAGATGGACCTACCCCTTCGGACTCAGTTTCGAATTTAAAAACAAACGCCGCCAGGTGACTGAACTACGTGAGGGGCTGGAGTTGCTGGGCCTTCCGGTCGCGGCCCATAGCCCCACGCAAGCTGAGACCGGGTAACCTCCTCGGGGACCCCCAACGTCTTCCACATGGGCTGCGGTCTCCCGCAGGGGCCGCTGATGGGCTTCTGTTGGTTATGGTGGGGATACTACGGGATGGACCTTGCTTGCGGCGGGGGCTCGGGGAGTCACGGGCTTTCCGCTTCTGGGACCGGCACCTGGAGAGCCCCCTGGTGGCGGAGGAGGACCCTCGACACTTGTCTTAGCCGCCGACTCCCGGCTCCCCCTGAGTCCTGGCTCCCCGGGGGCCCCGTCGTTGGGGGGCGAAGCCTCAGACTATCTTCCATCCATATGTAAGAACAGTGCCTTTCATTGATCTCTAATGTTATTTTCGAATTGATGTTATGAATATTACGGGGCGGGGCCCTTCATGCTATATGCAATATAAACCAGGGCCTTACTTTTCAAGCGGGTACCCTACAGCCTCTCTATCTTCACTAGGCGTAGGTTCACACTATTGATTAACCTCTAGCCAAATTCTGATGATATATTCTATTCTTCATGGTACTTGATGCCGGGGTGGCCGCGGACCGGGCCCTCGGACCCGTGGTCCCCCTTGGTCCCGGTGGGGGCTTAATACCCCCGACGGGGTCCTAGTACAGTAATGTTTTCTGATTATTCATTGTTATGTATGGTTGTTTTTCTTTTGTTTAGGGGTTGGGGGGGGGGACTGGGTGGGACATGGTGGCGGCTTTTTAAAACTCAGCTGTGGCAGTGTTTTGGACGTTTTGACTTCTAGCCGAGTGAGACGGTACCCTGGAGTCCCGGAGGGGGCGGGGGGTATGATGGGACGGGGGTGGATTCTAGAGAGCAGGTGCTATTTCCCTACGGCGTCATGACGATCACCATTGCAACCTGGAATGTTAAGGGTCTTAATTCCCCTCAGAAACGCCAAAAGGTCTGGAAGTATATTATTGATCATCATTTAGACGTAGTGGCCCTACAGGAGACCCACCTAGCTAGAGCAGAAGACGCTCGCCTTAAACATAAACAATACCCCTTAATCTATAGATCCTCCGCCCTTACGATGCATAGAGGGGTGGCGCTGAGGTTTCGTTCATCCATTCAATTCCAACCTATAGAGGTCCTTAGGGATAAAGATGGCAGATGGATAATGGTCAAGGGTCGCCTACGAGGGAAAATCTGCACCTTTGTGGCGGTATATACTCCTAACACTGGACAGACGTCCTTTCTGCATATACTATTGGGGAGGATGTTGGATTTTATTGAGGGACCGGTGATCTTTATGGGGGATTTTAATCTGACATGGCAAAAAGACTTGGACAGCACACACTCACAACGTTCTGACGTGGGCTCCTTCTCTACCGACACACAGCAGCGCATTCACGATCTGGGTCTTCTCGATGCCTGGCGTACTCTTTACCCGCTCACCCGTTATTACACTTTTTACTCTCACGTCCACCGTACGTATTCACGGCTAGACTACATTTTCATTAGTCAGTCTCTGCTGGGTACTCTTCAGGAATCCAAGATTTTCCCGCTCTCTGTCTCCGATCACAGCCTCCTCGCCGTTGGCTTGTCCTGGGAGGGTAACGCCCCAACGGTCCCTAGGTGGTACTTTCCGGCCGCACTGACGCGTGACAAGGAATCCTGTACTAAACTCAGAGAAACCATCACGGAATATTTTGACGTTAATAAGCCGGAAGACACATCAGACTTTAACACTTGGGATGCTTTTAAAGCGGTCTTTCGGGGGAAGTGCATTGCCCTCAATTCGGCGCTGAACACGCACCGCGCTAGAGAAAGGGAGCAACTGGAACGAGAACTGGCCTCTGTCGAATGTGACCACAAACTTAACCCTTCGCGGCAAACCCTGCGTAACTTAACAGCGCTCCGTGGGAAACTACGGGCTATTTACAATAATAGAGCTGAGTATACGCTCCTTAAACTCCGGCAATTATCCTATACACAGGGCAATAAGATCGGGAAACACTTGGCGAGGCAGCTCAGGGGTAAACGAGAGAGAGAGTACATTGGCGGGATTCGGGGACCATCGGGGGTAGTTACTCACAGTGACGAGGGTAAAGCGGAGATCTTCGGTACCTTTTACAAAAATCTCTACTCTAGCGATAATTTAGACTCCGTTGCCCAACAGGAATTCCTCCAGACCGTGATTTACCTCAGGTCTCTGCCGATTGGAACGATTCGCTCACTGCGCCCATCACCCACGAAGAGGTTAATATTGCCATTAAAGGCCTCAAGCTTCACAAGGCCCCAGGCCCAGATGGGTATACGGCCCTTTTTTTATAAAACCTTTGCCCCTGACATCTGCCCCCACCTTACGCAGCTTTTTAATAAGATGGCCGAAGACGGGGAGACAGCTACCTCCATGACCGAGGCCACGATTTCGGTGATACCTAAACACGGGAAGGATCCCCAGCACTGCACCTCTTATCGACCTATTGCGCTTCTCAACCTAGACGCAAAACTGTACTCTTCTATCATAGCCAAGCGACTGAATGACCTTATGCCTGACCTCATACATCCTGATCAATCAGGATTTATTAAGGGTCGTCAAACCCACGATAACACTCGCCGAATTATTCACCTCATAGAAAAGGCCAACAGGCGACAGATCCCTGCTGTCTTGGTGGGACGAGATGCCGAGAAAGCGTTTGACAGGGTAGACTGGGCATTTTTATTCCACACTCAGGGCATTCGGATTTTCTCCTAACTTTCTAACCATGCTACGAGCTAACTACCAGCAGCCTCGCTCTAGGGTAATCGTTAATGGGCTAAGCTCACCTTCTTTTTTCCATTCTAGAGGCACCAGACAGGGGTGTCCACTCTCGCCCCTCCTTTTCGCTCTCAGCATTGAACCGCTCGCAATGGCTATTAGGACTAATCCTACGATCCAAGGGATACCTTTCGCGGGGGAATCCCACAAAATTTCTCTCTTCGCGGACGATGTTCTTTTATCTCTTTCTGACCCGTCCGCGTCCCTCCCATCTTTACAGTCGGAACTCGAACGCTTTGAGACGGTAGCAGGTTTTAAAATCAACTTCAGCAAATCATACATTCTCAACCTCACCTTACCGCAAATGGAGGCTCGCAGGCTCCAATCCCTTACTCCACTGTCGTGGTCTTCCTCCTCTATACAATACTTGGGAGTACACCTGACTCCGAAAGTAGAAGGTCTATATGCAGCTAATTTCCCTTCCGCGCTTACGCGTATCCAAATGGAACTTATAAAGTGGAAACCTCTCTTTTTGTCGTGGCTTGGACGGATACACGCGGTGAAAATGACACTTCTACCGAAGCTTCTCTATTTATTCCAGGCCCTCCCTATCGAGATGGACAGAAACTTCTTTCGTCGCGTTAAGACTATGATTCTACATTTCATTTGGCAGGGGGGATGTGCTCGCTTCTCCTTCTCTCTCCTGCGTCGCTCCCGTACGGAAGGGGGGGTGGGACTTCCAGATGTACAATTGTATTACAAAGCAGCACAGTTACGAATTCTGATCGAATGGAGGGAATCTGATAAACATTGGCTTCACATGGACCGTGGTGTAGCGGGGAGGACTATCTGGGACTTGGTATGGCGTCCAAAAAAAGACAGGCCCAGGAATGCTTACCTTGCCACCCCCACCCGCACCACCCTGAAGGTCTGGGACACGGTGGCGGGGGACAGTCGCTGGACCTCTTTCCCCTCACCGTTTACACCGCTACATTTTAACCCAGCGTTCCCACCGGGACTGCAGGAGGGCCCTTTCGATGCATGGAGGGAGGGGGGATGCCTTGCTCTGACTCATCTCTTCCACAACTTCGATCCTCTCACCTTTGACAACTGTCAACGAGATTATGGCCTCGGGAACACAGAGCGATTCCATTATGCCCAGTTAATGCATTGGGTCCTCACACCCCAAGTGCGAGAAGCGGCCACCAGACCTCTTACGAAGTTTGAATCCTTCCTCACCAAGACCACTGCTATGAGGGGGACGATTTCATTTATTTATAGGTTCCTACTCACCACCACACTATCCCCACGCCCGAGATACATGTCCATGTGGGAGGACATATTACAACGAGATATCTCTGAAGATGAATGGGGGCACCTATGGGTGGACATTACACGATTCAATCACTCCTCGGAGCTACGGGAAGCCCATCTCAAGACAATGATGGACTGGTATCTTTACCCATCCCGGCTTAAGAGAATCTTCCCGGCTACCTCTGATAGATGCTGGAGGGGGTGTGGGCTACTGGGAGATTTCCAGCACATATGGTGGGAGTGCCCGACCATTTGTCCTTATTGGGAAGAAATACTTGCACACATTAAGGACATACTGGGGTACCCTATCCCGACTTCTATGGCGGAGGTCCTTCTGGGGCTGCGCGACCCCTCCCTAGAGCACCAGACTCGAGTTGATAAGACGATCATGTGGCTCTGTCTAGGAGCAGCAAAGATTACCCTGGCGGCTGCTTGGAAAAGGAGGGAGGCCCCGGCAGTCTCGCTTTGGCACTCACGACTTTGGAAGCTGCTCAGTCTGGAGCGAATGTCAGACGTCTTTCGAGACGATTTTAAGAACTTTGAATTCAAATGGGGCCCTCTAGTCACTTTCCTTTCCAGGGGTCTACCGTCTACTGTTTGTCCCTCTACCGTCAGAGCTCTCCATCTCTTTCAATTTTGATCTGCTACTCACGCTACTAGTCAAATAGCATGTTGTGATTTTGCCGCCACCGTGGTTGGGGAGGAGGGAGGGAGGAGGGGCTTTCTTATTTTTTATTGTTTATGCGGCCCCCCGGTTGGGGGTTGCTTCTATATGTCGATACTTGCCACCCAATGCTCCCCTCAGGCGGGGGATCCAGGATGCTTACCATCGCAAAAGAAAGATGGGAGGCAGGCTGATCTGTATGCTTTCATTAGCCAAGTCTTATGCTCTGTCCGAGACCCCGAGAATGGGAGAAACTGTACCCTTCTATAACGCAATTCCTTGTGATCGAGGTTGGACCACCTTTGAGCACTCTGTAATTATAGCCGTATCTGAAAGAGACACGTTAGTGATAGATTCCTTACCTTAGAATATCCCCAGGCGTCAGGCTGGATCCGGAAAGTTTTGCGTAGCAGTACCCTTGCGCGTCGGTAGGCGGCGTCGTGCGGCTCCGCGTCCGTCGTCGGCGTCGTGATCGCCGGGATGACGTCGCGGGCAGTACTTAGGCGCCGCCCCTGCGCGCTGACGTCAGTTCTTCTTTTTCCGCGCCAGCAAGCGCAGATCCGGGAAGAGCAGTGCCCTGGTCAATTTTTGACCATACTTTTTGGTGATTTTTTCACTGGTTTTTCCAACTTTAAGGTGTCGTAGGGATGCCCGGCTTCAAGCGATGCGGCGCCTGTGCGCGGATGATGTCCGTCACCGACCCGCATTGGGAGTGTCTCTTCTGCCTCGGCCGAGGCCACGACACCGAGTCTTGTCCCGAATGCCAGGCCCTCAACCCGAAAGCTTTGCGAGAGCGGTCTCAAAGCTCCTCGAGGCCCGGCATTCGGCTCCGCGGAAGCCCCGGTCGCGTGAGAGGTCCAGGGGTCGCTCGCGGAGTGCACACCGGTCGTCGACTTCTTCGTCCGGTAAGTCTAAGCACAAGAAGTCCAAGAAGCATCGTCGCTCTCGGACTTCGCCTCGCCGGTCTCGCGACTCGGCTGAGGCCCCTCCCGGCACCGTCCCCGCCCCGCGGCCCCGGACTTGCCTGTGGAGTCGCCCCCGTCATACCCGCCCTTCCCGGGTTCGGGGCGGATCCGGCCAAGGTACAGGAGTTCCTGTCGGCCATGGCCCGCCTCTTCGGGCCTTCAGGCCCCTCCGGTGCGCCTTCGGGCCCCGCGGGCCCTGATGGGGTTGCTCCGGCGTCGCCGGCGGCTCCGGCCCCGGCGTCGCCCGAGCCTCCAGCCTCGATCCCGGCTCCGGCTTCGGCCCCGGCCTCGATCCCGGCTCCACAACCCCCATCGACGCCGGTCGACCTCACGACACCTCCGCCGGCGCCGATGTCTCCGGTGCCGTTCTCGACGCCGCCCTGGGCTCCGGGCGGCGTCGTCCCCCAGTTCCTTCCGGCTCCGGACATGGACCCGGAGCGGCGTCGCTCGACGCCGGCTCCGGCGCCGATGGGACCTTGGGTCCCAAATGTCCCTCCTCCTCCTTATTTTGAACCAGAGGAGGACCAGGAGGACTGGGAGGGGTCTGATGACCCTCTGACACGCAACTGTCAGTATGATGAGGACTGGACAGAGAGTCTAGGGAGGCCAGTGTTCTGGATACTTCTCCTGACACTGGCATGCTGTCTCCTCCCGTGGCTACGGAGGAGGGGGCCAATTTTGGTACGGTGTTGCGTAGGGCTGCTGGGGCCTTACGTCTCCAGCTCCCTACTTTGACGGTCAAGCCTAACATCTTGACAGAGGTGCTTCAGCCGGCAGCCTCCTCTGCGGAGACTGTGCTGCCGTTTAACGACGCCCTCACTGACGTTCTTTTGGGCGCCTGGTCCAAGCCCAACACAGGGGCTCCTGTGGATCGGAACGTGTCACGACGCCATCGCCCCGCTCCGGGCGACCCCTGTTTCTTTCTGTCCACCCCACTCCTGAGAGCTTGGTTGTCCAAGCCTCCGCTTCCCAAACCGCCTTCCCTACCGCTCCTCCGGATAGGGAATCCAAACGCCTGGATCAGTTTGGGAAGAAAGGTTTTCTTCCTCCAGTGCTGGCTTGCGGTCCGTTAACACCGCTTGTCTTTGGGCCGATATACCCACTCCCTGTGGGATTCGGTGGCGGATGTTTTGCCCCAGTGCCCTGAGGAGGTCCAGGCACTGCTTTCCCGCGCCATTGCGGAAGGAAGGGATGCGGCCAAATACACTATCCGTTGTGGCCTTGACACCGCCGACTCGCTGGGCAGGTCGATTGCAACGACGGTGGCGCTCCGGCGCCACGCCTGGCTGAGAACCACTGGTTTTTCAGGGGATGTCCAGAATACTCTCATGGACATGCCCTTTGATGGAGTCGGTCTTTTTGGGTCCGAAGCAGACCATGCGTTGGAGCGCTTTAAGGACTCACGGGCTACTGCAAAGTCCCTGGGCCTTTCTGCTACACGCCCTCCGCTGCCTTCTGCTTTTCGCCCCTATCGTGGCCACGGTAGGGGCGCCCCTTCACGTCAGCAGCCCAGCCACCGGCCCGCGCAGCAGGCGTCTTCGCGTGGCCGAGGACGTGGATTCCGCCGTGGCGGATCGGGCAACCAGCGTGCGGGTCAGGCCACCACCTCCAACCCGTCCGCGGCCTCCAAGCCCTCCTAGTCCCTCCTTTCAGGTGCACGGCACGCCAGTAGGGGGCAGGGTCCGCCATCACCTTCCCCACTGGCGCACCATCACCTCGGACAGGTGGGTCTTGGACATTGTCCGAAGGGGCTACTCCCTCCCCTTCGAGACCACCCCCAGCCATGCCACCTCAATTCCACCGCATGTCAGGGGATCACTTGGTGCTTCTACGGAAGGAAGTCACGGCCCTCTTGACCAAGAGGGCCATCGAGCATGTTCCGACCCCAGAAGTAGGGCGTGGTTGCTACTCACACTACTTTCTGGTGCCCAAAAGGACAAGGAGGACATGCGTCCTATCTTGGACCTCCGGAACGTCAATCGCTTCCTCCGGAAGGAGAAGTTCAAGATGCTCACCCTAGCTCAGGTCTTGACTGCCCTCGACCCTGGAGACTGGTTGGTAGCGTTGGACTTGCAGGACGCGTATTTCCACATCCCCGTCCTGCCGGCCCACCGGCGTTACCTTCGGTTCACGGTAGGCCCCGAGCATTTTCAGTTCACCGTGCTCCCCTTTGGCCTTACCAGTGCCCCTCGGGTGTTCACGAAAGTGATGGCGGTGGTCGCAGCTCATCTGCGCCGGGCAGGGGTTTCAGTCTTCCCCTACCTCGACGACTGGCTGCTGAAGGCGGGCTCGTCCCAGGCAGTCGTCTCCCACCTCCGGACTACGGCCGAACTCCTGCACTCGCTGGGGTTCTCCATCAATGTGCCGAAGTCGCATCTAATTCCTTCTCCACAGCTCCTTTTCATCGGAGCAGTTCTGGACACGACGCAGTTTCGGGCCTATCCTCCCGAACGGCGAGTCCGGGATATTCAGGCTATGATTCCGATCTTTCGGCCTTTATCCTGGGTTTCGGTACGGATGACCCTGAGGCTGCTGGGCCTCATGGCCTCCTGCATCCTGCTGGTCAATCATGCCAGATGGCATATGCGGGCTCTGCAGTGGGACCTGAAGTTCCAGTGGGCGCAGCACCAGGGCAACCTGTCCGATCACGTCCAGATCTCGGAGGGGACTGCAAAACAGTTGCAGTGGTGGCTCTCGAACCGGCAATGGGTCATGGGCAGATCCCTCTCCCTTCCCCAGCCAGAGCATACAGTTGTGACGGACGCGTCCCTTCTGGGATGGGGCGGTCACATGGGAGAGGCGGAGATCAGAGGCCTCTGGTCTCCGGCGGAGTCCCGGCTCCATATCAACCTTCTGGAGCTCCGGGCGATCCGGCTTGCACTCAAGGCATTCCTTCCCTCTGTCAAAGGGAAGGTAGTGCAGGTGTTCACAGACAACACCACCGCCATGTGGTACTGCAACAAACAGGGCGGGGTGGGGTCTTGGACCCTTTGTCAGGAGGCTCTGCGCCTCTGGACATGGCTGGAACATCAGGGCATGTTCCTGATGGTTCAACACCTGGCAGGTTCTCTGAACGCCAGAGGCGGACGAACTCAGCCGCAGGTGCATGATGGATCACGAATGGCGTCTTCACTCGGAAGTGGCGCAAGGACTCTTTCTACAGTGGGGAGAGCCTTGGTTAGATCTATTCGCCACCGAAGAGAACGCGCAATGTCCTCAGTTCTGCGCGTTGGAATTTCCAAGGCGGCACTCGCTCGGCGACGCTTTTCGTCGCGAGTGGAGTTGCGGTCTGTTGTACGCCTTTCCGCCTATACCACTTCTACCCAGAGTGTTGAAGAAGATTCGGCACGACCGGGCCCAAGTCATTCTTGTGGCTCCGGACTGGGCTCGAAGAGTTTGGTATCCCGAGCTACTCAATATGAGCATAGATCCCCCGATCCGTCTGCCTCTTCGGGAGGATCTTCTGTCGCAGCAGCAGGGGACGGTCCTCCACCCGAACCTGTCCAGTCTACACCTGCTTGCGTGGAGATTGAGCGGCGGCAGTTGATTCCTTTCGACTTGCCTCCCGAAGTTTGTGATGTGATTCTGGCAGCCAGGCGTCCCTCCACTAAGGTGGTATACGCCTGCAGGTGGAACAAATTTGTGGCATGGTGCACAGCAAAGGCTGTGGATCCCCTTTCTGCCCCTCTTTCTGAGGTCCTTCTGTTCCTTCTCTCTCTGGCCCAACAGGGTTCTGCCCTGGGTACCATCAAGGGTTATCTTTGTGCTATCTCGGCCTTCCTCAGGCTCCCTGATCAGCCCTCCCTTTTCAAGTCCCCTGTTGTTAACAGGTTCTTAAAAGGCATTACTCACCTCTTCCCTCCTGTTCCGTTTGTAATGCCTCAGTGGGACTTGAACTTGGTTCTTACCTTTTTAATGTGCGCTCCCTTTGAGCCTCTGCATAACTGTCCTCTTCGTCTTCTGACTCTGAAGACAGCCTTTCTGGTGGCCATCACCTCCGCTCGGCGGGTGAGTGAGCTCCAGGCTCTATCTTGCAAACCTCCCTTTCTGTCTGTTCATCCAGACAAGGTTGTTCTTCGGACGCGTCCGTCCTTCTTGCCAAAGGTGGTTACTGCTTTCCACATTGGGCAGACCATCACTTTGCCCACCTTCTTTCCGCCTCCGCATCCTTCCAGAGAGGAAGAGAGGCTCCACCGTCTGGACCCAAAACGTGCGCTCTCTTTCTATATTGACCGCACAAAACACTTCCGGGTGGATGACCAGCTCTTTGTTGGCTACGTGGGCGCCAAAAAGGTCGGGCGGTGCACAAGAGGACCATCTCCCGCTGGGTTACCTTGTGCATCAAGACCTGCTATTCTTTGGCTAAAAGGAACCTCCTGTTGGGCTGCGTGCCCATTCCACCAGGGCAACGGCTGCTACCACGGCCTTGGGCCGCGGTGTTCCGCTGCCGGTTATCTGTCAGGCGGCTACGTGGGCCTCGCTGCACACGTTTACTAAACATTACTGCCTTGACAGTCAGGTCCGGAGGGACGGCTTCTTTGGCCGTTCTGTCCTCCAGGACTTCCTTGTCTGATCTTTGTTCGCAGACCCACCACCGGGGTTGGTATTGCTGGGGTATCTATTCTAAGGTAAGGAATCTATCACTAACGTGTCTCTTTCAGATGCACAAGTTACTAACTTGTGTAACGATATATCTGTAAGAGACAGTAGTTAGTGATAGATTCCTACCGCCCCACCCATCCTCCCCGTTCTGCGAACTGATTTCTAGGGTTAAGGACATCCCTTTCAGGGCCCTAGTATTTTTCAGACACCTGTGTCAGCTTCTTGCATGGCTCTGCGTTCCTGGCGCGGAAAGTCGTGTACAGAACTGACGTCAGCGCGCAGGGGCGGCGCCTAAGTACTGCCCGCGACGTCATCCCGGCGATCACGACGCCGACGACGGACGCGGAGCCGCACGACGCCGCCTACCGACGCGCAAGGGTACTGCTACGCAAAACTTTCCGGATCCAGCCTGACGCCTGGGGATATTCTAAGGTAAGGAATCTATCACTAACTACTGTCTCTTACAGATATATCGTTACACAAGTTAGTAACTTGTGCTTTTGGACTTGTTGAATTTTGCATCACCCCCTGCGAGCGGTGAAATGATAGCATTGCCGAGAGATGTACATTTTGCTAAAACTCAATAAAAATGTTTGAAAAAAAATAATAGCAAAAACCCTGTGATTTTGGCAGTTATGGTTAGCTACACAAACTGTAACTGCGCCCTCAATGAAAACAATAACTCACCAAATAGACTAATAATTACCACACAAAATTTATACTAATAAATATAAGGACGTAACACTCCATAAAATGAAATATGCCAAAAAAAGGAGTGATTCTGTTCTTGGGTCTAATTGATAATGTCATGGTACAGTGGAATGTAGTGTCACCAGTGACCTCATCAATGTCGTTTTTGATGTCATCTGTTACATTATGCAAGAGGCCATGAGCAGTTCATTTGGAGGGCGAGTTATGTGTTTTGTGGCCTTTAGACATGCACAGTGAGGGCTGGCTACTTGGCAGGTGCTAAACCCTCAGCACGTCCAACCCTTTGCATCCAAGTCTTGGACCGTGCACAGTAGGGTTGCCTGCAGTGATCTGCAAATTAAAATACAAGATAATCAAATGGCTGATCAATCCTTTGAAGCACACCTAACCTTTTTGTAGCACTAGTATCTCAAAATTACTAAATAGATTTACGCAGTACCACTCTGAGCCATTATTTTAAATACATGTATAGTATAATGCCAAATTTGGTATAAAACCACCCAGCAGTCCTTGCTGTAGATGAAAGCTACATTTTCTTTGAGAGTTGAAGTGCAACTTTTGTTCCACCCTCTCTAAGTGTATCCCGCCTGCCCCATCGTCCTGACTCCTAAACAAATAGATCTGCTCCAAACTTGCTGAAACTTATCTGGATGGATCATGTACCATATTTAATTCAGATTTATCAAACTGCACCAAGATAAGCAAATTAAAGTAATGTTCAACAGAAACTGAAATTTATCTATAACTATGTTCGCTTATTCAATACAAAGCACCCAGATACCCCTAGGGGTGATAGTGCTGCACTATAAAAATGCTGATTGATTGACAGTTATTCATACATTTATAATTATAATTTATTGTACGTATACGCCTTTTCATTGTGTACATATATAGACATTGCATGAAACACAAGGCTATAAAAGATGTGTTTGGATGACAGACTAAACTCATTTCAACTCTTTTTCTTGACAGTACATTGTCTAACCACCAGAACAGCCTTTCGTCTGCCTCAGCACTTTCTTCAAGCACTTCACTGTCAGTAAGTACAGATTGGATCTCCTGTTAGAATATGTAATGGAGGGCTTATAAACGAATATTTCACTCTGAGAATGTCTTTAACATAATGATCTTTATAGCATTTAAGCATTTCACTGTATTGTAATAGATTTTATAAAACAGAGTACATAAGACCTCGGTATGTATACTTAAATATGGTCTGTTCAAAGAGATATACCTCTTACGGGCATAAGAACAACCTGCTTAGTTCACCACCATATTATGTAATTGTCTGCATTAACTGATGTCTTCACCAGTCGAACAAAGCACTACATACCCAGTTCTTATATGTTTAAACAAACCATTCACCTATGACTTTATTCCAATATGAAACTGGAGTTAACCCTTTGAGCAATTGCTACTCATTAGGCATGTTCTGACTTAGATTGCAATCTCTTTAGATATATCTTCCCCATAATCTGACATAATATACTAGGTTTACTCATTAGATCAGTTGCTTGTATGCATTTGTCTCAGTATTTCAATAGTTTGAACCTAGCCGGGGAGTAACAAAGCAGTGTACAATCAGCGGGAGTAGAGACTATTTTGGGGAGGATTATGTATGATGCGGAGTGGCAATGGATTTCTTGTTTTAAACAGTCAGTGGTGGGAAGATTTGTGGATGGTCTGCATTGACGTGACGGTCAAAGAATTGCTCTTTCGAGATGTGGGTCTTTAGTTCATTTCTGAATTTGTGGTGTTGAGGTTTAGGCCTTAGTGCTTAAAGCTGTAGAAACATATTGTTTCTCTTTTGTTGCTTTTGGTTTCTATCAAGTCTCTTGACTCCATTTGTTTCATTAACCACTTTAGTTTTTGATTTAGGTATGCTGTTACTGAGTCTTTGTTTTTAAGCGAAAAGAAATAAGGGTCTAAAATAGGAATTATGAATCCAAATATCAATATCTGTATACAAGCTTCTATGACCTTCTTTCCGCCTCCATTTCCATATCACACATTTTCTACTTTGTTCCTCCTGCTTCAGCCTCACTTGTTGGCTTGTAAAATGATTTCTGATATGATTCTATAAGGGAGTGTCATGATTACTCAGTTCTCCTTCGGGTGATCGTCATTGATAATAAGCACTGAATAGTCTTGCCCATTTGTGGGATATGAATATGCCGTAAGATAATTATTTTTTCACTTTTCTTTGAAAAACCCAGTTTACCAATTACAAATGCCTTAAGCAAACCATTGACAATTTTCTGTAAAAGATAAGCAATGAACCTCATTCCCAAACCTTTTTAACAGAAAATGAATGAAAAACCGTGGAGCCAGGTAGGTTGCAGCTATGTAATTCTGGAATATTGACAGTGCACCTTAAAAGATCTTATTCTGACCAGTATCCCATCATGATCTATCAAATTGTAGTTCCAAATCTTTTCTCTGGCTCCTGGTAGCACAAAACGTGCACACACAGTTTGGCATTTTCTGGCTTTTCCTATGTTCCAACCATCCATTAAAGGTGTTTACTCAATGCCTTTTAAAGTTTTAAGTATTTGTCATTTTCAGGCTGGAAATATTTTTTTCCCAAAAAATACCATCTTTCAGTGTGTCAGAAATTGGCACCATCAGATCCTCATGCTCTGTTCATTGTATGCCTTCCAAATACCGTTCTTTCTGACAGATTTCCAGACATACTTTAAGGGCTAGAGAGAAGATCCTACTCCATTATCTTTAAGAAGACTACTACAGATTTCTGGAATGAGGTTGTGATAAGAGGGCAAACAAGGTTATTCCTTCTTCCATGTCTATGGTATTAGTTATATTTAAGACATTGCATCAACGCTCATCATCCAGACTACTCCACTTGCAGTGGAATTATTTTTACTTCCATCTTCCTGACACAAAAAATCGACCTTTTGTGTAAGATTCTTTATTTCTCCGGTCAGATCCTTGACCTTACTGTATCAGCTACAAAGAGGAAGCTTTCTACAGCATATTCTTCTGCGGATCCTCCTGATAAGGAGGGCAAGTGTCTGCACTCTATGCAGGAAAAACTGTGGTGTGTGCAGAATGGCGATGAAGTGTGCCAGTGTCGCTGCTCTGCTGGGCAGGTATGATAGCTTCATGTGGGTTTCAATATAGTACTTTGAAGAAGATTTGCCTTGAGAGAGATAGAAAAACTTCAAGGAGACCCTAAATGAACGCAAGATGATCTCAAACCAGATCATAAGTCCTTAGCATTGAATCGATCTTCCCCCTATAGCAGGCCTCCGACCAGAGCTTCAACAGAGAATCCTTAACCTTGCTTTCTCAGGTAAAACGTTTGTGGATGAAGAAATGCAAAGCATGAAAACTGACATGGAGCCATTGAGGGCAGTTGATTTGGAAATGAAAGAGCATAAGAAACAGGTGCATTTGTTAGGACTATGCAAATTTCACAGGGTTCCCTCACACAAACCCTCCATCTACCTCTGCTTCCTAAACGTCTTCAATGTGCAGCCAAAACTACACCAAAGGAATACATTGAATGGAAAACTGTACCCATCAGCCATCCAAAGCCATGAGGACCACATGGGAGACAAATCTATGTAGGGGTTGTCCTGTTCAACCTACTCTTTCTGTTATCCACTCCTTTAAGGGGAAGCATCTAAAGAAAACTAGCAAAGTGGTACAAGATCTTATAAGACTCATAGTGGCTATTGTGCTTATTTCAGATCCCCTCCACCAGCAATCCCTCCAAAGAAAACTGGACACTGCCATCAGGACAGATTTTCTGCTGGAGGTTAACATCCTTCGGAAACTGCCTGTTGAAACCTGCCCTCCCATTTTGTAAAAGGAAGGCAATTTGTTTGTTACTTTTTAGTATGAAAGAAGAACCCATGCATGAGTTTACAACCATCCTCAACCTCAGGATAGCAAACAAGTGGCTACAGAAAGAAAAAATCAGAATGGCAGCTCTTTATCAGATCAGTTCTTTACTACATCTATATTCTTATTGAAGAGATACTTCATAAGTTCTTGAGGACTGTCGGAGGCTGGCTTAGTGTATGGTGCACCCTGCACTAATCCAGACAACCCTTATGGTGATTTTAGTGGTCTTAGACAACATTAGAAAGCTCTCTAAGTGGTAGCTTTGGAGAGCAGCCTTCAGGCTTAGTCTAGAAGGAGTGTTAATCAGCTTGTTTCACCAGTACTAATCATGTAGTGTGGGTTAAACGAAAAAGAACCACACAGTGTAGTTATAAAAATAGTAATATTTATTATACACACTCACTAACGCATTGGCATATCTCCTACCCGGAGATATAAACCCAATACACACAATTTTTCAAAAGGAGAACCGGTAAGTAGCACAAATACACAGTGGTCTCCAGGGGGAGACCAAAGCATATAGTAATAAAGTGGAATGTGAACTGCGACTGAAGTGGAGACTTGACTCAAAAGACTTGGAAGAGCTGGGGACCCAAGGAACCACCCAAGGCAAGTACCCAGGAAACCCACGGAGGCCGTGTGCAGAGTGGAAACACAGCCGCGTACTCAATGGAAGTCACTGGGGAAGTCGCAGTTGCAGTTTTGAAGAAGGACCCTTCCCAGAGGACCCTGAAGAAACCCAGTGGAAGATGGAAGGTTGGAGAGTCACTCCACCTGTGGATACCCCAGGAACCAGGATACCTACACCAGTGAAGCCAGGTGCATAGGTGCGAAGTGACGTTGGAAACCACCGTAGACCATAATGGAGGACTTTAGTGAAGATGCAGCTGGCGAAGAAGGTGAAATAGTCCGGTGGAATCCAAGGGTGGATTCAAGATGAGATGTACCTGCAAGCAGAGGTGACAGAGTCTGTGCCACTCTGGAGTGACCAGGAGGTACGGAAGACCAATGACCACCGATGACGAAAGATGCAGGAGAGTTGACGGTGACCTTGTCGCTGCAACTGTGAGGACCAGATGACGCTGTGGAAGACCAGGAGCCGTTCACGAGCTGTCCCACGTCAAGTCAAAAACCAGGGGGTTGGTGTACGGCGGGAGCACCAATAAGCCTTGGCAGCAGCAACAGACATGGAAAACACAAGAAGGTGCAGTGTTGGATCTAGCAAGGTCCAAGGGACTCACCAAGTACAGGAGAGTCAGAGCAGGCCCCGAGCAATCAGGGGAGCCCACTGGAGCCAAAGAAGACCCTCAAGAGGACCCATAGGCCGAAGGCATAAGAGTCGCAAGAGGACCTCGAGCAGCTCACCAAAGATGCAGGCCCACGGTGTAAAGGATGCGGTTAGGACGAAGATCTTGGCAGGAAGAAATGCTGGAGGCTGGGGCTTCTTGGAGCCCGAAGATCTCTGGAGAAAAGAGCCAACAAGCCTTGGCAACAGCAAGTTAACACAGTACACAGGGTTGCTGTTCCAGCAGTTCCGACGAGGGATACTGGCCTCAAACTCGGTGAGAAGACAGTGCACGCTTCAAGGGAGTTGCAGAAGTACCACCAGTGTTGCTGGGCCTTGCGAAGTCTGGAGGACGTCAGGAGCAGCAGACTGGTCAGCTTAGTTGCGGTGCCTGCAGATGCAGGGGAGTCCCTCCTTCACTCCAAGGGAGATTCCTTCGGTTGTCTTTGATGCCCACAGGCCTGGATAAGAAACTGGATGAAGAATAGGCACAGACGACGCAGAAGACTGGCAGGACGACGAGACCAGAAGCAGCAGGAGTCTTCCCTGATACAGTCTCGGTTCCAAAGCGAAGTCAAGAGTACCTAGACGGTAGAAGTGGTTTCGGATCTGAATCTTGTCCCACGATGAATCTGAAGAGCCACCCACAGGTAAGCCCTTAAGTACCCAAAGAAAAGGGTTGGGATGATTCAGGGGTACCTCCCAGGGATGGGGCTGGACGGAGGGGAGGATACTCCCATGTCCTTTGTCCAGTTTCGCGCCAGAGTGGGAGCCTTTGGCTCCCTTAACTGGTTCAACTGGAGTATGTAAGGAGGGCACCAAATGCGCCCTTCAAAGCAGTCTGGTGGCGCTAGCAAGTGCCCCTCCCCCCAGCCCAATACACTAAGTCCTGTCTGGGAGGTGGTCACACCTCCCTGTGACAGGAAACCTATTGTTCTATCTTCCACCTGCTCGAGCCAGGCTCAGCAGCAGGAGGGCAGAATCGTGTAGTCTGCAGCAGCACTAGCTTGCTGTTCGACCCTGAAAGGCTGGTGCCGGTAATACAGGGGGGCTCCCTAGGGGAGACCCCCAGTACATGGGATCCTACATCCAACACTGGAATCTGTGTTGGGGTGGGATTCCAACATGTTTGATTTCAAACATGACCGGTTTCGGTGCAGATAATATATAAACAACTCGTAATTGACTTGATGTCCACTATATGTATAATATGGCTGAGCGCTCTGACAAAGCCTGGAAAATCGACTCCTGGGTTTGTGGGGAGTGTCCTGCTTATACAGGGCACCCTCACACTTATAACCAAGCACCCTGCCTTCAGGATTGGTGCAGTGACCTCAGATGTTAGGAAACTTATATCTGTTGTGAGTGATGATAGCACCAGCTCACACAAGCTGCAATGACAGGCCTGTAGTCACAGTTTGAGTGGTCTCTCATGGGTGGCTCAATTTATGCTGCAGCCCATGGGAGACCCCAGGTGTACCTATGCCCTGGACACCTCATTACAATATACTAGAGACTTAGAAGGCTACACCAGTTGGCAATTAGCAAAGTACCAAAGTACTTACTATAGTCCAATTTAGGGAGAGAGCACAGTGATGGGGGACCTGGATGTGTATTCTCTCTTCAACTTGGGCTGGAGGTGTTGAGTGCTGAGGTGGGTCCGGAGGTCGGGTTGTGCAGTTCAGCAGGGCACTGGAGCTCTTGGTTGTTGGTTTCTTTGTGGACAGGGCTGCTGTCCTCTGGAGTTCTTGGTCTTGAGAGAAGGCAGGCATCCCTTCGAGGGTTCTGGAGGAACAGGGCCCACATGACTGGTCACTTTTTGGCACAGGTTTCTTCGTGGGCTGCAGACAGTCCGGTAGGGCTGTGGCCAGGTCAGTTGTTGTCCTGAGTCTTCACTACTGGTATGGCTTTTTGGTTTAGGGAAAGAACACAGGCACTGGGAACCTGGTTAGCAGGAACCCCGTGCACATTCAGTCAAAGTTGCATCAGAGTCAGGAAAAAGGTGGGGGGTACTGCAACAGAAACCCACTTTCCTACAATTCCCACCTACCCCACCGCAACACCAACAGGGCTGCAGCCAACAAATTGCACACCAGCCCTTATACAAATAATGGCAATACCCTGCTAGACAGCCCTTTTGTGAGAAACCGAGGGAGATGCCAACCCACAAGGGGGCGGGGCAAGCAGCCAAAATATTCTCCGTGTCCACAGCCCTGCCACATAACGCCTGTAGAGGGAATAATAGGAGGATTCCTCCAGGCTTGGTGGCCAATCACCTAAAAAAACTGGATACTGAACATAATTAAACACAGTTACCGCCTCCGGTTCACCCCAGGAGAAGACCATTAAGAGGGCGAGAAAGGAAGTGAAAGAACTCATCAAAAACGAGTCATAGAAATAGTCTCGCTAGTGTAGACAGTTTCTTCTCTGCATACTTCCTAGTTCCAAAACAAGACTTAACACTGAACCGATACTAGACCGTTACTTAAACAAAAGTTCATACAAACACAACACTTCAAAATGACAACTCTACAACAGATAATCACCCTACTAAGGAAGGGAAATTACATGGCCCCCATAGAGTTAAAGGATGCCTACCTGCACATACTATGAACCAAAGAGACAAACGGTACCTCAGATTCGTCTTAGACAAGGTACACTACCAGTTCCGCACACCTGAGAAGACTGGGCATACACTTTTACCTGGACACGTGGCTGGTGAAGGCAAGATCATGGCAAAGGTGCCAATGACGTACAAACTGTCATCGCCACGCTACAACAGCTGGGCTTCACCATAAACTACACAAAATGCTCTCCCCTGGCAGGTGAATTCATTCCTGGGGCGACAATGGGCTCTAACAGCACACGCATAACCAGTACCCAAGGCAATAGTGGAGCAAGCTCGCCTCTACCAGAATAGTCAGTCTCTGACCGTGAGGATTGTTATGAAATTAATGGGCAATATGGCATTGTGCATCCTTCTTATACCGCTGGCAAGACTGCATATGGGACCTATGTAGGAATGGCTTTGCAACAAATGGCCACAAGCCACATGTACCTGGGAGGATCTAGTGGTCGTCACTACAAAGGTTCAAAAGGAACAAAGAATGTAGGTATAGAGACCCTTCAACTTAGCAGCCCCCAAAGTGACAATAACAATGGACGCATCCACAAGGGTTGGGGAGAGCACATGGACAACCTGAAGGTCAGAGGACTCTGGAGTCCAGCGGACTAGGTGAAGCACATAAACCTTCTGGAACTCCCTGCGCCTTCCTAGTATTGAAAGCCTTTCAATTACACATAAATGGGCAGACACTGCGGATCCAGACAGACAATGCAATGACTATGTTCTACCTCAACAAACCAGGAGGTACAAAATCATTCCCACTGTCAAAACTAGCGCAGGAGATATTGAAGTACGCGCTCTAGCTGAACATGACTTTAGTAGCAATACACCTCCCAGGAAGACAGAACAGAAGCAGAACAGACTATGCATACAGGCAAACATCTCCCACGAGTGCTGGGTGAAGTATTCAGACACTGGGACACCCCAAGTACAGATGTTTCCGCAAGCCCATAAAACGCTAAATGCCAAGACTTTGCGTCCAAATTTCCACACCATCAGTCCAGAGGGAATGCCCAGTCTAAAAACTGGTGAGGGAGATTTGCATACACCTTTCTGCCAATTCCCTTAATCCCAAAGGTATTTAACAAGGCCAATCGGTCAAGGATGTCACTCATACTCATCATCGCACTGTGGGCCAGGCAGACATGGTAATAGGGGCTAATAGAGATGGCCAGGGGACAAATCATACCCATAAGCCATCAGAGGAACCTGCTAACAATGTAAGGGGGGAGGATATATATGACCTGAAACCAACCACACTCAAACTAGCTGCATGACTCCTAAATACTTAAACTTTTAAACACCTTCAACTGCTTCTCAGGATAATGGAAATACTGAAGGATGCAAGGAGACAGAGCACACGGAAGTGCTATAGAGCCAAATGAATATAGGAATCTGCTGGTGCAAGGACAGAGCACAGCACAGTGCTAACATAACTCACCCACCTGCTAGACAATGGCCTAACCTACGCCTCATTAAAGGTCCATGTAGGAAACTGGACTCTGTGACAGTATTCCCCCATTTTTTGCCTAATATCGGGTGCAATTTTGACTGAAAGTGTACTGGGTTCCTGCTAACCAGGTCCGCAGTACCAAAGCAATGCACTGCATGTGGTATAGGTAAGTCACTCCTACAGCAGGCCTTACAGCCCTAAGGCAGGATGCACTATACCCCATGTGTGGGCATATCTGCATGAGTGGATGTGTTCTGGTGATATCTAAGCAGATCCTCGGATATTACAAGTGCACAGGGAAGCCATGACGAGTACATAGGCTGGTCACTTGTCATTACGAGTTTCCCAGCTACATGATGGCTTCACTGTGCTCCAAGCTGTTTGGTACCGAACACCTCTTCTTTACAAACCCACACTAATGGCAGTGGAGGATCTATTAAGCAGTACACCCAGAGGGCGCCTTAGAGATGTCCCCTAAAAACCTACGACTACTAGTATGTTGACTGTCTGGTCTTGACCAGCCAGCCACCATAGACCGGTTTCTGACTTCCTGAGATGAGAGCCTTTGCTCTTGGAGGCCAGGAACAAAGCCTGATCTGGCAGAGGTGTTCACACCTCCTCCATGCAGGATGTGCATTCCAGAGCGGGAAGCTTCAGAAGCCTTGCCGCCTTTGTTATGCGACCCAGGCCTCTCCAGATAGTGGAGATGCCCACCCCCCGTCCTGCTCTCACTTTTGGCGGCAAGACAGGTGGGAAAATTAGTAAGATTAGGAAGTGTGCCCACATTCAGTCTGCACCACCCCTAGTGCGGGCCAGCTTATGTGGACCCCACTTTTCAGATTCCTACATCTTGTTTTGAACGGAATTAGCATTCTATGGTCAGGGCTATGCCCACTTCCCACAGGAAGCTCTAGTCATATAGAGGGTATCAACACCCTAAAGGTAGGTAGCCCATTGGGTACTACCGGTCGCTCCCCTTAAACGTCCCTAAATTGACTATTTAGGTGGCACCCCTAAACTCAATTTCTCGCATTTGACGGATCAAGAGAAGGACGAAGAGGAGTCACCGCCTGGCGAGAACTGCAGCAGAACTGTGGACCTTTGGCATGAAACCCTGCTCGCCCTTCACCTTCTCTCGACAGTCTCAACAGAGTGACTCGTCCTGCAAGTCTGAGAACTACCAAAGCCTTGAGTAGCCTGCCAGCACTTCTAAAATCGCCTGCTGACTCCCTTGGAGTAGAGGAGCTACTCCCCATGCCGTCCACAGGCACCGACAAGCAGAGTGCCGTCCAACGCCTTGCAGCTTCCCAGCCCGACCGAAGCCGCAGATGACGAAGAGAAGGTACTCATGCTCTGAAAGGTCAGATCTGTCCCCACTGACTGTGAAGACACCAGGACCAACCAGAGCCATGCAGCACCAACCCCCAGGTTACTGGACGCCCTGCACCAAACACCAACAGTGAGAGTCCAGTCCTGATTCCCAATGCACTAGGACCACGCAGCCATCGAGGGACGTTAGCATTCTCCCCCTGCCAGCTGTTTGTCCCTGACCATGAGGAGCATCTTTGCGCGCCCAGCTAACCCAACCACTCAGGTCCCAACAAACTGGCTGTGCCCTGTTGCGAGCCAAGGCCCCGTTCTGGAGCTCTCTGACTTTTCCCTAAATCCCCCTGTGTAGCCTGTTTTTGGGTGGCCCCCCTTCTCCGTAGCTCGCCAGCTACCAACCTCACCAGCACCCTGCTCCTTGCAGAACCCGGGCAGTTCTCGAAGAACTACTGGTAGTACTTTGGACCTTGGCCCACTACAACTTCGAACCCTGAAGGTGAACCCCTGAAACAGACGGCACCCACCTTTATGCATCTCTTACTTTACATTCCATTGGATTTCATTATGTTTTAAAGGCCCAGCCCATCCTCTCCAAGGGCACAAATGCCACTAGTTAATCCGTGCACAGCATGTGAATCCAGAAAAGGATTCATGCTGCAAAACTAAGTGGCTACTTACCAGTAAGAATAGTTTTGCAGCTTGTAGAGTTTTCGGGATTAACGTACAACCCACCTGCCTCCCCGTAAATGTGGGGGAACAAACAGGTGAAGTGTACACCACTTCAAGGATGAGGGAGGTTCAACTAGGGCCATGAGTGCCAATTTCACACATCTGAAAGAAACACATAGTGATAGATTCCTTACCTTAGAATATCCCCAGGCGTCAGACTGGATCCGTAAAGTTTTCGTCAGCAGTACCCCTGCGCGTCGGTAGGTGGCGTTGTGCGGCTCCGCGTCGGTCGTTGGCGTCGTGGTCGCCGAGATGTCGTCGCGGGCGCTACTTAGACGCCGCCCACGCGCACTGACGTCAGTTCTTTCTTTTTCTGTGCCAGCAAGCGCAGATCCGGGAAGAGCAGGAACCCCCAGTCAATTTTTGACTGACTTTTTGAGGCTTTTTGTCTCTATTTTTCTTCGAGTCATCGACTCCTGGTGCAGTAGGATGCCCGGTTTCAAGTCCTGCGGGGATTGTCACTGCATGATGTCGGTGACGGACCCGCTCCGTGTGTCTTTTCTGCCTGGGGCGCGACCACGACCCCAAGTCGTGCTCCGACTGCCGGGCCATGGCGCCGAAGACTTTGCGGGAGCGGTCCCGGAAGTTGCTGGAAGCCCAGCAGTCGGCTCCGCGCCGTTCGAAGCCCCGGTCCAGAGGGAGGTCGAGGGACCGTGCGCGGAATCATCATCATCGGTCTTCGGGATCCAAGTCTTCGCACTCGGGGTCAGGTAAGACGAAGCACAAGAAGTCGAAGAAACGCCATCGTTCTAAGACTTCCTCTCGCCGGTCGCGCGACGCGGCTGAGGGTATGGGTGGTGCCACTCCCGCGGCTCCGGCGGAGCCTATGCAGTCGCCGCCCAACTACCCGCCCTTTCCGGGGTCGTCGGCGACTCCGGCCCAGATACAGGAGTTCCTGTCGGCCATGGCTCGCCTCTTTGGGCCGTCTGGTCCCGCCGGTGCGCCTTCGGGCCCCGCGGTCCCGCATGGGTGTCCTCGCGTTTCCTCGCCGGCGTTGCTGTCGGCTCCGGCCCCAGCGCTGCAGGACACCCTTGGATCCAGGCCTGGATCCCGGTCGACGCCGGTTGACCTTGTTACGCCTCCACCAACGTCGACTCCACCGGCACCGATTCTGACGCCGCCCGCACTCGGGACGACGTCGACCTCAGTTTCAGCCCCGAAGTGGACGCGGCGTGGAGCCGGCGTCAATCGGTGCCGTTCTCGACGCTGCTTGGGGATTTCTATCCCCATGTCCCTGCTCCTTATTTTAGACCTGTTGAACAGCCTGAGGAGCAAGGGGAGGACTGGGAGGGGGTCTGAGGACCCTCTTGCTGCAGCCTGCGAGTCTGAACAGGACTGGGCTGAGGAATTGGGGACGCCAGTGGTCTGGATACCTCACCAGACCTTGGCATGCTGTCTCCTCCTACCGTGGCTACGGAGGAGGGCGCTAGTTATGCAGTGGTGTTGCGTAGGGCGGCCGAGGCCCTACACCTCGAGCTCCCTACTGTGGCCGTCAGGACTAACCTCCTGACAGAGGTGCTTCAGCCAGCAGTTACTTCTGCGGAGCTGCTGCTTCCTTTCAATGAAGCCCTCTCTGACGTTCTTTTGGGCACCTGGTCCAGGCCCACCACAGGGGCTCCTGTGGATAGGAACGTGGCCCGAAGCCATCGCCCGGCTCCGGGTGACCCCATTTTCCTCTCCCAACACCCCACCCCCGAGAGCTTGGTTGTCCAAGCCTCTGATTCCCCTACCGCCTTCCCTTCCGCACCACCGGATAGGGAATCCAAGAAGCTGGATCAGTTTGCAAAGAAGATTTTTTTTCTTCCACCAGCTCTGCGGTCCGTGAACACCGCATGCCTCTTGGGCCGTTATTCCCACTCTCTGTGGGATACGGTGGCGAACGTGCTGCCCCAGTGTCCGGAGGAGGCCCGGCCTGCTCTCTCCCAGGCTGTTGCAGAGGGGAGAGGCGCAGCATAGTTCATGATTCGGTGTGGCCTAGACACCGCCGACTCACTGGGCAGATCGATTGCAATGACGGTGGCGGTTCGCCGTCACGCCTGGTTGAGGACCACTGGATTTTCGGGGGATGTCCAAAACACCCTTATGGACATGCCCTTTGATGGCCGTCGCCTTTTCGGCGACAAAGCGGACAGCGCGTTGGAGAGGTTTAAGGACTCACGGGCTACGGCCAAGTCCTTGGGACTCTCGGCAGTCAGCCCTCCTCCACCTTCCGCTTTTCGCTCCTTTCGTGGCACAGGAAGGGGCGCCCGCAGCGTTCGCAACAGAGCCACAGGCCGGCGCAGCAATCATCCCAGCGCGGACACGGGTTCCGCCGTGGCGGACAAAGGGGCCAGCGGGCGGGTCAGTCCACCACCACCCCGGCCACCACTGCCTCCAAACCTTCCTAGTCCGAACTTTCAGGCCCATCAAACGCCAGTGGGCGGCAGGCTTCGCCATCACCTCCCCACTGGCGCACCATCACTCGGACAGGTGGGTTTTAGAGATAGTCCGGAGGGGCTACTCCCTCCCCTTCGAGACTACCCCCCAGCCATGCCACCTCAATACCACCGCATGTCGGGGGATCACTTGGTGCTTCTTCAGGAGGAAGTTGCGGCCCTCTTGGCCAAGGGGGCCATCGAGCGCGTTCTGACGCCCGAAGTAGGTTGTGGTTGTTATTCCCACTACTTTGTGGTGCCCAAGAAGGACAAAGGCCTGCGTCCTATCTTAGACCTCCGGAACGTCAATCGCTTCCTCCGCAAAGAGAAGTTCAAGATGCTCACTCTAGCTCAGGTCTTGTCTGCTCTCGACCCACAAGACTGGATGGTGGCGCTGGACTTTCAGGACGCCTATTTCCACATCCCCGTCCTGCGAGCCCACCGGCGTTACCTAAGGTTCACGGTAGGCCACGAGCACTTTCAGTTCACCGTGCTCCCCTTTGGCCTTACCAGCGCCCCTCGGGTGTTCACCAAGGTGATGGCGGTGGTCGCAGCTCATCTGCGCAGATCAGGGGTCTCAGTCTTCCCCTATCTCGACGATTGGTTGTTGAAGGCGGGCTCGCCCCAGGCAGTCGTCTCCCACCTCCAGACTACGGCCGACCTCCTGCACTTGCTGGGGTTCTCCATCAACGTGCCGAAGTCGCACCTGATCCCCTCTCAGAAGCTCCTCTTTATCAGAGCGGTTCTGGACACAGCGCTGATTCCCATCTTTCAGCCCTTGTCCCGGGTTTCGGTCAGAGTGACTCTGAGGCTGCTGGGCCTCGTGGCCTCCTGCATCCTGCTGGTCAATCATGCCAGATGGCATATGCAGGCTCTGCAATGAGACCTGAAGTTCCAGTGGGCGAAGCATCAGGGGAACCTGTCCGATCACGTCCAGATCTCGGAGGGCACTGCACGACAGTTGCAGTGGTGGCTCACGAACCGGCATTGGGTAGACTGCAGATCCCTCTCCCTTCCCCAACCGGAGTTTACAGTGGTGACGGATGCGTCCCTCCTGGGATGGGGCAGCCACATGGGAGAGGCGGAAATCAGAGGCCTCTGGTCTCCGGCGGAGTCCCGGCTCCATATCAACCTTTTGGAGCTGCGGGCGATCAGGCTTGCAATAAAGGCATTCCTTCCCTCTGTCAAGGGGAGAGTGGTGCAGGTGTTCACAGACAACACCACCGCCATGTGGTACTGCAACAAACAAGGCGGGGTGGGGTCTTGGACCCTCTGTCAGGAGGCTCTGCGTCTCTGGACATGGCTGGAACATCAGGGCATGTCCCTGGTGGTTCAACACCTGGCAGGTTCTCTGAACGCCAGGGCGGACGAACTCAGCCACAGGTGCATGCTCGATCACGAATGGCGTCTTCACTCGGAGGTGGTGCAAGGTCTCTTTCAGCAGTGGGGAGAGCCTTGGTTAGATCTATTCGCCACCGAAGAGAACGCGCAATGTCATCAGTTCTGCACGTTGGAATTTCCAAGGCGGCACTCGCTCGGCGACGCTTTTCGTCGCGAGTGGAGTTGCGGTCTGTTGTACGCCTTTCCGCCTACACCACTTCTGCCCAGAGTGCTGAAGATCAGGCGCGACCAGGCCCAAGTCATTCTTGTGGCTCCGGACTGGGCTTGAAGAGTATGGTATCCCGAGCTACTCAGTATGAGCATCGATCCTCCGATCAGACTGCCTCTTCGGGAGGATCTTCTGTCGCAGCAGCAGGGGACGGTCCTGCACCCGAACCTGTCCAGCCTCCACCTCTTTGCGTGGAGATTGAGCGGTGGCAGTTGATTCCTTTCGACTTGCCTCCTGAAGTTTGTGATGTTATTCTGGCAGCCAGGCGTCCCTCTACTAAAGTGGTATACGCCTGCAGGTGGAACAAATTTGTGGCAAAGGCTGTGGATCCCCTTTCTGCCCCTCTTTCTGAAGTACTACTGTTCCTTCTTTCTTTGGCCCAGTAGGGCTCTGCTCTGGGCACTATCAAGGGCTACCTTTCTGCTATTTCGGCCTTTCTCAGGCTCCCTGATCAGCCCTCTCTTTTCAAGTCCCCTGTTGTAAATAGATTTCTCAAAGGCATTACACACCTTTTTCCTCCTATTCCTTTCGTGATGCCTCAGTGGGACTTGAATCTGGTTCTGACATACTTGATGTGCGCTCCCTTTGAGCCCCTTCACAACTGTCCTCTTCGTCTTTTGACATTAATGACTGCCTTCCCTGGTGGCCATCACTTCCGCTAGGTGGGTGAGTGAGCTCCAGGCTCTTTCTTGTAAGCCTCCTTTCCTTTCAGTCCATCCGGACAAGGTTGTGCTCAGGCCCCGTCCTTCCTTTTTGCCAAAAGTGGTTACGGCCTTTTACATTGGGCAGACTATTACCTTGCCCACCTTCTTTCCGCCTCCGCATCCTTCCAGAGAGGAAGAGAGGCTCCACCGTCTGGACCCAAAACGTGCGCTCTCTTTTTATCTCAACCGCACACAGCAGTTCCGGGTGGACGACCAGCTTTTTGTTGGCTACGTTGGCACCAAGAAAGGTCGGGTGGTCCATAAGAGAACCATCTCCCGCTGGGTTGTCTTGTGTATCAAAGCCTGTTACTCTTTGGCTAAAAAAGAACCTCTGGTGGGGCTGCGTGCTCATTCCACCAGAGCTACTGCAGCCACTACTGCATTGGGACGTGGTGTCCCCCTGCAAGACATCTGTCAGGCAGCCACGTGGGCCTCGCTGCACACGTTTACCAAGCATTATTGCCTAGACATCCAAGTCCGGAGAGATGGCTTCTTTGGCCGTTCTGTTCTCCGTGACTTTCTGGTGTGATCTTAGTTCGCAGACCCACCACCGGGGTTGGCATTGCTGGGGTATCTATTCTAAGGTAAGGAATCTATCACTGTGTTTCTTTCAGATGAACAAGTTACTTACCTTCGGTAACGATATATCTGTAAGAAACATTAGTAGTGATAGATTCCTTACCGCTCCACCCATCCTCCCCGTTCTGCGAACTGATTTCTAGGGTTAAGGTCATCCCTTTCAGGGCCCTAGTTTCAATGCACCAGTGGTCAGTATCTTGCATGGCTCTGCGTTCCTGGCACGGAAAGTCGTGTACAGAACTGACGTCAGCGCGTGGGCGGCGTCTAAGTAGCGCCCGTGACGTCATCTCGGCGACCACGACGCCAACGACGGACGCTGAGCCGTACGACGCCACCTACCGACGCGCAGGGGTACTGCTGACGAAAACTTTCCGGATCCAGTCTGACGCCTGGGGATATTCTAAGGTAAGGAATCTATCACTACTAATGTTTCTTACAGATATATCGTTACCGAAGGTAAGTAACTTGTTAGTTCATCTGATAGCTCTGGCGCACCCTCATGAGTCACCATTGTTTAACTGACTGTGGTACCACCTGCTTCTGCCCTGAGCATTCAGCCTTCACTGTCGGGCCTAGTGCCATCTGCCTAATCTCCTCTGTAAAAAAGGTGATGCAGCCAGCCTTGATGTAGTTGCTGCTGGATCTCTGGGGCCTGTTGCTTCAACTGGATCTCTACCAACTACATCTTTGAATGTTTTAGTTCTCTTTGTATAAACGAGAATGGGGCTATCTTGAGGAGGAACAAAACATTTTCAGAAATAGATCGATTTCAGTGGACTTAACAAGGTTTTCACACCTCTTTGGTTTTTAATTTGGTGCTTTGTAGTTTTCTGAAGCATATCCTGGCTGAGAAGACAATGAAAGTAATGCATAAAACGTATTGTCTTCAGAACACTGAGTTATGGGACTTCTGCTAGACATTCAAAATTCTGATTAGATCACAAATGTTTGGATTTCTCCATCCTGAACACTTTGCACCCTAAGAGAGAGGGTAATGGTTAGTGCAGATATTTGTTTATGGTTCTTCCCAACTTGTGTTAGTTTGCACCAGGATGCTATAGTGAAGAACAATAAAAGTTTCCTCTATTGAAAAGAGTTCAAAATCTTCTGTACAGTATCCATTATCTTGTTTGATGGGACTCCTCACGGCAAAGCTATGTAGCATCTTCCGCATGTATTGATTGCACATGAGGCCAGTGCATTGATAATTAGAGATGGGTAAAGCCAGCTTATGGCAGCCAATCGTTAATCTGCATATTTCTTTCTTTTTTTCTGTAAACTCTGACAAAGGTAATATTCATGGAAATACTTTTATCTTTCCTCTTTCCCAGTTCATAGTTATGTCTGATGTTAATTATTGAAAGGGGAGCTTCTTTAGTATGGAGTATTCTGTATTAGATGGAATACAAGTGCAGGTTGTTATAGTCAACACTATTTGTTGCAAATGTTTTGTATCAAGAAAAGAGACGTCACTTGCCTGAAAAGTTTCTATTGAAGAGATAAGTTTGTAGTCATAAATGCATTGGTCCACCAATAGATCTCTTAACCCAGCCAGCCATGTTTAGCAACAGAGTGAGAGTTATACTCTAAAGCGCATTAGACAATCTTTGCAAATTAAGGGTTTTTCTAACTGGATCTGTGGGCCACAAACCGAAACAAGAAATGCATCAGTTACTTCTCAAACGAGGTTTCATTGGAATATCACCTGGAAGACTACATCAGAACAGATTGCACTGTGCAGTTTTTTTGTAGGCGTTAGACATGCATGATTAAAAGTTGAATATTAACTTTTAGTGATGTATTCACTGACTTCCAATGTGATAGATATGAAAGCAGCCTACTCCAAAAGTGGGGACTTTTTCTATGTGAGGTGCATGTAAGCCCATCATCCCATTGTCATTGTGCGAACCATTCTGCAATTTTGAGTATTGGCCTCAACATAGGTTTGGAGTTTGAACTGTTTTTGCCTTTTAATCAGGAGGGTTTTCAAGGAATTGTGCAGAATCCTCTACTAGTGCGTCTGGGATGATAACCAGAGCAGGGTTAAGATAGACAGATTGAAACTAAATTCTGCTGAAGACAGTTTTATAGTGCCATACTTTTCTGCACAACTACAGTTCTCCAAAGCTTGTTTGGACAAAACTAAAATTTGATGAATCCCCTACTTTCGGGCCTGCTCTGTAGGCAAGGTTCTAAATTACAGGTTTATTCTAGCACTGCAATTAGTGGGCTACAAAAATTACTTTGATTCAGTGGCAATAGCTAGCTGTACACAACCGAGTGCCCCTTTTTGGCAACTCTCTAATTTTCACAAAGCAGCAGGAGACATTGTAATCTACTGGAACGGAGTCAACTGCAGGTATGAGTCATGAACAATAACAGACTAAAGCATTCTTGGAGGCTTAATGACTTTTAATATCACACAGGGTCAATTCCTGCAAACCAGCATATCACATTGAGCTGCCAATGATGCATCTGACTTGTTCTCGAAAGCATGTATGACCTCACACACACTAACCCTTATAATAGCCTTCATAAATAGGAGCGAGGCTATTTTAAACCTACAGAGCACTCGGAAGATATTTTGAAACAGCAGCTAACAGTAAATAGGAAGATGAGGATTGTGAAGAGGAAGTCACCTCAAAGGTGGCAAGATAACCAATTGGATGAAAGACTATGGGCAATACCAGGCTCAGACTGCTTGATTTCAGCGTACTGCACTGCAGATGTATGACTTATGCTCGAAATAGACATGAACAAAAGCAGCTCCTGCTCCAAGTGCGAATCCCCTGAAGCCACATTTATGCACCTACTTTCGGCATGCCCAAAGTTATTGTATTTTTTTTAGCACAAAAAGGCTTCAGGCTGAGGCCATGTGTATCCATGGCTGGTGCAACATCATGTTTGTGGCATGTGTGCTGTAGATACACATGCTTTGCGTACTCCTGCCATCTAGTTTTGGGTCCGGATGTTTGCAGGTTGTTTTTCTTCGAAGAAGTCTCCTAGTCATGAGGTAAGGTGACTCCTCCTTTCAGTGATAGTGCGCATGGTCATCGACTCATTGTTAGATAGGTATTTTTCGCTATCAGGTTCGGACGTGTATTGTTGCGCTCCAGTTCGAAACCGTTCTTCAGGTTCCCCTCGACGCGCAATCCTCTGTACCCTCGACAGTATTGTTTTGTACACGTTTCCCACTTCTCCGTGTATCGTTTCGGTCAACGGAATCTACTTTTCGATCGGAAAGCTTTGTGGAGGGCCTTCGGGCCTAACCATGTCAGGTCAACTCTCCGTCGATGGAACGGACACCGTTCAAATTTTGCCCTCAGTGCCACGCGAAGTATCCGCGCACTGACTCACACAAAGTGTGTAACTTGTGCCTGTCTCCAGAGCACAAGCAAGAAGACTGCGACGCTTGCAGATCGTTTCGATTGAAGAAAACTCTTCGCGATCGTCTGGCTCAACTTCGGGAGATGCAGCGTCAGAGCTTCGAAGACACTCCGGACATCTTCGGTGAAGACTCCGTTCAAGAAGATGTTGGTGCATCAGTGACAGAGGAGGAAGAAGCCTTCTCCGTGCAGGACTCCGATTCGGAGCTTGAGATAGACCTCAAAGTCGAAGAACTGCTGCAGGGACAAGGTGACGTGAGTACGGAAGACCCCTTGCCCCTCCAAATCGCCCACAAAAAACACAAGGCTTTGGCATCACCTCTGCCTTCTGGCCAAGGTCGTCACCAAGACGACATTTCCGAAGCCTCGCCTCAAGTCCCGGCTCCGAAACATCTAGTCAAACCTTCCGGCTCGGTACAGAGTCAGCAGAAATCCTCGTTGGAACCAAAGCCCTCAGGTTCGAAACACAAATCCGGCTCTGAGCCGAAACCCTCCATGCCGAAAGTCAAACCGCCTTCGGAGCCGAAATCTTCCGTAATACAGGCCAGCCCACAGTGGTACTGAAAATGCTGGCGCCGAAACCGAAAGATGTCCCTTCAGATGCGAATTTAGACATTGTTCCACCGAAAACCGATCCTAAGCAAAAGACTGTGTATCAACCCTGAAACAGATCATATTCATACTAAACTACCTCAGGGAAACAAGCTTCCTGAAGAGGACACTCGTTATAAGATTCCTTCAAAAAAGAAGTCTGTTGCTACCAGTTCTTTTCATCCACCTCCACCATTCCCTTCACCACCCTCCGCTCCACCTTCAAATCCTTTGCAAATTACACCTCAGGATTCTCTACTATCTCATCATGATGACAATGATATTGATGATGAGGGTACACATTTACCAGTAGATCCATGGACGGATTACACAATTAATCCTCCAGCAGATAATGACCCAGACCTTTACCCCTGCTAAGCCATCTCCTCCAGATGACGACGTATCCTATCAAGAGCTCATTGCCAGGGCTGCACAATATCATGGGGTGGCACTGCACCAAGAATCATTAGAGGAGGATTTTTTGTTCGAGACTTTAGGATCCACACATAGGTCGTAACAAACACTTCCTATGCTTAAGGGCATGATGAGACACGCTGATGAAATTTTTAAAGACCCCGTGCGTGCACGCATCTTGACTCCTAGAGTTGACAAGAAGTATAAGGCCTCCCCAACAGATCCAGTATTTATAAAGGGCCAGTTGCCACTAGATTCACTTGTAATGTCCAATGCTCATAAGCGGACTAATTCCCAAACAGGGGACGCTCTTCCACCAGATAAAGAGTCCAAGTTAGTAGACGCTTCTGGCAAGCGCATAGCTGCTCAAGCTGCCAATCACTGGCGCATTGCAAAAACGCAGGACCTTTTAGCCAGGTATGACAGGGCTCACTGGGATGAAATGGAGCAATTACTTCAATATCTCCCAGATGAGCATAAAACAAAAGCGCAAGATTTGGTACATGAGGGAAAGCTAATTTCCAATACTTCCATAAGGTGTGCTCTAGATGCTGC
Organism: Calotriton arnoldi; assembly: GCA_963921515.1. Lineage (NCBI taxonomy): Eukaryota > Metazoa > Chordata > Amphibia > Caudata > Salamandridae > Calotriton > Calotriton arnoldi. Next base: position 256,171 of record CAWUFW010002683.1, on the reverse strand, counting down.
TGATACTGCTGCCAGAGAGGTCAACACTAGCATGTTGCTTAGGAGACATGCTTGGTTAAGGATCTCCGGATTTAAACCGGAGGACCAACAATTCATTCTAAACACACCATTTGATAAGAAACATCTTTTTGGTCCGGACGTCAATCAGGCATTAGAAAAAATGATAAAGTGCACTGAAGTGGCCAAATCCATGGGAGCGCTCCAGTTTACTTCAAACAGAGGCTCCTTTCGTCGTTCCTTTCACCGAGCGGGTTCAAAACCACACCCTCAGATCAGAATACCTCCACCTACAAAGGTAATAGCAAGTCCTCTCCCTCAAAAGGCTTTTTTCGAGGAGGTTATAGAGGGAACAACTCTAAAGGTAGGGGTAAGGGCAACACACCCCGTAACTCCCCTTCTCCTAATAAGCAGTGACTTACCCACGCTTCCGCCCCCCCCCCCCCAAACTATACCACACCTGTCGGGGGGGACGACTTCAACAATTTCTCCCCATTTGGCAATCTATAACAGGCAAATGGATGATTGGAATTATCCAACATGGTGATTGCCTGGAGCTTACTAGCAATCCTCCAAACATTCCACCTCGCTCTCACAAATTGTCTCCAGAACACCTGCAATTGCTCGAACAAGAAGTACAATCTCTTTTACTAAAAGGAGCTATAGAACCGGTTCCAGTACAGTACCAAAGTTCAGTGGTTTACTCTCTGTATTTTCTGATTCCCAAAAGGACGGTTCCCTAAGACATATTCTGGATCTCGGAAAGTTAAACCAATATATACTGTCAGAACACTTTAACATGGTGACCCTTCAACAGGTATTTCCACTTTTTCAGAAGGCAGATTTTGTCTACTCTAGACTTAAAAGAAGCCTATTTTCACGTTCCAATTCACCCAGCTCATCGCAAATACCTCAGATTTGTGATAGCAGGCAAGCATTACCAATTCAAAGTACTTCCCTTTGGAGTGACTACAGCGCCCAGAGTATTTCCCAAAGGTCTGGCAGTAGTCGCGTCTCATCTCAGGAGACAACATATTCACATCTTTCCCTATCTAGACGACTGGCTCATCAAAGCGAGCACTTACCAAACTGTTTATGACATACTCAAATGACAATAGACCTACTCCATCAACTGGGCTTTACGGTCAATGCACAAAAATCTCACCTGCATCCTTCGCAGATGCAGTCTTACCTAGGAGCCACTCTAGACACAGTCAAAACTACAGCTTCTCCCAATGTAGCCACAATTCACAACATTCAGTCTGTGATACTACAGTTTCAGTCCAACCAAGCCTTACCAGCCAGAGTGTTCATGCAACTTCTGGGAATGATGGTGTCTGCATCGCAATTGTACCCCATGCAAGACTTCACATGCGTCCCCTACAAGAGTGCTTGGCACATCAGTGGAATCAGTCACAGGGTCAATTAACCGATCTAGTGTTGGTAGACGGCCGTACCCATCGCTCTGCAGTGGTGGAACCCACAAAATTTATCAAAGGGACGGCCTTTCATCGACCCTATTCCGCAGATCCTGCTCACAGCAGACGCATCTCTGACAGGTTGGGGTGCCCATCTCCAAAATTACACAATACAAGGCCTGTGGAGCAGCAAGCACAAAAGTCTCCACATAAACTATCTAGAGCTTCTAGCAGTTTTTCTAGCGCTCAAAGCTTTTCAAATTCACCTAATAGGCAAAACTGTCTTAGTCCGAACAGACAACATGACAGTAATGCATTATGTGCAAAAGCAGGGAGGGAAGCGCTCTTTCCAACTGTCACGACTTGCTCAGACCATTTGTGGATGGGCAATCCATCACAAGATTTATCTTCTGGCAGAGCTCCTCCCAGGAGTAAACAATCAGATTGCTGACCTCATCAGCAGAAGGATGCAGCAAATTCACGAGTGGGAACTTCATCCCCAAGTTCTCCTTCCATACTTTGAAACAATTGGGATTCCCACAAATAGACTTGTTCGCCACAACCGGCAACGCAAAATGCCCAAGCTTCGGCTCCAGGTTCCCACGCCCGCTCTCAAAGGCAATGCCCTATGGATGAACTGGTCGGGGATATTTGCCTATGCTTTTCCACCTCTCCACTCATTCCGTGTCTGGTTCGGAAGCTCAGGCAAACATCCCTCACACTAATTCTAGTAGCTCCCACATGGGCCCGTCAACCATGGTACAACACCCTGTTGGAGCTGTCACTAGTTCCACATCAAAAGCTGCACCTCACCTCCAGGCTTCTCACACACAACCATGGATAAATCAGACATCCAAATCCCAAAGAACTGAACTTGGCGATCTGGCTCCTGAAGTCCTAGAGTTTGGTTATTTAAATCTACCACCAGACTGTATTCTAAAAGAAGCAAGAAAAGCAAAGTGGAAAAGATTTGTTGTCTACTGCAATAACAACAAAATCAATGTTCTAGATGCTTCTATATAAAACATTATCTGTTACCTGTTACACTCACAGCAAACTGGATTAGCTTATACGTCTATTTGTTCGCACCTAGCAGCCGTAGTTGCTTATTTGCAGAATAGGCAACATTTGTCATTATTCAGAGTTCCAGTAATCAAAGCTTTCATGAAAGGCTTGAAACTAGTATCTGAAAGAGACACGTTAGTGACAGATTCCTTACCTTAGAATATCCCCAGGCGTCAGGCTGGATCCGGAAAGTTTTTGCGTAGCAGTACCCTTGCGCGTCGGTAGGCGGCGTCGTGCGGCTCCGCGTCCGTCGTCGGCGTCGTGATCGCCGGGATGACGTCGCGGGCAGTACTTAGACGCCGCCCCTGCGTGCTGACGTCAGTTCTTCTTTTTCCGCGCCAGTAAGCGCAGATCCGGGAAGAGCAGTGCCCTAGTCAATTTTTGACTACATTTTTGGTGATTTTTTCACTGTTTCTTTTCGAGTCATCTCGACTCCTAGGTGTCGGTAGGGATGCCCGGCTTCAAGCCATGCGACGTCTGTGGTCGAATGATGTCGATCACAGACCCGCATTTAGAGTGTCTCTACTGTCTCGGCCGAGACCACGACACGAAGTCGTGCCCTGACTGCCGGGCCTTACACCCGAAGGCTTTGCGAGAGCGGTCTCGAAAGCTCCTCGAGGTCCGGCAGTCGGCTCTGCGCCGCACCAAGCCCCGGTCCCGTGAGAGGTCGAGGGGCCGGTAGCGGAGCCCCCGCCGGTTGTCGGAGTCCAAGTCTTCGCACTCGGGTAAGTCGAAGCACAAAAAGTCTAAGAAGCATCATCGCTCTAAGACTTCGCCTCGCCGGTCTCGCGACTCGGCTGAGGCCCCTGTCGGCACCGCCCCCGCGGCCCCGGACGTGCCTGTGGAGCCGCCCCGCATTACCCGTCCTTTCCGGGTTCGGGGGCGACTCCGGCCCAAATACAGGAATTCCTGTCTGCCATGGCCCGCCTCTTCGGGCCTCAAGGTCCCTCCGGTGCGCCTTCGGGCCCCGTGGGCCCTGATGGGGTTGCTCCGGCGTCGCCGACGACTCCGGTCCTGGCGTCGCCCGTCCCGCCAGCCTTCATCCCGGCCTCAGCCTCGATCCCGGCTCCGGTGGTACCGCAACCCCGATCGACGCCGGTTGACCTAACCACGCCTCCGCCGGCGCCGATGTCCCCGGTGCCGTTCCTGACGCCGCCCGGGGCTCCGGGCGGCGTCGTTCCCCGGTTCTCTCCGGTTCCGGACATGGAGCCGGACCGACGCCACTCGACGCCGGCTCCGGCGCCGATGAGACCTTGGGTCCCAGATGTCCCTCCTCCTCCATATTTTGAGCCAGAGGAGGACCAGGAGAGCTGGGAGGGGTCGGAAGACCCTCTCACACAGCAGTGTGAGTATGATCAGGACTGGGCAGAGGAACTTGGGGATGCCAGTGGTCTGGACACTTCTCCTGACTCTGGCATGCTGTCTCCTCCTTCCGTGGCTACGGAGGAGGGAGCAAATTTCGCAACGGTGTTGCGTAGAGCAGCTGGAGCCTTGCACCTCCAATTGCCTACTGTGGCTGTCAGGACTAATCTCCTGACGGAAGTGCTTCAGCCGGCAGCTACCTCCTCGGAGCCATTGCTGCCGTTTAATGATGCACTGTCTGACGTTCTTTTGGGCACCTGGTCCAAGCCCACCACAGGGGCTACTTTGGATAGGAACGTGGCACGACGCCATCCTCCGGGCCCGACAGCACAACCTCAACATCATCTCCTACGCCGACGGCACCCAGCTGATCCTCTCCCTCACCAAAGACCCTCACACCGCCAAAGCCCACCTCCACGAAGGAATGAAGGCCGTCGCCGAATGGATGAGGACCAGCCGCCTGAAGCTGAACTCGGACAAGACGGAGGTCCTCATCCTTGGTTCCAACCCTTCAGCCTGGGACGACTCCTGGTGGCCAACATCACTGGGAACAGCCCCGCCACCCACCGACCACGTACGCAACCTAGGGGTCATCCTCGACCCCACCCTCTCCATGACTAAGCAGGTCAACGCAGTTTCCTCATCCTGCTTCAACATCCTCCGAATGCTCCGCAGGATCTTCAAGTGGATCCCCACCGAAACAAGAAAAACAGTCACCCAGGCCCTCGTCACCAGCAGGCTGGACTACGGAAACGCCCTCTACGCAGGAACGACGGCTAAGCTCCTGAGACGGCTGCAACGCATCCAGAACGCCTCTGCACGTCTTATCCTCGACATCCCCCGACGCAGCCACATCACACCCCACCTGAGAGACCTGCACTGGCTCCCTGTCAACAAGAGGATAACCTTCAAGCTCCTCACCCACGCACACAAAGCACTCCACAACTCCGGACCAGCCTACCTCAACAGACGACTCAGCTTCTACACCCCCACCCGCCAGCTCCGCTCGACCAGCCTCGCCCTCGCCACAGTCCCCCGCATCCGGAAAACGACCGCCGGCGGCAGATCTTTCTCCCACCTCGCCGCCAAGACCTGGAACACCCTCCCCACCAACCTCCGACAGACCCAAGACCTACTGGCCTTCAGAAGACTCCTCAAGACCTGGCTCTTCGATCAGTAGCAGCACCACCCCCCTCTTCCCCCAGCGCCTTGAGACCCTCGCGGGTATGTAGTGCGCTTTATAAGTGACATGATTGATTGATTGATTGATTGATTGATTGTTTCTCTCTCAACATCCCACCCCGAGAGCTTGGTTGTCCAAGCCTCTGCCTCCCAAACCACCTTCCCTACCGCTCCTCCGGATAGGGAATCCAAACGCCTGGACCAATTTGGGAAGAAGGCCTTTTCTTCCTCCAGTGCTGGCTTGCGGTCCGTCAACACCGCTTGCCTTTTGGGCCGATATTCCCACTCTCTGTGGGATTCGGTGGCGGCCGTTTTGCCCCAGTGTTCTGAGGAGGTCCAGACACTGCTTACCCGCACCATTGCGGAAGGTAGGGATGCGGCAAAGTACACCATACGTTGTGGCCTTGATACCGCCGACTCGCTGGGCAGATCGCTTGCAACGACGGTGGCTGAGAACAACTGGTTTCTCGGGTGATGTCCAGAATACACTCATGGACATGCCCTTTGATGGAGTCGGTCTTTTTGGTTCCAAAGCAGACCATGCGCTGGAGCGTTTTAAGGACTCACGGGCTACTGCCAAGTCCCTGGGCCTTTCTGTTGTGCGCCCTGCGCTAAAGGGAGGGGCGCCCAGTCACGTCCGCTGCCCAGCCACCAGCCACCGGCCCGCGCAGCAAGCGTCTTCGCGTGGCCGAGGACGTGGCTACCGCCGTGGCGGTTCGGGCAACCAGCGTGCGGGTCAGGCCACCAACTCCGCCCCGGCCTCCAAGCCCTCCTAGTCCTTCCTTTCAGGTGCACAGCACGCCAGTAGGGGGCAGGGTCCGCCATCACCTTCACCACTGGCATGCCATCACCTCAGACAGGTGGGTCTTGGACATTGTCCGAAGGAGCTACTCCCTCCCCTTCGAGACCACCCCCTCAGCCATGCCACCTCAATTCCACCGCATGTCAGGGGATCACTTGGTGCTTCTGCAGAAGGAAGTCACGGCCCTCTTGGCCAAGAGGGCCATCGAGCATGTTCCGACCTCAGAAGTAGGACGTGGTTGCTACTCCCACTACTTTCTGGTGCCCAAAAAGGTTGGACCTCCGGAACGTCAATCGCTTCCTCCGGAAGGAGAAGTTCAAGATGCTCACCCTAGCTCAGGTCTTGACTGCCCTCGACCCTGGAGACTGGTTGGTAGCGTTGGACTTGCAGGACGCCTATTTTCACATCCCCGTCCTGCCGGCCCACCGGCGTTACCTGCGGTTCACGGTAGGCCTCGAGCATTTTCAGTTCACCGTGCTCCCCTTTGGCCTTACAAGTGCCCCTCGGGTGTTCACGAAAGTGATGGCGGTGGTCGCAGCTCATCTGCGCCGGGCAGGGGTTCCAGTCTTCCCCTACCTCGACGACTGGCTGCTGAAGGCGGGCTTGTCCCAGGCAGTCGTCTCCCACCTCCAGACTACGGCCGAACTCCTGTACTCGCTGGGGTTCTCCATCAATGTGCCGAAGTCGCATCTGATTCCTTCTCCACAGCTCCTTTTCATCGGAGCAGTTCTGGACACGACGCAGTTTCGGGCCTATCCTCCCGAACGGCGAGTCCGGGATATTCAGGCTATGATTCCGATCTTTCAGCCTTTATCCTGGGTTTCGGTACGGATGACACTGAGGCTGCTGGGCCTCATGGCCTCCTGCATCCTGCTGGTCGATCATGCCAGATGGCATATGCGGGCTCTGCAGTGGGACCTGAAGTTCCAGTGGGCGCAGCACCAGGGCAACCTGTCCGATCACGTCCAGATCTCGGAGGGGACTGCAAAACAGTTGCAGTGGTGGCTCTCGAACCGGCAATGGGTCATGGGCAGATCCCTCTCCCTTCCCCAGCCAGAGCACACAGTTGTGACGGACGCGTCCCTTCTGGGATGGGGCGGTCACATGGGAGAGGCGGAGATCAGAGGCCTCTGGTCTCCGGCGGAGTCCCGGCTCCATATCAACCTTCTGGAGCTCCGGGCGATCCGACTTGCACTCAAGGCATTCCTTCCCTCTGTCAAAGGGAAGGTAGTGCAGGTGTTCACAGACAACACCACCGCCATGTGGTACTGCAACAAACAAGGCGGGGTGGGGTCGTGGACCCTCTGTCAGGAGGCTCTGTGCCTCTGGACATGGCTGGAACATCAGGGCATGTTCCTGATGGTTCAACACCTGGCAGGTTCCCTGAACGCCAGGGCGGACGAACTCAGCCGCAGGTGCATGATGGATCACGAATGGCGTCTTCACTCGGAAGTGGCGCAAGGACTCTTTCTGCAGTGGGGAGAGCCTTGGTTAGATCTATTCGCCACCGAAGAGAACGCGCAATGTCATCAGTTCTGCGCGTTGGAATTTCCAAGGCGGCACTCGCTCGGCGACGCTTTTCGTCGCGTGTGGAGTTGCGGTCTGTTGTACGCCTTTCCGCCTATACCACTTCTACGCAGAGTGTTGAAGAAGATTCGGCGCGACCGGGCCCAAGTCATCCTTGTGGCTCCGGACTGGGCTCGAAGAGTTTGGTATCCAGAGCTACTCAGTATGAGCGTCGATCCCCCGATCCGTCTGCCTCTTCGGGAGGATCTTCTGTCGCAGCAGCAGGGGACGGTCCTCCACCCGAACCTGTCCAGCCTCCACCTGCTTGCGTGGAGATTGAGCGGCGGCAGTTGATTCCTTTCGACTTGCCTCCCGAAGTTTGTGATGTGATTCTGGCAGCCAGGCGTCCCTCCACTAAGGTGGTATACGCCTGCAGGTGGACCAAGTTTGTGGCATGGTGCACAGCAAAGGCTGTGAACCCTCTCTCTGCCCATTTTCTGAGGTTCTTCTGTTCCTTCTTTCCCTGGCCCAACAGGGTTCTGCCCTGGGTACCATCAAGGGCTATCTTTGTGCCATCTCAGCCTTCCTCAGGCTTCCTAATCAGCCCTCCCTTTTCAAGTCCCCTGTTGTTAACAGGTTCCTAAAAGGCATTACACACATCTTCCCTCCTGTTCCGTTTGTGATGCCTCAGTGGGACTTGAACTTGGTTCTTACCTTTTTAATGTGCGCTCCCTTTGAGCCTCTACATAACTGTCCTCTTCGTCTTCTGACTCTGAAGACAGCCTTTCTGGTGGCCATCACCTCCGCTCGGCGGGTGAGTGAGCTCCAGGCTCTATCATGCAAACCTCCCTTTCTGTCTGTCCATCCAGACAAGGTTGTTCTTAGGACGCGTCCGTCCTTCTTGCCAAAGGTGGTTACTGCCTTCCACATTGGGCAGACCATCACTTTGCCCACCTTCTTTCCGCCTCCGCATCCTTCCAGAGAGGAAGAGAGGCTCCACCGTCTGGACCCAAAATGTGCGCTTTCCTTTTATATCAACCGCACACAACACTTCCGGGTGGATGACCAGCTCTTTGTTGGCTACGTGGGCGCCAAAAAGGTCGGGCGGTGCACAAGAGAACCATCCCCCGCTGGGTAACCTTGTGTATCAAAGCCTGCTATTCTTTGGCTAAGAAGGAGCCTCCTGTTGGGCTGCGTGCCCATTCCACCAGGGCAACGGCTGCTACCACGGCTTTAGGCCGCAGTGTTCCGCTGCAGGATATCTGTCAGGCAGCTACGTGGGCCTCGCTGCACACGTTTACAAAGCATTACTGCCTTGACAGTCAGGTCCGGAGGGACGGCTTCTTTGGCCGTTCTGTCCTCCGGGACTTCCTTGTCTGATCTTTGTTCGCAGACCCACCACCGGGGTTGGTATTGCTGGGGTATCTATTCTAAGGTAAGGAATCTGTCACTAACGTGTCTCTTTCAGATGCACAAGTTACTAACTTGTGTAACAATATATCTGTAAGAGACAGTAGTTAGTGACAGATTCCTTACCGCCCACCCATCCTCCCCGTTCTGCGAACTGATTTCTAGGGTTAAGGACATCCCTTTCAGGGCCCTAGTATTTTTTCAGACACCTATGTCAGCTTCTTGCATGGCTCTGCGTTCCTGGCGCGGAAAGTCGTGTACAGAACTGACGTCAGCGCGCAGGGGCGGCGTCTAAGTACTGCCCGCGACGTCATCCCGGCGATCACGACGACGGACGCGGAGTCGCACGACGACGGACGCGGAGTCGCACGACGCCGCCTACCGACGCGCAAGGGTACTGCTACGCAAAAACTTTCCGGATCCAGCCTGACGCCTGGGGATATTCTAAGGTAAGGAATCTGTCACTAACTACTGTCTCTTACAGATATATCGTTACACAAGTTAGTAACTTGTGCAATACCACCAAGGATTCCTCCAGCCGCAGTATGGAATGTCAACATTGTCCTTACAAGGCTCATGGGTCCACCTTTTGAATTATTGCACAAATGCCCTTTGCAGTTTCTCTCATGGGAAGTTGCTTTCCTCATCGCAATCACATCATTAAGTAGAGTTTGTGAGCTACAGGCATTAACCTTGGAAGAACCCTTCTTTCAGCTATACAAAGACAGGGTAGTTATCCGCGCCAACCCTAAATTCCTCCCAAAGTGGTTTCTGCTTTTCATATAAACCAATCGGTTGAGTTACCTGTGTTTTTTCCTCAACCTGATTCTGTAGCAGAACGTGCTCTAAACACGCTTGATGTAAAAAGTGCTTTATTGTACAATATAGATAGGACAAAAGACTTTCACAAAACAATTGTTTGTTGCATTTGCTCCCTCACAAAGGCAATCCCATTTCTAAATTTGGTATTGCAAGATGGATTGTTAAATGCATTCAAACATGCTACGCTAAAGCTAAAAGAACTGTTCGAGGCATGTGAGCTGCAGAGCTCACACTGTGCATTAGATCGCCATCTGGTGTTGGGCTTGGATGCTTGCACTTTGTTGTTGTCTTCGAAGAAGTCTTTGTAGTCATGTGATAGGTGACTCCTCCTTTGGACAATAGTGCGCATGGGCATCGACTCCATCCTCAGATTGTTTTTTTCCGCCATCGGGTTCGGATGCAACTTCGACCCTCCGGTTCGAAACTTCATTTTCAGCGTTTTTCACGATTTGATATTAACATCTCGACGTCCCTTCCTCGATCTCCTTTCCCAGCCGTCGACGCGGGCCGTTGGGCCCATAGACGCCGTAAGGCCTACTGCCCATGGAAAGGACGCCCTTCCGGAAATGCCCCCAGTGTGGAGCAAAGTTCCCCCACAGTGACCACCACGAGGTCTGTAACCTGTGCCTCTCACCTGACCATAACGAGGCCACCTGTCCAGCCTGCGCTTCCTTCCGCTCCAAAAAGACCATTCGCGATCGTCGAGCCCGAAGGCACATCATGGCGCAACGGTCCGCTCCGGAACCCGTCAATATCTTCGATGAGGGTCCCGATGTTCCGGAGGAAGATTCCGAAGACCTCACTATCATCTCGGAGGCAGAGGACTCAGACGGTTCCATCACTCCAGGGCAACGAGTGAGTACTACCGCCCCTGCCCCAACCCCACCTGCAAAAACGAAGGCACCGGTCAACACTTCGCCTGCGGGCCCCAGTCGCGACCGTAAACGTGCTTCGGACGCCCCGCCTTCCGGCTCGGCGCCGAAGAAGAAAATAAAGCCTTCCGGCTCCTCGGCACTGACCAAACCACACGTGTCCGTTCCACAGGCACCTTCGGCGCCGAAACCGAAAGAACACCCGGCGCCGAAATCCGGTTCGGTCCTAAAATCCGCCTCCAAGCATGCGGATCACTCGGCGCCGAAACCCAGGCTCCACGACACAGCCCCTAAACCGAAGCTGTTCGAGCCGATAGCTAAGCCGAAGGACTCCCTACGCCTTCTAAGACAAAAGAACATCCAAAAAGCCATCACCGCGCTCGGAACCGAAAAGTCGGCGCCGAAGCCAAATATTCAGGAGGAGGAACTGTTTCGACCGGATCCCATCGATCCTAATCAACAGAAAATACATATTAATCCTAACACTGGACATATCTCCTCTGTGCCACGCCACAAGCCTGTCCCTCCAAACAAGAAGGACTCTTCTACTTCCCATATGCCTCCTCCTTCTCCTATACCTCTATCTAACACCCCTCCTCTCCACATCCCTGTTACACCGCCTCAGCCTGTAACTTCTCCACCACATGAATATCAGGACGACATGGGTTATGGTGATGACCCTGATAATCTACTTCTAGACCCAGATAACCCACCACAGGACGACTGGGGCTACAACGACCCCCTAGATCCTACAGACCTCCCCAGCCCTCCACCTTATCCCACAAAACCATCTCCACCAGATGATCACATTGGTTTTGGACAACTTATCCAAAGGGCTGCTGTCTTTCACGGGGTGCATATAAACACCAACCAACCAGAGGAAGATTTCCTTCTAGACACCTTTGAACAGTCTCAAAAAACTGTTCAAACTTTACCCATGATCAAAGGTGTCATTAAACATGCCCCTGAAATATTCAACGACCCTGTAAGGGCCAGGATCCTTAACCCTAGAATAGATAAAAAGTATAGACCTGCCCCTGATGACCCTGCCTACATCAAAGGTCAGCTCCCTCTTGACTCCCTGGTCGTCTCTAATGCTCGTAAACGAGCTAATTCCCAAACTTCAGGGGATGCTCCGCCCCTGACAAAGAGTCAAAATTATTGGATTCATCTGGCAAACGTGTAGCTGCGCAGGCCACCAACATCTGGCGCATAGCTAACACCCAGGCACTACTAGCTAGGTACGATAGGGCCCACTATGATCAGCTAGAGACCCTATTGCAACACCTACCTGATCAGTACAAGACACAGGCCAATGACCTCATTCAGGAGGGCAAACTTATTTCAAATGCCTCCATTAAGTGCGCCCTGGATGCAGCCGACACCGCCGCTAGGTCCGTCAACACTAGCGTACTCCTCAGACGGCACGCCTGGCTCCGTATTTCAGGTTTTAAGCCAGAAGTCCAAACTACCATCTTAAATCAGCCATTTAACCAAAACCAACTCTTTGGTCCTGCTGTTGACACAGCACTTGAAAAAATGAAAAAAGGACACTGACACTGCCAAGTCAATGGGAGCATTGCAGTCCCCACAACAACGTGGGTCTTTTCGCCGCTCCTTCTACAGAGGGGGCTCTAGGAACACCACAGACAATTCCTCTTCATATAAAAGCACCACCCAAACCTCTCCCAATAGAGGATACTTTAGAGGTGGTTACAGAGGCAACAACACTAAGGGCAGAGGTTGAGGTTATAACAACACCCGTACCTCCACCACTCCTAAACAGTGACTTCCCTCCACTTCCCCCCGACCACACCACCCATGTCGGGGGACGGCTATCACAGTTCCTACCTGTCTGGAACTCCATTACAACAGACAGGTGGGTAAGACAAATTATCCAACATGGCTACTGCCTGGAACTAACAGCTACCCCCCCAACATACCACCCAAGCAGTGTCCAATGTCCGCAGACCATCTTACGCTTTTACAGCAAGAGGTACTTTCCCTGCTTCAAAAGCACGCCATAGAGCCAGTTCCTCTACTACAGCGGGGCACAGGGGTTTACTCCCTGTATTTCCTAAACCCCAAAAAGGATGGCACTCTAAGGCCTATTTTAGACCTCAGACCCCTCAATCAGTTTATACATTCAGATCATTTTCACATGATCACTCTCCAGCAAGTGCTTCCCTTACTACAACAACAAGACTTCCTTGCCACATTAGACCTCAAGGACGCCTATTTACACATTCCCATACATCCTGCTCACAGGAAGTATCTAAGGTTCGTACTCAATGGACAGCACTACCAGTTCAAAGCAGTTCCATTCGGAGTCACCACCGCTCCAAGAGTGTTTACCAAATGCCTTGCAGTAGTAGCAGCGCACCTACGAAGACAACAAATACATGTCTTCCCATACCTGGACGACTGGCTCATCAAAGCCAGATCATTCAACCAGTGTGTCCAACACACTCCCCAAACAATACAAACATTACACAACTTGGGGTTCACAGTAAACTACACCAAGTCTCACCTTCAGCCCTCCCATATACTTCAATATCTGGGAGCCACAATAAACACTTCCACTGCTCTAGCTTACCCCAGCCCAGCCAGGATAGCCAGTATACAAACCCTTATCCCCAGGTTTCAAATACAACACTCTCTCCCAGCCAGAGTGTTTATGCAGCTAATCGGCATGATGGCATCTTGCATTTTCATCGTCCCTTATGCCAAACTTCAAATGCGTCCTCTACAGGAGTGCCTAGCGCGCCAATGGAACCAGGCTCACGGACATCTTACAGATCTGGTGTTGGTGGACAGCCGCACACATCGCTCTCTTCAGTGGTGGAACACCAAAAATTTGTCCAAAGGGCGGCCGTGCCTAGAGCCGGTTCCACAAATAGTACTAACCACGGACGCATCACTCACAGGATGGGGAGCACACCTGTTAGATCATACAACAGAAGGCAAGTGGACCACTCAACAGAAGCTGCTCCACATCAACCACCTAGAGTTACTAGCTATATTCCTAGCTCTCAAATCTTTTCAACTCCACGTACAGAACAAGGCTGTCCTGATCCCAACAGACAACATCACAGCCATGTACTATATACAAAAACAGGGGGGGACACACTCTCCACAACTGTCCCAACTGGCACAGGACATTTGGAGGTGGGCCATTCCACAAAACATATACCTTCTAGCAGAACACCTACCAGGGGTTCACAATCAGATTGCCGATCTGTTAAGTCGACAGATACAACAGATTCACGAGTGGGAACTACATCCACAAGTTCTTCTACCTTTTTTCCAGATCTGGGGCCAGCCAGACATAGATCTGTTCGCCACACACCAAAACGCAAAATGCCCAACCTTCGCCGCCAGGTTACCACACCCGCAGTCCCAGGGCAATGCGATATGGATGAACTGGTCCGGCAGATTTGTGTACGCTTTTCCACCGCTACCACTGATCCCACTTGTAGTACGCAAGCTCCGACAACAGTCTCTAAAAATGATACTAGTAGCTCCCACATGGGCACGCCAACCGTGGTTCACCACACTACTAGAACTATCGGTAGTCCCATACCAAAGACTACACCTCTCCCCATCAATGCTAACGCAGAGCCATGGAGAGATAAGGCACCCAGATCCATCTAAACTGAACCTTGCGATTTGGCTCCTGAAGTCCTAGAATTCGGTTACCTTAACCTACCGCCAGACTGTATGAACATTATTAAAGAGGCTAGACGCCCAACTACCAGAGCCTGCTATGCAGCAAAATGGAAAAGATTCGCTATTTACTGCACTAACAATCATATCCAACCATTACAGGCCTCCACGCAAAACATCATTTGCTACTTGCTACATTTGCAAAGATGTAATCTTGCATACTCATCCATACGTCTGCACCTCGCAGCCCTTGCTGCTTACTTACAAAACAGGCAACACTTATCACTCTTTAGAGTCCCCGCCATTAAAGCCTTTATGGAAGGCCTTAAGCGGATCATACCTCCCAGATTACCACCTTCCCCAGTGTGGAATCTTAATATAGTACTTACCAGGCTCATGGGACCACCTTTTGAACCCCTACATAAATGTGAACTTCAATGCCTTACATGGAAAGTTGCGTTCCTGATTGCAATCACTTCTCTCAGGAGAGTCAGTGAGATACAGGCTTTAACTATACAAGAGCCCTTCTTACAAATACATCATAATAAAATAGTTCTCAGGACAAACCCAAAATTCCTTCCCAAAGTCATTTCACCTTTCCACCTTAACCAATTGGTAGAACTACCCGTGTTCTTCCAAAACCCAGATTCCGTGGCAGAAAGAGCTCTCCACACCCTAGATGTCAAGAGAGCCCTTATGTATTACATTGACAGAACCAAGTCTTTTCGCAAAACCAAACAATTGTTTGTAGCTTTCTCTCCACCACACAAGGGTAATCCCATCTCAAAAGCCGGGGTTGCAAGGTGGATTGTTAAATGTATCCAAATCTGCTACCAAAAAGCCAAACGCACATTATCAGTTCCCCCTAGAGCGCACTCAACACGCAAACTAAAGGCTTCCATGGCATTCTTAGGGAACATTCCCCTAGAACACATATGTAAGGCAGCCACATGGTCTACAACACACACCTTCACTAAACACTATTGTGTTGATGTGCAAGCCAAGCAACAAGCTTCAGTGGGCCAAGCTGTCCTTAAAACCCTTTTTCAAACTACTGCAACACATACAGGTGACCACCGCTAGGGGAGATACTGCTGTACAGTCTATTCACAGTGTGAGCTCTGCAGCTCACATGCCTCAAACGGAAAATGCTACTTACCAGTATGCATCTGTTCTTGGCATGTAGAGCTGCAGATCCTCACACGCCCACCCACCTCCCCGGGACCTGTATGTGTTCCAGTCCTATCTTAATTAGATACACACACATGGACATCTCTTTCCTTTTCTACTAACTCCATCACTCCCCAATATGGCGAAAAACAATCTGAGGATGGAGTCGATGCCCATGCGCACTATTGTCCAAAGGAGGAGTCACCTATCACATGACTACAAAGACTTCTTCGAAGACAACAACAAAGTGCAAGCATCCGAGCCCAACACCAGATGGCGATCTAATGCACAGTGTGAGGATCTGCAGCGCTACATGCCAAGAACAGATGCATACTGGTAAGTAGCATTTTCCTTATCCATACCCCATAGAGCGCATTCCACTCGCATAATAGGGGCTTCTGTGGTTTTTTAGCTAACATTCCTCTAGCTGACATATGTAAGGCAGCTACATGGTCTACACCCCACACATTTACCAATCACTATTGTGTAGGTGTTAGCACCTCAAGCTAATGTAGGCCAAGCAGTACTTAAAACACTAATTCAAAAATCTGCTACATCTACAGGTTAGCCACCGCTTTGGCAGTATACTGCTTTGTAGTCTATGCAAAGCATGTGTATCTACAGCACTCATGTCTCGAACGGATTATGTTCTTACCCAGTAAGCATCTGTTCTTGGCATGTAGAGCTGTAGATTCACATGCGGCCACCCGCCTCCCCGGGACCTGTAGTTGTTGCAGTTCTTCATTATACATTCATACGCATGGACTACTCTATACTATACTTACTCCATTCTCACCCTCCTGCAGGAAAACAATCTAACAATGGAGTCGATGACCATGCGCACTATCACCGAAAGCAGGAGTCACCTTACCTCGTGACTAGGAAATACTTTTTTGAAGAAAAACAACTTGCAAACATCCGGACCCAACACTAGATGGCAGGAGTATGCAAAGCATGTGAATCTACAGCTCTACATGCCAAGAACATATGTTTACTGGGTAAGTAACATTATCCTTTCACCACCCACTGGTGATGGGGAATCTAGGAAAATAATATTGTGGATTAAGCATGAACCTATGAATGGTTGCAAAGAACAAAGGAAACATTCATCTGAGGCTTGCTAATGTTACTTGTGCAAGTATGTGATCAATCCTGTATTAGTATTGCATTTAGGTACCGCTTACATCACAGTAAATTACTTGATTCACTAACCTGTTTCAATGTACCCTTTTGTCTAGCTCACTACTGTTGAAAACACAACTTCACTTCAGCCTGCTGCAACCTTTTGCACTGCGTCAACATCTCCAAGCAGTGCCTCTACGTCTGTCAGCATAGCAAACAGTTTGAACACTACCACCAGCCTTGCACTCAATGTTTCCAGTGTGTCGATGCCGCCTGCTGCTACACGGCCACCTCCTTTGGTATCTTCAGGTATACAATGGCTGACATCAGTTTACTGAAGTCTTGATTGAATTCCTTTAAAGTTGCGTATGTTTCCTAAGGTATTACATTTACTGGAAATAATGATTTGCCATGCCTGTATCTGAATCTTTGACAACAAAATGGAATATCAACCAGATATTTCTGGTAGCCTTGATAACAGTCCAAACGTTAAATAACCCAGATAGTTCCTTTTGCTAATGTCTTTTTATTGATCATTGTCTATACACATATAAGCTACCATTCTTAGAGAATTGCTTTGAGATCTTGCAAATATTGACTTGAATTAATTTGAGAAAAGAACAGGAGTTCAACTTTACCTAAACTGGTCTTCACCAGAATGAGTCATAAGTTACCCCTGTGTCAGTTACTTGTCATATGTAATGTACTGTTACACATTGCTCTTCTACAAGTCACAATAGTTTAATTTGTGCATCCATTTCTGCGCTAGTCCAGGTTTCTATGTGATCATAACGCCTTGCACAATTTCAGGTGTTATAACAAACCATGTAGACAGGAGAGTTCTTGTAAATGCCATATTGTTCTTGGTGTGTAATGGATTTTTCCTTGTGCAGATACAACTGGGGCTTAGCTTCTTCTTTTTGTCTCTCTATATTCCAGGTATTCTACTATGGATTATTTAATGGTGCTTCTGTAGGTAGTTGCAGCTCGCTTCCGATCATTACCACGCATGTCACCTCTCAAAGTGCCATTGTTTGAGTCACTATTAGTATAGGCTACAAGAACTATACCTGGCCTTCATTTTGTCAGGGAAAGTGTGATATAAGTGGGACTCGATACTGCCATAACTAAAAGCACCAGTGTGCAACATGCTGTAGATGCCTTTCTACCATCTAATGTTGTGATTTAAATGTTACAAGTTGTTTACTTCAAACATTTAACTTTCACTTCTGAGAATGACTCCTGATCACATAGCTGAAACCCACCGTGCATCAGCTCACAGATTCCAGCTTAGATTTTTTTTTTCCTGCAATTTATTCAGAGCTAAACTTTGGTGCTCCATCTTTGATCCTGTTTGGCGACTGAAAAATGGCATTTTATATGGTACAGCTTAGACTATTGGTACAGAAGAACATCTTGACTGGGTCACGGCCACAAAAGACATTGAACAAATGTATCGATAACAGACTAATCTGTAAGACTTCAATCTCAGTTTCCAGGATAAATCAGAAGTACTCACTGGGGAGGTGAGTGATGGAGGGCAAAATCAAAATAGTGTATTTGCCCATCTCATACAACGTTGACTCGATCTGATTTGTCTTCTGGTATGTAAAATTTGTGCCTTCCTCAAGATCATGACTTGGAATGCTGTTTTGCGTAAATGGAATAACAATGAAAATCATAATGTAGGTGGTTGTAATATGCCGCCATGGATTCTAGTGAATAAGATGAACAGACTTTGAGGATGTTTTGATAGTGATGCCTCTGAGGACTCTTATTCCATTAGGATTACCAAACCTCAAGGGAACACATTTTTCACGTGCTTGAGGAAACCTACAAGAATTGCTAATGGAACCAATCTGCAGAGGAACTGAAACGCCACTTCAGGTTGTAAAAACAAGCTCCTCCTGTACACGAAGGATGTTCAAAATGCACTGTTAAGGGGCTAAGGGGACAAGCTTGCATTGGGGCTAAGCAGACTCCCTCCGTTTCATCTCCAGTCACCTGTGGGTTTCTGTAATAAAACATAAGGAAGTTTGGCATCATTATGTAACTTAGACGCCAAAGGACAATTTCCCTCGGAAGCTCATCACAAAGGCATATTCTTGTCAGGTGTTGCTTCGTAATGGCAAATTCTTCCGGAACTTCCTAGGACAATTTCCCAACAGTACTAGTAATAAAGAAGTTCATAGGGACACATGTCCATAAAAAATCGTGTCTTAAAACCACAAACACTAAAAACCAATTGGCCCTATCTCAATTTAAAAACTCTGCTCGATTGACCGTATAAAACATGCAATTCCCACTGCAACATCGAAAATCCATATCTCGGACAGTAGTGCCACCGTACCCACCTGGAGTGTATCTAATATTAAAAAAATAAAGGTCTTAAGATCTTAACACAAGCGACCTTATAAAAGCTACAGCCAACAAAATATGGCATACAGAGCATTTTGCATGAAGAGAACATGCACAAAAACCATTTTCACTTCGTACCTTGTTGTTCCAAAAAGGGCTAGAAAAGATAGGATTGCACCCCAATCTTATTTTCATATTTCATTGCAAAATTAGGGTCTGGCAACTAGGACAAGTAGGGAAATAAATTACCTTGACCTAATGTTTGCTGTGCAAACATTGAGGGTTTCTCCAGAAGTAGTCCTATTCCGTGTGTAACCCACTTTCTAGGCCGATTCCCTCAATTCCTGTTAACTAGGGAAGGGAGACCATCTTTCAGTTGAGCCCCATGTTGTATGAAAAGCTTTAAGGTCCCCTGTGGCGAACGTCTCTTGCACACTCCCCTTCACTAACAAGGATTTATTCCCAGCATAGCTTGGAGATTTTTGATAAGACTTCATCCTGACCTTGTCTATTTAAGTACTTCACCATACGGGAATTGGCCAGTGCATACCAGGGAACCAAATTTAATTTTTTCTTCTACCCTGGACCATTGTATCCCAGGGCAGACCTAATAGCCCCTTAGGGGTTTATGGTCCGCCAAATCCTATTTATGCATCAGTTCTTTTTATTGATGCTGCAGTAAAGTGGTATCTGAAAGAGACTATTATTTATAGATTCCTTACCTTAGAATTACCCCCAGGCGTCAGACTGGATCCGGGAGAATTTTTCTTCAGCAGTACCCCTGCGCGTCGGTAATTGACGTTGGTCGACCTCGCGTCATGATCGCCGGAATGACGTTGCGGTATCTACTTAGACGCCACCCCTGCGCGCTGACGTCGGTTCTTTCTTTTTCCGCACCAGCCAGCGCAGAGAGAGCAGTACCCTTAGTCACTTTTTGACTAGCACTTTTTTTTACTTTTGTCGACATCTTTTTCGAGTCGTTAGACTCCTGGTGCACGTAGTACTGTCCCATCGTTGGACCGGCTTGAAACCATGTGACTCCTGTCACAAGTTGATGTCGGTCACGGACCCACATCTCGTGTGCCTCTGGTGCCTGGACCACGACCTGAAGTCGTGCTCCGACTGTCGGGCCATGAACCCGAAGTCTTTGCGGGAGCAGTCCTGAAAGCTTCTGGAGGCCCGGCAGTCAGCTCCGTGCCACTCGAGGTCCCTGTCGAGAGGGAGGTCGCGGGACCGGTCGTGGAGTCATCACCATCACTCCTCATCGAAGACTTCAGTTAAGTCGAAGCACAAGAAGAAGGCGAATAAGCACAGTCGCTCTTCGCCTTCTCCCCGTCTGTCGGCCGACATGAGACGCAGAAGGTAGTCGTCCTTCGGCTCCGCCCGCGGAGCCTGCTGGGACGGCTCCGAGCTTCCCTCTCTTCCCGGGTGCCGGAGCGTCCCCTGCCCAGCTTCGTGCATTTTACGAAGCTCTCCACTCCATCTCTGGGCAGGCCGACTCTGCCGGGGCGCCTTCCGGCCCCGCGGACTTGGCTTGGGGCTCTAGGCCTTTGATGCCGGCAGCTCCGGCCTCGGCCCCGCAGGGTCCCCAGGGATACGGATCGATGCAGGTCAACCTCATGACGCCTCCTCCGCCACCTCCTACGCCGGTTGTGTCCCCGGCCGGCATCGACCCCGGCCTCCCCCTTGTCTTTGACACGGAGCCGGACGGGCGTCGACCGATGCTGGTACCGGCGCCAACCGGTACTTTTGTACCACTGTTCTACCCTGGCGTTCCCTATCGCCCTGAGTGGCAGCCAGAGGAGGGTGAGGAGGACTGGGAGGGGTCTGTTGACCCTTTGGCAGACCAGCTTGAGGAGCCGGCCTGGAGAGAGGAGTTGGGTGAGGCCAGTGGTCTGGATACCTCCCCAGACCTTGGTATGGTTTCTCCCCCTACCGTGGCCACGGTAGGGGGTGAGAAAGTGGTGGTGTTGAGTAGGGCGACTAGGCCTTGCGCCTTGAGCTTCCTACGGCGGCAGTCAGGACTAATCGCCTGACTGAGGTGCTTCAGCCAGCAGCGGCCTCTTCGGAGCCCCTGCTGCCGTTCAATGAGGCCCTCACAGACATCCTTCTGGGCACTTGGTCCAGGCCCAGCACAGGGGCTCCTGTGGATAGGATGATTGCCCGACGCCACCACCCGGCCCCGGGCAACCCAATTTTCCTCTCCCAACACTCTTCCCCCGAGAGCTTGGTGATCCAAGCCTCAACATCCAAAGGCGCGTTCCCTTCTGCTCCCCCCAGATAGGGAATCCAAGAAGCTGGACCTTCTTGGGAAGAATGTTTTCTTCTGCCAGCGTAGGACTGCGGTCGGTGAACACTGCATGTCTTTTGGACCGTTACACCCACTCTGTGTGGGACACGGTTGCGCAGGTGCTGTCACAGTGCCCAGAGGAGGCCTGGGACACACACTCCCATGCGGTCGAGGAGGGGAGAGATGCAGCGAAGTTCGCCATCGGATGTGGGCTGGACATCACCAACTCGCTGGGTAGAATGATTTCTACATCAGTAGCCCTAAGGCGCTACGCCTGGCTGAGATCCACTGGCTTTTCTGGGGATGTCCTGTCGACTCTTTTGGACATGCCCTTTGATGGCCGTCGCCTGTTTGGCTACAAGGCGGACAGTGCGCTCGAGCGCTTTAAGGATTCTAGAGCTACGGCTTGATCCTTGGGCCTCGCTGCCACCTCTCGTCCTGTGCAGTCTACCTTTCGCCCCTTTCGTGGCTACGGAAGGGGTGCCACACCACATTCCACCCAGGGACACAGGCCAGCGCAAGCTACCCAGCCTCTGCGCGGCCGGGGACGTTGGACCCAACGTTGTGGGTTTGGGGGCCAGCGGGCGGGCCAGTCCACCAGTGCCCCCTCTGCAGCAGCCTCTAAGCCTTCCTAGTCCGACCTTTCAGGGCCAGCAGTTGCCAGTGGGCGTCAGGGTCCGCCATCACCTCCCCCACTGGCACAACATCATGTCGGACAGGTGGGTTTAGCAGTTAGTCCGAAGGGGCTACTCCCTCCCCTTCGAGACTACCCCTCCTTCTATGCCACCTACACTCCATCGCATGTCAGAGGATCACTTGGCCCTTCTCCGTCAGGAAGCTACGGCTCTCTTGGCCAAGGGAGCTATCGAGCGAGTCCCTGTCCCAGAAGTAGGTCGTGGTTGTGACTCCCACTACTTCCTAGTGCCCAAGAAGGACAAAGGCCTGTGTCCTATCTTGGATCTCCGGGACGTCAACCGCTTCCTCCGGAAAGAGAAGTTCAAAATGTTGACATTGGCTCAGATCCTGTCTGCCCTCGACCATGGAGACTGGATGATAGCGTTGGACTTGCAGGATGCTTACTTCCACATTCCCGTCCTGCTAGCCCTTAGGCGTTACCTACGGTTCACAGTAGGCCACGAGCATTTTCTGTTCACCGTGCTCCCCTTAGGCCTTACTAGCGCCTCTCAGGTGTTCACAAAAGTTATGGGGGTGGTCGCAGCTCATCTGCGCAGATAAGGGGTTCCAGTCTTCCCCTATCTCAACGACTGGCTTTTGAAGGCGAGTTCTCCCCAGGCTGTTGTCTCCCACTTCCAGACTACGGCGGACCTCCTGCATTCGCTGGGGTTCACGATCAATGAGCCGAAGTCGCTCCTGATTCCCTCTCAGAAGCTCATTTTCATCGGAGCAGTTCTGGATACAGCGCCGTTTCGGGCATATCCTCCCGAGCAGCGAGTCTGGGATATTCGGGCTATTATACAGATGTTTCAGCCTCTATCCCGGATTTCGGTGAGAATGGTCTCCTGCAACCTGATGGTGGATCATGCCAGGTGGCATATGTGGGCTCTGCAGTGGGACCTGAAGTTCCAGTGGGTGCAGCATCATGGGAATATTTCCGATGTTGTCCAGATCTCATAGGGCACTGCACACCAATTGCAGTGGTGACTAACGAACCAAGATTGGGTCTACGGCAGATCCCTCTCCCTTCCCCAACCAGACTTCACAGTGGTGACAGATGCGTCACTTCTGGGATGGGGCCGCAACATTGGAGAGGCGGAGATCAGAGGCCTCTGGTCCCTGGCGGGGTCCGGACTCCACATCAACCTGTTGGAGCTCCTGGCGATTAGTCTTGCACTGAAAGCACTCCTTCGTTCTGTCAAAGGAAGGGTAGTGCAGGTATTCACGTACAAACCACCGCCATGTGGTACTGCAACAAACAGGGCGGGGTGGGGTAGTGGACCCTATGTCAAGAGGCTCTCTGCCTCTGGACGTGGCTGGAACGTCAGGGCATGTCCCTGGTAGTTCAACACCTGGCCGGTTCCCTGAACGTCCGGTCGGACGAACTCAGCCGCCGGTGCATGATGGATCACGAATGGCGTCTTCACTCAGAGGTGGTGCATGGTCTCTTTCAGCAGTGGGGAGATCCTTGGTTAGATCTGTTTGCCACACCGAAGAGAACAAGCAATGTCGGCAGTTCTGTGTGTTGGAATTTCCAGAGTGATCCCTCTTAATCAGGCCGGGTTCAGGCAGAAACACTCCGTAACGGATAATATAGCAGTTTTACAGACAATTATCGACAAATACGTGGTCTTAAAATCACAGGTCATTTATGCCGTCTTTGTCGATTTTTCAACCGCGTTCGATAGAGTGGATAGACCAACACTCTGGAATAACCTTAGAAAACAGGGAATCCCGGAAACTCTTCTTCATTTAATTAGTTCATTACATTCAGAAACCTGGTGCCAGGTACAAATAGGAAAAGAAAAGGGACTTACCATTCCAATAGTTACACCAAATGGACTTGGGCATGGTTGCCTACTGGCTCCCCTTCTTTTCTCATTATACCTTAGCGACCTCCCGGACAGTTTTCTGCAAGTTGTCAATTTCCCGCCGAAGATTGCATCATGTAAAATACACATAATGATGTATGCTGATGATGTGATAATTTCCGACCTCACCTCATTCGGATTACAAAGGAACTTAGATGTGTTAACAAGATATGCAGAACAAAACTTCTTGGTTCCAAATATAACAAAAACGAAAGTAGTCCCATTCAGAGGGAAAAACCATTACACAAAATATAACTGGATATTGGGAGGAGAAACGATAGAAGTGGTAAAAGAATATACCTATCTGGGGCGAATATTTACTCAATCATTATTAAACTCTCCTCACCTGCAGCACTTGAGTCGTAAAGCAGACATTCATGTGGGGTCGCTTCAACGATTATATTTTTCGTCCGGTCAAAGGCACTTCTTTTCCTTACTACAGGTTTACAGTTCCAAGATACCCCATATCTTATCGTACGCTCTAGAATACATCCCAATTACCCAGTGGCATCAAATACAAACTAAAGAAGGGAAAATCCTCCGCAAATTGGTTAAGGTCCAACAAGCAGTCCCTGAACAAGCTCCTTCGCTAGAGCCATCACCAATATATTAAGATGGGCTTACAATCTTTTAAATGCGGATCAAGGCACTTTAAGATCTATTTTAAAAATGGAGACATTCGAGCCCGAATCCACAAAATATACTTCTAGCCAGAATTTGATTATTGCTTTTAAAATATCAAAATGCACAACAGAACTTTTGAAATCATGGACTCCTGCCCAATTGAAGCTTTTCCTGAAACATCTGACGCCGAGGATCAGCTTCGAACTGGATATTTTGCACTGTTCTAAAATGCACCATTACGAACTTTATGCAGAATCAATTGTATTCAAACAGGTTCAACAATATATTTGTTTTTCCTTAAGGCACGGAATCCGGCGTTGTATAATTTTATTGCTGCTTGGGTTACTCCCTTTTAATTCATTGACTTTTAAATGGACTCATAAAGAAAATGCTACTAATATTTGCGATCTTTGCAATGGTGGAGTGCAAGATCTGAAGCATGTTCTGTCGGTATGCCCGAACTTGAAACTGGTTGAGGCCATAAGGCGCTATTTAAAATCAATCCAATTTAGATATAATAGCGCATCTGTGCAGAATCTTATCTCGCTTCTTAAATCTCCCCCAGACGAATTTGTGTGTCATAACTTGTTTAAATTTTTAAAAACTTTTTAAAATTTGAATTGAACGTTTTTACGTATATCGTTATAACAAATGTTTGTCTGAAATTTGTTGTTCTCAGTAGAGAACTAAATCAAATAAATTAAACTTGAACTTGGGTCTACGGCAGATCCCTCTCCCTTCCCCAACCAGACTTCACAGTGGTGACAGATGCGTCACTTCTGGGATGGGGCCGCAACATGGGAGAGGCGGAGATCAGAGGCCTCTGGTCCCTGGCGGAGTCCGGGCTCCACATCAAACTGCTGGAGCTCCTGGCAATTAGTCTTGCACTGAAAGCATTCCTTCCTTCTGTCAAAGGAAGGGTAGTGCAGGTATTCACGTACAAGCCACCGCCATGTGGTACTGCAACAAACAGGGCGGGGTGGGGTAGTGGACCCTATGTCAAGAGGCTCTCCGCCTCTGGACGTGGCTGGAACGTCAGGGCTTGTCCCTGGTAGTTCAACACCTGGCAGGTTCCCTGAACGTCCGGTCGGACGATCTCAGCCGCCGGTGCATGATGGATCACGAATGGCGTCTTCACTCAGAGGTGGTGCATGGTCTCTTTCAGCAGTGGGGAGATCCTTGGTTAGATCTGTTTGCCACCGAAGAGAACGCGCAATGTCAGCAGTTCTGTGTGTTGAACTTGCTCGGTCAAGCTTTTCGTCGAAGTGAAATTGCGGTCTTCTATATGCCTTTCCACCTATACCACTTCTGCCCAGAGTGCTGAAGAAGATCAAGCGTGACCGGGCCGAAATCACTCTTGTGGCTCCGGACTGGGCACGAAGAGTCTGGTATCCCGAGCTCTTGATTATGGCCATCGATCCTCCGATCAGACTGCCTCTTCGGGAGGATCTTCTTTTGCAGCAACAGGGGACGGTCCTCCACCCGAACCTGTCCAGCTTCCACCTCCTTGTGTGGAGACTGACCGGCGACAGTTGACAGCTTTTGACCTTCCTCCCGAAGTTTGTAATGTCATCTTGGCATCAAGGCGTCCCTCCACTAAAACGGTATACGCCTGTAGGTGGAACAAATTTGGGACATGGTGCACAGCAAAGGCTGTGGATCCCCTTTCTGCCTCTCAGAGGTTTTTCTCTTCATTCTTTCTTTGGCCCAGCACGGCTCTGCTCTGGGCACCCTTAAAGGCCATCATCTGAAAGAGACACGTTAGTGACAGATTCCTTACCTTAGAATATCCCCAGGCGTCAGACTGGATCCGGAAAGTTTTTGCGTAGCAGTACCCTTGCGCGTCGGTAGGCGGCGGCGTGCGGCTCCGCGTCCGTCGTCGGCGTCTGGGGCGCCGGGATGACGTCGCGGGCAGTACTTAGACGCCGCCCCTGCACGCTGACGTCAGTTCTTCTTTTTCCGCGCCAGTAAGCGCAGATCCGGGAAGAGCAGTGCCCTAGTCAATTTTTGACAAAATTTTGGGTGATTTTTTCACTGTTTCTTTTCGAGTCTTCTCGACTCCTAGGTGTCGGTAGGGATGCCCGGCTTCAAGCCATGCGACGTCTGTGGTCGAATGATGTCGATCACAGACCCGCACTTTGAGTGTCTCTACTGTCTCGGCCGAGACCACGACACGAAGTCGTGCCCTGACTGCCGGGCCTTACACCCGAAGGCTTTGCGAGAGCGGTCTCGAAAGCTCCTCGAGGTCCGGCAGTCGGCTCCGCGCCGCACCAAGCCCCGGTCCCGTGAGAGGTCGAGGGGCCGGTCGCGGAGCCCCCGCCGGTCGTCGGAGTCCAAGTCTTCGCACTCCTCGGGTAAGTCAAAGCACAAAAAGTCTTAAGAAGCATCATCGCTCTAAGACTTCGCCTCGCCGGTCTTGCGACTCGGCTGAGGCCCCTGTCGGCACCGTACCCGCGGCCCCGTACGTGCCTGTGGAGCCGCCCCCACATTACCCGTCCTTTCCGGGTTCGGGGGCAACTCCGGCCCAAATACAGGAATTCCTGTCGGCCATGGCCCGCCTCTTCTG
This sequence comes from Calotriton arnoldi, assembly GCA_963921515.1. Lineage (NCBI taxonomy): Eukaryota > Metazoa > Chordata > Amphibia > Caudata > Salamandridae > Calotriton > Calotriton arnoldi. Next base: position 229,393 of record CAWUFW010002683.1, on the reverse strand, counting down.
GCCTCAAGGTCCCTCCGGTGCGCCTTTGGGCCCCGCGGGCCCTGATGGGGTTGCTCCGGCGTCACCGACGACTCCGGTCCCGGCGTCGCCCGTCCTGCCAGCCTTGATCCCGGCCTCGGCTCCGGCCCCGATCCCGGCTCTGGTGGTACCGCAACCCCGATCGACGCCGGTTGACCTAACCACGCCTCCGCCGGCGCCGATGTCCCTGGTGCCGTTCCTGACGCCGTCCGGGGCTCCGGGCGGCGTCGTTCCCGGTTCTCTCCGGTTCCGGACATGGAGCCGGACCGACGCCGCTCGACGCCGGCCCCGGCGCCGATGAGACCTTGGGTCCCAGATGTCCCTCCTCCTCCATATTTTGAGCCAGAGGAGGACCAGGAGAGCTGGGAGGGGTCGGAGACCCTCTCACACAGCAGTGTGAGTATGATCAGGACTGGGCAGAGGAACTTGGGGATGCCAGTGGTCTGGACACTTCTCCTGACTCTGGCATGCTGTCTCCTCCTTCCGTGGCTACGGAGGAGGGAGCAAATTTCGCAACGGTGTTGCGTAGAGCAGCTGGAGCCTTGCACCTCCAATTGCCTACTGTGGCTGTCAGGACTAACCTCCTGACGGAAGTGCTTCAGCCGGCAGCTACCTCCTCGGAGCCATTGCTGCCGTTTAATGATGCACTGTCTGACGTTCTTTTGGGCACCTGGTCCAAGCCCACCACAGGGGCTCCTGTGGATAGGAACGTGGTCCGACGCCATCGCCCTGCTCCGGGCGACCCCTTGTTTCTCTCTCAACATCCCACCCCCGAGAGCTTGGTTGTCCAAGCCTCTGCCTCCCAAACCGCCTTCCCTACCGCCCCTCCGGATAGAGAATCCAAACGCCTGGATCAATTTGGGAAGAAGGCCTTTTCTTCCTCCAGTGCTGGCTTGCGGTCCGTCAACACCGCTTGCCTTTGGGCCGATATTCCCACTCTCTGTGGGATTCGGTGGCGGCCGTTTTGCCCCAGTGTTCTGAGGAGGTCCAGACACTGCTTATCCGCACCATTGCGGAAGGTAGGGATGCGGCAAAGTACACCATACGTTGTGGCCTTGATACCGCCGACTCGCTGGGCAGATCGCTTGCAACGACGGTGGCGCTGCGTCGCCACGCCTGGCTGAGAACAACTGGTTTCTCGGGTGATGTCCAGAATACACTCATGGACATGCCCTTTGATGGAGTCGGTCTTTTGGTTCCAAAGCAGACCATGCGCTGGAGCGTTTTAAGGACTCACGGGCTACTGCCAAGACCCTGGGCCTTTCTGTTGTGCGCCCTCCGCTAACCTCTGCTTTTCGCCCCTTTCGTGGCCACAGAAGGGGCGCCCAGTCACGTCCGCTGCCCAGCCACTGGCCCGCGCAGCAAGCGTCTTCGCGTGGCCGAGGACGTGGTTTCCGCCGTGGCGGGTCGGGCAACCAGCGTGCGGGTCAGGCCACCAACTCCGCCCAGTCCGCGGCCTCCAAGCCCTCCTAGTCCTTCCTTTCAGGTGCACAGCACGCCAGTAGGGGGCAGGGTCCGCCATCACCTTCACCACTGGCGTGCCATCACCTCGGACAGGTGGGTCTTGGACATTGTCCGAAGGGGCTACTCCCTCCCCTTCGAGACCACCCCCCCAGCCATGCCACCTCAATTCCACCGCATGTCAGGGGATCACTTGGTGCTTCTGCAGAAGGAAGTCACGGCCCTCTTGGCCAAGAGGGCCATCGACCATGTTCCGACCCCAGAAGTAGGACGTGGTTGCTACTCCCACTACTTTCTGGTGCCCAAAAAGGACAAGGAGGACATGCGTCCTATCTTCGACCTCCGGAACGTCAATCGCTTCCTCCGGAAGGAGAAGTTCAAGATGCTCACCCTAGCTCAGGTCTTGACTGCCCTCGACCCTGGAGACTGGTTGGTAGCGTTGGACTTGCAGGACGCTTATTTTCACATCCCCGTCCTGCCGGCTCACCGGCGTTACCTGCGGTTCATGGTAGGCCTCGAGCATTTTCAGTTCACCGTGCTCCCCTTTGGCCTTACAAGTGCCCCTCGGGTGTTCACGAAAGTGATGGCGGTGGTCGCAGCTCATCTGCGCCGGGAAGGGGTTCCAGTCTTCCCCTACCTCGACGACTGGCTGCTGAAGGCGGGCTCGTCCCAGGCAGTCGTCTCCCACCTCCAGACTACGGCCGAACTCCTGCACTCAAATGGGGTTCTCCATCAATGTGCCGAAGTCGCATCTGATTCCTTCTCCACAGCTCCTTTTCATCGGAGCAGTTCTGGACACGACGCAGTTTCGGGCCTATCCTCCCGAACGGCGAGTCCGGGATATTCAGGCTATGATTCCGATCTTTCAGCCTTTATCCTGGGTTTCGGTACGGATGACCCTGAGGCTGCTGGGCCTCATGGCCTCCTGCATCCTGCTGGTCGATCATGCCAGATGGCATATGCGGGCTCTGCAGTGGGACCTGAAGTTCCATTGGGCGCAGCACCAGGGCAACCTGTCCGATCACGTCCAGATCTCGGAGGGGACTGCAAAACAGTTGCAGTGGTGGCTCTCGAACCGGCAATGGGTCATGGGCAGATCCCTCTCCCTTCCCCAGCCAGAGCACACAGTTGTGACGGACGCGTCCCTTCTGGGATGGGGCGGTCACATGGGAGAGGCGGAGATCAGAGGCCTCTGGTCTCCGGCGGAGTCCCGGCTCCATATCAACCTTCTGGAGCTCCGGGCGATCCGACTTGCACTCAAGGCATTCCTTCCCTCTGTCAAAGGGAAGGTAGTGCAGGTGTTCACAGACAACACCACCGCCATGTGGTACTGCAACAAACAGGGCGGGGTGGGGTCTTGGACCCTTTGTCAGGAGGCTCTGCGCCTCTGGACATGGCTGGAACATCAGGGCATGTTCCTGATGGTTCAACACCTGGCAGGTTCCCTGAACGCCAGGGCGGACGAACTCAGCCGCAGGTGCATGATGGATCACGAATGGCGTCTTCACTCGGAAGTGGCGCAAGGACTCTTTCTACAGTGGGGAGAGCCTTGGTTAGATCTATTCGCCACCGAAGAGAACGCGCAATGTCATCAGTTCTGCGCGTTGGAATTTCCAAGGCGGCACTCGCTCGGCGACGCTTTCGTCGCGAGTGGAGTTGCGGTCTGTTGTACGCCTTTCCGCCTATACCACTTCTACCCAGAGTGTTGAAGAAGATTCGGCACGACCGGGCCCAAGTCATTCTTGTGGCTCCGGACTGGGCTCGAAGAGTTTGGTATCCCGAGCTACTCAATATGAGCGTAGATCCCCCGATCAGTCTGCCTCTTCGGGAGGATCTTCTGTCGCAGCAGCAGGGGACGGTCCTCCACCCGAACCTGTCCAGTCTACACCTGCTTGCGTGGAGATTGAGCGGCGGCAGTTGATTCCTTTCAACTTGCCTCCCGAAGTTTGTGATGTGATTCTGGCAGCCAGGCGTCCCTCCACTAAGGTGGTATACGCCTGCAGGTGGAACAAATTTGTGGCATGGTGCACAGCAAAGGCTGTGAATCCCCTTTCTGCCCCTCTTTCTGAGGTCCTTCTGTTCCTTCTCTCTCTGGCCCAACAGGGTTCTGCCCTGGGTACCATCAAGGGTTATCTTTGTGCTATCTCGGCCTTCCTCAGGCTCCCTGATCAGCCCTCCCTTTTCAAGTCCCCTGTTAACAGGTTCTTAAAAGGCATTACTCACCTCTTCCCTCCTGTTCCGTTTGTGATGCCTCAGTGGGACTTGAACTTGGTTCTTACCTTTTAATGTGCGCTCCCTTTGAGCCTCTACATAACTGTCCTCTTCGTCTTCTGACTCTGAAGACAGCCTTTCTGGTGGCCATCACCTCCGCTCGGCGGGTGAGTGAGCTCCAGGCTCTATCTTGCAAACCTCCCTTTCTGTCTGTTCATCCAGACAAGGTTGTTCTTCGGACGCGTCCGTCCTTCTTGCCAAAGGTGGTTACTGCTTTCCACATTGGGCAGACCATCACTTTGCCCACCTTCTTTCCGCCTCCGCATCCTTCCAGAGAGGAAGAGAGGCTCCACCGTCTGGACCCAAAACGTGTGCTCTCCTTCTATATTGACCGCACAAAACACTTCCGGGTGGATGACCAGCTCTTTGTTGGCTACGTGGGCGCCAAAAAGGTCGGGCGGTGCACAAGAGGACCATCTCCCGCTGGGTTACCTTGTGCATCAAGACCTGCTATTCTTTGGCTAAGAAGGAGCCTCCTGTTGGGCTGCGTGCCCATTCCACCAGGGCAACGGCTGCTACCACGGCCTTGGGCCGCGGTGTTCCGCTGCCGGTTATCTGTCAGGCAGCTACGTGGGCCTCGCTGCACACGTTTACAAAGCATTACTGCCTTGACGGTCAGGTCCGGAGGGACGGCTTCTTTGGCCGTTCTGTCCTCCAGGACTTCCTTGTCTGATCTTTGTTCGCAGACCCACCACCGGGGTTGGTATTGCTGGGGTATCTATTCTAAGGTAAGGAATCTGTCACTAACGTGTCTCTTTCAGATGCACAAGTTACTAACTTGTGTAACGATATATCTGTAAGAGACAGTAGTTAGTGACAGATTCCTTACCGCCCCACCCATCCTCCCCATTCTGCGAACTGATTTCTAGGGTTAAGGACATCCCTTTCAGGGCCCTAGTATTTTTCAGACACCTATGTCAGCTTCTTGCATGGCTCTGCGTTCCTGTCGCGGAAAGTCGTGTACAGAACTGACGTCAGCGCGCAGGGGCGGCGCCTGGGTGCTGCCCGCGACGTCATCCCGGCGATCGCGATGCCGACGACGGACGCGGAGCCGCACGACGCCGCCTACCGACGCGCAAGGGTACTGCTACGCAAAAACTTTCCGGATCCAGCCTGACGCCTGAGGATATTCTAAGGTAAGGAATCTGTCACTAACTACTGTCTCTTACAGATATATCGTTACACAAGTTAGTAACTTGTGCATCACGACGCCAACGACTAACGCGGAGTTGACCGACCCCACCCACCAACCTGCAGGGGTACTGCTAAAGAAAAATTCTCCGGATCCAGTCTGACGCCTGGGGGTATTTCTAAGGTACGGAATCTATAACTAATATGTCTCTTACAGATATATCGTTACCGAAGGCAAGTAACTTGTTCAACACAGCTGAGCGCCTACAACTCCAGGGCCTGCAGCTTACAGAAATTAAATGTGAGAATTTACATAGCCTTTTGCCTACAACCCTGGGACCGGCAGCATAATTGGAGCAATAATCATAGAACATATTAATCCCCAAAAACCCCCACTGCCCCCCCCCCCCTCCATTCCTTCATAAGGTGTAGATAAGTGGTAGATGGTAAGATATCGTCATGTCTAAAGAAAATGGGTAATGGGGTCGGTGGCTCGGAGTGTATAGATGGGGTAGGCAGTCGAGTGAGGAGCAGTTGTGGGCAACAGCCGAAGTTGCTTCAAGTAGGTAGGGGAAGTCATTTCATTAAATCCAATAGAAGACCTAGCCGTCTGGTCTCTGATCAATTGTTAGCGACGACTTTTCCATAACCTGTCAAGACTAGAGTTTATGTAACCAAGCAGTGTACTGTGGGCTCCTGTCAGTTATATGCCTGATGTGCCGCTCCTGTCAGTGATGTGCTTAATGTGCCGCGCCTAGAGCTAATGCCATTTGCTTCCCTCGACTAGAATGGAGAGGTACTGTCTGAGGGTTGGGGAGTCCAGGGATTGTGTAGGCTGGAAATCTAAGGATAGAGGTATCAAACACCCCATCAATGTAATCTAGCACCTGATCCCAGAAGCGGTTGAGTTTGGGGCATTGCCATAAAAGATGAAGTAATGATCCTGTCCCTCCGCAGCCTCTCCAGCACTCATTTGAGCGCTCGGAATTCCATGAGCTGAGTCGTGCCAGGGTCAAATATCAATAGGACACAATCTTGAAAGCGGTCTCTGTACTGGTAATTTCTGATGGATACATCTGCATGTGGATTCCTCACCTTTTGAATTGCCCACAATTGCGCAGCATTCCACAGAAACTTTTCTCCTCAGCTCTCCCACGTCGATGAGGACGTCACAATGGAACGGCTCCACCCGCGACTCCGCGTGACGTCATCGGAGCCATAAGAAAAAATTGCCGGAGTGCTGACGTCAGATACCTTTTTTCCACGCCGTCGCCATGTAACGGTTTTTCCCCAGGCTCTCCATTTCTGGGAGTTTCTTTGTTGCTATTGTCGCGACTTAGTAGCCGTCGAAGGTGACTACTCTGAGGAAGTCGACTTTCAAGTCATGCAGAGAATGTGGGGCCAGATGTCCATCACTGACCCCCATGAAGATTTTGTTTATGGTGTCTCTCGTCGGACCACAACATTCGTGCAAGCGCTGAAAGAGAATGAGGCCAAATTATTCATGGGCAAGACCAAAAAGCAGAAGAGGGGTTGCAGGAGGTCAGGGACCCGCTCAAAGTCGATGACTCCACACACTTCGAGGTCTTCGAAGAAAGACTAGAAGGAGCACCATGGTTTTCAGCGTCACTCTTCGACAGATGCAACTCCGAAGTCGGTGTCCCCGAGTCCCAGACTTCATTTCAGGGATGAGATCTCTCCGACTCCTTCACTGGAGGTGACTCCGGCCCAGTCTGTGGCTCCAAGAGCAGTGACTCCACCAGCTCCGAGAGATGCAACGCCTCCACCGTTGCTGAAGTCAGCCACTCCACCTCTGGCTCCGGGGTCTCCGGCGCCACAACAGGAGCTGAATTTAGTGCCTCCTCTGACGGCTCCAGAGCGTGTGGTACCGGATCCGACGTATCCTGCTTTCCCGGCTCTGGGATCAGATACATCACATTTTTTAAATGCGATTTTTGGCTTGTTCCCCAGAGCAGCAAACCCTACTGGTGCGCCTGTTGGCCCCATGGGTCTGTTGGCATACTTCCTGGGAGGTTTTCCCCCTCACTTTCCCCAGGCACCGTACGTGCCTTGGCTCGAGGGAGTTGGCCTCTCCGACGCAGAGATTTTCAACGCCGCTGCAGTCTTTGGAGGGACGAGCTCCTCTAGATGGTTCATCTCCGGTGCTGTCTGGTTCCGAACCGGCTCTGACTGAACCTTGACTGGCTTCAACTCCTGCTCCTGTGGACTTCCCTAAGAAGCCGATCCCAAAGTCTCCTGGCGTCGCCAACGCCGGTTCCGAGGAGGTGGTCTCGGAGAGAGGCGCAAAGACTGTTGTCGGAATAAGAGTACCAGGAGGAACATGGAGGGCTGAGAAAGGAGAGATTGTAGATCCTGACCCAGATTTTGAGGCTTTGCAGGAGGCTAGTGGCCAGGACACCTCTCCTGAGTGGGAGCTTTAGTCACCAAAGACTTGCCGACGCAGGAGGTGACCGCATATCACGCTGTGATCAGAAAGACTGTAGACCTCTTGGAGTTGCCTCTTCCTACAGCGGAGTTGGGGTCTGATATTCTGACGGAGCTGCTCGGTTCTCCTTCCTCTATTTCAGAACCTTAACTTCCCTTCAATGAGGCATTGACGGAGCCCATTCTGGATGTCTGGCAGAAGCCAATGTCCACTCCAGCTGTTTCCAGGACCGTTGCGAAGGTGGCTCCAGGGGATCCTGTTTTTCTGTCTACCCATCCTTCGCCGTAAAGCTTGGTGGTACAGGCTTCGTGCTCTTCGAGGCTGTCTGCAGGTTCCTTCCCATCTACGCCTGTGTTTAGGGAGTCAAAGCGCATAGAGCAATCGGCAAAGAAGGTGTTCCTGTCAAGGAGTATGGCCCTTAAGTCCACAAATGTCACTTGCCTTTTGGGTCGCTACATCCATGCCCTCATGGACTCAGCCTGGGAGGTTGTCCCAAAGTTGCCCGAGGAGGTACAAGGGCATTTCTCAGATGTGTTGTAGGATGCCCAAGCTGCTGCCTGCCAAGTGATACAATCTGGTCTGACACAGCAGATTCAATAGCCAGGGCTACTAGGAGGCACCCATGGTTGCGTGGTTAGGGATTCTCTCCTGATGTCCAGGCTACATTGCTGGATTCGCCGCTGCAGCGCTTTAAGGACAGTGAAGCCACAGCAAGGTCTTTGGGACTTCAATCTCAAACCAGGAGCTTTGGGCAATTCTGCGGCTTTGGAATAAACATGTTCTTTCGTGCCAGGCAACAGCAGCAGCAGGCAAATCCAACCTCTGCCCTTTCCCTGCAGGGGAAAGGGCAGAGGTCGTCTGTGGGGTGCTGCACGACAGCAAGTCTCCTCTTCCTCCTCTTCATCTTCTGCCCCTCCAGCTGGTGTGGCAGGTAAGCCGCTTTAGCTCCACCATCCTAGAGCATACTTGTCCTATGGGAGGGCGGGTGTCCCATTTTCTACAGCATTGGAAGTCTGTTACTACAGATCTCTGGGTTTTGAACATCGTAGAGAATGGGTATGCCCTACCCTTCCGGGAGTTCCCCTCTCCTTTCCCTCCCCGTCAAGGCTTTTGCTCAGAAGAGCATTGTCTGCTTCTCCAGCAGGAGGTTCTGTCATTGCTGCAAAAGGGTGCATTCGAGCTGGTTCCAGAGCAGGAAATGGGTCGGGTGCTACACTCAGTACTTCCTGATTCCCAAAAAGGATGGTCTTTCTGACTGATCCTTGACCTCAGGGTTTTGACTTTTTACTTCAAACAGGAGAAATTCAAAATGTTGACCCTGGCTCAGGTTCTTTTGCTGGAGAAGGAAGACTGGATGGTGTCCATCGATTTACAGGATGTGTATTTTCACACACCCATCCTGAAGTCTCATCAGAAGTATCTTCGTTTTACGGTGGAGTATCAACATTGCCAGTTTGCGGTCCTACCGTTAGGCCTTTCTTCCACACTGCGAGTCTTCACAAAGGTGATGGCGTTGATGGAAGCTCATCTCAAAAGGTCGGGGGATTCCTGTTTTTCCCTATCTGGATGACTGGCTGCTCAAAGCAAAGTCGCCAGAGATGGTGCTGCATCGTTTGCAAGTAACAATACAACTGTTGTTCAAGTTGGGGTTTTTGATAAATGTACCCAAATCTCACCTGGTAGGGCGACCTGTTCATAGGGGCAGTACTGGACACTATTGTAAAAGTCCTGCTTTCCTGCCTCTACAGAGGATTCAAGACATCCAGGCTATGATTCCACTTTTTCAGAATGGAGCGGCTGTTCCAGTCCTGAAGGTCTTGCGTCTGCTCATTCTGTTTGCTTCCTGCATACTGTTGGTCAACCATGCATGCTGGAAGATGAGGGACCTTCGCGGCCAGTGGTTCCAACACAAAGGAGCTCTATAAGAGGTGGTCAATCTCCAGAGACACTGCACCGGAGCTGCTATTATGGAGTGTTGCAGGCAACTTGCCTCAAGGGAAGCAGTTTCACCCTCCTCCTCTGGTGGCCAGAGTGATAACGGATGCCTCCACTCAAGGGTGGGGAGCCCATCTGGGGGATCTGGAGGTCAAAGGTCTTTGGTCTCCAAAGTAAAGATTGTTTCATATCAATCTTCTGAAATTGCGAGTGATACTTTTGGCTCTCAAGGCCTTCCTCCCTTCCATTCGCGGGCAGTCTGTTCAGGTCCTAATGGACAATACAACTGCGATGTGGTACATCAACAAACAGGGAGGAGTAGGGTTGTATCTTCTCTGCAGAGAGGCTCTGCGACTTTGGTCCTGGGCTCAGGACCATAAGATTTGCGTAATCGCAAATCATCTGGCCAGTGAACTGAATGTGCGTGTGGACAGTCTCAGTTGGCAGTATTCGGTCGCTCATGAGTGGTGTCCCCATCCGGAGGTGGTCCTTCACATTTTCAGGATGTGGGGTTTCCTCAGTTGGACCTGTTTGCCAGGCACGAGAACGCGCACTGCCTGGCATTCTGCTGTCTCCAGTATCCTGCGCGGGGAGTTGGAGGACGCGTTTCAGTTAAATTAGAGCTCACAGCTCCTTTACGCGTTTCCTCCCATACCCTTGATTCCTCTGGTTCTGAGGAAGGTTTGCCAAGACCGGGCCCACGTGATATTGATCGCCCTGGATTGGCCGCGAAGGGTATGGTGCACAGACCTCCTTCGTCTCTCATTGCACCCTCCGCTCTGTCTCCCTCTCAGGGCAGACCTCCTCTCGCAGTCGCAGGGGCAGGTTCCACACCCCCACCTCCAAAGCCTGCACCTTTACAAATTTCATTTCATTCATACAGCATCATCTTGTGGATTCCTCACTGACCCACCCGCCTCTCCATTGCCTGTCTACTTATACCGGTAAATAGTCATTGTTTATCTTATGATTTATTGTAGGAATCATGTGATACTTGCCACTAGGAAATGTCTATGATGTAAAAATGTTGTCGGTTCATCCGTTCGCCTCGAAGGCATGGGTGGAACTGACGTCAACACACCGAGGTCTTCTTATGGCTCCGATGACGTGAAGCGGAGACTCGTGTGGAGCCATTCCATTGTGATGGCCTAGTTGACGTGGGAGAGCTGAGGAGAAATGTTTCTGTGGAATGCTGCGCATTTGGGCTAATTCAAAAGGTGAGGAATCCACAGGCAGATACTGTATCCACCAGCAAAAGCATTACCGAAGGTAAGTTACTTGTTCGTTGTGCACAGTGTGGCAGGCTCTATGGTAAATGTCAGTCCACACCACATCAGAGAAAGGCTTACTAATCTCGTCGTCCTACCTCCTCTGCCCCATGGAGCAAGAGTCTCCTATCTATTAAGGATTGTGTGTAACTCAGTGATGAGTCGTCTGTCGTTATTCTTAAGTATTAGCCATTTCTCAAAAGGAGTCAAAGGCCTCTCCGCATATGGTCAGAAGGAAGACCGAAACACCCAATGGGGAACCTGAAGATAATGGATGCAATTGTTTTCCTCTAGGCCATAGTCTGTTTTCAGTTGGTCAATGGATATTATCCCTTGAGGGTCAAACAGGCAGCCAATCCGCTTGCAGCCGTTGTCAAGCCAGCGGTGAAACGGACCAGGTTAAAGTCCTGGAGTGAAGTCTGAGTTAGAGAGAATAGGTGACATCGGGGAGGGGAATATTGTTAATCCTGCTTTAAGCACCACCGCAACCCAGACGCGAAAGACCGAGCTCGTGACTGGAGAAGAATATAGTCTCCAAGCCCTATGTCTTCGAGGAAGCCAGGGTTCCTTTCAAATATGGGAACCTGCCACCCCCTGGTCCATGAAGCACCAGTGCTTCTCAGTGAGCGGCCTACTCCATTCCACTAAGAAACGTTACTGCGAGGCCACATAGTACCGCAGTAAGGAAGGCACTGCGAGGTGTTGGGCGGTACATAAAATGTAGGCAAAGTTTTGTCCCTCCCCAAATAAACTTGTTGATATCTACCTGCATTAAGTGGAGTGCTTGCTTAGGCAGGGCCGCGATAAAGAGTGGAAAAGGTAAAGAAGTCGTGGTAGTTAGGTAATTTTAATGGCCACGAGTCTGCCCATCCAGGAGAGACCCAGGCATCCCCAGTTGTGGATATCTGAAAGAGACACGTTAGTGATAGATTCCTTACCTTAGAATATCCCCAGGCGTCAGGCTGGATCCGGAAAGTTTTGCGTAGCAGTACCCTTGCGCGTCGGTAGGCGGCGTCGTGCGGCTCCGCGTCCGTCGTCGGCGTCGTGATCGCCGGGATGACGTCGCGGGCAGTACTTAGGCGCCGCCCCTGCGCGCTGACGTCAGTTCTTCTTTTTCCGCGCCAGCAAGCGCAGATCCGGGAAGAGCAGTGCCCTGGTCAATTTTTGACCATACTTTTTGGTGATTTTTTCACTGGTTTTTTCCAACTTTAAGGTGTCGTAGGGATGCCCGGCTTCAAGCGATGCGGCGCCTGTGCGCGGATGATGTCCGTCACCGACCCGCATTGGGAGTGTCTCTTCTGCCTCGGCCGAGGCCACGACACCGAGTCTTGTCCCGAATGCCAGGCCCTCAACCCGAAAGCTTTGCGAGAGCGGTCTCGAAAGCTCCTCGAGGCCCGGCATTCCGCTCCGCGGAAGCCCCGGTCGCGTGAGAGGTCCAGGGGTCGCTCGCGGAGTGCACACCGGTCGTCGACTTCTTCGTCCGGTAAGTCTAAGCACAAGAAGTCCAAGAAGCATCGTCGCTCTCGGACTTCGCCTCGCCGGTCTCGCGACTCGGCTGAGGCCCCTCCCGGCACCGTCCCCGCCCCGCGGCCCCGGACTTGCCTGTGGAGTCGCCCCCGTCATACCCGCCCTTCCCGGGTTCGGGGGCGGATCCGGCCAAGGTACAGGAGTTCCTGTCGGCCATGGCCCGCCTCTTCGGGCCTTCAGGCCCCTCCGGTGCGCCTTCGGGCCCCGCGGGCCCTGATGGGGTTGCTCCGGCGTCGCCGGCGGCTCCGGCCCCGGCGTCGCCCGAGCCTCCAGCCTCGATCCCGGCTCCGGCCCCGGCCTCGATCCCGGCTCCACAACCCCCATCGACGCCGGTCGACCTCACGACACCTCCGCCGGCGCCGATGTCTCCGGTGCCGTTCTCGACGCCGCCCTGGGCTCCGGGCGGCGTCGTCCCCAGTTCCTTCCGGCTCCGGACATGGACCCGGAGCGACGTCGCTCGACGCCGGCTCCGGCGCCGATGGGACCTTGGGTCCCAAATGTCCCTCCTCCTCCTTATTTTGAACCAGAGGAGGACCAGGAGGACTGGGAGGGGTCTGATGACCCTCTGACACGCAACTGTCAGTATGATGAGGACTGGACAGAGAGTCTAGGGGAGGCCAGTGGTCTGGATACTTCTCCTGACACTGGCATGCTGTCTCCTCCCGTGGCTACGGAGGAGGGGGCCAATTTTGGTACGGTGTTGCGTAGGGCTGCTGGGGCCTTACGTCTCCAGCTCCCTACTTTGACGGTCAAGACTAACATCTTGACAGAGGTGCTTCAGCCGGCAGCCTCCTCTGCGGAGACTGTGCTGCCGTTTAACGACGCCCTCACTGACGTTCTTTTGGGCGCCTGGTCCAAGCCCAACACAGGGGCTCCTGTGGATCGGAACGTGTCACGACGCCATCGCCCCGCTCCGGGCGACCCCCTGTTTCTTTCTGTCCACCCCACTCCTGAGAGCTTGGTTGTCCAAGCCTCCGCTTCCCAAACCGCCTTCCCTACCGCTCCTCCGGATAGGGAATCCAAACGCCTGGATCAGTTTGGGAAGAAAGGTTTTTCTTCCTCCAGTGCTGGCTTGCGGTCCGTTAACACCGCTTGTCTTTTGGGCCGATATACCCACTCCCTGTGGGATTCGGTGGCGGATGTTTTGCCCCAGTGCCCTGAGGAGGTCCAGGCACTGCTTTCCCGCGCCATTGCGGAAGGAAGGGATGCGGCCAAATACACTATCCGTTGTGGCCTTGACACCGCCGACTCGCTGGGCAGGTCGATTGCAACGACGGTGGCGCTCCGGCGCCACGCCTGGCTGAGAACCACTGGTTTTTCAGGGGATGTCCAGAATACTCTCATGGACATGCCCTTTGATGGAGTCGGTCTTTTTGGGTCCAAAGCAGACCATGCGCTGGAGCGCTTTAAGGACTCACGGGCTACTGCAAAGTCCCTGGGCCTTTCTGCTACACGCCCTCCGCTGCCTTCTGCTTTTCGCCCCTATCGTGGCCACGGTAGGGGCGCCCCTTCACGTCAGCAGCCCAGCCACCGGCCCGCGCAGCAGGCGTCTTCGCGTGGCCGAGGACGTGGATTCCGCCGTGGCGGATCGGGCAACCAGCGTGCGGGTCAGGCCACCACCTCCAACCCGTCCGCGGCCTCCAAGCCCTCCTAGTCCCTCCTTTCAGGTGCACGGCACGCCAGTAGGGGGCAGGGTCCGCCATCACCTTCCCCACTGGCGCACCATCACCTCGGACAGGTGGGTCTTGGACATTGTCCGAAGGGGCTACTCCCTCCCCTTCGAGACCACCCCCCAGCCATGCCACCTCAATTCCACCGCATGTCAGGGGATCACTTGGTGCTTCTACGGAAGGAAGTCACGGCCCTCTTGACCAAGAGGGCCATCGAGCATGTTCCGACCCCAGAAGTAGGGCGTGGTTGCTACTCCCACTACTTTCTGGTGCCCAAAAGGACAAGGAGGACATGCGTCCTATCTTGGACCTCCGGAACGTCAATCGCTTCCTCCGGAAGGAGAAGTTCAAGATGCTCACCCTAGCTCAGGTCTTGACTGCCCTCGACCCTGGAGACTGGTTGGTAGCGTTGGACTTGCAGGACGCGTATTTCCACATCCCCGTCCTGCCGGCCCACCGGCGTTACCTTCGGTTCACGGTAGGCCCCGAGCATTTTCAGTTCACCGTGCTCCCCTTTGGCCTTACCAGTGCCCCTCGGGTGTTCACGAAAGTGATGGCGGTGGTCGCAGCTCATCTGCGCCGGGCAGGGGTTTCAGTCTTCCCCTACCTCGACGACTGGCTGCTGAAGGCGGGCTCGTCCCAGGCAGTCGTCTCCCACCTCCAGACTACGGCCGAACTCCTGCACTCGCTGGGGTTCTCCATCAATGTGCCGAAGTCGCATCTAATTCCTTCTCCACAGCTCCTTTTCATCGGAGCAGTTCTGGACACGACGCAGTTTCGGGCCTATCCTCCCGAACGGCGAGTCCGGGATATTCAGGCTATGATTCCGATCTTTCGGCCTTTATCCTGGGTTTCGGTACGGATGACCCTGAGGCTGCTGGGCCTCATGGCCTCCTGCATCCTGCTGGTCAATCATGCCAGATGGCATATGCGGGCTCTGCAGTGGGACCTGAAGTTCCAGTGGGCGCAGCACCAGGGCAACCTGTCCGATCACGTCCAGATCTCGGAGGGGACTGCAAAACAGTTGCAGTGGTGGCTCTCGGACCGGCAATGGGTCATGGGCAGATCCCTTTCCCTTCCCCAGCCAGAGCATACAGTTGTGACGGACGCGTCCCTTCTGGGATGGGGCGGTCACATGGGAGAGGCGGAGATCAGAGGCCTCTGGTCTCCGGCGGAGTCCCGGCTCCATATCAACATTCTGGAGCTCCGGGCGATCCGGCTTGCACTCAAGGCATTCCTTCCCTCTGTCAAAGGGAAGGTAGTGCAGGTGTTCACAGACAACACCACCGCCATGTGGTACTGCAACAAACAGGGCGGGGTGGGGTCTTGGACCCTTTGTCAGGAGGCTCTGCGCCTCTGGACATGGCTGGAACATCAGGGCATGTTCCTGATGGTTCAACACCTGGCAGGTTCTCTGAACGCCAGGGCGGACGAACTCAGCCGCAGGTGCATAATGGATCACGAATGGCGTCTTCACTCGGAAGTGGCGCAAGGACTCTTTCTACAGTGGGGAGAGCCTTGGTTAGATCTATTCGCCATCGAAGAGAACGCGCAATGTCATCAGTTCTGCGCGTTGGAATTTCCAAGGCGGCACTCGCTCGGGCGACGCTTTTCGTCGCGAGTGGAGTTGCGGTCTGTTGTACGCCTTTCCGCCTATACCACTTCTACCCAGAGTGTTGAAGAAGATTCGGCACGACCGGGCCCAAGTCATTCTTGTGGCTCCGGACTGGGCTCGAAGAGTTTGGTATCCCGAGCTACTCAATATGAGCATAGATCCCCCGATCAGTCTGCCTCTTCGGGAGGATCTTCTGTCGCAGCAGCAGGGGACGGTCCTCCACCCGAACCTGTCCAGTCTACACCTGCTTGCGTGGAGATTGAGCGGCGGCAGTTGATTCCTTTCGACTTGCCTCCCGAAGTTTGTGATGTGATTCTGGCAGCCAGGCGTCCCTCCACTAAGGTGGTATACGCCTGCAGGTGGAACAAATTTGTGGCATGGTGCACAGCAAAGGCTGTGGATCCCCTTTCTGCCCCTCTTTCTGAGGTCCTTCTGTTCCTTCTCTCTCTGGCCCAACAGGGTTCTGCCCTGGGTACCATCAAGGGTTATCTTTGTGCTATCTCGGCCTTCCTCAGGCTCCCTGATCAGCCCTCCCTTTTCAAGTCCCCTGTTGTTAACAGGTTCTTAAAAGGCATTACTCACCTCTTCCCTCCTGTTCCGTTTGTAATGCCTCAGTGGGACTTGAACTTGGTTCTTACCTTTTAATGTGCGCTCCCTTTGAGCCTCTGCATAACTGTCCTCTTCGTCTTCTGACTCTGAAGACAGCCTTTCTGGTGGCCATCACCTCCGCTCGGCGGGTGAGTGAGCTCCAGGCTCTATCTTGCAAACCTCCCTTTCTGTCTGTTCATCCAGACAAGGTTGTTCTTCGGACGCGTCCGTCCTTCTTGCCAAAGGTGGTTACTGCTTTCCACATTGGGCAGACCATCACTTTGCCCACCTTCTTTCCGCCTCCGCATCCTTCCAGAGAGGAAGAGAGGCTCCACCGTCTGGACCCAAAACGTGCGCTCTCTTTCTATATTGACCGCACAACACACTTCCGGGTGGATGACCAGCTCTTTGTTGGCTACGTGGGCGCCAAAAAGGTCGGGCGGTGCACAAGAGGACCATCTCCCGCTGGGTTACCTTGTGCATCAAGACCTGCTATTCTTTGGCTAAGAAGGAGCCTCCTGTTGGGCTGCGTGCCCATTCCACCAGGGCAACGGCTGCTACCACGGCCTTGGGCCGCGGTGTTCCGCTGCCGGTTATCTGTCAGGCAGCTACGTGGGCCTCGCTGCACACGTTTACAAAGCATTACTGCCTTGACAGTCAGGTCCGGAGGGACGGCTTCTTTGGCCGTTCTGTCCTCCAGGACTTCCTTGTCTGATCTTTGTTCGCAGACCCACCACCGGGGTTGGTATTGCTGGGGTATCTATTCTAAGGTAAGGAATCTATCACTAACGTAGTCTCTTTCAGATGCACAAGTTACTAACTTGTGTAACGATATATCTGTAAGAGACAGTAGTTAGTGATAGATTCCTACCGCCCACCCATCCTCCCCGTTCTGCGAACTGATTTCTAGGGTTAAGGACATCCCTTTCAGGGCCCTAGTATTTTTCAGACACCTGTGTCAGCTTCTTGCATGGCTCTGCGTTCCTGGCGCGGAAAGTCGTGTACAGAACTGACGTCAGCGCGCAGGGCGGCGCCTAAGTACTGCCCGCGACGTCATCCCGGCGATCACGACGCCGACGACGGACGCGGAGCCGCACGACGCCGCCTACCGACGCGCAAGGGTACTGCTACGCAAAACTTTCCGGATCCAGCCTGACGCCTGGGGATATTCTAAGGTAAGGAATCTATCACTAACTACTGTCTCTTACAGATATATCGTTACACAAGTTAGTAACTTGTGCATCTGTCCTGATTTGTTTGGCTAGTGAGTCATAATTTATTGTAACAGTTCATAGCTTTTCGTTGTTTGTTACTGGTGTAACTTGTCTTTGTACTTGAAATGCAGGCTATTTCTTTATAAGCGAGTAAGCTTTGTTAGGGCATTTTACATGTCCGTTGTTGGTTTGACCACTTGGTGTCCTGTGAGAGTAGATGTTTTATTCTCAGTACCATTTTTAGGTCGAGACTAGTGGCAGCGCGCATGCGCTACTCGCTCTGCGAGGCATGCAGTAGTTGAGTATGCTGTGTAAGCCTCGCCCACTCACCTCCCATATTTTTCATTGGCTGGTGTCATTGTCCTTGGTAAACAGTGGCTTCCCATTCATTATGAGGCTTGTTAGTCCCGCCTTGTTACCGCCCTGCCTCCATTTGTTACCGCCCATAAGGACTGGACCTTTTACTTCGCTTGTTACACGGCATGCTTTACTTTATTGACAATGGCGGGGACAGTCAGGGAGTTAGTTCCGTCACAGGGGAAGATGGCGGTAGTGTAAGCTCCTGTCTGGGGGTTTTGACGACCAGTTTCTGAGCTCCAGATCAAGAGTGGTTCGAGGTCAGCTGCGTCCGAACCTCCATTCAGTAATGTTCGATAGAAGAGGGAGACGCCGGCACTGCTTGCCCAGCAAAGTCCCTCAGGGACCACTTACCGCAGTGCTGGTGTCTCACGCAGTCACCATCCTGCCCCCTGGACCACTGATGTCGGATAACCAGAGTTGGAACTTGTCCGGCTCCGAAGAGGACCTGTAGACCGAGTCCAGAGCTCCAGTGGAGCGTTGTGGGGTCCTCAGCAAGGTGAAGGTGGGGCACCTGAAAAGAGAAGGCGTACCTGCGTCATGGGGTAGACAGCGGCAATGGGCGGGACTTTTGTGCAGAGAAGCTGCTCCTTAAGATCCATCAGAGAGCGGTTACTAGGTGTTTGAGGTCACTTATGTTTGTTTTGCCTCCCTGTGCAGTTTACTAAGGGGGGCTATGCAGGGCTGTCCTTAGAGGTGGTACCCACCCATCCTGTAGTTAGTCTGTGGCTCGGGTGCCACACCCTCAGTGGCTCCAGGGTGGGTGGGCCGTGTATCTGCCCACCATGTGAATGCGAGACACCAAAGCTGGCAACATGCTCTTCTGATATTAGCGAAGAAGAACTGCCCCTATTCTAGTATATATAGATTGTAGCCTCCTCTCTTCGCTGACGCCTTGACACTACTCTGAAGGTTCACGTCCCTTAGGCCAACCGGAGCCCTTGTTAGACCTGCAGCGGAGGTAGAAATGTATCTCCGCTATGGGACATCTTCCTAATAGCGTCAGCTAATTTCTGATACACGTTATAGATATAGCCCGATCTTTGTCCATGCCTTTCGTGGATCCTGCAACTTTTCGGTAGTGGTTTTGTTCATTTTTCAAGTTGAATAAGTATTTTGACGTCTTCTCTCTTGTATGCACACAGGCCGTTAGAGTACTGTTTTAGCGTGTTAGAATTAATAAAGCATGTCCTGGCATCATTGCTTTAAATGGGCAGGCTTTGAGAATCTGCACTTAAATTTGAAATGGGAACACCTGCATTTCTCAGTAGGGATTAAATACTTTTAATAGGAGAGTACCAGCACTTCGTGTTAACAAACTGGACTTGGGTTAGTGTGTACCAGCACTTATATTTTCTGAGTTCCAGGACTCAGTGTTATATACGTCTAGTTGGGCAACATTCACAGCGATGCTCTTAGGTGTCGAGACACGAAAGGCTTGGTTGTGAAAATTATGTGTAATGGGCGCTGCCAGGGGAACAAGTAACCGTACATTACCAATCTGTCTTTACAATACAGAACTTTGGGCTTCGTAAGTAACGATGCGCAGTAACCAACTGTTAGGAAAAAAATAGTTTTGTTTCTCGGAGTGCCTAGTAAAAATTAGCTATCTTATCAATTATTCTTGGTCTGCTTTTTCTTTCAGGCTCATTATGCTATACATGTGTCCATTTATGTTGCTTGCTTTTGTGTTGCATTAGCGAAATGGGGCTAGTACGAGCCCTTAGAAGCACTTAAACAAGTAGAGCCATTTCGGAAGAGTGAGGTGTTCAAACAGCAGTTGAAAGTTAATTTGGAGTGTGGTTGTTGTCCTGAAGCATTTTCCTCTGCACGTGTTACCAA
Organism: Calotriton arnoldi; assembly: GCA_963921515.1. Taxonomy (NCBI): domain Eukaryota; kingdom Metazoa; phylum Chordata; class Amphibia; order Caudata; family Salamandridae; genus Calotriton; species Calotriton arnoldi. The sequence goes on along the minus strand of CAWUFW010002683.1, from coordinate 210,050 downwards.
CAGGTCCCTCTTTCCCAAAAGAAAACATTGTGTTGTTGTTATGGCAGTCTTGCATGAGGATAATTCGTTGTTGAGCTGAATGGAGAATTAAAATTGAAGTGATCTAGTGAAATGTAAGGAATCCATACGTAACTGTGGTGGCGATAAAATATTGACTATTGCTTCGGTAAATTAATACTTGGTTGATCACTCTTGCTTCCTGTGTGACATGTTCGTTGTGTCCAAACTGAGTAGCGATATCTAAGAGCCTTCCGCAAGTCCTTTGCTAACTTGTTTTGTTAGAGGAACTCGCGCTAGTTTTTAGTTGCAATGACCAGATTACTTTAATTGGACGTTGCTTGGTTTCACTGTATTTGAGAACTAAAATATTGTGGCAGCATAATCAATTTGACTCTTTAGTCAGTATTCCTTATCCAACCTGGTTCCTACAGCCTGTAATTTGTTTTTGTTGTAATGGCATGTAAGATGCTTCTGCTCCATGTTTATCTAGAATAGAATCCACTTTATAAAATTTACTGGTAAAAGAATTGTTATATTTTTCGCTATAAACATAATTTTTTAGATTTTACCACAACACTACATGTGGGTGTAATTTAATAGTGTGTGTGTACATATTAATCTGCTTGCCATGGTACCAGGTATTACCAAGAATGTTTACTTCTGTTGTTACACAGTATGTCTTATTTAGTCTGTAAGCACTATTTTCTTTAATGAGTTTCTCCTACTGCAGGCACGACATGCTTTCCTACAACATTCAGCACGCTTTCACTTTCCAAGCAGTACGGGACAATGGCGACCGCATCTTTGAAGTGAAATAGGTCTCGCATTTACAAGAGTTTGAGCTATTCGCCTTGTAAATGACAATGCCTTTTATATATGTGTTAATTATCATAACAGATAAATAAAAGGCATTGTCATTTACAATGCCAATAGTTTAAACTCTCGCAAATGTGAGACCTATTGCATTGCAAATGCTTGTTTCCCTTTTTTAGGCTGGTATTGATTTAGATAACTGAGGTTTCCCTTTGTCCCTTGGCCTCTGAGGATGAGCTTTGTGCTCAAGAGGTGATTGCCAAGAGACGTGTCTTCTTGTATGGAAGATTTTCTGACGCAAGCTTCTTTGAAGCAGTTCAGTATGCTAAAATGTGCATGGTTTCGACCTTTCATTGTCTCTCATAGGGACATGTTGGTATGCCAGTGGTAAGTCTGGTATATAGGGACACTCTGGTCTTTACTCGTTGGAGTAATCAGTCATACGTCATGACCTTAATTTTACAGTACTGACTTCTCTCGACCTACCATCAGTAGATAACCTGGTGATCAAGCTTGAATCAGATTTTGCCCCGATGGTTTGTGTTCTACTTTACAGGCCACCCCAGAATATGTCACAGTTTCCACAAATTCTGGGTGAACAGCTAGCCCATCTAATAAGCCACGCAAAAATTTTGTTGATTGGTGATTTTAATTATTGGGCCAATGAGACATCTGGCGGTCCCCATCCATCGAGCTCACGGATTTACTTACAGGGCTCAATCTTAACCAACATGTGTCTGTTGCCACACATATTAAAGGTCACACACTTGACCAGGTATGGTCAGCCAATTTGGCTATGACTAATCCGGTGGTTATCCCCTGTACATGGTCCGACCATCATCTGATCAAATTTACTATTAATAATCTCACCAAGACTAAAACCCCTACTCTCGATGGTGGATCAGCCAGGAGCTGGAACACTAACAACAAAAATCTATTTATTGAGACTCTGACTAATACAGTCCCGCCGGCTCAATCCTCTATCAATCATAGTGAGAAAGATTTATCTACTTGGCTGCTTACAGCTAGCAACAAACATGCCCCTCTTAAAAGAGTATATCGAACCCGACGTCATGAGGCCCAGAGATGGTTTTTCTCTGATCTAAAGACCTTAAAATTAGCCCTGCGACAAACCGAAAGGAAGTGGAGAAGTAAATATTCACCTGATGATAAAGAGACTTATCTGGTCGCACTAAGAAATTATAAAAAACGATCCAGAACACAAAAACTGCATATTTCTCCTCTAAGATTACATCTTCCACAAACCGGTCTAAAGAAATTTTTTCGATAGTCAATTAACTATCCAACCCCGATAGTGACACTAAAACCTACGCCTTCTCAGTCACTGTGACTCCCTAAATAATTTTTTCATTGATAAAATTAAAGCCATTAAGTCCAGTATTCCCATATGCCTGAGCCCAGTACGCTTTATGGCACCTACGAATCCATGTTCCTTAGATCAGATTCCAGCAATAAGTACGATACATTCTTGGACCTGTTGACAAAAGTAAAATCGGGTTCTCCTAGAGACTGCTGTCCTCCCTGGATCTTAAGAGAGGTCTTTTCCGCTCTCCCTGGCCCAGCTATGTCTCTCTTGAATGAATCATTGTCATAGGGCTGTGTCCCTGACACCTTCAAGGAGGCTATTGTCATCCCCCTCCTGAAAAAGTCAGGGGCGGATCCTAAAATCTTGACCAACTACGGTCCAATCTCCCTGCTGCCCTACCTGGCCAAGGTACTTGAAGCCTATGTGGCCAGATGTTTATCTACCTTTTTGGAACAGTCCGAATGTCTGGACCCCCACCAAGCAGGGTTCCGGCCAGCCCATTCCACAGAGTCAGTTATACTAACAGTACTGGATACCCTGCGGGGGGAGGCTGATAGGGGCTCTCCGCATGCCCTGGTGCTACTGGATCTCTCCGCAGCATTCGACACGGTCGACCATAACATACTGGTCGACCGTGTCTAGGGCGCGGGAATCCAAGGTTCAGCTCTTGAATGGATTAGTTCCTTTCTGGGAAACCGATCTCAAGCAGTCCGTTTAGGTCAGTTCACAACCCCCAAGATGAACACTACTTGCGGTGTGCCACAGGGCTCTTCACTTTCCCCTCACCTATTCAATTTATACCGCTTTCCTCTGATCTAAGCTCTTAAAGAAAAGAAAGTCCGCACCTTCAATTATGCGGATGATTTCCAACTTGTGTTTTCTATTAGTAACTCCCCAGAATCCATCAACGTATTTCAGACTACGATGCTGTTCATCCGTGATTGGATGAACAGCAATCACCTGAAGCTAAATCCAGATAAGACGGAGGTGATTTTAACAGGGGGCTCTCTGAATCCCTGGAGTTCCCTCTTTTGGCCTAAGGAGCTGGGACAGACCCCCACCCCCTTGGTTTCTGCCAAAACACTGGGGGTTATTATTAACAGCGACCTCACAATGAAGACTCAAATTGGCTCTGTGATCTCAACGTGTTTTTTCCAGTTGAGAAAAATAAGGAAAATCAGTAGGTTCCTTACACAGGAAGCTAAAATACAGGTGGTTTTAGCTATGGTGATATCGCATATAGATTATGCCAATTCTCTATACTTCGGCATTCCAGCTAATCTTGTCCACCGACTCCAATTGGTACAGAATCAGGCAGCAAGACTGATCCTGCAGAAAAATAGGCATCAACATTTCACCCCTCTTATGAGGAAGTTGCACTGGCTCCCCATAACTCAGAGATGCGCCTTCAAGGTGGGATGTATCCTCTTTAAATCCCTGAACGGCAAGAGCCCCAAGTTTGTTGACAGTATGATTGAAAGATACACCCCGACTCGCAATCTGCGATCCGCCCACTTGCATCTTCTGGCCTCTCCGTCATTCAAGTTGAAGCGTCTCGGTGGAACAAGGTTCGCCGTACTAGGCCCCAGATACTGGAATTCATTGCCCTTAGAAATTAGATTCTGCACGGATCTCATGAGCTTCAGGAGACTTCTAAAAACATGGCTATTTAGACAGGCATACGAGTAACGTCCAGGACTATGGCATCCCTTAGAGTAGCGCCATGAAACCAATCTGGTGTACGTGCGCTTTACAAGCAATATATAACATAACATCAGCGTAGTATGTCCTCACTATTCTTGTGGTGTGCATATTTATTATGGCGCTGATGGATTCAGGGCCTACGTTTTGTATTTTTTTGAATACATGTTCTTTTGGTTCATCCTTCATTAAAGTCCTCTTGGACTATGTGTTTTATGGTGCAGGTTGTTTTCTCCTTCAGTGCAGACTGCATATCTACATTTTTATTATATGGGCTTCACTTTTTGGAAAATTGTGAGGGTAAACTCAGGGTTTATGGTGTATTCTTTGGAAGACACGAGTTAGCTGCCTTCTCTGTAGAGGGGATATGTAATTCATTTGTTCATTCCTAGAACATAATGGGGGAACTCTGTATCTTATGCTGTGTGATAGGAAGGGTCTGTAACAATCTGATGGTGACTTCTAGCTGCAGTTTCCTTACCTGTTTAAGGTCATACAGTTTATGGTTGAAGTTTTTAGACTTTAGAGGAAGCTCTCTACTTGTTGTTCTCCCACATTGCTTTTTGCATCTGTCTGGAGGTTCTATATTACCTGTCTTTTTGTGTATGTATCTACTTTCTCTGTGTTTTACAAGTCCTGGGAAATCATGGTTGTTACGTCTTGAGGCGGACTTGTGATCAAATTGTGTCTTGTATCACAAGTGTTGTTGCATGCGCTTGTTAACAAGGATTTATTTTATATATTTCCTTTTAATATTTCGTTTTTTCCTTAATGTTTTGATACTGCACTAATGGTGTGTTCCCTTTTCTTCTTTTGCTATCCTTGGTATTTTGAGCATGACCACGGCTAGGAGTCAGGTTCAGACTTTCCGTCCATGACACTGAAGGCCTTGCAGGCGCAGGCTTTGTAGATACCTGCGGTCCTGTAGTAAACGTGGGCCAGCGATGCTCTGTGTTGTCAGACCACTCGGAGTCTATTGTGACACAATTTTATATATATTATGTATATGTCCAGGTGATATACCTTTGTGGCAAAAGTTTTTACAACTGACATAATTGATGAATATCCATATTAAATTCAAACCTATTAGTATAATTTTAGTCTCTTTACAGTGCATTATGTAACCTTCGAGTTGTCATTTTCTTCAAACAAAATTCTTATTGCCATGGAGGTATTATTGTTCATTTTTTTTTTTTGATGTTCATTCCTCTTGGTATAATGGAATGAGTTCTGAGAGTCCTTCTTTTGGATTTTATCAGGACAGTTCTTTCTCTGATACTTCTTTATTGTTGTGAAGAATGCGGATTATATGACTTTTGTCTTGCACTTGGCCCATTTGGTCAACGAGTTCTCTTTCCCCTTGAGGGATAGAGGTTAATGTCTGATAACTGACAGATGGTTCTTTAGGTGTTTTTCCCCTTTTCTTTCAAGGGCCGATTCTCTCAGGCCTGTAGAGTTGATTATTATTTATATGTTCTGTGACAGTGATCATGGACTCTATTAAGAGCCAAGCTCTTTTTCTGCTATTCCTACTTACATTTGGTCGGTTGTTAGTTATGACGGCTGGTTCACTTGAGAACTTTTGTAGGATTAGTTCAATGAGCCTCCTCTAGGGGGGTTAAGCTATGGTATTTAATTAAAAAGTTAAGGAATCTGCAGCGAGATGTCTCGATCAGATATAAATATTACCTTCGGTAACGTAATATCTGGTATAGACAGTCTAGCCACAGATTAATTAACTCCCTGCCCATCCCTCCCCACTCTGCGAATGACCTATGAGGTAAGGGTTATTCCTTTTTCAGTACTGGTTTTATATACCAGTGATCACTATCTCAACTTATGTTGGGACTCAACAGACCACTTGGTCTAGCAACATAGGTTTTATTTAGAGGTTGCCATACCATCCATTTCCAAATGTGTGTGGTCCGTAGGGTGGTGGGTGTTTTCTCTTTTACACTGGATTGGACACCAGTGGACAGTATTGATTTATTTGTTCTTTCTTTGAAAGTCTTTGTTTGCTATCATCATACCTTGTATTGACACTATCAATATGTCACGTAACAGTGTGATTCAACAAACAGCTTGGTGTTGTTTTTAAAGGTTTGGTTTTGCTGTTACCATGCTATTCATTACCATTGATGAATGGACTATAGAGTGCAAGGTTTTCTTCCCCTACATGAGGGTTATTCACCAAGGCACATGGTTTCACGTTGCCCTGTGTTTTGTTGATTCTTTTGGGGTTTTCTTTGAAAACTAGGTCTGGTGTTAACATACCATTTGATGTTTCTTCTTTATTAATGTTTTATAATTTTTGATTTTTTTGGCACACTGCTTCCACAACCAGTTTCAATAGTGGTTCTACATTCTGGTGTGGAAGGTGTCACAGAAGAAACTGACGTCCGTGCACCGGAGTGGACTTATGTGGCTTCACTGATGTCATGACTGGAGTCACTGCTGAAATATATCCGGATCCAGACTGACGTCTAGGTAGAATTAAAAAGTTAACAAATCTACGGCTAGACTGTGTCTCTTCCAGATATTACGTTACCGAAGGTAACTTTTACTTTCTGTATAGTAGGGTTGTTGAGGCCTCTGACATTGAGGCTTGTGATTTTAATATCCAGGACCGTCATTCAGGGGAGAGCTAAGGGCAGGCAGAATGCAAGAGAAAGGAAAAGGGCAGGCATGGTAGGAGCCCAGGGAGAAAAACTAATATCGTGCCCTAACCCAAAGTGATTCAAACCAGAGATAAAGGAAGGTTGACCCAAAAAACAATAAACCGCAAATAACATTGTACCCAAAATAACGATTTAAAAATGTCCATTAACAATGGCGTTCTGCATACTAGGGTAATCCTGCCAACCCGGTGGACCCTGTCGAGACGCAGTTCTGTATTGTCATCCCAGTCGTGGATGGAACGGAAAAGTGATTGGACGTATTCTCGTATGTCAAATCTCTGCTCCTGGTGGGATGCCCCTCAGGCGAATGTTGTTGCGTCTGGTTCGGTTTTCAAGATCCTCCGTTTTGGCCTTTAGTTAGTCTTGTTGTTCGTGCAGGTGTATCATTTCTTGACGACAGAACTCTAATTCTTCCACTTCGAGGTCTCGTTAACCTTCAGTGCGGAAACACTATCTCCAGTCAAAGACAGGTCTTGGCGCATTTTCCACATATTGTGTTAGAGGTCACTTTTAATTGTTTGGAGGTCCGCCTATAGGGAATCCAGAAGAGAGGCCAGGAAACCTCGGGTCACCGGGGCCTGATCCTCTTCCTTGAGCCCTGCTGGGTCAGAGTGCATGGCAGGCGGGAGTTGGACGTCGAGTCCATTGTCAGAGCCGGGTAAGTATCTCTCTGACCAATGAGTTACGCTTGCCTTTGGAAGAGGCCATTGTGCTGAGCAATGTGCTACAAGAGCTATGAGTTGATCAAGCCCTACAGGCCAGATGAGGTCCGGAGGACGGTAAAAGGTGTTGGAGAGTCGGGGTACATAGAGGAGCAGGATGGATCACCCCCTCCCAACTCCAACAGGGCAGGACTATGCTGGCGGCTTTGAAAAAGGAAATGTGGACAGGGTGTGTCAAAGGGAACAGCTCAGGAACCAGATGCCCACAGGTCTTCATCGCGAGTGTGGTCGAGGGCGCAGATATTACTTGTGCCAGGGGCCCAGGCAGTCCGCAGTGGGAGCCAGCATAATAGGGGACAGTCTCTGCTGCAAAGTAGGCCCCGGGAGCAAGCGTCGAGTGCGGCACTGTTGCCAAATGAAAACTGAGAGCTTACCAAATTCTCTGAGGCTGCAGCTTGCTTTAGGAATGGCTAACATGTGAGCCCACAGGCCCTGGTCACTATGCAGTCTTCCAACCAGGCTCCGACAGAGCAGGGCTGCGACAGGGCAGGGCCCGCTAGCTGCAATCTTCTGTGGAAGTCTGCAAAGCGGCAGACAGCGGTGGAGGGAGTGGCCAAGAATCATGGCCCAGTGTTGTAGCTCCCCGGCCGTCGCACCAATGTTCCCCAGGGCAGTTGCGCAGCCTAGGCCCACTACAAGGGCCTCCAGCAGCTGCGATGTGCGTCGGGCTGGAAGCTGGGACAGTCAGACATCAGAGGCCCCAATGGTAGATGCTAACACAGCCGTGTTGAGGAGCACAGTAGTCAAAATAACCAGTAGCCAGAGGCGGGGATGCCCGCTGCTGATTCCTCTGGCAGAACCATTACCGTGTGGGAAATCAGGCCAGGGAACCCAGGCCAGACAGAACTCCCTAGCCTCTTCTGCAGGAAGCCCCAGGCCACTCTGGAAAGGGAGCCCTCCGATGGGAGGAGGGGGGGGGGGCGAAGACTTTTCACAGAGCTCCACAAGGCAAATGGACTTGCAAGGCCGGAGAAAGTGAGGTCCACTGCGCAGGCCCACACTGCTTCCAGGCTCCGCACGATCCGAGGGCTCAAGTGCCATGCTAGGAGTTAGGAAACCGCTTCGGGCCACCAAATTTAGGTGGTTGTGGAACAGGGGCACTGGTGTGCCAGTTGAGGTCTGCTATGAGCCCTGTGGGGCGCTGGTTCGGTGGGATCGGGCGGCGGAGATTTGGAATCCACATCTTACTCCGCTGCTATCTTGGCCACACGCCCCCAAATGCTATTTAGAGAGTGATAAAAGTGCAAGAATCTCTGCACCGTACAAGGCGAGAGGAGGGATTTACTCTTCAAAAGCTTTCATAAGGGGAGCAAAAGACAGCCCTCCCCCCCCACATCTGATTAAGCTTAGTCAAACACTTGGTTTGTAACAGATCTCTAGGTCTTATGCTCCTCATGGGCATCCCACCTTATTTACACAGAATTAGCGTCAGACCTATGTGAAATTGAATATCATCATCATAAAAACTTTATTTCGGTCTCAAGACCATAAAGGTACAAATGCGATACAATGCACAGAAGCGCTAAAAAGACAGACAGAATAAAATAATAGCTGATATAAAAAGATATTGATTATTCCATAGTCTAAAATTAATTCAATAAAAATTCATGCTTTTATGCACAATATGGACCAGAGCAACAAAAACCTATGGCTACCCCAAGATGGACGTCATGGTCCGCCATGTTGACTTTGGTCATACGATGCGCTACCCTCATGACCGTGTAGGTATTAGCATTACATTTAAGAACAGGGAACCTATTTAAAAAAAATCAGGAGCTTAAAAATTAAAATATGCTTAAATTTTACTCTTTCAACAAATTCCTTCTGATTGCCCACATGCGGCCCAAAAACTTTGCAATTGAGCAAACAATCGCCGGGCTAGAATCCGATTTAAGGATGCGGAGAGCTTCACCACTAATGCATGTACCTAATAGCTTGCAGATTGGATTAAGCCATTTAGCTCTCGGACATGAGTACAATGGACAAGCAAAGAGTACATGGGGCGGTTGACTCTGTTGCAGAAACACAGTTGGGGCAAAACGGGGAAAATATAGAAGGCTTTTGCCAAGAACATATGAAAGAGTTCAAAGGAAGAGAGCCAAACCTGAACTCCATATAAAGTTTCCTGTCCTGAGGTATCGTGATATCTAGATATTGTTCATATGAACTGGTAGGTTTAAAATCCATAAACTCCATAGGTAAACGCCCCATGAGAAGTTGGAAAGTGAGTCCTGCATTACCCAATCCCAGTACTGCTTCTTTACTAAATCTTTGCTGGGGAGTAATGCTGGGTCCTTTACATCCCAATAGCCCTCAAGCCCTATTGCGGTTAGCAGGGATATCTGGTAGAGACTACTAGCCGCAGATTCCTTAACGTAGAATATCCCCAGGCGTGAGACTGGACCCAGAAAACTTTCTTTGTCCCAGTATCTCTGCGCGCCGGGGGGCGGCACCACGCGACTCCGCCCTGACGTACTCCGCGGGCGTGACGTCAGTGAGGTCACAAGTCCCACCCCGGCGCGCTGACATCAGTTTCCTTCTTTTCCGCATGCCACGCGGATCTGGATTGTGTCCCTGGCCTGTTTTCAGGCCTCCCTCTTTTCTTCAACGCCTTGCGTTTCCCTTGAGAACAGTGTGCGAATGCCTTCGGGCTTCAAGACTTGCGCGCGCCTGATGTCGGCGACGGACCCCCACCCCATTTGTATGTGGTGTTTGGGGAAGCACCATGACTCCACAGACTGCGAGGCTTGTCAGCAGATGAAACCGAAGTCCCGGCGGGAGCGCCGGATGAAACTCCTTTCGGCCCGCATGTCCAGGTCAGCGTCCTCATCGCGTCCGTCACCCGTGGAAGGGGCCAAGAACCGCCGCTTCCGCCTCCGACATCGTCCTTCCCCGAGGCCGCAGAGGCGTCGCTCGCCCGTTGGTAAGTGTCACAGCTTGTCCCCGAGGCCCGGTCCCCGCCCTGTGAGGGGCGCGGGTTCTCCGCAGGTCGTGCGGCCTCGTACGTCGTCGCCTTACCCGCCGTTTCCCGGCGCGGGGGCATCCAGAGTCCAAATGGAGGCCTATGCTGCGGCCCTGCAGGCCTCCTTGGCTCCTCTTCCTGGAACGTCCGCTGATCCCCTGCCTCGTGCGGGGCCTTCTGCGGAGTCGCCGGTGGCTCCGGCGCCGACAAGTTCGGCTTCAGGTCTTGGAGGTGTGGTGTCGTCGGGGTGCGGCCCTACGGGTTCCCTCCTTCGGCCCACGGCGCCTCTGCCTCGCCGCAAACCCCCGTGGAGGTCCCTGTGGTGTCGCGGGAGGTTGCCGGCACTCGTGGCTTGTCCCCGAGTCCTACTCGGTCCTCTGGGCAGGCTGCAGCCTTGTCCAAGGCCGAGCTGACGCCGCTCAGGCGGCTGTCGGCCCTAGCGGCGCCGCAGGGGCTGGCTAAGGGCCGGGGAGTGTCCCCGGGCCCTCCTCGTCTCTCCACGCAGGCGGCTGCCTCGTCGGAGGTCGAGTCGGCGCCTTTTCGGCGCCGTTCTTTGGCCGCCCCGGCTCCGTCCCCGCCCCGTTCTCCCGCGGCGCGGGTGGTGGTGGTCGTCGCCGTGTCCCCTTCGGCGCCGGTCGACGTCGTTCCAGTGGTGGACTCCACGGCGCTGTGCCGACGTCGGGTCGTCGACTCCTCTTCGAAGGCCCCCTCTTCTCCGGAGGTCAGGCAACTGTTTGTCTCTTCTTCCCCGGAGACGGGACGCCGCGTAGTGGCTTTCTCCCCGGCGACTTCCAAGGAGGGCTCTTCGCCATCCCCGCGCCCACAGTCTTCCCCTGAGGCGCCTCAGGTTCCCCACTCCTCTGTCAGCCCTCCCCCTTTCCCGGCCTGGCCGTTTCTTCCTCCGCTTGGGCTGGGGGACGGCAGGCTTAGCGTGCAGCCGTCGCCCACGGAGGAGTTGCTCTCCCCACCGCGTTGCCCTACGGAGGCGAGTGCTGCTTTCGCCCGGGCTGTTTCCACGGCCGCTGGGATTTTGCGCATGGGCGACCCAGCTGCACATTTCCCGGCGGACCACTTGCTTGAGGTTCTCCACCAGGGTTCTGGTGGACGGGAGCTGCTTCTTCCCTTCGAAGCTTCGCTCCACAATTCTCTCTTGGGGGCCTGGGGGCGTCCTGCCACGGGCGACCCGGTGCCCCAGTCGCTCCTGCACCGCCACCGTCCTGCTCCGCATGATCCTGTCTGTCTTTCCTTCCATCCTTCTACTCGGGGCCCTCTTCTGCAGACGGCCTTTCCTTCCTTGCCTTCCCTTTTGGCCCCTCCATCACGGGAGGCCAGGTGGCTGGATTCCTGGGGGCGTAACATCTTCACTTCCTCCAGTGCTGCCTTGCGGGCGCTCAACACGCTTTGTGTGTTAGCTAGAGCCACTTCCAGTTTGTGGGATTCCGTGGAGTCCCTTCTGTCTTGTGCCTCTCAGGAGGGTGCCTCGGTTGATCTGCGGCACCATGTGTTGGATGGCCGGGAGCTGGCCGCGTTTATTCTTCGCTCGGCTCTTGATGTCTCTGAGGCTCTTGGTCGTACTATGGCTAGTTCCGTGGCCCTCCGTCGCCATGCATGGTTAAGGGATAGTGTTTTCCCTGAGAATGTTAGGGAGCGTCTGGTTGACCTCCCTTTTGATTGCACTCTTTTGTTTCACGCCCCTGCGGATTCTGCCATTCGGCGGTTCCTTGCGGGGCTTCGTCCTCCTCCTCCCCCTCAGTGAACCTGGACGTCGGTCCTCTGGTGTGTTCGGGGAGGTGTTCTCCCGTTGTTTTTTCTGGAGCTTCGTGCTCGGTAACCCGGTTGTGTGCTCTATGTGGTTCGTGCCCCTTCAGGGTCCTTCGTTTGGCCCTTCGGTGCTGTTGGCTGCTGGTCCGGCCCTCTGTTTTGACTTGTGATTTTGGCTGTTGGTAAAGCCGTGTTGGTCCCCAGATTGGGCCTTCTTTGTATTCTTTGTTGGCTGCTGCTACGCTGTCTGCGGTTTTGTCCGCAGGTCTTTCTGTTTGCCCTCTGCTGCGGAAATGTTTTCCTAAGATGTGTTCCCATGTCTTTTGGGAAGTAACATGCCCTATGTGAGGTACTTGTAGCTATTGTATAGCTCTGTCATGGGCTGGGACGGTGCGGTTTCGGGTTCCGTGCCCTCCACGGCGTCACGGTATACCGCAGGTGCGGTCTCTTTACCTATTCTCTTGGCGCGGTTTGCGCGGCGCCCCGCTTGCCCTTCTCCGGGTTCGCTTCATCGCTACACCAGCCTGGCGTGCTATCTTCGGTGTTGTGTTGTGGCGCTTCCGCCCTTCTGTCCGGCATTTTGGCCTGGTCCTCTGTCTGGTGTTCCAGGGGGGACTAGCTTTTCTTGGCTTTGTGTTCTGGTTGCCGGCTTGGACCGATCTCCGGGTCTCTCTCTCTCTCTTTCTCTTCTGCCTCGTCCCACTTCTTGGTGGGTCGGTGTGTGTCTCTGGCCCGGCTCCTGGCCTTCTCTGGCCTCTGCCTTCGGCTGGCGCCTGGCTTGTTCTGGGTGCACGGCTCCTTGGTGCAGTCTCCTGCTGGCTGCGTATGCCTGCTTGTTCTGGTCCGCCGATGTGGCCCTTGGTGTGTTTCCTTGTGCCCCTGTCTCTTGTTCTGCTGGGGCTTTGCGCACCTGTGCCTTTCCCCTTACGCCTGCGGTTCTTGGCTGTGCAGCCGTTTCTGCCTTCTCCGCTGCCTTGAGGCTGATGGCTGTCCAGCTGTTCCCCGTCGCTGGGTGTCTGTGTGTTTTCCTCCGGCGGGCTCTGCCTCTGGTTCTACCTCTTCTCCCTGGCGTTGGGATGGTTCTTTTCATCCTGGGTGCTCCTCTGCGGCTGTCCGTCCCTCAGAGGTTTTCTAAGCAGTTGTTCCTTGGATGGGCTTGGGGTCTCCTGGTCTTCCCTTTGCCTCGTCATTGCTTCCTTCTGCTTGGTGGGGGCTGGGCCGCCCTTCTTGTCCCCATGACGCATCCCCTGCTGGGGCTCTGTGTTTCTTTCTACTGGGGACGTTCTCTCGCAGGCCCTCCTCCCCTCTGGGTATGGCTAGGGTATCTATTCTACGTTAAGGAATCTGTGGCTAGTAGTCTCTATCAGATGTACAAGTTACTTACCTTCGGTAACGATGTATCTGGTAGAGACGATTCTAGCCGCAGATTCCTTCACAACCCGCCCTTCCTCCCCATTCTGCGAGGACCTTCAGCTTGGTTTTCTGCACTCGCCTCCCTTCGGGTGGCTTGTTTTCTGTGGTGTCCTCTCGCTTCCTCCCGGACAGGATGCCTCGTTTTGCTTGATTATTCCACCCCCTTTCTTTCTCATGCAGGGTCGGTTGGTATCTGTGTGCCTCTGCCTCCCTCCGCCTGGTTTCTCTCCAGCGTAGGGGCCTACTTTCGTTCTTCTCCTTTTACTTGCTTGGGGTTTCTGCTCCCTTCGCAGTCCTCTAAGTTGGGGGTTCTTTTGCCTGTCCCTCGGCCTTTCGCTCCTTTCAGGGGTTCCGGCCCTCCTTCATGGTGTAGTCTGGGGGTGGATTGCTGTTACTCCTCTGTTCCGGGCTTGTGCCCTTCTCTGTTATGGCTTGTGCTTGCAGGCTCTCGCTTCTGCTATGGCGTTGTCCACATGCTTTCTGCCTCCAGGGTGGATGTGGCCTTGGCTTGCACGGTTGTTCCTCAGCGCGGTGTTCTGCTCTCTCCCTGCTATGGCTTCACTGCTATGGTTTCTTGGTACCTTAGTGCTTGGCACTTTTCCTACTGGTGCTGTTCCTCACCTTTGGTTTCTCTCTTTTGTTTTTGCTGCTTTTTCGCACACTGGTCCCATACTCTACACAGTTTTGTTTGTGATGGCTCCGCGTTGTGGCGCGGAAAAGATCTCCGAAGAAAACTGATGTCAGCGCGCCGGGGTGGGGCTTATGTGACCTCGCTGACGTCACGCCCGCGGAGTACGTCAGGGCGGAGTCGCGTGGTGCTCCCCCCCGGCGCGCAGAGATGCTGGGACAAAGAAAGTTTTCCTGGTCCAGTCTCACGCCTGGGGATATTCTACGTTAAGGAATCTGCGGCTAGAATCGTCTCTACCAGATACATCGTTACCGAAGGTAAGTAACTTGTACTTCACTGTATGAATCCAACCTATCTTCTTAGAGCGATCAGGTACGCTAACTTCCATAAGAGCAGCGGCATACGGAAGCAACTCAGGAGTGGACCTAATGCATAACCAAAACAGTAAAGGGTGCAGTTTAGCCTCCTCTACAATAGGAGACCTACCCAAATATATCCTTAACGGGTGGAGTGGCATACTCTGGGGTAACAAGACTAGGGACCTCGAAAACATATTCCCAGAATTCAAGAGGGCATCATCCCTTCGAAGCCCCAGAGTTCGGCTCCATAAAGAGCTGAGCCCACTGCTTTAGAATCATAGATCTGGAGTGGGGCTGCCACTGGTTTCCTGAAGGAAGTGCGATGTTCTTTTATCAAGGCCCCTGCTGTTTGCCTGTGCTTTAGGGTCAGCTTAGCTATGTGAGGCTTCCAAGACAAATCTTCCGAGAGGGTGATACCCAGGTATTCAAAGGTACTCTCCCTTTCCAGTGGAACACCTTCTAATGAAAGTTTACTTTTAAAGGATTTGTGGGGGTTAAGGAATAGAAGCTTAGTCTTTACAGTGTTAACCCCCTAAGCCACGTGAATCCCAGAAGGCTTTGAAGCAATTTAATAGCTGCTGAAGCCCTCCTGGGGTTTTAGATACTAACAGTGTATCGTCAACGAATAATAATGTTACCACTTTTGCCCCCCTCCCCCAGAGTAGGGGCGTCTGCTGGGACATCAGAAAGAAACAGGACAACACCATTCACAAAGAGGGAGAAGAGTGTAGGTGCCAGTACACAACCCTGCCATACCCCCCTATTAACTTTTATTGAGTCGGTTTGTTGGCCTTGGGAACCCCATCGGACCCTAGCAAAGTTAGCCTTGTGTAAACGAATAATTAAAGATAAAATCTCCATAGGAAGACCCATATCTTTTAAGACCTGCCAGAGCTTGTTTCTTGGGACGAGATCAAAGGCAGTCTTTAGTTCTATAAAGGCTACGTAAAGGCTCCCCCGACCAATGGCCACAGTCTTCCAAGATAAAAGAAGAAAACAGAACACCTGGTCATTGGTGCTTGTTTTTTGTCCAAAGGCTGCTTGAAAGAGAGTCAGAATGTTGTGCTCGCTAATCCAGTCCTGTAACTTAGCAAGGACTGCACGAGCAAACACCTTTTGATCACAATCTATAAGACTGATGGGTCTATTGTTACAGGGTAAAGATCTATCTCCTTTCTTGTACCCAGAGATCACCTTCCATGAATTGGGTATTGGAGTTCCCTCTGCTATCGCACTGGATAGGGCCAAGATGTAATTTGCCCAGTTCTCGCCATCATGTACAAATACATCACCCGGAATGCCATCGGGTCCAGGGGCTTTGGCCTTCACAATTGATTTAATGCAGGACTTAATATCATTTTTAGGAAAAAAAGTCCTTAGCTGTGACATTGACCAAATCAAGGGGGACATCTTCTAGGGCTGACACACAAGGCCCCGAATATAATAGAGCAAAGTGGTCATACCATGCTGAGATGGGAATAATATTGGACGGAGGTGGTGGCCTATTGGTGTCCCCTCTAGTTACTAGAAGCCAAAATTTCTGTGAATCTTTCCTAGCACAGGCCTCCCCAATCAGTCTCCATCTATTGTCGTCCCAGTCCCTTTTTGCTCTCACCTGAGCTGACTTGTAGGACCTCCTCAGATCTCCCACTATGGCTAGATCCTTTGCTCTGATTGCCTGAGAAAGTTGACGTCTGAGGACTCTGCCCTCATGGTTAAACCAGGCAAACTGAAATCTTGGCTTAAGACCAGGATTAAGTGGGCATGAGGGTTCGACAAAATAAGTGGCCATCTGATCAAAGAGGCTAGTGTGAAAGGCCGGGATCTCTTCCAGCCCTCCCTGGTGGCTTGTTAGGCTTTGAATCTCTGCTGTACTTCTCAGTAGGTTTTGCTTAATTAGTTCAAGCTTGCCTTTCGGCCAGAGCTGTCTGGGGCCATTTGAGACGACGATTATAATTTGTTGGGAATAACTACCTTGAAGCTATAACAAGTTTTGCAGAACTGAATGGAGCCCCCCGCTTCCCCCATTAGGGCGACCCCAGAGTAGGATGGTGGAGATTATGATCGCTCTCGGTGGTGGAACCCGCAGCCATATCGATCAATCTGGGCCATAGCCTTAGATCTCAGAGGAAATAAAATATATGGCTTATATTGTTAGTCCTAGTGAAAGTATTTGCACCCATTTTTTCCCTGAGGTAGTACGGCCATTGGCCGCCCTTAATTCAAACTCCAGGGAAAGGGCATTGGGACTATTTTTTAATGGGGGGTAGGTCAAGGTGGGGGACCTGCCACAGCTCATCAACTTCCCTTACTCCACAGACATCTTCCCTCTCCAGTGGTTCAAAAGTAATGTTAAAATCACAAGCTACAATCAAGGGTTACAGTGTGATCTTATCGCCCAAGTGCACTTCCAACTCATGTATCCTAGTTGACCTCCTTCCCGCCCTGGTCCCTCTAGCTTAGATATTGTAAATGTCCAGCGGTGCACCATTCTGGCCTTTGAGATGGATAGCTAAAATATCTGGACTGCTAGGCGAGAGCTCTCAGATTGTACAATTGAGTGCAATTCTTACCCAAATGAGTAATCCCCCCACAGGGCAGCCGGGCTTGCTGCAGCGCGCTGGTCGACCGAATGTTACAAAGCCTGGGACCTAAATAGGAGAGGTGCTCCAGCTCTTCTGAAGTATACAAATATCAAAGGTTTCAATGTATTGAACCCAATGTTGGAGGGCCATTTTCGACCTCACCCTGGCCACATTCCATGACACTAGTTGGAGCTTGCTGGACACTAACTTTACCGGGCTATTTGTGAGATTCGCTCGTGGCTCATCTATGGAATTTCCTGCCTGCGTATGAGGCTCTATTTGATTTGTGAGTAGTGCTGCTCTAGGCAGCCTTCTTTGGGTCGAAGATAATTCTTTATTGTTCCAATCCCCATCAGGGAGGGGAATTATATTATGAACTTTAACAAGTTGGCGTCTGATTGTATTGGTAGACTGTGTATTATGAAAGGTGGGACAATCGACTAATAAAGACTTTGGCCTTAGGTGTGTGCCTAAGTTCTGAAGTCAATCATTAGCTGCCACATTAGAATCTAAACCAAGATGGGGGACTGGGAAGTGGGCAATAGTTGAAGAGGAATGTTGTGACGATCTATACTTGAATTGAATGCTTGTGGATAAGGGAGGACTGGATCTAGCTTCGAGGGCTATCAAATTGTGGACCATCTTCCCATCAGCCAGACACAGATCGATACAGTCCGTAGAATTGCTAGCACAGGTTACCCTTCTGGCTCTCAAGATATCCTCTCTAATGACTGAGGGGCACCCCCTCACATGGCGAATCCAGTGAATGGGTTTGTTTGAGGGAGTCTTCCCCTTCAAACCGTTAATACTAAGGAGCCTTTGGTACATTAATCATGTAGATGGATTTGGGGGGGCAGTGGAAGATTATCTTGCCTGCCTAAAGAATTGTCTGGGGGATTGTGGATTCGAGTGGGCTTGGGTAGGGGGTCAAAAGTGTGAAGCAGGCCCCGTTGCATCGATGGGCCACTAGTGGCTTGCACGTGAGGTATACTATCCCCCCTCCCCCCCTGTGGATCTCTATATAGAGCCACCTCAACAGCGCTACACTCATGGTTTGAAGTAGCAGTTCCCGTAGGTAATTGTTGAGGCACAGTTTGTGCTGAATAGGTTGTGTTGGCATGGTTAGTAGGGGTTGGAATGGGGGTTGAATATCGCTCTCGCCTCTAGCTAATAAAAGCTTGATCTGTCCTGTGAGTTGATTAATTGCTGATTTCAGCATGCTAACTTCAGCACTCAAGTCATCTATAATCCTAGAAACAGAGGAATCGGGCAAGGCTAACCTCTTGAACAGTGTATCACCTCCAGCTTCATCTCTATTGTCACTCCTATCTACCATAAAAATAAGTCTATTGCACAACAGAATCACTAACACATTGGTATTTCTCCTACCCGGAGATATCAACAATATACACAAGACTACTTCAAAATAATCTGGTAAGTAGCACAAATATACACTTGTCTCCAAGGGGAGACCAAACCCTATACTAAGAAAGTAGAATGCAAACTGCAAAGGAGAACAGGACTTTGACCAGAAGACTCAGATGAGCTGTGGACACAAGGAACCAACCAAGGTGAGTACCCTGGAACCCCACGGAGACAGTGTGCAGAGTGGAAGAACAGCTGCATGCCCAATGGAAGTCAATAGAGAAGTTGCGATTGCAGTTTTAGAGAAGGACCCATCCCAGAGGACCCCGAAGAAACCCTTTGGAGAGCCACTATACACCTGGATGCCCCAGGAACCAGGTTACCTGCGCCGGGTGCTTAGAGTTGAAGTGACGTCGGAACCTGCCATAGAAGACAGTGGAAGACTTTGAAGAAGGTTCCTCTGGAGAAGCCTGTGAAGGAGTCCGGTGGACTCTAAGGGTGGATTCTTGAAGAGGAGAACCAGCAAACAGAGGAGACGGAGTCTATGCCATTCGGAGATGACCAGGAGGCACGGAAGCATAATGCCCACAGATGTCGAGAGGTTCCGGAGTGAAGACAGTGACCTTGTCGCTGCAGCTGTGAGGACCAAGTGACCTTGAGGAAGACTAGGAGCCATGCACAAGCTGTCCCATGTCAAATTACGGTGTCTAGGAGGTCAGTTTTCGGTGTGAGCACCAACAAGCCTTAGTAGCTGCAAATGGTGTGAAGGTGAAAAGATGCAAACGTTGGGACCAGCAAGGTCCAAGGGACTCACCAAGTGCAGCAGAATCTGAGCAGGCCGCAAGCAAGCAGGGGAGCCCACTGAAGCAAAGGAAGACACTCGAGAGGACCAACAGGCCGAAGGCACAGGAGTCGCAAGAGGACCTGTGGAAGCTCACTAAAGACCCACAGTGCAGAGGATGCAGTGCCGACGCTGATCTTCGAAAGATGAGGTGCTTGAGGCTGGAGCTTCTTGTAGCCCGAAGTTCTCTGGAGTGCTGAGCCAAAAAGCCTTGGCAATGGCAAGTCGACATGGTGCACAGGGGTTTGGTCCCATCAGCTCCGACGAGGGATACTGTCCTCAAAATTGTAGAGAGGACAGGTCAGGCCTCTAGGGAGCTGCAGAACCACCACCTGTGTTGCCGAGCCTCTGGAAGTCTGTAGGACGACAGGAGCAGCAGACCGTTCAGCTTCATTGCGGTGCCTGCAGATGCAGGGGAGTGACTTCTTCACTCCAAGGGGGAATCTTACGTTCCCTCTGACCCTGTAACAGGTAGTAGTTAGATTAAAATACCATATATCCATAAACATAATGCCTCTTTCTAACATTATTGGGTATTTAGAAATATAAACTGAAGTGGAGGGGTTCGCCATGGCCTTGGCAAGAAGAACTTGGGAAGGCAAGCCAGTGAACTGAACACTTACGACTTCAAATGTAACCTCCACGGGGTTCATTACAGTTTGCAAGCAATTGTTAAATTTTCAAAGTTCTGAATGAATTTTCTTCAGATGATTGCATTGCAGAGCTTGATTAGAGCTAACAACCACAGGAGACTCCAGAATTCCTTGCAAAGTCTTCTGCGTTAATAAAATAACATCCAGTAGGGAGGAGGATGAGGAGGGTTGTAAATCGATCCATGCAGATGCTGTAGCCTGATTAGAAACTGTTAATCAGCTCAGTGACTTGTGCGCCAAGGAAGAGCTACCCAGTCCCAGAGAATTCAATCTGAGCCCTATGCCTCCTGAAACTTCTGCTTCCACCAGAAATGTTGGAAAACTAAGGCACATGGAGGGTTAGAATCTAGGAGCCTTCTCCAGATTAGACCTGGCCTGGCAGTTCGGGCTGGACTGTTCCCATTGGGCGCAGGGTCAAGACTGATTTGCATATGGCTGGGTCCAAACTGGAATGGCATGGTGAGCAAAAAAACGATGGATTTAGGCCCAGATTTCTGTACTGGGGTGAATGTATGACATTGTTCTGCATTCTGTCCATCAATTGTTCTTTTTGCATTTCTCCAGATTAGTGGTCAATGAATTTTTAAAACGTACCCCTTGAAGTACACCACCAAAAGAGCTTCAGTTGTGCCTTGTATTCTCAGGACCTACTTCTACTAATAGCACGTAAAGTCCATGGAACACAAAAAGGCCAGAAAGAAACTGCATTAGAAGCAGTTTTTTTTGGGGTGGGGGGGACTAAAGGCACATGAGAGCAGGGGCGAGGCCAACCCTCGTCCTGACACACGTTCAGAACCCCTCAACTCCCCAGGGGGTAGAACAAAGTGGCCAATGAGACCTAGTCCAGAAATTGTGCCACCAGCTTTTGTGTGGGGCTGGACATGGCATACGGAGCTAGATGTGTTAAAACCGCAGAAGGCTAGGAAGCTGTAGGAGCAGGCAGGCACGAGCGCGAACTGCGTTGTCGGTGCTGACGTTAGCGTAAGGGAAAGGAGCCTTCATCGTGATTTCTCAGCAGTCACATGATTTTTTTTGTAAACCTTTTTATTCATTTTTCCATGTGCATACAGAGTATACATTTCATAATGTCATTGATATGGAACATTAGTCTAGTCATATTGCCATTAGAACAGAAAAACATCAGGGTCCATTTTTGTTCTGGTAGGCATCTCGTGTCTGATCATGTATGATTGCCTACTAAGAGTGGGTCTCCTCCCAGCTTGTTAGCTACCGAGGTCTATTCAGTGCACCTGACTACTGTGAAGATTGGCTGTAAAGAGTTCACCTATTTGGACCCAACTGGGGTGAATAACTCTGGAATGGAAAGAAGGGGGGCTGGAACTGAGGGCCTTGGTTGCTGCTGGTCTATTGGCACTGGGAATCACTTTCACACCGGGACTTACAAGAGAGTGGGGGGGGGGACCCTTTCGGGGAGTTCCTATGCTGCTCGGGGTGTTACGGGGTCGGACTCAGTCTGTGTGACTGCTGGGGAATTCGTGGGGGTGTTATGTGTCTGTTTGAAGCTGTGGAGGAGCACCGACCACTCCATAGATATGGGACGTCTCCGTGCGCCCCGTGCCTCCTCGAGCCTGATTGCGTCCTCTTCGGCTGCTCCCCATTTTTGGACTGCCCCCCTCCAGGCTGCTATCGGGGGGGCCGCTTGAAGAGCGCCAGTGTAGTGTAATATTGCGCTTAGCGAGGAGTAGGGCTAATATCGCAAAACGAGTCTCCACCTTCCTCTGCTTTTTTCGTTTAAAAATCCCCAGGGCGCTGGCTTCCCAGGAGGCGAGGCCTGTCAGACCAGTGACCGTCAATATTGCGGCATGCACCTCTGCCCAATAGGGCTGCAGGGTGGGGCAGGACCATAGCATGTGAACAAAGGGAGCCTCAGGTGTGTGGCAGCGCGGGCATTCAAAGTGCGTCGCAGGGAAGAAGTGTTTGAGCCGCTCCGGGGTGAGGTACGCGTGATTTAGTATGTTAATTTGGATGTTTTTAAAGCGTTGGTTACGCGACACTTTTTTATGATGCTCTAGGGTTGTTAACCATTCCTTATCATGTAACGCCCGGCCAAATTCCTCTTCCCACTTGAGCCGTAATCTCGTTGGTGGTGCACATGTGAGGTCTATGATTGATGTGTAGATCCAAGTGATAAGGTGTCTCCCTGCTCCCATATTCAATATCGCGTGTAGTGTAGGGTGTGTTTTGGGTTCTCCCCCGTCAGATCCCACGTCCTCCTACAGTCCGCTATGAGTTGTCTGTGAAGCAGGAATTGTCCTGCCGAAAGCCCACTTCCCTCTGCTAGACCTTCAAACGAGGTTAATTGGCCGTCGGTGCACAGGGTATCCACCTCCGTGAGTGCATGTTCTGTCCACGTTTGTAAATCCCTAGATGTGTAGTGGCTATGTCCCCTAGGTAGACCCGCTAGTGACAATAATGGGGAGTACATTGGCGTCGTTCGAGAAAGACAGTGGATCCGCATTATACAGGATCTGGCTACCTTCACCAGAACAGAGTGGGAGGGATTGGGTCTAGTTCACGGGAGGAGCAGTCGGGTGATTACTGGGGCTGACAGTGTCCCCGCTGACCTTTCCGTTTCCTCCATATGACGCCCCGCTGTCCAACGCGAGATCCATTGCAGTTGTGCTGCGAGGAAGTAGGCCTCAAAGGATGGGGCTCCCAGCCCGCCCCGGTCTCGTGGGAGCTGTAATGTCGTCAGAGCAACTCTGCGGCGACCTCCGCCCCAACCCAGGGTCAGCAGTAAGGAATTTAGTTCCTGAAAAAAGGCTCGTGGAGGGATCGCTGGGACATTCGCAAAAAAGTAGAGAAGACGGGGACTACGATCATTTTTGATAAAGCCACCATCCCTGTTGGGGACAATGGAAGCGTTCGCCAGAAGGCGACCTGGGTCTTGATCCCCCGTAGGGCTCGAAAGGGGTTGCCCTCAAGGAGGTCCCACAGAGTATGGCACAGCCTGATTCCCAGATACCTAGGAGCGGTCCCATTCCAGGCTAACCTAATTTCCCGGCTGTAATTTCCCATTGGGGGGGCGTCTGGGTGAAGGGGGTAAATAGTAGATTTGGCCCAATTCACCCTCAAACCCGCGGCTCTCTCAAAGTCATCAAGTGTGGCCCACAAAGGTGTGAATTCCGCTGTGATGTCTCACGTATATTAGGAGGTCATCCGCGTAGAGAGACACACTGTGAATTCGCCCCTCAAGTGGTATACCCCAAAGCTCGCCCCCTTCCCTAAGTCTGATCGCCAGCAGTTCCATTGCAAGGGCAAACCGCAACGGGGAGAGGGGGCATCCCTGACGTGTCCCACGGGTCAACTGAATAGGTGGAGAGATATGTTGGCCTATACGGACCCGGGTGGCGAGGCCGGTGTTTAACAACTTAATGTACGCCAGGAGTTGGGGGTCCCATCCCTACTCGTTGCAGAACCGCAAATAAATACTGCCATGCCAAGGTGTCAAATGCCTTTTCCAGGTCAAGTATAAGGTACGCCGGAACCGGCCCGCACCCCATCCTGAATATGAAATAGCGGACTTATGTTCCGAGAGGTGTTTCGTCCTGGCACGAACCTGTATTGGTCTGGGTGTACTAAGCGTGAAAGCACACCTGTTACTCGGTCTGCTAGGATCTTCCCTAGTATTTTGCAGTTCGCCGTCAGTAGGGTAATAGGTTGATATGATGACCTTAGCAGTGGGTCTCAGTCCGGTTTGGGGAAAGTCACCAGTACGGAGTTCCTCATGGATTGGGGGAGTATTCCCGTCTCTCGTGCCTCTCTATAGACTATGTCCAGTTGGGGGGCTAGTTGCTGGGAGAATGTGTGGTAGTATTCTATGGGGAAGCCGTCATGTCCTGGGGCTTTGTTTTTGGCTAAATGATGGATCGCGTGTTTGATCTCCGCTGTCGTGATGTGCTCGTCTAGTGAGGTCTGGTCGTCTTCCGCCATCTGTGTTATAATAGTAATGGAATGTAATACTTTTTGGATGTGCCCTTCTCTGCCAGGGGACGGTTCCCTATACAGAGCACTGTAATATTCATGGAAGGCTAGCATGATATCTGCCTGTGCGTAAATGACCTCGCCTGCCGCGTTTCTGATACTGGTGATGGGTTGGGTGTTCTGGTCTTGCCGGACTAGCCACGCCAGTAGGGCTCCGGCTCGGTTTCCCTCCCTGTGAACCCTGGCGGCGTAGGCGCGGAAGTTGTATCTGCGCAAATCTGCGCAGGCCTCTGCGTATTTGGTCTTGGCTTCCGTTATTTACGTGTGGAGATTAGCCTGTGTGTCTGCTTCTTTGGATAGTTGCACCAGGCGTTGCTCTGACGTTTGTACCACCTGCTCTAGTGTTTTCCGCACCCCTGCTATTTGTCGGATGCATCCACCCCTCATGACCACCTTGAAGGCGTCCCACTCGAGCGTCCTAGAGTCCGTGGTGTGTGCATTGTCCGAGAAGTAGTTTTGTATGTTCTCCTTCTGTTCGTGTTGGAACACCGGATCCTCCAGGCAATCTCGTGGGAGCCGCCATGTGGAGACTTGTGGTGTGGGCGGACGCCATCTAAGCGTCAAAACATGTGCGTCATGATCTGATATTACCCTACCTAAACAGTCCGAGTGCTTGGGGGAGGATCGTGCGTGTACCCATGAATCAATCCAACGGTACTTAGAGGTCGTGGGGGATTGAATGGAAAGAGTAGAGTTTAGTTGTCGGGTGTGCATGTCGCCATGCGTCAGTCAACGACCAGTGATTTGCCCAGGCCTGGAACCGGGCTGTGTGCGTGTGGGCCTGTGACGTTGGGGTCGGTGGATGCGATCTGTCATAGTGGACATCTAGCGCGCAATTGTAATCCCCTCCCAAAACCCACGGTGCAGATGTAAATTGAGCCAGGCTACGTGAGAGGGTCTCCCAGAATAGTGTTTGTTCCGTGTTTGGAGCATAAATGCTACCAATCAGTATTGGCTGTCCATCCAATAGTCCCTCTAGTAGGACGTACCTACCATCGGGTCTATCTTTCTATTAGTCTCCAAAAAGGGGACTCCCGGGCTAAGCCAGATGAGGGCCCCTCGCGCGTATGCCGAATACGTTGTGGCGCAAAAGGTACCCCTCCATCACTTTTGAAGCTTATCAAGTTCTCCCTTTGTAAGATGAGTTTCCTGCAATAGTATGACCTGCGCTTGCTGGCGTTTAATGTAAGCAGAGATGGCATATCGTTTCCGCGCCGTATGTATTCCCCGTGCGTTTAGAGTGAGAAACTTAACGTCTGCCGGCGAACTCATGGTGGATGATGGGACGCGCAGCAAGGGAGGGAAGCCCCGGGGACCCCACTTGAAAACCCCATGGAAAGTGTGGTGGTGCCCGGTGTGAAGTGTAAGTGTGCCAGCGAATGGTTCAGCCCTTGTTGATGGGGTAGGTTTGGGCGAGGGATTGAACTATAACTCTCTGGGGTTGAAGACCCAATTCAGGGGATCTGCTGTAACAGACAGCACATCCAAACCGGTACAGTTATGTACTCACTAACGTTTCGTGTGGGGGTGTATTTCGACTGACGTACGCGAACCACTGAGACTCGCCTCGCCAGATGGGCCCTCATAGGTCTGTGTGTCTCTAGTGGGGGTCACTCCCAGCTGTGATAGTTAGGTGTCTGCACTAGCATGACACACAGTGTGTGATGTGGGATGAGAGGGCAGGGCCGCTTTCGTGATCGGAGGCAATGTGTCGGTGGTGGCGAGTGTACTTCATATAAGCGTGTCGGCTGTCTGTGGCGTGACGGAGGGCAGGGCTCCAGAGTTCTCATGAGAGTCGCTTAAGTAGGTGGGATCTTCTTCTTCGGGCATGAAAATATGCGGAGTGTCCTCATGATCCGAGGTTGAGAGATTGGCCCCCATTTCTGCCGCTGCTCCGCTATGATCTGCTCCAGGTTCGGCAGTGCTAGTGGTTTAGGGAGTGTCAGTCAGTCAGTCAAACCACTTTATTCGATTAATTAAAATCATAAAAGTACAATACACGAAACATAAAACAACAATAATATCATTCAATTCAAATGGGCGATATTAAAAACTTTAAAATTCCTACAAAAAATCTATAATTCATCAGAGCTTGAAGGTTATCAAATAAAACAATTACATTAAGATGATTTAAAAATTCATACATCATTAATCATAGGAAATCTCCTTCTCCTAAAGCGGACAGCAGCCACAAGAAAACTAGCAATATTAAAAATGTTCCAGGTGTCATCTAACAGTTGAAGATACATTAAAGCTGGTCTTGCCTGTAAAAAACACTTTCCCCTCAATAGGGGAACTATAAACCTCCTCCGTATTTCATTATAAAAATCACAAAACATGATAAAATGCAATGTATCCTGTGATGAAAAATTATCACACTGGCACGGGCCTATATCCTCTGGTTTACACCATCCCGGAAGGTTACCCCGGGAGAAATGAATCAGGTTAAAGCGGAACCTTGTCAATAGCCAACGATGATAAGGCTTGGTTACAATTCTCAAGTAGGGCTCAATTGACGGGGAAGAAATAATTAAATAGTGAGCCCTAACCAAAGGTTTTTGAATCTCACGTTCCAACATCAATATATTTAAAAATTGTGCTTTTACCCAAATTACATCATCTTTTTTTATCCCTTCTGGGGCATTATAAATATCAGGTCGCCCTAGTTTAAAAAACATAGACTTAACATAAGACAGCCACGGGATACTGTTAGCTTTCTCCAGGTCAACACAATCCCGTAAGATCTGGTGATTCAGAGTTATCTCAGGATTAAGCCAGGTTTTAAGCCAGCAAACCAGGGGGGCCAGTCTCAGTGAGTCAGTTACATAGCCCAACCCCAATTCCTGATGAATAGCAAATGTTGGGGTTGATTGGGGCACAGACAGGAGGGTTCGTAAGAATTTATTTTCAGCCATCTGCATCCCCATCTGCTGTTATAGCCCCAGATAGCAGAGCCATATGTAGCAATTGCCAGACATTTAGATCTATAGATGGAGAGAATAGCTTCAAAAGGCCTTGCTCCCAGTCTCTGTGAGAACCCTAATAAAGCTGATGTTGATCTTACTACTGCATTTTTTTTTGCTTTAAATTGGGGGACCCAGGAACTTCTATCGTCAAATAAAACCCCTAGATATGTAAAAGAGGTCACTCTAGACACCTCCGCTCCATTACATAAGAAAGTTTTTTCTTTTTCTTTGGCCCATTATCATGACATGTGATTTCGACATATTCACAACCAAATCCAGGGATTTCATGTAGGCCCCGAATGCATCCAACAGTCTCTGAAGGCCTATAGCAGTTCGGGATAATAAAACGGCATCATCCGCGTATAGGAGGACCGGGATAGTCCCGGTCCCTACACGCGGAGTATCCAAACTCGCCTGTTCCAAGGTTTTATCTAGGGCATTAATATAAAGAGTAAAAAGTAAGGGCGCCAATATACAGCCCTGGCGGACACCTCTACCTGATTTAAAGTGACTAGTGCATTTACCGTCACGGGTGACCCTAACTACCGCTAAGAGATCCCGATGTAAGTCTGCTAAAAAATAAACCAAACAGGGATCAATACCCATAACAAGTAAAATGGACCAGAGCTTCGATCTGTTAACCAGATCGAAGGCGGAGGTAAGATCCATAAAAGCCATTTGTAGGGAACCTTTTTTGGCTACGGTGTATTTGCCTATTAATAAATATAAATTAAGACACTGATCCATGGTACTTCTGCCCTGTCTAAAACCATACTGAAGATTGGATAAAACCCCGTTATCATTTACCCAATCAGTGACTTTAGCCAAGATCACTTTACCTAAAATTTTGACGGCAGAATCAATCAGTGATATAGGTCTATAACACCGTGGGTCTCCTCTTTGACCTTTTTTAAAAACTGGTATAATTATAGACAGGGACCAAGACACAGGAAACCCCTGCACAACAGAAGCATTAAACACATTGGCCAAAATCTTGGCCCAAAATTTAGGTTCAGTTTTATACAGGTCTGCAGGGACACAATCGGGGCCAGGAGCCTTATTACTGGAGGTCCCTATTATTGCCTTTTTAATATCCGCCTCTTTAAAAACCAGCAAAGAAAAATCACCATATGTATCCAATCCTGGAGAGGAAACCTGAACCTCACTTGATCCATAGATTGTCTTAAAATGCGCTAGCCACTGCTCTTCTGATATATTAGTTTCCATGATGTCATTCTCTATACCTGAAAAGAAAGGTGTATTAACAATAGCCCAACATTTTGAGCTATCCTTTAAGACTTCAACAGACATTAGAGCGTTCCAGGCCTCCAATTTAATCTCACTTTTACGGGTATGTACCGCTAGCTTATAATACCTCCTAAGGCTAGCTATCAGCTCCCTATCTCTTGGTTTATTTTTCAGGGCTTGTACTAGAATGCGGTGGGCCCTAGAGCAGTTTGCGTCAAACCACCTTTTCACTTGTTTAGATCTAAGTTTGGATTTAACAGTCAGGTCAATTGCTACCTGACTGCAGATACCTTCAAATCCTCTAATCACCTCATCCTTTGGGGTGGAATGATCAACACACTTTGCAATATCTTCTTTAGCCTTCATATGTAAATTAACAAGAAAGGATTCCGGAATTACCTTAGACCATTTGAGCCTCCTTCCCTGGTCACTTGTGGCCACATGATTTACTCCCGTGTTCCCACCCAGTAAACACAAAAGGCCCAAGTCTTTGTGTAATTCAAGAATTACTGGGTTATGGTCACTAAGGGGGACAACTTAGCATTATAGGATACCACATTAGCTAACATTGAGGAGGACAAAAATATATAGTCAATGATAGTATCCCTTCCCTTGGCTTTAAATGTCGGAACCCTCTCAGATAAATTATCAAAACCAGGTTCAAAGAGGTCATCTCCTGCCAGGAGATCCTCCAGGGCCTCCCCCTTTTACGTATGCTCAAAATGGGGTGACACCGAATATTCAGGACCCAGATGATCATCACCATAACAATTCAAATTACACAAATGAATATTAAAATCGCCCATAAGAATGATATAATAAAAAGTGGATTGCTTCAATCTATAGACTTCTAAAAAACATTTCAAGTAAGAAAGATGTTCATTCAAAGTGTCGCATTCCCCAGAGTTATAAAAATTAATTAATAATATTTTGGGACCAATAGGAGTACACAGTTCTAATATCAAACAATTATGGGAGCTTACCTCCAACATCTGTACAGACCCTTTCAATTTTAAAGAAAGGAGTACTAAGCCCCCCTTGGCTCTACCTGCCAGGGTAGGACGTGCAGGTGAACAGAAAGATTTAAACCCATCCAGCCAAAAATTGCTCTCCCTGTCCCATGTTTCCTGGAGAGCAATAATATCAAATTGTTTTATAAACTCAAGCCAGCTAGGATCATCCCTTTTAGATCTAAGCCCCGCAATGTTCCAACTAATGATCTTACAATTGGGGACAGTTTCTAGGTCCATAGGCTGGCGGTTATGACCGGAGTCTGATGGACAATCATGAAATGGCGCTAGTCAGTCATTCTCGGCTAACTGGGACAGTGGAGAAAATCTATTTATTAGGGCTATGCCCTGCCCTTCACAGCTTAATTTCCCAGGGAAAATGTGTGGGTCTATTGTGTCTCTAACATTAAAACTTTCTGGGAGGGTCTCCAAATTTTTAATTTCAACAAGGCGTTGAGGAGACTGAAAAGGCCTCCTCGAATATATCTCACTATGGGATTTGACAAGTGCATTCAATCGTCTTACTGGAGGATAAAAATAACCCAATGGCAGGGCTCTGATACCCCCTTCCCCTGATCCTGATTAGTGTCCGAGGCATCCCAAAACTATCTACTACGTTCCGTGTGTTAAAATTAACAATAATACAATCGCCATCAAATTGTTTCGGGCGATTACCCACCCACCCCACTCGTCTGGCCATTATAATGGTAGAAGAAATTTCAGTATTTCCGGTACAATATTGATCACACCATTTTTTGACTTTTAGTAGAAGAGCCGGAGTGGATTCATTATCATCGAAGTCGAGTGATGGGACCCTTACAAGGACTGCGACCAATGGGGACGCTTCTGGAGGGAGATTAATACTACCGCAAATAGAATTTACTGGCCTCTCATGGGATAGTAGGGGCTCCCTAGTAACCAGGGTCCGGGCATTGGCAGACAATTCCACAGAGTTCCCAACTCTACGGCTAAAGTTCCCCCTCCTTACCGGACGGCCCTGGTGTGCTCCAACTCTCTCCCTCAGTTCAAGTTCTGGCCTTACCCTTAACGGGGAAACTGGTTGAGCACCCACATTGTCTAAACCAGAGCTTGGCCTATTCTCTAGCTGAACTTTAGGGGCCGTAGATGAACTAGGAGAGACATACAAAGGTTTTGAGGCCGTTAAAAAGGAGTCAATACGCTCACATTTTTTCAAAATCCGAGCAACACAAGTTTGCAAAGTGTCAATTATATCTTTAGCTATACTAGTGAGAGCAGATTCCAGCCGTGAGGTGAAAATCTCTTCCACCATGTTCCGAACTGTCAGGTCAATATTTTCACTCATGTCATTCCCTTGAGTAGAGGTACTCCTCTTTACGCCTCTGTCCCGTTTACAGGTTTTTCTAATAGATCTCTTTTTCCCAACGGATCCCAGAGACCTCCTTTTTGATGCCTTTTCCGACTCGGGCAAAAGGACCTTAGTGACATCAACATTGTCCCCAGGGTGAACAACATTACACGTTAGAGTGCCCTGCGCAACTGACGGTGTTGAAATCAGTACCGTGGGTTCCAGGGGAACAGGTATTATTGTTACGCAGTCAGATGTAACATTCCCCGCATCTGGCTCTTGACTCGTACCCATACCCAGCTCTTTTTCTGCGTTGGCAATCTCTTTGTTAAGGGCACCCACCGCCGAAGTTAGATAGGAAATAATGGATTCCGACTTTCTTGGGATTTTAGCTTTTACCCCCCTGTTCTTGACCGCACAATTGTTTTCGCTTACCCATCTTAGACGTTAAAGGGGTGGCCCAGCCCGGCCTCTTCCGGACACTGACGGGCAAGGACGGGCCCGCCCTTGGCCCGGGCTTCGCCCGGGCTCGCGCGTCCCGTGAAGCGGGATCCGCGATCCCCTTTATGCGCCTCCTGCTTGCAGCTGTGACAGCCCCAGAAGCAGTCTGGGAGCTGTAGTCTCCTCTGTTTTCGCGTTGCCGGTGGTGCCGGTGAAATGGCGGTGTGAAGCGCGTCCCGCGAAGCGGGATCCGCGATGCCCTTTATGCGCCTCCTGCTTGCAGCTGTGACAGCCCCAGAAGCAGTCTGGGAGCTGTAGTCTCCTCTGTTTTCGCGTTGCCGGTGGTGCCGGTGAAATGGCGGTGTGAAGCACGACCCGCGAAGCGGGATCCGCGATGCCCTTTATGCGCCTCCTGCTTGCAGCTGTGACAGCCCCAGAAGCAGTCTGGGAGCTGTAGTCTCCTCTGTTTTCGCGTTGCCGGTGGTGCCGGTGAAATGGCGGTGTGAAGCGCGACCCGCGAAGCGGGATCCCGATGCCCTTTATGCGCCTCCTGCTTGCAGCTGTGACAGCCCCAGAAGCAGTCTGGGAGCTGTAGTCTCCTCTGTTTTCGCGTTGCCGGTGGTGCCGGTGAAATGGCGGTGTGAAGCGCGTCCCGCGAAGCGGGATCCGCGATGCCCTTTATGCGCCTCCTGCTTGCAGCTGTGACAGCCCCAGAAGCAGTCTGGGAGCTGTAGTCTCCTCTGTTTTCGCGTTGCCGGTGGTGCCGGTGAAATGGCGGTGTGAAGCGCGTTTAGGGAGTGACTTCTTTCCGGATTGACTCCGGGTGCTTCGTGTTCCGTGTCTCGGAGGCCTGGTCATTTTGGGTCCCGGTGCTGAGGTGTTTCTTTGCTGTGAGCCAGTCTGTAAGTTCAAGTCCAGCCAGTCCGTTGCTTCCTGCGGATCCGTGAAGAACACAGTGGTACCGTTGTGTATTATTTTAAGGTTTGCCGGGAACAAAAGAGTATTGCATGCCTTTGTCCCGCAGCCGTCTCTTTATCTCCAGAAATGATGCTCGTTTCCGCTGTACCGCTCTGGAGTAGTCTGGGAAGAGCATGATGTTCTTATCCTCTACCATGATGGGGGGCTTTCTGTCTGGCCGCTCGTAAGATGGCATCCCGGTCCCGAAAGTGGAGCAGCTTCACCAGCAAGGGGTGAGGACGTGAGCCCGGGGGCAATAGTCGTGCCGGAACCCTATGTGCCCTTTCGATTGAGAAGTATGAGGTGAGGTCTTCCTGAGGTGTAAAGGATCGGAGCCAAGCCTCTGTATATTCAACATGATCTTTTCCCTCCACTCCCTCCGGTAGGTTCAGGATACGTAGGTTGCTTCGTCTGGAGCGCCCTTCCAGATCGTCCGTTTTGTCCTCCAGATTTGCGACACGGGCCTGCAAGTCTTTGATGGAATCCTGTTGTGCCTTAGTTTGAGGTATTGTTGCCGATAGCGTTTTTTCCCCATCTTACACCTTGTCCGCCAATTTTCTGTGGTCATCGCGCAGCAGATTGAGGTCCGTGGCCAAGGTGCCGAAGCGCTCCTCCATCGTGACCCGTGAGTGCTCTATAGCAGCTAGCACCATGTCGAGTTTCTCCGACATGATGGTGTTGGGGTCTATACTTGCCTTCTGCCCAGCTGATGTCGGAGACCCCGGTCTCGCTTGGCTGGGGGGCTGGGGTTCCCTCAGTTGTCTTTAGGCGCCCCATGGTGGCGCTCCGCGATGCAGGTTCCCAGTTACTCCGCCTGCGTGTTTAGCTGTGGAGGGGAGGTTGTCTCCAGTTCTGGGTAGCTTTGGCCTACTCACCCCCCCCCCCCGCCTCGTCGCGTTCCGAGCCCTCTTCTGGAGGGGTGGCGGGTCTGTGGGTGGTGCGCCTTTGTGCTTCCTGGCGGGATCGGTCACTCCCCCTCCCCCCCTTTCGTGCCTCCGTGGGCTCCGATCCAGTCTTGGAATCTGGGCTGACTCGGGTTTATTGTGTGAGGGCCCCCTCTTCAATGGTCCAGCTGGGGCTATGGCACTGTTTGCAATCTCCTCGTGGGGGAGGCAGGTGAGGTCCGCCGGTATGGGGTCCCTTGAGGGGCTGTCTCGTAGTGCTGTAGCAGTCTGTGGGTGGAAGGGGGGAGAGAGGGGGACCCTCGGCCTTTGAATGCCCCGTTCTCGGAGTCGGCTGTTTGTGCTTATCGTCCTGTTCGGCGTCTTTAGCGTCACCGCCACTCCCCCTCCCTCAGGCCCTCTCTGTGGGGGCACATCTCATGTCCACTTCCGTGTGCCTGGGCGAGGGGGGAACGTTGTCTGCCTTTCTGATAACCGGTCACCAATCGCAGGAGCAGGGCGCTGTGGCGCGTCTCGTTTCCTTCCCTCTGTTCCCTGGCTCGTATGGTCCCTTCGTGGTGCCTTCTGGGCTCGTGGCTCTCGGCTTCCCCCAGGCTTCTAGAATATATTAACTAGAGGATGTCATCCATCGTGTTGTATTGGGACGAGTTAGCAGGGTGCACCACACATTTAGTCCCCAGTCTATGCAGGCGTCTCATGTGTCCCAGCCGTGCCTGTAAGTGTCACTTTTAACAGTGCTGGCTATGACAACGTGCGCTGGGCCTCCCGCTGCACAGAGCTGCACTCAAACCGGCGCGCTGCTTGCAGTTAATCAGGGCCTCACACCACGTAGCCCGCCGTGTTAGAGCTGCCGGGGTTCCCTCAATCAGACGCCTGTTCGTGCCTTCTACCCCCGCATGCCTCCGTGCCCTTCCCGGCGTTGACGCCACCAGGAGCTTGCAGGCCGCAGCCTTACGCCCAAACCCACACCACCTCCGCAGGCGGAGGCCAGGCCACACCCCCACTCACCACACCTGGCCTCCGCCGTTACAGCCGCACTTCAGAACCCGCAGGGGCCACCGGCAAGTCGCTTCTGCTTTCTTCTAGGCTCCGCTCTCATCTATGGCAGCAGCGCGGGCATAGCTGGCCTCCAGGATCGTCTCCGTAGTCACCGGGAACAGCACTTCGTGGCGCCACAGCAGGATGCAGCTAGGTGAGTCCCTGGACCTTCCGAGCCCTCCAGTGGAAGTTCCGCTTGCACTTGTCCTGTGTTCCCGAGGCCGGTCCACCCCCACCCCCACCCCCACCTCGTCAGCCTCATAATCAGTCGGTCCGCCGGGCCGGCGCGGTCAGCATTTTGTGCTCGTCCAGTCGGGCTCCGACTTCTCGAATTTCAGCAATGCCCTCAAGCCCCGCTGGGCAGATTGCGGATCAGTCGGGCAGAGCCGCACTATAGCTCACCTCCCGGGGCCGATCCGCCCCTCGCTAGTATTGGGGCCCCGGTTATTCAGGGTGTCATTCTCACCCCCGGGCGGCTGCCATTTTAGAGTCAGGCGGCATTCGCCGCGCGGCTCGCCCGAAATGTGTGGATTCTCCGGTGCTTCCCCGGATCTCTGCTTCTGCCGGCCCCTCCGTAGTGCAGGAGTGCGGCGCACGCCCTTTGGTGCAATTCAGGGCTCCCACTGCTGTCGATGGATGCCGCTTGTCGGGCCGCTGGCGCGGAGCTCTACCAGGTCTCGTCCGCCATCGTGGCTAGCGAAGCCACGCCCCCCCCTCAGCAGTCACATGATGATTCAGAAGATACTTTGGACTTGAAACAAAAACACAATTACACTGACAGGCCATGTTGTAGCAGGGCTTTACAGGGATATTGTTAGACCCACAGACTCCGAGAAATCAGCCAGTCCATCATCAGTTTACCACCAACTGGTAGGACTGGTGCAAAATTAAATATCACGTTTGTGAAATATATTTCACTGAAGTGACGCCATTGTTACATTTCTAAACTTGATCTACAGAACCAAAAAGGTAAGCCCTAGTCTTCTTGTATTACAGGAACGATCTGTGGCATTGCATGCAGGCCAAGTTGCAGAGGACCACAAAGGACAACCATGTGTAGTCCTTATCCATCCTGCGCTCCTTTGTGACCGGATTGGTCACGATGACTAGAATTGGCACTTTGTGCTTCTTGGCACTATTCCTACTTAAGGCATTCAAATTTCATATCTGCTGTTTCCCCTCATTGGATTTTTGTCATTTCGGTGTCATTTTGTTTATTAAATATTACTCTGTTTTTCTAATTCGGTTTGGGATTTTTGTTTTGCATTTTGACTTTATTACTGTTAGGGTAATTTATAAAGTATTTATGCAGCACCAAAAGTTAAGCCTGGTCTGCTCTGTGCCACAGCTACCAGGGGGTTGAGCACAGGTTCATTTTTAGGTCGAGCCTAGCGCAGCGCGCATGCGCTGCTCTGCAAGACTTTATGTAAGGGCTTCAAAAATCTGACCACATGCTCGTGCGTGTGCTTTTGTTTTTGTCACAGGCTATTGGCCTTTGCGTGCGTCTTTTTAACAAAGACAGCACGCAATTGGGCAAAGGCGGGTGCATGTCCCACCTTTCTCAACAAATGTAACCGCCCATGGCCTATTGCTTACTGCGATTACGCGCAGCAGCGGCATCTGTTTCTCATTATGACCATGTGTTTATAATTAGCGCATTCGCTTTGCTGCCGCGCTCGCTTGCCCCCGCTCCTCTCTTGCGTGTTCTGGTATTCTTTTTTCCCGCCCCTTTTTGCTTCCTGCCCGTCCCTTTAATATTGCACCGCGCTCGCTCGCCCCCGCTTCACTCTCGCGTCTTCTGTTATTCTTTTTTCCCGCCTCCTCTTGCTTCCTGCCCGTTCCTTTAATATATTGCCCCATGGAGCTGCTGTCTCATCCGCATGTGCTCAGTAGGCACAGAGGCACGTTAATACTAAATGCAAAAAAATACAATGCTGCCGGTAGCCTAACAAATACAGGGGAACGTCAGCATTTAAAGGTATAAAATACATTTCATTGCCATACCGAAAATGCACAAAAAGACGCAAAATACCCCATACAATACATATAGGGATGGCTTGCACACATTGGGCATTATAAGGAAAATAAATTGCAGAGTCTTAGTAAAAATGCACAGAATAACACGCAAAAACAGGCCCCAGCAGGCTCATTGTGTAAGTAGCTGTGCCATCTGGTTTTTTTTTTTTTCACTTTCCTTATCTCTTGTGTGTTCCAGAACTCTCCCCTCCCCATCCTCCCACCCCGCCCTCCTACCATTAGTTGTTATCTACATATTTTAAACAAGTCCTCGGGCTCTTTCTCGCACTTGCAAGAACTGTTAACAGGAAGCAGACCAGTGGCTGTATAGTAACAGTATGCAAACACGTACATTGCTGCCGCCCGCCTTACAAGTTACAAAATACACTGCAGGGGCCGCATAATAAGGTATCAAATAAATTGCAGTGCCTTAGAAAAAATGTACATAACACAGAAAAAAAGGTCTCATAGCGGATATAGGTATGGCTTGCACATACCGGGTCTTTCTTCAAGGCAAACGCAGGCACAGAAGCACGTTAATACTAAATGCAAAAAAATACAATGCTGCCGGTAGCCTAACAAATACAGGGGAACGTCCGCATTTAAAGGAACTGCTAATACATTAAAACTAAAATTATTGTATTTATACACTTCAGCATTCGCAACATTACCTTACAGCTTTCTAATTGCACTTCAGCATTCTGCCTCTTTACTTTGCTACCCTCTTAGTAATATTCTTTATAGATGCCATGCACTATAATTCGACACCAAACACAAAAAAAACATAAATAATTCTTAATAAAATTCTACAATATGCATAATATATTAAAAGTTTCACATACACTTATATAAAACATAACTAATACACATTTCCATAGCCAATAGGTCTCGCCTTCAGGGTATTAGAAGTTTATTTAATTTTTTTTATATTACTGCATGTACAACTTTTCACACATTTATTAGATATAATGGGAAAATGTTTACAACCTATAACTTTCTCTTTATCTTTCATATTATTACATATGAGACTTTCAACACACTTACTATAAATATTTCAAAACTTTATTAAAAAGTAATTAGTTAGTGGAATTACTTTCACTTACAAAAATATTGCACAAAACTAAAAATTAGAACATCCAAAGGCGAGACCTATTGGCTATGCCAATGATTGTTTGACTTTGAGGGTACACCCTGACAAGGGATGTGATTATTCGTTGAAGTGAATAGTCACCCACCCCAAATAATAATCCAGCTCCGTACACCTAGATCGTATATACACCTGCAATGTGGTCTAACATTCACGCTTTCACCAAGTATTTATTGTGTGGACATTTGCAACCCGACCGTAAAACTTTAATTCAATTTCTCCACTTGCATGACTGAAGTTGCAAGATGGATGAAAATCCACTGCCTCAAGCTCAACACAGACACCTCACTCTGGGAATCCATCTGATAGTCTGACGAACGCGGATCTGCACCCCTCCAACCAGCTCATGCAAGGAACCTCAGAATAGTAATCAACAACAAACTTATGACTGGCCAAGTAAACGCATTCTCCATCCCCTGCTTCTCCACACACAAGATGCTCAAGAGCACCTTCATATGGCTGCCCATCAACAATCGCAGAACTGTCACTCTAGCCCCCATCAGCAAGCTGAACCACAGCAACGCACTCTTTGTTGGAATCAATGCTTATCTGACCAAAAGACTCCAACCCTTGCAAAACTCGCCAGCCAGGCTCATCCTTAACCTCCCACCCCGCATTCGCATCACCCCACACCTCAAAAGGCTCCGCTGGCTCCCAATCCACAAACAAGCACTCTTCAGGCTTCTCAGACGCACATAAAAATACTTACACGACATTGGCCCTACATACCTCAACAACCACATAAACTTCCACAACCCTACCAGACACTCTGCCCAGACAGACTCCTACTTGCACACAACCCCTGCATATGCATAACCAGATCCGGCGGTATTGTCTTCCGTCCTCACTCCTAAAGCCTGGAACAACCTACCCCTGTGCATCAAAGCCTCCTCCTCCGTTCTCTATTTCTTCAAGAAACCGAAGACCTGGCTCTTTACCTAGCCCACAACCCTGGCTTGGCCTATTCAGCTCCTGTTTCAGCTCCAGGAGACCCTTCTGAGTGAGTTGTGCGCTATGCAAATACCCATAACACAACCAGTATACATATGCTTTCTTGCTTCACACACATCTACTTAATCTCACCCTCAAGGTGTGTTAAGAAAGAATTATGAGTTACCTCTGTGTGATCCAGTATCCTCTTGTGCATCTCTGCTAAGTATACTTGAGCTGTTTAAGATCTGTTTGAGAGTCCTGAGCCCTACAAATGGTGGCTGAACTTCAAAACTTGAATTAGCAAAGTTGCAGACTGTTTTTGGCCCTTGGTCATCAATTAAAATGTACTGCCCTTGAATCCTGCGTAGTTACTAAGAGTTTCAGTACTTGTTTAGATAGCCATTACTGGCTATATAGTTGTGCTTTAGACAGACATATTTTGAAAACTGATAACTTTTGTGCTTCTTTTGTGTTGACTTTCAGTTCTCCTTCCCTGGTATCTGTGCGTACCTTCAAAGAGGAGTGTGCTGTGTGTGTGAGTTGGTAGAAGTATGTGTAACAGTGCAGGAGCTTGTTTTCCTTAATATATAAATTGCAACTATCCACCATCAGTAGAAACGGGCAGAGGGTAAAGTAAACAAGTCATTAATCTACACATGAGCATTTTGGCTTGGTTCTGTTTGTGACACAGAAGTGCTAAATTCTCAATGTGATGTAGATGGATGAATTCCAGTAGCTGGGACATGATTAAGTAACCTACATTTTTGTTTTTGCAGGGAAAGCTCCACCTAACCTGCCTCAAGGAGTACCACCATTGTTGCATAGCCAGTATATCATGGGCCCTGGAGGACTTCTACCTGCCTACCCAGTAAGCCGTTTCAGATTTTTTTTTCTCCCCTTTATCATTTGTACTGTACTGTTATTGCTTTGTTTAAATTCGCATTCTGATAATGCCTTAAGTATTGACTGAAGAATCAATGTATTTCCCAATTTTCTATGGGCCAGATGTACAAAGAGTAGTAATAGCAATTTCCAAATAGCAATTTTATCCAAATCGCTATTCCCTATATACGAAAGTTTTTGTTTCATACTTGCGATTCCTAGTGGGTCACAAATCAATCTACCTTATGAATATTAATGAGGTAGGTTGCAGTTTGCAGCCAATTAGGAATGCCGCCTTCACAGGATGGTGGCCTGCTGAGGTCAGCAGACCCCCATGCCTGTGATTGCCTTTGAATAAAGATTTTGTTTAGTTTTTGTTTTTTCTTAGATGCGAGCAATTTTCCTGTAAGGAAAACTGGATGCGTTATAACAATAAAAAATGAAACATTTTGTTTTAATTTTTTAAGAGCGGGCAGTGGTCCATGGGGACCCCTTCCAGTTTGCAAATGCCTTACCACCAACTTTGAGTTGGTGGTACAATATCAAGGTTTTGCGACTAAAATCTGATAGACATCTAGCCACAAATTCCTTAACTTTCGAATTCTCCCTGTGCGCCAGTCTAGATCTGGACATTTTTCAGCAGCACCTCTGCGCACTGGGGGATGGTGTCGTATAATTCCATCATGACGTCGACTGTGGTTGTGACGTCAGCTGAGTCATACAAGTCCCCTCCAGTGAGCGGACATCAGTTTCTTCTTTTCCGCTTTGCAACGCGGATCTGGAGAAGCGGTTCCTTTGGCCGTTTTCTGGCCTACCTCGACATTTTGTGTCGGTTGGAACAGTGTGCCCTTCATGTCTTCAGGCTTTAAGCCTTGTGGGTCTTGTGCACAACAGATGTTGGCCAGGGACCCTCATTCCGTTTCTATGTGTTAGGGAGAACACCACGACTCCAAAGATTACGGCTCAGAAGCTGAAGCCGAAGCCACTTGCAGAACACCATATGAAACTTCTGGCAGTGCGGTCCTTTGAGACTTTACGACGGCCTCGGTCGTCTTCTCCTCATGGCCATTCACTGGGCCACTTCAGTAGCTTGATTCGTTCCCATGGATGTCACTTGAAACCATCCACATCCCAAGGTAAGAGCAGGGGGTTGAAGTTGCAGCCCCCCCGACTTTGACGCATTGAGACTCCGTCTCTCAGGTTTGAACTCCTGTTCTGTTGTTGAGGAGGCCATACACAACTTCGCCCTGCACCTCCCCGTGTTATAGGAGACTGGCTTAGTATATGGTGCACACTTATTTAAGTGGGGCACCTTGCACTAATCCAGTAAACCCTTATGGTGATTTTAGTGGTCCTTGATACCCATAAACAGCTCTCAAAGTGGTAGCTGTGGAAAGCAGCCTTCAGGCTTATCTTGAAGGAGCGTTAAGCAGCTTGTTTTACCAGTACAATCTTATTGTGTATGTTAAATAAAAAGAACCACATAGTGTTAGTGTTGTGTAATAAAGTATTTTTATACTAACACATTGGTATATCTCCTACCCCGAGATATCAACACAATACTTCAAATGCAATTAGGTAAGTAGCACAAAATTCAGTGGTTGCCAGGGGGAGACCTAACCATATATCTGAAAGAAACAGTTGGTTATAGATTCCTTACCTCAGAATTACCCCCAGGCGTCAGACTGGATCTGGATAGTTTTTCGTCAGCAGTACCTCTGCGCGTCAGAAGGTGGCGTCGGTCGACTCCGCGTCCGTCGTTGTGGTCACCGGGATGACGTCGCAGTAGCTACATAGACGCCGCCCTCGCGCGCTGACGTCAGTTCTTTCTTTGCCGCGCCAGCAAGCGTAGATCCGGAGAGAGCGGTACCCCCAGTCATTTTTTGACTGACTTTTTTCTCGACTTTTGTCGACTTTGTTTTTTTGAGTCCACCGACTCCTGGTGCACGAGGGATGCCCGGCTTCAAGGCCTGCGGTTCCTGTAACCGACTGATGTCGGTGACGGATCCACACAGCATGTGCCTCTACTGCCTGGAGCGCTACCACGACCCCAAGTCTTGCTCCGACTGCCGGACCATGGCCCGAAGTCTTTGCGGGAGTGGTCCCGAAAGCTACTCGAGGCCCGGCAGTCTGCTCTGCGTCGTTCGAGGTCCCGGCCGCGTAGGAGGTCGAGGGACCGGTCGCGGAGCCAACATCATTCTTCATCTAAGTCTTCGCACTCGGGGTCAGGTAATTCGAAGCACAAGAAGAAGTCGAAGAAGCGTCGTCGCTCTTCGACTTCTCCCCGTCCGTCGGGCGACGCGACGAGGGATGCGGATGGTGCCCCTCCCGCAGCTCCACGTGCGGAGCCCGAAGGGCCGACTCCTGGTTTTCCTCCCTTTCCGGGACCCGGATTACCCCCGCCCGCTTCGTCAATTTTACGAAGCGATGCACGCCATCTTTGGTCGGCCCGACTCCGCCGGCGCCTTCTGGCCCCACGGACTCGGCTGGGGCCCTGTGCCTTCTACGCCGGCGCCGCAGGGTCCCCTTGGATCCAGGCCTGGATCCGGATCCGGCGCCGGTCGACCTTATTTCGCCTCCCCCGCTGCCGATTCCACCGGCACCACATCCGCTACCAGCGTCGGCTGTGTCCCCAGCCGACGTCGTCCCCGGCCTCCACCTCGAGGTAGACACGGAGCCGGACCGTCGCCGGATCAGACGCCGACGGGTACTTTTGTGCCCCTGTTCTACCCTGGCTGTTCGAGACCAGATTGGCAGCCAGAGGAGGGTGAGGAGGACTGGGAGGCGTCTGGGGACCCTTTGACCGACCAGTTAGGGTATGAACAGGACTGGAGAGAGGAACTGGGGGAAGCCAGTGGTCTGGATACCTCACCAGACCTTGGCATGTTGTCTCCTCCTACCATGGCTACGGAGGAGGGAGCATCATACGCAGTGGTGTTGCGTAGGGCGGCCGAGGCTCTCCTCTTCGAGCTACCTACAGTGGCAGTCAGGACTAACCTCCTGACAGGTCCTTCAACCGGCAGCGAGCTCTTCGGAGCCCCTGCTGCCGTTTAATGAAGCCCTCACGGACCTCCTTTTGGGCACCTGGTCCAGGCCCAACACAGGGGCTCCTGTGGACAGGATGATTGCCCGATGCCACCGCCTGGCCCACCCCACTTTCCTCTCCCAACACCCCACCCCTGAGAGCTTGGTGGTCCAAGCCTCTACCTCCAAGGGCGCATTCCCTACTGCTCCATCTGATCGGGAATCCAAAAAGCTGGACCATCTTGGGAAGAAGATGTTTTCTTCCTCCAGCTTAGGACTGCGGTCGGTAAACACTGCATGTCTTTTGGGCTGCTACACCCACTCCGTGTGTGACACGGTTGCGCAAGTGCTGCCTCAGTGACCGGAGGAGGCCCGGGCCATGCTCTCCCGTGCAGTTGCCGAGAGGAGAGATGCAGCGAAGTTTACCATCCGCTGTGGGCTGGATACCGCCGACGCACTTGGCAGGACGATTTCCACGTCAGTAGCCCTTCGACGCTACGCCTGGTTGCATTCGACTGGTTTTTCCGGGGATGTCCAATCCACTCTTATGGACATACCCTTTGATGGCCGTCGGCGACAAGGCAGACAACGCGCTGGAGCGCTTTAAGGACTCTCGGGCTACGGCCAGGTCCTTGGGCCTCTCCACCACCCGCCCTGCGCAGTCTGCCTTTCGCCCCTTTCATGGATACGGAAGGGTAGCCCCGCCACGTCCTGCCCAGAGCCACAGGCCGGCGCAAGCTATTCAGCCTCAGCGCGGCCCGGGACGTGGGAACCAGCGCCGTGCGTCTGGGGGCCAGCATGCGGGCCAGTCCACCACAGCCTCCAAACCCTCCTAGTCCGACCTTTCAGGGCCACCAAACGCCAGTGGGCGGCAGGATCCGCCATCACCTCCCCCACTGGCACACCATCATGTCGGACAGGTGGGTTTTGCAAATAGTCTGAAGGGGCTACTCCCTCCCCTTCGAGACTACCCCTCCATCCATGCCACCTCAGTACCATCGCATGTCGGAGGATCATCTGGCCCTTCTCCAACAGGAAGTTTCGGCACTCTTGGCCAAGGGAGCCATTGAGCGCGTTCCTGTCCCAGAAGTAGGTCGTGGTTGCTATTCCCACTACTTTCTGGTGCCCAAGAAGTTCAAAGGCCTGCGTCCTATCTTGGATCTCAGGAACGTCAACCGCTTCCTCCGGAAGGAGAAGTTCAAAATGTTGACGCTCACTCAGGTCTTGTCTGCCCTCGACCCTGGAGACGGGATGGTAGCGTTGGACTTGCAGGACGCCTATTTCCACATCCCCGTCCTGCCGGCCCACAGGCGTTACCTTCAGTTCACGGTGGGCCACGAGCACTTTCAGTTTACCGTGCTCCCCTTTGGCCTTACAAGCGCCCCTCGGGTGTTCGCAAAAGTGATGGCAGTGGTCGTAGCTCATCTGCGCTGATTAGGGGTTCCAGTCGTCCCCTATCTCGGCGACTGGCTGTTAAAGGCGGGCTCGCCCCAGGCTGTCGTCTCCCACCTCCAGACTACGGCCGACCTCCTGCATTCACTGGGGTTCTCCATCAACATGTCGAAGTCACACCTGAATCCCTCTCAGAAGCTCCTCTTCATCGGAGCGGTTCTGGACACGACGCAGTTTCGGGTCTATCCTCCCGAACAGCGAGTCAGGGATATTCGGGCTATGATTCCGATCTTTCAGCCTCTATCCCGGGTTTCGGTCAGGATGACCCTCAGGCTACTGGGCCTGATGGCCTCCTGCCTCCTGCTTTTGGACCAGCCAGATGGCATATGCAGGCTCTGCAGTGGGACCTAAAGTTCCAGTTGGCTCAACATCAGGGGAACCTGTCCGATTGCGTCCAGATCTCGGAGGGCGCTGCACCCCAATTGCAGTGGTGGCTTACGAACCAGGATTGGGTCGACGGCCGATCCCTCTCCCTTCCTCAACCAGAGTTCACAGTGGTGACCGATGCATCACTTCTGGGATGGAGCGGCCACATGGGGGAGGCGGAGATCAAAGT
This sequence comes from Calotriton arnoldi, assembly GCA_963921515.1. NCBI lineage: Eukaryota > Metazoa > Chordata > Amphibia > Caudata > Salamandridae > Calotriton > Calotriton arnoldi. Next base: position 166,338 of record CAWUFW010002683.1, on the reverse strand, counting down.
CCTCTGGTCTCCGGAGGAGTCCGGGCTCCACGTCAACCTTCTGGAGCTTTGGGCGATTCGTCTTGCACTCAAAGCATTCCTTCCCTCTGTCCGGGATAGAGTGGTGCAGGTGTTCACGGACAACACCACCGCCATGGGGTACTGCAACAAACAAGGCGGGGTGGGGTCGTGGACCCTATGTCAGGAGGCCCTCCGTCTCTGGACATGGCTGAAACATCAGGGCATATCCCTGGTGGTTCAACACCTGGCAGGTTCCCTGAACGCCAGGGCAGACTAACTCAGCCGCAGGTGCATGATGGATCACGAATGGCGTCTTCACTCGGAGGTGGTGCAAGATCTCTTTCTGCAGTGGGGAGTGCCACTGAAGAGAACCCGCAATGTCAGCAGTTCTGCACGTTGGAATTTCCAAGGCGGCACTTGCTAGGCGACGCTTTTCGTCGCGAGTGGAGTTGCGGTCTTCTATACGCCTTTCCGCCTATACCACTTCTGCCCAAAGTGCTGAAGAAGATCAAGCGCGACTGGGCCCAAGTCATTCTTGTGGCTCCGGATTGGGCACGAAGAGTCTGGTATCCCGAGCTGCTCAACATGGCCATCGATCCCCCGATCAGACTGCCTCTTCGGGAGGATCTTCTGTCGCAGCAGCAGGGGACGGTCCTCCACCCGAACCTGTCCAGCCTCCATCTCCTTGCGTGGAGATTGAGCGGCGGCAGTTGACGTCGTTTGACCTGCCTATGGAAGTCTGCGATGTTATCTTGGCAGCCAGGTGTCTCTCCACTAAGATGGTATACGCCTGCAGATGGAACAAATTTGTGGCATGGTGCACAGCAAAGGCTGTGGATCCCCTTTCCGCCCCTCTTTCTGAGGTTCTCTTGTTCCTCCTTTCTTTGGCACAGCAGGGCTCTGCTCTGGGCACTCTAAAAGGCTACCTCTCGGCCATTTCAGCCTTCCTTAGGCTTTCTGATCAGCCTTCTCTTTTCAAGTCCCCTGTTGTAAATAGATTCCTTAAGGGCATTACTCCTCTTTTTACTCCTGTTCCCTTCGTAGTGCCCCAGTGGGACCTGAACTTAGTGCTTACCTATCTTATGTGCGCTCCCTTTGAGCCGCTGCATAACTGTCCTCTCAGGCTTCTTACTTTGAAAACTGCCTTTCTGGTGGCCATCACCTCTCCACGCAGGGTGAGTGAGCTACAAGCTCTTTCTTCCAAGCCTCCCTTTCTGGCTGTCCATCCGGACAAGGTCGTCCTTAGAACTAGACCATCCATTCTTCCCAAGGTGGTTAGTTCTTTCTACATTGGCCAAACCATCACTTTGCCCACCTTCTTTCTGCCTCTGCATCCTTCAAAAGTGGAAGAGAGGCTCCACCATCTGGATCCAAAACGTGCGCTTTCCTTCTATCTGGATCGCACAAAGCAATTCCGGGTGGACGACCAGCTCTTTGTTGGGTACGTGGGCGCTAAGAAAGGTCGGGCCGTGCACAAGCGGACCATCTCCAGGTGGGTCGTTTTGTGCATCAAAGCTTGCTATTCTTTGGCAAAGAAGGAACCTCCAGTGGGACTGTGCGCCCATTCCACCAGGGCGACGGCGGCCACCACTGCTTTGGGATTGGGAGTCCCCCTTAATGACATCTGTCAGGCAGCTACGTGGGCATCGCTGCACACGTTTGCTAGACACTACTTCCTGGACAGCCAAGTCCGGAGAGACTGCTTCTTTGGCTGTTCTGTTCTCCAGGACTTTCTGGTGTGAACTTAGTTCGCAGACCCACCTCCGGGGTTGGTATTGCTGGGGTATCTATTCTAAGGTAAGGAATCTATAACTAACTTTCTTTCAGATGAACAAGTAACTTACCTTCGGTAACGATATATCTGTAAGAAACATAGGTTAGTTATAGATTCCTTACCGCCCCACCCATCCTCCCAGTTCTGCGAACTGACTTCTAGGGTTAAGGACATCCTTTCAGGGCCCTAGTTTTGTGCACCAGTGGTCAGTGTCTTGCATGGCTCTGCACTTCTGGCGTGGAAAGTCGTGTACAGAACTGACGTCAGCGCGCAAGGGCGGCGTCTATGTAGCTACCACGACGTCATCCCAGCGACCACGACACCGACGACGGACACGGAGTCGACAGACGCCACCTTACGATGCGCAGGGGTACTGCTGACGAAAAACTTTCCGGATCCAGTCTGACGCCTGGGGGTAATTCTAAGGTAAGGAATCTATAACTAATCTATGTTTCTTACAGATATATTGTTACCGAAGGTAAGTAACTTGTTCACTAAGAAAGTGGAATGCGACCTGCAAAAGAAGACCAGACTTGGACCAGAGCTGGGAACACAAGGAACCACCCAAGATAAGTACCCAGGAACCCCACAGAGGCTGTGTGCCTAGTGAGAACACAGCTGCTCACCAATGGAAGTCAATAGAGAAGTCGCTGTTTCAGTTTCGCAGAAGAATGACCCTTCCCAGAGGACCCCAAAGAATTTCTTTGGAGGACGGAAGATTGGAGAGCCACCCCACCCGTGGATTTCCAGGGAATCCAGGTTACCTACACCAGGGAAGCCAGGTGCATGGGGGTGAAGAGACACCATAAACCTCTGTAGATGGCAATGGAAGACTTGGAAGAAAGTGCTTCTGGAGAAGATGGTGAAGAAGTCCGGTGGCATCCACAGGTGGATTCTGGAAGAGAAGAACGTGCAGGCAGAGGGGACAGAGTCTATGCCACTCAGGAGTGACTCGGAGGTTAGGCAGAGCAATGCCCACCGATGTCGGAAGCTTTGGAAGAGTCAATGGTGACCTTGTCGCTGCAGCTGTGAGGACCAGGCGACGGTGAGGAAGACCAGGAGCCATGCACGAGCTGTCCCATGTCGGTGAATAGGGGGTTGGTGTCCAGCGGGAGCACCAACAAGCCTTGGTAGCCGCAACTGGCATGAAGAACGAAAAAAGAGTGTCATTGGGACCAGCAAGACCCAAGGGACTCATTAACAGCAGGAGAGTCGGAGCACGCCACGAGCAAGCAGGGTAGCCCACTGAAGCAGTAGAAAACCCTCAGGAGGACCCACACATCCAAAGGCACAGGAGTCGCAAGAGGACCTCAAGCAGTTCTCCGAGAACGAATGCCCACGGTGCGGATGATGAGCTTGGAGGGAAGAGATGCTGGAGGCTGGAGCTTCTTGTAGCCTGAAGATCTCTGGAGTGCAGACCCAACAGGCTTTGGCAGCGGCAAGTCGACACGGTGCACAGGGATTTGGTCCCAACGGTTCCGACTAGGGATACTGGCCTCAAATTTGCAGAGAGGATTGGTCAGGCCTCGAGGGAGTTGCAGAACCACCACCTTTTGTTTCTGAGCCTCGGGAAGTCCGTAGGACGACAGGAGCAGCAGACCGGTCAGCTTCATTGTGGTGCCTGTAGATGCAGGGGAGTAAATCCTTCACTCCAGGGGAGATTACTTCCAGTGTCCTTGATGCCCACAGGTCTGTCGAACAACCTGGATGAAACACAGATGACGTAGAAGTCTTGCAGAACAGCAGTCTTCCTTGATGCAGTCCAAGTGTCTAGACTGTCGAAGAGTGACGTAGTTCAAGTCTTGAGTCATGTCCCACGACGAATCTAAGGACCCACCCACAGGGTAAGCCTTAAATACCTTAATGGAAGGGTTGGAACAATGCAGGGGTCCCTCCCAGAGGAGGGGTTGGAAAGAGGGGAGGATACTCACATGTCCTTTGTCCAGTTTCGCGCCAGAGCGGGAGCCAAGGGCTCCCTGAACTGACTCAAACTGGAGTATGCAAGGAGGGCACCAAATGTGCCCTTTAAAGCGGTCTGGTGGTGCTGGGAAGCGCCCCCAACCCAGCCTAATACACTAAGTCCTGTTTGGGAGGTGGCCACACTGCCCTGAGACAGGAAACCTATGGTTCTACCTTCCCCTGCTTGAACTTGGATCAGCAGCAGGAGGGCAGAATCATGTCTGTGGTCGGCAGCAGCACTAGCTGGCTGTCAGACCCTAAAAGGATGTTACCAAGAGTACAGAGGGGTACCCCAAGGAAGCCCCCCAGTACATGGGATCATTCTTCCAACACTGGAATCAGTATTAGGGTATGATTCCAACATGTTTGATACCAAACATGACCGGGCTCAGTGCAGCCGCTATATAGTTAAACATCTCGTAATAACCGATGTCCACTATGTCTCAAAATGGCTGACCCCACTTACAAGCCTAGAGAATAGACTTCTGGGTTGGTAGAGGTGTCCTGCTCATGCAGGGGCACCCTCACCCTCATAACGGAGCACCCTGCCCTCAGCACTGAAGAGCTTGCCATAAGGGTGACTTATAGGTTTTAAGTGTACTGACCTCAGATGTAAGTAAACTTATATCTGTCGTGCGAGGTGCAAGCACCAACTCACACAGGCTGCAATGGCAGCCCTGTTGTCAAAGCTTAAGTGGACTCCCATGGGTGGCACTTTACATGCTGCAGCCCATGGGAGACCCCTGGTGTACCTATGCCCTGGGTATCTTAATACCATATACTAGGGACTTACAAGGGTAAACCAGCAGCCAATTGTGGATGTACAAGAGTACTTACCATGGTCAATTTAGGGAGAAAGCACAGTGGCTGGGGGCGCGGAGGGTGTTGATTAGCAGGATCCCAGTCAGACTAGGTCAAAAACACACTGACACCAAGCAGAAATTGGGGGTAACCATGAATGCAGCTCCTTCTTTCCTACAGCAACCCAATCCATAATAGTTTGGATTTTGCTCTGTAAAGGTTGAACTTGCCCCCCACCTACCAGCAACGTTTCCAGGCCTGCCAGAACTTGGTTCACCAACCTCTAGAATGTGTCTGGTGCATTTCTTAATCCAAAGGGCATCACAGTGAACTGATAGTGCCCACCAGGAGTTGAAAATGCAGTCTTAGGTCTGGCAGCATCTGTGAGCCTGATTTTCCAATAGCCTGCAGTCAGGTCAAAAGTGCTGAGATACTTGCTGGCAGCCGGAGTATCCATGAGTTCATCTGCCCTAGGGCTTGGATGAGTATCAGTCTTGGTGAATTCAAATTCATTGAGGCCTCTGTAGTCTACACAGAACCTCATTTCTCTCTTTCCACCCTGGGAATGAGGTTTGGGTAAAACTAATTCTGGACTTGCCCAAGGGCTGTCTGAGGGCTCAGTTACCCCCAACTCTAGCATCTTTTAGACTTCTGTCCTGGTGCAATCTGATATGGTCAGGTTGCCTGTAGATTTTACTCTTAACAGGCAGACTGTCACCGTGTCCGCCTCGTGAGCACAGCAAGTAGTCTGCCTGGGTGTCAGAGAAAAGAGTTCTAGGAACTGACTGAGTACCTGTTGTAAGGAAGTGGGTTTCTGTTGCAGTAACCCTCCCACTTTTTGCCAGACCACTGATGCACTTTGACTTGATGTGCCCTGGGTCCCTGCCAATCAGGTTCCCAGGGCCTGTGTTCTTTCCCAAAACTGTACCCAATTGGCATCTCTGGCCACAGGTCAGCCCCTGTTAAATGGTACCACAGGTACCCAGGGCACTGTGACCAGGGAAGACCTCTAAGGGCTGCAGCACTTATTGTGCCACCCTTAGAGGCCCTGTACCCTGACACTCACACTCTGCCTTTGCAGACTGCGTGTCTTGGTGCAGAACAAAGTGAAGAGTCGACATGGCCCACATCCCTGTGTGCCATGCCCACAAACCACTGCCCTGGCATACATCAGTCACCCCTCTAGCTGGGTGCCCTATGCCAGTGGCGAGGGTACAGGTGCATGAGCCCTGTACGCCTATAGTACCCAGGTCCATTCCTGAGCACTGGGAGTTTGTCATTACGAACTCCACAGCACCATAATGGCTACACTGAAGACTGGGAAGTTTGGTATCAAATTTCTCAGCACATGAAACCCACACTGATGCCAGTGTGGGATGTAATGTAAGATGCACGACAGAGGGCAACTTAGAGTTGCCCCCTGAACCTAACCCACCATCCACGTCCTGCCTGAGAGGCTGCCACCCAGCAGACATGTTGCTGGACCCCTGGGTAGAGAGCCATCCGCTCTCCTGGGCCTGCAACAATGCACGTCCTGGGTGAGGTGCTAGGTCTCCTCCCCCAGGATGGGCAGGGGGAAGCTTCAAAGGCATGCCGCCTCTGTGAGCCTCCCCAGACCACTTGCTGTACTCAGCAACTGGTCCCCACCGGTTCTAGCCCCCACTCTGGCGGGAAGACCGGCGGGAAACCCCAAGGGAGGAAAGGGGGTGTACCAGCCTCTGCCAACCCCACCCCTCAGGTGGGGGAGGCGAGGTGAAGCAGATCTCCGGGCTCTCGCCATCTTGAAGATGGGGAGCCCTGCCCAATCAGGACTAGGCTCCTGCCCCCCTCCCACTGGAGAGTGGCAGGATAGGGGGTGTACCCATCCCAGGGAAGGGGCCCATTGGTCCCTGCCCTTTACCTACCTGTAACGCCCCTAAATCTAGTATTTAGGGGCACCCTGAACCTTCCTTCCTCAGATCCCGAATTCGAAACAAGCAAGAAGAACAAGAAGAAGGAAGACCTGCCGTGCAGCTGCTCACAAAAGGATGACACCAACTGACTTAGCCCCAGCCCTACAGGCCTGTCGACCCTGGCACAGGGTCAGACTGATTTGCATATGGCCATGTCTGAACTGGGGTGGCGGAGTGAGCTAAAGAATGATGATGGATTAAACCCAGATCAGTTGACTGGGGGTGAGTGTTTGCAATGTTCAACACTCCGTCCATCATCCCCTTTGGTTTTGCTATGTTCGCCCTAAGTTGGCAGGGTATGCCCAGACGTGGGTCCCTTGCTCACTTTGCCACTGGATTCAAGATAGCCTGGCTGATGACGGCTGTAAGCCAGAAACCGGTCCCAGGATGCTTGTTTCCGGTCCAGGGAAGACCTGGCTTGGCATTTCGGGCTGGATTGTTCCCATGAGGCACAGGGTCAGACTGATTTGCATATGGCCATGTCTGAACTGGGGTGGCGGAGTGAGCTAAAGAATGATGATGGATTAAACCCAGATCAGTTGACTGGGGGGTGAGTGTTTGCAATGTTCAACACTCCGTCCATCATCCCCTTTGGTTTTGCCAGCTGGTAAACAGCCAGAACTGCTTTTTAGTTACGCCATCACTTTTGTAGTTCTTGACTGGCCTCCAGGTTTTTATTGGCCTTCATATACTCATCCATACGTAAACGTAGGCCTAGTACATACTCTACAATGTTTTGTTAGGGAGGTTTGAAAGGTTGCTCCTATCCCTCCTTCACCAGACAAAGTGGACCCCTTAGCTGGGTGTCCAAATAGAAGTTCAAATGGACTGTAACCCACTCCCTTCTGTGGAGCCTCTCTGCAGGCAAAAAAAAGTCAAAGGAGTAGGACATTCCATCTCCTCCTGAGTTTTGCAGATAGTCCCATCATCATACCTTTGAGGGTTTTGTTGAATGTTTCAACTAACCCATTGTCTTATTGATGGTAGGGTGTGGTGAATTTGTAAGTTACGCCACACCACCTCCTTAGGGAAACTCACTCAGGAAAAGATTCCTAATAGGGCTTTTGCCACTGCAGGAGCTGTAGTGTTCCTAAGGGGAATAGCTTCTGGCTACCACTACCAGAATAAATCTGTTCCCAGAGGCTGTTGGAGGATATAGGGGACCAACGATGTCCATCCTTACTCTCTCAAAGGGAACCCCAACCACTGTTACTGGAATTAAGGGGGCCTTTGTAGTGCCACCTGACTTGCCACTGGCTTGGCAGCTGACACAGGAGCGACAAAACTCCTTGGTGTCTTCAGACATATGGGGCCAGTGAAAGTGTGGGAAAAGCCTGTCCCAAGTCTTGCTTTGCCCAAGAGGTCATACAAGGGGTATGTCATGTGCCAGGGTCCTTCCTTAAATGTCTGAGGAACAAACAACCTCCTGGTAGTACCAGGCTTGGGGGTCTCTAGCCTCAGAATAAAGGAGTCCATCTTCCCAGTAGATCCTATGGGATCCACTGACATCCTGTGTCTCTTCTGCAGCAGCTTGCTTTCTGAGGCTTTCAAGAGACTGGCAGGATTTCTGCTCCAGACTCAATTCCTCCTTGGAGGTTCCCCCTGCCCCCAAAAGCTCTGCCGTGTCAGGCCCAAGCTCCTCTGGGGCAGTTTCCTCGCAAGGGGCAAGATCTTCGCCCTGAGGAGACTGATTATCACTTGCAGTGTGGGTGGAGGGTAATTTCTTACCCTTCGTACCTCTCTTTTAGGGAGCTGTCTGTGCCATTATTTCAGGCTCCACTGCTCCTTGATGTCCCTTCTTTTTGGCCTGTACTCTAGTTGTCACAAAGACACTTCCAGGAAGGCACAGCAGGACCGCATTGGCCTGTAACTCCAGTTCAGCCCAGGCTGAAGTTTCCGAGTCATTGCTCATAAGACACTCTGCAGGAATGGATGAGTATACCACAATTCTTTTAGGGCCAGTAACACACCCCACCCCATCCAGCTGAAATTGACCACTGTCATGGGGTGGCACTTTGTGGTGTTATCTGCGTTGGTTACATGTCAAGTGTGCCCAAGTAAAATCTGCTCTGGTGACACCATTTTATCCAGTATTGGGGTATCTTTCATAGATTCAAATGCTTGAATCATTCCCCGCCATCAAGATGGGAGTACCACTGTAACATAATCAAGCAATAGTTAATAAATATCATCGGCTATAATGGCCCTAAGCCATATTTAAATAGCCTATCTTAGTTCTTTTAAAAAAAGGACCAAGTGTTGAATGCAGCTGCTAGCACCCTCTAGAACTCTACCAGCAGAAGCAGTTTCCATCCGATTTTCACCTCACGTCGTGTGTGTGAAGGGAGTCTCCCTGAGTCCTACTCAGTTTTTTCTTCAAACTCTCTGGCATTTATTCCTGGAATTTTATCTTGACCAGCATGTCTGATAAAAAAAGGCCATTTCTGCCCATGTAAGACCTGTGGCAGGAAAAGTGTTCATGTGGATGATCCACACAAGGACTGTATTTATTGCCTCCACCCCAACCATGAGGTAAGACAGTGCAAAATTGGTCGCACTTTCTCTTCAAGGACTTTACGGGATAGAGAGGGGAGGCTGCTTTTGAGGCTCCAGTCCACAAAGCAACAGAAGTCTTCTGAAGAGGACAGTGATGGTTCATCAGGGCGTCACAGGAGAACACCTCTGGAGAGGGCAGGAAACACCTCAAACCCTCCCAAGAGAGTAAGAGCTTTACTAAGGAGAAACACCGTAAAGTCTCCTCCGGGCCTACATCATTTGTACCTACGACTCCTGTGGGCAAGGAAAAGGACCATCCTCAAGCCTCTTTCCCAGATTCTAGGAGGCACAGAGACAAAAAATCATCATCGACTACGTCATTGACAACTTCACAATTGACAACGACAAATCCTACTGTGGCATCGTCTGCACCGTCGACGGCAGGAATGACTGCAGCAGCCATCTCCAGCCCTATACCGTAGATGAGAATCTCACTATGTAAAAGCTCATCGACGGTGAGCATTCTGACACCGCCGACGATATCGTTGACGTCCATCCCGTCGACGACGACCCCGTCAACGGCAGATCTACTGACAACACCGTCGACGTCAAATTCCTATTTCGGTGGCTATGGTACCGTCGACGCCACAGTCGACTATGGTGAATATTGCTAGCGTGACGAATACCTTTTTGCATCCGGATGTATCTTCTTCCACTAAGATTTCCCACTTGCCTCCTTTTTTACCTGTTGGACCTGCAAGAATCTAATGATGGAATGCATGGAGTGGCTCACAGCCCATCTGAATTGCATGTTAAATGCCAGGAGGAGTACAATGATTATGAGGATGAGGAGCAATATCTGAAAGAGACACGTTAGTGACAGATTCCTTACCTTAGAATATCCCCAGGCATCAGGCTGGATCCGGAAAGTTTTTTGCGTAGCAGTACCCTTGCGCGTCGGTAGGCGGCGTCGTGCGGCTCCGCGTCGGTCGTCGGCGTCGTGATCGCCGGGATGACGTCGCGGGCAGTACTTAGACGCCGCCCCTGCTCGCTGACGTCAGTTCTTCTTTTTCCGCGCCAGTAAGCGCAGATCCGGGAAGAGCAGTGCCCTAGTCACTTTTTGACTACCTTTTTTTGTGAATTTTTCACTGTTTTCTTCTACGAGTCTTCACGACTCCTAAGGTGTCGTAGAGATGCCCGGCTTTAAGCCCTGCGAGGTCTGTGCCCATCACGGACCCGCACCTCGAGTGTCTCTTCTGTCTCGGCCGAGACCACGACACGAAGTCGTGCCCTGTCTGCCGGAAACTTCATCCGAAGGCTTTGCGGGCGGTCTCGAAAGCTGCTCGAGGTCCGGCAGTCGGCTCCGCGCCGCACCAAGCCCCGGTCACGGGAGAGGTCGAGGGCCGATCGCGGAGCCCCCATCGTTCGTCGGAATCCAAGTCTTCGCGCTCCTCCGGTAAGTCGAAGCACAAGAAGTCTAAGCGGCGTCATCGCTCTAAGACTTCGCCTCGCCGATCTCGCGACTCGGCTGAGGCCCCTGTCGGCACCTTTCCCGCCCCCGCGGCCCCGGACGTGCCTGTCGAGTCACCCCCGCATTACCCGTCCTTCCCGGGTTCGTGGGCGACTCCGGCCCAAGTACAGGAGTTCCTGTCGGCCATGGCCCGCCTCTTCGGGCCTCAAGGTCCCTCCGGTGCGCCTTCGTGCCCCGCGGGCCTGATAGGGGTTGCTCCGGCGTCGCCGTCGACTCCGGTCCCGGCGTCGCCTGTCCCACCAGCCTTCATCCCGGCCTCGGCTCCTGCCCCGGCCTCGATCCCGGCTCCGGTGGTGCCGCAACCCCCATCGACGCCGGTTGACCTAACCACGCCTCCGCCGACGCCGATGTCCCCGGTGCCGTTCCTGACGCCGTCCGGGGCTCCGGACGGCGTCGTTCCCCGGCTCGCTCCGGACATGGAACCGGACCGACGTCGCCCGACGCAGGTTCCGGCGCCGATGAGACCTTGGGTCCCTAATGTCCCTCCTCCTCCATATTATGAACCTGAGGAGGACCAGGAGAGCTGGGAGGGGTCTGAGGACCCTCTCACACAACAGTGCGAGTTTGACCCGGACTGGGTTGAGGAACTTGGGGATGCCAGTGGTCTGGACACCTCCCCTGACTCTGGCATGCTGTCTCCTCCCGTGGCTACGGAGGAGGGGGCTAATTTTGCAACGGTGTTGCGTAGAGCTGCTGGAGCCTTGAATCTCCAGTTGCCTACTGTGGCCGTCAGGACTAACCTCCTGACTGAAGTGCTTCAGCCGGCGGCCTCCTCTTCGGAGACTGTGTTGCCGTTCAATGATGCACTCACTGACGTTCTTTTGGGTGCCTGGTCCAAGCCCACCACAGGGGCTCCTGTGGATAGGAACGTGGCCCGACGCCATCGCCCTGCTCCGGGCGACCCCTGTTTCTCTCCCAACACCCCACCCCTGAGAGCTTGGTTGTCCAAGCCTCTGCCTCCCAAACCGCCTTCCCTACCGCCCCTCCCGGATAGGGAATCCAAGCGCCTGGACCACTTTGGGAAGAAGGCTTTCTCTTCCTCCAGTGCTGGCTTGCGGTCTGTCAACACCGCTTGCCTCTTGGGCCGATATACCCACTCCCTGTGGGATTCGGTGGCGACTGTTTTGCCGCAGTGTTCTGAGGAGGTCCAGACACTGCTTACCCGCGCCATTGCGGAAGGGCGTGATGCGGCTAAATACACCAAACGCTGTGGCCTTGATACCGCCGACTCGCTGGGCAGATCGCTTGCAACGACGGTGGCGCTGCGTCGCCACGCCTGGCTGAGGACCACTGGTTTTTCGGGGGATGTCCAGAATACACTCATGTATGGAGTCAGTCTTTTTGGTTCAAAGGCAGACCATGCGCTGGAGCGTTTCAAGGACTCGCGGGCTACTGCCAAGTCCCTGGGCCTTGCTGTTGTGCGCCCTCCGCTCACGTCTGCTTTTCGCCCCTTTCGTGGTCACGGGAGGGGCGCCCAGTCACGTCAACAGCCCAGCCAACGGCCCGCGCAGCAAGCGCCTTCGCGTGGCCGAGGACGTGGATACCGCCGTGGCGGTTCGGGCAACCAGCGTGCGGGTCAGTCCACCACCTCCAACCAGTCTGCGGCCTCCAAGCCCTCCTAGTCCCTCCTTTCAGGTGCACAGCACGCCAGTAGGGGGCAGGGTCTGCCATCACCTTCACCACTGGCGTCCCATCACCTCGGACAGGTGGGTCTTGGACATTGTCCGAAGGGGCTACTCCCTCCCCTTCGAGACCACCCCCCCCCTTCGAGACCACTCCCCCAGCCATGCCACCTCAATTCCACCGCATGTCAGGGGATCACTTGGTGCTTCTACAGAAGGAAGTCACGGCCATCTTGGCCAAGAGGGCCATCGAGCATGTTCCGACCCCAGAAGTAGGGCGTGGTTGCTACTCCCACTACTTTCTGGTGCCCAAAAGGACAAGGAGGACATGCGTCCTATCTTGGACCTCCGGAACGTCAATCGCTTCCTCCGGAAGGAGAAGTTCAAGATGCTCACCCTAGCTCAGGTCTTGACTGCCCTCGACCCTGGAGACTGGCTGGTAGCGTTGGACTTGCAGGACGCTTATTTCCACATCCCCGTCCTGCCGGCCCACCGGCGTTACCTACGGTTCACGGTAGGCCTCGAGCACTTTCAGTTCACCGTGCTCCCCTTTGGCCTTACCAGTGCCCCTCGGGTGTTCACGAAAGTGATGGCGGTGGTCGCAGCTCATCTGCGCCGGGCAGGGATTTCAGTCTTCCCCTACCTCGACGATTGGCTGCTGAAGGCGGGCTCGTTCCAGGCAGTCGTTTCCCACCTCCAGACTACGGCCGAACTCTGCACTCGCTGGGGTTCTCCATCAATGTGCCGAAGTCGCATCTGGTTCCTTCTCCACAGCTCCTTTTCATCGGAGCAGTTCTGGACACGACGCAGTTTCGGGCCTATCCTCCCGAACGGCGAGTCCGGGATATTCAGGCTATGATTCCGATCTTTCAGCCTTTAGCCTGGGTTTCGGTACGGATGACCCTGAGGCTGCTGGGCCTCATGGCCTCCTGCATCCTGCTGGTCGATCATGCCAGATGGCATATGCGGGCTCTGCAGTGGGACCCGAAGTTCCAGTGGGCGCAGCACCAGGGCAACCTGTCCGATCACGTCCAGATCTCGGTGGGGACTGCAAAACAGTTGCAGTGGTGGCTCTCGAACCAGCAATGGTTCATGGGCAGATCCCGCTCCCTTCCCCAGCCAGAGCACACAGTTGTGACGGACGCGTCCCTTCTGGGATGGGGCGGTCACATGGGAGAGGCGGAGATCAGAGGCCTCTGGTCTCCGGCGGAGTCCCGGCTCCATATCAACCTTCTGGAGCTCCGGGCGATCCGACTTGCACTCAAGGCATTCCTTCCCTCTGTCAAAGGGAAGGTAGTGCAGGTGTTCACAGACAACACCACCGCCATGTGGTACTGCAACAAACAGGGCGGGGTGGGGTCGTGGACCCTCTGTCAGGAGGCTCTGCGCCTCTGGACTTGGCTGAAACATCAGGACATGTTCCTGATGGTTCAACACCTGGCAGGTTCCCTGAACGCCAGGGCGGACGAACTCAGCCGCAGGTGCATGATGGATCACGAATGGCGTCTTCACTCGGAAGTGGCGCAAGGACTCTTTCAACAATGGGGAGAGCCTTGGTTAGATCTATTCGCCACCGAAGAGAACGCGCAATGTCATCAGTTCTGCGCGTTGGAATTTCCAAGGCGGCACTCGCTCGGCGATGCTTTTCGTCGCGAGTGGAGTTGCGGTCTGTTGTACGCCTTTCCGCCTATACCACTTCTACCCAGAGTGTTGAAGAAGATTCGGCACGACCGGGCCCAAGTCATCCTTGTGGCTCCGGACTGGGCTCGAAGAGTTTGGTATCCCGAGCTACTCAGTATGAGCGTAGATCCCACGATCCGTCTGCCTCTTCGGGAGGATCTTCTGTCGCAGCAGCAGGGGACGGTCCTCCACCCGAACCTGTCCAGTCTCCACCTGCTTGCGTGGAGATTGAGCCGCGGCAGTTGATTCCTTTCGACTTGCCTCCTGAAGTTTGTGATGTGATTCTGGCAGCCAGGCGTCCCTCCACTAAGGTGGTATACGCCTGCAGGTGGAACAAATTTGTGGCATGGTGCACAGCAAAGGCTGTGAATCCCTTTTCTGCCCCTCTTTCCGAGGTCCTTCTGTTCCTTCTTTCTCTGGCCCAACAGGGTTCTGCCCTGGGTACCATCAAGGGTTATCTTTGTGCTATCTCGGCCTTCCTCAGGCTCCCTGATCAGCCCTCCCTTTTCAAGTCCCCTGTTGTTAACAGGTTCTTAAAAGGCATTACCCACCTCTTCCCTCCTGTTCCGTTTGTGATGCCTCAGTGGGACTTGAACTTGGTTCTTACCTTTTTAATGTGCGCTCCCTTTGAGCCTCTCCATAACTGTCCTCTTTGTCTTCTGACTCTGAAGACAGCCTTTCTGGTGGCCATCACCTCCGCTCGGCGGGTGAGTGAGCTCCAGGCTCTATCATGCAAACCTCCCTTTCTGTCTGTCCATCCAGACAAGGTTGTTCTTAGGACGCGTCCGTCCTTCTTGCCAAAGGTGGTTACTGCCTTCCACATTGGGCAGACCATCACTTTGCCTACCTTCTTTCCGCCTCCGCATCCTTCCAGAGAGGAAGAGAGGCTCCACCGTCTGGACCCAAAACGTGCGCTCTCCTTCTATATCGACCGCACAAAACACTTCCGGGTGGATGACCAGCTCTTTGTTGGCTACGTGGGCGCCAAAAAAGGTCGGGCGGTGCACAAACGAACCATCTCCCTCTGGGTTACCTTGTGCATCAAGGCCTGCAATTCTTTGGCTAAGAAGGAGCCTCCTGTTGGGCTGCGTGCCCATTCCACCTGGGCAACGGCTGCTACCACGGCTTTGGGCCGCGGTGTTCCGCTGCATGTTATCTGTCAGGCAGCTACGTGGGCCTCGCTGCACACGTTTACAAAGCATTACTGCCTTGACAGTCCGGTCCGGAGTGACGGCTTCTTTGGCCGTTCTGTCCTCCAGGACTTCCTTGTCTGATCTTTGTTCGCAGACCCACCACCGGGGTTGGTATTGCTGGGGTATCTATTCTAAGGTAAGGAATCTGTCACTAACGTGTCTCTTTCAGATGCACAAGTTACTAACTTGTGTAACGATATATCGGTAAGAGACAGTAGTTAGTGACAGATTCCTTACCGCCCCACCCATCCTCCCCGTTCTGCAAACTGATTTCTAGGGTTAAGGACATCCCTTTCAGGGCCCTAGTATTTTTCAGACACCTATGTGAGCTTCTTGCATGGCTCTGCGTTCCTGGCGCGGAAAGTCGTGTACAGAACTGACGTCAGCGCGCAGGGGCGGCGTCTAAGTACTGCCTGTGACGTCATCCCGGCGATCACGACGACGGACGCGGAGCCGCATGACGCCGCCTACCGACGCGCAAGGGTACTGCTACGCAAAAAACTTTCCGGATCCAGCCTGACGCCTGGGGATATTCTAAGGTAAGGAATCTGTCACTAACTACTGTCTCTTACAGATATATCGTTACACAAGTTAGTAACTTGTGCATTATCACCTGTATCTAGCTCCACTGCGCCATTACCAACCTTATGGCTATCCTCCTGAGCCTCTTCCTAGAGAGATGTCACACCACCATCTCTTACCCAAGACCTTCAGGTGATGCTGGCTGACTATAGGCAGAGATTTCCTCCTCAAGATAACCAAATTGACCCACCACCACCTCAGTTGGAGCCCACAGGCACACCGGCTTTACCGCCACCAGTGGCGCCTACAATAATGCCGTGCCCACCAGTACTGGCGCCTGGGCCGCAACACCCTCCGTCCTCAGATAAGGAGAGAGGAGGGATACCAGAACCTCACCCACCTGCGGATCCTTGGGACGATTGCATCATCCCCAATCCCTCTCCTCCGCCACTTCATCCATCACACTTGCCTCCCGAAGTAATTGGATGGGGGGGGGGTTCCATAATGTAATGGAAAGGGTTTGAAGCATACAGATTGTTTCCTGTATGATTTAAAAGAGGAAACCAGAAAATCCATTCGATCAGTCCACATATTTGACTACATTTGGCAGGAGGGAGTGAAGATTATGAAGACCCCGACTACGATATCGCTGGTACTCCCTCGAGTCAATAAGAAATGCAGGGCCCCAGTGGATTCCCCTTCTTGTCTCACAGGTCACCCGAGGCTTGAATCTGTCATTTCATAGGCGGCACAAAGATCATCCAAAATTCCGGCTGCCCCCATCTCAACCCCCTTGATAAGGAAGGGCGTAGGCTGGACATTATGGGAATGCGTTTTTCCACCATTGCTGCAGTTACAATCCGGGCAGTCAACGCTCTAGCAATCATCGGCCGCTCCGATCGTCTGGTGTGGTCTGACATGGCCCCTATGCGAGACTTCATCCCTGAAGATAGGTGGCAGGAGGCTAGGAAGATCCTATTGGAGGGAGAGTGACCAGCCTCAGAGACCATAGACTGTGCTATGGATATAGCCAACACAGGTTTCCGCCAGCTGGCAGTGTTAATGAGCAAGGGATGGTTGAAAGCCACTACCTTCAGACCTGAATATTTTAGTCATTGCTTTTGATGGGAATTCTGTTTGGGAAACATTGAAAAGGCGCTATTGTCTATCAAAACTGACACTGACACCTCAAAGTCCTTGGGCACCCTCCAATATAGGAAAATGCCTTTCAGAGGAGCAAAAGGACGCAGTTTCGCCGCATACGGAGGCAATTATCGGAGAACACATCAATACCAAGCGTACCAACCGCAATGCAGACAAACCTACCAGCCTCCTACTTATAGCCAGTCTTCTACGGCTAGTTTCTCTCGTCAGGGAGGGCCTCGGAAGAACACCCAGGGATGAGATGTTTGAAGGAAACCATGATCTACACCGTTTACCAGACACCCCCCTCCCCACACTCCCCCTCGTCCACTCGTCCCACCATCCTGTCCCGTGGGTGCGAAGATCTCCAAATTTTAACGGACCAATGGGTATTAGATCTGAACGCCTTAGGTCATACTCTAGGGTTTACAAAAAGATCTCTAACTAGTACAACCACAAGACCCCTCCTCCTCGTCTTCACTTATTGCACAAGGAGGCAAAGATCATGCTATCAAAAGGAGCGATGAAGGAAGTTCCAACTCTACAAAGGGGTCAGGGTTTCTATTCCCTTTTCTTCTTTTTTTGATAAAGAAGAAATCATGGGAGTGGAGACCAATACTGGATCTCAGGAAGCTCAACAAGTTGCTAAGAAAGCAAACATTCAGAAAGGTAACTTTGGGCGAGATCCTGCGTCGCCTCAACAGAGGAGACTTTATTACCTCACTCGATTTGGAAGACGCATATGCACATCCATCGAAAACATTGAAAATTCCTCAGGTTTACAGTAGCTGTTACCAACTACCAATTCAAGGTCCTCCCCCCTTTCAGCCTCAAATCAGCACCCAGGATATTTACCAAACTCCTTGCTCCAGTAGACGCAGCTCTATGCTCTCAAGGTCACCGAGTATACCCCCTACTTGGACGACTGGCTGCTGAAGTCACCAACAGCAAGTCAAGCTACCAGAACCACAAACGGTTGTCTTCAACTGTTCAACAAGCTAGGGCTGACAGTGAACTTCAAAAAGTCATCTTTCCTTCCCAGCCAAAGTATACCATTTCTGGGAACCACACTAGATACAGTCCAATGCAAAGCCTTTCTATCGGACGAACGCCAGATAAGACTACAGCTCCAGGAGGAGGAATCGCCATCGTCCACAAATCCAGCCTCTGCCTGAGCACACTCCCTGACGAGCCCACAGAACTGATGGAACACCTTCACTTCAAGATACTGGCCAGCCCCACCGCCACCCTCCGAGGAACCCTCATCTACCGACCCCCTGGACCCCGCGGACCCTTCGCCAACTCCATCACGGACATTATCTCCCCGCAGGCCATCGCATCCACCAACTACACCCTGCTGGGAGACCTCAACTTCCACCTCGACAACCAACTGGACCCCAACACCACATCCCTCCTGGACAACCTCCACAACATTGGACTGCACCAGATCGTGACCGAGCCCACGCACTCAGCAGGACACACCCTCGACCCCCTCTTCACTACAGGAAACTCCATCACCTTCAGCCACACCACCGAACTCCCATGGACCGACCATCGTTGCGTCCACTTCACCTTCAGAACACCCACCATCCACAGACACCAGCACCTGCTTCCACGAAGAAACTGGACCAAAATCACCGACGACCAGCTCACCTCCTCACTCAACAACTCCACCCCAACCATCGCGGAAAACGACGACCCCAACACCGCAGCCCAAACCCTGCATAGATGGATCTCGGACAGCACCAACACCATAGCCCCCCTAAAGAAAAACAACAATACCCGCGCCAAGAAAGCCAGATGGTTTACCACCGAACTTCGAGAGTCCAGAAGCACATGCCGCCGCCTCGAAAAGGCCTGGAGTAACACCAAATCGACAGAAGCCCACGACAACTTCAGAGCCGCCACCAACGCCCACCATCAACTCATCAGAGAAACGAGGAAAAAAGCGATTGAAGACAGAATCTCCACCCACACGCACAACAGCAAGGAACTCTTCAGCATCATCAAGGAGTTCGCCCAACCCACTAGCGAGTCTACCGACATCCCTCCCTCACAAGACCTCTGCGACAAACTCAGCACCTTTTTCCACCACAAAATCAAGAGCATCTACGACAACTTCGACGAAGACAACCAACACACTGAACCCTCACCAACCACCCCCGACGCCCGGAAACCAGCGATTGACGACTGGACAGCCCTCACCACCGAAGACACACTGAAGACAAAGAAGTCAATCTTCTCGGGCCCCCACGGACCCCTGCCCCCACCACATCTTCAACAGAGCCGCCGACACCATCGCACCCATGCTCCGCCACACCATCAACAGCTCCCTGGCGACCGCCTCGTTCCCCGACGACTGGAAACACGCCGAGGTCAACCCCTCTTAAAGAAACCCTCAGCGGACCCCACCGACCTCAAAAACTACAGACCCATCTCCCTGCTCCCGTTCCCAGCGAAAGTCATCGAGAAAGCCATCAACAGCCAACTCGCCACATTCATTGAAGAACACAACATCCTCGACTCCTCCCAATCCGGCTTCAGAAAAAACCACAGTACGGAAACCGCCCTCCTCGCCGCAACAGACGACATCCGCACCCTACTGGACAAAGGAGAAACAGTAGCCCTCATCCTCCTCGACCTATCAGCGGCGTTCGACACAGTCTCCCACCGCACCCTAATACGCAGACTCTACGACGCAGGAATCCAGGACAAGGCCCTCGACTGGATCCGCTCCTTCCTCTCCGGCAGGACGCAGCGGGTCAGACTCCACCCTTTCCTCTCGGACCCCACACCTACCACCTGCGGAGTCCCCCAGGGCTCCTCTCTCAGCCCGTCGCTCTTCAACGTCTACATGGCTCCACTCGCCCCCATCGTCAGAACCTACGGACTCAACATCGTGTCATACGCAGACGACACCCAGCTCATCCTCTCCCTATCCAACAAGCCCAACACCGCCTGACGCAACTTTCGAGAAGGCATGGAAGCCGTCGCCAAATGGAAGAAAAACAGCTGCCTACAACTAAACACCAACAAAACAGAAGTACTCATCATGGGCCCAAACCCCGATGCCTGGAGCGACACCTGGTGGCCCCCCGCCCTCGTAAACCCGCCAACCCCCACGGACCACGCACGCAACCTGGGAATCATCCTGGACTCCGAGCTCAAAATGGACCGCCAGATCAACTCTGTCTCGTCTTCCTGCTTCCACACCCTCCGCCTCCTTCGTAAGACCTTCAAATGGATCCCCTCGAACACCGAAAGACCGTCACTCACGCCCTGGTCACCAGCAGACTCGACTACGGCAACGCACTCTACGCCGGAATAAACAAAAACCTCACCCGCAAGCTACAGAACATCCAGAACGCCGCCGCAAGACTGGTCCTCAACCTGCCAAAACACTGCCACATCTCCCAGCACCTGCGCACACTCCACTGGCTCCCTGTCGAGGCGAGAATCACCTTCAAGATGCTCACCCACGCACACAAGGCCCTCCACGGCACCGGACCAGCATACCTGAACAGCCGACTCAAATTCCACGCACCCCAAAGGACCCTACGATCAGCCCAGCTCTCCTACGCCGTGGTCCCCCGCACCAGAAAGACCAGATCGGGAGGCCGCTCCTTCTCCTTCCTCGCGGCCAAAGCATGGAACACCCTTCCGCTCCACCTCAGACAGACAACATCGCTCCCCATCTTCGCAAGAAACCTCAAAACCTGGCTCTTCGACAGACCCCCTCCTTGATGGATGGAACCTGCACCCCCACCCCTAGCGCCTTGAGACCCTTACGGGTGAGTAGTCGCGCTTTAACAAACACCTGATTGATTGATTGAGCAGTTGGCGATGGCCATCTCAATAAAAAAGGTCCGTTTCCGTAAGGAGGTACAAATCGCTCCTAGGAATGTAGCAATGCAATGGTGGTACCACAGACCAAACCTTTCAAAGGGTCTCACTTTCCTGCAAGAGTTTCCAGATGACTTCTGGACAACGGATGCCTCTAGGGAAGGCTGCGGAGGACTCCTGCAGGACCTCCAAATTCAAGGCAAATGGTCCAGTGCTCAGAAACTAAAGCACATCAACAGTATGGAGTTAAAGGCCATATCCCTCTCTCTACAAGCCTTTCTTCCAAGGATAACAGGTGCATACGTGCTGGCTCATATGGACAATGCGAGCAGTATGTTCTGCATAAACGAACAAAGGGGAACCAAGTCTCTCACGCTTTCGCAGGAAGCTCCAGAGCTATGGAACTAGACAATGGAGAATGGAATTTCTGTCAGAACCGAGCACGTTCCAGGCTTGAACAACACACTAGCGGATGCTCTCAGCAGAGCAACAGACAATTAACACGAATGGGAGCTCAATCAACACCAGATGGACAGTGTGTTTTCACTGAGAAGGAAACCAGCGCTAGACCTATTTCCCACAAACATCAACACCAAGTGCCAGTCCTATGCCAGCAGGTACCTTCTCCCTGTGTCTCTGGGCAATGCCCTTTCGATGCAGTATTTGCCTACACTTTTCCCCCATCCCATTGATCCCCAGAGTGCTGACCAAGATGAAGCTGGAGCTTTGCCGCCTGATACTCATAGCTCCCAGGCAGCATTGGTTTCCGGAACTTCATCTTTCAGAATCCAGACCCATACAACTGCAGCTGTCCCCCTCTCTCTTAACCAGGAACGACGGGCAACTGTGCCATCCGGACCCTGCGTCACTGCACTTGCATGCCTGGCTCCTAAGTTCTTAGAGTTGAGGGACAAGAACATCTCGCAGGAATGTAGAGACATCCTTGTGAACTCTACAGCGAAAAGTACCAACAACACGTGCAGGCTGAAATGGAAACGGTTCTGCTTCTGGTGCCAGCGAAATGAATTGCGTCCATTTACAGCATCCCCGGAGCAGATTTTACTATACCTCCTCTCCTTGGCAAAATCAGGCTTGGCTTTCGCTTCAGTCAAGGTACATCTAGCCTCCATCTCTCATTATAGAAGAGCTTTTAAAGCTCCTTCCCTTTGTGCGTCAAGCTTGGTGAAGCAATTTTTGAAAGGACTTTTCCGCACCATTCCTCCGGTGCGAGCACCTCTCCTGGAATGGAAGCTTAACGTAGTTTTAGCACAGTTAATGAATCGACCATTTGAACCGATTCACAAAGCTGAATTAAAGTTCTTGATATGGAAAGTCGCTCTTCTCCTGGCCCTCAACTCAGCTAGGAGAGGGAGTGAGATCCAAGCATTCACCATCAAGGAGCCTTTTCTGCAGTTTAAAGAGGACGCTGTCATTCTAAGAACTAATCCTATGTTTATCCCTAAAGTACCATCTCAGTTCCACCTTAATGAGCCGGTAATACTTTTTTGCTTCTTCCCGAATCCATCAACGCCCCTGGAGCAGGCATTACGTATGCTTTTTTTGAAATTGTATTTATTGATATTTGAACACAATTTATCATACAAACATAACAATAACAGTAGCCAGTACATTCCGAAACCTGTGACGGATACCATCGGCATATTCCGGGTACAGTAACAGTAATCAAGTTCAGCACACCCGCCACTCCAGTAGTCTACATTCAATGGCACTAGATCTTCTCCCTTTTCGTCTGAATATTTAATTGTGAGGCCTAAACACCCATGCCCACTGCAATGCACATTATACATTATACATGAATTCCCGATGTTATTCCACGTCTACTGTACAGTATACCGTCACATTGTACATGAAATTTAATGTAATCCAGTGTTGTGTTTCACCCGGGGGAATCAGCCAGGGGCTGTGTACCACCATCAGGACCCTGTCGTTCCCGTGCCCAGTTCAAAAATGGTTCCCATATGTCTCGTGGCCTGGAAGTGAGGGGCATTAACTCCCAAAAAGTGGTAAGTTGGGCCTGTCCATATGTCACATCCTGCAACCAGTCCTTCGTGGACGGTGCCCTCCTCTGTCCCCAATGTATTGCTACCCGGCGTTTAGCTAACAACAGCAATAATGCGTGTAACTTCCGCACTTGGGGTCGTGTGTCTCTTACATAGCACAGTAAGCCCAGCAATGGGGTAGGGTCAAGCGACACTCAGAGTATTTGGTTAATTATCATAAACGTCGTGTTCCAATAAGTCCCCAATGCCGGACAATCCCAAGCCATGTGTAAAAAGGATGCTGACGCAGACCCGCAGCGCCAGCAACGGTCATCCTCCCTAAGACCCATACGGTGTAACCCCTTAGGTGTTCTGTAATATCTATGTAGGAATTTAAAGTGAACTAATCGAAGTCTGTAATTCGGCGATAGCTCGGTGAGCTGGCGACAGCAGAACGACCATTGGTCTTCCGTCAATGGCTCCGGGAGTTCTGAATTCCAACCCTGTAGCGCCTTGGGTGTCACCAGCGGCGACGAGGTCTGCATCTGTCTGTACAGTCGTGTTACTAGCCTCCGGGGGAAGGGGAGCGCAGCAGGTTCTCCAGGGCCAGCAATGTAGGAGGAGGGGCCGGGAAGGTGGCATGGAGTGAACGACACGCCGCACGCAGCTGGTGGTAAAGGAAAATTTCGGTGAACGGCACTGTCTGTCCATCGCCCGCGGCCGGAGGTGGGCGGAACTCGTTGCCAATGTATAAGTCTGCGAATGTGTGTAGCTTCATTTTCTCAGCAATTGTTTTGCTAATTCCATCCCTCAGAGCGGGTACCATCGGGTTGTGTGCTAGTGGTATGGAAGGGGCGTATAGCACCGGCATCCCTGCCCGTCTGCGTAGCCCATCCCACGCCCAGCGCAGAGTTTCCGAAGTGTCTATTCCCTCTCTAGGTCGGCGATAAGGCGTGTATAGTGCCACTGGCAGAGGGACAGGCGCCACAACGTCAATCTCCACAGCAACATGTGGCTGAAAGGGCGTAGGGTACGTCCAGTAGTGCAAATACTGCGCTTGAGCACACAGTGCGTAAAGCTGCATGTCGGGGGCCCCCATCCCACCCTGCACCAGCGGGAGCGTAAGAAGCTCCCAAGACACCCTAGCCTGACCACCCGCCCAAGCCAGTGAGATCAAAGCAGCTCTGACCCTTTTAAAAAGGACTGTGTAAGCGGGATCGGGACATTAGCGAACAAATATAAAAATTTGGGCAGAATGATCATTTTTGCCAAGGCTATTTTCCCCGCCAGTGAGATCGGGAGAGTCTTCCAAAGTCCCACCTTTTCCTCCAACCAGGTCACTGCCCTCCCATAATTTAAAGACCAGATATCCTGCATGTCCCGGCTGATCCAAATCCCCAAATACTTGACCGCCATTGCCTCCCACCTCAAGGGGAATTCGGAAGTTACCGGTATGGTATTATTTGTGAGCGGAAAGATGACCGACTTAGCCCAATTTATGGAGATCCCAGACAGGCCTCCAAATCTAATAAATTCCCGCAAGATGGGGTCCAAATTTTCCCTGGGGTTAGAGATATATAAAGTGACATCATCAGCGTATAATGAAATTATGAGGCTCCTAGTGCTGAACCCAATGCCCCTGTCCGTGTGATGTTGTCTAACGCGGGCGGCCAGTGGTTCCATCGCAACCGCAAATAGCAATGGCGACAGAGGACACCCCTGTCTCGTCCCGCGCGAAATAGGGAAAGGCTCTGACAATAGGCCATTCACTTTGATACGGGCAGTTGGCTGGGTGTACAGCAATTTGATGAGGTTCAAAAACTGGGGGCTGAATCCCATCCGGGATAGAATCATGAATAAATACGGCCATTCAAGCGTGTCGAATGCCTTAGTGGCATCTAGGAAAACCGCCGCAGCTTGTACATCGGGATGCAAATAGTGCAGCACCGAAAATATCGTCCTGAGATTGTGAGAGGTGGCTCTACCCGGGATGAAACCCGACTGGTCCGGACGCGCGATGAGGGGCAACAAGGGCTGTAGCTTATTAGTTATTAATTTGGACAGGATTTTTGCATCTACATTTATCAATGACAGAGGCCGATAGGAGTCCAGCTCCGTTTCGGGTTTACCTGGCTTCAACAGGGTGATTATGACAGCCTCTCTCATCGTTGGGGGCAAAATGGCAGAGTCGCAAGCCTCCTCATATACTGCCAGGAGTCGCGGCGCCAATTCCTCCACATATGCTTTGTAAAAAGCCGTAGTCAGGCCATCTGACCCTGGGGCTTTATCTAAGGGCAAACTGCGTATGACCTGTGCGACATCTTCCACCGTGATTGGTAGATCCATGTAATCCCTGTAGTTTTGACTGAACCAAACCAGCTCGAGGGAATCAAGGAAATTCTGCATTCCCTCAGGGCATGTGTGTTGAGTGGCTGTGTAAAGGTTGGTATAGAACCGAGAGAATTCAGTAAGGATGTCCCGCTGTCCTCTGACCATTCCCCCCTCAGCAGCCCTCAACTCAGGAATGTACGTAGTGGAACGTGGGGCCCGAACCATACCAGCCAGTGTCCTACCCGGTCTATCTCCCTCCCCATATCTCCTTGCCTCGGCATATTTCCCCAAGAATTTAATCTCTCGTCGTGCTTCGTCCTCGTATTCAAGTAATTTGGCTTTCATATCAGCCAGTACAGATGTGTCGTTAGAGGAGTAAAACAGTGTCTCGAGTCCTTTTATTTGAGATTCCAGTGATGCCAGAGAGCCACGTATGGCTTTTAGTACCCCGGCTTGGCGGGCTATACATTGGCCACGGATAACCACTTTGAAGGCCTCCCACAGCGTGGCCTCAGTGTCCACCGAGCCCATGTTACGTGTGAAGTAGTCAGTAATGTCCGTCCTAATTTCTTCCTTGAAAGCGTCATCTAACAGAGCATGCGGTGGCAACCTCCATGAAAACATGCGTGGGGGTGCCTCTGGCATTGTCAAAGTCAGCAGACATGGGGCGTGGTCTGACAAAGATCTAGGCAAGTGGACTATTCCAGTAGTCCACGTGGCTACATCCCGCGACACCAACCAGTAGTCCAGTCGGGACCAGGCGCTATGGTGGTCGGATATGCAAGTTCCTTCCTGGAGGTCAGGGTTTCTATGGCGACAGATATCTATCAGGGGCCCATCCTCCAGTATAGCGTTAAGCGCAGTACCTGCCGAGGGGTGCAAAGTACGGGCAGCCCCCGCCTGTCCAACTCATCATTCAAGACTGCATTGAAGTCGCCACCCCATATGATAGTGCTACAGCCTGTAGCCTTTACTCTAGCCCATATGTCCCGGAAGAACTCAGGGGAGTCAACATTGGGGCCATATAACGCAACTATTGCAATCTGGACCCCACCCAGCGAGCCCAGAACAATAAGGAATCTGCCAGCCGGGTCCCTATGCACAGTGCCCTCCCTCCACTCCAACCCCCTCCTGATCAGCACCGCCACGCCCCGGGAGTAACTAGAGTATATAGACGAATATACGTGTCCCCATCTGGTGTGCTTGAGCCGCGGTGAGGGGTCGGCACTGAGATACGTTTCCTGCAATAAACAGATATCAATATTGTGGCGTGAGAGGTAAGCATGTACAAGTCTGGTTTTCCTACAGTCATTTAGGCCCCTAATGTTCCAGGAGAGGCATTTTAAGGTGGCAGCGTGCGAACATCATATGTGTATCCCAAAAGAGCAGTTAGGTAGCCAAAACCGCTCGGGGGCCGGAACAGCGCCCATCGTGTTGCAAGGTGGCACGTAACAGTACTGGCTAGACACAAACAAACCCCCCTTTCTCCCCCATCCCACCACCCACTCCAACCCCCAATCAGGTTGTGTATATTCCCGCAACTTTAAACAAAACACAATCCTAATATACAAAAAAAAACAGCTCAAATCAGGAAAATTTCCCATGGGGCGAGGTGTCACCGGCATCTTCCCTGTGTG
The DNA here is from genome assembly GCA_963921515.1 of Calotriton arnoldi. NCBI lineage: Eukaryota > Metazoa > Chordata > Amphibia > Caudata > Salamandridae > Calotriton > Calotriton arnoldi. The sequence continues at coordinate 139,854 of CAWUFW010002683.1, read as the reverse complement.
CACAGGGTGGCCGGGAATACTGCAGAGAGGCAGGCAGTTAACTTCAAATGTAGTGTATCACCCTAGAGCTCACATTCTACGTGGACCCAGGATCCCCTCAGCAGCTTGAGGATCATGTCTAAAGAAATCATATTAGAGCAGGTTCACACATTAGCCCCATCGCGCCCCCTCAGCAACATTTTAATACAGTGAACAAAGGCGAGGTATCAGAACAGTCACAATTGAAAGCTCTCCCATAAAGGCGTGTTGCTACCGGTTAACTTCCCTATAATATGCAGGGTGGCCGGGAGCACCTCGGTGACCACTATTATGTTAACTATATCTATATCTAAATTCCGAAATATCACGCTGCTCAGAGCTAAATCACCAAATAGAGTGTGCAATATTCAGGAGGGCAACGACCCATAGCGCCCAGAACCAGCCCCACCTGCAGCCAATTATGCAGTTGGGATAAAAATACGATACCCATATCAATCGTTATCGCTCAAGCGATCAGTCTGCAAGTCTGTAGAGCCTTGAGTCTGCTTAGTTCTCTTTCCACCGACATGTTTGGCAAACTTTAGGGCCGACTTCGCATCAGTGAAGAAGTGGGCAGATCCATCATGAGACACTTTGAGCTTGGCTGGGTAGAGCAGTGAGTAGGGAATCTGAGCTTGAAGCAAAAGACGTTTGGCAGGCAGAAATTCGCGCCTTGCCGCTTGCACTGCCGGCGTGAAATCGGGGTAGAAGGAGATATTGTTGCCTTTGTGTGTGATTGACCCTTTTTCCCTAGCTAGCCGGAGAATGAGATCTCGGTCTTGGTAGTTCAGGATTTTGGCTAGAATGGGCCTAGGCGGAGCTCCAACCGGAGGTTTCGCTCCCAAGGAACGGTGAGCTCTCTCCACAGCGAACACTGACGATAGATGAGGATCAAAGAGTTCATGTAGCAAATCCGCGATGTAGATCTCCATTTTGGTGATGGCTGTTGTTTCTGGAATCCCGGTAATTCGTAGGTTGTTCCTCCGGGACCTTGCCTCCAAATCTTCGTTCTTGGCCCGAATGATACTCAACACTTTGTCCATATGCAACAGCTGTTCTTTTGTTTCCACCTGGAACTCATGGAAGTCCGAAGTGCGATTCTCTAGCACATCTAAGCGGGTCTCGTGCGCCCCCACCTGTGTCTTGACGGCATCTAGTTGAGTAGTAAGCGTGTCTAATTTAGTATCGATGTTTCGTAGGCTTGATCTCATTTCTAACATGAGGGTACGCAGGTCCTCCCCCGGTCCTCCGTCTGGGTCTCGGGTGCTCTCTCCGTGTTGGCCTCCGGGTCAGATTCTGTGAGTCTTGTAGATCTTTTATTCTCGAACGTCAGCTTAGGCTGCTTGGCATCTTGCTTACCCATTATGTGGTTATAGGCCGTTTACACCAGAGATGTAGGCAATCCGAAGGGAGCGGTGTAGTGGCACTGCGCGATGTGAGTCAGTGCCTTGTGCCCACCAGCTGAAGCACCCCCTCTGCACTGGATCCTCCTTATAAGCGGTCCGGCCAGGTGTAAAAGTATGTCTGGGCACTCTGTCTTGCCCGCACCCTATTAGTGTCTCGTAAGCTTCACTATATCAGCTTGAGGGCCGCCCGCTCCACTATTGCGCACCTCCCTCGCTGGCACTCCAGCCGCACCTCACCTCACAGTGTGTGACTGTCGCGGTCCCGCACATCCGTTAGCGGCCGATCAGGCAAGGGGAAACACTGCCAGTGGTCAGGAGTTCTACCGGTGTTCAACCCCCACAGTTCGTCCCGTGCCCAGGGCGGCTCGCGCGTATTCCTGTAAGACTGCTCACTACCAGGAATAGGGCTGCAGTATGTGACCGGGGTGGAGGGTCCCACCGCCCCCGCTGCAGAGCAGCAGGCTTCGCCCTGTCGTGTGTATGCAGCGCGTCCAGGTCGGGCGCTTATCTGTGCATTGGCTGCCAGACCCCCAGGCTCTCACCAGCGGTCACCCTTCGTCCCCCCGTGTGTCTGGGGCTCACCTTACCCAGTCCAAAATGGCGCCCGGGCCTCTGGGCTGACGATGTCCCAATTAACTGGGCTCCTCCGTTGCTAGCTATACCACCGGCAAGGTCGTCTTCCTCCGCCGCTGCTCGCGCTAGACTCGAGTCCCCGGTGCCCCGTGTCCGCTGTCTGGATGGCAAAGGGGCTATGTGCCAGCCCGGATGGACTACTAGTGGCGCCGCATCATTCGTTCTCCTTCTGCAGTCGCTACGCCACTCAAGTGCGCTGACGGGAGCTCACCTCATTTAAAGCTGCAATTTGGGATGATTGAAGAGGTGCCCAGCGCCGGCTTGCCTGCTGTTGATCCTGCTATGTCCCAGTGTTCCGTGCCGCATTATCCGCCTCCAGGGCTCGAGTCCCGTCTTTGTCCGCAAGCTCCGTGGCCTGTTACATGAGGGAAGCCACGGGCTCGAGTTCCTCACTTCTCCGCACCGCCCTCCCGGGGACGGGAGATCTCAGCCCCGCTCTCCACGGATCCGACCCTCTCGTCACCGCTCAATAAGCTGCGGGAGTCCCAAGGCGGTCGCTCGGATCCTTGGGCACTAGGCTACAGCATGGTGCGAAAACTGCCTCATTGAAGCTCTCCGATTGCGCGGATTATTTCAGGATAAGTTCCCGGCCGGCGGAGCGCGCTCAGCAAGCGGCCATTCCGCAGCTCGGCAAACCACGCCCCCTCAGGCATTACGTATGCTTGATGGTAAACGATGCCTTCATTTCTACCTTCAGAGAACAAAGGACATCCGAAAGACTGATCAATTGCTGGTGGCTTACGGCCAAGGCAGGGAAGGAACTGCGATCACGAAAGCTACTGTCGCAAGATGGATTTCGGCGGCAATTAAATTTTGTCACATCAAGGATAACAGGTCTTTGACAAATAGGATTAAAGCTCACTGCACCAGATCAGTAGCCAGGTCAGCAGCCCTTTTCGCTGGGGTGACACTGGAAAAGATTTGTTGTGCTGTGACCAGGAGAAGCACTCATACCTTCATGCAGCACTACTGCCTGGAATCTGCACAAAGTGCAGACGCAGCTGTTGGCCAGGTGGTGCTTCGTCACCTCTTCCACTAAGGTGAGCCTCTTTCTAGCTATAAGAGCCTTTGTTCTTCTGCTGATTACATGTACATATAGGTATATGATTATGTATGATATAAGTAAACATCTTTAGGTATGTGTTGCACTGTTTTTTCTTACCCTTTTGCTGCTCTCCACATAGAGGCTTTTCTCTATTGCTTTATGAGATACTTACTTCTCACTTGTGCTTGGAAAATCTGAGGGTAACTACCTCTGCTGGGAGAGTTCTAGAGGGGGCTTGAAGCTGATTGGTTGCATTCAACATTTGGTCCTTTTTTAGAAAGGACATAGATGGGTTATTTAAAATGTGGCTTAGGGCCATTATAGCCTATGACATTTAACTACTGCTTGATTATATTACCATGAGACTCCCATCTTAACAACAGGGAATGATTCAAGCATGTGAATCTATGAAAGATACCAATACTGGATAACCGTAGTTACAGGTAAGTAACTTATTTTCTTCTCAGTCACCACAGTGACACTTGCACCTGTGTCCCTGTAAGCTTCTGCCTCAATACCATTAATGAGGGGATGCCGCCTGTATTTCCTCATATTAGGAGGCCAGGCAGCCAAAGTGGCAAGGTCAGTGCCACCCTCTGATACCAGGACTGCCTCAGTGGTTTCTCTGGCTAGGCCAGAGTCCACTGCAGTACACAAAGTGAGCCCAGCTACACCCTTGGAGGTAGTACAGCTACTAGTGCTACTGTTAGGGGCACTAGGGGGAGTACCAGCAGTACTGGCGCTTTCCTTAGGACAATTATGATCAGATGTCCTATGGCCTTTTGTTTTCCAAACAAAGCACCAAGGTTTCTTATTAGAGGAAGAGGAGGATTTGGACCGACCCCCACCAAGAGGAAGATGTTTGTGGGCCTAAAGAAGACTTTCTTTTTATCTTTAGGTTTCTCCCCATCTTTCTCTTGGGACTTAGAATTATTCTTTTTTTTTTTTCTGGTCACCCCCATTTGTCTGCCTTCTTTCCCATTTCTTGGGGAGCGGTCAGCTCAGTCCACCAGATATTGGTGCAGTTTTTCAGACACAGAGTTCTTAAGGACCTGCTCACTCATGATAACATTTTACAGCCCTTCATAGTCATGTACATTACTACCACGTAACCAGCCTTCCAGAGGCTTAACTGAACAGTCTGCAAAATCAACCCAGTCTTGTGAGGACTCTTTCTGAGTTTCTCTAAACTTAATAGTAAGTAAATGTAAACATAGAGCCCTACTAGGCACTCCCTTTAGTAGTTATGGAATCCCAAAGTGTATTGGATAAGTATAACCATTCAAAGTATCATGTTCAAACTTTATATCCCTTATCTGAAAGAAACACATAGTGATAGATTCCTTACCTTAGAATATCCCCAGGCGTCAGACTGGATCCGGAAAGTTTTCGTCAGCAGTACCCCTGCGCGTCGGTAGGTGGCGTCGTGCGGCTCCGCGTCCGTCGTTGGCGTCGTGGTCGCCGAGATGACGTCGCGGCAGCTACTTAGACGCCGCCTTGCACTGAAGGCATTTCTTCCTTCTGTCAAAGGAAGAGTAGTGCAGGTGTTCACGGACAACACCACTGCCATATGGTGTTGCAACAAACCGGGCGGGGTGGGGTCGTGGAACCTTTGGCAAGAGGCTCTTCACCTTTGGACATGGCTGGAACATCGGGGTATGTCCCTGGTGGTTCAACACTGGGCAGGTTCTTTGAACGCCAGGGCGGACGAGCTCAGCTGCCTGTGCATGATGGATCACGAATGGCGTCTTCACTCGGAGGTCGTGCAAGGTCTCTTTCAACAGTAGGGAGAGCCTTGGTTTGATCTTTTCGGCACTGAAGAGAACGCGCACTGTCAGGAGTTCTGCGCGTTGGAATTTCCAAGGCGACACTCGCTCGGCGACGCTTTGCGTTGCAAGTGGAGTTGCTGCTTCCTGTATGCCTTTCCGCCTGTACCACTTCTGCCCAGAGTGCTGAAGAAGATCACGGTCAACTGGGCCCAAGTCATTCTTGTGGCTCCGGACTGAGCACGACGCGTCTGGTACCCCTAGCTCTTAAGCATGGCCATCGATCCTCCGATCAGACTGCCTCTTCGTGAGGATCTTCTGTTGCAGCAGCAGGGGACAGTCCTCCACCGGAACCTGTCCAGCCTCCACCTCCTTATGTGGAGATTGAGCGGCGACAGTTGACAGCTTTTGACCTTCCTCCCGAAGTCTGTAATGTCATCTTGGCAGCCAGGCGTCCCTCCACTAAAACGGTATGCACCTGTAGATGGAACAAATTTGTGGCATGGTGCACAGCGAAGGCTGTGGATCCCCTTTCTGCCCCTGTTTCTGAGGTTCTCCTCTTCATTCTTTCTTTGGCCCAGCAGGGTTCTGCTCTGGGCACTCTTAAGGGCTATCTTTTGGCCATTTCGGCCTTTCTTTGCCTTCCTGATCAGCCTTCTCTTTTCAAGTACCCGATTGTTAACAGATTTCTGAAGGCCATTACTCATCTCTTTCCTCCTCCTCCTTTTGTAATGCCCCAGTGGTACTTGAATCTTGTCCTCACTTATCTTATGTGTGCTCCCTTTGAGCCACCACATAATTGTCCTCTTCACCTCCTTACTTGGAAGACTGCTTTCTTGCTTGCCATCACCTCTGCTCGCAGGGTGAGTGAGCTTCAGGCCTTATCTTCCAAACCTCCCTTTCTGGCTGTTCATCCGGACAAAGTGGTTCTTCGCACTAGGCCCTCTTTTCGGACCAAAGTGGTTATCTCCCTCCATATAGGTCAGACCATCACATTCCCCACCTTCCCAACTCCGCTCCCTTCCAAAGAGGAGGAGAAACTCCACCGTCTGGACCCAAAACGTGCGCTGTCCTTCTACCTTGACCACACTAAATTTTCCGGGTGGACGATCAACTCTTCGTGAGTTATGTGGGCGCCAAGAAGGGTCGGGCAGTGCACAAGCGTACCATCTCTCGATGGGTTGTCCTATGCATCAAAATTAGTTATTCTTTGGCTAAAAAGGTACCTCCAGTAGGACTGCGTGCCCACTCTACTAGGGCAACGGCAGCCACTTTGGGGCGTGGAGTACCGTTAAATGACATCTGCCAGGCAGCCACGTGGGCATCCGGACAGCCAAGTCCGGAGAGACAGCTTTTTCGGCTGTTCTGTTCTCCAGGACTTCCTGGTGTGAACTTGGTTCTCAGATCCACCTCCAGGGTTGGTATTGCTGGGGTATCTATTCTAAGGTAAGGAATCTATAACTAATGGTCTCTTTCAGATGAACAAGTTACTTACCTTTGGTAACGATGTATCTGTAAGAGACATACATTAGTTATAGATTCCTTACCGCCCCACCCATCCTCCCTGTTCTGCAAACTGACTTCTAGGAATAGGGACTCCCTTCCATGGCCCTAGTTTTGTGCACCAGTGGTCAGTGTCTTGCATGGCTCTGCGCTTCTGGCGTGGAAAGACGTGTCAGAACTGACATCGGCGCACGGGGGCGGCGTCTAAGTAGACACCGCAACGTCATCCCGGCGACCACAACGCCAACGACGGACTGAAGCCGACCGACGCCACCTACCAACGCGCAGGGGTACTACAAAGAAAAAATTTCTCCGGATCCAGTCTGACGCCTGGGGGTAATTCTAAGGTAAGGAATCTATAACGAATGTATGTCTCTTACAGATACATCGTTACCGAAGGTAAGTAACTTGTTCGTCGATGCCCATGCGCACTATCACCAAAAGGAGGAGTCACTTTACCTCGTGACTGGGAAAGACTTCTTCGAAGAAAAACAACTTGCAAACATCCAGACCCAACACTAGATGGTAAGAGTATGCAAAGCATGTGACTCTACAACTCTACATGCCAAGAACAGATGCTTACTGGGTAGGTAGCATAATCCGTATGCAAAGAGGGCACCAAATGTGCCCTTCAAAGCAGTCTGGAGATGCTTGGAAGACCCCCACCTTAGCCCAGAGACTCAATTCTTAAGGAGAGGTGGTATCTCCTCTCCTAGAAATCCTTTGTTCTGCCTTCCCCTGCCCGAGGTAGGGTCAGCAGTAGAAGTGCAATACAGTGTCTGGGGTCTGCGCAGCAATGGCTTGCATGCAGACCCTGCTAGGCTACACCGGTAGATATGAAGGGGTTCCTCTAAGGAGCCCTACAGAACGTGGTATCAGGTAACTAACACTGTAATCGATGTAGTTGCATGATTCCAACATGTTTGATACCAAACATGACTATGTTTGGAGATGCCATTATGTAGTTGGACATCTCGTGTTCACCGGTGTCCACTACATACCTTTAAATGGCTTCCCTGCACTTACAAAGCCCGGGGAATGGAGTATGGGGTTTGTAGGCATGCCACCGCTAATTCAGGGGCACCCTCACTCTTAGGACCATGCACCCTGCCCTTGGTCTGAAGGACCTACCTACCTTAGGGGTGACTTCTAGGGTCCAAGTGCAGTGACCGGGATATAAAGTAAATCTACTATATGTGGTGAAAGTTTCATGCACCATTTCACACATGCTACAATGCAGGCTTGTAGACACAGTTTGCATGTGCTGGTCAAACGTGGAGCGGTGCACCACCGGACTGCCTTTCCTGGTAACAAAAGACTGACCAATTCCTTTATGAAAAGAATTCCTTTATTTCAATGACATCAAAAATGTAGACTCCAGCCAACGCGTTTTGTTCAATGGAGATTGAACTTCATCTGGGCTGAAAAGTTACAATATCACATAAATATACGCATACAATAAAGTTGACACAACATTACAGAATACCATAAGTCATATTCATTGTCCGAAACAAAACGGATATCACAACAAACATTTAACCAAATTACCATTTGAGCGACCTAGCAACAAAAAGACAACTGTACTGGACTGACCATAGTCGCAAACAGACATTCACTAAAAACAAGTATGATACCCATGTACTCCTCACTAAGTGTAATACATGGATATATGACATGTGCTAGGAAGACCTGTGGTATACATACACTGCCCATTGTGCGCTGTACAAGACTCCATAAAAAGTAAGTACATTGGTGCACTAACATGTGAAACACATCTAAAACATGCAATGTAACAGTTAAAACCCCAATTAAAATAAGTATGAAGTATTAAAAAAGGGGGGAAGAAAAGAGGCCTTGTATGAGACAACTGATCTGAAAGAAACACATAGTGATAGATTCCTTACCTTAGAATATCCCCAGGCGTCAGACTGGATCCGGAAAGTTTTCGTCCGCAGTACCCCTGCGCGTCGGTAGGTGGCGTCGTGCGGCTCCGCTTCCGTCGTTGGCGTCGTGGTTGCCGAGATGACGTCGCGGGCGCTACTTAGACGCCGCCCACGCTCGCTGACGTCAGTTCTTTCTTTTTCCGCGCCAGCAAGCGCAGATCCGGGAAGAGCAGGAACCCCCAGTCAATTTTTGACTGACTTTTTTGAGGCTTTTTTGTCTCTATTTTTTTTCGAGTCATCGACTTCTGGTGCCGTAGGATGCCCGGTTTCAAGTCCTGCGGGGATTGTCATCGCATGATGTCGGTAACGGACCCGCACCGCGTGTGTCTTTTCTGCCTGGGGCGCGACCACGACCCCAAGTCGTGCCCCGACTGCCGGGCCATGGCGCCGAAGACTTTGCGGGAGAGGTCCCGAAAGTTGCTGGAAGCCCGGCAGTCGGCTCCGCGCCGTTCAAAGTCCCGGTCCAGAGGGAGGTCGAGGGACCGTGCGCGGAGTCATCATCATCGGTCTTCGGGATCCAAGTCTTCGCACTCGGGGTCAGGTAAGACGAAGCACAAGAAGTCGAAGAAACGTCATCGTTCTTCGACTTCCCCTCGCCGGTCGCGCGACGCGGCTGAGGGTATGGGTGGTGCCACCCCCCGCGGCTCCAGCGGAGCCTATGCAGTCGCCGCCCTTTCCGGGGTCGTCGGCGACTCCGGCCCAAATACAGGAGTTCCTGTCGGCCATGGCTCGCCTCTTTGGGCCGTCGGGTCCCGCCGGTGCGCCTTCGGGCCCTGCGGTCCCGCATGGGTGTCCTCGCGTTTACTCGCCGGCGGCTCCGGCCCCGGCGTCGCTGTTGGCTCCGGCCCCAGCGCCGCAGGACACCCTTGGATCCAGGCCTGGATCCTGGTCGACGCCGGTTGACCTGGTTACGCCTCCACCGACGTCGGCTCCACCGGCACCGGTTCTGACGCCGCCCGCACCGCGGGACGACGTCGACCTCTGTTTCAGCCCCGAAGTGGACGCAGCCTCTCGCTGCAGCCTGCGAGTCTGAACAGGACTGGGCTGAGGAATTGGGGGACGCCAGTGGTCTGGATACCTCATCAGACCTTGGCATGCTGTCTCCTCCTACCGTGGCTACGGAGGAGGGCGCTAGTTATGCTGTGGTGTTGCGTAGGGCGGCCGAGGCCCTACACCTCGAGCTCCCTACTGTGGCCGTCAGGACTAACCTCCTGACAGAGGTGCTTCAGCCAGCAGCTACTTCTGCGGAGCCGCTGCTTCCTTTCAATGAAGCCCTCTCTGACGTTCTTTTGGGCACTTGGTCCAGGCCCACCACAGGGGCTCCTGTGGATAGGAACGTGGCCCGACGCCATCGCCCGGCTCCGGGCATCCTGTGGTATTGTGGGTAGAGATGAGTATCAGCAAGGTCGTAGCGATGCGTCCTGTCTTGGCCTCCCTGATAAGGGCCCGGTATATACACCTGAGCGGTAAAACAAATGTCATTAAGCGTGTGATAGAATGCTCCCCAGTATAGAAGTCAGAAACATTGAGGCGAATAGTTGTAAAAAGTGGTCAGCGGGGAGGTATGCAGAGGGCATGCGAACATTAGTATACTCAGAAATAAGTTTGTAGTCACCACGTAACAAAGTGAGAAATACCCAGAACATGGGTAGGACAGAAGACAGGCTGGCAGAGTGTATGGGGCCGCCACAGATATATACCAATATGAAATGAATATATGGGTAAAACAATGAAAAGGTATAAAATAATAATAAGAAAAAGAAAGTATAAACGTGCAGACGGGAAAGTGTCCTCCTTGACGCATAGGTTACAAAAAGTATATTAGGTGCGCTAATTATGGATAAGAACGAACTATGGCGTGTGTACTGAGCATGAAAACAAGGGACTGGGTGAAGTAATATTAAAACCCGATGCTCCGGCAGGAGTAAAGAGGAACCATAAAAAGGACAGGACCACAAAGGTAGTCGGACTTAATGAAATAAAGTGCCTAATGTGGACGCAAGGGCGTGTGTGCAGAAAGCAATAACGCGGAGCCCCTGGGAGGACCCGCACGTAGCGTGTCGGGGTGTATTACCTTAAGCAAAAGTCGTCAGCGTCTCATCCCTGGATCCAAGGTTAGAACCAGCTTCCCGCCCCCAGAGCATCCTATTTGTACTGTAGGGCGAGTTATATTGCCCAAACGCGGGAAAAGAAGTATGGAAACCGAAGAAAGACGGCTTAGGACGTAAAGTGGCTCGCGGAGACCGTGATGTCTCCACTCTCAACCTTTCGTCCTGCGTGCAGTATATGCAGTAGAATACCCGCTTGCGCGGCGGCCCCTGTGTAGCGCACAGCGGTCAAAAACGGGCTAATAAACGTGGAAAGAGGAAAGACTGTGGGACATGGGCTGTATAGAATGTGTAGGACAATTCAAAGTCACAAACTACCGTGTATCGAAATAGATCCAACACTGAAGATATTATGTGATGAAAGCGGCCAAATATAGGACAAAGAAAATCGTAATATAAAAAAACGGATTATGAAAAGAAAAATATAATAACTTACAGATTATATGTATAAATATAAACAAAGTGTAACATAACGAGGATATCACATCAGTCTCTAAAGAATGTGATGGAAATGGCATGAAGGCAATTGCGCACGCATGGATACATGCCTGTGCCCAGGCGTAAAAATAGTGTATACAATGATATATATATACCACTGCAAATGGCAAACTGCGGATGAACGGACATGGCGCGGGCATACTCCAATATGGCCCATCCTCATGCCAGAGGGAAAAAACTCGGCCTGAATTTCTATGTTTGGGTATGGGGCCTTGGTGGAAAGGTACCCAGTAAGAACCCGCTGTGTTACACCACATGGGTGTGCAGGCTTTATTTAAGAAAGTAATGGAACTCATCCGTGTTGTGCCCTTTTGCGACAGACTGAAGTCTACATATCCATTTGGACTCCGTCTGTCGCAATGCAAGTTCTGTCTCCTCCTCGCTTGTTGGAAGCAATGTGGTCAATGCCATAAAACCTGAAGGTTGTGTCCCCCTTTAAATGGCTTCCCTGCACTTACAAAGCCCGGGGAATGGAGTATGGGGTTTGTAGGCGTGCCACCGCTAATTCAGGGGCACCCTCACACTTAGGACCATGCACCCTGCCCTTGGTCTGAAGGACCTACCTACCTTAGGGGTGACTTCTAGGGTCCAAGTGCAGTGACCGGGATATAAGGTAAACCTACTATATGTGGTGAAAGTTTCATGCACCATTTCACACATACTACAATGCAGGCCTGTAGACACAGTTTGCATATGCTCACATGCCCCAGCCCATTGGAGAACCCTGGTGTACCAGTGCCCTGGGTACCTTAGTACCATCTACTAGGGACTTATAGGGGTACACCAGTATACCAATTGTGGAGTATACAAAGTACTTACCAACTTAATTTAGAGGAGAGAGCACCAACACTGGGGGTCCTGGTTAACAGTATCCCAGTGTACTACAGTCTAAACACACTGACCCAAGGCAAAACGTGGGGCCAACCATGTCGGAAAGATCCTACTTTCCTACAACCAGGAAATCGGATTTGTCTTCCTGGGAACATAAGACGGACAGAGAAGAGCAGTCACCGTGAGAACGGAGGACTTACCCTGAACTTGGCACCAAACCATGCCTTGTTGCTGTACTTCAACCTCAACAATTGCACTTATCCCGCTCGTCCAAAAGCTGTTCATCCTCCTAAGCCTTTGGGGGACTGTCAAGCGCTTCGCCAACCACAGAGTATCTCCCTTGGGGTGAAGGAGTCATCCCCCTGCATCTAAAGGCACCGACCTCACTTGCCCATTTCTTTGTTTTACTGGCAATCGGGCCCACCAAGGAAACATCTCACCAGGAGGAGGTCACTGTGGTTCCCAGAGGTCAGCCCCATCTTTCCAGCGAGTTTTGAGACGCTGGACCGTTCAAGAGCTTACCTGCACCAATAGCTTGGATATCAGAGCATTTGCCTCAACCAAGGCTTGTTGAGTGTCCAGCCCGGACACCACCTCAGCCAAAAGTTGAGGGACTTCAGGACGACAAGGCCTACACCAAGAGTGGCTGTGCTGTCTTGTTTTCTTTCCCTGTCCAGGTTCACCCAAGAACCGTGAGAGCCTCCAACGCAAACGGCCAGCAGGCCAAACACCTCAGCTCAGAGTCCCACAGCCCGGGGTCACGTAATAACGATTGTGTCCCCTTGCTCCAGAGACCCTCAAGAGCCGAGCCCCCCTTTAAGTTCTGCCGTACTTTTCCCCACTTGCAGCCTTTCTTTTTTTGCAGGTACTCTTCCATTGACTTTAACGTGTAGCTCTCGAGGCTACCAACGCAACCAACACCTCTGCACCCGGACACACAAAGGCCGGTAAAACCGTACCGCTAATGATCTCTTGGAACTTGGCCCCTAAGCACCTCAAATGCTTAAAGGCACCTTCAAGAAACGTTTGCAAGTATATGTATGCAATGTATGTTTCTCCCATAGGATAAATATACCGCATTCGAGTATCATACCTCAAATCTGTTATCCTACTATTTTCTATTTCTACAGAAATCTATATCTCCGAAAGTACTTACCTGATTCCAATAATCTTGTGTCTAATATTAGATTAAAAAAAACAATTTTCTTTCTAAATTGGTCTTGGATTCCTTTTTGAGTATGTCTCAATTATTAACTCTGTGTACAGCAAATGCTCAACACTTGCCTCTGATAAGCCTAAACTGCTCAACCACACTACTACTAATAGAGTACTTGGTATTATTAAAGTAAGCCCCTATAAACCAATAAGGGTCGTCTGGACTTTTTGCATGGTGTACCCCTACATTGTTACACTACATAAAAATCCAACTCCCTACAGGGCTGCAGTGCATAAAAGAACCATATCTATCTGTATTAAAATCCTCTATGCTCTAGCTAAAAAGAAGCCACCTGAAGAATTGAGGGCTCATTCCACTCGAACCAGGTCCACTACTGCTGCATTAATCTGTGCTTGTGTTTATGAAGCACTATTGCCTTGAAATTCATGTATAACCAATGTCCGTGCACATGAGTGGTGTGAGAAAGTGCCATCTTTCTTCCATGGTATGCCCCCACTTTTTGCTGAATTGCTGATGTACTTTGACTGAGTGTGCCCTGGGCTCCTGCCAATCAGGTGCCCAGGGCCTGTGTTCCTTCCCTAAAACTGCATTGAAGCCTAAACCCAATTGGCATCTCTGGCCACATGTCAGCCCCTGGTAAATGGTACCATAGGTACCCAGGGCACTGTGACCAGAGAAGGCCTCGAAGGGCTGCAGCACTTATTGTGCCACCCTTAGAGGCCCTGTACCCTGACACACACACACTGCCTTTGCAGGCTGAGTGTCTTGGTGCAGAACAAAACAGAGTCGACGTGGCACACATCCCTGTGTGCCATGCCCACAAACACACTGCCCTGGCATACCTCAGTCACCCCTCTAGCTGGGTGCACTATGCCAGTGGTGAGGGTACAGGTGCATGAGCCCTGTACCCCTACAGTACCCAGGTCCATTCCTGGGCACTGTAAGTGCAGTGCTGCCATTAAGAGTATATGGTGCTGGGAGGTCGTCATCACGAACTCCACAGCACCATGATGGCTACACTGAAGACTGAGAAGTTTGGTAACAAACTTCTCAGCACATTAAACCCACACTGATGCCAGTGTGGGATTTAATGTAAGATGCACGACAGAGGGCAACTTAGAGTTGCCCCCTGAACCTAACCTAACCCACAATCCACGTCCTGCCTGAGAGGCTGCCTAGGCTGCCACCCAGCAGACATGTTGCTGGACCCCTGGGTAGAGAGCCATCCGCTCTCCTGGGCCTGCAACAATGCACGTCCTGGGCGAGATGCTAGGTCTCCTCCCCCAGGATGGGCAGGGGGAAGCTTCAAAGGCATGCCGCCTTTGTGAGCCTTCCCAGACCACTTGCTGTACTCAGCAACTGGTCCCCACCGGTTCTAGCCCCCACTCTGGCGGGAAGACTGGCGGGAAACCCCAAGTGAGGAAAGGGGGTGTGCCAGCCTCTGCCAACCCCACCCCTCAGGTGGGGGAGGCGAGGTGAAGCACATCTCCGGGCTCTCGCCATCTTGAAGATAGGGAGCCCTGCCCAATCAGGACTAGGCTCCTGCCCCCCTCCCACTGGAGAGTGGCAGCATAGGGGGTGTACCTACCCCAGGGAAGGGACCCATTGGTCCCTGCCCTTTACCTACCTGTAACGCCCCTAAATTTAGTATTTAGGGGCACCCTGAACCTTCCTTCCTCAGATCCCGAATCCGAAACAAGCAAGAAGAACAAGAAGAAAGAAGACCTGCCGTGCAGCTGCTCTCAAGAGGAAGACACCAACTGACTTGGCCCCAGCCCTACAGGCCTGTCGACCCTCGAACCTGCTCCTGCTAAACCCCGGCGTCTCCAGTGGTCAGCAACCTCGAAAACCCCGGAGGACCTGACTGCCTTGTGACTCTAAAAGACTGGGACTCCCACGAGCAGTGGTACTGCTCAAAGCAAGTAACAAACCCCTGGTGCCAGCCAGGAAACGCGACTCCTGCACACTCTGCACCCGCCGAGCCCGGCCTGTGCCTGAGTGGACAAAGACCACGAGGACGTCCCCCGGCGACTGTGACCCAGAATCCAGCACCCAAGGACCCTCCTCGACGCTCCTGACGACGCCTGCAGCCCCAGAACCAGGGACCCCTCCAACCGCGACCAGCAGAGGGTAAGATTTCCCGACGCGAAAAGACACCCCTGCACCCGGCGGCCCCCTGTGCCCAACTCCGGGGTGCCTACCTATCCTCCAACTACCCAACTTACCTCTCGAAGTGGTGGTCGCACCTGAAGAATCTCCGTCCCCGAGCTTGCAGCCTTTGTTCAACTTCCAGCTTCTCCATTGAAATACATTGAGCGCCCGACGGCTCTAAAGCACCCTGCACCCAGCCGCCCGAGTGCCCCTGGGAGTGCAACACCTATCCTATTCTACTTCCCCACTTGCCCTGTGTAAGTGACCAGGAGCCCAGCTCCCACAGCCGTGTGGCCTGCCTGCTAGCAGCCACCAACCAAGGGCCCCCTGCCCGCCATAGGCTAACATTAGGCCTAACTCACTCTGCACCCGGCCGCCCCTGTGCTGCTGAGGGTGTACCAACTGTACCTACCTGACCCTGGGAGACCCCTGAGTCTATGCCCAGAACCTTAACTCTGCCAGTCGAGTACTTACCTGAAAGCCGATAACCTACATTTTCTCCATAGGGTAACATTGACTGGTTTACACTGAAATTTGTTCTAAGTGTCGAGTTTTGAAACTTTAAAATATTCACTAAAAATCGTCCGATAAACGAAATTACTCACCTGTTATCAGGAGAGATCCCAGTGCTGGATCCTGGTGCCCAGCACTGACCCTGAAAAGCAATTACAACTGTACTAACCGATAACTTGATTTTCCTCCATAGGATAACATTGCCTGGTTTTCTCCAGAAATTCTTCTAAGTGTCGATTTTTGAAACTAACAAATATTCCTTAAAAATCGCCTGTGTAACAAAAACGATTTCTTCCAACTGTTTACAGGAAATGCACCAGGGCTGAATCCAGGATCCATCCCTGAGTAAGAAAATCATACGCAAAGTAATTGATATTGCATTTACTTAAAATTCCCCATTGAGCTCAATGTTATAATTGTGTTTGAATTGTGTTGCCTATTGCAACAACTGTAGCTATTGCATTTAAAAGTCTATTGTGTATTGAAAGTATATAACTAAAGTATCTCATTCTGAGAAAGTATTTTTATACCTACTTGTGGTTCTAAAATAAAACAACAATATATTTTTATATACAAAACAATTGGCTTAGAGTTCAGTTCTTGAGTGTGTGAGACCATTTGCTGACTGAGTGTGTACAACAAATGCTTTACACTGTCCTCTGATACTGCCTTACTGCTCGACCAAGCTACCACTTTAGAGAGTAAGGTTATATCTAACTTTAGCCTCTGCCAAACCTCTGGGGACTGTGGACTCTGTGCACACTGAACCTTACTTTGGTTCAGTATATACAGAGCCACTTTCTTACATTGGTGGATCAGCGGTGGGATACAAACTTGCATTTGTTGGACTACTTGGTTACCATCTGATCACACGACAGAACTCTTAAATTGCCTTTAGAATTCTGATTGTTTTCAAATTGGCATTTTTTTACCAAACTACTAAAAGTCTTGTTAGGGCCTTGCTTAAGTCCCTTTAGAATTTTAGAAAATAAAAAGTCACTATAGTCCAGGGTAGAGGGGTTGGAACGTTTTGTTAGAATGTCTCAAGAAAAGAACCCAGCTATTAGTGAAGATAATAATGACATACAGGACATGGTTGAGGAGCTCGACCTCACCCCTTATCTTCATTTGTCTTTCAAAGCGATAAGGTCCTTATGTAAAATTAAAAATATACCAATGGGCCAGCATCCAACCAAACAAGGGCTCCAGGAGCTCTTGGCTGAGTATGCCAAGGCCCACCCATCTGAGAATGGTGATGACCAATCAGAGTGGGAAAGGGATGAGGATGACAGGGTTGGTAACCCACCTCCAATCATCCCTAGGGAGGAAAGGGACCCCATGCCCTTAACTCCAAGAATCAACCTCTGGGGACCTAGAAACCACACAGGTGGGTCAGGTCCCAGGGGGGACACTGAGGATAGCCTCAGTGAGGAGGACAGCCTTTTAGCAAGGCTGGCCAAAAGACTGGACCTAGAGACCAGACTCCTGGCTCTAGAGAAGGAAAGACCGGAGATGGGTTTAGCACCCATCAATGGTGGCAGCAATACTAAAAATAAGGATAGGGAGGAAACTTCTGATCCTAAAATCCCCAAAGGGATTGTCCCTAAATTTGAGGAAGGTGATGACATCACAAAATGGTTCACAGCCTTTGAGAGGGCTTGTGAAATGAGAAAAGTAAAGAAACCTCTCTGGTGGGCACTCCTGTGGGAACTGTTCTCTGGTAACTGCAGAGACAGGCTTCTGACCCTCTCTGGGCCAGATGCAGGGTCCTATGACCTCATGAAGAAGACTCTGATTGAGGGATTTGGGCTCACCACTGAGGAGTATAGAATTAAATTCAGGGGGGCTCACAAAACCCAGACCCAGTCCTGGATTGACTTCGTAGACTACTCAGTAAAGACACTGGATGGTTGTTTAGCTGGACATAATGTGCATGATTTTACTGGACTTTACAATTTGTTTATGAAGGAACATATACTAAGTAATTGCACAAATGAAAAGTTGCGTCAGCATTTGGTAGACCTAGGTCTAATTTCTCCCCAAGAATTGGGAAAGAAGGCAGACCACTGGGTCAAGACTAGGGTGACAAGGACAACCACTGGGGGTGACCAGAAGAAGGTGGTTACAAAACCTCCCCAGGGGAAAGGTGGTGAGAATCCCCAAGATAAAAAGTCTGAATCTTCTAAAGGGCCCCAAAAACCTGTACAGGGGGGTGGGTCCCAAACTACTCCCTATGTGCCTCAGCCTTATAGGGGGAAGAACTTTGATCCCCCAAAGGCCTGGTGTAACAACTGTAAGAAGTTGGGACACTTAACTGTAGATAAATCTTGCCCCACAACCAGGCCCCTAAGGCAACCAGTACAGCTACACCTGGAGTGGCAAGTCTACAGATGGGATCAACTGTGTGCCAGGAGCAAATCAGGATGCACACTGAAGCAGTTCTAGTTTCAGAAGGGGAAGTTGAGTTTGCCACTGTAGCTGTGTGGCCACCCAACTTAAAGAAGTACTTACAATACCCCTGGGTCAATGGAACTAGGATAGAAGCTCTGAGGGATACAGATGCCAGTGTCACTATGGTGAGAGACACACTGGTTTCCCCTGAGCAATACTTGATTGGGAAAACCTACCCAGTCATCAATGCTGACAGTGTTACCACTAATCAGCCAATGGCTATGGTGGCAATAGGCTGGTGGGGGGGGGGGGGGTTACTGGCCTGAAACAGGTAGTGGTCTCTCAAAAGTTACCAGCTGCATGTCTGCTAGGAAATGACCTGGAAACCTCAGCCTGGGCTGAGGTTGAGCTAAAGACCCATGCAGCCATGCTGGGTATCCCTGAATTGGTGTGTGTGCAAACTAGAGCACAGAGCAAGAGGAAGGGTGAAAACGTAGGTTTGGAGCCTGAAAGTATGGCCCAACCAACTAAGAGAAAAGGTAAGAAGACTGGGGGACCAGCTTCTGTACAGCAAACCACTCAGGACCCCTCTCCTCAGGGAGAGGACTTGGACACCCCAGAGAGAACTGAGCCCATGGAGCTTGACCCTTACCAGGTTGAACTCTTAGGCCCAGGGGGACCCTCTAGGGAAGAGCTGTGCCAGGGGCAGCAAGACTGTCCCACTCTTGAAAGCCTGAGGCAGCAAGCTGTTTCAGAAGCAAAGGGAGATGTCAGTGGTATCCACAGAGTCTATTGTGAAGAGGGATTACTGTACACTGAGGCAAGAGACCCCAATCCTGGAGCCACCACGAGAGTGGTAGTGCCACAGAAGTACAGGGAGTTCCTCCTAACTTTAGCTCATGACATCCCCCTAGCTGGACATCTGGGCCAAACCAAGACTTGGGAAAGGCTAGTCAGCCACTTTTACTGGCCCCAGATGCACCAAAAGGTGAAGGAGTTTGTCAGCTCCTGTGTTACCTGTCAGGCCAGTGGCAAGACAGGTGGCCACCCAAAGGCCCCCCTGATACCACTGCCTGTGGTGGGGGTGCCCTTTGAGAGGGTAGGTGTGGACATAGTGGGTCCACTTGAACCTCCCACAGCCTCAGGGAACAAATTCATACTAGTGGTAGTGGATCATGCCACTAGGTACCCTGAAGCAATCCCACTTAGGACTACTACAGCTCCTGCAGTAGCCAAGGCCCTCATTGGTGTCTTCACCAGGGTAGGGTTTTCTAAGGAGGTGGTTTGAGACAGAGGTTCTAACTTTGTCTGCTTACCTGAAACACATGTGGAAGGAATGTGGGGTGCAGTACAAGTTTACTACACCCTATCATCCACAAACCAATGGCCTTGTTGAGAGATTCAACAAGACATTAAAAGGCATGATCATGGGACTCCCTGAAAAACTCAAAAGGAGATGGGATGTCCTGTTGCCATGCCTGCTTTTCGCTTACAGAGAAGTGCCACAGAAGGGAGTAGGGTTTTCCCCCTTTGAACTTCTGTTTGGTCATCCTGTGAGGGGACCACTCTGTCTTGTGAAAGAGGGTTGGGAGAGGCCTCTCCAAGAACCCAAGCAAGACATTGTGGACTATGTGCTTGGCCTAAGGTCCAGAATGGCTGAGTACATGGAAAAGGCATCCAAGAATCTTGAGGCCAGTCAGGAGCTTCAGAAGCACTGGTATGACCAAAAAGCTGCGCTGGTTGAATTTCAACCTGGGCAACAGGTGTGGGTCTTGGAGCCAGTGGCACCAAGGGCACTCCAAGATAGATGGAGTGGCCCTTACCCTATCCTAGAGAAAAAGAGTGAGGTCACTTACTTAGTTGACTTGGGCACTAGCAGGACACCCAAAAGGGTTATCCATGTGAACCGCCTTAAGCTCTACAATGACAGGGCTGACATCACCATGCTGATGGTGACTGATTAGGAACAGGAAGCAGAGAGTGAACCTCTCCCTGATCTCCTCTCCTACAGCCCAAAAGATGGGTCAGTAGATGGAGTTGTCTTTTCAGATACCCTCTCTGCCCAACAGCAGGCTAACTGCAAGCAAGTCTTGCAGCAGTATGCTAGCCTCTTTTCCCTGACCCCTGGTCTGACAAACTGGTGTACCCATGATGTGGACACTCCTGACAGTGCACCTGTCAAGAACAAGATCTATCGACAGTCAGACCAAGTCAAGGAAAGCATCAAAGCTGAAGTCAGCAAGATGCTGGAGTTAGGGGTTATTGAACCCTCTGAGAGCCCCTGGGCCAGCCCAGTGGTTCTAGTCCCCAAACCTCATCCACAGGGTGGAAAGAGAGAAATGAGGTTCTGTGTGGACTATAGAGGGCTCAACTCTGTCACCAAGACAGATGCTCACCCCATTCCAAGAGCAGATGAGTTGATAGACAAACTAGGGGCAGCCAATTTTCTCACTACCTTTGACTTAACTGCAGGGTACTGGCAGATTGGCATGGCCCCAGGAGCAAAAGAAAAGACAGCATTCTCCACACCTGATGGGCACTATCAGTTCACTGTGATGCCTTTTGGGTTAAAGAATGCCCCTGCCACCTTCCAGAGGTTGGTGAACCAAGTCCTGGCTGGGTTGGAGTCCTTTAGTGCAGCTTATCTTGATGATATTGCTGTCTTTAGCTCCACCTGGCAGGATCACCTGATCCACCTTGGGAAGGTTTTAAGGGCCCTGCAGGCCTAACTATCAAGGCATCCAAATGCCAGATAGGGCAGGGCACTGTGGTGTACTTGGGCCACCTTGTTGGTGGAGGCCAGGTACAACCCTTACAACCCAAGATCCAGGCCATCCTGGACTGGGAAGCTCCCACAACCCAGACTCAAGTCAGGGCATTCCTTGGCTTGACTGGGTACTACAGGAGGTTTGTGAAGGGGTATGGGTCCATTGTGACTCCCCTCACAGAACTTACCTCCAAGAAGGTTAACTGGACAGTTAGTTGCCAAAAGGCTTTTGACACCCTGAAAGAAGCAATGTGCTCAGCACCAATTCTAAAAGCTCCAGATTATGCCAAGCAGTTCATAGTGCAGACTGATGCCTCTGAGCTAGGGATAGGAGCGGTCCTATCCCAGACCAATGATGAAGGCCAAGACCAACCTGTTGCTTTTATAAGCAGGAGGCTTCTCCCCAGAGAGCAGCGTTGGAGTGCCATTGAGAGGGAGGCCTTTGCTGTGGTTTGGTCCCTGAAGAAGTTGAGGCCATACTTGTTTGGTACTCACTTCCTGGTTCAAACTGACCACAGACCTCTCAGGTGGCTAATGCAAATGAAAGGGGAAAATCCAAAACTACTAAGGTGGTCCATCTCCCTACAGGGAATGGACTTTGAAGTGGAACACAGACCTGGGACTGCCCATGCCAATGCAGATGGACTTTCCAGGTTCTTCCACTTAGACAATGAAGACTCCATAGGGCAAGGTTAGTCTCATCACCTTTCGTTTGGGGGAGGGGGTTGTGTGAGAAAGTGCCATCTTTCTTGCATGGTATGCCCCCACTTTTTGCTGAATTGCTGATGTACTTTGACTGAGTGTGCCCTGGGCTCCTGCCAATCAGGTGCCCAGGGCCTGTGTTCCTTCCCTAAAACTGCATTGAAGCCTAAACCCAATTGGCATCTCTGGCCACATGTCAGCCCCTGGTAAATGGTACCATATGTACCCAGGGCACTGTGACCAGAGAAGGCCTCTAAGGGCTGCAGCACTTATTGTGCCACCCTTAGAGGCCCTGTACCCTGACACCACACACACTGCCTTTGCAGGCTGAGTGTCTTGGTGCAGAACAAAACAGAGAGTCAACGTGGCACACATCCCTGTGTGCCATGCCCACAAACACACTGCCCTGGCATACCTCAGTCACCCCTCTAGCTGGGTGCACTATGCCAGTGGTGAGGGTTCAGGTGCATGAGCCCTGTACCCCTACAGTACCCAGGTCCATTCCTGGGCACTGTAAGTGCAGTGCTGCCATTAAGAGTATATGGTGCTGGGAGGTCGTCATCACGAACTCCACAGCACCATGATGGCTACACTGAAGACTGAGAAGTTTGGTATCAAACTTCTCAGCACATTAAACCCACACTGATGCCAGTGTGGGATTTAATGTAAGATGCACGACAGAGGGCAACTTAGAGTTGCCTCCTGAACCTAACCAACAATCCACGTCCTGCCTGAGAGGCTGCCTAGGCTGCCACCCAGCAGACATGTTGCTGGACCCCTGGGTAGAGAGCCATCCGCTCTCCTGGGCCTGCAACAATGCACGTCCTGGGCGAGGTGCTAGGTCTCCTCCCCAGGATGGGCAGGGGGAAGCTTCAAAGGCATGCCGCCTTTGTGAGCCTCCCCAGACCACTTGCTGTACTCAGCAACTGGTCCCCACCGGTTCTAGCCCCCACTCTGGCGGGAAGACTGGCGGGAAACCCCAAGTGAGGAAAGGGGGTGTGCCAGCCTCTGCCAACCCCACCCCTCAGGTGGGGGAGGCGAGGTGAAGCACATCTCTGGGCTCCTGCCATCTTGAAGATGGGGAGCCCTGCCCAATCAGGACTAGGCTCCTGCCCCCCTCCACTGGAGAGTGGCAGGATAGGGGGTGTACCTACCCCAGGGAAGGGACCCATTGGTCCCTGCCCTTTACCTACCTGTAACGCCCCTAAATTTAGTATTTAGGGGCACCCTGAACCTTCCTTCCTCAGATCCCGAATCAGAAACAAGAAAGAAGAACAAGAAGAAAGAAGACCTGCCGTGCAGCTGCTCTCAAGAGGAAGACACCAACTGACTTGGCCCCAGCCCTACAGGCCTGTCGACCCTCGAACCTGCTCCTGCTAAACCCCGGCGTCTCCAGTGGTCAGCAACCTCAAAAACCCCGGAGGACCTGACTGCCTTGTGACTCTAAAAGACTGGGACTCCCATGAGCAGTGGTACTGCTCAAAGCAAGTAACAAACCCCTGGTGCCAGCCAGGAACCGCGACTCCTGCACACTCTGCACCCGCCGAGCCCGGCCTGTGCCTGAGTGGACAAAGACCACGAGGACGTCCCCCGGCGACTGTGACCCAGAATCCAGCACCCAAGGACCCTCCTCGACGCTCCTGACGACGCCTGCAGCCCCAGAACCAGGGACCCCTCCAACCGCGACCAGCAAAGGGTAAGATTTCCCGACGCAAAAAGACACCCCTGCACCCCGCGCCCTGCGGCCCCCTGTGCCCAACTCCGGGGTGCCTACCTATCCTCCAACTACCCAACTTACCTCTCGAAGTGGTGGTCGCACCTGAAGAATCTCCGTCCCCGAACTTGCAGCCTTTGTTCAACTTCCAGCTTCTCCATTGAAATACATTGAGCGCCCGACGGCTCAAAAGCACCCTGCACCCAGCCGCCCGAGTGCCCCTGGGAGTGCAACACCTATCCTATTCTACTTCCCCACTTGCCCTGTGTAAGTGACCAGGAGCCCAGCTCCCACAGCCGTGTGGCCTGCCTGCTAGCAGCCACCAACCAAGGGCCCCCTGCCCGCCATAGGCTAACATTGGGCCTAACTCACTCTGCACCCGGCCGCCCCTGTGCTGCTGAGGGTGTACCAACTGTACCTACCTGAGTCTATGCCCAGAACCTTAACTCTGCCAGTCGAGTACTTACCTGAAAGCCGATAACCTACATTTTCTCCATAGGGTAACATTGACTGGTTTACACTGAAATTTGTTCTAAGTGTCGAGTTTTGAAACTTTAAAATATTCACTAAAAATCGTCCGATCAACGAAAACGAAATTACTCACCTGTTATCAGGAGAGATCCCAGTGCTGGATCTTGGTGCCCAGCACTGACCCTGAAAAGCAATTACAACTGTACTTACCGATAACTTGATTTTCCTCCATAGGATAACATTGCCTGGTTTTCTCCAGAAATTCTTCTAAGTGTCGATTTTTGAACCAAACAAATATTCCTTAAAAATCGCCTGTGTAACAAAAACGATTTCTTCCAACTGTTTACAGGAAATGCACCAGGGCTGAATCCAGGATCCAGCCCTGAGTAAGAAAATCATACGCAAAGTAATTGATATTGCATTTACTTAAAATTCCCCATTGAGCTCAATGTTATAATTGTGTTTGAATTGTGTTGCCTATTGCAACAACTGTAGCTATTGCATTTAAAAGTCTATTGTGTATTGAAAGTATATAACTAAAGTATCTCATTCTGAGAAAGTATTTTTATACCTACTTGTGGTTCTAAAATAAAACAACAATATATTTTTATATACAAAACAATTGGCTTAGAGTTCAGTTCTTGAGTGTGTGAGACCATTTGCTGACTGAGTGTGTACAACAAATGCTTTACACTGTCCTCTGATACTGCCTTACTGCTCGACCAAGCTACCACTTTAGAGAGTAAGGTTATATCTAACTTTAGCCTCTGCGAAACCTCTGGGGACTGTGGACTCTGTGCACACTGAACCTTACTTTGGTTCAGTATATACAGAGCCACTTTCTTACAAGTGGCGCTTATATGCTGCCCTCATATGTGGCACAGTTTGCCACTTCCAGAGTAAAACTATGTCTGTGTATAGCTGGCCGACGCCATCTATCGGCACGCATGAGTACTGGTTTTTAATTTCCAGATTCAGTGTGATACATTTGAGGAATCTTTATAAGATTAGGAATTTGCAGTTGGAGTATCCACCAGAAAAAGAGTTACTGAATGTAATTAACTTGTTCTTCAGAACTGTTGCACTCACTTGTGACTTCCTTAAAATAGTCACAAGGGTTGAACTAAAGCCAGTTATTTCTCACTGGATAATACTTATTTTCATGAGAAGTAATGTAATTATGGTGGATGTGATCGCATGTCCCCTGCTGTCAGGTTGGGGTTGAAAAGAAGTGCAACAGTGGGCAGATGCTGGATTAGATATGTAAACCATTTAATTGCTCAGTTGCCATTGTAAAGGTTTGTGTTGTTTTGTTGTGCTAGTTTGTATAGCTGTACTTGCATTTCTCTCAACAAAATGTTATACATGCCACACAATACTGATATTCCATACAGTTCGATATGCCCTGCACTCATGACCACAAATATCTAAGCGAATCACACCTCTTGCTACACAGGCAGGAAAACATTAGGCAGAGCACTACATGCAGACCCAACACAGTATAGATGGCGAAATTGAAAAATATGGCATTTCAGTGCTGTTTGTGTAAGTTCCATTTATGTGTATGGAAACTTGTTTTAAAAAATAATTTTGTGATATTGCGGGTAAAATGGCCTTGGGGGCGCTGTCTGGTTTGAGCACCCTCATCACAAGGATTCAATTACAGGATTGAGTCTGGTTTCAGTTTGTTTCATTCGGATTAACAGTAGTATGGATGTACTTAATATTTATTGTTTGCTTTTAAGTGTAATTGTTAGTGCTGTTTGGTATGTGTAGCTGCACATTTCAGGCTTGTGGTGTTAGAAGGGTTATATGTACTGCCCCTTGTGATGTATTCACAATTGGTTAGGTGACTAATGTGGCAGATGCATAAGGTGTGCTTTCAAGGCTTTCGTGTCAAAACATTGAGTTTAAAGACATTTACTTGACTATTATTGGGTGCTAATATTTTATCTTTGTGGAACTTTTTTTTCTACTGCATCATTATATAATTCGGATGTTCAATTTGTGACAGATCTTTTATTGTGCTTTTGACTTTTGATTGCTCATCTTATTCAATTTGTTTTTTTAGGTTTTCTTAACATAATTAGAGGTTTTTATTTGAACCTGGGAAAGTTTGAAGAAAATTACTTAAAATGATGTTTTGCTATTTTTTTGTCTCCCAATATTTTAAAGCAAATTTATGGTTACGAAGACCTTCAGATGCTCCAGTCCAGGTTGCCTATGGTAAGGACTTTAATTTGGATTTATTTGAACAGTAGTTGAGGTAATCTGTCTGCATCAGTAATAAACCAGTGTCTCCTTCGTGTCACGGGCAGTACTGGTGATTTGGCTCGTTTCTACCCCCGATTCAGCCAAAACATGTGCAAACACTGAAAAATGACACACTGTTGTCCCCATTTATGGTGGTAGAACTTCATTTCATGTCTGCTTTCTCGCTGCTCATTAGTTTCCCCTAAGTGTCTACTCTTGGATGATTTTGGTTAATAGACTAGTTTGAACTCATTATTCCATTATGCATGTGAAAACAATTGCTTTTCATGTTTGTGCCCAAGAATTTGGAGAAGTGGTCTGTTGTATTTCACGTTTTTCTATTTTTCAATGTACGTAATAGACTGTGATTGTTCCTACATCAAAGGCTCATTAGATAGTTTACTGTATTGATTTCAAAAGGTTATCTGTAAGAGA
The DNA here is from genome assembly GCA_963921515.1 of Calotriton arnoldi. Taxonomy (NCBI): domain Eukaryota; kingdom Metazoa; phylum Chordata; class Amphibia; order Caudata; family Salamandridae; genus Calotriton; species Calotriton arnoldi. The sequence goes on along the minus strand of CAWUFW010002683.1, from coordinate 113,529 downwards.
CACGTTAGTGATAGATTCCTTACCTTAGAATATCCCCAGGCGTCAGACTGGATCCGGAAAGTTTTTCGTCAGCAGTACCCCTGCGCGTCAGTAGGTGGCGTTGTGCGGCTCCGCGTTCGTCGCTGGCGTCGTAAGCGCCGAGATGACGTCACAGAGACTACTTAGGCGCCAACCATGCGCGCTGACGTCAGTTCTTTATTTTTCCGCGCTAGCAAGCGCAGATCCGGTTAGAGCACGTACCTTAGTCACTTTTTGACTAGTTGTTTTTGAGACTTTTGTCTCTAATTTCTATATTTTGACTCCTGGTGCCATGTAGGGATGCCTGGGTTTAAATCCTGTGGGGCCTGCCACCGTACGATGTCGGAGGCCGACCCCATGGCGTCTGTCTCTACTGTCTAGAGCGCGACCATGACTCCCGGTCATGTTCCGACTGTCTGGCCATGGCTCCTCAGGCTTTGCGGGAGCGGTCCCTAAAGCTGCTGGAGACCCGACAGTTGTCTCCGCGACGCTCCAGGGGTCGCTCGAGGGACCGACCGCGGAGTCGCCATCATCGCTCCTCGGGGTCCAAATCTTCACCCTCGGATTCGGGTAAGCGACGTCATAAAAAGAAGTCGAAGAAGCGTGTACGCTCTCCGACCTCCCCCCGTCGGTCTTCGGACGCGGACGAGGGGGCCCGGGGTCTTTCCCCCGCGGCTCTGTTGGAGCCTGTCAGTCCCGCGGCCTACCCGCCATACCCAGGTCCGTCGGCGACTCCGGCCCAGGTGCAAGAGTTTCTTGCTGCCATGGACCGCCTTTTTGGGCTTAGGGCTCCTGCCGGTGCGCCTTCGGGCCCTGCGGTCCCTTTTGGGGGCCCTTGGTTTCTGCCGCCGGCGGCTCCGGCGCCCCGAGGTCCGCCGGCGGCTCCGGCCCGGAGCCGCAAGGTCCTGCGGCTCCGGCCCCAGCGCCGCAGGGTCCTCCGCCGGCGGCTCCGGCGCCCCCTGCGGCTCCCTTCCCGGCGCCGCCCTGGGTGCTGTTCGGCCCACCTCCGCCCTTGCCCGCGTTTCCAGCTTGGAACCCGGATTGGGCCTTGGAGCCGGAGCGGCACCGACTGGCGCCGTTCCCGGCGCCGGTGGAGCATTTGTTTTCCCCTGTGCCTCCCTCGCCGTTGCAGCCTGTGCCTCGGGCTGTTGTGGAAGTGGAGGACTGGAAGGGGTCGGAGGACCCTCTTGCACGGCAGTGTGAGTCCGAACAGGAGTGGGCAGAAGACTCGGAGGATGCCAGTGGCCTTGACCTCTCCTCTGAGCCTGGTTTGTGTCTCCTCCCACTCTCATGGAGGAAGGCGCAACCTACACTGTGGTGCTCCGTAGAGCAGCTGAGGCTCTTCTCCTTGAATTGCCTACTGTTGCCCTCCAAACTAACCTCCTTACTGAGGTGCTTCAGCCTTCAGCAAGTTCTGTGGAACCTCTGCTTCCGTTCAATGAGGCCTTGACGGATGTTTTGATGGGTACCTGGTCTAGGCCAGCCACAGGGGTCCCTGTAGATAAAAATGTGGCCAGACGTCCCCGTCCGGCACCGGGTGACCCTGCCTTTCTGACAACTCATCCGACACCGGAGAGCCTAGTCATTCAGGCTTCCACTTCCCAAACAGCATTCCCTACCGCTCCCCCGGATAAGGAATCCAAAAAGCTGTAGCAGCTTGGCAAAAGGTTTTTTTCCTCAGCCAGCCTGGGGCTGCGGTCGGTCAACACCACATGCCTCTTGGGCTGCTATTCTCACGCTGTGTGGGACACGGTGGCGCAAACTCTGCCCCAGTGCCCCGAAGAGGTTCGGGCTGTGCTTTCCCAAGCTGTTGCAGAGGGGAAGGATGCCGCGAAGTTCGCCATTCGGTGTGGGTTGGACACCGCAGACTCTTTGGGAAGAGCCATCTCCACGACAGTGGCCTTGCGGCGACATGCGTGGCTGCGGTCCACGGGGTTTTCGGGGGATGTCCAGAGTTCCCTCATGGACATGCTTTTTGATGGTACTCGCCTTTTTGGCGATAAGGCCGACAGTGCGCTGGAGCGTTTTAAGGACTCTCGGGCTACAGCCAAGTCCTTGGGTCCCTCCACCTCCCGCCCGGCCACGTCTACTTTTCGTTCCTTTCGTGGCCGCGGAAGGGGCGCCTCTTCACGTCCGTGCCAAAGGCCTGCGCAGAACCAGCCTCAGCGCGGACGTGGTGGCCGCTGTGGCGGCACAGGGGGCCAGCGTGCGGGTCAGCCCACCTCCGCTCCCGAAGCATCCGCCTCAAAGCCTTCCTAGTCCGCGCTTTGGGATGCACCCCACGCCGGTGGGCGGCAGGATTCAACATCACCTCCCCCACTGGCGCTCTGTCACTTCGGACAGGTGGGTGCTGCAAATCGTCCGAAGGGGCTACTCTCTCCCCTTCGAGACTGCCCCCCCGGCCATGCCACCTTTGTTCCACCGCATGTCGGGGGATCACTTGGCGCTTCTCCGACAGGAAGTCATGGCCCTCTTGGCCAAGGGGGCCTTCGAGCGCGTTCCTGGGCCAGAAGTAGGACATGGATGTTATTCCCACTACTTTCTGGTCCCCAAAAAGGACAAGGGGGACTTGCGCCCCATCTTGGACCTCCGGAACGTCAATCGCTTCCTCCGGAAGGAGAAGTTCAAGATGCTCACCCTAGCTCAGGTCTTGGCTGCCCTCGACCCTGGAGACTGGATGGTAGCGTTGGACTTGCAGGACGCATATTTTCACATTCCCGTCCTGCCGGCCCACCGGCGTTACCTGCGGTTCACGGTAGGCCAGGAGCATTTTCAGTTTACCGTGCTCCCCTTCGGCCTTACAAGCGCCCCTCGGGTGTTCACGAAAGTGATGGCGGTGGTCGCAGCTCATCTGCGCAGGTTAGGGGTGTCAGTCTTCCCCTACCTCGACGACTGGTTGTTGAAGGCGGGCTCGCCCCAGGCAGTCGTCACCCACCTTCAGACTACGGCCGATCTCCTGCAGTTGCTGGGGTTCTCCATCAACGTGCCGAAGTCGCACCTGAGTCCTTCTCAGAAGCTCCCCTTCATCGGAGCGGTTCTGGATTCGACGCAGTTTCGGGTTTATCCTCCCGAGCAGCGAGTTCGGGATATTCAGGCTATGATTCCCATCTTTTAGCCTCTATCCCGGGTTTGTCAGGATGACCCTCCGGCTCCTGGGCCTGATGGCCTCCTGCATTCTGCTAGTGCCACATGCCAGGTGGCATATGCGGGCTCTGCAGTGGGACCTGAAGTTCCACTGGGCGCAGCATCAGGGCAACCTGTCCGATCACGTCCAGATCTCGGAGGGCACTGCACGACAATTGCAGTGGTGGCTCACGAATCGCGATTGGGTCAATGGCAGATCCTCTCCCTTCCCCAACCGGAGCACACAGTGGTGACGGATGCGTCCCTTCTGGGATGGGGCGGCCACTTGGGAGAGGCGGAGATCAGAGGCCTCTGGTCTCCGGCGGAGTCCCGGCTCCATATCAATCTTTTGGAGCTTCGGGCGATCCAACTTGCACTGAAGGCATTCCTTCCCTCTGTCCGGGGAAGTGTAGTGCAGGTGTTCACTGACAACACCACCGCCATGTGGTATTGCAACAAACAGGGCGGGGTGGGGTTGTGGACCCTATGTCCGGAGGCTCTGCGCCTCTGGACATGGCTGGAACATCAAGGCATTACCTTGGTGGTTCAACACCTGGCAGGTTCTCTGAACGCCAGGGCCGACGAACTCAGCCGCCGGTGCTTGATGGATCACGAATGGCGTCTGAACTTGGATGTGGCGCAAGGTCTCTTTCTGCAGTGGGGAGAGCCTTGGTTAGATCTATTCGCCACCGAAGAGAACGCGCAATGTCATCAGTTCTGCGCGTTGGAATTTCCAAGGCGGCACTCGCTCGGCGACGCTTTTCGTCGCGAGTGGAGCTGCGGTCTGTTGTACGCCTTTCCGCCTATACCACTTCTGCTCAGAGTGCTGAAGAAGATTCGGCGCGACCGGGCCCAAGTCATCCTTGTGGCTCCGGATTGGGCACGAAGATACTGGTATCCCGAGCTACTCAACATGGCGATCGATCCCCCGATCCGACTGCCTCTTCGGGAGGATCTTCTGTCGCAGCAGCAGGAGACGGTCCTCCACCCGAACCTGTCCAGCCTCCACCTCCATGCGTGGAGATTGAGCGGCGACAGTTGACAGCTTTCGATCTTCCTCCCGAAGTCTGTGATGTCATTTTGGCAGCCAGGCGTCCCTCCACCAAGACGGTATACGCCTGCAGATGGAACAAGTTTGTGGCATGGTGCACAGCGAAGTCTTTGGATCCCCTTTCTGCCCCTCTTTCTGAGGTCCTTCTGTTCCTACTATCCTTGGCCCAGCAGGGCTCTGCTCTGGGCACTGTCAAAGGTTATCTTTCGGCCATCTCCGCCTTTCTCCGGCTTCCAGATCAGCCTTCTCTCTTTAAGTCCCCGGTTGTTAACCGTTTCCTGAAAGGCATTACACACATGTTTCCTCCCTTGCCTTTCATAATGCCTCCATGGGACTTAAATCTTGTCTTGACCTATCTGATGTGCGCTCCCTTCGAGCCCCTTCATAACTGTCCTTTACATCTTCTTACTCTAAAGACTGCTTTCCTGGTAGCTATCACCTCTGCCAGAAGAGTGAGTGAGCTCCAGGCTCTTTCTTCTAAACCTCCTTTCCTTTCTGTTCATCCGGACAAGGTGGTTTTAAGGACCTGTCCTTCTTTCTTGCCAAAGGTTGTCATGCCCTTCCACATCGGGCAGACCATCACTTTGCCCACTTTCTTTCCGCCTCCGCATCCTTCTAAAGAGGAAGAGAGGCTCTATCGTCTGGACCCAAAACAGGCGCTCTCGTTCTATCTAAAGCGCACACAACAGTTCCGGGTGGATGACCAGCTCTTTGTTGGCTACGTGGGCGCCAAAAAAGGTCGGGCCGTGCACAAGCGCACCATCTCTCGGTGGGTCGTTTTGTGCATTAAAGCATGTTACTCCTTGGCTAAGAAGGAGCCTCCTGTGGGGCTGCGTGCCCATTCTACCAGGGCGACAGCAGCCACTACTGCCTTGGGACGTGGCGTTCCCTTGCAGGATATTTGTCAGGCAGCCACGTGGGCCTCGCTGCACACATTTACCAAGCATTACTGCCTTGACAGTCAAGTCCGGAGAGACGGCTTCTTTGGCCGGTCTGTTCTCCGTGACTTTCTGGTGTAATCTATTCGCAGACCCACCACCGGGGTTGGTATTGCTGGGGTATCTATTCTAAGGTAAGGAATCTATCACTAACGTGTCTCTTTCAGATGCACAAGTTACTACTTGTGTAATGATATATCTGTAAGAGACATTAGTTAGTGATAGATTCCTTACCACCCCACCCATCCTCCCCGTTCTGCGAACTGTTTCTAGGGTTAAGGTCATCCCTTTCAGGGCCCTAGTTTCATGGCACCAGTGGTCAGTTTCTTGCATGGCTCTGCGTTCCTGGCGCGGAAAGACATGTACAGAACTGACGTCAGCGCGCATGGGTGGCGCCTAAGTAGTCTCCGTGACGTCATCTCGGCGCTTACGACGCCAGCGACGAACGCGGAGCCGCACGACGCCACCTACCGACGCGCAGGGGTACTGCTGACGAAAAACTTTCCGGATCCAGTCTGATGCCTGGGGATATTCTAAGGTAAGGAATCTATCACTAACTGTCTCTTACAGATATATCGTTACACAAGTAGTAACTTGTGCTACAGTGCATGTCACGTATAACAGGTCATCAAATAGAGTTAAAATAAAATCTATACAAAACATCAGGTTTATATTTTGATAGAAATGTCCCTAATATTAGAGAGATCAGCAATCAAATATTAGTCACAGCTGTCAGATAGAAAGAGAAAAAAACAGGTTACTAAAACTATTCAAAATAAATGCAATTGATAGTCTATTTTCTAAAAAAGCAGTTTAATGTACCTTAGGATATAGAAGATCAACGTTGTATATGTTAAATTTATTTAAAAAAATAATCACTCATCCCTTATCTGTTTTATTGCTCTTTGTAACATACATTTACATCTGCCTCTGTAGTCCGCAGCCCCCCTCAATAAATATCAATGGAATCTTATCCTTGAATAATAAAGAATAGGGCAGATAAGTAACATGTGCTTGATTGTCTCCAAATTCATATTACAAAACTGACAATGGTAATACTTCACACATCTTCAAATTGAAATACAGATGTGTACAAGAAGTAAAATCGAATAAAGTGATTTTAACAGCAGCTTTTAAGGTACTGGCTAATTGATTTGCCATGAATGGTAATACATTTGTCCTATTTGTGATGTTGGTACTTAGTGAAAGCTTCTAGCTCTTAAATAGACTTTATTTAATGGTTTGCTTCATGAGGCATCTATTTCAGCTTTTCCTGGGATCACAATAATCAGCAGCACGTTTAAAATACAAAGCAAACGATTTTCAATTATTGCCTCACCCCCTCCCCCACCACCCCTCGTCCCAAAACATTTGAAATAAATCATTTTCAAAAAGCCTTCTTCCGTGGAGCCTTCATGTAATGTAAACCAGCCAGGATGGAGATAAAAATGAAATATAATTCAAGTCTGATTACAATGTGTAGAGTTGATGCCCTCAAAAGTAGAAAAATTAGTTACATTTTATTCTTACATGATTAAACCTACCAATTACAGTCCCCTTAAAGGGGATGGAACCGTTTAAGAGGACCAGATTTACTTTATAGTTAGAAGCAGAGAAAGTTGTTTCCCTAGCCAAGCCCCCGCAACTTGTAGCAAACAGTTTGCCTATTTACTATTCCAGTAAAACATCCCCTGCTCAAAGCACATGCACATTTCAGTTTGTGTTCCTATTCACTATCACCCAAGTAAGTGTTTGACCTGCTCAATTTTCATAATCTCAGTAAACCAGCTAAACTTGTATGGGTTTTTTTCTGTTCTGGTTTTGGACAAATTGATTTTCAGCAAACCATCTTTTTTATATGCTTCAAACCGATTCAGTAACCTTTGCAGACTCAGATTTTCTTTTTACATGATTATACATTTTCAGCATTGTCTAATTGTGTAATTATCGTATTTCCTGAAATATGATAGAACACCTTTACCAGGTCTAGTAAACCAGTTAAATTGGCCCTATAAAGTGAAAAGACACTATAGCCGCAATGGAGCCATGCTTTTGACTATTGTCTGAACTTTGTGCTGTAGACCTTGGGAACCTAAATGCACACAGATGTGCAAGTGTAGAAAGTAAAGTAGGATCAATTTCCCATGCTTTCAACTTAAGGGTCCTACTTGATCGACTTAGCCAAACGCTGTACTGCAGTTGGTGTAATATAAACTCTGGAGATTTGCCATTTTATTTAGTATGTCAGCTTGCAAAGAATTTGTCTTCAGTTGAGCAATGCTTAATAAAGAATGGTGACCCTTTGTAGCTGGGTTTAGATTTCCCATTTCAAAGGCTTATTTAGTAAGGTTTTGCAAACCAATGTAATTAAAAGACCTACTGAGATGGGACCAGGTCCCTTTTTCAGAGAAGGGATACAAAATAGATACCCTCCAGCTTATATTGCAGGGATTCTGCTCAGTAACAGAACTATACTTGGGACCAAAGAACATCAGCATGTAGGGACTGAACCACCATACCACATCCATACCTATGGGCTCTGAATCAGACTAGCTTATAGTGCCTCACTTGCCCTCCTAACCTTCCCATAGAGACAAGTGATTTGGCACCCCAGAACACAACACTCCCAACCCTCTTAGGGATCGCGGTAGCAGGTTATCCCCTTTCGTTCGCTCACTTGTACTTGTCCACAATAAATAGAAAAGAGACACGACGGAAACTTACAAGTTTTTTTTAAAATATCATGCTCTAATATGCAATATCCATACCTCAACTAAAAAATACATACAGGTCAATGTCATTAGACCATATACAGTGAAAAGCCCTCTTATATTAGCTGACAGATTTGCCTAAACCCACCCTCACTACAGATGCTAGGTGAATATAGATTATAGGTCTCTAGATTTAGTGGCAAACCCCATGCCTTAGCATACTTAAATAGTTGCTCTACATATCAGCTGATGCAGCCCTCTCGTCCCAGGACCTTTGTTCTACCTGCAAGACTCTGCTCTGTGTGTTTTCAAAGCGACATGTCCCGGGTTATATGGCAAAGCGTGTGTTCAAATATAGAACTGGGTTTCTCTATTATGCCTAGGTGCTAGTGTCCGACCACAGAGAATAACCAGGAGTAATGTTGTTTGACCTTGCCTAGGCTGTTCCGTTTAAATCCCAGGAAAAGAACAAAATACAAAAACATATGCTGGCTGTGTATGAAAACACAATGTGGCACAAAAAGATGTGTGATATTTGGTAACGTGTGCAACCCAAAAGCAGCTTAAGATGTGCATAATTCGGCTAACATAGGGAAAACCACAATGGGCTATATAGAAAACACACAACACTTTGAGTAATCCTTCCAATCATATTATATGGAAAACCATCTAAGGGGAACACTCCAGTCTTTTCTGTCACATCTAAGAATAGCAGTTGGAATACCATTAGCACAGTGGGTTCTTAAAAGCTTGACTACATCTTTTTCACATTATTCAATTCAATATTGTTTATCTCCCTATAGATTTCAATGCAGTTATGGTATTGCAACTGAGACATCTTAGTGGAGATATGATACGCAGACCCTAAAATTTTGCAGTCGGTTTTAATAGATGTAAACATTTACATCAATTTAATGGAATCAACTATCTTCTGTTCTGGGTGATTTTCTAAACTTAAATTAGCCCTTTCTCCAGCTTTGCAGATCTACATGTTTGAATCACTCAGATTGTTCAACTGGGAGTGCCACGGTGATTATACATTGTAAGTAAGGTCTAATTTCCTCAGAAATGCATCAAAACATGTATTTTAGTATCCCGCTAACTTAATTAAAAAAAGACCCAAAGCCTAATCAGTGAGGTTAAGGCAAACAAAACTACACTTCCCTAGAGGCCACCTTACCAGACTTTCTCTCACATGTCATGAGCAAGCCCATTTTAGAGCTCTGCTTGGAAACCTATTTTTTATCCATTGCAACCAGAATCCTCTCAATATGTGTGACGCCACTGAGGTCTTGATCACGGTCGGTAGGAAAAGTCCTAGGATCGGTGAAGGAGTCGTCGATCTTAGTCGAAGTCTTCCGGGCAAGTCCCACAAAAAAAAGTGTTATGTTCCATATAGGTACCCTAATATAGGCCCGGGTAACATCATACCCCTTCACCTACATTACCTCCCCTACACTACACTGTAACGAGCCTTTTAGGATTGAACCTTTACCTAGTTCTAGTCCTGGGTGCAGAAGTAGGGTTTCTCCTAAACAATAGAGTCCTATAACTCCATCAATAGACTCACACAGTATGAATGAATATTCATAAGGGTTCTTAGAAACCAGGCTGGGGCTACACCACCTTCCTCCCCATATCTACGTACACGGTTCATCCCATACGTCATCCTCAAATCCAACAATGGCTAATACAAGCAACAAGGGACAAAGGGAACCCTAGATACTTTCTGTATAAATACAACACCTCTTTCTAGTGTTAGTTAGAGGGAACCGAGACTTCCAGGCCGACACACTGACCAGAGATGCTGAGGCTCCTGCATGCAGACGCTCCAGCTGACAGTGGTCTGAACATCCCTTGCAGGGTGTCCAACTTGGGACCAAGAAGGGCTCCTACATTCTCACACTTCAGGTAATGGGGTTCGACTAAACCTTAGAGGGATTCTTGGCTTTACACCTACTCACATGCTAGGTACACTTGGGTACATCTAGATAGGCATCGTAGGAGTACGCGCTTTCTTTTATCCTGCATTTTATATTCATGCATTCATTTATGCTTATGGCAAAATGGTAGAATTGTACTATCCATTTATATTTACTGTACTGCTAATCATATATATCTGAAAGAGACACGTTAGTGACAGATTCCTTACCTTAGAATATCCCCAGGCGTCAGGCTGGATCCGGAAAGTTTTTGCGTAGCAGTACCCTTGCGCGTCGGTAGGCGGCGTCGTGCGGCTCCGCGTCCGTCGTTGGCGTCGTGATCGCCGGGATGACGTCGCGGGCAGTACTTAGACGCCGCCCCTGCGCGCTGACGTCAGTTCTTCTTTTCCGCGCCAGCAAACGCAGATCCGGGAAGAGCAGTGCCCTAGTCATTTTTGACTAACTTTTTGGGTGAATTTTTTCACTGTTTCTTTCGAATCGACTCCAAGGTGTCGTAGGGATGCCCGGCTTTAAACGTTGCGACGCCTGTGCTCGGATGATGTCCATCACAGACCCGCATCTGGAGTGTCTCTTCTGCCTCGGCCGAGGCCACGACACGAAGTCGTGTTCCGACTGCCGGGCCCTCAACCCGAAAGCTTTGCGAGAGCGGTCTCGAAAGCTCCTCGAGGCCCAGCAGTCGGCTCCGCGCCACACCAAGCCCCGGTCGCGTTAGAGGTCGAGGGGTCGGTCGCGGAGTCCACACCGGTCGTCGGGATCCAAGTCTTCGTCGTCCGGTAAGTCTAAGCACAAGAAGTCCAAAAAGCATCATCGCTCTAGGACTTCGCCTCGCTGGTCTCGCGACTCGGCTGAGGCCCCTCCCGGCACCGTCCCCGCCCCCTGCGGCCCCGGACATGCCTGTGGAGTCGCCCCCGCAATACCCGTCCTTCCCGGGTTCGGGGCGGATCCGGCCCAAGTACAGGAATTCCTGTCGGCCATGGCCCGCCTCTTCGGGCCTCAAGGTCCCTCCCGGTGCGCCTTCGGGCCCCGCGGGCCCTGATGGGGTTGCCCCGGCGTCGCCGCCGACTCCGGTCCCGGCGTCGCTCGTGCCTCCAGCCTCGGATCCGGCTTCGGCCCCGGCCTCGATCCCGGCTCCGGTGGTACCGCAACCCCCATCGACGCCGGTCGACCTGACCACGCCTCCGCCGGCGTCGATGTCTCCGGTGCCGTTCCTGACGCCGCCCGGGGCTCCGGGCGGCGTCGTCCCCATGTACTCTCCGGCTCCGGACATGGAGCCGGACCGACGTCGCTCGACGCCGGTTCCGGCGCCGATGGGACCTTGGGTCCCAAATGTCCCTCCTCCTCCTCCTTATTTTGAACCGGAGGAGGACCAGGAGGACTGGGAGGGGTCTGAGGACCCTCTGGCACAGCAGTGTCAGTATGAGGAGGACTGGGCAGAGGAACTAGGGGATGCCAGTGGTCTAGATACTTCCCCTGACACTGGCATGCTGTCTCCTCCCGTGGCTACGGAGGAGGGAGCCAATTTTGCAACGGTGTTGCGTAGGGCAGCTGGAGCCTTACATCTCCGACTCCCTACGGTGACGGTCAAGACTAATCTCTTGACAGAAGTGCTTCAGCCGGCAGCCTCCTCCTTGGAGACTGTGCTGCCGTTTAACGATGCACTAACTGACGTTTTTTGGGCGCCTGGTCCAAGCCCAACACAGGGGCTCCTGTGGATAGGAACGTGTCCCGACGCCATCGCCCAGCTCCGGGCGACCCCTTGTTTCTCTCTGTCCACCCCACTCCTGAGAGCTTGGTTGTCCAAGCCTCCACTTCCCAAACCGCCTTCCCTACCGCCCCTCCGGATAGGGAATCCAAACGCCTGGATCAATTTGGGAAGAAGGGTTTTTCTTCCTCCAGTGCTGGCTTGCGGTCCATCAACACCGCTTGTCTTTTGGGCCGATATACCCACTCCTTGTGGGATTCGGTGGCGACTGTTTTGCCCCAGTGTTCTGAGGAGGTCCAGACACTGCTTACCCGCGCCATTGCGGAAGGAAGGGATGCGGCCAAATACACCATACGATGTGGCCTTGATACCGCCGACTCGCTGGGCAGATCTATTGCAACGACGGTGGCGCTGCGTCGCCACGCCTGGCTGAGAACCACTGGTTTTTCAGGGGATGTCCAGAATACTCTCATGGACATGCCCTTTGATGGAGTCGGTCTTTTTGGTTCCAAAGCAGACCATGCGTTGGAGCGTTTTAAGGACTCACGGGCTACTGCCAAGTCCCTGGGCCTTTCTGCTACACGCCCTCCGCTACCTTCTGCTTTTCGCCCCTATCGTGGCCACGGAAGGGCGCCCAGTCACGTCAGCAGCCCAGCCACCGGCCCGCGCAGCAGGCGTCTTCGCGTGGCCGAGGACGTGGATACCGCCGTGGCGGTTCGGGCAACCAGCGTGCGGGTCAGGCCACCACCTCCAACCCGTCCGCGGCCTCCAAGCCCTCCTAGTCCCTCCTTTCAGGTGCACAGCACGCCAGTAGAGGGCAGGGTCCGCCATCACCTTCACCACTGGCGTCCCATCACCTCGGACAGGTGGGTCTTGAACATTGTCCGAAGGGGCTACTCCCTCCCCTTCGAGACCACCCCCAGCCATGCCACCTCAATTCCACCGCATGTCCGGGGATCACTTGGTACTTCTGCAGAAGGAAGTCACGGCCCTCTTGGCCAAGAGGGCCATCGAGCTATGTTCCGACCCCAGAAGTAGGACGTGGTTGCTACTCCCACTACTTCCTGGTGCCCAAAAGGACAAGGAGGACATGCGTCCTATCTTGGACCTCCGGAACGTCAATCGCTTGCTCCGGAAGGAGAAGTTCAAGATGCTCACCCTAGCTCAGGTCTTGACTGCCCTCGACCCTGGAGACTGGTTGGTAGCGTTGGACTTGCAGGACGCCTATTTCCACATCCCCGTCCTGCCGGCCCACCGGCGTTACCTTCGGTTCACGGTAGGCCTCGAGCATTTTCAGTTCACCGTGCTCCCCTTTGGCCTTACCAGTGCCCCTCAGGTGTTCACGAAAGTGATGGCGGTGGTCGCAGCTCATCTGCGCCGGGCAGGGGTTTCAGTCTTCCCCTACCTCGACTGGCTGCTGAAGGCGGGCTCGTCCCAGGCAGTCGTCTCCCACCTCCAGACTACGGCCGAACTCCTGCACTCGCTGGGGTTCTCCATCAATGTGCCGAAGTCGCATCTGATTCCTTCTCCACAGCTCCTTTTCATCGGAGCAGTTCTGGACACGACGCAGTTTCGGGCCTATCCTCCCGAACGGCGAGTCTGGGATATTCAGGCTATGATTCCGATCTTTCAGCCTTTATTCTGGGTTTCGGTACGGATGACCCTGAGGCTGCTGGGCCTCATGTCTTCCTGCATCCTGCTGGTCGATCATGCCAGATGGCATATGCGGGCTCTGCAGTGGGACCTGAAGTTCCAGTGGGCGCAGCACCAGGGCAACCTGTCCGATCACGTCCAGATCTCGGAGGGGGCTGCCAAACAGTTGCAGTGGTGGCTCTCGAACCGGCAATGGGTCATGGGCAGATCCCTCTCCCTTCCCCAGCCAGAGCACACAGTTGTGACGGTCGCGTCCCTTCTGGGATGGGGCGGTCACATGGGAGAGGCGGAGATCAGAGGCCTATGGTCTCCGGCGCAGTCCCGGCTCCATATCAACCTTCTGGAGCTCCGGGTGATCCGACTTGCACTCAAGGCATTCCTCCCCTCTGTCAAAGGGAAGGTAGTGCAGGTGTTCACAGACAACACCACCGCCATGTGGTACTGCAACAAACAAGGCGGGGTGGGGTCGTGGACCCTCTATCAGGAGGCTCTGCGCCTCTGGACATGGCTGGAACATCAGGGCATGTTCCTGATGGTTCAACACCTGGCAGGTTCTCTGAACGCCAGGGCGGACGAACTCAGCCGCAGGTGCATGATGGATCACGAATGGCGTCTTCACTCGGAAGTGGCGCAAGGACTCTTTCTGCAATGGGGAGAGCCTTGGTTAGATCTATTCGCTACCGAAGAGAACGCGCAATGTCATCAGTTCTGCGCCTTGGAATTTCCAAGGCGGCACTCGCTCGGCGACGCTTTTCGTCGCGAGTGGAGTTGCGGTCTGTTGTACGCCTTTCCGCCTATACCACTTCTACCCAGAGTGTTGAAGAAGATTCGGCACGACCGGGCCCAAGTCATCCTTGTGGCTCCGGACTGGGCTCGAAGAGTTTGGTATCCCGAGCTACTCAGTATGAGCGTAGATCCCCCGATCAGTCTGCCTCTTCGGGAGGATCTTCTGTCGCAGCAGCAGGGGACGGTCCTCCACCCGAACCTGTCCAGCCTCCACCTGCTTGCGTGGAGATTGAGCGGCGGCAGTTGATTCCTTTCCACTTGCCTCCCGAAGTTTGTGATGTGATTCTGGCAGCCAGGCGTCCCTCCACTAAGGTGGTAAAAGCCTGCAGGTGGAACAAGTTTGTGGCATGGTGCACAGCAAAGGCTGTGAATCCCCTCTCTGCCCCTCTTTCTGAGGTTCTTCTGTTCCTTCTTTCTCTGGCCCAACAGGGTTCTGCCTTGGGTACCATCAAGGGCTATCTTTGTGCCATTTCGGCCTTCCTCAGGCTTCCTGATCAGCCCTCCCTTTTCAAGTCCCCTGTTAACAGATTCCTAAAAGGCGTCACACACCTCTTCCCTCCTATTCCGTTTGTGATGCCTCAGTGGGACTTGAACTTGGTTCTTACCTTTCTCGTGCGCTCCCTTTGAGCCTCTACATAACTGTCCTCTTCGTCTTCTGACTCTGAAGAAGGCCTTTCTGGTGGCCATCACCTCCGCTCGGCGGGTGAGTGAGCTCCAGGCTCTATCATGCAAACCTCCCTTTCTGTCTGTCCATCCAGACAAGGTTGTTCTTAGGACGCGTCCGTCCTTCTTGCCAAAGGTGGTTACTGCCTTCCACATTGGGCAGACCATCACTTTGCCCACCTTCTTTCCGCCTCCGCATCCTTCCAGAGAGGAAGAGAGGCTCCACCGTCTGGACCCAAAACGTGCGCTTTCTTTTTATATCAACCGCACTCAACACTTCTGGGTGGATGACCAGCTCTTTGTTGGCTACGTGGGCGCCAAAAAAGGTCGGGCGGTGCACAAGAGGACCATCTCCCGCTGGGTAACCTTGTGCATCAAAGCCTGTTATTCTTTGGCTAAGGAGGAGCCTCCTGTTGGGCTGCGTGCCCATTCCACCAGGGCAACGGCTGCTACCACGGCTTTAGGCCGCGGTGTTCCGCTGCGGGATATCTGTCGGGCAGCTACGTGGGCCTCGCTGCACACGTTTACAAAGCATTACTGCCTTGACAGTCCGGTCCGGAGGGACGGCTTCTTTGGCCATTCTGTCCTCCGGGACTTCCTTGTCTGATCTTTGTTCGCAGACCCACCAACGGGGTTGGTATTGCTGGGGTATCTATTCTAAGGTAAGGAATCTGTCACTAACGTGTCTCTTTCAGATGCACAAGTTACTAACTTGTGTAACGATATATCGGTAAGAGACAGTAGTTAGTGACAAATTCCTTACCGCCCCACCATCCTCCCGTTCTGCGAACTGATTTCTAGGGTTAAGGACATCCATTTCAGGGCCCTAGTATTTTTCAGACACCTATGTCAGCTTCTTGCATGGCTCTGCGTTCCTGGCGCGGAAAGTCGTGTACAGAACTGACGTCAGCGCGCAGGGGCGGCGTCTAAGTACTGCCCGCGACGTCATCCCGGCGATGCCGACGACGGACGCGGAGCCGCCGCACGACGCCGCCTACCGACGCGCAAGGGTACTGCTACGCAAAAACTTTCCGGATCCAGCCTGACGCCTGGGGATATTCTAAGGTAAGGAATCTGTCACTAACTACTGTCTCTTACAGATATATCGTTACACAAGTTAGTAACTTGTGCTTCACTTCTATACAGAAGGAGATGCACCAGTGGAATATGGTCCTTGCGAGGACATAGAGGTTCCACTCGCGTACCAGGAACACCTATACTGGTTTAAAGGCGCCCTACCCCATTTAAGACACAGAGTAAGATTAGGCCCGCTCGGAGGAGACTGGGCAACATGGCCAATATTAGCGGCCTACACACCACATCGAAACAATGCCACAGGCAGTCTTACTCTTACAACAGAAAGATTTAATCAAAATCTACAGAAACCTGACGCAATTTGTCATGAGGACTTTCACAGTCCAATCAGCATCAGTTGCAACAAATGGAAGTCAATATCCGGGTACAGCAACTAAAATCACACCACAAACATTACACGCAGTAATGGGCAAGATGCCCACGAAACATGAACAAATGCCATTCTGGGTAGCTCAGAAAATAACTCCGCTCGAGGCAGTATTCCCAAATACTACTCCGGTTGAAAAACACAGAATGCTAACAATCTGCTTGCCCATGGGGATAACACCACAAGTAGAGGATTGCACCTCTTGGGGTACAGTCTTTGCTGCCATATATACCAGAACACATGATATTCCTTCATTAGCGGTGATACCAGATGTATTAAGACAAATACAAAATGAGTACGGAGCAGAACCTGCTCTGAACTTAGGGATGAAGTTACTAAATAACTACGACCAGGTATCAGCCATAATACTAGCTAATATTAAAGGGGAAGCAGCTTCAGTGGCAATCCGCCAACGCCTAAGGGAGTTCAGTCCGTTAGATCAACAACACGAACTGCCCAAAATAATAGAAACTGCGTGTGCAGAATTAGGCAGAGACAGTTTGGGTGGGAAAGCTTTAAAACCACAACTGGTGGGCAGTCCTGAAAAGGACAATTCCAAGCAGACACCTGCCTCTTCTAAAAAGAAGTGGGATAATAAAAAACAACAAACCTTTTCAGAAAAGAGATCTCAATCCAGAGGTAAATCTCCTCCACAGGAGCCCTCTGAAAAGAGGTATAATCTCAGGAATAGGAATAATATTAGGAAACCTGACAGGTATCAGGATACTGAAACACGTTCCTCTCGTTCCTTTCAGGGCTCGACGAAAAACTCCGAGAGAGAGAAGGACGGTCAGAACATAAAGAAGAGCGTACAAAGTCCAGAGACAAGCAGCACGCTCAAGACTACACTTCTAAAAAAGAAGAAAAGCAACAATCAAAACCTCAGTTTAAGAAAGTTGCAGTCCTGAAGATCAGACATGCCCAGAATTCTGAGGACCTAGCTTCTTAACGGGGAATGGGCTCGGACGATGCTAGACAGTGCAGCAGAAATAACAATAGCTCGCCAGAACCTGATGGAATTTCTGGTGACAGCGGACTTGAATGATTACATCACGGTGGAGACACCAGATACAAGGGTGAGCGTCCCACATAAGTTACACGAGATAACACTCCAAATGGAGGGGGACAAGCCCAGGAAAGTTAATGGTCTCTTTTGGGAAAACCTGTCATCTGGTTATGACATCCTATTAGCTGAACAAGATTGGCCGCCAGCATTTGTTATGGAGTGCCCTAGGGGAGAAAATGGAATTTTTCCATTATTCTCCGACGTTGTTCCCATACATCTTAAACATGCATATGCACAGGAGTGGGCGGTGGCCCTAACTCCAACACTATACAAAAATCATGCCTGTTGGGATGAGGATTCAACCCACCACGTGATCCCGTTAAAAGTTTCACCAAATGCTCAAAGGCAATATCCAATAAAGCAAGAAGCTAAAAAGCAGGTCAGGGAGATCTTAGATCAACTTGAATACCATGGGGTCATTGAAACATGCACCTCACCAATGAACAATCCTTTGTTTCCCATATCAAAACCGGACAACTCATATTGTCTAGTTTTAGATTACAGACATTTAAACACTTGCACAAAGACATTCGCTGTCCAAAACGCACATAGTGCCGCATTAATGAATAACATTGTGCAGAAAAAATACAAAACAACACTTGATATCTCAAATGGATTTTTCTGCCAAAATATAGCGCCTGAAAGCAGGTATTTGACCGCATTCTCTGCGTTGGGGTACCAACGACAATTTTGTCGCCTCCCCCAGGGGTATAAGAACAGCCCGGGGGTATTTTCAGCAAGAGTAACTGAGTTACTCCAAAATTTTGATGAAGAAGCATTGTCCTATGAGGATGATATTTATCTGACGGATGATGACTTAAAGAGGCACTTGACCAGGGTGAGTACCATTATTATGGGTTTCGCCTCTGAGGGCTACAAATTTAATTTAAAAATCAAAAATCGCCCACCTCAGTGTCCTGTTTTTAGGATATGAGCTGTCAAGTGAGGGGAAAAGTCTGGCAGCTAACTTTTAGAAAAGTGTGCGCTACTCCAGCCCCAAGATCATTAAAAAATCTACAATCAATACTGGGATTCCTAAATTTTGGCAGAACATACATTGTAGATTACGCAGAAAGAGTAAAACCTTTCTACGACTTAATCAAACCTGACTTTTCAGTCAGACACTGGGCACAGGAACACTCAAACATCCTACTTTCACTACATGAAGACATGATAGCTTCCAAACACTTAGACACGCGTAAATGTACGCAACTTAGTGATCCGAGTAATAGCGGGTCAATGCGGATACACTTACTTAACCTTCAATGAAGGCGAAACGGTACCAATCGCATACAAATCACACCTGTACACAAACGCAGAAATGCGTTTCACTTCAACAGAAAAAATCTTGCAGCAGTTCAGACCGCTGTAGCAAGAGAAAGAGCCCTGGCTCAGGGGAAACACATAATAGTTGTAACCCCAGTACCAGCTTTAGAAGCTGTTACAAAGGCAAGCATTCCAAATGCAAAAGCCTTACATCCAAGATGGATACAATGGGCTAATTCTCTTACTGCAACGGATGTTGAATACAGATTTGATCCAAGTCTAAAAACACAAGCATTCCTGCAATACGAACAAGAATATCCTCTACCAAATGAGATTTTGCCTCTAGACCAGTATGAATATATTATTTACACTGACGGGTCTGCACAACCGGCCATAGGGAGTAAGCAACAATACAGTGCAGCATGTGCTATCGTTAAAGGTCGCGTGCGGGATGGAAAATTCCATTCAAGTTGAACCAAAACGCAATCTCTAGGAGACTGCACGGCTCATTTGGCAGAGTTAAAAGCACTGATACTGGCACTTGTAAATACGGATCACGAATTCCCCACACTAATTGTGTGTGATTCCTTTTACTCTGTACAGTCATACAATGAATATTTATATCATTGGGAACTAAACGGGTTTAAAGATGCAAAAGGTGGCACAATTAAGCATAAAATGCTATGGGAACAGTTAGTAGAGTTGAAAAACGAACTACCAAGGGCTCACGTGATCCATACACTGAGTCATCAACGTGATGGCGTTCACGTTGAAGGGATTTCATTGGCTGATGAAGCCGCAAAGGGGGCTGTACGCACGGCTTCCGTAGCTGCAATCACTCGCTTTAAAACGAGAATAGACAGTGAGATTATGGTGGCTGTTATTGCTTCAAGCAAAAACAGCGGTGCAGTACCAAAGAAATTTCCACTCAAATACTCCTACAAGTTAGATGCAAACAACATTCCATATGCTCAGATTCCTGGAGTGGGGGACAGAGTAATACCAAATATGCATCGTAGGCAAGGTTTAATACTAGCAGCACACGAAGGTTTGGGCTCTGCGCATACAGGCGTTACAGCGACTATTTCGTTACTGAAACAGCGCTATTGGTGGCCAAGTCTAACAAAACAAACTAAAGATTATGTCTTGAAATGTGGCATCTGCCAACAGATGAAAGGCTCCACCATAGCACGCCCGGCGCAGACACCATTATTAATATCTGACAAACCTCTCGCATGTGTGTACCTGGACCACTGCGGCCCCTTACAATCTGATGGTGCTTACAAGTATATCATGGTTGCAGTGGATTCCTACTCAAGATTCCTATGGTTATGGCCTCAGCGCTCGGCTGACGCTCTAACTGTTATCAAAGATTTGCGAGTCTTCATAGGGACATACGCAGTTGGCACGTTACTTTCTGACCGTGGCCCGGCGTTTAGCTCTCGGGCTTACAAAGAGGCCATGGAAAGTATGGGCGTAGCACTGCGGTACTCCTCTCCGTACCATCCTGAGGGAAATTCGGTTGTGGAGTGGAAAAACCGGGACTTAAAGCAATCTTTAACAGCTAGGGTATTAGGCAAGGGCGGTAGTTGGGTCAATCACCTTTATGGGGTACAAAGAGCACTCAATAACCAGCCAAGAAGTTCTCTAGGGGGTTTCACTCCATATGAGGTCCTATTTGGGACGAGAATGTGGGTACCTGATCTTGATTGTGAAGGCGCAGTGGCGGATGAGAAACCATTTGGTATCCATGATCGTTTGGCTGTTTTACAGGATCTAAATGAATCCAAGACACAACAAAGCAACGTCCACTTAAAACAGACCGCCACTGGGGAAGTCAAGGCGGTCACGGCAAGTCCTGTCTGGATCCCAAAAGTCGGGGATCTGGTCAGAGAGAAAATAGCGGACAAGAAAGAATTCGGGCCATCCTACAGAAACCCTGTACCGGTCCTAGCAGTACAAGGAACAAGAACTGTGCTTTTGCCGCCTCTTGCCGGGAAAAAGGAGAAAAGATTTGTCTCAATTGACTTAATCAAACCACACTATGTGGCCGATACTGAACAGTAGGCCTCGTAGACTCCACAGTAGCAGACGCCCTCCTCTCGCTACAATCCAGGAAGTTCAAACAGAAAGACTCATCACGTTTGAAGAACCACCTGTACTTAATGAAGGACTATGCAACAATGCTATGGAACTCGTTCCTCTTGAACCAGAAGTTCATCTTCAAAATGAAACTCAAAATAACAACCAGGTTGCAATCAGACCAAATACGGATGTTTACATCCACATGCCTCGACGAGAGCAAAATGTGATTTCAACAAATCCTGATGCAATTCCTACAATTGATCGAACTGCTTCTGGCTATTTCATGAACTTTGATACGTTTTCTTTGGATCCAAGTGAACCAGAAACGACGCCAGCCCAAAAATCACGCAAGCAGCAAGTTAAAGACTTTATACACTTTCTCAAAAAGACTTACCTGGTATCGCCTTGGTTAGAACTCTGGGTAATTACTAGGATTCTATTTTTTCTTTTCTGGCTAGGCTTAATTATAACTTTTAGCGTGCTTATTAAAGGACGATACCTTCAACAAAGCTCCGCAGCCCAAAAAGTTAATTTGATTCTGAAGCCACATCAGTCCTCACATCGTGATCAAAGAGACTTGTCATCAGTAAACACTACAGCAGTTCCTATACCGGACGGTATAGTTTGGGACAAGGTTGATTTCGAAATATTCGGTCCTACTGAACTTTTAAAAATTTCTCATGTATTTCAAATTTCATTAAGTGATATCATTACCTTCAGTACATTTTCTGATGATTGGGACTCTGAAACTGTTAATAACATGTTGTCTGATTTAGAGAACTGCCGCATTTCCGAACAATGAAATATTAGAAGGTAATTCAAACTATGACACTTTGTAGTGTTATCAACATTATGGTCATCATTTCCTGCACAAATCTATTTCACCTAGAAATGTTTTTGAGTACCACCAGTGGGAGCATTGCCCTACACCACCTAAAGGTAGTTCGCAAACATTTGCACAGAAATTTTCATATTTTTCAGGGTTTAACACCACTGATCCGACCCCATTTTATTATAAGGTTACACCGACATCAGCACTGAAAATTATGTTGACTAACACCAATCAGATATACTCTGCTTCCTTTATTGCCCAATTGTCTGAACAAGGGTTTGACCTATGGAAGGACGCAATAGACTTAAAATCAGTCTGGGCTTCTAGAGACTGGCAAGTCCAGGGAACAGAAGCGCTATTTAGAGCATACCTCATTCCACAGCAGATAATATTTTTAAATGACACTGTGCAACTGACATCCTGTCTTGGATTAGCCAAGAACAAGGGCCTTAACACACCTCGGTTTCCGACACCATCACATGGATGGCAAAATTCGACTTCACAGAAAGGGGCGACAGTAGATGACATTCTAAAGTACAATAGATCAGACACTGATTGGAAAGAATGGTTGGTTTGGCCCTTAGACACGAACGAATGTCAAACGATTCTTGGGTATTACCG
Source organism: Calotriton arnoldi (assembly GCA_963921515.1). NCBI lineage: Eukaryota > Metazoa > Chordata > Amphibia > Caudata > Salamandridae > Calotriton > Calotriton arnoldi. Next base: position 91,609 of record CAWUFW010002683.1, on the reverse strand, counting down.
AAGGGTACAGTATCCATAGGCCAGACCCACGCTATGTACAAAGAGAACACCCAGGGGTAGTGACATCCTACAGTGTTGGGAAGTTGTGCCTTGATTAGCTAGAAACCTCAACACTCACAGAAGTGAAACAGCACTTATCCTTACTCTCAAAAGACATGGATCTTAGGGATTATTTACAAGGTCCCGGGAAACCCCGTCTAAAGCGTTTCATATATGCCGGCATTTATGTTGCCTATAATGAAAATTGGAAAATATCCCAACAAGAGGCCGCAGAGAGAATACGGGAATCTGAAAGAGACACGTTAGTGACAGATTCCTTACCTTAGAATATCCTCAGGCGTCAGGCTGGATCCGGAAAGTTTTCGCGTATCAGTACCCTTGCGCGTCGGTAGGCTGCGGCGTGCGGCTCCGCGTCCGTCGTCGGCGTCGTGATAGCCGGGATGACGTCGCGGGCAGTACTTAGACGCCGCCCCTGCGCGCTGACGTCAGTTCTTCTTTTTCCGCGCCAGTAAGCGCAGATCCGGGAAGAGCAGTGCCCTAGTCAATTTTTGACTAAATTTTGGGTGATTTTTTCACTGTTTCTTTTCGAGTCATCTCGACTCCTAGGTGTCGGTAGGGATGCCCGGCTTCAAGCCATGCGACGTCTGTGGTCGAATGATGTCGATCACAGACCCGCATTTAGAGTGTCTCTACTGTCTCGGCCGAGACCACGACACGAAGTCGTGCCCTGACTGCCGGGCCTTACACCCGAAGGCTTTGCGAGAGCGGTCTCGAAAGCTCCTCGAGGTCCGGCAGTCGGCTCCGCGCCGCACCAAGCCCCGGTCCCGTGAGAGGTCGAGGGGCCGGTCGCGGAGCCCCCGCCGGTCGTCGGAGTCCAAGTCTTCGCACTCCTCGGGTAAGTCGAAGCACAAAAAGTCTAAGAAGCATCATCGCTCTAAGACTTAGCCTCGCCGGTCTCGCGACTCGGCTGAGGCCCCTGTGGGCACCGTCCCCGCGGCCCCAGACGTGCCTGTGGAGCCGCCCCCGCATTACCCGTCCTTTCCGGGTTCGGGGGCGACTCCGGCCCAAATACAGGAATTCCTGTCGGCCATGGCCCGCCTCTTCGGGCCTCAAGGTCCCTCCGGTGCGCCTTCGGGCTCCGCGGGCCCTGATGGGGTTGCTCCAACGTCGCCGACAACTCCGGTCCCGGCGTCGCCCGTCCCGCCAGCCTTGATCCTGACCTCGGCTCCGGCCTCGATCCCGGCTCCGGTGGTACCCCAACCCCGATCAACGCCGGTTGACCTAACCTTGCCGGCGACGATGTCCCCGGTGCCGGGCGGCGTCGTTCCCCGGTTCTCTCCGGTTCCGGACATGGAGCCGGACCGACGTCGCTCGACGCCGGCGCCGATGAGACCTTGGGTCCCAGATGTCCCCCCTCCTCCATATTTTGAGCCAGAGGAGGACCAGGAGAGCTGTGAGGGGTCGGAAGACCCTCTCACACAGCAGTGTGAGTATGATCAGGACTGGGCAGAGGAACTTGGGGATGCCAGTGGTCTGGACACTTCTCCCGACTCTGGCATGCTGTCTCCTCCTTCCGTGGCTACGGAGGAGGGAGCAAATTTCTCAACGGTGTTGCGTAGAGCAGCTGGAGCCTTGCACCTCCAATTGCCTACTGTGGCTGTCAGGACTAACCTCCTGACAGAAGTGCTTCAGCCGGCAGCTACCTCCTCGGAGCCATTGCTGCCGTTTAATGATGCACTGTCTGACGTTCTTTTGGGCACCTGGTCCAAGCCCACCACACGGGCTCCTGTGGATAGGAACGTGGCCCGACGCCATCGCCCTGCTCCGGGCGACCCCTTGTTTCTCTCTCAACATCCCACCCCCGAGAGCTTGGTTGTCCAAGCCTCTGCCTCCCAAACCACCTTCCCTACCACCCCTCCGGATAGGGAATCCAAACGCCTGGACCAATTTGGGAAGAAGGCCTTTTCTTCCTCCAGTGCTGGCTTGCAGTCCGTCAACACCGCTTGCCTTTTGGGCCGATATTCCCACTCTCTGTGGGATTCGGTGGCGGCCGTTTTGCCCCAGTGTTCTGAGGAGGTCCAGACACTGCTTACCCGCACCATTGCGGAAGGTAGGGATGCGGCAAAGTACACCATACGCTGTGGCCTTGATACCGCCGACTCGCTGGGCGGATCGCTTGCAACGAAGGTGGCGCTGCGTCGCCACGCCTGGCTGAGAACAACTGGTTTCTCGGGTGATGTCCAGAATACACTCATGGACATGCCCTTTGATGGAGTCGGTCTTTTTGGTTCCAAAGCAGACCATGCGCTGGAGCGTTTTAAGGACTCACGGGCTACTGCCAAGTCCCTGGGCCTTTCTGTTGTGCGCCCTCCGCTAACCTCTGCTTTTCGCCCCTTTCGTGGCCACGGAAGGGGCGCCCAGTCACGTCCGCTGCCCAGCCACCGGCCCGCGCAGCAAGCGTCTTCGCGTGGCCGAGGACGTGGCTACCGCCGTGGCGGTTCGGGCAACCAGCGTGCGGGTCAGGCCACCAACTCCGCCCCGTCCGCGGCCTCCAAGCCCTCCTAGTCCTTCCTTTCAGGTGCACAGCACGCCAGTAGGGAGCAGGGTCCGCCATCACCTTCACCACTGGCGTGCCATCACCTCGGACAGGTGGGTCTTGGACATTGTCCGAAGGGCTACTCCCTCCCCTTCGAGACCATCCCCCCAGCCATGCCACCTCAATTCCACCGCATGTCAGGGGATCACTTGGTGCTTCTGCAGAAGGAAGTCACGGCCCTCTTGGCCAAGAGGGCCATCGAGCATGTTCCGACCCCAGAAGTAGGACGTGGTTGCTACTCCCACTACTTTCTGGTGCCCAAAAGGACAAGGAGGACATGCGTCCTATCTTGGACCTCCGGAACGTCAATCGCTTCCTCCGGAAGGAGAAGTTCAAGATGCTCACCCTAGCTCAGGTCTTGACTGCCCTCGACCCTGGAGAATGGTTGGTAGCGTTGGACTTGCAGGACGCTTATTTTCACATCCCCGTCCTGCCGGCCCACCGGCGTTACCTGCGGTTCACGGTAGGCCTCGAGCATTTTCAGTTCACCGTGCTCCCCTTTGGCCTTACAAGTGCCCCTCGGGTGTTCACGAAAGTGATGGCGGTGGTCGCAGCTCATCTGCGCCGGGCAGGGGTTCCAGTCTTCCCCTACCTCGACGACTGGCTGCTGAAGGCGGGCTCGTCCCAGGCAGTCGTCTCCCACCTCCAGACTACGGCCGAACTCCTGCACTCGCTGGGGTTCTCCATCAATGTGCCGAAGTCACATCTGATTCCTTCTCCACAGCTCCTTTTCATCGGAGCAGTTCTGGACACGTCGCAGTTTCGGGCCTATCCTCCCGAACGGCGAGTCCCGGATATTCAGGCTATGATTCCGATCTTTCAGCCTTTATCCTGGGTTTCGGTACGGATGACCCTGAGGCTGCTGGGCCTCATGGCCTCCTGCATCCTGCTGGTCGATCATGCCAGATGGCATATGCGGGCTCTGCAGTGGGACCTGAAGTTCCAGTGGGCGCAGCACCAGGGCAACCTGTCCGATCACGTCCAGATCTCGGAGGGGACTGCAAAACAGTTGCAGTGGTGGCTCTCGAACCGGCAATGGGTCATGGGCAGATCCCTCTCCCTTCCCCAGCCAGAGCACACAGTTGTGACGGACGCGTCCCTTCTGGGATGGGGCGGTCACATGGGAGAGGCGGAGATCCTAGAGGCCTCTGGTCTCCGGCGGAGTCCCGGCTCCATATCAACGTTCTGGAGCTCCGGGCGATCCGACTTGCACTCAAGGCATTCCTTCCCTCTGTCAAAGGGAAGGTAGTGCAGGTGTTCACAGACAACACCACCGCCATGTGGTACTGCAACAAACAAGGCGGGGAGGGGTCGTGGACCCTTTGTCAGGAGGCTCTGCGCCTCTGGACATGGCTGGAACATCAGGGCATGTTCCTGATGGTTCAACACCTGGCAGGTTCCCTGAACGCCAGGGCGGACGAACTCAGCCGCAGGTGCATGATGGATCACGAATGGCGTCTTCACTCGGAAGTGGCGCAAGGACTCTTTCTGCAGTGGGGAGAGCCTTGGTTAGATCTATTCGCCACTGAAGAGAACGCGCAATGTCATCAGTTCTGCGCGTTGGAATTTCCAAGGCGGCACTCGCTCGGCGACGCGTTTCGTCGCGAGTGGAGTTGCGGTCTGTTGTACGCCTTTCCGCCTATACCACTTCTACCCAGAGTGTTGAAGAAGATTCGGCGCGACCGGGCCCAAGTCATCCTTGTGGCTCCGGAGTGGTCTCGAAGATTTTGGTATCCCGAGCTACTCAGTATGAGCGTCGATCCCCCGATCCGTCTGCCTCTTCGGGAGGATCTTCTGTCGCAGCAGCAGGGGACGGTCCTCCACCCGAACCTGTCCAGCCTCCACCTGCTTGCGTGGAGATTGAGCGGCGGCAGTTGATTCCTTTCCACTTGCCTCCCGAAGTTTGTGATGTGATTCTGGCAGCCAGGCGTCCCTCCACTAAGGTGGTATACGCCTGCAGGTGGAACAAGTTTGTGGCATGGTGCACAGCAAAGGCTGTGAACCCTCTCTCTGCCCCTCTTTCTGAGGTTCTTCTGTTCCTTCTTTCCCTGGCCCAACAGGGTTCTGCCCTGGGTACCATCAAGGGCTATCTTTGTGCCATCTCGGCCTTCCTCAGGCTTCCTGATCAGCCCTCCCTTTTCAAGTCCCCTGTTGTTAACAGGTTCCTAAAGGCATTACACACCTCTTCCCTCCTGTTCCGTTTGTGATGCCTGAGTGGGACTTGAACTTGGTTCTTACCTTTCTCATGTGCGCTCCCTTTGAGCCTCTACATAACTGTCCTCTTCGTCTTCTGACTCTGAAGACAGCCTTTCTGGTGGCCATCACCTCCGCTCGGCGGGTGAGTGAGCTCCAGGCTCTATCATGCAAACCTCCCTTTCTGTCTGTCCATCCAGACAAGGTTGTTCTTAGGACGCGTCCGTCCTTCTTGCCAAAGGTGGTTACTGCCTTCCACATTGGGCACACCATCACTTTGCCCACCTTCTTTCCGCCTCCGCATCCTTCCAGAGAGGAAGAGAGGCTCCACCGTCTGGACCCAAAACGTGCGCTTTCCTTTTATATCAACCGCACACAACACTTCCGGGTGGATGACCAGCTCTTTGTTGGCTACGTGGGTGCCAAAAAGGTCGGGCGGTGCACAAGAGAACCATCTCCCGCTGGGTAACCTTGTGTATCAAAGCCTGCTATTCTTTGGCTAAGAAGGAGCCTCCTGTTGGGCTGCGTGCCCATTCCACCAGGGCAACGGCTGCTACCACGGCTTTAGGCCGCGGTGTTCCGCTGCAGGATATCTGTCAGGCAGCTACGTGGGCCTCGCTGCACACATTTACAAAGCATTACTGCCTTGACAGTCAGGTCCGGAGGGACGGCTTCTTTGGCCGTTCTGTCCTCCGGGACTTCCTTGTCTGATCTTTGTTCGCAGACCCACCACCGGGGTTGGTATTGCTGGGGTATCTATTCTAAGGTAAGGAATCTGTCACTAACGTGTCTCTTTCAGATGCACAAGTTACTAACTTGTGTAACGATATATCTGTAAGAGACAGTAGTTAGTGACAGATTCCTTACCGCCCCACCCATCCTCCCCGTTCTGCGAACTGATTTCTAGGGTTAAGGACATCCCTTTCAGGGCCCTAGTATTTTTCAGACAACTATGTCAGCTTCTTGCATGGCTCTGCGTTCCTGGCGCGGAAAGTCGTGTACAGAACTGACATCAGCGCGCAGAGGCGGCGTCTATGTATTGCCCGCGACGTCATCCCGGCGATCACGACGCCGACGACGGACGCGGAGCCGCACGACGACGCCTACCGAGGCGCAAGGGCACTGCTACGCGAAAACTTTCCGGATCCAGCCTGACGCCTGGGGATATTCTAAGGTAAGGAATCTGTCCCTAACTACTGTCTTTTACAGATATAGCGTTACACAAGTTAGTAACTTGTGCAATAGACCGTATTAACTTGGAGAAAGCGTTAGCTATGGTAGACAACGGGTTAACAACTTTGACCTCCAGGATATATTCCTTAGGCAAAATTGTATCTTCTGCGATAGACATACTAGAACAAGATTTGGCCATATTACAACACGGGCAATCTCAGTTACATTGTATTATGTTACTAAGCTGGACGCTGCAATCTTTGCGGGCAGGCTATGTGCCTTGGCGTTTCATCAACAGTACGTCTCTGTTTTCTGAATATAATCTAACAGATAAACAGGTTGAAGTGGCACAAAGGGGAGCAAAATATACAATGCTGCGTATTGAAAAACTGGATAGACTACCATTTACAGTGGCGGAATCACCATCAACAGAATGGCTAATCCATGGCCACATAACGCTACCGGTCACTACTTTTCAGTTTCAATATTTCCTTGAGCGCAGGCAGATATGAAAACATGGGTGAGGAATATATTAAGGAATCCTGGGAAATACCATATAGATTTCGATGCCGGAATGGGGATCGAGAAGTGTTTCTAAGTGGTACAAACAGCAAGAACACTTTAAGCGGTTCTCTCATTTGCCAAGACATCTCACTGCACGGAGCATGCAATGGTTCGGTAGCGAATTTGTCTTGCCACATGAAAGGGACTCCAGCTGCTGTGATTACACCGGTATTCGAGCTGCTCTTGAATGGGAGTTACTTGATGCTGAACGATCAAGGCTGCTGTGGGATGCTTCCGGTCATTGCCTATCTGGTCACTGTGAACTCCAGGGTTACTTGCTGTATGCAAGTATTGTTTCCCCCAACAAGTACAGTCAGGGAGGCGCCGTTATGGCCTTTGTTGAATGTTCCGTTATACAATTTGATACTTTGAGCAGACTGAAAGCCATGCTTTTGCAGCAAACTGTTCCCTTTACCTCCACTCGAGAGACCTTTGATCTTCAAATCGCAAGGACCTCGACCGAGATACAGGCACTTATACGTACAAACTGCCCCATTCATTTCGCAGAAATGGTGGGTCGTATCTTTAATATGTCAGATACAAGTGGTATTGTACACCTATTTAAGACCATAGGGTCAGGATTTCTAAGCACCTTTCAGACAATCCTCGGAGTTATCCCGAATTTTATACACTCCGTTTTGGGAAGCGTTTTTGGAGGTCTTCTGCTGATACTGCTTCCATCGCAGGAATCCTGATTGTCATTTTTCTACTCCGCAATGGACGGCCCAATTACCAACGAGATGGCAAAAGCACTCTTGGAGCGCAAGTACCGTGAGCGCATGGTACAACATCTGGGCACACCTCGCCTAAGGGAACTAAGCGCCTCTTGGTTCCTATCGTTTAGACCAGTCTTGATGGACTGCATCTTATCTGTTCTTCGATGCCTGTTTTGCGGTGACGAATGCGTGTTGGACCTCTGTCTGACACTTGCAGCAGACACGCCTGCGGACTTGAATACCCGGCTGGAACCCCTGAGGGCCCACGCCCGGCAATATCCCCAGCGTATTCCCTTCTTGATGGCTGCATTCCTCGAGAATCAGCAGGTGCCTTTTACAACTGGGTTGAGCATCAGCTCCACCACTAGCACCCAGGTATCGACCACAGCACCGGCTGCCTCCACACCAGCTATTGGCAGTACTGAATATCATCTGTGCTCCATTGACGTACTCTGCGAGGTGTTACAGGGACCGTCCCCTGCAGCAGCAAGCAACGACGATGTTGCGTCTCCCAGCCAGGACACTTAATCTAAAATTGGCTCATCGTGTGCTGGGAAAGAATTCAGTTTGTTCTTTTTCTCCAAAACTCAACTAGATTTGCAACATTTCCTTTAAAATTGACCATTACCATTACCAAGGTTTCTTTATTTCGGTTATTTACCATAAAAGAACAAAGACAGATATGTACAAATAGATTAAAACAATAAAAAAAGTTAAAAAAAAGATAACAGTTCATCTAGAAAGTTGCTTTTAAATTAAAAAGGATGGTGAGAGAGTCAGTCACAATCCAGTCCTTGGTTTTGTATTTTGAGTAAGTTCTTCCTGGCCCACCACATGGAATTTAAAAAACATGAGACCGCAAAGACTATATGGGAATCTGTGTTATATTTTAAAAGTCTAAATGCTTCCATGCAATGGGTTGTACCTAGGTTTCTACATAACTGTACCAACCATCTTAATCTTATTGAGTGATAACCCGGGCAAAAAAAGAATACATGGAGTTCAGATTCAGCGCACATGTTGCAGGCTGGACACCCACTTGGATTGCCACTCAACCATTTGCACGTCAAAGCACGCAAGGGGAGACAGCCATGGCGAAACTGCACATATAGTTTACTGCCTAATGCCGGGCGGATTTCGTCAAGGCATGCCTCCAACCTGCATGTGTCTTTTATGTCCAGGAAGTGTGATGTAAGAGAGCCGTGGGCGGGTTCTGCATGGAGTTTTGTGGTTATTCCGCCCCAATAACTAGTTTAAGAATTTGCGTGATGTTCTCAGACATGCTATGTCAGGGTTATCCCATAGGTCTTTTAGTCCTATTGTATAAAGGCTTTCCCTGATAAATAGAAGCCATGGCAACTTTCCTGAGCCGGGGAGTCTCAGGATTTCCTGTAGCTCTGCTCTATACTCCGCCAGTTCCGGTGTTACCCAGAGGCACCGCCAAAAGAGTAGTGGCCTGCAGCCAATTTCCTCAGCAATTGATCTTACCCCTAGGTCCATGCGCAGTGGGACCAAAGGGGAACTCATCGGTAATCCGAACAATTGTCTGAGGAATTTGTTCAGTAATGACCAAAGGCCTATGGTTAGAGTGCCCCCATAGTTCAGCCCCGTATAGAGCAGCACTCCTAGCCTGGGTTTTATAAATCTCCATAACCGGACTCACTGGTTTGTGGAATGTCTTTCTGAAGAACTTGGCCAAACCGCCAGTAGTTTGGGTCAATTTGAGATTGGACTTGCTAATTTGGACCCCCCAGGTCATGTTTTCGGTAAGAGTTCGACCCAAATAGTCAAATACAGAGACCTGTTCCAGAGGAGTGCCATTCATTAGCGGGTTAGGACGTGTAGATTTACTAGGGTTGAAGATCATAAATTTTGTTTTTGGGATATTGATCTCTAATCCCCTGATCCTACAGAACTCACAAAACCCATCTAAAATTCTTTGGATACCCATTGGAGACTTAGAGAGGAGGAGGGTGTCGTCTACAAACATCATGGCAGGAATTTGTTTTTGCGCAATTTTAGGAGCGTCTGTATCCTTACAAACTCTCAGCGCATCTATCAGACCATTGATGTAAATGCAGAACAGAGTAGGGGCAAGCACACATCCCTGTCTAACTCCCCTGTTTACAGGGATGGGCTGCGTCAGTTCCCCATTTTTCCCGTATCTAATTTGGGCGTAATTTCCGTTATGTAGCCTTCTCAGTATGTCCAGAAGGTAGGGGGGAAGTCCCAGCTCACTTAAAACCCTCCATAAAGCGTCTCTGGGTACCAAGTCAAATGCACTCTTCAGGTCAACAAAGACCAGGTACAGGCTACCCCCTTCTATATGGACTGTTTTCCAATAGAGAAGCTGGAGCCTGAAAATCTGATCTATTGTTGTTTTCTCCCTGAAACCAGCCTGCAAAGGGGTCAGGATCTTTTGTTCCTCCAGCCAGGATTGCAGATGATCTAAAAGAATCCTGGCAAAGACTTTCTGTGAAACATCGATCAAGCTGATCGGTCTGTAATTTGCCGGTGATAATTGAGATCCCTTCTTGTATACCGGGATGATCTCAGCACCTAACCAGGTTGCGGGAAGGGCCATTCCCTGCAGGATGGCGTTGAAGATCACCCAAAAATAAGGGCCCCAGATCTGGGGTTCGGCCCGATACAGATCCCCTGGAATCTTGTCCAGGCCGGCAGCCTTACCAGGTACTATTTTATTTAAGGCTTTACAGACTTCTGTCAGGGCTATCTCAGGAATGACTGTCTCAGACACCAAGGGAATTGGAGTTACTAGGGTCTGGCTTCTCTCTGGGTCATCTTGTGAGGCGTAGAGGGCTAAAAAATGCTCTCTCCAACAGTCAGCCGCGATATTTGGCTCAAGGGCCGCTTGGCCATTGTTGCTACCAGTAGTTACAATGCGCCAGAATGATTTCATGTCTTTGGATTCCAGAGCCGACTTCAAGCTGTCCCACTTTCGCTGAAAAGCATGGCCTCCTCACGCTTATAGTGGTTCGACTTATATAAACGAACTCAATTAGGACTTTGGCTTAAGTAGCAATTCCAAGAAATGCTTTCCCCCCCCCCAAAAAAAATTCTCTTCCCCCTGAGACTGTTTTTAAAACTGTTTTTAAAACTGATTTTAAGACAATGTTTTTACAACACTCTGTGATGATTTTAATGCGCTACTACCTAATAGTGGAAATGGTTCGCCAGCATTTTTATCATTGTTGACTGTTCGGAAGAGGAGTGGGTGTTATGTTCCATTTAGGTACCCTAATATAGGCCCGGGTAACATCATACCCCTTCACCCTCATTACCTCCCCTACACTACACTGTAACAAGCCTTTTAGGATTGAACCTTTACCTAGTTCTAGTCCTGGGTGCAGAAGGAGGGTTTCTCCTAAACAATAGAGTCCTATAACTCCATCAATAGACTCACAGTATGAATGAATATTCTTAAGGGTTCTTAGAAACCAGGCTGGGGCTACACAACCTTCCCCCCCATATCTACGTACACGGTTCATCCCATACGTCATCCTCAAATCCAACAATGGCTAATGCAAGCAACAAGGGACAAAGGAACCCTAGATACTTTCTGTATAAATACAACACCTCTTGCGAGTGTTAGAGGGAACTGAGACTTCCAGGCCGACACACTGACCAGAGACGATGAGGCTCCTGCATGCAGACGCTCCAGCTGACAGTGGTCTGAACATCCCTTGCGGGGTGTCCAACTTGGGACCAAGAAGGGCTCCTACATTCTCACACTTGGCTTTACACCTACTCACATGCTAGGTACACTAGGGTACATCTAGATAGGCATCGTAGGAGTACGCCTTTCTTTTATCCTGCATTTTATTTTCATGCATTCATTTATGCTTATGGCAAAATGGTAGAACTGTACTATCCATTTATATTTACTCTACTGCTAATCATATATCTCTGCTACTGTCTAATGGTTGTTGCAGCTCATATATTCTACACAAGAATAACAACTGTTCAATAAACCCTTATTGAAACGCCCTTGCTGTTTATTCTGTGTATCTCTGAGACTGAATAAGTAAGCACAAGTGACTAAGCGAAAAGTAGCACATTGTTTCCACGATCCTGAGGGATCAGGGTTGTCATGTTCTAAGGTTGCCAGAAACTATTCTCTCCCCGATAAGAGGAGACACTAGTGGCACTGTGAGCTAGCTAATGCAAACAGGCTAACATTTCCGGTGGGGGTGCTCAGAGTCAGTCTGCCACCAAACCCACAGATCTGAAAGAGACACGTTAGTGATCGATTCCTTACCTTAGAATATCCCCGGGCGTCAGACTGGATCCAGAAAGTTTTTTTCGTCAGCAGTACCCCTGCGCGTCAGTAGGTGGTGTTGTGCGGCTCCGCGTTCGTCGCTGGCGTCGTAAGCGCCGAGATGACGTCACGGAGACTACTTAGGCGCCACCCATGCGCGCTGACGTCAGTTCTTTCTTTTTCCGCGCCATTAAGCGCAGATCCGGTTAGAGCACGTACCTCAGTCACTTTTTGACTCTCTTTTTGAGACTTTTTGTCTCCTGTGGTTCCTCTGGTGCACGTAGGGAGGCCTGGTTTTAAGTCTTGTGGGGCCTGACGTCGCAATATGTCGGTGGCGGACCCCCACGGCGTCTGTCTCTACTGCCTGGAGAGCGACCACGACTCCCGGTCCTGCAGGGACTGTCTGGCATGGCCCCGAAGGCCTTGCGGGAGCGTCGCCGGAAGCTGCTTGAAGTCCGGCACTCGTCCCAGCGCCGTTCTCGGTCTAGGGGCCGCTCCAGAGGACGCTCGCGGGGCCACCATCATCACTCCTCGGGCTCCAAGTCTTCACCCTCGGATTCGGGTAAGAGACGCCACAAAAAGAAGTCGAAGAAGCGTTGTCGCTCTCAGACGTCCCCCCGTCGGTCCCCGGATGCGGACGAGGGGGACAGGGGTTCTGCCCCTGAGGCTCCTTTGGAGCCCGGGAGTCCCGCGTCCTACCCGCCTTACCCGGGTCCGTCGGCGACTCCCGCACAGGTGCAAGATTTTCTTGCTACCATGGACCGCCTGTTTAGGCCTCGGGCTCCCGCCGGCGTGCCGTTGGCGCCGCCGGCGGCTCCGGCCCCAGCGCCGCAGGATCCTACGCCGCTGGCTCCGGCCACCGCGCCAAAAGGTCCCATGCTGCCGGCTCCGGCCCCAGCGCCACCCTCGGCTCTGCTTCCGGCGCCGCTGTGGATGCCATTTGTCCCGCCCCTGCCCAGGTTCCAGGACCATTTTGCTCCTACCTGGGACCCGCATTGGGACTCGGTGCCGGTCCGGCCGGCGCCATTCTCGGTGCCGTTCCCGACGCCGTTTGTCCCTTCTCCGGCTCCTGCCCTGCCGCCACGGTCGGTGCCACATACGGCGGAGGTGGAGGACGACTGGGAGGGGTCTGAGGACCCTCTTGCTCGTCAGTGTGACTCTGAGCAGGACTGGGCGGACGATTTGGGGGACGCCGGCGACCTCGACGTCTCTTCTGACCCGGGGTTTGCCTCTCCCCCGCCTACCATGGAGGAGGGTGCCTCCTACACGATGGTGCTCCGTCGGGCAGCTGCGGTTCTCAACCTTGACCTCCCTACGGTGACCCTCAAAACTAACCTCCTCACGGAGGTGCTCCAGACGGCGTCCACTTCGTCGGAGCCCCTGCTGCCATTTAATGACGCCCTCACTGACGTCTTGCTGGGCACTTGGTCGCGGCCCGCCACGGGGGCCCCTGTGGATAAGAACGTCGCCAGGCGTCATCGCCCGGCGCCCGGTGACCCTGCCTTTCTGACTACTCATCCTACGCCCGAGAGTCTGGTCATCCAAGCTTCGACGTCCCAGAGTGCCTTTCCCACGGCTCCGCCGGATAAGGACTCTAAGAAGCTGGAACAGTTCGGCAAGTGGTTGTTCTCTTCGGCCAGCTTGGGGCTGCGGTCGGTGAACTCCTCATGCCTATTGGGCCGTTATTCCCACGCGGTGTGGGATACAGTTGCACAGGTGTTGCCTCAGTGTCCTGATGAGACCCAAGCTGTGCTGTCCCTAGCTGTTGCCGAGGGTAAAGATGCGGCTAAGTTCGCCATTCGGTGTGGTTTGGACACCGCGGACTCACTAGGTAGAGCAATTTCTACGACTGTGGCACTTCGTCGCCACGCCTGGTTGAGGTCTACTGGGTTCTCGCCAGATGTCCAAAGCTCGCTCATGGACATGCCCTTTGATGGCACTCGCCTGTTTGGCGATAAAGCCGACAGTGCGCTGGAGCGTTTTAAGGACTCACGGGCCACGGCCAAGTCCTTAGGTCTTTCCACGAGGAGCCCAGCCACTCCTGGTTTTCGTTCCTTTCGTGGCCACGGAAGGGGCGCCCAGGCACGTTCCTTCAGCAAGCCTGTGCAGAACCAGCCTCAGCGGGGCCGCGGACGCGGTTTCCGCAGGGGTGGGTCTGGGAATCAGCGTGGGGGACAGTCCACCTCCGCCCCGCTGCTTCTACCTCCAAACCTTCCTAATCCGAGCTTTGTGAGGCACCCCACGCCAGTGGGTGGCAGGGTCCGCCATCCTCTCCCCCACTGGCACGCTATCACATCGGACTGGATGGTAGCGTTGGACTTGCAGGACGCCTATTTTCACATCCCCGTCCTGCCAGCCCACCGGCGTTACCTGCGGTTCACGGTAGGCCAGGAGCATTTTCAGTTTCCCGTGCTCCCCTTCGGCCTTACCAGCGCCCCTCGGGTGTTCACGAAGGTGATGAAGGTGGTCACAGCTCATCTGCGCAGGTCAGGGGTGTCAGTCTTCCCCTACCTCGACGACTGGTTGTTGAAGGCGAGTTCGCCCCAGGCAGTCGTCACCAATTTCAGACTACGGCCGACCTCCTGCATTTGCTGGGGTTCTCCATCAACGTGCCGAAGTCGCACCTGAGTCCCTCTCAGAAGCTCCCCTTCATCGGAGCGGTTCTGGATTCGACGCTGTTTCGGGTTTATCCTCCCGAGCAGCGAGTCCTGGATACTCGGGCTATGATTCCGATCTTTCAGCCTCTATCCCGGGTTTCAGTCAGGATGATCCTCCGGCTCCTGGGCCTGATGGCCTCCTGCATCCTGCTGGTGCAACATGAAAGATGGCATATGCGGGCTCTGCAGTGGGACCTGAAGTTCAAGTGGGCACAGCATCAGGGCAACCTGTCCGATCTTGTCCAGATCTCGGAGGGCACTGCACGACAATTGCAGTGGTGGCTCACGAATCGCGATTGGGTCAATGGCAGATCCCTCTCCCTTCCCCAACCGGAGCACACAGTGGTGACGGATGCGTCCCTCCTGGGATGGGGCGGCCACCTGGGAGAGGCGGAGATCAGAGGCCTCTGGTCTCCGGCGGAGTCCCGGCTCCATATCAATCTTTTCGAGCTGCGGGAGAACCGACTTGCACTGAAGGCATTCCTTCCCTCTGTCCGGGGAAGTGTAGTGCAGGTGTTCACGGACAACACCACCGCCATGTGGTATTGCAACAAACAGGGCGGGGTGGGGTCCTGGACCCTATGTCAGGAGGCTCTGCGCCTCTGGACATGGCTGGAACATCAAGGCATTACCTTGGAGGTTCAACACCTGGCAGGTTCTCTGAACGCCAGGGCGGACGAACTCAGCCGCCGGTGCTTGATGGATCACGAATGGCGTCTGAACTCGGACGTGGCGCAAGGTCTCTTTTTGCAGTGGGGAGAGCCAGTTTAGATCTATTCGCCACCGAAGAGAACGTGCAGTGTCATCAGTTCTGCGCGTTGGAATTTCCAAGGCGCACTCGCTCGGCGACGCTTTTCGTCGCGTGTGGAGTTGCGGTCTGTTGTACGCCTTTCCGCCTATACCACTTCTGCCCAGAGTGCTGAAGAAGATTCGGCGCGACCGGGCCCAAGTCATCCTTGTGGCTCCGGATTGGGCACGCAGATACTGGTATCCCGAGCTACTCAACATGGCGATCGATCCCCGATCCGCCTGCCTCTTCGGGAGGATCTTCTGTCGCAGCAACAGGGGACGGTCCTCCACCCGAACCTGTCCAGCCTCCACCTCCATGCGTGGAGATTGAGCGGCGACAGCTGATTCCATTTGACTTGCCTCCTGAGGTCTGTGATGTCATTCTGGCAGCCAGGCGTCCCTCCACTAAATCGGTATACGCCTGCAGGTGGAATAAATTTGTGGCATGGTGCACAGCTAAGTCTGTGGATCCCCTTTCTGCTCCTCTTTCTGAGGTCCTTCTGTTCCTACTCTCCTTGGCCCAGCAGGGCTCTGCTTTGGGCACTGTCAAAGGTTCTCTTTCGGCCATCTCCGCCTTTCTCAGGCTTCCAGGTCAGCCTTCTCTCTTTAAGTCCCCGGTTGTTAACCGTTTCCTCAAAGGCATTACACACACGTTTCCTCCTGTGCCTTTCATAATGCCTCAATGGGACTTAAATCTTGTCTTGACCTATCTGATGTGCGCTCCTTTTGAGCCCCTTCATAACTGTCCTTTACGTCTTCTTACTCTCAAGACTGCTTTCCTGGTAGCTATCACCTCTGCCAGAAGAGTGAGGGAGCTCCAGGCTCTTTCTTCTAAACCTCCTTTCCTTTCTGTTCATCCGGACAAGGTGGTTTTAAGGACCCGTCCTTCTTTCTTGCCAAAGGTTGTCACGCCCACCTTCTTTCCGCCTCCGCATCCTTCAAAAGAGGTAGAGGCTCCATCGTCTGGACCCAAAACGTGCGCTCTCGTTTTATATAACGCGCACACAACAGTTCCGGGTGGATGACCAGCTCTTTGTTGGCTACGTGGGCACCAAAAAAGGTCGGGCCGTGCACAAACGCACCATCTCTCGGTTGGTCGTTTTGTGCATCAAAGCATGTTACTCGTTGGCTAAGAAGGAGCCTCCTGTGGGGCTGCGTGCCCATTCTACCAGGGCAACAGCAGCCACTACTGCCTTGGGACGCGGCGTTCCCTTGCAGGATATTTGTCAGGCAGCCACGTGGGCCTCGCTGCACACATTTACCAAGCATTACTGCCTTGACAGTCAAGTCCGGAGAGACGGCTTCTTTGGCCGTTCTGTTCTCTGTGACTTTCTGGTGTAATCTATTGACAGACCCACCACCGGGGTTGGTATTGCTGGGGTATCTATTCTAAGGTAAGGAATCTATCACTAACGTGTCTCTTTCAGATGCACAAGTTACTACTTGTGTAACGATATATCTGTAAGAGACAGTAGTTAGTGACAGATTCCTACCGCCCACCCATCCTCCCCGTTCTGCGAACTGATTTCTAGGGTTAAGGTCATCCCTTTCAGGGCCCTAGTTTCATGGCACCAATGGTCAGTTTCTTGCATGGCTCTGCGTTCCTGGCGCGGAAAGTCGTGTACAGAACTGACGTCAGCGCGCATGGGTGGCCCCTAAGTAGTCTCCGTGACGTCATCTCGGCGCTTACGACGCCAGCGACGGACGCGGAACCGCACGACGCCACCTACTGACGCGCAGGGGTACTGCTAGCGAAACTAACTAATGTCTCTTACAGATATATCGTTACACAAGTAGTAACTTGTGCTTTGGTACAGGCACTTCGCTCGTTCGTTCCTGCTGGCCTTTTTAGTGTGAAAAGGTTTCGCAGACCCACCTTCGGGTGTTATTGCTTAGGTATCTATTCTAAGTTAAGGAATCTGCAGCTAGATGTCTCTATCAGATAAACAAGATACTCGCTTTTGGTAACGCCTTATCTGGTAGAGACTCTATCTAGCTTCAGATTCCTTAGCGACCCACCCATCCTCCCCACCCTGCAACCGAATTTTTAGGGATAGGGTTTTTTCCCCTTTCAGGGCCCTAGTTTTCCGCGCCAGTGGTTCTGCGCTCCTGGCGTTGAAAGTTGCAGAAAGAAACTGCTGTCACCTTGCTGGGATGGCGCACGTCACTCCCGGCACGCAAGGTTACTGCTCACGAAACATTTCTGTATCCAGTATGATGCCTGGAGATAATTGTAAGGTAAGGAATCTGCGGCAAGGTCGACTCTCTGCCAGATAAGTCATTAACAAAGCTAAGTAACTTGCTCTTTATCGCTTTTCAACAGCTTCACAATTCTTAGAGCAGTTTCTTTTGTAGAATGACTGTGTTGTGACCCATTGGGGTTTTCACCTTTTCCACAAAATGTCAGCTTCTAAGAGAGATGCTGACAGAATTTACTGTCTTTATCCAAGACCCCAAACTAAGGATTGTAGAATTTGGCATACCTTCTCCACCAAGACCCTTAATGACGGGGAAGGGCACCTGCTCAAGTAGATGAAAGCTACAAAACTGTTCTTCAGATGAGTAAACTTCTGAGCGAAAGAAATGCCTCATAAGACATGTATCTCGGTGAAATCCTGCATGCAGTTGCTGTACATTTGACATACTGCCTGAAAAACCCAAAACATTTTCTCAGGCACTTCTTGCACCAAAGAAAAAATGTGATACACGTCAACGACACAGTCAACATCATCGCTTGCTGCTACGTCTGCATCTCTTTTTTAATGGCTTGGCCCATTGTCACTGGTTCTCTGCCTATAGGGAAGCCTTCAAAAACCACCTCCCTACAGTAGACAGATTTCATGAGTCCCTCTCTGAGCAGGTGGTAGGGATTAGCTCGGGTAGCCGCAAAATGTGCAGGTAATTAGGACATGTCAGCTCCCGGAAGTCCTGCGAGATGGGTACGGACAGCAAAGGTCTCCAAAAGATGCCCCTTGATTGGTGATAGAGAATGTAATATTTCCATACCGAGACTATGCCACAGGCTGTGGAGCTATCCCAAGTGTGTAGGTATATGTTATCCCACAATGAGTGAGTATATTCTGGACCGCTGCGCCTAAAGCTAAACCAATCTGCTGTCCACGTCTGGATTATAGGGGGTAGGTGAGAGGGTTGGGTAAGCCTAACAGTGTGTAAGAAGGAAATCGGGGAAGTTCGTGTCAAGGTGTCGGTCAGTGACGTCGAGCACTTGAGTCCAATATGCTCGAATCCGTGGACATGCCCATAAGAGATGCACTAGTGTCCCCATTGTTCCACAACCCCTCGAACAGTCTGCGCTTTTGTTCGAGTCAATCTTATTCAACCGTTCTGGAATCAAATACCAGTATGTGGCCACTTTAGTAAGCAGTTTGGTAAGGGCTGTATTGCAGGCGGTATAACTGGCCCTATAATATATATCCTTGATGGTCAACTCTCTCTCCCAGTGGGTTTGATTAGATTTATACGTTTCTAGTGGGCTGGAGTAAGAGGACATACAGCTCATAGATCAGCTGTTTATCAGAAGTTTTAGTGATCAGCCATTTCTCATAGGGAGTGAGGTGTCTTTGAGTGGCAGTCTTGTTATCAGGATGGAGAAGTCAGTGGCGGAGTTGGCAGTAATTTAAACGCTCAGTCTCAGGAAGAGCGAAGTCCGTGTGAAGGGAATCTCCCCCTCCCCCTCCTCCTCTATCATATGTCCCACTGAGCGCACTTGTTCTGGCGCCACTTAGCAAATGCCCCAAGTCCATGTCCTGGCAGGAAATGTGAGTTGTCAAGCAGGGGTGTCAGTGGAGAGGGAGAGGACGATAGTCAACATCTAATGTTACTGCGGGCCCAGGCGTCCACAGTTGCTTTGGCAATAGGTATAGACTCGGAAGCCTATGCGGTTTTTTCAGAAAGGGGATTTTCCATAGGGAGGTGCCATGCGCCACCCGATCTTGGAATAGCCAATGGTGCTCAGATTCGTATTTGTTCCACTCAACCAAGTACCGTAGCTGGGCTGCCTAGAAATATAGTTGGAGATCCGGAATAACAAGACCCCTAGCGTTCGGAGGGAGTTAGCTAATTTCTCTCTTCAATCGAGGCCTCTTCCCAACCCATACAAATTGGTGTGATTCAGCTTGCAGCTTGGGTATCCTCCCTTTCGGAGGTGTCAAGGGGAGAGTTTGGAACAGATAGAGAATCTTAGGCAAGATAGTCCTCTTAGGTGCCGCAGTTCTTCCAAGCCAGGAGATTGGGTGGTGTCTCCAATGAGCAATCTCAAGTTTGATGTGCTTATGTAGGGACTGGTAGTTGATTGAGGAGCTCGTCGTTATAGAGGAAGCCAGCCGGATTTCCAAGTAAGGGACCACAGTCTTTGTCCATTGGATAGGATATTGTGTTGCAAGTGTGGCTTCCAGCGCGGAGGAATAGGGATAAGTTCAGGGCCTGAGATTTAGCAACACTGACTTAGAAGCCAGAGGCCAGACCAAACGCCTCCTACTTGGACAAGAAAGCTGACAGTGCCGAGGTCTGTTTGTCTAAGGTCACCAGCACATCATCGGCAAAAAAGGCTGATCTGTGTTGTTCCCTCCCCCTCCTCCTGCAAATGTTGTTCCAGTAATCTTGGGGTTATCTCTGACTCTTTGAGACAAGTGCTACATATAAAGAGCAAACAGCAGGGATGACAGTTGGCACCCCTGTTGAGTACCCCTGCTACTGGAGAAGGGAGCAGACACACAGCAGTTTACCCTGACAGACAGACGCTGTGGGGGAAGTAGTGCAAATCTGAAAAAAACACATAGTGATAGATTCCTTACCTTAGAATATCCCCAGGCGTCAGACTGGATCCGGAAAGTTTTCGTCAGCAGTACCCCTGCGCGTCGGTAGGGGCGTCGTGCGGCTCCGCGTCCGTCGTTGGCGTTGTGGTCGCCGAGATGACGTCGCGGGCGCTACTTGTACGCCGCCCACGCACGCTGATGTCAGTTCTTTCTTTTTCCGCGCCAGCAAGCGCAGATCCGGAGAGAGCGGTATCCCTAGTCTCTTTTTGACTAAGTTTTTGAGATCTTTTTCTCACCTTTTTTCGAGTCGATATCGACTCCTGGTGCAGTTAGGGATGCCCGGTTTTAAATCCTGCGAGGACTGTCATCGGATGATGTCGGTGACGGACCCGCACCGCGTGTGTCTCTTCTGTCTGGGGCGCGACCACGACCCCAAGTCGTGCCCCGACTGCCGGTCCGTGGCTCCGAAGTCTTTGCGGGAGCGGTCCCGAAAGCTGC
The DNA here is from genome assembly GCA_963921515.1 of Calotriton arnoldi. Classification (NCBI taxonomy): domain Eukaryota; kingdom Metazoa; phylum Chordata; class Amphibia; order Caudata; family Salamandridae; genus Calotriton; species Calotriton arnoldi. The sequence goes on along the minus strand of CAWUFW010002683.1, from coordinate 71,369 downwards.
TTGAAGCCCGGCAGTTGGCTCCGCGCCGTGACAGGTCCCGGTCTAGAGAGAGGTCGAGGGACCGTGCGCGGAGTCACCATCGACGATCGTCGGGATCGAAGTCTTCGCACTCGGGGTCAGGTAGGACGAAGCACAAGAAGTCGAAGAAACGTCATCGTTCTTCGACTTCCCCTCGCCGGTCGCGCGACGCGGCTGAGGGTACGGGTGGTGCCACCCCCGCGGCTCCGGCGCAGTCCATGGAGTCGCCGCCCGACTACCCCCCCTTCCCGGGGTCGGCGGCGACTCCGGCCTAGATGCAGGACTTCCTGTCAGCCATGGCTCGCCTCTTTGGGCCGTCGGGTCCCGCCGGTGCGCCTTAGGGCCCCGCGGTCCCGCCTGGGTGTCCTCACGTTTCATCGCTGGCGGCTCCGGCGCTGCTGTCGGCTCCGGCCCCGGCGCCGCAGGACACCCTTGGATCCAGGCCTGGATCCCGGTCGACACCGGTTCACCTCGTTACACCTCCACCGACGTCGACCCCACCGGCACCGATTCTGACGCTGCCCGCTCCTCGGAACAACGTTGACCTCGGGTTCAGCCCCGAAGTGGACGCGGCGTCGGTCGATGCCGTTCTCGACGCCGTTTGGGGATTTCTATCCCCATGTCCCAGCTCCTTATTTTCGGCCTGTTGAACAGCCTGAGGAGCAAGGGGAGGACTGGGAGGGGTAGGACGACCCTCTCGCTGCAGCCTGCGGGTCTGAACAGGACTGGGCTGAGGAACTGGGGGAAGCCAGTGGTCTGGATACCTCACCAGACCTTGGCATGCTGTCTCCTCCTACAGTGGCTACGGAGGAGGAAGCCAGTTATGCAGTGGTGTTGCGTAGGGCGGCGGAGGCCCTACACCTCAAGCTCCCTACTGTGGCCGTCAGGACTAACCTCCTGACAGAGGTGCTTCAGCCAGTAGCTACTTCTGCGGAAATGATGCCCTTTCGGACATTCTTTTGGGCACTTGGTCCAGGCCCACCACAGGGGCTCCTGTGGATAGGAACGTGGCCCGACGCCATCCCCCGGCTCCGGGTGACCCTCTTTTCCTCTCCCAACATCCCACCCCGAGAGCTTGGTTGTCCAAGCCTCTGCTTCCCCAACCGCCTTCCCTTCCGCACCACCGGATAGGGAATCCAAGAAGCTGGATCAGTTTGGGAAGAAGATTTTCTCTTCCACCAGCTCTGCGCTGCGGTCCGTGAACACCGCATGCCTCTTGGGCCGTTATTCCCACTGTCTGTGGGATACGGTGGCGAACGTGCTGTCTGTGTCCGGAGGAGGCCCGGCCTGCTCTCGCCCAGGCTGTTGCAGAGGGGAGAGATGCAGCCAAGTTCATGATCCGTTGTGGTCTAGACACCGCCGACTCACTGGGCAGATCCATGGCAACGACGGTGGCGGTTCGTCGCCACGCCTGGTTGAGAACAACTGGATTTTCCGGGTATGTCTAAAGCACCCTTATGGACACGCCCTTTGATGGCCGTCGCCTCTTCGGCGACAAAGCGGACAGCGCGTTGGAGCGGTTTAAGGACTCACGGGTTACGGCCAAGTCCTTGGGACTCTCCGCAGTCCGCCCTCCTCCGCCTTCCGCTTTTCGCTCCTTTCGTGGCACAGGAAGGGGCGCCCCGCAGCGTTCGCAACAGAGGCACGGGCCGGCGCAACAGTCATCCCAGCGCGGCCGCAGTTTCCGCCGTGGCGGACACAGGGGCCAGCGGGCGGGTCAGACCACTACCACCACCCCCGCCACCTCTGCCTCCAAACCTTCCTAGTCCGAACTTTCAGGTCCATCACATGCCAGTGGGCGGCAGGCTCCGCCATCACCTCCCTCACTGGCGCTCCATCATAGGTGGGTTTAAGAGATAGTCCGAAGGGGCTACTCCCTCCCCTTCGAGACTACCCCCCCCCCCCAGCCATGCCACCTCAATCCCACCGCATGTCAGGGGATCACTTGGTGCTTCTTCAGCAGGAAGTTGCGGCCCTCTTGGCCAAGGGGGCCATCGAGCGCATTCCGACGCCCGAAGTAGGTCGTGGTTGTTATTCCCACTACTTTGTGGTGCCCAAGAAGGACAAAGGCCTGCGTCTTATCTTGGACCTCCGGAACGTGAATTGCTTCCTCCGCAAAGAGAAGTTCAAGATGCTCACTCTAGCTCCGGTCTTGTCTGCTCTCGACCCACAAGACTGGCTGGTGGCGTTGGACTTGCAGGACGCCTATTTCCACATCCCCATCCTGCCAGCCCACAGGCGTTACCTACGGTTCATGGTAGGCCACGAGCACTATCAGTTTACCGTGCTCCCCTTTGGCCTTACCAGCGCCCCTCTGGTGTTCACCAAGTTGATGGCGGTGGTCGCAGCTCATCTGCGCAGATCAGGGGCGTCAGTCTTCCCCTATCTCGACGACTAGTTGTTGAAGGCGGGCTCGCCCCAGACAGTCGTCTCCCACCTCCAGACTGCGGCCGACCTCCTGCACTTGCTGGGGTTCTCCATCAACGTGCCGAAGTCGCACCTGATTCCCTCCCAGAAGCTCCTCTTTATCGTAGCGGTTCTGAACACGGCGCAGTTTCGGGTCCATCCTCCCGAACAGCGAGTCCGGGACATTCGGGCTCTGATTCCCATCTTTCAGCCCTTGTCCTGGGTTTCGGTCAGAGTGACTGAGGCTGCTGGGCCTCATGGCCTCCTGCATCCTGCTGGTCAATCATGCCAGGTGGCATATGCGGGCTCTGCAGTGGGACCTGAAGTTCCAGTGGGCACAGCATCAGGGAAACCTGTCCGATCACGTCCAGATCTCGGAGGGCACTGCACACCAATTGCAGTGGTGGCTCACGAACCGGCATTGGGTCGATGGCAGATCCCTCTCCCTTCCCCAACCGGAGTTCACATTGGTGACGGATGCGTCCCTCCTGGGATGGGGAGGCCACATGGGAGAGGCGGAGATCAGAGCCTCTGGTCTCCGGCGGAGTCACGGCTTCATATCAACCTTTTGGAGCTGCGGGCGATCAGGCTTGCACTGAAAGCATTCCTTCCCTCTGTCAAGGGGAGAGTAGTGCAGGTGTTCACAGACAACACCACCGCCATGTGGTACTGCAACAAACAAGGCGGGGTGGGGTCGTGGACCCTCTGTCAAGAGGCTCTGCGTCTCTGGACATGGCTGGAACATCAGGGCATATCTCTGGTGGTTCAACACCTGGCAGGTTCTCTGAACGCCAGGGCGGACGAACTCAGCCGCAGGTGCATGCTCGATCACGAATGGCGTCTGCACTCGGAGGTGGCGCAAGGTCTCTTTTAGCAGTGGGGAGAGCCTTGGTTAGATCTATTCGCCACCGAAGAGAACGCGCAATGTCATCAGTTCTGCGCGTTGGAATTTCCAAGGCGGCACTCGCTCGGTGACGCTTTTCGTCGCGAGTGGAGTTGCGGTCTGTTGTACGCCTTTCCCCCTATACCACTTCTGCCCAGAGTGCTGAAGAAGATCAGGCGCGACCGGGCCCAAGTCATTCTTGTGGCTCCGGACTGGGCTCGAAGAGTATGGTATCCCGAGCTACTCAGTATGAGCATCGATCCCCCGATCCGACTGCCTCTTCGGGAGGATCTTCTGTCGCAGCAGCAGGGCACGGTCCTCCACCCGAACCTGCCCAGCCTCCACCTCTTTGCGTGGAGATTGAGTGGCAACAGTTGATTCCCTTCGACTTGCCTCCTGAAGTTTGTGACATTATTCTGGCAGCCAGGCGTCCCTCTACTAAAGTGGTATACACCTGCAGGTGGAACAAATTTGTGGCATGGTGCACAGCAAAGGCTGTGGATCCCCTTTCTGCCCCTCTTTCTGAGGTTCTACTGTTCCTTCTTTCTTTGGCCCGGCAGGGCTCTGCTCTGGGCACTATCAAGGGCTACCTTTCTGCAATTTCGGCCTTTCTCAGGCTCCCTGATCAGCCCTCTCTTTTCAAGTCCCCTGTTGTAAATAGGTTTCTTAAAGGCATTACTCGCCTTTTTCCTCCTATTCCTTTCGTGATGCCTCAGTGGGACTTGAATCTGGTTCTGACGTACTTGATGTGCGCTCCCTTTGAGCCACTTCACAACTGTCCTCTTCGTCTTCTGACGTTAAAGACTGCTTTCCTGGTGGCCATCACTTCCGCCAGGCGGGTGAGTGAGCTCCAGGCTCTTTCCTGTAAGCCTCCTTTCCTTTCAGTCCATTCGGACAAGGTTGTGCTCAGGCCCCGTCTTTCCTTTCTGCCAAAAGTGGTTACGGCCTTTCACATTGGGCAGACTATTACCTTGCCCACCTTTTTCCCGCCTCCGCATCCTTCCAGAGAGGAAGAGCGGCTCCACCGTCTGGATCCAAAACGTGCGCTTTCTTTTTATCTTAACCGCACACAGCAGTTCCTGGGTGGATGACCAGCTTTTTGTTGGCTACGTTGGCACCAAGAAAGGTCGGGCGGTCCATAAGAGAACCATCTCCCGCTGGGTTGTCTTGTGTATTAAAGCCTGTTACTCTTTAGCTAAAAAGGAACCTCCGGTGGGGCTGCGTGCTCATTCCACCCGAGCTACTGCAGCCACTACTGCATTGGGACGTGGTGTCCCCCTGCAAGACATATGTCAGGCAGCCACGTGGGCCTCGCTGCACACGTTTACCAAACATTACTGCCTGGACAGCCAAGTCCGGAGAGACGGCTTCTTTGGCCGTTCTGTTCTCCGTGACTTTCTGGTGTGATCTTTGTTCGCAGACCCACCACCGGGGTTGGTATTGCTGGGGTATCTATTCTAAGGTAAGGAATCTATCACTATGTGTTTCTTTCAGATGCACAAGTTACTTACCTTCGGTAACGATATATCTGTGAGAAACATTAGTAGTGATAGATTCCTTACCGCCCCACCCATCCTCCCCGTTCTGCGAACTGATTTCTAGGGTTAAGGTCATCCCTTTCAGGGCCCTAGTTTCAATGCACCAGTGGTCAGTATCTTGCATGGCTCTGCGTTCCTGGCGCGGAAAGTCGTGTACAGAACTGACGTCAGCGCTCGTGGGCGGCGTCCAAGTAGCGCCCGCGATGTCATCTCGGCGACCACGACGCCAACGACGGACGCGGAGCCGCACGACACCCCTACCGACGCGCAGGGTTACTGCTGACGAAAACTTTCCGGATCCATTCTGACGCCTGGGGATATTCTAAGGTAAGGAATCTATCACTACTAATGTTTCTTACAGATATATCGTTACCGAAGGTAAGTAACTTGTGCTTTAACACCCAGGTTCTCTTGCAGGGGATTTCCATGTATAGTCATAAGCACTTGAATAGTCCCGTCCACGTGCCGGGACCCCGGAGCACTTCTTTAGATATATCTTCTTAAGTGGATATTTTTCGCCTTTCTTCAGGAAGGCCTGTAAAGACACTTAAGAGATAGAAAAGACAATAATGCAGCCCAACTAAATAGGCTACAAAGGCCACAACTTCATCTTGAAGTGAAAAAGATGCCTGAATACTATTTCTGATGGATACATCTGCCTGTGGATTCCTCACCTTTTGAATTACCCCTGCGCCAGCATTCCACAGAAATTTTTTTCCTAGCTCTCCCAAGTCGACGAGGACGTCATAATAGCACGGCTCCGCTCGCGACTCCGTATGACGTCATCGGAGCCATAAGAAGACCTCGTCTGCGTGCTGACGTCAGTTCCATTTTTTCCTCGCCGTCGACGCGTAACGGTTTTTCTCTGAGATTACTTTTTTTCTTCACGTCTTAGTCTTTCTGTAGAAATGGCTACTTTGAAGAAGTCTGGTTTCAAGCCCTGCAGGGAGTGTGGGGGCCATATGTCTATTACAGACCCTCACGACGACTGCCTTTGGTGTCTTTCTTCGGATCACGACGTCGAAGGGTGTTCATGTTGTCGAAAGATGAACACAAAGACGCTGAAGGAGCGTGAAGCGAAACTCTTCATGGCAAAGGTGAAAAAAGGGAAGAGGGGTCGTAAGCGCTCGAAGTCATCGACCTCGCATACTTCTAAGTCTAAGAAACATAAGAAGTCGAAGAGGAGACACGGTTCTCGACGTCGCTCTTCGAAGGGCAAGGCTTCGAGGTCGGCTTCACCTGTTGAGCGACGCCGAGCAAAGGACTTTGTTTCTCCATCGCCTTCTCCTTCTCTGCAGGTGACTCCGATCCACTCACCGACTCTGAGGGGTTTGCTGGCGTCCAGAGGCTCTCCGACGCCCAGAGGTTCTCCGCCGCCCAGAGAGTCTCCGCCGCCCAGAGAGTCTTCTCCTGTTCCTGTGGCTTTGCCTGTGCGTGCGCCTGTCTCACCGGCTCCGCAGCCTCCAGTTCGGCCTCGGATGGATCCAGACCAAGGAGGCTCGGATCCTTACCCTCCTTTTCCAGGACCAGGAGCGGATCCCTCGCATTTCCTAAATGCGATGTTTGGCATGTTTGCCAGGGCATCCTCCATCTTGGCAGTTTCCGGCTCCCAGGTTTTCGACTCCGAATCCTCAAACTCCGTCTGGTGTCGAATCGGCGCCGTCTCGGATTCGTTCGGCGCCGCTGCCTGTTTCGGAAGGTCCTCCTTCGACGCCGGCACCATTGTCACCAGCGCCACGGCTGGCGCCGCTGATCCCGAAGCAGCGTTCCAGGAGGGAAGCACAAAGGCTGCTAGAAGAGGATGAATACCTGCAGGAGCAGGAGGAAGGGGAGATACTCGACTCCGTGGACGAATTCAAAGGTCTGCAAGAGGCCAGAGGTTTAGACACTTCCCCGGAGTGGGAGTTCTCTTTACCAAAGGCTGTTCCCTCTCAGGATGTCGCCCCTTATGTGGTGATTAGGAAAGCTGCTGAGTTGTTGGATCTTCAGTTGCCTTCAGCTGAAGTCAAGTCAAATATTTTGACTGAACTGCTTAATACTTCTTCAGTTAGTGAGCCTCTACTGCCTTTCAATGAGGCGTTGATGGATCCTATCTTGGAGGCGTGGCAGAAGCCCTTGTCTGCTCCTGTAGTTTCCAGATCAATTGCAAGGAGATCTAGACCAGACCCTGGTGATCCAGCTTTTCTTTCTGCCCACCCATCTCCTGAAAGCTTGGTGGTTCAGGCTTCTTGCTCCAAGCAGTCGTCTGGGTCCTTTCCTACCACCCCGGGAGATAGAGATTCAAAAAAGATGGAACAGTCGACCAAGAAGGTGTTTTCCTCAGCAAGTATGGCGCTGAAGTCTACGAACGCCACTTGCTTACTTGGGAGGTACATTCATGCCCTTATGGACTCTGTTAAGCAATTGATCCCTAAACTTCCTGAGGAAGATAGAGTTCATTTTCTTGAGGCTCTTTCGGATTCTCAAGCAGCTGCCCGACAGGTCATTCAGTCGGGTTTGGACACTGCAGACTCGGTTGCCCGGGTAATGGGTTCTTCAGTTGCTATGAGGAGACATGCCTGGCTCAGATCTTCAGTTTTTTTCCCCAGATGTTCAGGCTACTCTATTGGATCTGCCTTTCGATGGCTCAAGATTGTTTAATACCAAAGCGGACTCTGCTCTGCAGCGTTTTAAAGACAGTAGGGCTACTGCAAGATCTTTGGGCCTGCAGTCTCAGCCTAGAGGGTATGGCTACAAGAGGTATCGAGGCTTTGGGAAGGCGGCTTCCTTTCGAGAGCCGTAACAGCAAAATCCTCTGTACAGGTCGTACAGGGGAAAAAATAGAGGCAGTCTTCGAGGAGCCGCTTGGCAGCAGTCCTCCTCCTCCTCTTCTCCTGTCCCCCCCACTGGTACCACGGGAAAGCAGCTCTGGATCCCCCATCTTGGAGCATGTTGGTCCTGTAGGGGGTCAGGTGTCCCATTTTCTACAAGATTAGAAATCGGTTGCCTTAGACCGCTGGGATTTGAATCTTGTGGAAAATGGGTACGCTCTCCCTTTTCTACAGTTTCCACCTCCTTACCCTCCTCACCAGGATTGGTGTTCAGAGGACCATTTACTACTCTTACAACAGGAGGTTCTTGTCTTGTTACAGAAAGGGACGATCGAGGTGGTTCCAGAGCAGGAAAGGGGTCAGGGATGTTACTCCCGTTATTTCCTGATTCCCAAGAAGGACGGTTGATTGAGGCCGATCCTGGACCTCAGGATTTAGAATTTTTACTTCTGGCAGGAAAAGTTCAAAATGTTGACCTTGGCTCAGGTTCTTCTAGCGCTGGAACAGGAAGACTGGATGGTGTCAATCGATTTTCATCTTCCCATCCTGAAGTCGCATCGGAAGTATCTCCGGTTTATGGTAGGGTTGCAACACTACCAGTTTGCGGTCCTTCCGTTCGGTCTCACTTCCGCACCTCAGGTCTTCACAAAGGTGATGGCAGTGGTGGCAGCACATCTCAGAAGGTCAGGGGTTCCTGTTTTCCCTTATCTGGACGACTGGCTGCTGAAAGCCGAGTCTCCAGAGATGCTGTTGCGCCACTTGCGTGCAACAACGCAATTGTTGTTCAACACCGGTTTCTCTATAAATTTACCCAAATCTCACCTGGTGCCTTCTCAGCGCAGCCTGTTCATAGGGGCGATACTGGACACTACTGTGTGTCGAGCATTTCCGCCTCCGCAGAGGATTCTCGACATACAGGAGATGATTCCTTTGTTTCACGATGGAGCGGTTGTTCCAGTCCTGAAGGTCCTACGCCTGCTCGGTCTGTTCGTTTCCTGCATACTGTTGGTCAGTCATGCACGCTGGCACATGAGGGCACTCCAGTGGTGCCTCCGCAGGCAGTGGTATCAACACAACGGAAATCTCAGGGAGAACATCAGAATCTCCAGAGACACTGCAGCGGAGCTGTCTTGGTGGAGTGTGCAGGGCAGCCTGTCTCAAGGAAAGTCCTTTCAGCCTCCTCCTCCTGTGGCCAGTTATCACGGATGCCTCCACTCTGGGGTGGGGTGCTCATCTGGGGGATCTGGAGGTCAAAGGTCTTTGATCTCCAGAGAAAAGGTTGTTTCACATCAACCTTCTGAAATTGCGGGCAATACGTTTGGCTCTAAAGGCCTTCCTTCCATCCCTTTGCGGTCCGTCAGTTCAGGTCCTGACGGACAACACTACCGCGATGTGGTACATCTAAGGAAATTTTTTCTATTGTTCAGAGCTTCCTGGCTCCTAGAGCGGAGTCTGTTAGGCTCTCTGCTTCGGACGCCTGGTGCGAGAAACTTTCCAACTTTTTCATTAATAAGATTGTCTCTATACAGACAACGTTTACCAATCAGTGCCAGGCTACGGCTGTATCGGCGCCCTTAGAGGCTTTGCCTGTTTCATCTCCCTTATTAGCGGCTTTTACTCCTGTTGATTTATCGGACTCACTTAAGATTCTTATGGCCCTGAAATCAGGCTCTCCATCTGACCCCTGCTCTGCTAGGCTTTTGGCCTCAGTAGCAGAGACAGTCAACCCTGAAGTCAACAGGCTCATCAACTTGTCCCTTCACGAGGCTCTTGTCCCGGCGGCGTGGAAACAGGCGAAAATTTTGCCACTCTTACAAAAAAAAAAAAAAACATTATTGGATCCACTGGACCCTGGGAGCTATCGTCCTATTTCCCTCCTACCTAGTGTGGCCAAAATATGCGAGAAGGCTGTTAATAAACAACTTAACGATTATATTGAAAGCTCTGGCTTACTCCATCCCGCCCAATCTGGGTTCAGAGCCTCCCATAGCACGGAGTCTGCTTTAGTTGAAGTCTCTGAAGCTATCCGGGATTGCTTGGACGCTGGCGGAAGGGCTGCCCTTATATTGCTAGACCTTTCGGCAGCGTTCAATACTGTCCCTCATTCTTTGCTCTTGGCCCGCTTAACGGACATAGGCATTTCAGGTACTGCCTGGGGTTGGCTGAAATCCTTTCTGGAGGGTCGTACACAGCAGGCTTGGCTCCCCCAGTTTGCATCCTCGCCTCAGTTGGTGTCCACTGGAGTGCCGCAGGGGTCTTCTTTGAGCCCCCTGCTTTTTAACATTTACATCACTCCTCTGGTTCGGCTGGCGGAGGATCTTGGAGCCAAGATTGTGGCATATGCCGTTGACACTCCGCTTTTGTTCACTTGGGGCAAATCTGAATATTCCACTTTAGAGGCGAAAAACTGTTTAACTGCTGTCTTTCACTTGCTTGCTTCGGCACAGCTTAAGTGTAATGAAGACAAATCGGAAATCCTCTTCTACGGGAAACACTGGCCACCCGATTATCCCCTGCCATCTTCTTCTGGTCAACCCGTTAAGAATCTGGGAGTCTGGTTTGAAGAAAACGTATCTTTTTCGACCCAGATTAAGAAGCTCGCTGGGAGCTGTTTTGGGATACTTAAATCCCTTCGGAAATTTCTCCCGCTTCTTCCCAGGGCTGCTAAGGAAATGGTTACTCTGGCGCTGAGACTGTCACGCATTGATTACGCCAATGCTTTGTACATTGGCTTACCGGGCTACATTCTTAACAAACTGCAAGTTGTCCAGAATGCGGCAGCTAGGCTTCTTTTTAATATCCCAATTAGAAACAGTGTTAGACAACATTTGCACACACTTCACTGGCTGCCTGTCTCCAAGCGCGTTACGTTTAAGGCCCTGGTCTTGGCGCAGCACGCCCTGTACGCTTCCAGCTCAGTCTATCTTAGGAAGCGTTTTATACCCCAGTTAGACAACGGAGGTCAGCCTCCCAGCTGCTTGCCCAGATACCTCGTGTTCGCCTCCAAAGAATGGGGGGCAGCTCTCTTGCTTTTAGGGCTGCCACGGCCTGGAACGCTCTTCCGTATGCTCTGCGCAGCATTCAGGATCATGTTCTCTTTAAAAAACAGCTCAAAATATTTGTTTAACTAATATCACATCATTCCTTAAGGCTCGCGCCGGGACACTCCGTGGAGTATCTGTGCGCGTTATAAACTGCATTAACATAACATAACATCAACAAACAGGGAGGTGTAGGGTCGTATCTTCTCTGCGGAGAGGCTCTGCGACTCTGGTCCTTGGCTCAGGGCCATCAGATTTGTGTAATGGCAAATCATCTGGCCGGTGTGCTAAATGTACGTGCAGACAGTCTGTCGGCATTACTCGGCCGATCACGAGTGGCGGCTTCATCCGGAGGTGGTCCATCTCGTCTTCAAGATGTGGGGATTGCCTCGGTTGAACCTCTTTGCCACTCGCGAGAACGCGCACTGCCCGTTCTGCAGTCTCCAGTTTCCGATGCAGGGAGCGTTGGGGGACGCGTTTCAGTTGGAGTTCGCAGCTCCTTTACGCGTTTCCCCGCATACCCTTGATTCCTCGAGTTCTGAGGAAAATTTGCCAAGACCGGGCCCAAGTCCTATTGATTGCCCCGGATTGGCCAAGAAGGGTGTGGTACACAGACCTACTTCACCTCTCATCGCACCCACCGCTCCATCTCCCTCTCAGGGCAGATCTGCTCTCGCAATCGCAGGGGCAGGTTCTACACCCCCACCTCCAGAGCCTGCACCTTCATGCCAGGAGATTGAACGGTGCAACCTGAGTTCCTTCTCTCTCCCACTGGATGTGGTGGATGTTATTTTATCATTCAGGAGACACTCCACCAAATCTATTTATTCCTCCAGGTGGTCCAAATTTGTGAAGTGGTGTGGAGAGAGGTCCATTGATCCTTTGAAGGCCCGTTTGTCTGATGTGCTCTGTTTCTCTCTTTCCTTGGCTCAACAGGGTTGTGCAGTAGCTACGGTTAAAGTTTATTTGTCGGCTTTCCTTTGTTTGCCGGACCTGCCGTCTTTGTTTAAATCTCCAGTTGTTATGAGGTTCATTAAAGGCCTAACCAATAAGTTTCCTCCCACTCCCTTTATTATGCCTCAGTGGGATTTGAATCTTGTTCTTAAGTTTCTGATGGGTTCTCCTTTTGAGCCTCTTCATAGTTGCCCTTTGAGGCTTCTTTCTTTCAAGACGGTCTTTTTGGTCGCTATTACCTCGGCCAGGAGGGTAAGTGAGCTTCAAGCTCTTAGTTCTAAACCTCCATTCTTGACCATTCATGCAGAAAAGATGGTCCTTAGGACCAGGGCTGCTTTCCTGCCTAAGGTGGTTACTCCTTTCCATTTAGGACAGTCTATTACTTTACCTACCTTCGATCCTCCCCTTCACCCATCCAAGGAGGAGGAGAGACTTCATCGCCTGGACCCTAAGAGGGCGGTCAGTTTTTACCTGGACAGGACCAGGGAACTAAGGCTGGATGATCAGCTCTTCGTGGGCTACATTGGTCGGATGAAAGGAAAAGCTGTTCACAAACGTACACTCTCCAGGTGGATCATCTTGTGTATCAAGATCTGCTATGCCCTGGCCAAGAAGGAGCCTCCAGAAGGTATTCAAGCTCATTTCACCAGAGCTAAGTCATCTTCTTCTGCTTTGGCTAGAGGTGTTCCTGTTGTTGATATTTGTAAGGCAGCAACTTGGGCCTCCCTCCATACCTTTGCAAAGCATTACTGCTTGGACTCTGAGGTTAGGAGTGACGGCCATTTTGTACGCTCTGTTCTGCAAGATTTTTTGGTATAGTCAGGTGGACACCCTCCTCCGGGAGAGGTACGGCTTGGGGATTCAATTCAAAAGGTGAGGAATCCACAGGCAGATGTATCCATCAGAAGAACAAGTTACTTACCTTCGGTAACGCTTTTTCTGGTGGATACAGTATCTGCCTGTGGATTCCTCACTGACCCACCCGCCTCCCCGTTGTCGTCCTGTTTCTACCAAAAAAGTTATAACTGTTTGACATGGATGTTTTTAATATGTCATTTTCATGCTTACAGTTTGCTGCTAGGAAGTGCTTTGTTTATTGGCTTTTCCATTCTGTTAATGTATATAATGTGTATTTGTATATATATTATGTATACTGTGTATACTTGTGGAAATGTTGTCGGTCCGCCCGTTTGCCTCAGGGGCACGGAAAAAATGGTTGGAACTGACGTCAGCAAGCCGACGAGGTCTTCTTATGGCTCCGATGACGTCATACAGAGTCGCGAGCGGAGCCGTGCTATTATGACGTCCTCGTCGACATGGGAGAGCTAGGAAAAGAATTTCCGTGGAATGCTGGCGCAGGGGTAATTCAAAAGGTGAGGAATCCACAGGCAGATACTGTATCCACCAGAAAAAGCGTTACCGAAGGTAAATAACTTGTTCGTTCTGTACAATTTTTTATGGTGTTTAACACCCAGAAAAGCCCCCTTCACAAAACTCCTTTTTCATGATAGAGATGAAAAGATGGGACAGAGTAGCCCCCACAGGTGGCTATTATATATCTTAAACTAGACGCTGTGCCTTTAAGAAAACTCAGAGACCACCAGTATCCCATGATGCACAGCCAGTGGCAGTTACTTCAGTTCTTTTTTCCGGCTCCTGGAGCATTGAGCTCTACCAAATGTTTTTTTTTTTTTCATCAAAAATCTCTTCAGAAGTTTAACTCTAAGTGTTTCACTCGACGTCTTTGGTCTTTCTCTTCCTTTTTCTGTCTTTTTCTGACAGGAATTACCACAGTTTATTTAAAAAATGCCATCTCTTTTTGATAAGTGTCCAGACTGTGGAAGGAAGAAGGCCAAATATGACCCTCATAGAGTATGCATTATTTGTCTACCTGCTACTCACGTTTCTAACTCCTGTTCCATCTGCAAAACCTTTTTCTAGGCGTACTCTGCGTGACAGGGAGAGGATTCGCCTTCAAGGAGCAGAAGAACGAAGAAAACAGCAGTTCCAGGCATCAGGTGGGGCTTCAGGGCGAGGAGAGGGTCAGTCCTCTACCAAGGTCCTATCTTCAGCCTCTGGGGGGGGGGGGGCTCCCCAGCAGAAGAAAAACGGAAAAACGGCGTCGTTCCCGGTCGACGTCGAAGTCTATGACGTCGAGCGGAGCAGCGGCGACCTGTTCGCGTCGACCCAGATATCTGGGTCGAAACGACGCCGACATGCAACGTCGAGGAGAAGGTCGATGATGGTGGCTGCCCCAACGGCGAGAACACGTTCGGCGTCGAGAAGCCCACCACAGACGGTCACAAGATCGCCGTCGAGAACATCGCGTCACTCGACGTTTACCCATCACTGTCGATCGACGTCGACACATCACTGCCGACCGGGGTCGACTCATCACCGTCGATCGAAGTCTCCACGTCGCAGTCGATCGACGAGAAGACCTAGTCATTCGACGTCGAGAAAAACCCATCGATCAGACTCAGTCTTTTTCAAAAGAGTCTACAGTCGACGTCAAGAGGAAGTTCTCTTTTAAGGCTATGTCGAAGGTCGCCGTTGACTAGCAGATCGACGTCGAGGGGGAAAGATGGTTCTCCTGTGGAATCGGTGACTCCCCAGAAGGCTAGGAAAAGGAGGCGATTAATCTACTCATCGGATTCTGAGTATTCTAGAACATACTCTCCATCTAGGACAGTATCTCTTGCTCAGTCTCCTCATCGTCCAGATGATCAGCCTCCTCCTCCTCCTCCTCCTCAGCAGGTTACACCTCCTCCTCCGCCTCCACCTTCTACTCCACCACGAAGGCCGAGATCCAGGTCAAGTACGAGGGATCATTCTCGTCGACGTTCCTCTATGCATTCCCACCGCCGACATCACGGTGGAAGATCCTGTTCTAGAAACACCAGGGATACTTCCTCTACGAGTACAGGAAGATACTCACCTACTTTATCGGACTCTCCTCTTCAAAGGATTTCTCCAATTCATGATATCTCGACTTTTCAAGAAGTTTTGGTTGGAGGAGCTTCAAAATTGAACATTCCTATGTCCATTCCTACTCCATCAACTTCAGTTATATTTGAGAATTTACAGCAAAGACAAGTATCTCGTCCTTTGCTCCCTTTGGTACCAGGCCTCTTGGAACCTGCGATGGAACTTTTTCTTACACCATCTTCTATTAAGCCAGCTCCATCCAGGCTGCAAAAGAAGTATCGCCCTCCGGAACAGGACCCCATATTCCTAAGGGCTGACCCGCCCCCAGACTGTCATTGTGGTGGCTGCTAAGAAACAACATACCACGGCTCCAACATCCACAGTTCCACCTGATAAAGAGAGTCGTAAAATACTCAGTGGGAAGAAAAGTGTGCAACACAGCAGCGACCTCCATGAAGGCTGCTAGTGCAACGTCGCTTTTAGGTAGATTTGACCAAGCACTATGGAAGTCGCTCCAACAATTTGCTGAACATCTACCTAGAGATAAAAGGGAGGATTTTAATGGAAGGACTTATGGTTTCTAACCAAGTTATTAGCACTGCTGCAGACACATCACTTCTAGCTGCGCATGGATATTGTCATGGAGTGGCACTCAGGCGGTATTCGTGGCTTCGCTTGACTTCATTGAAGCCAGAAGCGCAGCTGCGTATTCAAAATCCTCCTTTCTCCGGCACTACACTCTTTGGTTCTCATGCAGATGATGAGATGGCATGCATGAAAGCGGAAATGGAGACATTGAAAGCGGTGGGTCTCGAGAGACCCAAGGAACAGCGAAGATCCTTCCGTCCTTTCTCAAGACGATATGCAACACAGAGGGTTCAAACCCCTAGGTGGTATCAGGGTCGTCAGTCTGGTACACAGCAATCGCATCAAAGATCCTACTAACCGTATCAGAAAAGGCAACCTAGAGGAAGGTAAGGACAACAAACTTCACAAGGAGGCAAGTTGCCTGCTGGCTCCAAGCCCTGAATCCTATCTTCCCCCTCTTCCGTTACCCACTCTGGTAAGGGGAAGCATTCAACATTTCTTGGCAGAGTGGCAAAGTATCACACAAGACAATTGGGTTCTGAATATTGTGCGCAATGGATATTCTCTACGATTCACCAGCCCTCCACCATCAGTGCCTCAAGCCGTCAAGATTCCACCTATCGCAATTACAAGCGGAAGTGAACATTCTCTTATGAAAACAGGCAGTAGAACCTGTTCCTTCGCTGCAACGAGGCAAAGGGCTGTATTCAAGATTCTTTCTCATCAAAAAGAAAGACCAGAACGAGATCAGACCCATTCTCGATCAAAGCGAGGCAAACAAATGGATGCGGAAGAAAAGATTCCGGATGTTAGCACTACAGCAGATCTATCCTCGACTACATCGGGAGGATTGGTTGTGCGCAATAGACCTACAAGACGCATACTTCCACATTCCCATCATAAAGAAACATCGCAAGTTCTTTGAGATTTGCAGTGGGAAACAACCACTACCAATACTGTGTGCTTCCGTTCGGCCTGAAGTCAGCACCCAGGGCCTTCTCCAAGTGCATGGCGGTGGTGGCTGGCCACTTGAGAAAACAGTGTTCGTCTACCCCTATCTAGACGATTGGCTGATCAAGGCATCCACGTGTCGGGAGGCTCAAACACATTTCAACTGGACCTCCGACCTTCTCCTTCGTTTGGGACTTCACGTGAATCAAACGAAGTCTACCTCGACGCCTGTACAGTGCCTACAATATCTGGGAGCATCCATCGATACTCGCACGGCAAACGTGTATCCTTCGGAGGAGAGACGCTTATCGATCCTTCAGAAAACTCAGGCTCTCATGTCAATGTCGCACCCGACTGTCAGGAAGGTCTCTTCTCTTCTGGGCTCCATGGCGTCCTGCATATTTCTCACACCGAACGCACGTCTCCACATGAGACCCCTGCAGGAATGTCTGGAGGACCAGTGGGACCAGCGAGCGGGGAATTGGGAAGACTGGATTCAACTGTCACAACTTGCCCTCCGGTCCATCAAATGGTGGTGCTCACCCACCAATCTCCTACAAGGGACTCCCTTTCACAAGGATATAACGACTCAAACTATAGTCACGGATGCCTCTCTTCTGGGATGGGGAGCCCATACAGATCACCTTCAAATTCAGGGCAGATGGTCACGCAAGGAATCCACTTCAATCTGCTAGAGCTACGAGCAGTTCACTTGGCTCTGAAAGCTTTTCAGCCATCATTTCATGCCAACTCCCTGCTTGTACAGACGGACAATACAACAACAATGATCTACCTCAACAAGCAAGGAGGCTCGAGATCCAGACCATTGTCTCGGGAAGCCTAGACAATATGGAAGTGGCTTTTAGCCAGAAACCTGACCATAACCGCAACCCATCTCCCAGGTGTTCAAAAAGCTCAGGCCGACTCACTAAGCACACTCCTTCAGGAAAATCCCGAGTGGGTCCTAAACGACGACGTGGTATGAGACATATTAAAAAAAATGGGGTACTCCGGAGGTCGATTTATTCGCCACCGCAGAAAACAGCAAATGCCAAAACTTCGCCTCCAGGTTCTACCAACCAGGAACCCTGGGGAATGCCCTATGGATCAACTGGTCAGGTAGATTTCCTCTACGCCTTTCCTCCAGTTCCCCTGATCCCGGCAGTTCTCATCAAGCTCTCTCCATCACAGGCCAAGATGATTCTCATAGCCCCGGAATGGCCACGTCAATGGTGGTTCACAGACCTCTTCACCGGTCTATCCGGCCTCATCTCAGACTGCCATGGAAAACACACCTACTAACGAAGTTCGGAGGTCAGATGGTACACCCCAGCCTCTCCTCGTTGAATTTGGCAGCATGGCTCCTGAGCTAGTGCAATATGGGCACTTGAACTTACCTCAAAACTGCATGGACATTCTTAAGGAAGCTAAGCGGCCATCCACACTCTCCGCTTATGCTCACAAATGGATGAGATTCTGTATTTGGTGCTCATCGAGGAATGAAGACCCTACCTCTTGCCAGGAAGATGTCATACTTCCATACTTGCTTAATCTAGCACAATTTGGCCTCCAATTTTCTTCCATTAAGGTTCACTTGGCAGCCTTGACTGCTTACAGGAAATGCCCTTCACAAACTTCTTTTTTTAGAATTCCTGTCATTAAAGATTTCTTGGAGGGTTTGAAAAAATTCTTTCCTCCTATTAAAAGTCCTTCTCCTCCTTCGGAGCTTAATGTGGTGCTTTCTCGTTTAATGCAAGAGCCCTTTGAACCCATTCATAAGGCTACTCTTCTGCATCTGTCCTGGAAGACCGCTTTCCTTGTGGCTATCACCTCCGCCCGCAGGGTTAGTGAAATTCAGGCACTTTGCTGTCAAGATCCGTATACAGATTTTCCTACATCTAAAGTAGTTATGAGGACTCATCCGAAATTCCTCCCTAAGGTAATTTCGGATTTTCATGTAAACCAAACTATTACCTTACCTACTTTCTTCCAACATCCATCCTCTCCAGCAGAGAGATCGCTTCATTCCCTGGATATAAGAAGAGTTTTGAAATTTTATCTGGACAAAACTAAAGATATAAGGAGAGCGGATCAGTTATTTGTAAACTATGGTTTTCTCCATACAGGTCTAGCCACTTCTAAACAATCTATCTCCAGGTGGATTGTTTCTTGTGTTTTGCTCTGTTATCAGAAAGCTAACAAATCCCTTTATTGTAAGCCTAGGGCTCATTCTACCAGGAGGAGGTCCGCTACTGCGGCTTTGCTTCGTAATGTACCCTTTTTGGAGATTTGTAAGGCTGCTACTTGGAAGTCGGTCCATACATTCACAAGACACTACTGCCTAGATTCTGATGCCAAGGCTGATGCTCAAGTAGGACAGGCTTCCCTTAGGAATCTCTTTGCTTAAAACTGCAGTTTAACTCTGTGTGTAGGGATGGGCTTGCTAGTCTATTCAAGTGCTTATGACTATACATGGAAATCCCCTGCAAGAGAAGGAATAGTTTCTTACCTGTAACTCCAGTTCTCTTGCAGGGGTATTTCCATGATAAGTCATAAGCAACCCTCCTTCCTCCCCGGTGGAATAGACATGGCTTTGTTCAAAATAGGCATTCACTTCTCATCGCCTTCAAAAAGAACTGAAGTAACTGCCACTGGCTGTGCATCATGGGATACTGGTGGTCTCTGAGTTTTCTTAAAGGCTCAGCGTCTAGTTTAAGACATATCATTTATTTATTTTATTTATTTAAAAGTTTTGTATAGCGCGAACCAGACCCAGAAGGGTATCCGAGCGCTTCACTGTAATGGAAGGGGGAACAAAGTAGGGGAACCTTGAGGTAAGAGAGGCTAACATGTTGAGCTAATAACATACAGTTGTACATAAATGCGAACAGAACGTAACTTAATAAGGTAAGGCAAAACGTTGCTTAATAGGTAAGGCAAAGAATCATAGACATTACAAATGTTGGGAGGAAGAAAAAAAAGAGTAGCCCCCATGGCAGCCCTTGGGGGCTACTCTGTATCCATCCTTTCATCTCTATCATGAAAAAGGAGTTTTGTGAAGGGGGCTTTTCTGGGTTAAACACCATACAAAATTGTACAAAACATAGTATTCTGGCATCTTTTTCACTTCAAGATGAAGTTGTGGCCTTTGTAGCCTATTAAGTTAGGCTGCATTATTGTCTTTTCTATCTCCTAAGTGTCTTTACAGGCCTTCCTAAAGAAAGGCGAAAAATATCCATTTAAGAAGATATATCTAAAGAAGTGTTCCGGGGTCCCGGCACGTGGGCGGGACTATTCAAGTGCTTATGACTTATCATGGAAATACCCCTGCAAGAGAACTGGAGTTACACGTAAAACTATTCCTTCTAAATCTCCCTGCTATTCCAAAATGGGCCAGAACATGTTCTAAAAAGGGCCAGCGAACCCTGTCCACAGCCTTTTCGGTGTTATTTGCTATAAGCGTAAACTCACCTGACATGCGTGAGGCCTTTTCTATGATGTGCAAGTCGCGCTCAGTGTTGTCACTAGTCTGGCGTTGGGGAATAAAGCCCGCTTGATCCGGGTCTATAATAGATGGTATGTGCGGGCCTAGTCTAGCTTCTAAGATACTAGTAAACCGCTTGAGGTCCACATTTAAGAGTGATATTGGGAGATGTGAGCTGCACTCTTTATCTGTGCCGGGCTTGGAAATAACTTCCACCAAAGCCGTCAGCGTTGAGTGGGGGATGGCCCCTGGGGCAGAGGAGTTACAGAACGGTGTTAAAATCGTAGCGAGCACGTGACACAACGTTTTATAGAAGACAGATGACAATCCGTCTAGCACCGGTGATTTCAAGGTTTTTTGCCGGGAAATCGCTGAAATGACCTGCTCCACCCGAATAGCATGTTCTGGGGATAGCAGAGACATGTGGGCTTCACTGAGATACGAAGCGCTATCTGCGGGGTCTAACTGTTGGCTTGTATATAACTCTGCGTAAAAGTTTCTGAATAAGTCAGCAGTGGAATTGTCATCTGTGCTTCGCATCCCAGTTGCGTTGTGGAGTGAGTGCACTCCCAGGTTTTGCCACTGGATGCGCAGTTTGTTAGCCAAGAGGCGGCCACCCTTATCTCCCCCTACATAAAAAGCATGGCGCAGACTAAGTTTTGCGTACTCGGCCCTGTCGCGGTCAATGCTTGGCAATTGTGCGCGTACGACTGTCAATTGATGCCAAATCCTCGGCTGTCCCGTGCGTTGGTGTATGCCCTCTAGCTTTTTCACTTGTCTGGATAGATGGTCCCTCTTTTCCTTGTGTATTTTGTCTGCTGCCAAAATGGCAATGAGTTCCCCGCTGATGACCACCTGGAGGGCCTCCCAGAGCTTGGCAACTGAGATTTCAGGGGTGTCATTCAGAGCAAGGTAGTCAGTAATAGCTTGGCGAACCTGTTTTACCACTTCAGGACGCTGTAACAATGTGTCCCTCAGTCGCCAGGTCCGTGTTGGGCGGTATATAAGGGTAAGCGTCATTGTGAGAGATCGCTGCGTAGTCAGACAGTGCCCGAAAATATTTCTGAATCAGAGGTGAGTGTGAGGATATCTTTCGTGCTCAGAAAGTGATCCAGCCGTGCGTAGGTTTTGTGTGCATGGGAAAAACAGGAATATTCACGGGGTGGGAGTGAAGTGCTCTCCATATATTTTGGAGTCCCATATCTGAGCCACCTGTGCATCTACCTCGTCCGTGCCCTAGTCTGGTCATGTTTATGCATTGAATGAATGAATCAATAAATTAATGAATGATGCACATTTGTAGAGCACACGGCTACTCAACAAGTGTGTCCTGGCGCTAATAGTCTCGAAATAACAGACCAGGCACCCACCCCTAGCCCTGGAAAAACCACGTTTTAAGAAGTTTCTTAAAAACCGCCAGGTCGGCCGTAGACCCGAGGGAAACCGGGAGATGGTTCCAGGCTTGAGCTCCCAAGAGCCTCAAAGATCTTCCCCCCTACCTCCAGACCAGACTAGGTGTATTCTGGGGACACAGGCCAGGTCCACGGAGGATGACCTCAGAATTCTGGCTGGCAGGTAGTGGCTGACTCTTGTCCTGAGGTAGCCAGCTCCCCTCTCATGAAGAACAGTACCAGGGCCTTAAATTTGATCCTTTTACTTATAGTCAGTGTAATGCCTTTAGGTGCGGGGGAATTTGCGTCCTGGGCTTGAGCCTAAGGACCAGTCTGGCCGCACCTTTTTGAACCACTTGGAGGCGCTGGAGGAGATAACCTGGAAGGCCCAAGTACAAGATGTTGGCACAGTCCAGTCTGGAAGTAACTAGAGCCTGACCCACGGTTTTCCTGGTGTTCAGAGAGAGAAGAGGAAGACATTTTCTCAACATACGTAGCAGGCCATAACATATACCCACTACAGACTGGACTTGAGGTCTCATAGAGAGAGTGCTGTCAATATGGACACCGAGATTTTTTACCGTGGTTTGAGCTGAGAGGCGCGAAGACAGCTCCTCCGGCCATGAGCGTCGCCAATCCTCCACGGACAGGGTACCAAAAAAGATGATTTCCGTCTTTTCTGAATTGCATTTCAGTTGGTTCCTGCTGAGCCAATTGAACACCATGGTGAGGCAAGATCTAATCTTACCACCATCAAAATCGGCTCCCTTCTCACAGGTGAAAATCAGCTGGGTATCGTCAGCGTAAGATATTATATCTGAGAGAGACTATTAGTTGTAGATTCCTTACCTTAGGATTACCCCCAGGCGTCAGACTGGATCCGGAGAATTTTTCTTCAGCAGTACCCCTGCGCGTCGGTAGGTGGCGTCGGTGGACTCGGCGTTCGTCGTTGGAGTCGTGATCACCGGAATGACTTCGCGGTATGTACTTGGACGCCGCCCCTGCGCGCTGTCAGTTCTTTCTTTTTACGCGCCAGCCAGCGCAGATCCGGAGAGACCGGTACCTTTAGTCATTTTTTGACTAGTGATTTTTCTACTTTTGTCGACACCTTTTTCGAGTCGTTCGACTCCTGGTGCATGTAGGGATGTATATATCTTATCAGAAAGGGGGAGGAGGAAGAAGCAGTGATCCATTCAGCTTCCTTGTCGTAATATTGAATATCAGAGAGGGGGGGAAGGATCACTTGTACCGGAGTTACCAGGGTTCAATGTACTTGCCGTCTTTTCTAAAAATAACTACACAGGCCGTGAGGCGGTATATCTTGGTTCTCCGCCTTATTTAGAGACGTGACAGCATCATCATTGGGTTTCTTTCTCAACATGCTGTCCTCCACCCGGAGGAAAAACCACTGGTTATTGCAGTAGTGATCAGTGATGAAAACATGAAAGTGCTCAAGTGAGGTGAGTTAAAAAAGAGAGGGACCTCCTATTACCTAAACTGTACTTTTATTCAGTTTGGAATGAAGGTAAATAAAAACAGTGATGTGCGTAGAAAGACAAGTTATTAGTCTCAACGCACTGGGTTGTCCATATGTATGGTCGACATGTTTCAGCCCCTTATGGTTGCCCTTACGGGTCGGGGGGCCTTCTTCAGGACCTTTAAAAAGTGGAAACTGCGTATTGTCACAGCTTTGATGAGTACACCATTGGTTCACCAATTATAATGAGGTCAATAAGTACCTGTAAATGTGGAGAAAGGAAAGAGAAAAGTCTAGTTTTGTAAACACAATATTCTCATAATAAAGCGTGCCGCCTTATCACTAACATTATCTCGAGAGAAAGCAATTCTCATTCAGAGTGTGTAGCTAAGAGTAAGCAACTGAAAAATGGCAATTCTCTACCCCCGTTTGCCACCATGGTGTAATCAGGGGTGCTGCGGGGTCAGCATCCCTGTGGTTAGTCATGTGTTCTGACCACCTAGAACCTTTGTATGTAGTCCTGTTAGAGTAGTATTGTTGTGCATGTAGGGATGTCCCATCGTCGGACCGGCTTCAAGCCTTGTGAACCTTGTCACAAGTTGATGTCAGTCACAGACCTGCACCTCGTGCGCCTTTGTTGCCTGGAGAGCGACCACGACCCAAAGTCGGGCTCCGACTGTCGGGCCATGAACCCGAAGTCTTTGCAGGAGCGGTCCAGAAAGCTTCTGGAGGCCCGGCAGTCAGCTCCGCGCTGCTCGAGGTCACGGTCGAGAGGGAGGTCGCCGGACCGGTAACGAAGTCACCAATATCACTCCTCATCGAAGTCTTCGTCTTCAGGTAAGACGAAGCACAAGAAGAATGCGAAGAAGCACCGTCGCTCTTCACCTTCTCCCCGTCCGTCGGCCGACAGGACGCAGTAGGTAGTCGTCCTCCGGCTCTGCCCGCGGAGCCTGCTGGGACGGTTCCAAGCTTCCCTCCCTTCCCAGGAGCCAGAGCGTCCCCTGCCCATCTTCGTGCATTTTACAAAGCTCTTCCCTCCATCTTTGGGCAGCCCGACTCTGCCGGCGCGCCTTCGGACCCCGCTTTCTCGGCTGGGGGCTCTAGGAGCGGCTCCGGCCTTGGCGCCTCAGGGCCACCAGGAATCCAGGCCTGGATCCGGTTTGATGCCGGTCGACCTCACGACGCCTCCTCCAGCACCGATACCTCTGACGACGCCTCTGCCACTTCCCATGCCGGTTGTGTCCCCGGCCGGCATTGACCCGGGCCTCCCCCTCGACTTGGACACAGAGCCGGACCGGCATCAACCAACGCCGGTACCAACACCAACCGGTACTTTTGTACCACTGTTCTACCCTGGTGTTCCCTATCGCCCTGAGCGGCAGTCAGGGGAAGGTGAGGAGGACGGAGGGGTCTGTTGACCCTTTGCCAGACCAGCTTGAAGAGCCGGACTAGAGAGAGGAGTTTGGTGAGGCCAGTGGTCTGGATACCTCCCCAGACCTTGTCATGCTTTCTCCCCCTTCCGTGGCCACGGAGGAGGGAGCCTCCTACTCTGTAATGTTGCGTAGGGCAGTTGAGGCCTTGGGCCTTGAGCTTCCTACGGTGGCAGTCAGGACTAATCTCCTGACTGAGGTGCTTCACCCGGCAGCCGCCTCTTCGGAGCCCCTCCTGCCGTTCAATGAGGCCCTTACAGACATCCTTCTGGGCACTTGGCCCAGGCCCAGCACAGGGGCTCCTGTGGATTGGATGATTGCCCGACGCTACCGCCCGGCCCCGGTCCAACCAATTTTCCTCTCCCAACACCCTTCCCCCGAAAGCTTGGTGGCCCAAGCCTCAACATCCAAAGGCGCGTTCCCTTCTGCTCCCCCAGATAGGGAATCAAAGAAGCTGGGCCATGTTGGGAAGAAGATGTTTTCTTCCGCCAACTTAGGACTGCGGTCGGTGAACACTGCATGTCTCTTATGGTCGTTACACCCACTCTGTGTGGGACACGGTTGCGCAAGTGCTGCCACAGTGCCCGGAGGAGGCCTGGGCCCCACACACCCGTGCGGTCGCGAAGGGGAGAAACGTAGCAAAGTTCGCCATCCAATGTGGGCTGGACACCGCCGACTCGCTGGGTAGAACGATTTCTACGTCAGTAGCCCTAAGGCGCTACGCCTGACTGAGATCCACTGACTTTTCTGGGGATGTGCAATCGACTCTTTTGGACATGCCCTTCGATGACCGTCGCCTGTTTGACGACAAGGCGGACAGTGCGCTCGAGCGCTTCAAGGATTCTAGAGCTACGGCCAGATCCTTGGGCCTCGCTGCCTTCTCTCTTCCTGTGCAGTATGCTTTTCGCCCCTTTCGTGGCTACGGAAGGGGTGTCCCACCACGCTCCGCCCAGGGCCACAGGCCGGCGCAAGCTACCCAGCCTCTGCCCGGCCGGGGATGTGGGACCCAAGGCCGTGGGTCTGGGGGCCAGCGGGCAGGCCAGTCCACCAGTGCCCCCTCTGCAGCAGCCTCCCTAGTCCGACCTTTCAGGGCTACCAGTTGCCAGTGGGCAGCAGGATCCGCCATAACCTCCCTCACTGGCACAACATCACGTCAGACAGGTGGGTTTTGCAGATAGTCCGAAGGGGCTACTCCTCCCCTTCGAGACTACCCCTCCCTTCATGCCACCAACACTCCATCGCATGTCAGAGGATCACTTGGCCCTTCTCCGTCAGGAAGTTACGGCTCTCTTGGCCAAGGGAGCTATCGAGCGAGTTCCTCTCCCAGAAGTAGGTCGTGGTTGTTATTCCCACTTCTTCCTGGTGCCCAAGAATGACAAAGGCCTGCGTCCTATCTTGGATCTCAGGGCCGTCAACCGCTTCCTCCAGAAGGAGAAGTTCAAGATGTTGACATTGGCTCAGGTCCTGTCTGCCCTCGACCATGGAGACTGGATGGTAGCGTTGGACTTGCAGGACGCTTACTTCCACATTCCCGTCCTTCCAGCCCACAGGCGTTACCTACGGTTCACGGTAAGCCACAAGCATTTTCAGTTTACCGTGCTCCCCTTTGGCCTTACCAGCGCCCCTCAGGTGTTCACGAAAGTGGTGGCGGTGGTCGCAGCTCAACTGCGCAGATCAGGGGTTCCATGCTTCCCCTATCTCGAGGACTGGCTGTTGAAGGCAGGCTCGCCCCAGGCTGTCGTCTCCCACCTCCAGACTTCTACTGCGTGTGCATCATGTTGTGGCTGCTGTGAGCATGAGTGTATCTCCAAACTAAACAAAAACCCCTTTAGAAAAACAAGCAAAAATGCAAACCAGAACATGAGTACTCAAGTCAGGGAAAAACAAATCCACAGTGTCAGATGCAGAGGTGGCCACACCTCCCTGTCCTCCTGCACCGCCACCCAACCGCCAGTAATGCAGTCAGCGAAGGTACTGGCCCATCTGTGTTAGGAGGAGTCGGTCTTTGCCAGCACCCCAGGAATCGACTCCAAAGCTGCCTGTTGTCCCTTAGCGATCGTGTCCGGTCGGGCTATCCTTTTTCCCGGTCTGCGGGTTCGCCAACAAGGGAGACCATTTGTTGAGCAGGACGGGGATGCCTGGGATGTAGAGCCGTCTGCTGCCAAGTCGATGCCCAACACACTGCATGTTTCTTCCAGCGATCGGACCTGAAAAAGCTTCCCATTTAGGTGGAATATAAGGCGGAATGGATGCCCCCATGAGTAGGGCACTCCCATATTCCGGAGGTGAGAATTTGCCAGGATAAAGGCATGCTGCTTTTGCACGGTAGACGCTGCTAAATCTTGGTAGAGAAGTGTGTGTTTGATCCCTGAAAGTGATGGGATGTTTCTCTCTGGCTTTACGCAGGATGTCTTCCTTCGCCTGGAAGTCGTGAATGCACAGAGTTGTGGTGAGGCAGGTCCAAAGGATACCAGCCCCTTTCCAGGTAGTCTTCCCGAGGTTAGCTTAGATCTATTGAGGCAGGAAGCGCTAATTCAATGTCAGTGTATGGCCTTGTTGCAGCGGGACGTTTGCTTCAGCCGCAAAGGGCCGGCAGTGTCAGGCCAATTCATGCACCTCCCACTCGAGGCAGTCAGGCCCCGACAAGAGAACGTAGTAACACACACAGAGCCCTCGGGTCCGGGGTTGCGCTGGGCGAGTGTAAGGGTGGGAACAACTATGCTGAAGGGGGGGGGGGAGGAGAGAGTCCCTTTTAAGGATGGTTTCCCTTACACACCAGAGGTGTCATGCTTCATCATCGGGAATCCTCCCCGCATCACGAACCTGGTCGTGATGTGGGCTACAACCCCCTCGCTGCGAGGGAGGAGCTCAGGGATGTTTTCAGGTAGGAGGGGTATTCATAAAACCCAATGTGAGCGAGGCGTGTGGTGGGAGAGGTGCAGTGCTAACTGAACAGTGGTTAAAACTAGCTACGAGGTTAGCCAGACAGTTTATTGTTGCTACCTGGTGCTAGGATTAAAAACAAATAGCGGATAGTGTGACTGTCGACATTGGAGACAGTTGCACTAGAAAGTGATCAACATGTTTCAGCCTATTGACCTACACAAGTGTCATGGCTTTCATCAGTATCTCTCGATATAGCTACTGCTGAGTGTGAGTAAAAAAGAATAAAGTGATAAGGAGTGAAAAAGAGCATCTGTGTGTCTATGAATGATACTAGACCAGCGATCCGGCAGTTCAGCAGATTGACCGGTAGGACCTGCAAGAGTCCGGTTCTGTACCACATCTGTCCCTGGTTAGTAGCCTTGGGTACACACGCCCATCCAACCGCTCGGCTGTAGCGGGGAGTCGGCGGCGTCTGTCCACAGGGGACAGCCTTCTGGGCCGAAACCCTGAATCACTACTTGCCCCTGTTCTGTTCCCCACTCCGGTGGGGGGAAGCATAAGTCACTACCTGGTAGAGTGGTAAAACATAACACAAGACTCCTGGGTGCTGAATATTGTTCGTAATGGATATTGTCTAGAGTTCATCAGTCCTCCACCTTCCATTCCTCCGAAAACATACAACTACTATCTTCCTCTGTTACCAGCGGAGGTCAACATCCTTTTACAGAAGTTGGCGGTGGAGCCAGTTCCTCCTCAACAGCAAGGAACAGACATTTATTCCAGATACTTCCTTGTCCAGAAGAAAGACCAAAACTAATTCAGACCCATTCTGGACCTCAAGACGGCCAACAAGTGGATCCGACAAGAAAAGTTCAGGATGCTGGCACTACACTAAATTTATCCCCAATTACATCAAGGGGATTGGCTCTGCTCAATCGACCTACAAGACGCCTACTTTCACATTCCAATCGCCAGAAAGCATCGCAAATTCTTGTGGTTTGTGGTGGGACAGGCCCATTACCGATACCGGGTCCTCCCATTTGGTCTGAAATCAGCACCCAGAACATTCTCCAAATGCATGGCAGTGGTCGCTGCCCATCTCCTGAGACACAAAATATTAGTCTATCCAGATCTAGACGATTGGCTCATCAAGGCGTCCTCGGCTCAAGAAGCTCACCTTCATTACAGCTGGACTTGCGATCTCTTACAGAGACTGGGCCTTCAAATCAATCACAACAAGTCCATCTCTACCCCAGAACAGACATTGCACTACCTAAGAGCCTCCATTGACACGCTGAAGGCAAAAGTGTTTCCTTTGGAGGAGAGGCGCTTATCGATCCTTCGGAAATGTCAGGGTCTCATGAAAGCTTCGCATCCAACAGTGAGGACAGTATCCTTCCTTCTCGGCTCGATAGCCTCTTGTATTTTTCTCACACCGAATGCCCGTCTACACATGAAGCCTCTACAGGAATGTCTCGAAGATCAGTGGGACCAACTGACGGGAAACTGGGAGGACAAGATACAGCTATTCCTCCATGCGAAGCTCTCTCTCAGATGGGGGTGCTCCCCATCCAGCCTTTTCCAGGGCACTCCATTCCATTAGGAGATTCCACCTCAAACCATAGTCACGGACGCATCATTGCTGGGCTGGGAAGCCCATAATGACCATCTCCAGATCCAAGGGAAATGGTCAGAGAAGGATGCAACCATCCACATCAATCTCCTAGAGCTACATTCAGTCCATCTGGCTTTGAAAGCTTTCTGCCCGTCGTTTAACTCCCCCTCCCTGC
Source organism: Calotriton arnoldi (assembly GCA_963921515.1). Classification (NCBI taxonomy): domain Eukaryota; kingdom Metazoa; phylum Chordata; class Amphibia; order Caudata; family Salamandridae; genus Calotriton; species Calotriton arnoldi. The sequence goes on along the minus strand of CAWUFW010002683.1, from coordinate 42,794 downwards.
TTCTTCAGACGGACAACACCACAATGATGTACTACTTCAACAAGCAGGGAGGGACAAGGTTCAGACTCTTATCTCACGAGTCCCAGGCAATTTGGAAATGGCTTCTTGCCAGGGGCCTCACAATCACAGCAGCACATCTACCAGGTGTCCAAAATGCACAAGCGGACTCACTCAGCAGACTCCTGCAAGAAAATCACAAGTAGGTCTTGCACAATGACTTGGTACAAGACACATTTCAGCGATGGGGTACTCCCAGCGTCGACTTGTTCGCCACCGCAGAAAACCGCAAATGCCAAAGCTTCGCATCGTGGTTCTACCAGACAGGGACTCTGGGGAATGCCCTATGGATCGATTGGTCTGACAGATCTACACGCTCTTCCCACCCCCCACACCCCAGCCCCCCTGATTCCAGAGGTTCTCATCAAGTTGACTCAGTCCTCAGCAAAGATGATCCTCATAGCTCCGGAGTGGCCACGTCAGTGGTGGTTAACAGACCTCCTTCACCGGTCTATCTGTCCACATCTGAGGCTGCCATGCATACAGGATCTTCTGAAGAAATTCGGAGGCCAGATAGTGCATCCCAATCTCTCCTCTTTGAATTTGGCAGCATGGCTCCTGAGCTGATACAATATGGTCATCTGAATCTACGTCGGGACTGCATGGAAATTCTCAAAGAAGCTAAGCGGCCTTCAACACGTTCCGCATATGCTTTCAAGTGGAAGAGATTCTGCATATGGTGCTCATCCAAGAGCAAGGATCCTACCACTTGCCAGGAAGATGTTATTCTTCCATACTTAATCCATTTGGCAAAATCTGGTTTACAAATTTCTTCAATAAAAGTTCACCTGGCAGCCTTGACTGCCTACAGAAAATGTCCCTCACAAACCTCCTTTTTTAGAATCCCTGTAATTAAGGATTTTTTAGAGGGCTTAAAGAAGGTTTTTCCTCCCATCAGACGCCCCTCCCCTCCATGGGAGCTTAATATAGTGCTTTCACGCCTTATGCAGGATCCTTTCAAACCCATACACAAGGCATCTCTCCAACATTTGTCTTGGAAAACGGCGTTCCTTGTGGTGATCACTTCAGCCCGCAGGGTTGGTGAGATCCAAGCTCTCTGTTCTCATGAACCATATACTGTCTTCCATTCGAACAAAGTAGTTATGAGAACTCACCCTAAGTTCCTCCCCATAGTGGTATCGGATTTTCATGTCAATTAAATAATGTCTCTACCAACATTCTTCCAGAATCCCTCTACTCCAGCGGAAAGAACCCTTCATTTCCTGGATGTAAAGAGAGTCCTTAAGTTTTATCTAGATAAAACTAAGCACATTCGCCTGTCAGAACAGTTATTTATCAACTATGGTCCAGTCCGTGCAGGGCTAGCTACTTCTAAACAATCCATTTCGAGATGGATAGTGTCTTGCCTTTTATTATGCTATCAAAAAGCTAACAAGTCTCTCAGCCAAACCTAAGGCTCATTCCACTAGAGGGAAGGCAGCCACTACGGCTTTATTGCGCTATATTCCCATTCCAGAGATCTGTAAAGCAGCTACCTGGAAATCAGTACATACATTTACCAAGCATTACTGCCTAGATTCTGATGCTAGAGCAGATGCTCAAGTAGGGCAGGCTTCACTCAGAAATCTCTTTGCTTAGGTTCTCTACATTATCCTTTGTCTTGTCCGCCGCGTTATTTGAGGATGGGCTTTCTATTCTATTCAATGCTTATGACTATACATGGAAATCCCTTTGGAGAGAAAAGAAGTTAAAGGTAAGAAACCATTCCTTACTGCTGTGCAGACTGCCATACTGAAAGAGCTCCCTTTGGCGCAGGGGGAACAAATCATTACAATTTCTTCATCTAAATTAGAAGCAGCAGCTAAAGCAAGCATACTTCATGCTTGTGATCTACAACTGCGCAGGGTGCAATGGACCTCTTCTTTTAATGCAGTTGATGTAAAGTTTATATATTGACCCTGCACGCCACACACAAGAACTTTTTCAGTACATTCAAAACGTACTACAGACTACTAATGTTTTACCCATACAAGCATGTAAGACCCTGTTCTACACAGATGGCTCTTCACAGCCTGCAGTTGAAACTAAACTGAAGTAGTTCACGTCTGAGGGTGGCAAATTCAAAGAACTACACACAAAGTTTTTTGTGACTTCACTTCACAGCTAGCAGAAATACATGGCATGTTACTTGTACAAAAGAATGATTCATCAAGTCCACACTAATAGTGTCGGATTCAACATTTTACATTCAAGGCTGCAAATGTAGATTTACCACATAGGTGCTTAAACAGATTTAGAGATCCAAAAAGGAAGTCAATTAAAAATAAGCAACTTTGGAAAAGGTGGCTATCCTCCAGGATAACTTTCGTTGGTTCATCTACAACATATCAAATCCCATAAAAGCGAAGGGATTCATGCTAAAGGGAACTGTGTAGCAGATTCAGCTGCTAAAACAGCAGTCCATACCTCAAAGGTTGGTACTGTAACCCGATCTCCAAATTAAGATCAACACAGATATTTTTGCAACGATTCAGTCAGCGTTAAAAGGAAAGATGCCTTGGTATAACTTTACCTAATGTAATCTAATTCCATATAACGTTCTTTGGGTTTCCATACCCAATGTAGGGGATAGACCTATTTCTAATGATCCAACTAGTTTAGATTTAATGAAAGCAGCTCATGAGACTTTAGCGTTTGCACCTGCTGGCATAGGCGCTACCACAACAATACTGGTCGACGTACTTACCAAAAAAACTAAAGTATATGTCCAGCAGTGCAATATTTGTCAACGGATACAAATTTCTACTGTTGCAAGACCCACGCAGACGCCCCTTACTCTCTCTGATCCCCAATTATGGAGCGATTTTCCTTGACCATGGTTGGCCAATCACAGGAGTAAACCGCAGAGATGGATGGATGAATGAATGGATGGGGGGGGTGTAGATGTGTATGTATGTGTGTGTATGTATGTATGTATGTATATATATATGTATATGTGTTGTGGTTGATTTATGGTCCATGTTTTTTGGGGTTGGCCACAAAGAAATTCTAATGCTTGTGTTGTCATAAGACTTGCAGTGCCTAGTGGCTATGGGAGCAGTTCATACCTTTCATTCAGACAATGGTCCGGCTTTCAAGGATGCAATATCTGGTCTGAGATTACGGTTACTATACAGGCACTCTATCCGCCTGGAAAATAACTGGGGTCGTAGAGCATGCCAACGGTACATGTAAACAAGCCTTGACTGCTTGGGTATCAAGAGGAGGACGGAGTTAGCTACCTAATTTGTATGGGGTTCAGATAGCAATAAATCTACCTAGCGGTAGTATTCGGTGGTCACGCTCCATAGCAAATGCTCTTTGGAGTATTAATGTACATGCTTGAACTTGGTATTTTTGGGAAGGTGGCAGAGTCAAAATTGTCTGCACCCCCAAGATTAGTTTGAATCTATTGCAGAGTATCCAAAAAGTCAGAACTAAACTGCCGTACTGAAGCATTGTGACTCTACGACCACCAATGACAAGTTTCTAAAAGCTGCTGAGAGGTGGCTCCCCAAAGTGGGAGAGCTAGTCTAAGAAAAGGTTTCTGATCAAGTTTTTGTGACAACTTACTTGTTCCAGTTCTTGGAATAGAAGGCACACAGACAGTAAACGTACACCATTGTCTGGTTAAAAGAAATACTGTGTTGATTGATTACATTGAAAAGCATTATTTGGCCGAATCTATTCAACTTTAATGATTCATATACTCTGCACAAATCGGCCAATCAATAGCTGTCCAAGATTATCATTATTGGAAAGAAAATATGAATGAGAGGTATTTTGTATACCAAATTTTGACACATTAAGGATACAAAGGCTTTAGAGCCTGCATGATACCCAGAGAAAAGATTTTGAACAAAGCTATCTGATAGAGACGTCTAGCCGCAGATTCCTTAACTTAGAATATCCCCAGGCGTCAGACTGGATCCGGAAAATTTTGCGTAGCAGCAACTTAGCACGCCGGGGGGCGGCGCCGCACGGCTACGCCCTGACGTCCATGGACGTGACGTCAGCGGAGCCATATATGCCCCGGCGCGCCAACATCAGTTTTCTTCTTTTCCGCGTCACGACGCGGATCCTGGAAACCAGCAGTTCCTGGCCTAGTTTTGGACCTTCTCGGCACCGTTGGTGTCGTACCGGAACAGTGTGCAATGCCCTCCGGGTTCAAAGCCTGTGAGGCCTGTGCGCGTCGGATGTCTGGCACTGACCTGCACCTTATTGCATGTGGTGCCTTGGTGTGCACCACGATTCCAAAGAATGCGGCGACTGTCAACAGATGAAGCCGAAGTCCCTACGGGAACGCCGTATGAAGCTGTTGGCCGCACGGCTGTCCGGCTCAGCTTCCTCTCGTCGCCGCTCTCCCTCTCCAGAGGGGGCTCGTTCCCGAGGCCGCTCCCGCGACCGGCGCCCTAAAAAAGGTAAGCGGAGCCACAAGCGTCCACTGAGGTCCACATCCCGTAGGCGTGCTGCTGGCGCCCATTCCTCTCGTAAGGGGCCAGCTAAGGGCGCCCGGATGTCACCTCCTCCATACCCTCCTTTCCCAGGAGTTGGAGCGACGCGCGCCCAAATGGAGGCCTACTCCCGGGCTCTTCAGGCCTACTTCGAGTCCCCCTCTCTCCCTGGCGCGCCTTCAGGCCCCACAGAGGCGGAGGGTACTCAGGCCGGACCCTCATCGGCGGATCCTTCCCCGACCAGGGCTGTGTGCACCGACTCCGGAGCCGAGGCGACGACGTTGGGCCGTGGCCCAGACCGTCCTTGTCGCTCTAGCACACACTGCCAGTCAACGCATAGCCCTGTGCGGCTTCCTGCGCGGATGGCGGAAGCGGCGTCGGCGACGCCGGGCTCAACGCCGGGCTCGACACACCGCCAGTCAACACATAGCCCTGTGCGGCTTCCTGTGCGGACGGCGAAAGCGGCGTCGGCGACGCCGGGCTCCACGCCGGGCTCCAAGTCGGACCCGAAGCCGGGCTCGACGCCACCCACGCCCGGCTCTAAGCCTGATCCCACGTCTGGAGCAGCGCATAATCTGACGCCTGTCGAGGTAGTGTCCCTAGTGGAGGCCGTCGACGTCCAGTCTACTCCGACACGGCGCCTACCGACGCCGCTGTCGACGCATCCATCGCCGCCGGTGTCCATACGTTCATTGACACCAGCGTCCATGCCTGAGGTTGACCTCCCTCCGGATTCATCGCTTCTGACTCCTCAGCGGTGTCAGGCGACACCGGTATCCGCTGCAGCCCTTATGGAAGCTGCTGCTTCCCCTGGTCGGGGGCCACTGGTGCAGGTCCCTAGTGTGGCTTGGCCTTCGGGTTGTTCACCAGCCCCGCTCTTTATGGCAACTGGGAGGAATAGTCTCCAGCCGTCTCCTACAGACGGCCTCTTGTCCCCTCCTAGGGTGACTACTGAGCTAGGGGGCCGCCTATGCGCGGACTATCAACAGGGCAGCTGCTATCCTCGGCTTTCAGCCTCCTGTGGTACCCCTCATTCCCGATCCCTTAATGGATCTGCTTCATCTCGAGCCCATTACCATGGAGCCCTTGCTACCCCTTGGGGGTGCTTTATTAGAAGTCCTGCGTAGCGCATGGGCATGGCCCTATTCCGGAGCCCCGGTCGATCGGGCCATTGCGGGGGATCCACTTTGCCTGTCCCTCCACCCTACTGGTCAGGGCCTGGTGATTCAGGCGGCTTTTGGGTTACAAGACTCCTCCACTTTGCCTTTGTTTCCTCCCACCCGGGAATCCCGGTGGCTGGATGCATGTGGAAGACAGCTTTTTGCTTCTTCTAGCGCGGCCATCCGCGCTTTAATCACTACATGCGTGTTTGCACGTGCGTCCTCCGCACTCTGGGACTCCGTGGCTAACCTTCTTCCTTCCCTTCCGGAGGAATTGTGCCCGCAGCTTCTCCGTCTTGTCCTTCACGGCAAGGAGATGGCACATTTTTCAATACGCTCCTCCCTGGATACCACAGACTCTGTGGGCCGTGCTCTTGCACGATCGGTGGCTTTGCGCCGCCATGCCTGGATGTGCGACAGTCGCTTCCCTGATGACATTCGGGAGAGCCTCCAAGACATGCCATTTAACGGAATAGACCTTTTTGGTCCCACGTGGACTCTGCGATCTCCAGGCTTCTGTCAGGGCTACTGTAATTCTGCCGTGCCACTGACTGACTTACTTCCTGGTTGCAGGTCTTACTTTACGGCCCGGTTTTTATCAGAGACCGGTTGTTGTCTCTGTATTGTCTGTATAGCCGTATGGCTTGGTTGTTTTTGCTTTTGTTTTCAGTCCTCTGACTGTCTGTTTTGCCAAGAGGACCCCCCTCCCCCCCCCCACCCCTTCTTGCCAGGGGTTGACCCTCGCCCTATGTGGGGTATTGGCTGGTGGCAGGTGTCTGCATTTGCAAGCTCCTGTGGAGTTTTCATTAGGGCTATCCCTCTGGGACTCATATACCCCTTTACTGCGTCCCGCAGGGTCGCATCGCTCTGTTGTATGTGGTGCTTCCACTCCTGGTCTAGGCCTATGCTGTGTAGTATCTACTTCGCATGGCCTGGCATCCTGCTTTTTGTTACATGGTCCGTCTTTTGGCCCCTTCTGGGTTGTCCTCGCCAGTAAGGAGTTGCCGTGGACCTCTCTGTTGTACGTTGTTATGGCCTTTCGGCTTATTCCCCAGCAGTTTTCTCCACATCCCCGCTGCTTCCGCGCAGGGATTTCTACGTTTTGCTCGCATTCTTACTGTGGCGGACTCGTGGGGCCGGTTCTCCTTGAACTCAGCTCTTCCTGGCGTCTAGGACCCGTGAGTTGGTCCTGAGTACTCCCTTGTTAGGCTCGTCTCTTCTTGTCCTGCGAGGGGACTGTTCTCTCTTCCGGACCGGAAGCAGACGCGGCTTATAGCCTGGACTAGTTCCACTTTCTGTATAAATGCGGGTACTTTTGAGCGTCCCCTAGTCCCTGGGTTTGGCCAAGTTTCGGCATCCTCTTGAGGCTGTTTCTGCGCCATGATTTTCCTAATGGCTTGTGCGGGCTTTCCTACCTTGTTCTTGGCCCGGCCCTCTTCCATCACCAGATCTTCTCTGGTGTTTGTGGCCCGTTGCCTTCTTGCTATTGTGCGCATCTCAGCTGTTCCTGCTGTCTTGCTTCCTGGTGCTCTTCTGTTATGATACTACAAGCACCCTCTGGCGCGTATGGGCGTCCTTCTGGTGGTGTATGGGCATCCTTTCAATGCTCTCGCACATTTCCGGCTGGCGAGGGTCTCAGCAGTACTCTTCCTCTGTGGTGCATGCGGGAGCTGTACGCGCTCTCTCCCCATCCCACTTACCAGTCTTTTGGGCCCATAGGTTCAGTTCTACTTCTTGCGAGGTACTGAACTCCCTTTTCACGCCGGTTTCTTTACTGGGTGTGTTTTTGTTCCATATCGGCCCTTGCTGGGCAGGGGTCGGTATCCTGCTGCCTTCGTCTCTTTACAGGAGCAGGTTCGACAGTGTTTTACGCTGTTCTAGTTGTTTAGCTGGGGCTAGCTCGGACTTCTTGTCGACACCTTGGATCCTGCGGATCCTTCATGCCCCTTTGCTCGTCTTCTTTCGAAGTTTGGCATTTTTCGCTCAGGCACCAGCGTTCTGGCTTGGTGTTTTCCTTCTCTCATCCCCTCTACATATAGGGGTTTTCGTGTTATTCTGGATGGGCTGTGGTGCCCTAGCCTCCCCTTGATTCCCGCTCTCTTCAGAGCATAGGGGTCTGGTGGTTGGCTGCGCTGTCATTTCTGTCCCCACTGTGTTTCGCCCTTGGTTGACGGCACTCTTTTGGTCATGTTATTGACGACTAGGTTCTCTCTGGACCTTAGTGGGGTTCAGTTGCAGTCCCGCCTCCTCTAGGGGTATGGCTTTGGTATCTATTCTAAGTTAAGGAATCTGCGGCTAGACGTCTCTATCAGATGAACAAGTTACTTACCTTCGGTAACGATGTATCTGGTAGAGACATAGTCTAGCCGCAGATTCCTTAACGCCCGCCCGTCCTCCCAGCCCTGCGACAACTTTTTCAGGTTGGGCTTCTTGCCTTCGCCTCCCTTTGGGTGGCTTTATTCCTCTGCGGGGTGACGTCTTATCCTCACTCCGACTCACGAGCCTACAGTCGGGTTCGTGGCTCTGCTCTACCCATCCTTGTGCTTGGACGGTATGCTCATATGCTGTGTCCTTTACAACCCTTACCCTTGGTTGTCCGATGTGAGTCTAAATTCTTCTACCCCCCCCCCCCGTCCTTCCCTTCTATCTTCTTCAACCGCTTGAGGTCTCTTGCCTCCCCTGCACTCTAGCGGTTGCAGTCTCTCACATTGCTGCATTCGGTAGGTCCCTTATTCGGATCTGCCGTCTCCTTTTGGGTGACGCCTTATAGTAGTTTGTCCTTACTCCTGGGTTCGGGACTAGTTGTCCTTCACTGTCATATATTATGGTTGCAGCCTTTCTGCCGGCTGCTGTGATAGTTCCCCAAGGAGCTATTGCTCAATGGTAAGTCTTGTGCCTCTGGTGGCACAGGCTCACACAAGCCAAGGGTTCGAATCCTGCCTATGCTCTGCATCTTCTTCTGCCTCCGGGGGAGGTTTTGTACTTAACAATTGCGGCGGTCCCTCCCAGAGTGGTGCTCTGTTCGTTTCCCTCCCTCAGTTTACAGTGCCTGGCACTGTCCTTCTATGGTGATGTTTTTCACCATACCTTGTTTTTTCTTTTTCTGCACACTGTTCCCATATTTTCACAGTTTTTGGTGGTAGCTTCGCGTTCTGACGCGGAAAAGTCTTCTGACGAAAACTGATGTTGGCGGGGCGGGGCAGATATGGCTCCGCTGACGTCACGTCCATGGACGACGTCAGGGCGTAGCCGTGCGGCGCCGCCCCCCGGCGCGCTGAGTTGCTGCTACGCAAAATTATCCGGATCCAGTCTCACTCCTGGGGATATTCTAAGTTAAGGAATCTGCAGCTAGACTATGTCTCTACCAGATACATCGTTACCGAAGGTAAGTAACTTGTTCATTAAGCAGTTTATCTCCCTATGGTTTTCTTCCACCGAAGATTTAAAAACACCATTGATTCCAAAAGGGAATTCTACACGGATTCCAGACTATGATTTTGTGTGTGTAAAATCTGAACCGAACTATAATGTCCCTGTAACCTTTGTTTTTTTTCTGCGAATATATGTGTAAAGATTTTGTGGTAAATGCATGTGCGGTAAAAGCATGCGTTGTAATATCGTCAACTGTTTCATACACAACAGGCATCGCTCAGATTTTTAAAAGCATAGGATCTGGTTGATTGACTGGCTTTAAGACGGTTTGGCTCTATTCTTCAGTACAATATTTTCAAGTCTGTTTGGTGGATTTTCAACTACACTGCCGATTGTTGGCTGTGCCTTTCTCATTTTTCTTCTAGTGAAGAAATAAAACCAGTTTGAAACCGCAAAATAGAGGATAGCTATCCTACTGAGAAGCAGTGCCGTGAAAGCGTGGCATTGTTTTTTGGAACCTTATGGTAGGCAGCAAGAAGTGAACATTGTACTGTCATTCCACAAATTGAAGTCTCCACAAGTGAGACTAGTATTCTGGTACATGAGTTGTTTTAAAATGGTCTGCTCAAAGATTCTTTTGGAAATGCCACCCATCACATATGTCAGCATAAAGGAGCTACTTCAATGATCAGGCTGCACCAACTTTACTGTATTGTTAAATAACTATTTTGAAGTGTGCAAAATATGAATCCTTCAGCACCAACATTTGCTCTTCCCAGTCAGGCCATGAGCCATTTCTTTTTCGCTGAATTCTGTTGATCGTCAGTGTCTGTATGTATGTGTATATATAGATATATATATGATACATCAACATGCTCCGCTACATCAACATCTGGATCTATATTGTCCAGTTCAGTTGCTGTTTCACAAGCTATTTCAGCCCCTGTTCCTTCATCAAGATCTAATCTGTTTCCTGCATCTTAAACCTCTACTTTTTATAGAAGATTCATGTCCACCTCACCAGTTAAAAGAAATTGAAAGGAACAAGATTGCATCACAGTGTCCACATAACAGTTCTGCTTTTTCAGAATTCATCTGAAGAAAGTCTTTTTATGGGACAGTTTGTACCTTTTTGTCTTCCTCCATTTTTTTTAAAAACTTTTTTGCACCCAGCTGGGTTAATTAGAAATGACATTAATTGTTAATTTTTTCATTTATCACTGTACAGATAACCCTGCATGTGATTGTATTTAATTCATCAATCTTTAATATTATTTTAGGGACATCATAAACACTTTTTTCCTTCCGACGATTTTGATATGAAATGTGTTAGCCAAATAATCAAGAAATGTACAACTGTGATTTCATGAAAAACACTTTCTTAGGATTTTTAGTTCTTTTGGTGTTTTTTGGAAATGCGATAATCTGGCTTATATGAATACATATTATTTAACCATTTCTGCTGATGCATATCATTATTACCCATTATAAACGAAGAGCTTTTAGTCCTCTAGTTAAGTACTATAAAAGTGAGCTAAAAGGGCTAGAAGTCAGAAGAGATCTAGTACTGTTTTGACCCAGGTATGAGTGGGAACACCACCTTTTAAACTCATGATAGGCTACCCATTTACTAATCTGCAGCTATCAGAGCACCAGAAGTAGCAAATGAAGGTGTTCATGCTAAAAATGCAATAAGCTGGGCAGGTCTATTGCAACGACGGTGGCGCTCAGACGCCACGCCTGGCTGAGAACCACTGGTTTTTCCGGGGATGTCCAGAATACTCTCATGGACATGCCCTTTGATGGAGTCGGTCTTTTTGGGTCCAAAGCAGACCATGGGTTGGAGCGCTTTAAGGACTCACGGGCTACTGCCAAGTCCCTGGGCCTTTCTGCTACACGCCCTCCGCTGACTTCTGCTTTTCGCCCCTATCGTGGCCACGGTAGAGGCGCCCCTTCACGTCAGCAGCCCAGCCACCGGCCCGCGCAGCAGGCGTCTTCGCGTGGCCGAGGACGTGGATTCCGCCGTGGCGGATCGGGCAACCAGCGTGCGGGTCAGGCCACCACCTCCAACCCGTCCGCGGCCTCCAAGCCCTCCTAGTCCCTCCTTTCAGGTGCACAGCCCGCCATCACCTTCCCCACTGGCGTACCATCACCTCGGACAGGTGGGTCTTGGACATTGTCCGAAGGGGCTACTCCCTCCCCTTCGAGACCACCCCCCCAGTCATGCCACCTCTATTCCACCGCATGTCAGGGGATCACTTGGTGCTTCTACAGAAGGAAGTCGCGGCCCTCTTGACCAAGAGGGCCATCGAGCGTGTTCCGACCCCAGAAGTAGGGCGTGGTTGCTACTCCCACTACTTTCTGGTGCCCAAAAGGACAAGGAGGACATGCGTCCTATCTTGGACCTCCGGAACGTCAATCGCTTCCTCCGGAAGGAGAAGTTCAAGATGCTCACCCTAGCTCAGGTCTTGACTGCCCTCGACCCTGGAGACTGGTTGGTAGCGTTGGACTTGCAGGACGCATATTTCCACATCCCCGTCCTGCCGGCCCACCGGCGTTACCTTCGGTTCACGGTAGTCCCCGAGCATTTTCAGTTCACCGTGCTCCCCTTTGGCCTTACAAGTGCCCCTCGGGTGTTCACGAAAGTGATGGCGGTGGTCGCAGCTCATCTGCGCCGGGCAGGGGTTTCAGTCTTCCCCTACCTCGACGACTGGCTGCTGAAGGCGGGCTCGTCCCAGGCAGTCGTCTCCCACCTCCAGACTACGGCCGAACTCCTGCACTCGCTGGGGTTCTCCATCAATGTGCCGAAGTCGCATCTGGTTCCTTCTCCACAGCTCCTTTTCATCGGAGCAGTTCTGGACACGACGCAGTTTCGGGCCTATCCTCCCGAACGGCGAGTCCGGGATATTCAGGCTATGATTCCGATCTTTCAGCCTTTGTCCTGGGTTTCGGTACGGATGACCCTGAGGCTGCTGGGCCTCATGGCCTCCTGCATCCTGCTGGTCAATCATGCCAGATGGCATATGCGGGCTCTGCAGTGGGACCTGAAGTTCCATTGGGCGCAGCACCAGGGCAACCTGTCCGATCACGTCCAGATCTCGGAGGGGACTGCACAACAGTTGCAATGGTGGCTCTCGAACCGGCAATGGGTCATGGGCAGATCCCTCTCCCTTCCCCAGCCAGAGCACACAGTTGTGACGGACGCGTCCCTTCTGGGATGGGGCGGTCACATGGGAGAGGCGGAGATCAGAGGCCTCTGGTCTCCGGCGGAGTCCCGGCTCCATATCAACATTCTGGAGCTCCGGGCGATCCGACTTGCACTCAAGGCATTCCTTCCCTCTGTCAAAGGGAAGGTAGTGCAGGTGTTCACAGACAACACCACCGCCATGTGGTACTGCAACAAACAAGGCGGGGTGGGGTCGTGGACCCTTTGTCAGGAGGCTCTGCGCCTCTGGACATGGCTGGAACATCAGGGCATGTTCCTGATGGTTCAACACCTGGCAGGTTCGCTGAACGCCAGGGGCGGACGAACTCAGCCGCAGGTGCATGATGGATCACGAATGGCGTCTTCACTCGGAAGTGGCGCAAGGACTCTTTCTACAGTGGGGAGAGCCTTGGTTAGATCTATTCGCCACCGAAGAGAACGCGCAATGTCATCAGTTCTGCGCGTTGGAATTTCCAAGGCGGCACTCGCTCGGCGACGCTTTTCGTCACGAGTGGAGTTGCGGTCTGTTGTACACCTTTCCGCCTATACCACTTCTACCCAGAGTGTTGAAGAAGATTCGGCACGACCGGGCCCAAGTCATTCTTGTGGCTCCGGACTGGGCTCGAAGAGTTTGGTATCCCGAGCTACTCAATATGAGCGTAGATCCCCGATCCGTCTGCCTCTTCGGGAGGATCTTCTGTCGCAGCAGCAGGGGACGGTCCTCCACCCGAACCTGTCCAGTCTACACCTGCTTGCGTGGAGATTGAGCGGCGGCAGTTGATTCCTTTCGACTTGCCTCCCGAAGTTTGTAATGTGATTCTGGCAGCCAGGCGTCCCTCCACTAAGGTGGTATACGCCTGCAGGTGGAACAAGTTTGTGGCATGGTGCACAGCAAAGGCTGTGAATCCCCTTTCTGCCCCTCTTTCTGAGGTCCTTCTGTTCCTTCTCTCTCTGGCCCAACAGGGTTCTGCCCTGGGTACCATCAAGGGTTATCTTTGTGCTATCTCGGCCTTCCTCAGGCTCCCTGATCAGCCCTCCCTTTTCAAGTCCCCTGTTGTTAACAGGTTCTTAAAAGGCATTACTCACCTCTTCCCTCCTGTTCCGTTTGTGATGCCTCAGTGGGACTTGAACTTGGTTCTTACCTTTTAATGTGCGCTCCCTTTGAGCTTCTACATAACTGTCCTCTTCGCCTTCTGACTCTGAAGACAGCCTTTCTGGTGGCCATCACCTCCGCTCGGCGGGTGAGTGAGCTCCAGGCTCTATCTTGCAAACCTCCCTTTCTGTCTGTTCATCCAGACAAGGTTGTTCTTCGGACGCGTCCGTCCTTCTTGCCAAAGGTGGTTACTGCTTTCCACATTGGGCAGACCATCACTTTGCCCACCTTCTTTCCGCCTCCGCATCCTTCCAGAGAGGAAGAGAGGCTCCACCGTCTGGACCCAAAACGTGCGCTCTCCTTCTATATTGACCGCACAAAACACTTCCGGGTGGATGACCAGCTCTTTGTTGGCTACGTGGCGCCAAAAAGGTCGGGCGGTGCACAAACGAACCATCTCCCGCTGGGTTACCTTGTGCATCAAGACCTGCTATTCTTTGGCTAAGAAGGAGCCTCCTGTTGGGCTGCGTGCCCATTCCACCAGGGCAACGGCTGCTACCACGGCCTTGGGCCGCGGTGTTCCGCTGCCGGTTATCTGTCAGGCAGCTACGTGGGCCTCGCTGCACACGTTTACAAAGCATTACTGCCTTGACAGTCCGGTCCGGAGGGATGGCTTCTTTGGCCGTTCTGTCCTCCAGGACTTCTTTGTCTGATCTTTGTTCGCAGACCCACCACCGGGGTTGGTATTGCTAGGTATCTATTCTAAGGTAAGTGAATCTGTCACTAACGTGTCTCTTTCAGATGCACAAGTTACTAACTTGTGTAACGATATATCTGTAAGAGACAGTAGTTAGTGACAGATTCCTTTCCGCCCCACCCATCCTCCCCGTTCTGCGAACTGATTTCTAGGGTTAAGGACATCCCTTTCAGGGCCCTAGTATTTTTCAGACACCTATGTCAGCTTCTTGCATGGCTCTGCGTTCCTGGCGCGGAAAGTCGTGTACAGAACTGACGTCAGCGCGCAGGGGCGGCGTCTAAGTACTGCCCGCGACGTCATCCCGGCGATCACAACGCCAACGACGGACGCGGAGCCGCACGACGCCGCCTACCGACGCGCAAGGGTACTGCTACGCAAAAACTTTCCGGATCCAGCCTGACGCCTGGGGATATTCTAAGGTAAGGAATCTGTCACTAACTACTGTCTCTTACAGATATATCGTTACACAAGTTAGTAACTTGTGCATCTTGCACAAACGTTGTTCAGTGGGTTGTGTATTGGCTGCAGTTCAGCCGATTTGTTTGGTCCAGGTTGGCACATTAACTGAGACCTTAGTGCCAGGGGCCAGAATATCGAATCCTGTTGTTGAGAAGGCTATAGAAACTTATAAAGAGGTAAAGTAATATCCTCTTCATTTGAAATCCGGAGTTTTGCCAGCAGGCTGCTCAATACCATGGTACACTTAAGCAGTGATGGCCCATGACGTGTCATGTGTTAACACATTAAACCCAGACCTGTTGGCTTTGTCAAGGCTTGTTTCTTTTGCGGGTTTTTCCAAAGTGATGTGTAAAAGCTTAAATGCAAACTGCATTTAAGAATATACTCACCATACATAAATCATGTAATGTCGACCTTTTACCTCTGTACATGCCACAAAAACCAAGGGATACTACGAATGCCATTTTTGTGTTCTCTTGGAAATCCTCCTTCTGGCATGTTCATGAAGTCCCATTTTGTTTTTAGGATTACTATGGAATTACATTTCCTGCTCCTGCAACTTTAACAGCAAGAGATGGAGGTCTTGCTAACAACCCGTACTCAGGTTAGTGTAAAGTTTTCGAAATTTGGATTTGTGCAGTATACTTTTACTGCACTTGTTTGCATCTACATGTTTTTAAGAAAAATGAAAAGTCAGTTTTTCACCTTTAAAGAAATGGGATGCTAGTGTGATAAATGACTTTTAATTCATACTGTTCATGTAGGCTCCCACCATTTCGAATTCTACATGACGCCGGGAGGTAACCATGGTAAAAACATTCTCTTTTCAGGTCTAGGCTGTGTACACTGCGGGGGACTCTATGCCTACTTTTAACACTGGTCACAACTGCTGTCCTTTCATACGTGTTACTAGCTGCACACATTATTTCGCAGTCCCACATACACCTTTAACCTGATGTTCACTGGTAAGGTGGCTGGATCTGCTCATGGTGTGTTTATTCAGGTTGGTGGACATAGCTAGCACAAACCTGTTTTATGACGATGGATCACACCCTAGACACTGCATGGCTGTATCACATTGGTTGCTTTCATTCCATTTCATTGTGTCTCCCCATTATTGGTTTTTCACAGCTTAGGATTCTTAAGATTGTCAATGTCATTCTGCTTCTTGCCTTAATTTAAATGCTTTTGATCATAGCTTGCATTGATTTTCTTTTCTGTTTCTGCTCCCAGTTTACCCTTTCGCCTCTGTTTATTGTTCTTGTTCTGTTGCCTCTTTCAATAACCATTGATAATTTTGTTACTACTGTATTTAATCCGTTGCAGAAGCTTGTGTTAGCACATTTTGCATATGGGTTTTGTCAGATGGAAGCACGTAAGAACATTTAGAGTGAAGGCTGTGCTCAGCATAAGCTGTTCACAAGTTGCCACTGTGAACAAAGTAGCTTTCCATTTCCCCACCTACATTCTCCTCCGGCATTTTCCTTGCTGTTTTTACAGGAGAAGCTAATCACTGAAAGATTGGAAGATAACTTGGAATGGCAGGGGGCTGCAAGTTGAATTTCCCTCAGATTAGTAAACTCAGACCACGCTAACTAGTAAAACAGTTGATCCTCATACTGACTAGCACAAGAATACATTCTGAAAAGTTTGTTCAGTTAGGTCAGCTTCGCAACATTGAAAAGAAAATAGTCTTCGATCCATTCTGACTTGTACCATTATGACAAACATATCAGATAAGACAAAAGCTAATGAACCCCACAGACATTTTTACTGCTCCAGGGACTTTTGGTGAAACAGAAGAACCTTTAGATGATATCTCAATAGAAATGCCTATGATTTATGAAAAAACACTGGAATAAACTGTGAAGGACATACAAAATCCATTAGCCAATGTTGAGAAGTCCACTAGGAGAGAGGTAATGGATGTTTTTAGAAACAGAGTTGGCAAGTTTTCAAGAAATGTAAGCTCAGCACAGCTACAATTGGAGGATTTGTAGGTAATCCGGATGAGGGTCAGAAACACAGCTTCATCATTTTGTATAGAAGTTAAAACCTCTGATTGTTTCTAGTGCTAAGTAATGAAATGAAAATAACAAATTCCTTTGTGCAGTTCATCTAACACCCACAAGAGAGAGAACTCAAAGCCCAAAATGTCATTACAGTGGACCCATTGATGCTTCAAATAAATACATTTAATATTTGACTATTAGTTGGCAGAGAGTAGGAATTGCCAGGCTTTTAGCCTGGCCCACTAAGACTAGCTCTCATGTAGCTCAGAATAAAGCATTTGAAATGTAAATGGGGAACTAATTGTGGGAACATCACCAATAATCCAGGTCATGGAAACAATTGTAGGGGCTCCAATAAAACGTGATGATCCTGGTCCATTGCTCCTCCATTGTGTTTATTTATTCTTGATTTTTTCTTTATTTTGTTGTATTAATATTTTTGATTGTTTAAATATCGTTAATATGCATGAAACTACTATAGAAAATGCTCTCACTTCTTTATATATCTTTAAAACTTCTACTTGCTGCAGTTCCCTCTCTCGCATTACCTTAATCTCTGTTCAAGTGGCACATAAGCTCTGTTGGCCACCTCAACCTTGTTAACTTCCCTTAACATCACTAGTGCTGCACTAAAATGGTATTTATCTTCTCTGACCTTCCACTTTCTACTCCTTAGTGACATTCTTCCCATTTGTTGTTCCTGAAGGCTCCTCCCTGGTTCCCGTTCTCATGTCCTCTGTACAGTACCTGTCTTATGTAACATATTTGCTTTCAGTTTCTTCTGCCATCTCCAAGCTAGCAATTGACATTCTTCTCCACTCACTTTTTTTTTAACTCGGGTATCCAACAGGCGTCTGTTACTTTATTGTCCTTGATCACTAATGCTGAATATTTCCAAAACTTAAATAATATACTTCCCTGCTTCCTATGTCTCAGCCTCATTGACTATTTGTTGAACTGAATGCATGGCTTGAAAAAACTTAATTTCTGGCCTGTATATTTTCTTTTGTACCCTTTTCAAAACTGCATTACGTCAAATACTTGTATTGCCCTCTCCGTGTACACCCAGAGTAGAGGATCATAAAAATGGAGCACTCTAGATTGTTGCTGCGAGTATCTGATAGACACATCTAGCTGCAGATTTCTTAACTTAGAATATCCCCAGGCGTCAGACTGGATCCGGAAATATTTTCCCCAGCAGTACCTCTGCGTGCTGGGGGCAGCGTCGCCCGGCTCCGTCCTGACGTTGTCCACGGATATGACGTCACTGAAGCCATATAAGTCCCTCCCGGCGTGCTGACGTCCGTTTCCTTCTTTTCCGCGTCCCAATGCAGATCCGGGAGAAGCAGTTCCTCTGGCCTGTTTGTTGTTTTCAGGCCCTCTCGACGCCTTTTAGCATCCATGAACAGTGTGCGATGCCTACGGGCTTCAAATAGTGTGGGACCTGTACTCAGCAGATGTCGCCAACGGATCCACACGAGATCTGTATGTGGTGCTTGGGAGAGCACCACGACTCCGTGGAGTGCGACGCCTGCCGGCAGCTGAAGCCGAAGTTCCTGCGGGAACATTGTATGAAGTTGCTGTTCGCCCGGATGTCCCGTTCGGAGTACTCGTGGCGCCGGTCTCCATCTCCAGCAGAGGGGTCCAAGCGGCGCCAGTCTTTTCCTGCTGGGGCTCCTGTTTGCAACAGGCCCCGGAGTTGTTCCAGCGGACATCGCTCACCTGATGCAGGTAAGCACAGGAGGAAGTCACGGAGGTCGTCGGCCTCGCATAACCGTGACGTTGGGGCTCACTGCTCTCGGTCTTCGACGGACACAGGCCCACAGGAGTCGGCCCCCACCATTCCCACAGAGGGGGTGGGGACTCAGGTCGGGGATTCGCCGGCGGGTTGGCCCTCGGCTCTGATTGAGTGCCCTGACTCCGGTTCCAGAGTTGCTGCGACGTTGGGACACGGCCCGGAAGGGAATCCCAGCCAGACCTCAGGCCCTCCTGTAGCGTCTCCGCACAGGCCTGTGGGGCTCCCTGCATCGACGTCGGATGCGGCTGCTGCGCGGAGCTCGACTCCGAGTCGACGGCGTTCCTCCCCGCGTTTTCCCACCTAGGTGGAGGTCGAGTCGACGCCGGGCGGACAAGTCCTCTTCGTTGGTCGTCAACGTCGAACCAACACCGTCTTGATGTCAGTCGACGCTGGTGCCGTCCCCGGCTGTTCCTCTGTTGGTAGAGGACGAGGCCCCAGAGGGTTCCCCACCCCCAGGGTTGTTTCGCTGCTCCTCGGAGCAGGTGCCCATGGGGCAAGGGCCGGCTCTTCATTCTGCACTGTCGTTTGGTGGACGGATTAGCCTGCAACTGCCGCCTAGGATGGCCACGGAGGCCAGTGCGGCGTTTGCGAGGGCGGTTTCCCAGTGCTGCGGATACCTTGGAGATGCATCCGCCCTCGGTCTCTCTGCCTTCGGATCCTTTGTTGGATCTTCTCCACCAGGGCGCCGTGGAGTTGGAGCCCTTGCTGCTTTTGGTCAGGTCATTACATGACATCCTTCTGGGTACTTGGGCGAGTCCCTCATCGGGGGACCCTGTGGGTCGTGCTATTGCTCATCGCCATCGCCCGGCTCCAGATGACCCTGCCTGTTTGTCCCTCCATCCTAGGGCTCAAGGACTGGTAGTCCAGGCAGCTCTTTTCTTCTTCTCCTCCTCCTCCGTTGCTTCCTCACACTAGGGAGTCTAGATGGTTGGAGTCCTATGGTCACCATGTCTTTGCGTCCACCAGCTCGGGACTTGTAAACACCTTGCGTGTTTTCTCGGGCTACTTTTGCCCTTTGGGACTCAGTCGAGCACCTCCTTCCATCCTTGACGGAGGGCCCTCGTGCTGACCTGGACCGGCTGCTTTGTGATGGCCATGACATGGCTCAGTTTTCCATCCGGTCGTCCATGGACACCACTGATTCAGTGGGTCGGGCTATGGCCAGGTCAGTTGCTCTGCGTCGCCATGCCTGGCTATGCAATGGCAGTTTCCCTGAAAATGTTCAGGAGCATCTCAGGGATCTCCCCTTTGATGGGATCAATCTGTTTGATATTCATGCTGACTCGGAGGTCCAGTGCCTCATGTCTGGGTTCCCATGACTTCCATAGTTATCTGAAAGAGACACGTTAGTGACAGTTTCCTTACCTTAGAATATCCCCAGGCGTCAGGCTGGATCCGGAAAGTTTTTGCGTAGCAGTACCCTAGCGCGTCGGTAGGCGGCGTCGTGCGGCTCCGTCGTCGGCGTCGTGATCGCCGTGATGACGTCGCGAGCAGTACTTAGACGCCGCCCCTGCGCGCTGACGTCAGTTCTTCTTTTTCTGCGCCAGTAAGCGCAGATCCGGGAAGAGCAGTGCCCTAGTCAATTTTTGACTTAACTTTTTTGTGAATTTTTTCACTGTTTCTTTTTGAGTCTTCATCGACTCCTAGGTGTCGTAGGGATGCCCGGCTTCAAGCCATGCGACGCCTGTGGTCGAATGATGTCGATCACAGACCCGCATCTGGAGTGTCTCTTCTGTCTCGGCCGAGACCACGACACGAAGTCGTGCCCTGACTGCCGGAAACTTCACCCGAAGGCTTTGCGAGAGCGGTCTCGAAAGCTACTCGAGGTCCGGCAGTCAGCTCCGCGCCGCACCAAGCCCCGGTCCCGGGAGAGGTCGAGGGGCCGGTCGCGGAGTCCCCGCCGATCGTCGGAGTCCAAGTCTTCGCGCTCCTCGGGTAAGTCGAAGCACAAAAAGTCTAAGAAGCGTCATCGCTCTAAGACTTCGCCTCGCCGGTCTCGCGACTCGGCTGAGGCCCCAGTCGGCACCGTCCCCGCGGCCCCGGACGTGCCTGTGGAGCCGCCCCCGCATTACCCGTCCTTTCCGGGTTCGGGGCGACTCCGGCCGAAATACAGGAATTCCTGTCGGCCATGGCCCGCCTCTTCGGGCCTCAAGGTCCCTCCGGTGCGCCTTCGGGCCCCGCGGGCCCTGATGGGGTTGCTCCGGCGTCGCCGACGACTCCGGTCCCGGCGCCGCCTGTCCCACCAGCCTTCATCCCGGCCTCGGCTCCGGCCTCGATCCCGGCTCCGGTGGTGCCGCGACCCCCATCGACGCCGGTTGACCTAACCACGCCGACGCCGATGTCCCCGGTGCCGTTCCTGACGCCGTCCGGGGCTCCGGACGGCGTCGGTCCCCGGCTCCGGACATGGAGCCGGACCGACGTCGCTCGACGCCGATGAGACCTTGGATCCCAAATGTCCCTCCTCCTCCATATTTTGAACCTGAGGAGGACCAAGAGAGCTGGGAGGGGTCCGAAGACCCTCTCACACAACAGTGTGAGTATGATCAGGACTGGGCTGAGGAACTTGGGGATGCCAGTGGTCTAGACACCTCCCCTGACACTGGCATGCTGTCTCCTCCCGTGGCTACGGAGGAGGGAGCTAATTTCGCAACGGTGTTGCGTAGAGCAGCTGGAGCCTTACATCTCCAATTGCCTACTGTGGCTGTCAGGACTAATCTCCTGACGGAAGTGCTTCAGCCGGCAGCTTCCTCCTCGGAGACTGTGCTGCCGTTTAATGATGCACTCACTGACGTTCTTTTGGGCGCCTGGTCCAAGCCCACCACAGGGGCTCCTGTGGATAGGAACGTGGCTCGACGCCATCGCCCCTGCTCCGGGCGACCCCTTGTTTCTCTCCCAACATCCCACCCCCGAGAGCTTGGTTGTCCAAGCCTCTGCCTCCCAAACCGCCTTCCCTACCGCCCCTCCGGATAGGGAATCCAAACGCCTGGACCAATTTGGGAAGAAGGCTTTTTCTTCCTCCAGTGCTGGCTTGCGGTCCGTCAACACCGCTTGCCTTTTGGGCCGATATACCCACTCCCTGTGGGATTCGGTGGCGGCTGTTTTGCAGCAGTGTTCTGAGGAGGTCCAGACACTGCTTACCCGCGCCATTGCGGAAGGAAGAGATGCGGCTAAATACACCATACGTTGTGGCCTTGATACCGCCGACTCGCTGGGCAGATCGCTTGCAACGACGGTGGCGCTACGTCGCCACGCCTGGCTGAGAACAACTGGTTTCTCGGGTGATGTCCAGAATACACTCATGGACATGCCCTTTGATGGAGTCGGTCTTTTTGGTTCCAAAGCAGACCATGCGATGGAGCGTTTTAAGGACTCACGGGCTACTGCCAAGTCCCTGGGCCTTTCTGTTGTTCGCCCTCCGCTCACCTCTGCTTTTCGCCCCTTTCGTGGCCACAGAAGGGGCGCCCAGTCACGTCAGCTGCCCAGCCACCGGCACGCGCAGCAAGCGTTTTCGCGTGGCCGAGGACGTGGATACCGCCGTGGCGGTTCGGGCAACCAGCGTGCGGGTCAGGCCACTACCACCAACCCGTCCGCGGCCTCCAAGCCCTCCTAGTCCTTCCTTTCAGGTGCACCGCACGCCAGTAGGGGGCAGGGTCCGCCATCACCTTCACCACTGGCGTCCCATCACCTCGGACAGGTGGGTCTTGGACATTGTCCGAAGGGGCTACTCCTCCCCTTCGAGACCACCCCCAGCCATGCCACCTCAATTCCACCGTATGTCAGGGGATCACTTGGTGCTTCTGCAGAAGGAGTCACGGCCCTCTTTGCCAAGAGGGCCATCGAGCATGTTCCGACCCCAGAAGTAGGACGTGGTTGCTACTCCCACTACTTTCTGGTGCCCAAAAGGACAAGGAGGACATGCGTCCTATCTTGGACCTCCGGAACGTCAATCGCTTCCTCCGGAAGGAGAAGTTCAAGATGCTCTCCCTAGCTCAGGTCTTGACTGCCCTCGACCCTGGAGACTGGTTGGTAGCGTTGGACTTGCAGGACGCTTATTTCCACATCCCCGTCCTGCCGGCCCACCGGCGTTACCTACGGTTCACAGTAGGCCTAGAGCATTTTCAGTTCACCGTGCTCCCCTTTGGCCTTACAAGTGCCCCTCGGGTGTTCACGAAAGTGATGGCGGTGGTCGCAGCTCATCTGCGCCGGGCAGGGGTTCCAGTCTTCCCCTACCTCGACGACTGGCTGCTGAAGGCGGGTTCGTCCCAGGCAGTCGTCTCCCACCTCCAGACTACGGCCGAACACCTGCACTCAC
This sequence comes from Calotriton arnoldi, assembly GCA_963921515.1. Lineage (NCBI taxonomy): Eukaryota > Metazoa > Chordata > Amphibia > Caudata > Salamandridae > Calotriton > Calotriton arnoldi. Next base: position 20,115 of record CAWUFW010002683.1, on the reverse strand, counting down.
TGGGGTGCTCCATCAATGTGCCAAAGTCGCATCTGATTCCTTCTCCACAGCTCCTTTTCATCGGAGCAGTTCTGGACACGACGCAGTTTCGGGCCTATCCTCCCGAACGGCGAGTCCGGGATATTCAGGCTATGATTCCAATCTTTCAGCCTTTATCCTGGGTTTCAGTACGGATGACCCTGAGGCTGCTGGGCCTCATGGCCTCCTGCATCCTGCTGGTCGATCATGCCAGATGGCATATGCGGGCTCTGCAGTGGGACCTGAAGTTCCAGTGGGCGCAGCACCAGGGCAACCTGTCCGATCACGTCCAGATCTCGGAGGGGGCTGCAAAACAGTTGCAGTGGTGGCTCTCGAACCTGCAATGGGTCATGGGCAGATCCCTCTCACTTCCCCGAGCACACAGTTGTGACGGGCGAGTCCCTTCTGGGATGGGGCGGTCACATGGGAGAGGCGGAGATCAGAGGCCTCTGGTCTCCGGCGGAGTCCCGGCTCCATATCAACCTTCTGGAGCTCCGGGCGATCCGACTTGCACTCAAGGCATTCCTTCCCTCTGTCAAAGGGAAGGTAGTGCAGGTGTTCACAGACAACACCACCGCCATGTGGTACTGCAACAAACAAGGCGGGGTGGGGTCGTGGACCCTCTGTCAAGAGGCTCTGCGCCTCTGGACATGGCTGGAACATCAGGGCATGTTCCTGATGGTTCAACACCTGGCAGGTTCCCTGAATGCCAGGGCGGACGAACTCAGGTGCATGATGGATCACGAATGGCGTCTTCACTCGGAAGTGGCCCAAGGTTTCTTTCTGCAGTGGGGAGAGCCTTGGTTAGATCTATCTGAAAGAGACACGTTAGTGACAGATTCCTTACCTTAGAATATCCCCAGGCGTCAGGCTGGATCCGGAAAGTTTTCTGCGTAGCAGTACCCTTGCGCGTCGGTAGGCGGCGTCGTGCGGCTCCGCGTCCGTCGTCGGCGTCGTGATCGCCGGGATGACGTCGCGAGCAGTACTTAGACGCCGCCCCTGCGCGCTGACGTCAGTTCTTCTTTTTCCGCGCCAGTAAGCGCAGATCCGGGAAGAGCAGTGCCCTAGTCACTTTTTGACTATCTTTTTTGTGAATTTTTTCACTGTTTCTTCAACGAGTCTTCACGACTCCTAAGGTGTCGTAGGGAGGCCCGGCTTTAAGCCCTGCGAGGAATGTGGTCGCATGATGTCGATCACGGACCCGCATCTCGAGTGTCTCTTCTGTCTCGGCCGAGACCACGACACGAAGTCGTGCCCTGACTGCCGGAAACTTAATCCGAAGACTTTGCGAGAGCGGTCTCGAAAGCTCCTCGAAGTCCGGCAGTCGGCTCCGCGCCGCACCAAGCTCCCGGTCCCGGGAGAGGTCGAGGGGCCGGACGCGGAGTCCCCGCCGTTCGTCGGAATCCAAGTCTTCGCGCTCCTCCGGTAAGTCGAAGCACAAGAAGTCTAAGCGGCATCATCGCTCTAAGACTTCGCCTCGCCGGTCTCGCGACTCGGCTGAGGTCCCTGTCGGCACCGTCCCCGCGGCCCCGGACGTGCCTGTCTAGTTACCCCCGCATTACCCGTCCTTCCCGGGTTCGGGGGCGACTCAGGCCCAAATACAGGAGTTCCTGTCGGCCATGGCCCGCCTCTTCGGGCCTCAAGGTCCCTCCGGTGCGCCTTCGGGCCCCGCGGGCCCTGATGGGGTTGCTCCGGCGTCGCCGCCGACTCCGGTCCCGGCGTCGCCTGTCCCACCGGCCTTCATCCCGGCCTCGGCTCCGGCCCCGGCCTCGATCCCGGCTCCGGTGGTGCCGCAACCCCCATCGACGCCGGTTGACCTAACCACGCCTCCGCCGACGCCGATGTCCCCGGTGCCGTTCCTGACGCCCGTCCGGGGCTCCGGACGGCGTCGTTCCCCTGTTCTCTCGGGCTCCGGACATGGAGCCGGACCGGCGCCGCCCGACGCCGGTTCCGGCGCCGATGAGACCTTGGGTCCCTAATGTCCCTCCTCCTCCATATTTTGAACCTGAGGAGGACCAGGAGAGCTGGGAGGGGTCTGAGGACCCTCTCACACAACAGTGCGAGTTTGACCCGGACTGGGTTGAGGAACTTGGGGATGCCAGTGGTCTGGACACCTCCCCTGACTCTGGCATGCTGTCTCCTCCCGTGGCTACGGAGGAGGGGCTAATTTTGCAACGGTGTTGCGTAGAGCTGCTGGAGCCTTAAATCTCCAGTTGCCTACAGTGGCCGTCAGGACTAACCTCCTGACTGAAGTGCTTCAGCCGGCGGCCTCCTCTTCGGAGACTGTGCTGCCGTTCAACGATGCACTCACTGACGTTCCGCTGCTGGTTATCTGTCAGGCAGCTACGTGGGCCTCGCTGCACACGTTTACAAAACATTACTGCCTTGACAGTCAGGTCCGGAGGGACGGCTTCTTTGGCCATTCTGTCCTCCAGGACTTCCTTGTCTGATCTTTGTTCGCAGACCCACCACCGGGGTTGGTATTGCTGGGATATCTATTCTAAGGTAAGGAATCTGTCACTAACGTGTCTCTTTCAGATGCACAAGTTACTAAATTGTGTAACGATATATCTGTAAGAGACAGTAGTTAGTGATAGATTCCTTACCGCCCCACCCATCCTCCCCGTTCTGCGAACTGATTTCTAGGGTTAAGGACATCCCTTTCAGGGCCCTAGTATTTTTCAGACACCTGTGTCAGCTTCTTGCATGGCTCTGCGTTCCTGGTGCGGAAAGTCGTGTACAGAACTGACGTCAGCGTGCAGGGGCGGCGTCTAAGTACTGCCCGCGACGTCATCCCGGCGATCACGACGCCGACGACGGACGCGGAGCCGCACGACGCCGCCTACCGACGCGCAAGGGTACTGCTACACAGAAAACTTTCCGGATCCAGCCTGACGCCTGGGGATATTCTAAGGTAAGGAATCTGTCACTAACTACTGTCTCTTACAGATATATCGTTACACAAGTTAGTAACTTGTGCATTCGCCACCGAAGAGAACGCGCAATGTCATCAGTTCTGCGCGTTGGAATTTCCAAGGCGGCACTCGCTCGGTGACGCTTTTCGTCGCGAGTGGAGTTGCGGTCTGTTGTACGCCTTTCCGCCTATACCACTTCTACCCAGAGTGTTGAAGAAGATTCGGCGCGACCGGGCCCAAGTCATCCTTGTGGCTCCGGACTGAGCTCGAAGAGTTTGGTATCCCGAGCTACTCAGTATGAGCGTCGATCCCCCGATCCGTCTGCCTCTTCGGGAGGATCTTCTGTCGCAGCAGCAGGGGACGGTACTCCACCCGAACCTGTCCAGCCTCCACCTGCTTGCGTGGAGATTGAGTGGCGGCAGTTGATTCCTTTCGACTTGCCTCCCGAAGTTTGTGATGTGATTCTGGCAGCCAGGCGTCCCTCCACTAAGGGAACAAGTTTGTGGCATGGTGCACAGCAAAGGCTGTGAATCCCCTCTCTGCCCCTCTTTCTGAGGTTCTTCTGTTCCTTCTTTCACTGCCCCAACAGGGTTCTGCCCTGGGTACCATCAAGGGCTATCTTTGTGCCATTTCGGCCTTCCTCAGGCTTCCTGATCAGCCCTCCCTTTTCAAGTCCCCTGTTGTTAACAGGTTTCTAAAAGGCATTACACACCTCTTCCCTCCTGTTCCGTTTGTGATGCCTCAGTGGGACTTGAACTTGGTTCTTACCTTTCTCATGTGCGCTCCCTTTGAGCCTCTACATAACTGTCCTCTTCGTCTTCTGACTCTGAAGACAGCCTTTCTGGTGGCCATCACCTCCGCTCGGCGGGTGAGTGAGCTCCAGGCTCTATCATGCAAACCTCCCTTTCTGTCTGTCCATCCAGACAAGGTTGTTCTTAGGACGCGTCCGTCCTTCTTGCCAAAGGTGGTTACTGCCTTCCACATTGGGCAGACCATCACTTTGCCCACCTTCTTTCCGCCTCCGCATCCTTCCAGAGAGGAAGAGAGGCTCCACCGTCTGGACCCAAAACGTGCGCTTTCCTTTTATATTAACCGCACACAACACTTCCGGGTGGATGACCAGCTCTTTGTTGGCTACGTAGGCGCCAAAAAGGTCGGGCGGTGCACAAGAGAACCATCTCCCGCTGGGTAACCTTGTGTATCAAAGCCTGCTATTCTTTGGCTAAGAAGGAGCCTCCTGTTGGGCTGCGTGCCCATTCCACCAGGGCAACGGCTGCTACCACGGCTTTGGGCTGCGGTGTTCCGCTGCAGGATATCTGTCGGGCAGCTACGTGGGCCTCGCTGCACACGTTTACAAAGCATTACTTCCTTGACAGTCAGGTCCGGAGGGACGGCTTCTTTGGCCGTTCTGTCCTCCGGGACTTCCTTGTCTGATCTTTGTTCGCAGGCCCACCACCGGGGTTGGTATTGCTGGGGTATCTATTCTAAGGTAAGGAATCTGTCACTAACGTGTCTCTTTCAGATGCACAAGTTACTAACTTGTGTAACGATATATCTGTAAGAGACAGTAGTTAGTGACAGATTCCTTACCGCCCCACCCATCCTCCCCGTTCTGCGAACTGATTTCTAGGGTTAAGGACATCCCTTTCAGGGCCCTAGTATTTTTCAGACACCTATGTCAGCTTCTCGCATGGCTCTGCGTTCCTGGCGCGGAAAGTCGTGTACAGAACTGACGTCAGCGCGCAGGGGCGGCGTCTAAGTACTGCCCGCGACGTCATCCCGGCGAACACGACGCCGACGACGGACGCGGAGCCGCACGACGCCGCCTACCGACGCGCATGGGTACTGCTACGCAAAAACTTTCCGGATCCAGCCTGGGGATATTCTAAGGTAAGGAATCTGTCACTAACTACTGTCTCTTACAGATATATCGTTACACAAGTTAGTAACTTGTGCTTTAGTCCTCTTCGCGGACTTTTACTTTCGTCTCAGTATTGTCACTGCTTTTCTGGTATCCGTCTATGGGTTCACGGCCCCTCTGTCTACGAGCTTGTCTCAAGAGGTGTCCCTTGCTTTTTATAGGGATGTGACATGCCCTATGTGGGGTATTCATTGGCTGTTGTATAGCTGCTCTTCCTTGCCCAGGAAGTTTCGAAGGATCCCGCGGAGTCTTCTTCGTACATTTTCTGTCCCTCTGGGGACTTGTCCTATGGATTATACTGTGGACTTCCCACTTCGTTGCGATGAGTCACCGTGGCCTCGTGGTTGTGGTCTCAGACTCTTACTCCAAAGGTTCTGTGTTCAGATCCTGGTATTTCACTGGTTGTGAGTTGTCAGTCAAAATTGCAGGCAATGTTGCTTCCTCTGTTCCAACTGTTGTAGGACGGCTCCTCTGGTGAGACCCACAGGTTTGGCGTGGCTCTCTCCTGGAGCTTCTGTGTTGTGGCCTACGGTAGCCCGAAACCGGTCCCAGGATGCTTGTTTCCGGTCCAGGGAAGACATGACTTCGCAGTTCGGGCTGGACTGTTATCATGAGGCACAGGGTCAAGACTGATTTGCATATAGCTATGTTTAAACTGGGGTGGCGAAGTGAGCTAAAGAACGATGGATTCAACCCAGATCTGTGACTGGGGGTGAGTGTCTGAAAAGTTTCAGCGCTCCATCCATCATCTCCTTGTGTTTGCTTTCTACGGTTGATCCGTGGCGCTCTCCTGCCTCTCTGGATGCAGCCTTCTCCAGAGTATTGTTGGGTTTCTGCCACACTTGGCTCATCCCAGCGTGTTCACGTTCCCTTTTCTTGCCTTTGGCTATTCCTTCAGCTTCTGCTAGGTTCTTTGGCCACGCTGGCTATCTTAAACGTAAGCACGTGTTCCTTGTGGGCATACTGTTCTGTCCCGCTCCGGAACAGTTTGTCTGTGTTATATGCGGACACGGCATGTGATTACACACTGGGTGTGTGCTCTGTCACGAGGTGCCGTGGTATTCCTTGCGCCACTGTCTTTGCTGCGTCCTATTCTTGTGGCTTGTCTACTCTTCTTCCCTGGTGTTGGGATGGTCTTAGGTCTTCTCTCACAGCTCAGACCCTCTCGGGGTTTTTGCCTATGGGCAGTGGAGTCTACGTCAGACACGTCACTGCTGCGTGTTGCCTTGTGCCCTTATTTCCCTCTGCCCATCCCATGCCGGTGCTCAAGTCCTTCTATTCTTAGCCGTGCAGAGCTCCGGTACTTCTGCTCCTGCTCCTGTTTTCAGTGGACGTATTCTGCCTAGGTTACTCTCTGGCATCATGCAGTCTCTGTATATGGCTATGTACACATTCTTTCTGACACTCTGTGTCTTTCTAACTCATTCCTCGTTTATGTGATGGTCAGTACCCCTGTCTGTCACGCTGGAGACCAGGTTTCCTTCCCAGGTGGGGAGGATAGTGTTTGCATCTGGTGCCGTTGGTCCCTATTGTGCGGATCCCTATTATATAGGGCTGCTCCTCGAGTTTCCTTTTGTCTTTAATTGTTCATTACTTTTTTCATATATATCTATATGTCTATATGTATTCTGTCATGAGGGGGACACACGACAAGAAGGCCAGCATGCTAAGTTTTCCTTGCTGCGGTTCCTGAAGTTTTGCCCCAGATTCCGTCGCTCTCTCTCTCCCTCATGGGAGATATCTTTTTCTATGTGCCTGGCCTTGCCGGTGTCCTTAGCCATTGTACCTCTGGGTACGGTTGGCCGATTGACTACCCGGTGATGCGCCCATCTTCTCAGCGACGTGCAAGTGGTGTCGCTGTTCCATTTAATTGGGCTTTTGCTTTTGTGTGGTGTGGTTGTGTTTTCCTGTCCCCCACATGCAGGTGTCTCCTGGTAGTCGTGGTTCTGTGTATCTCGGCATGGTGACATCTGTCCCCTGCCATGTCATTTTAAGCATCCACTTTTGTAAATGTGCATGCTCAGTTGTATGCTTGACTCTGCCATACTGTTTTTGTCCCTTCTCTGGGACTTTGTCTCTTGTGGATCCATGGGATCCTGTGCTCAATGTCACTTCCTTTGTAGAAGTTTGTGGCATTCTTCCATTATACACTGGCCATTCTGGTTCTGTGCTTTGATTTCGTCCCTGTCTGGACGACAGAGGGCACGTGCCGTCCTCTGATGGGTTGTGGTACCTTTGCTCCCCTTGCTCAAACTTCCGTCCTGAGCTTAGTGGGTCTGGTGTCAGCCACGCTGGCATTGTGACCCCCACCGTGTTTAGTCAATATTATTGACGGATTAGTTCTCTTTGGAACTTGGTGGGTTTCAATCGCAGACCCTCCTCCAATGGGGTATAACTTTGGTATCTATTCTAAGTTAAGGAATCTGCGGCTAGATGTCTCTATCAGATGAACGAGTTACTTTCCTTTAACGATGTATCTGGTAGAGACACACTAGCCGCAGATTCCTTAACACCCACCGAGCCTCCCCGTTCTGCAAAGACCTTGCCGGATTGGGCTCTACCCACTTGCCTCCTTCCAGTTGCCCCTGGCCTTCCTGCGGGGTGGTCTGCTTCACCTCCCTCCGTGTCTTATTCTGCTTATCTGTTGCTTCCACACCCATTCTCGTCCTTGGGTGGTGAAGTTATGTATCCTTCCATGTTCCTCCACCCTTGTTCTTCCAGTGTGGGGATTTTTCATGTTCTTCTACCCTCCCTTCCACCCTCATCTATTTCTTTCCCCTTACTTTGGGGTCTCCTTGACTACGCTGTGGTCAATTGGTTTGAGGGTCTCTTTGACTGTGTTAGTCAATAGGTCATTTCTGGAGTGTGTGGCTGCACATTCTCTGATGTTGTAGAAATGTGGTCAATTCCCATCAGTCATGTTGTTCCAGTCTTGTTGCCCTTTACAGTTACATCCTGTGGTTGCAAACTGCCTATCGTTTGTCATGACTTTCATTTGCCACATAGGAGGGCATGGCTTTTCGCTTTTGCGAAATTGTTTCTGGGGCGGGTACTCTGTTTTCTCCCTTCGGTCCCTTACAGTTTTAAATACTCTTTCTCTGACATACATGGTGATGTTTCTCATCATTCTATGCATTTTTTTCATTGTTGTTTCAAAGATTTTTCATCTTTTTTGGCACACTGTTCCCACACTCTCACAGTTTTTGTAGTGGCTCCGCGTTGTGGCGCGGAAACGTTTCACAGTGTAAAACTGACGTCAGCGCGCCGGGAGGGACTTATATGGCTCCTTTGACGTCATATCTGTGGATGACGTCAGGAGGGAGCCGGGCGACGCCGCCCCCCTCCCCCGGCGCGCAGAGGTACTGCTGGGGAAACATTTTCTGGATCCAGTCTGACGCCTGGGGATATTCTAAGTTAAGGAATCTGCGGCTAGACTGTGTCTCTACCAAATACATCGTTACTGAAGGTAAGTAACTCGGTCATTAAGGACATTCTGATGACTCCAATTCCTTTATAGTGCAGGTTGCATCATTTCTCTGGCAAATTCATGTTCCGAATGAAATAATTTCCAGTATCAGGCTCTTCCTGCAGCTAGAATCCGTACTTGAGTCTCTCGCCTGTTTGTCTCTCGCCTGTTTGTCTCTCGCCTGTTTGTCTCTCGCCTGTTTGTCTCTCGCCTGTTTGTCTCTCGCCTGTTTGTCTCTCGCCTGTTTGTCTCTCGCCTGTTTGTCTCTCGCCTGTTTGTCTCGCGCCTGTTTGTCTCGCGCCTGTTTGTCTCGCGCCTGTTTGTCTCGCGCCTGTTTGTCTCGCGCCTGTTTGTCTCGCGCCTGTTTGTCTCGCGCCTGTTTGTCTCGCGCCTGTTTGTCTCGCGCCTGTTTGTCTCGCGCCTGTTTGTCTCGCGCCTGTTTGTCTCTCGCCTGTTTGTCTCTCGCCTGTTTGTCTCTCGCCTGTTTGTCTCTCGCCTGTTTGTCTCTCGCCTGTTTGTCTCTCGCCTGTTTGTCTCTCGCCTGTTTGTCTCTCGCCTGTTTGTCTCTCGCCTGTTTGTCTCTCGCCTGTTTGTCTCTCTCTCGCATATATATATATATATATATATATATATATATATATATATATATATATAATTACCTACTGGCGGTCGCCAGTAGGTAGTTATAGTTGGGACCTATTTTCCATAGGAAAAGCATTTTTTGTTTTCCCAATAACTTTGGCGTCGTTTGACGAATCATCGCGAAATTTTCAAAACTAGTGGGGCGCTCCGATCAGTTCCTGTCTTGAAAGTTTCGGGGTGATTCGCCAAGCGGGGGCCAAGAAAAAAGGTGGGTCCCAAAACGTGTTTTCTCCATAGGAAACTTTAGACACGGCTACAGCCCGAACTGCTGAACGGAATTACACCAAATTTTGCAAAAAGGTAGCCCTTGGTTCAGAAAGAGTCTTTTTTGTTAAATGGTGTAAATCCGTTCAGTAGTTCCTGAGAAATTAAAAAAAATAAAAACTTTATATATCTGGGCGGGACCTAACCACACAAGCACGAGCTTGGCTCTGATTGGCTGCCAACACTTCAAACAGAAAGTGTTGGCAGCCATCTTGTGCTCGGACCGAGGGAGAAAGAAAAGGTGAGAGAAAGATAAAAAAAAACAAGAAAAGGGGGCAGGGTAAAAACACCCTGACCCCCCAGGCCTGCTCAGGGGGTCCCACAGCGAGCCCCAGGTCCCAAAAAAGCATTTTTTTTAAAAAGAATTCGGGCGGGGTCGCGCCGGTGTGCGAATCAGTCTGAAAATTTTAAAAAACGACGCGCGGTCTCCCGCGCTTCGTTTTCAAAGCCCCCGGGGGCATGCATAATTGGGGCATACGTTATTGTGATTTACGGCAGCGTAAGCGAGCAAAGGCGCAGTTAGTTTGTTGCGAGGAGGGGACGTGGTTGAGGTCAGCGGTGGTGAGCCCACGAGCCTGCAAGGTTGTAAGCAGGGCGCAGGACTCAGCAGTAAGTGCAGAGCAGGTTGTGAGCAGCGAGCGGTGCAGAGTAGGTTGTCTGCAGGAAGCAGGACTCAGCGGTGAGTGCAGAGCAGTGCGATCTCCCCCCTACAGCCCGCCCCTACGCCACAAGCCGTGCCATACCGTTATTCACCCTCAGCCCACAACCCCCAGCTGACTTCTGATCCAGGACTCAGCGGTGAGTGCAGAGCAGTGCGATCTCCCCCCTACAGCCCGCCCCTACGCCACAAGCCGTGCTATACCGTTATTCACCCTCAGCCCACAACCCGCAGCTGACTTCTGATCCAGGACTCAGCGGTGAGTGCAGAGCAGTGCGATCTCCCCCCTACGCCACAAGCCGTGCCATACCGTTATTCACCCTCAGCCCATAACCCGCAGCTGACTTCTGATCCAGGACTCAGCGGTGAGTGCAGAGCAGTGCGATCTCCCCCCTACAGCCCGCCCCTACGCCACAAGCCGTGCCATACCGTTGTTCACCCTCAGCCCACAACCCGCAGCTGACTTCTGATCCGGGACTCGCGGACGTTCCCATAGGCGTTGGTGGCCTCGCTGGTATTAAGGATTGCGGGGTCCTAAGGTAGGAGGCAAGCGCGGCCGCAGTAAGTGCGAGCCCTTGGCAGCCCAGCGGAGGTGGCCCGGCTAGGCTGGGCGCAGCCGCAGAACCGCCTCGTGAGCCCTGCTTGTCCCCCTGAGTCTACAAACAATTCATAATAAAACGTGCAGCTTTTGCTGAACAAACCCATATTGTTCTCCAGTTCCGCAATGACAGCTCGGGTCCTCCGCAATGGTCATCTGTGCCGCGGAATACAGTGCACTTTCACCTCCGTCTGCTAAAAGGTACGTCTTTTGGAGTGTGTTTCGCTACAGATGCCAGAGTGAAAAGAGATTTCAAAAACAAACCTTTGACAGAGAAACTCATCAATTGATAACCTTTCTGATCTAGCTATCAGTTATCTGCAACAGGCACAGTGACGTCATTTGCATGGTACTGAATCGAATAAATCCGCAGAGTAGCGGCTCACTCTGTCCTGTAATAAGTGATTTAGTCGGCAGCTTCTGCACTTAACGGATACAAGCTTGTTTCCATGCCAATGTAAATAGATGAAATACACCGTTTTTATCCAAAGAGTAAATGGAACAGTGAGGGAGCTACATCCCTCGTTTTGGATCACAAAATCTGTTTGATCACAGCTTGATTATATCCTGTAGAGTTCTCGACTCCGTTAAAAACAAGCACGTCTGCTGTTGGCTAATTAAAGAGGCAACAATGGCCCATTCGTATTTGAATATTCTATGTGAAAGAAGGGGGTAACACATTGATAGCTGAAGCCTCTATCATTGAAGAAACACATCAGTCTTAAGAATGGTGACGTGTTAAAAAAGTGCGATTTAGTAAAACAACAAATATTCAATCTATGTTAAAATTCAAAATGTATTTATTTTCTTTCTAGCAGCACCCGTAGTCATTCATTGATGCTCCACCTCACCCAAGTCCATAAGTGCTCCCGTTAGCGTTATAGTTCTAAAAAGTATTCGGAATGTTTGTTAGGGTTACCGGTTATCCATAAGTAATGCATGTGATGTTCGTTTTTACACACTCCCTCCTATCTCTGTATAATTTAAAAACACTGCACTTTCATCACAATGGGAAAAAAAGCTCTAATATTTCTTGGGTACTGGCTATTGTTAAATTGAGCAATGCCCACCAGAGGGCGTTGGGAGTATCTATTCAAATCATGTATTTTGACAGATTGCAGTGAGGGTCGGGATGATTCATTCATGGATTGGCATCGTCAGATGGTTATAGGATGACACATAAAGGTTTCATTCTTCCAAATGTACAATTATCACCGGTGCATCATTTTAAAGCATCTTAAAACTGTCAAATATCTTTGGCAGATGTGCCCGAACTCAGAATCTCGCATCTTGACCAGCTCGTAGAGTAAAAAAATAAATAATGCCGAAGCATGTTGTTTTCAAGCAGATAGCATGAAGGGGTATTCAATAAAAGACCAGTCTACCATCCACACACTCTTCTTAGCAATGTGTGATGCCCAGATCAGTTTACTAAAGTGTAGGCAGCAGCATGCCCCTGCACAGGGGTACATGGTTCAATATCGTAGGCTCAATTAAAGGAATTTAAGTTTGTAAAAACTTCTAATTATAAGTCACTAATTGAGTGATTGGTGTTGCAAATGTTTTGCGTGCGTCATTTTAAAGCATCTTAAAACTGTCCAAAATATCTTTTCTAAGCAGGATGTGTTGGCAGATGTGCCCGAACTCAGAATCTCGCATCTTGACCAGCTCATTGTAGAGTAAAAAAATAAATAATGCCGAAGCATGTTGTTTTCAAGCAGATAGCATGAAGGGGTATTCAATAAAAGACCAGTCTGCCATCCACACACTCTTCTTAGCAATGTGTGATGCCCAGATCAGTTTTCTAAAGTGTAGGCAGCAGCAGCATGCCCCTGCACAGGGGTACATGGTTCAATATCGTAGGCTCAATTAAAGGAATTTAAGTTTGTAAAAACTTTTAATTATGAGTCTCTAATTGAGTGATTGGTGTTGCAAATCTTTTCCGTGTGCGAGGTATGGAACATGCCTCAGATGTGATGGAAATCTGCCATCCCAGGCCCTCATTCTCGTCAAGCAATTATTCCAAACCATGTCACAGTGTCCGCACGGGTATTCATATTAAATATAATAATCAACTACATGGAGTAATCACACCCACTGAAACATGATATAAGAACCAATTCACTATCTGCTGTAGACTCTCACATGGACCAAAACCTTCACTCACAGGTCACTTTTACTCCAACATGCATCATATATAATTGTACAACATATTTAAACACAAGCTGTAAAATTCTCTTTTGTCTAGCACTGCAAACTCTCAAAAATGCCATCATAGTGCCTTAATTAAAGAATTGAACTCGTAGATGGCTCGTGCCAGCAAATTGATTCACGTGCTATCTCTGTTGTATGTGGCTTAACCATCAGTGTGATGTTTCTGAGAGATTTCTCACAGAGATGGGGAAACCTTTTCCCTTAAAACACATGTGTAGGCATTCTCACCTTCTGTGTAACGGATTCACAGAGGTATGTGGAGGCTGAGGTCTGGGCCTCCATCACCATTCTCATACTGTCATTTTCCCAAGGCTGCCGGGTACAGATCTGCTTTCAGAGCAAAACAGGCTGCTACAGACTATCCATGCCCTATAGTCCCATTCAAGTGTGGACACCTGTAATCTGGCCCTTGCTGAGATGGTGGCAACGACATCTTTAGAGAAGATATTCTAGAAGAAAGAAAATATATTTAGTGTGCTCATATGCCCTGTGTTTACAGTGTCAGGCCAACTATGCTATAGGTATTCAGGAGTGTGCACATGAGAGCCTGAGGATTGCAGCAGGTGTCTTCTTTGCCACAGAACCAAGCCCCAGAGCAGTTCAAGACATTCCTTGAGCCAGTTGCACAATTCCAGAACACAGTCTGGCATGCTACTTCAGAGTCTGCGTAGACAGCAGCAGTTTAGGTCCAGCTACACCAGGAGGCGTAAAAACATACTTAATTTTATAACTATGCCCAAGCTGTCCACCCATCACTTCTTTTCCCCACCTATTATGCATCCAGAAAATGTATAATAACATACCTGAACTATCATTTTGTGGTACGAAGCACAGCATGTCACTCAGACACACAGTTGGGCAAACAGGGCCAGTCACACAGCTCCCTTTTCTGTTATTCTTTAGCATTGCACATAGCTGTAGATACACCCAGCCAAAGCCAGGCACACAGCTGGGCTTGTGTCAAGATATTTTGGGTCTCGAGATCATCTACTTTTTTGAGCTGCCATCCCGTTTCCTGGTTCGTATGTGTAAACCCCCCCGCCGACCTGCCAACAGGGCACCTTAGGTGACAATTTGTTTGGCACATGATTTAAATAAAAGTGACTGAGCAGACAGCACCTCAGACAGATGCATCCCAGAATGTATAGAATTACTGACGAGGAGCACCAATTCGAGCAAAGCGTGCCAGAGTCAAGCATCAGCCACAAGCACCAGATAGTGACAAATTCCATGCCTCAACCAACCATCTATTATTAGCCAACCTGGGGAATCGCCCTCCTCTGCACTGTTCTGAGCCGTGCTTCATATCGCACATGAGTAGAGTGCACCCGCCACATAAAATTGTGTACAATTGTGGGAATATGCTGTACATTTTTAGTCGGCTTGTTTTAAGAGAATTGTGTTCTTTTTTTAGTTGATGATTACTGGGCAGTACCCTTTGTAGGTACCATTGCTTACCTTTGGTGATACAAGGGCACAATAATGGCACACTCCAAGTGAATAGGCAAGAAACTACCTCAGTGTAGCAGGACGATCAGATGATCAATCAAAACTTACCCCTGGAGGTGGAGGGGTTTAAAGACTCCGATTCAGTGTGAGTTATCACTCAATGTCCAGTCAGTCCTTCACTTAAGAAAAAAATACTTTTATTAACAGGCAAGTAAAAAACGTGCATCAAAAATTAGGATAGGCAATGAAATCCAGAATGCTTTAGCAACATTGGAGCCTGAGTTGAGACCTCAAATATATTTATTGATTCTTCGCACTAGGTGCTAAGTTTTCTATTAACATTTAGCCATATGGCCAAAATTATTCTTTGGGGCAGTGTCGGATTGGTAACGCGGGCACTCTCGGGCAATGCCCGAGGGGCCAGTATCCAAATTACAGCTGTGGGCTGCTTTTTTGAGCAGCCGGGGGGGGGGGGAGATGTGGGCTGTTTCTTAGTTGTTCGATGCCGCCAGCGGCCCAATGGGTGCCTAAGTGGCTTTTCTGGAGGTAGATGGGCTCTCATTACCTCCCTTTTATCAACGGCAGAGGTGTCAATCCCTTTCTCTTGCTGGGCCGGCCCATTAATATATGCATATTGAGCGGGGGCAGAGGTCCTGAGCAAAAGTGGCCTCACTTGTTTTCAGGTGTGTTTCACCATTGTGCACTAATCCTGCATTTTTTTAACCCCCCAGCCCCTTTTTTTTTATAACAGTAGGTAGTTCTGGTTAGGACATAGTTTCTGTAGTCTCTTTCTGCACTCGTCTTCCCTCTTTCTGTACCTTTCCTGCCTGTTTTTGCATCTCACTTGCCTCTTTCTGCACTTTTCCTGCTTCTTTCTACACCTCTGTTGCTTCTTTGTGCACTTCTCTTGCCTCTTTGTGCACTTCTCTTGCCTCTTTGTGCACTTCTCTTGCCTCTTTGTGCACCTCTCTTGCCTCTTTGTGCACCTCTCTTGCCTCTTTGTGCACCTCTCTTGCCTCTTTCTGCACCTCTCTTGGCTCTTTCTGCACCTCACTTGCTCCTTTCTACACTTCTCTTGCCTCATTCTGCACCCCTGTTGCTTCATTCTGCACTTTACATGCTTCTTTCTGCACCTGTCTTGCTTCTTTCTGCACCCCTGTTGTCTCTTTATGTACCTCTTTTGCCTCTTTCTGCACCTTTCTTGCCTTTTTCTGCACATCTCTTGGCTCTTTCTGCACGTCTGTTGCCTCTTTCTGCACCTCATTTGCTTCTATCTGCACCCCTGTTGTCTCTTTATGCACTCGTCTTCCCTCTTTCTGTACCTTTCCTGCCTGTTTTTGCATCTCACTTACCTCTTTCTGCACTTTTCTTGCTTCTTTCTACACCTCTGTTGCTTCTTTCTACACCTCTGTTGCTTCTTTCAGCAATTCTCTTGCCTCTTTGTGCACATCTCTAGCCTGTTTCTGCACTTCTCTTGCCTCTTTCTGCACCCCTGTTGCTTCATTCTGCACTTTCCATGCTTCTTTCTGCACCCGTCTTGCTTATTTCTGCACCCCTGTTGTCTCTTTATGTACCTCTTTTGCCTCTTTCTGCACTTTTCTTGCCTTTTTCTGCACCTCTATTCCTTCTTTCTGCATCCCTCCTGCCTTTTTCTGTACCTCTCTTGCCTCTTTGTGCACCCATCCTACCTTTTTCTGCACCCCTCTTGCCTCTCTCTCTCCACCCCTCTTCCTGCACCTCTGTTGCTTCTTTCAGAAATTCTCTTGCCTCTTTGTGCACTTCTCTTGCCTGTTTCTGCACCTCTCTTGCCTCTTTTTGCACCTCTGTTGGCTCTTTCTGCACCTCACTTGCTCCTTTCTACACTTCTCTTGCCTCTTTCTGCACCCCTGTTGCTTCATTCTTCACTTTCCATGCTTCTTTCTGCACATGTCTTGCTTCTTTCTGCACCCCTGTTGTCTCTTTATGTACCTCTTTTGCCTCTTTCTGCACTTTTCTTGGTTTTTTCTGTACTTCTCTTCCTTCTTTCTGCACCCCTCCTGCCTTTTTCTGTACCTCTCTTGCCTCTTTGTGCACCCATCCTACCTTTTTCTGCACCCCTCTTGCCTCTCTCTCCACCCCTCTTTCCGCACCTCTGTTGGTTCTTTCTGCACTGCTCTTCTATCTGCACCTTACTTGCCTCTATCTGCACCTTACTCGCCTCTTTCTACACTTCTCTTGCTTCTTTCTACACCTCTGTTGCTTCTTTCAGCAATTCTCTTGCCTCTTTCTGCACTTCTCTTCCTTCTTTCTGCACCCCTCCTGCCTCTTTCTGTACTTCTCTTGCCTCTTTGTGCACCTCTCCTACCCCTTTCTGTACCCCTTTTGCCTCTTTTTACACCTTTGTTGGTTCTTTCTGCACTGCTCTTGCATCTTTCTGCACCTCACTTGCCTCTTTCTGTACTTCACTTGCTTTTTTCTGCACCTCTTGCCTCTTTCAGCACCTGTGTTGCTTCTTTCTGTACTTCTCTTTCCTCCTTCTGCACCTCTTAGAGGTAGTTTTAATCTCCCTGCCCTATTATGTACTAGGGCCATACAGGGGAGGTCATGCCAATCACAGGGGTATCCCAACCCATAGTGTAACCTAGTGTATGTAGGTGTTTTCACTGTTTTCTAAGTGTCTTTCAGCATAGCACTGGCTCCAGGCCTGGTTAGTCAGTCAGTTACCACCAGTACCCGTCAGCAGAAAGTTGGGGGCACAGGATGACTTTGCAACAAGGCCGCTTTCTGCTCCTCTGTTGGTTCTTTGTGCACATCTCTTGCTTATTTCTGCACCTTTCTTCGTCTTTCTGGACTTCTGTTGCCTCTTTCTGCATTTCTCTTGCTTCTTTCTGCGCATTTCTTCCTCTTTCTGCACATGTCCTACCTTTGTAGGCATAGTTAGAAATTAGCATTTAAAAAAAACCTTTGAAATTCACTGAAAAAACCACAGGGTTCAGGGACGTTATAGTTAGAAATTAGCATTTAAAAAACCTTTGAAATTCACTGAAAAAAACCACAGGTTTCAGGGACGTTATAGTTAGAAATTAGCATTTAAAAAACCTTAGAAATTCACTGAAAAAACCACAGGTTTCAGGGACGTTATAGTTAGTTGGACATTTCACTCGTACAAAACCAGAGAAATTCGTCCGTTATAGTTAGTTCAGCTAACTATAACTCGCGCCCCCGCAATGCACTGCTGATGACGTCACATATTACATCATTCATGACATGGTCAGTGACATCTCAAATGACATCACTGATGACATCATCCACGTGATAACATGATGCACCTCCTCATACCCTAATATAACCTTTGATACACCCACTCTAAAATACAGACTACCATTTTCGAAACCATAGACACACCAATACCAGTTGGTACATACCCACTCACTAATTCCTAGGTCTACACACACATCCACTCATTCACCCATGCAGTCCACCATCAATATGGCACTATCATATGCACTCACATATCTATACAGACACTCACACACCGCCACTCATCCATAGTTACTCACACACCTAGTCAGTCATGCAAACAATCAATCACACTCCCATTTACTCACCTATACAGTTATACACACTCCACCTCACTTATTCAAACATATACTAACACATACTTACACTCTTGTACAATAACTAATACAAGCACACTCATCTATACAGCCACTCTCACAATCACTCACTCTCACATGTAGTCAGTTATATACTCCAAGACACACATATACTGCCTTTTACATATGCAGTTACTCACACATGTACCACTGAGGCATCCATTCACTCACCAACACACCCATACACACACTCGCCCACCCATACAGCCCTTCACAGATGCACTCTTGAACCCATTCACCCAGTGAATCACCCACTCACACATCTATGCACAGTCACACCCCCCCACCCACCCACACAGACACTCAGGCACCCATACAGATACTCAGACAACCAATCAATAACCCATATAGACCCTCATTTAGCTACTCACCAACCCATGCAACCGCTTACACACCAACTGACAAACTAAACTGTGTGAATGTCTGTATCAGTCACTAACCCATGCATTCAGTAAGACACATTTAATCACTCACTTATACAGTCAGTCATGCACCTACTAAATCATCCATTCAGACACTTATACACCCACTCATTCTTCAATACATCTTGGTATATATATATATATATATATATATATATATTCATTGTTCACACCATCTCAGAGAAAGTTTACGGTCTGAGAAATTGTGAAGCAAGCACCGATTTTCCTGGGTGCATTACGGTCACTTGTATCGGATACAGGCAAGACAGGCCCTGTCACAAATAACTGGGTCTCCCCTCTCCTTGTGTTAATTGCATAGTAAAATAGGGAAGCTGAGGGTATACCCTTATCATATACTTCTCACTCCTCTTCGGTGTATAAAGGCTATTGAGGTTGTACAGCATAGTAATACAAACCCAGACAAACCTAAAAATCAACGTTTATGTCCAATTTTGTAAACAAGAGAATGTCCTTCGAAGTTGCAGACCCAAATACGATACAAACGAGCATTTGCAATGCAATAGGTATTGCAATTGCAAGATTTTGAGCTCTTGCCATTGTAAATGACAATGCCTTTTTATTTGTGTTTAAAAAAACCTGCAATAATAAAAGGCATTGTTATTTATAATACCAATAGGTCAAAGTTTCTAAAATATGAGACCTATTGCATTGCAAATGCTTGTTGTTTATAAGCGCCCCATGCTGCGCTTTCACGTTAAGAGGCCACGCCCCTTTCTTTAGACGAACCGCGTCTAAAGAAAGGTCTGTGGCTGCTAGTAAAGTGAAAGCGCGGTATATGGCGCTTTTACCAAAAAAAGCGTTTGTCAAGTTGACAAACAAACGTTTGTTTGTTTTTTTTGGGGTAAAATCGCCCCGTGAAAGCGCTCATGGCGCGCTGAATGTTGCAGGAAAGCATGTAGTGCCTGCAGTAGGAGAAACGCATTAAAGAAAATAGTGCTTACTCGCTAAATAAGACCTACCATGTAACAACGGAAGTTAAAGGGCCAATCTTCATGTGAGGTTACAAATGAAGACAAGGCGGTACTAAGGAGGGTCTAGTAAGCCTATTAATAATTCAGAAGCCAGCATTTACGAAGGACAATGACACAAGTCAATGACAAATATGGGCGGAGAGTGGGCAGGGCTTCACATACATACTCCAATATAGCATGCCTTGCAGAGCAGCGAATGCGATGCCCATGCTCGACCTATAAAGGTAAACAGCCAAATCCCTAGCCATAAGATGAGTTCTTGAATGAAATAAAGATTTTTCATAAGCTGCCCAAAACAAAGATGGCTCCTCCAGCACAGTCAGTGACACCAGTGCATGAGCAACCTACATCAGCAGCACAGAGCCTACAGCCTTCATCAATGCAGCCACATCATGAAGAAAGCAGTCTATACTTGCTCTCAACCTTATTGACCTATTCACAGATGTACAGTTCTTTAATCCACAATCCACTAAACCGATTTAAATGTTTCTTTCATGTAATCCCCGTCTTTGAGGTTCATATCGCACATGGAAATAAAAGGGTTAAACGAAATGTATCAATTGACTACAGGAACAAATTGCCACAGAGATCCAGAGTCAAATTCCACTCCCTTAAAAGCTACCAGCTAAACTTCGATAACCTAGACCATTTTCAAATTATGGGTATAGATGTGAAACTGCAAGCCACCCTTACTACTAATTGACAACCTAGCATGCTAACCACAAACTGTTTCAAACAATACATCCACAGAGCAACATTTAGAGTCTTCCCATGATGTAATTTTGAGAAAGTAATAATCTGAAAGAGACACGTTAGTGATAGATTCCTTACCTTAGAATATCCCCAGGCATCAGACTGGATCCGGAAAGTTTTTCGTCAGCAGTACCCCTGCGCGTCGGTAGGTGGCGTCGTGCGGCTCCG